>OX451737.1:659108630-660577075 GCA_948472305.1 Vicia faba
TATTTCAAACCTAGAAATGTGTTCAATGGCCGACTCATTAGCATCACCAACAAACTTGGTAAATTTAGGTACCTTACATCCCCTAAATTGTGTTAATACTTCTTCTACTACATTCACTATGTTGTTACGCCCAACAGTGGAATTTCTTAACACTCGATCAACATCTTAGTTCCTCCTAACTACGAATGGCCTAGGTTTGTATTATTCAACAAGCTCTTCCTCTTCATAAGTGGGTACTTCCATCCTTAGATGTATAAAAGAACTCATCCATTTTTTTCCTTAAAGCCATAACATAAGTAGTATTCAAAGATGGCGTCGACTGAGGGATGTAACCAACACCACCTGGTCGACCACCTGGGCCATAATTGCCTTGGTTTTTAGTGGCAACTGTGTTTTCTGTATACGTGGATGGGTTTGAATGTAACCCAACTGTTGTACCCCAAAATTTTCCCTCTCATTCTTATTCAAGACATTCTCATATGG
Source organism: Vicia faba (assembly GCA_948472305.1). Lineage (NCBI taxonomy): Eukaryota > Viridiplantae > Streptophyta > Magnoliopsida > Fabales > Fabaceae > Vicia > Vicia faba. Next base: position 659,109,114 of record OX451737.1, read on the forward strand.
TCCTCAAATGCTCTAGGTTGCTCAAGAATTGATCAGACAAATTCTCCTCCTAAGCAATTGAACTACAACTAAGGTTATGTGTTTCTCAAGGAAGATTGGGTTTTTAAATTATCAAGTGGTTTCCATGGTTCCTCATATGTCTTAAATAATGCTCATATCACGTTTCAAGCCTTGCATGACAAGTTTGCTCAATCAATAGCTGAGATGACTGAAAATCAACTATATTGGACAAAAGTCAATTATTGTCAACATACAGTCAAACCTTAAGATATTTGGTCAATATCAATATTTTGAAGTCATACTCATCATTTGATCAAGGGTTGATCATGATTCATCAATTAAACTCTCAATTCATCAAAAGTCAAAAGTTTCCAAATTAGGGTTTTCTTAAGAAGAAGTCAACTGAACTTTGACCAAGCATAACTTTCACATGCTTCGTCAGTTTTTACCTAACCAAAGCTTATTTTTGAAGGAAATTAAATTCTCTACAACAATTTCTAACTAAGCTCAAGTCCAAAAAAGCTTCATTTGAGAGATATGAGCCAATACATTACAGGTCATTTCAAAAGTCAACAAAAAGACACTTTTTGTCAAGGCAATTTACATTAAGATAAATTTTTCAAATGCAAAAATGATAAACATATGGATTTAAGTGGACATCTTGAGCTTTCCAAAAATGAAAGATCACCTTCAAAATATGAAAATTGAGAGAGTTATGACCAGTGCAAGTTCGGAAATTTTGAGTAAATGCATGAAGTTCAAATTGAGCAAACTTGATATTTTGGGCTATTGGGCCATTTTTTAAGACACCAGGAATGTACTAAACTTCTTATACACATGATACCTTTCTCATTTACCCCTTGATATATTTTTTATAATTATTTTTTATTTTTATTCATTATTAATTCAAAAATAAATAAGATAAAATACAAGGCTTATTAACAAAGGTCCCATCCCATGTTGTTGACCTAATTTCACCCTTATATAATCTCCATTATTCAGACACAAAAGCCACATACCCTTATAAAAAGAAGCTTGCCAAAAAATCTCAATTTTTCAAGAACCCTAAAGCAACTTAAAACCCTATTCATAGTCCTTTTCACTACAAACTAGCCAGTCCATTCACTTCCAGGGATACAAGAGGGTAAGGATGGATAGATTTCCATAATCAAAAGGGGATAAAATCACATGAACATAACTCACCGGTTTCATCATTGCATTATTTTCACAGTTGTTGTTTCATGATGTTTTTACGCATACTAATGTTATTAACATGTTCATAAGGTAATCGTGGAGGTCCCATGCTGGCCAAATCATGAAGCACCATCTTTGTACAAATTGGTGTTGTTTTCACCATAACCCAAAATCCAATGTGATTCAGCCAAAGAAAACAATCGCATTGAATTTCCAGGGTTGGATTTAGGGGGGTAGAGTCCCCCTAGATCTCTAATACGTGTTATTTTGCAGGAAAGATAAATCCTCTTACCGGAGAAGATGACCAGAGCTAGGGCTCCGGCATTTCTCCAGTCTAGGCATTTTGCTTAATATTTATTTTATTCGTTTTACATAAGTTAGCGGATGTATTACCACCTCAATGGTTGAAGCGTGTGATAAAGACTTATTATGGCAAGGTGTGGCATTCGATCCCAGCCTTTTGGAATTTTGACATTTTTTGTGATTTATTTGTTTTACAGATGATAAAGCGCGCTAGTTTCCTCTCCTTGTCACCAAGGCGTGCCTGTCCTAGTGGTGAAGGTGTTGGTTGGAAGTTCTGAGGATGTGGGTTCAACACCCACCCCTACCATTTTGGTTTTTTTTTTCAATTCTCTTTTATTCTTACTCTTTCTCTTATTTTCTTTTATTTTCAAAAAACCATTTTCAAAAACCTTGTTTGTCATAAACCATAATTAGTTTTAGGTTTTTTTATTTAATCAACCCGAATTAATTTTTTAGGTTTTTTTATTTTAATCAATTAATTTAGTTTTTAGGTTTTTTAACTAAATCATTTTTTAAAATTAAAAGCAATTTAGGGTTTTAGGTTTTGACTAATCAATTTATTTTTTAATTAATTAAAATTAATTAGGTTATTAGTACTAAGTATGCAACCTATTGGTACCAAGTGCTCTCACACTCCCGACGGAATAAACTTTCGGTTACCGCTCCGAAGTTTCCCCGGTGAAAGTCACCCAGTTTCTCAGGATTCCCCAGCAGGATTTCATGAGGTCCACAAGCAATACACAACGTTTCCCTCTCATAACAGAGTTTATTTCTCTAATAAATGGAAACTCATTCATCAACACTTCAAAATACGAAGACTTACACTCCTTATTCCCAACGGTACTCAGGGATTTATTTTCCCCGACTCCAGCAACACTACGGCATAACGATTAGTGTGTCCATACATTACATCCATACATCATAGAATTGACAACACAAATGCATAAAACGCGATCTTATTTATTTTTAGAAACCGCATTATACCATGCATTTCATACGTCATGACATTGCATGCAATTAACCTTTCATCTTTTTAGGAAAGATCAATCAATAGAAAATTCTCGTCAAATTTTCAACAAGTCAATTACAGATCAATTCCTAAGAAAGGACTGGTCAACCATCTACATAACAGATATTTCTCCAGACCTCTGCCGGTTTAGTTTAAATCTCTCAACGGTTTATTCTGATTCATTCCCGCAGATGTCTTCTCTGGTTCAGATAAATCTCTCAATGATTTATTCTAATTCTTCTCCAGATCCCTGCCGGTTCAGTTTAAATCTCTCAATGGTTTATTCTAATTCTTTCTCACAGACGTCTTCTCTGGTTCAGATAAATCTCTCAATGATTTATTTTGATTCTTCTCCAGATTCCTTCCGGTTCAGTTTAAATCTCTCAACGGTTTATTCTAATTCTTTCCCACAGACGTCTTCTCCAGGTCAGATAAATCTCTCAACAATTTATTCTGATTCTTCTCCAGATCTCTGCTGGTTCAGTTTAAATATCTCAACGGTTTATTCTGATTCTTTCCCGCAGACGTCTTCTCTGGTTCAGATAAATTTCTCAACGATTTATTCTGATTCTTTCCTGCAGATGTTTTCTCTGGTTCAAATAAATATCTCAACAATTTGTTCTGATTCTTCTCCAAATCCCTGCTGGTTCAGATAAATTTCTCAATGATTTATTATGATTCTTTCTTAGTAGGCACTTTCTCTGGTTCATATAAATCGCTCAAAGATCTACTCTGATTCTCTCCAATTAAAGAATATTCAAGACCTCTTTTGGTTCAGCTTAAACCTCTCAACGGTTTACCCTGATTACTTTCCAAATGAATATTTCTAGTTCAAATAAATCACTCCAAGATTTATTTTTATTCTTCCAAGTCAAATAACATACAAGACTTCTGCTAGATTCAGATAAATCGCTCCAAAGATTTATTCTGATTCTTTTCTAGTTAAAATTAAGTTTAGACTTAAGTCTATTTTTTGTCAACAGTCACCCTTGGATGGCATCTACAAGCCCATCTCCAGCAAATCTCCATTATTCCTCCAAATGGCATCTATAATCCCATTCATAATTCATCATCGAGTGCAAATTTCTGGGCACTATAGTGTTCAATCATCTTCCACCTTCAAGTCACGAATGGCGGATCCGCCAACCTAACTCTTCAGGTTTAAGAAGATTGAACAGGGGAAGTTGTTGTACCCAAAAATTTTCCCTCTCATTTATCAAGTATTTTCTCACAAGATCTCCTTTGGTTCAAGACTGCACAAGGGTTGGTCAGCTCAAGACACCTCCTAAAGCACTGATGACTGAAATTAGGGTTTGAGATTGCACAAGGATAATTGAACTTTTAATGACTCATATGACTTTCATGGATCATTATGGACCCTCAAGATTTCTCATGTCAAGTTTCAAGTCTTGGATCACATTTTTGTTCAGTCAATTGATCAGTTGACCTAAAATTTAGTTGTATTGGGAAAAAGTAAATTGTGGTTAATTTACAGTCAAACTTCATAATTTTTTATCGATATCATCATTGTGAACTCCTATATGTCATTTGATCAAGTTTGGACCATAATTCCTCAAGATATTTGATCAGATCATCAAAAGGGCAAAATGGTCAAAGTTAGGGTTTTACTAGGAAAGGGCAATTTCTGATTTTTGGCCTAGAAAATGCTTGTTTGGTTGGAAACATGATCTCAAGGACTCAATTGCATCATTTTGACCTAATGGCATGACTCAAAACATCCCTCAATATCAATTGATTGATAGTTGATTTTCAGTCAACTGATCAAAAGTCAACTACACACTGAAAAGTCAAAGTTTGACTTTTTGGTCAAAATCAAGTGTCAAAGATCACAATTCATCAAAACATGTCAAAATATGAAACTTGTTCATCAAGAAATCAAAAATTCAATATTTCATTTTGAAAAGTCAAAGTTTCCAAACTAAGAAATTTTTGCAAGTGTTGAAAACTTCATATTTTTTCACAACTTTGAGCCAATTTTTCACCAGGATGCAAGATGATTCAAAGGAAACTTTAAAAATGAAAGTTGTATATCTAATGATATCTAAAACATTGCTTTACACAACTTCTCCTAGAAATGCATGGATTTCAAGTTATGATTTTGTGAATACATGTTAATGAAACTTGGAAACTTGGTGAAATTTTGCCCTAGTTTAGGCAGGATTTTGACCTAACTTCATATAAATTTTTCATAGTTCCAAGGGGAATTTTTCAAAAGTGATTCAAAGAGGGGTTTTAGATCACATTACAAGATTTTTAAAATGTCTAATAACTCCTTGAGATCATGTTTGACCAAGGAGAATCGAAGTCATGAAGTTGGCATTTCATTCTTAAATTACAAGTCATTTCTTGATGAACACGTAATGCAATTTCAATGTTAGGCTGCATAATCTTGCTTTGTAGGCCTTCTAACTTGTGTATCTATCCATCATTAATGGATTACACAAACTTTTGAGCTATAATCCAAGTGGTTTAAGCTTTATCCAATTCACATTTCCATTTTGGGAAGAAAGTGAAGAATACCATTCTTGAAAAGCAAGCTTTATGCACAAAGTCAACTCTTGAGCCTCTAACTTGTTCCCTCTGATTACACTCCATCTACAAAGTCAGAAGCAAGTGTATTTAAAGCATAACCACTCTATCTTAGCAAGTACACAAGACTTTGAAACTTGGATTTCTCAAAAAATCACATGTTATGCTTAAACTTGTGATTTTGAATTATGATCAACAACAAGCTTCCAAACTTGTTTCTTATAAATAGAGGCACTATTTGGGAGCTACAGGGAGAGCTTAAGCACCTTGAAACACTCCAAAACTCCCTCCAGCCAGAATTTACACAAGAAACTCCATTGATGCACAGTTCTGACCTTAAACTTATATCTCTCATTTCCCTCGTGTGTTTTCCTTCCTAATAAATCACAAAGCTCCTACACATCAAATATAACCTATCCCTAACCCTATTTCATAACTGTAACTCCATCTTCATCAACCTCCATAACCAAAAATAGAGCTCTGCAAGTTGACTTCTCCAGACCATTTCAGCCATTCATTGCTCAAACTAACCATTGCATTAACTTCCTGGGAACTTGAGGAAGCTAACCTGATCATTGCAGCACCTTGAATCAAGCTCATTTGCATTTCACAATTTCCAGTTTTGAGGTATTTTTCTTGAACTTCTATCTCATTACTTAGGCATTGTTAGGCTTGCATTTGTGAAGATAAAATGTAGACATCATTACCCTGAAACTGTACATATTCATAGATTTGATTTATATTGATTGAGCTTAGAGAATTTTAGATTTGAATCTCTGAAAATATTTAGGTCAGAATTTGGTACTTTTAGAAATTCTCATTCTTCTTTGATTTATAGCTCATGATATTTATATGGTTGGATTCATATGGAAAAATGGAGCAACTTTCATGTTTGCATCTTTTATTTTTGTTGAGAAATGAGCAAGTTACAGGAACTAAGGTTGGAGGTTTAAGATGAAGTTCATTTCTGGAATTTGTTTTGTGTTATGTATTTATTGTTTCAGTTATATCAACGAATGTACAGCCACCCCAGTGGCAAAGGTAGCACGTGTATATGCATAAGGTCAGGGGTTCAACACCCAGCGCTACCTTTTGGTCCTATTTTTCACATTTTCACTCCTTTTTTGTTTCCAAACAACACGCTTGGGCCTCATATCCTTGGGCCTTTCCATTTTTTTCTTCAGTATCACGCCACATTTGCTCATGCATACCCTGGCCCAATCTTCATTTTTTTAATTTTCTTTTTCTTATTTTATTTTACTTATTTTCCTTTATTAATATTATTATTAGTATTATTATTAATATTATTTTTTATTGTTATTAATAAAAATCCAAAAAAAATATTTTATTTATTATTTTTACCCTTATTTAGTTTATTTATTTATAAAACTAAAAGAACAAAAGCATTTTCTTGATAAAATAATTTTTTTCTTAATAATTAATATTTAGATTTAAGTTTAACCATTATATTATTTTCTTGTAATTAAAATTAATTTAGAACTTAGGTTTCTTTTAATTAATTAATATCCATATTATTTTTATTAATTTAAAACCTTTTCATAAATAAAACCCTAAAAAAATCTTTTTTTAGTTATTTTCTTTTCTTAGTTAGTTTAAGTTAATTTTGTTTAATTTTCCTTAATAATTTTTTAATTAGGTCAAGATTAAACCCCTTTCATAAAAAAACAAACAAAAATCTTTTCTTTTTTCATTTTCATTTGTACATTGTTATTTATTCAATTCTTGTATATTATTCGATATGGTTGTAATAATTATTTAGATTTAATTTTCTTGAAATTTTCCCATTTGTAAATTTGTACACCCCTTCCCCTAATGATGTAATAGCTTAGTATTTTTATTATCCGCAATTTAATGCTTTATATATAAATGCTAGTAAATTAGGATTTGTATGGAAAGATAAAATCAATGCTTAGAAAACCCTAATTCAAAGACAAAACAAATGCATGTAAATCAATACACTTGTACACTTACACCTCTAGGGTTAACTCCACTTGTTGCCTTGAGAAATAAATGGCCATAATATGCATGTAAGATGTCTTAGCAAAAGCCATCAAAAAATACAAGATCATAGTCCCTCGATGACACTATCAAAGTTGCCTTTCAACACCCAGCGCTACCTTTTGGTCCTATTTTTCACATTTCACTCCTTTTTTGTTTCCAAATAGCACGCTTGGGCCTCATATCCTTGGGCCTTTCCATTTTTTCTTCAGTATCACGCCACATTTGCTCATGCATACCCTGGCCCAATCTTCATTTTTTTAATTTTCTTTTTCTTATTTTATTTTACTTATTTTCCTTTATTATTATTATTATTATTATTAGTATTATTATTAATATTATTTTTTATTGTTATTAATAAAAATCCAAAAAAATATTTTATTTATTATTTTTACCCTTATTTAGTTAATTTATTTATAAAACTAAAAGAACAAAAGCATTTTCTTGATAAAATAATTTATTTCTAAATAATTAATATTTAGATTTAGGTTTAACCATTATATTATTTTCTTGTAATTAAAATTAATTTAGAACTTAGGTTTCTTTTAATTAATTAATATCCATATTATTTTTATTAATTTAAAACCTTTTCATAAATAAAACCCTAAAAAAATCTTTTTTTAGTTATTTTCTTTTCTTAGTTAGTTTAAGTTAATTTTGTTTAATTTTCCTTAATAATTTTTTAATTAGGTCAAGATTAAACCCCTTTCATAAAAAAAACAAACAAAAATCTTTTCTTTTTTCATTTTCATTTGTACATTGTTATTTATTCAATTCTTGTATATTATTCGATATGGTTGTAATAATTATTTAGATTTATTTTTCTTGAAATTTTCCCATTTTTAAATTTTAACACCCCTTCCTCTAATGATGTAATAGCTTAGTATTTTTATTTTCCGCAATTTAATGCTTTATATATAAATGCTAATAAATTTGGGTTTGTATGGAAAGATAAAATCAATGCTTAGAAAACCCTAATTCAAAGACAAAACAAATGCATGTAAATCAATAAACTTGTACACTTACACCTCTAGGGTTAACTCCACTTGTTTCCTTGAGAAATAAATGGTCATAATATGCATATAAGATGTCTTAGCAAAAGCCATCAAAAAATACAAGATCATAGTCCCTCGATGACGCTATCAAAGTTGCCTTTCAACACCCAGCGCTACCTTTTGGTCCTATTTTTCACATTTCACTCCTTTTTTGTTTCCAAACAACACGCTTGGGCCACATATCCTTGGGCCTTTCCATTTTTTCTTCAGTATCACGCCACATTTGCTCATGCATACCCTGGCCCAATCTTCATTTTTTTAATTTTCTTTTTCTTATTTTATTTTACTTATTTTACTTTATTATTATTATTATTAGTAGTATTATTATTAATATTATTTTTTATTGTTATTAATAAAAATCCAAAAAAATATTTTATTTATTATTTTTACCCTTATTTAGTTTATTTATTTATAAAACTAAAAGAAGAAAAGCATTTTCTTGATAAAATAATTTCTTTCTTGATAATTAATATTTAGATTTAGGTTTAACCATTATATTATTTTCTTGTAATTAAAATTAATTTAGAACTTAGGTTTCTTTTAATTAATTAATATCCATATTATTTTTATTAATTTAAAACCTTTTCATAAATAAAACCCTAAAAAAATCTTTTTTTAGATATTTTCTTTTCTTAGTTAGTTTAAGTTAATTTTGTTTAATTTTCCTTAATAATTATTTAATTAGGTCTAGATTAAACCCCTTTCATAAAAAAAAACAAACAAAAATCTTTTCTTTTTTCATTTTCATTTATACATTGTTATTTATTCAATTCTTGTATATTATTCGATATGGTTGTAATAATTATTTAGATTTAATTTTCTTGAAATTTTCCCATTTGTAAATTTGTACACCCCTTCCCCTAATGATGTAATAGCTTAGTATTTTTATTTTCCGCAATTTAATGCTTTATATATAAATGCTAGTAAATTAGGGTTTGTATGGAAAGATAAAATCAATGCTTAGAAAACCCTAATTCAAAGACAAAACAAATGCATGTAAATCAATACACTTGTACACTTACACCTCTAGGATTAACTCCACTTGTTGCCTTGAGAAATAAATGGTCATAATATGCATGTAAGATGTCTTAGCAAAAGCCATCAAAAAATACAAGATCATAGTCCCTCGATGAAGCTATCAAAGTTGCCTTTCAAAATGATCTTAGTCCCTAAAGAAAATGCTAAGATATCTTACAACATTGCTATTCATGACTATACGATGACCCGTGCCCGTCTATTTACATCCAAAGATAGGGTTTCTTACCAAATCAATGGTAAGATAACAATGTCAAAGGAAAGAGGAAATAAACATGAAATACTTTTGAGTAGGTAGAATGTTCCTAGTTGCTTGCTCATTTTCAAACCAAAAAATCCTTGCTATTTTCAAAACAAACACCAACACTTTCAAAAACATGTTTCAAACTTGAAAACATTTTCAAAAGATCAACACTTTGTATACATTCTTACGAACGAGAATCATTACAAAGTTTTCCTAAACGATGGCGCCTTTTTAAAATACTTTCAAAAACCACAGAAAGCACGTTTTCAAACAAAAGCAAGTGATCTAGCAAGCGACTAAGAGCCCGTAGATAACTACGGATGAAAAGGGTGCTAATACTTTCCCTTTTCATAATCTACCCCTCGAACTTAAGAAAACATCTCAAAGGTCTTTCTTGTTCTTTTCAACCTTTCCTTTTGGATAAAAGAAAATTCGATGGCGACTCTTGCTAATCGCAACATTTGCGATCAAACGCAAAACAACCAAGTCACTTCTCCCATTGCGTTACACCTTGTATATAATTTTTTAGCTAATAGGATTCTATGGTAAGAATAAAAGCAAATTATAGCTAACCTTAATCAAAGATAAATAATACTTGAAACACAAATGACTTTTGACACCCGCACCTCTAGGGTAACCTCCCTTGTTGCCTCGGAAACAAATTTATGTCCCTCGAACGTGGGGTGGTTTTAGCACTGTCCCTAAAAAACAAAGATCGTAATCCCTTGATGACCCTTTCGATGCTGCCTTCGGTAAACGGTCTAGTCCCTTAAATGAGTTGCTAAAGCGCCCCCTACGAGTTGCCTTCTATGATTGTACGATGACCCGCGCCTGTCCCTTCACATCCAACGATAGGGCTTCTTACTACCTAATGGTAGAATAGCACTATCTAAAGGAGAAGGAAAAGAACAATAAAGACCTTGAGTAGGTATATAGTTCTTAATCGCTTGCTCACAAGATTTTTCAAAATAAAAACATCTTTTCACAAACACTTTCTCAAAATATTTTCAAACAAACACTTCGTACGCATTCTCGAGGATATATACAAGGATCATTACAAAGTTTGCCTTACTATTGGCATTTTCAAACACACAAAGCATTTTCAAAAGTGAGCTGGAAATTAAGAGCCCATAGATAACTACAGATGAAAAGGGTGCTAACACCTTCCCTTTTCATAACTTACCCCCCCCCCCCCCCCCCCGAACTCAAAATCTATCAAAGGTCTTTCCTGTTATTTTCACTTTTCCTAAATATTGGATAAAAGAAAATTTGGTGGTGACTCTTTTTATCCGCAACATTTGCGATAAAACGCTAAAACAAGTCAGTTCTCCCCATGTATTACAGAACTGGAGACTCTGTTGGGGAGAATTAAAAAGAGGGGTTACCATAGAGTTTAGGATCACTTTAAATGGTTTTCTTGTTTGCTTTGTATGATTTACATTTGAGGGTTGATCGGGTTTATTTTTCTTGCAAAGGTCCTATACCCAGATCTGGGGACCTTAGGTAAGTAGCAATAGATCATGGAAACTATATGACGTATAAAGATATGGTTGAAATGATGGCTATGTTAGTGCAACACATTGGTTTATACTGGTGCCCCTCGAGTCAGCCGGGGAGAATACTAGAGTGTCGTGTGGTGTCATAAGCACTAACTGACCTTTAGAACCTTAATTGACCCAACTTAGCCATTAGAAGGTAGTGAGATAGCCGGCTTTGGTGAAGTCTGAAGTTGGTTGATACTCGATACTACGCTCATTGAGATTCGACTCTTGGGTTTTGTTTGGTGGCAAGTCAGTTGTTGTGCTAAATAAAACCTGTGGGAAAAATCAGTTATATTGAGATCCCTAGAACCCAGTTACTTCTTTAGGACACGTTGAGCCAAACTAAAATTCAAGAGGGTACTTACCTATGAACCTCGTGCAAGCCTTAAGCCTAAGGCTCTTATGTGCTTTGTTTGTGTTTGTTATTTTTTTAAACATAACATCATAACATCATAACATCATATCATGACTAACTATTTCAAGGATCTAAGGGATTTATCTTTATTATGTGTTGCAGGGATATGACTTCCAGTTGCAGGAATACTATCTGAATCAACTTCGTAAGGGTACCTTCCAAGCTTGAGGAATTAGTCTTAAAGGTTCCTGACAATTCTCAATTCACCAAGAGACACGGTCATCTACTCAGTTTGGTTACTCCGGGTTTCCAAGAAGACATGATGAGTGTTCTGTTCTAGTTCTTTGACCCTAAACATAAGTGTTTTACCTTCCAAGATTATCAGTTGGTGCCCACAATGGAAGAGTTCTCTAAGTTACTCGAAGTTCCTATTCTTGATCAGATACCTTTCATCGGTCTAGAGCAAGTTCCAAAACCTAAAGACATTGTGGTAGCCTTACATCTAAAATGATCAGACATCTTATCTAATTGGGAAACAAGAAATGAAGTCAAGGGTTTTTCTCCTAAATTTCTTACAGAGAAGGCTCAGTGGTTTCTGGATTCCATGATTTTTCTTGCTTTTGAGGATATTTTGGCGTTGTTGATCTATGGCTTGGTACAATTCCCTAATCCAGACCAATTCGTTGATGTGAATGCCATTAAAATATTTCTCACTCATAATCTGGTTCCTACTTTGCTTGGAGATATCCTGCATTCCCTTCACACTTGTACTATGAAGAAGCGAGGAACTCTTATGTGTTGTGTACCTCTACTGTCCAGGTGGTTTATTTTGCACCTTCCCCGATCAACGATGAAGAATGAACAAGGTTTGAGGTGGTCTCAAAGGTTGATGTCACTCGACCATTTAGATATCCATTGGTGTTCTCGATCTCAGGAATATGTCACTATTATTGATCGCTATGGGGAATTCCCTAATGTACCACTCCTTGGTATAAGAGGGGGAATCACTTACAACCCTTCTCTAGCTTTGTGCCAATTTGGTTACGCTTGAAGGCACGATCCTCATGATATGCTCATCCAACGTATTATGTTCGAATATGAAAATGATCCTCAAAATTACCATTAAAGGCCTATACATGCCTGGGGCCTGGTCAACAAGATTGATAGCAAGACTTTAGGACACAAGAATTCCATTCCTCTAGAGCCTTACCTCAGATAGGTGCGGTCTCATCACAAAATCTTATGATGCCATATCTTGCTATACTACTAGTGACCGTAGAACCTGTTATTGAAGGAGATGTTCCTCACACCCTTCTTCATCCATACATGCCTACCAACCTTGAAGAACTACAGAAGTCCTGGATTCAACTCAAGGAAGAAAGGGATACCTTTGAAACTCCGCTCTATGCTAGGGAAAGAAAGTACTGGAGCTGACGAAATGACTCCACGAAGAACAAAGCCTTAATGCATATGTCAACACAAAGAGGAAGCGCCCACGGGATACTTGAATTCATATTTTGTTTCTTTGTAACTCTTCTTGTTATCATTATAAGCCTAGAAGGCAATTATAATTTGAGCTTGTTACTAAAAATTCTTTTGTTTCCTTTTGTTTAAAAAATTTTAAATCCCGCAAAGGTCCTTGAAAACATTGCATTTGCATCTACATATCATGCATATCATTATATAATATGTACCTTCTAGGGAGGTTTTCTCATCTTCTTGCTGTTTATTTTAGTAAAAGATGGCAATCGAACAAACTGTGAAATAACTTCAAGCTCAGAATGCTCAGTTTCAGAAAATTTTCTTGGACTTAGCTAAAGGACGAGATGAATTGAAGACCCTCATCACAAAGCGGAATAAGAAGAAGACTAAAAATCTAGCAGTCTTTCTTAATATGGACAGAAGATTCAAGGGTCCAGTCAGAAGGGCTCTAGATTTTGAGGTCCCCCTGAATGAAGACGATAACCAAGAAGAAGATGACAAGAGTGTGAATGCTAGAGAGAATAACAACCTTGGTTCTGGCCAAGATTCTGATGAAGACTATTCTGCTGAATAGTATCCTCCCAATGATGACAGATACAAGCAGCTGGAAGATCGACTTAATGTTATGGAGATCCAGAAAGTGCATGGGTTGGACTTTGAAGAGTTGGGTCTTATTTCAGGGGTTGTTATCCCTCACGAGTTCAAAGTTCCTACTTTTTCCAAATATGATGGTGTGTCATGTCCAAAGCTTCACTTGCGATCATATGTTCAAAAGATCCAACCTCATACTGCTGGCAGAAAGTTATGGGTTCACTTCTTTCAAAAAATTTTATCTGGGACACAACTTGAATGGTTCTATCAGCTGGAGGGAACCAACACCCGCACTTGGGAAGACCTAGATGCTACTTTTTACAAGTATTATCAATACAATGCTGATCTTGAACCACTCTTGTGCAGTTACAAAGTATGACCATGGGCTCTCATGAAGGGTTTAAGGAGTATGCCCAAAAGTGGAGATATCTGGATGGGAGAGTACAACCTCCTTTATCTGACAGGGAGCTGGTTGACATGTTCATGGGGACTTTGACAGGGCCTTTCTTTAATCATTTGATTAGAAGCTCCTTATCGGGTTTTACCGAGCTGATTATAATTGGAGAGCATGTCAAAGGTGGTATCGAGAGTGGAAATATTCAAGTGGCCGTGTCTTCAAGTGTTGTAAAGAAGACATTTAGTAGTAAGAAAGAAAACAATGATGTTTATAGCCAGAAGGGTCGTACGAGAAGTGATCGCCATTAATCTGTAGGAGCAGTGTTGATTTCTAATCATGTGGTTGTTCAATAACATCAGCAAAATAATCAGTGTAGGTCAAATGCACCTAGAAGACAGTTCACCAAGATCAGTATGCCAATGTCTCAGGAATTACAACATTCACTGAAAGTGAAACTGATTACGTTAAGGGATCCTCCTCAGAATCCCAACACCTCCTCTCCTTGATAAAATCCAAATACAAAGTATGCTTACCATTCCAATAGCCCGGGGCACGACACCAACAATTGTTGGGCCTTGAAAAACAAAATTTAAGACATGATTGACAATAAAGAAATTGAGTTTGATCTGCTTGAGACTCCAAATGTAATTATGGAACCTATGCCGAAGCATGACAAAGGAATTAGTGCTATTGATGATGTTTTGTATGTCTCTGCTGTAAGTGAATTGGTTACTCCCCTCCCGATTATCAAGAAGAATATGTTGCAGGCCGGTTTATTTTTGGGCTGTATTGAAAATTTTTACTGATGTGTAGCCCAACCCAATGGCTGCAAGTTACTGAAGGAAGGTGTTCAGCGCCTAATAGACAATCACATAATTTTGGTTGAGAAGATTTCGTCTGCTGGGGATCTGTTTCAAGACTTATCTGTAATTTCTAGAACTCCTATCAGGATCACTTCCAAGAGTCCTGTAAGGATCACTGCCAATCCCAAAGCTGCTCCTCTAATCATCACTACACCTGGACCTATTCCATATTCTTCAGATAAGGCTATCCCATGGAACTATGGATCCAACGTCTACTACCATGGCGTCAAGCAAGAACTACCAACTATTAAGAATGGAGGTACTGAAGTTACTGATCCCGACATTAATAATAATGCTGGGACCAGTAAGGTTACTATAAGTAAAAGGTTTTTCTCCCTATAAATCTCTCCAAATACTACCGTTGCACCAGTTAGAGTTCCCACTACCGAGTCAACTACTGAAGCTCGAAGCAAAGAGAAAATAACGGGGCATGCCTAGACGGAGGCGCCTAAAGAAGTTGCAGCTAAAAATAACTCCAGTCAAGAGTTGGAGGAGGTATTGAAGATCATCGTAAAAGAGATTACAAGATTGTTGGACAACTGGGGCAGACCCTGTGATACGGTGGGAAAACTGACTTGAAGGTTTTGCGTTATATCACAAATGTCGCGGTTAGCAAGAGTCGCCACCGACTTATCTTTTATCCAAAAGGAAAGGTGAAAAAGCACAGGAAAGACCTTTGAGATGTTTTCTTAAGTTCGGGGGGTAGATTATGAAAAGGGAAGGTGCTAGCACCCTTTTCATCCATGGGCTCTTAGTTACTTGCTTAGATCACTTGCTTTATTTTGTTTGAAATGGTGTTTGGTATGATTTTGAAAGTATTTTGTAAAAGAGTCCATTGTTTAGGCAATATTTGTAATGATTCTCGTTCGTAAGAATGTATACAAAGATGTTTGTCTTTTGAAAATGTTTTCAATGTTTTATAAAATGTTTTGAAATGTGTGTGTGTTTATTTTTGAAAATAGCAAGGATTGTTTGAAAATGGAGCAAGTAACTTAGAAGCTATCTACCTACTCAAATGTATTTCTTGTACATTTTCTATTCCTTTGACATTGTTGACTTGCCATTGATTTGGTAAGCAACCCTATCTTTGGATGTAAACGGGACGGGTGTGGGTCATCGTATAACCATGATAGCAATGTTGCCAAGTATCTTAGCATTTTTGAGGGACCAAGATCATTTTGTTTAGGCAACCTTTGTATAGCGTCATCGAGGGACTATGATCGTATACTTGTTTTGTATTGCCAAGATACTTCGCATGCGTAACATGGCCATTTTATTTTAGGCAACCAAGTGGGAGAAACCCTAAGGGTTCTTGTGTGAAAAGTGTGTAATTTTCATGCTTTTGATTTGTCTTGTATTTAGGGTTTTCTATTTGTTTTTTTTTGTTCTTGTCATGCAAACCCTAATTACTAATCATGGTATAAAAGCGATAAATTGCGTAATGTAAATATACTGAGCTATTACAACAAATTTTATGGGAGGGGGAATACAAGTTTGAATGGGGATTTGCACAAATATAAAGCTAAATATATTATTACAACCAAATCGAATATACGCGAATTTAAATAAATATAAGACAAATATTTAAAATTCAATCCAATATGTTCATGTTATAAAAAATGTTTTATGTTTTGTTTTTGTATGGAAAAATATTTAATCTAAACCTAAAAAAAAGGAATTAATAATATTTATTTTTGGAAGGGGTTTAAACCCTAGTTTTTTAATTAAAAGAAAATACTGTTCTATATTTATTAACTTGTATATTTTTTGTATAAAAAATAATAAATAATATTAGGTTTAAATATTAAAAATTAAATATGTGTAGAAAATAAGTATTTATGAGTATAAATATGTATAATAAAAATATTAAATATATTTGATTATTTACAAACTATTTAAGAAAAATAAATTCTATCTTACTCAAATTAATTAATTTTTTATGTGAAAAAATAATAAAAAATAAAATAAAAGCGTAAAAATAAAGAAATCATTTTTTGGATTTTTTATCATTCAGAAAAAATAAACAAAATTATTAAATATGAAAATATAAAAAAATACAAAAATATAAAAAGTCAGCCCGGGGGTGCAATAGCAAGTCACGGGGGTGCAAATAGCAAAAACAAAAAGGCCATGGCGCCAAAAAAACCCAAGACTTCATCCCTGTCCTTCGCTCGTTCTCCCTGCACGCGTTTTCCAATTCAAACCTGTATCTTCCTCATGCTTGCATAAAAATGAAAACTCATAACATGAAAAATGTGGCATTTGAGCTCACGATTCCAACCATATAAATTATGTAACCTAACTATCAAAGATCAAGGAGAATTTTGGAATCCCTAAATCGTGACCTAATTTTTTCAGAGTTTTCAAGCTTCAAATTCTCTTAGCACAAGTAATATAAATGCAAAGTAATGATATGTACAACTTCGTTATAATAAGGACTACATTTTTTCTTCACAAATTGTGGCTTGAGTTTGCCTATATAAAGAGATAGAGTTTAAGAAAATACCTCCTTCAGCTGGAATCGAGTAGGGTAATGTAGGGACTTTAATGGAGGCATGATGATTGTTTGAGCTTCCTTGAACCTCCCTGAAGCTATTCCAATGCTTATCTTGCTTTGAGGATGGCTGGAACTCTCTGACCAAGTCCAACTACAAGCTTCCAAGTTAAAAATGGCAGATGCTGAAACATAGGTTACAGAACCAGGGTGATGGCTTGGATTGGCTAGGTATCAAGTGTATGAGATGTTTGAAATGATTAAACACAAAACGCACGAGCCAAATGAGAGTTGGTTGTTCTTTTGCAGAAAACTGTGAGCTTAGGTAGATTTTGAGTGTTTTTCAGTTTGAGTGAGTTCTAAGTCCAAGCCAAGCGTGCCATACCTTGTACAAATTTACATATATGTATAGAAGTGATACAAAGTCAGCTTCTTACTAGTTGTGCAAGCTTTAGCCCTTTTGCCAATTTTCTTGTACTTGAAGCAAAGTTGACAAGACCAATCTCACATGCTTGTACCAGCTTGCTTGAGGTCTGAAATAAGTTTGTACCATTTTCTTGAGAGCTTTGTAGATTGCTTGTTTCAAGGGGACAGGTCCAATGCTCCAAGTTGACAAAGTTGCAAAAGTGCATCTTTATGAAAATGGCAATGAAGCCTTTTTGCCAAAAATGGAATTACAACTTGTGTAAAGCTTCAAAAGAAAGGATAAAGGCTTTGTCAATTGAGTATGAATTTAATTAAGGAGTGTATAGCAAGCTTAGGACCTGTAAAGCAAGATATAACCAGCATAGATTTGATTTGCAACTTGATGTTATGTGAAAATGGCTTGAACAAAAAGTGAGAAAATGCCAACTTCCTCTCTTCGATTCTCCCTAATCAAAAATGATCTTGGAGAGTTCTTTGACATTTTGGAAAGCTTGAAATGTTTTCTATAATCCATCTTTGAAATGTATTTTGAGATACCTCTTGGAACTAGGTGAAAAGTTGCCATGAAGTTGGGTAAAAAACCTGCCTAAATTAGGGCAAAATTTCACTAAGTTATTTAGTTCATGAGCATGTATTCACAAATTTATATCTTGAGATCCAAGCCTCTTAGGGGAAAACTTTGTGAAGAAAAGTTGTAGATTTCATGGAGGAATAAAACTTTCATGTTGGGAACTTTTCTTGAATCAAAATGCATCATGGTGAAAAAGTGGTGAAAAGGTGGGAAAAAATAAGAAAATTTTCATAATTAGAAAAATTCGAAGTTATGAAAATTTTCAAATTAAAACCCTAATTTTCAAATTTGGTTTTCTTGGTGAATAAGTTTCATATTTTGAGATATCTTGATTAATTATGACCCTTGGTACTTGATTTTGACCAAAAAGTCAAAGTTTGACTTTTCAGTATACAATTGACTTTTGATTAGTTGACTGCAAATTTCATCTGTCAATCCAATGAACATGAGATCTTTTGAACCATGTAATTAGGTCAAGATGATGCTATTTAATACTTGAAATCATGCTTGAACTCAAATGGTCATTGGCTAGGTTAAAAATCAGAAATTGCCCTTTCTCAGTCAAAAACCCTAATTTTGACCATTTTGCCCTTTTGATGATTTGATCAAATTTCTTGAGGAGTTGTGGTCCAAACTTGATCAAATGGTACATATGAGTCTAAAATGTTGTTGTGGATCAAAAATTATGAAGTTTGACTGTAAATTGGCCATGGTTGACTTTTTCCCCAATACAGCTGATTTTTAGGTCAACTGTCCAATTGACTGATCAAAAATGTGGTTCAAGGCTTGAAACTTAACATGGGAAATCTTAGGGGTCCAAGATGGTGTATGAAAGTCACATGAAGCTTTGATGGTCCAAAAATCCTTTTGCAAACCCAAACCCTAATTTTAGGTTATTAGTGATAGATGAGGTGTCTTGAGCTGACCAAACCCTAATCTTGTCTTGAGTCCAAGATGTCTTGTGAGAAAAGTCTTGATAAATGAGAGGGAAAATTTTGGGGTACAACAGCTGCCCCTGTTCAATCTTCTTGAACCTGAAGAGTTAGATTGGCGAGTTTTTTCGTTCGTGACTCGAAGGTAAAAGATGATTGGACACTAGAGTGCCCATAAATTTGCACTCAACAAAGTGTGGTTGAGGGAATGGGCTTGTAGATGCCATTTAGAGAGGTGATAGAATCTTTTGGAAGATGGGATTGTAGATTCCATCCAAGAATGTTTGTTTGTAAATCAAAAGAATAAGCATCAGAATGGTGTCCGTATCTGGAACGTATCTGAGGTGTATCTGGAGACTTGAATCTGAATAAGTGACAGAATGGCAACCGTGTCTGGAGCGTGTCAGAACTGTATATGAACTTGAATCTGGATGAGTGATGGAATTGCTTCCGTTTCTGGAGTGTATCTGAACTGTATATGAACTTGAATCTGAATGAGTGACAGCGTGGCACCCGTGTCTGGAGCGTGTCTGAACTGTATCTGAACTTGAATCTGAATGAGTGACAGAATGGCACCCATGTCTGGAGCGTACATGGACTGTATCTGAACTTGAAATCTGAATGAGTATCAGAATGGCATCCTTGTCTGGAGCGTATCTGAACTGTATCTTGAAGTCTGAATGAGTAACATAATGGCTTCTGTGTCTGGAGCGTATCTGACTGCATCTGAACTTGAAATCTGAATAAGTATCAGAATGGCATCCTTGTCTAGAGCGTATCTATACTGTATCTTGAATTTGATATCTGAATGAGTATCAGAATGGCATCCTTATTTGGAGTGTATCTGTACCGTATCTGAAATATTTCAACATTGTTAATGGTAGTTGTTAATCTTATCCTGAAAAGGGTAAAATGTTAGCTGAAACACAAAGTTATGTTGCATGAAATGTATGATGCAATAAATGTGCTTTATCAATGTTTATGATATATGAATGTAATGTATGCGCATACAAGCCGATTTGTTGTATTGCTGAGGAAAATAAATCCTTGACTATTGAGGATATGTGGATCCTTCATGTCTTGAAGTTAAATTATCGACAAAAATTTCGTTGTGAGAGTAATGCCATGTACTGCTTGAGGAACCTGCTTGGGGAATCCAGAGATCTTTGATGACTTCTACTGGGAATAAAAAATGAGAATCTTCATTCTGTTGGGGAGCAATGAAAACTCTGTGGGGAAAAAGCTTATTCTTGTTTGGAAAAAGTTCAGGAGTTTCGGTCGTCTGCCACCCTATTGGGGAGTTATCCTAGGTTGGGGGAGTAACAGAAGTTAACTATTATCCGGTTGCTTTCTCAGACTTCAAGGCAACTTGCTGGGGAATTTGAAGAAACTGGATGGTTTCCACTAGGGATTAATAGTTTGAAGTTCTAGCTCCGCTGGGGAACTTAATGACGTACTGTAGGGATTGCTCATGGAATAGCCTAAAGATGTTTTCCTATTCTTTCAACCT
Organism: Vicia faba; assembly: GCA_948472305.1. Taxonomy (NCBI): domain Eukaryota; kingdom Viridiplantae; phylum Streptophyta; class Magnoliopsida; order Fabales; family Fabaceae; genus Vicia; species Vicia faba. Next base: position 659,129,685 of record OX451737.1, read on the forward strand.
ATCAGTAACTGTTCTTTTTCATTCTATTTATTTGTAAACAGTGATTATGTTCAAATGCATATGTTCATTAATAAATCATTGGATGTTTTTGAAAATAAAACATAAGTATAAAAAGGAAAAGGACAAATGGTTTTCTGCACTTTAAAGAGATATCTTTGTATTTACTTTGAATAAGTATTTGGTACAAAGGAGACATACATCCTAGTAAGAGGATGGTGTCATGAAAATAAGAAAAATTTATACAAAGAAAGATAGCTATGTATGATAATCCCATGGGGTTCCCGTTCTGCTATAGCCTTCGTATCTCTGAATATCTTGTCCATTTGTTGCTTCGTCTGAAGATGATTGAATTGATCAGAAGCTCTGAGTTTGTCTGTGAAGAGATTGTCCTTAAAGTGATCCGACGAGACATAGTCATACGCTTTAATTCCCTAACTTTTGCCTGAACCGCCCTTTTGGGTTTTCGATCCACCGGGAAACCCTTTTTTTCCCAAGTTGCCCTTTCGGGTTTTCAACTTACCGGGTGTACAGATTTTTTTATATTTTATCCCTAATTTTTGCCCGAACCTTTTGGTTCGCCGGGATGCCCTTGTTTTGCCTAGGTGTGTCAACCTAGCGGGTCTCTTATGCGTAGTATCTTTTGACTATGTCTGCGTTCGCAGGGTGTGGCAGGTCATCACCGTCCATGGTGGTTAAGATCATTGCCCCACCAGAAAAGATGTTCTTGATTACAAATGGTCCTTCATAGGTAGGAGTCCATTTGCCCCTAGGATCACTTTGTGGCAAGATGATGCGCTTGATCACTAGATCTCCAACTTGATATTCTTGTCGTCTAACTTTCTTGTTGAAAGCCTTGATCATCCGTTTTTGATACATCTGACCATGGCAAACAATAGTAAGTCTTTTTTCATCAATTAAGTTCAATTGGTCAAGTCGGGTCTAGATCCAATCGTCCTCACTCAAACCTACATCTTTCATGATTCTTAAAGAGGGGATCTGAACCTCAATAGGTAGAACAACCTCCATGCCATAAACCAAAGAATATGGTGTTGCCCCAGTTGATGTGCGAGCCGTGGTACGGTACCCGTGGAGAGCAAACGGTAGCATCTCATGCCAGTCCTTGTAGGTGACTGTCATTTTCTGTATGATCTTTTTAATGTTTTTATTCACAGCTTCGACGGAACCATTCATCTTTGGCCGATAGGGGGATGAATTGTGATGTTGAATCTTGAACTGCTCGCACAAAGCCGTGATCATAGTATTGTTAAGGTTCATACCGTTATCAGTGATGATCCTTTCTGGAATACCGTACCGGAAAATGAGATTCTGCTTGATGAAGCGGGCAACAACATTCTTATTAACAGATGCGAAGGAAGCTGCTTCGACCCACTTTTTGAAATAATCAATGGCCACTAGAATGAAGCGGTGTCCATTGGAGGCTGTAGGCTTGATCTCCCCAATCATATCGATTCCCCACATAGCAAAAGGCCAAGGAGCTGTTAAGACATTTAGAGGAACCGGAGGTACGTGCACCTTGTCTGCATAGATTTGACACTTATGACAGGTCCGGGAGTGTTGATAACAGTCTGCTTCCATGGTAGACCAATAATAGCCTTCCCGTAGGATTTTCTTTGCCATTGTATGCCCACTAGAGTGAGTGCCAAAGGTACCTTCATGTAATTCGGCCATGATCTTTTCAGCTTCAATCTTGTCCACACAACGGAGCAGAATAGAATCATGATTACGTTTGTACAGGATGCCATTACTCAGGAAGAACTTAGCAGAGAATCTCCTCAAGAACTTTTTATCATTGATTGAAGCTCCTTCTGGATATTCTTGAGCCTCGAGATACCTTTTGACTTTGTAAAACCAAGGTTGGTCCACTATTTCTTCACTATTAATCTCGTGATAGTGTGCTGGTTCGTCCATTCGTTCAATGGTGATCTGGGGAGCCTCGTTATCCCAATTAAGTTTAAACATAGATGACATTGTGGCTATAGCATCTGCTAACTGATTTTCTTCTCGCGGGAAATGCTCGAAGGTAATCTGCTCGAAATATGGTAACAATGTCAAAACATGTTATTTGTAAGGGATAAGGTTAGAATGCTTAGTGTCCCATTCTCCTTTGATCTGACTGATGACCAAAGCTGAATCTCCAAACACAACTAAATATTTGATTCCCAAGTATATGGCAGCCTTGAGACCAAAGATGCATGCTTCGTATTCTGCCATGTTGTTCGTACAATTGAAGCAAAGTCGGGCAGTAAAAGGAGTATGGAATCCTTCCATAGATATGAGTACAACGCTGATACCGTTACCAAGTGCATTGGATGCCCCATCAAAGAATAGGGTCCATCGGGATCCTTGTTCAGGTCCATCATATGGTCTGATTCCTTCACAGTTGTCTAATGTCATGATGTCTTCATCCGGGAATTCAAACTTCATGGACTGATAATCTTCTACAGCTTGATGAGCAAGATGATCAGCTAGCACACTGCCCTTTATAGATTTTTGGGTCGTGTACTGTATGTCATATTCTGTTAGGATCATCTGCCATCTAGCTATCCTCCCAGACAGAGCAGGCTTCTCAAATATGTACTTTATCGGATCCATCTTAGATATCAGCAAAGTGGTATGAGTCTACATGTACTGTCTTAGCCGGCGAGCAGCCCATACCAGAGCGCCGCAAGTTTTCTCGAGCAGTGAATATCTGGTTTCACAGTCGGTAAACTTTTTGCTCAGGTAGTAAATAGCATGCTCTTTTCGGCCAGACTCGTCATGCTTCCCTAATACGCACCCCATTGAGTTCTCTAAAACGGTCAGATGCATGATTAGTGGTCTCCCCTCGACTGGTGGCATCAAGACATGAGGTTCTTGTAAATATTCTTTGATTTTGTCAAAAGCGATTTGGGATTCATCATTCCATCTAACTACTTGATCTTTCTTCAACAGCTTGAAGATTGGTTCACAAGTAGATGTTAGGTGAGAAATGAATCTGGCAATATAATTCAGGCGTCCAAAGAACCCTCTGACTTCCTTCTCAGTACGAGGAGCAGGCATTTCTTGTATCACTTTGACTTTGGCAGGATCAACCTCGATGCCTTTATTGCTGACAATGAAATCCAAGAGTTTACCAGACCGGACTTCGAATGTGCACTTGTTCGGGTTCAACCTTAGTTTGTATTCCTTCAATCTGACAAACAGCTTTTGCAAGTGATCAAGGTGTTCTTCTTCAGTTTGTAATCGGGCTATCATGTCGTCTACGTAGACCTCTATCTCATGATGTATTATATCATGAAACAAAGCTACCATGGCGTGTTGATAGGTTTCCCCGGCATTCTTCAGTCCGAATGGCATCACTTTGTAGCAGAACATGCCCCACTGTGTGACAAACGTAGTTTTCTCCATGTCCTTAGGTGCCATTTTGATCTGGTTATATCCTGAGAATCCGTCCATGAAAGAAAATACTTTGTGCTGAGCCGTATTATCAACCAGGATGTCGATGTGTGGAAGTGGAAAATCATCTTTAGGGCTGGCCCTGTTTAAATCTCTATAATCCACGCACATCCGTACTTTACCGTCCTTTTTAATCACATGAGCAATGTTGGCAACCCATTGAGGATAGGAAGTAACAGACAGAAATCCAGCATTAAACTGTTTCATAACTTCTGCTTTGATCTTCTCCGACATGTCAGGTCTCATGCGGCGGACTTTTTATTTCACTGGTGGACAATCTTCTCTTGTGGGTAGACGGTGTACCACGATGTATGTATCAAGTCCCGGCATGTCTTCGTATGACCAGGAAAAGATCTCAACACTATCATGCAATAGCTGAATTAGACGCTCCTTGACACTCGGCTCTAGGTTGGCACCCACTTTGATTTCCTTTTTATCTTCCTCGGTACCCAAGTTGATTGTATCCAACAACTCCTCATGAGGTTGAATAGCTCTTTCCTCTTGTTGTAGTAGTCTGGCCAATTCCCCTGGCACTTAACAATCTTCCTCACCTTCGTATTCGGCTTGGTAGATTAGATCTTCAGAGTCACTGAAGGCTATAGCAGTATCGTTACCCATGAGATCTGGGATGGAGGGGTACATGCATTTGTGAGTGTGGGTATGTGTAAGGGTATAGCCATCTTTAAACAAATAAAATGTAAAAAGAAAGACAATGAGCACAAAAAGTTTGTATGTGAAAAACGTCCATGATTCATTGAATGTCATATGAAGATGAAATAAAAACCCTTACAAATGGACCTTTGTGCCTCGGGTAAGACACAAGGATGAAAATGTACGAATTTTTTGTGAATATTACAAGTCCAACAGAAATGTAAAAGATAAATTACTGAGAGATGAAAGTTATTTGGACAAAGTCTTTGGCTTCCCAGTTGCGGAGTCCCCCGTTGACAGTAGGAAATATCCAATCTTCCAAGCTGCCATCTTCTTCACTGTCTTCCAATGCATTAACCCCTTGGTTTCTAATCTTCACAGGTGGCCCTCCAGCACGGGCACGACATACAACCTTATGAGCAGTTGAAGTAAACCCCAAGCCAAACTTGTCTGATTTGTACGGGATGTCCGGAAGCTGCCCCCAGATGGTGCATCCACCCTCCTCAATTACTGCCTTTGCGTCTTTTAGAGATGACATCCGAAGCGGAGGTCTTGTGACCTTGGGAACTGAGGATACTGCCTTGGTTACCGCTACCTCTTGAGAGACTTCTTCGAAATGTTGAAAAGGAGTTTCGATGAACTCGCCATCCAATTCCACATATCGTAAAAGAATTCAGATGACTAATCATGTATTCCTCTTCCCCATGGACATTTATGATCTTCCCTTGGACCGGGTATTTCAGCATCTGATGCAAAGTGGAAGTGACAGCACCAGCATTGTGAATCCAAGGCCGTCCTAATAGACAAGAATAAGAGGGACGGATGTCCATCACATAGAAAGTTGAGTTGAAAGTCTGAGTTCCCACCTTTATTGGGATGTTCACCTCCCCATGGACCATCCTTTTTGAACCATCAAAGGCTCTCACAACTATGTTACTGGGTTTCAGGGTTAGTCCTTCGCAATCCAATCTATCGAGAGCTTTCTTTGGTAAGACGTTCAAAGACGAACCAATGTCTACCAATACGTGGGCTAGGGTTGTGCCTCTGCACTCCACTGAGACATGCAATGCCTCATTGTGTTTTCTCCCTTTTAGTGTTAGATTTGCATCGGATAAACCTAAACCATTATCAGCTATTAAACTAGCCACACAGTCTTGGAATTGGTCAGCGGATGTTTCTTGTGGCACATGGGCTGTCTTTAGAAACATTACCAGAGCTTTTGCATGTGCCTCAGAACACAGCAACAAAGCCAACATGGAGATCTTCGAGGGGGTCTGCCCCAACTGTTCAACCACATCATAATCACTCTTCTTGATTATTCTCAGGATTTCTTCCATCTCCTTTTTGGAGGTTTCGGGGATGATCAATGGTTGAGCCTTCCTCCTGACAGGCTCTTCTTGAATCCCTTTTCCTTGAACATCAGCAGCAGATGTATTGGTGGGGATAACAGCAGTGGTTGTGTCTTCTTCAATGGTGGGAGTATTTGCGGGTATGATTATTGGTGTAGAGGTAACCTTTGGAGCAGCTACGGCTCCAAAAATTGCCTTTGGAGGGGCAATTTTTGGAGAGAAGATTCTACCACTGCGGGTAATCTTGCTTGTTCTGGAAATATTGCTAATGTCATAGTTTTCTTCTTCGGAGCTCTCTTCAGTCAGTTCATCTTGTTTAACACCATGGTAGTATATTTCTCCACTGTAGTTCCATGGTACTGTTTTATCGGACTCATACGGGACTGGCCCGGGAATTGTGATCTTAAGTGGAGTAGTCTTTGGAGCTGATGTAATCCTAACAGGTCTTTTAGGGACCCTGGAAGGATTGGCGGAGATGGTTATGATCAAAACGTCTTTAATAGGAATTGGTAAAACAGGAGCTTTTTCGAACAAAATTTCTTGATTGTCAATCAGGCGTTGGATACCTGTATTCAACAGAGGGCAAACGGTTAATGAGGATAAGCAATGATGGCAGTCTTCCTTACAATTTGGGAATACCCCAGCTTTCAACAAGTTCATTTTAATGATCGAGAGTGGAGTCAACAGTTCATCTACTGTGGCAACAAATAAATCTTCCTCGACAGCATTGGCATTGTAACCATGCCTAGGCATCGGAGCAAAAATGACATTTGGTTTTTCAGGTGCGTCAAACTCAACTTCTTTGGCATCTATCAGGTCTTGAATTTTGTTCTTCAAATCCCAACAGTTGTTGGTGTCGTGCCCTAGACTTTCAGAATGGTATGCGCATCTGGCATTTGGATGGTAGTGAGGAGACACAGTATTGGGATTCTTTGGGGCCTCCTTTAGATTTTCTAGATTCAAATTCAGAAGATGTGGTAGAACCTGGGCTGGACTCATATTAATCCTGGTGAATTTCCGAAATGGCCTTTCCACCCTTGGTTGATTAGTTCTTGGCTGGTCAGATGCAGATTTTTGGATCATAACGGCCCCTACCGTTGGTCGGCATTCAACTCTTCCTTGACCCCTCTGTGAATAAGCAGCAGACACTTCCTTCTTTCCTGTGAAAGGTTTTCTTATAGCTGTAGAAGCAGATGCATCCTTTTGAATCTTCCCACTTTTTATACCGGCCTCCACTCTTTCTTCGGTTAAAATCAGCTCAGTAAACCTAACAGATGAACTCCCAATCAGATGGTTGAAGAAAGGACCTGACAGGGTACCCAAGAACATATCCAACAACTCCCTCTCAAACAGAGGGGGTTGTACTCTTCCGGCTAAATCTCTCCATTTCTAAGCGTAATCTTTGAAACCCTCATTTGAAGCCATAACCATACTCTAAAGTTGAGTACGGGTTGGCGCCAAATCTGCGTTGTATTGGTATTGCTTATAGAAGGCAGCGACAAGATCTTCCCAGTTATGGACATCAGCCCTCTCCAATTGGTAAAACCAATCCAGTTGGGTTCCGGATAAGCTGTCTTGAAAGAAATGGACCCACAAGTCTTTATCGGCAGAGTGCGGCTGAATCTTCCTCATGTATGATCGGAGGTGCATTTTGGGACATGACACCCCATCATATTTAGCAAATAGCGGCACTTTGAACTTTGGTGGAATCACAATTCCTGACACCAGCCCCAATTCCTCAAAATCTAAACCTGGTACCTTCTATATTTCCATAGCATTAAGACGCTCTTCCAGATGTCGGTATTTATCATCCGCTGGAGGATAGTGCTCCTCAGAATAATCCTCCTCTTCCTCCTCTTCTTTAGATTCAGATGGAACTACTGTCTCTTTCCCTTTTCTTTCTCCTTCATCAGATGTTGTTGGAAAATCCAAGGTCCTTCTAGCTTGTCCCTGAAATCTTCTACCCATGATTACCACGCCAGTTGGTTTCTTCTCTTTTTTCTTTTTTTCTTTTGCTAGCAGAGTCTTCAGCTCCTCTTACCCTTTGGCCAAGGTTGTGAGTAACTGCTGGAACTGCATGTTTTGAGTTTGGAGATCTTTGACCATCTGTTCGAGATCCATCTTACTGAAATAAATAGTAGAGAGATGAGGAAACTTGTTGCAAAGACCTGTTTATGTTATGATGAATGCTATGTGCATATGTAATGTTTTCAAGGATTTTAAAAGATTCAAATTTGTTTAAACAAAAAAGGAAACACACGTTATATTAATAAAATAGAGTTTGAGTACATCAATGCCGCTTGGGAAAAATCATACAATTCTCTAAGATAAAAAAGTAGTGCGCATCCTCTTCAGCGCAATGTAGGCATTTAGAGTTCGCTCCTCCTGAAGTAGCCTTGTGAGTTCCAAAACCTTCTTCTCGCTTGCGTAGAATTTGGCTTCAAAAGTATCATGCTCTCCCTTGAGCTATATCCAATCCCTTTGCAGGTCCTCAAGAGATGTGGGCATGTCGGGATGTAGGATAGTGCATGGAACTTCTCCCTCCTTAACAGGCTCAACAATCACCGGTAGAATAGAAGGATAAGGCATCATAAGACTTTGAGCACGGGTTCGTACCCACTTGAGGTAAGGCTCAATAGGGATGGAATTCTTGTGTCCTAAAGTCTTGCTATCCACCTTGTTTAGCATCCTCCAAGCTCGGATGAATCTCTGGCGAAGACCTTGATCGTCGTTGTCGTAGTCGAAGACCAAGCCTTGAATCAGCATATCATGTGGGCCATCCCTTCGGGCATAACCAAACTGTCTTAGAGACAAGCACGGGTTATAGGTGATGCCTTCCCTAATTCCAAGTAGATGGACATTGGGGAATTCCCCACAACGGTCAACAATGATAACATTCTCTTTGGATCGAGAACACCAATGAATATCTAAATGCTTAAGCGTCATCAACCTTTGTGACCACCTCAAACCTTGCTCATTCTTTAAGACTGATTGGGGAAGATGAGAAATAAACCATCTTTCTAGGAGAGGATTGCAACACATAAGAACACCTCTTTTCCTTATTGTACGAGTGTGAAAAGAGTGTAAGATATCTCCAAGCAATGTAGGCACCGGATTGCGTGACATGAAGATTTTGACAGCATTCAGATCTATGAGTTGGTCAGGGTTGGGAAACAAGACCATCCCATAGATAAGAAGAGCTACCATCTCCTCAAAAGCTTGCAAGTCCAAGGAATTCCAACATTCTTGGGCCTTCTCAAACAAAAACTTTGATAAGAAGCCTTTGACACCACTTCTAGTTTCCCAATGGGTTGTGACATCAGATGGTTGCAAGTGCAGGGCTTGAGCAACCTCTTCTGGCTTTGGATCTCTTTCTGTACCGTTGAAAGGTAGTTGATTGAGAATGGGAATCCTCAAGATTTGAGAGAATTCTTCCAAAGTGGGCACAAGCTGGTAGTCAGGAAATGTGAAACATTGATGCAAAGGGTCAAAGAACTGGAAGAGAACCTTCACCATATCTTCCTCTGTGTTGGAGGTGACCAAGTTGAGTAGACGACCATGCCTCTCGGTGAATGAAGAATTCTCAGGAAACCTTGAAGCCAACTCTTTGAGTTGTGGAGGAATTCTTACAAGGTTGACTTGGATAGTTTTCCTACGAAGTGAATCCATATACTACAAAACAAGAACAAAGATGAATTTCCAAAATCCTTGAAATGGTTAGTGGATGCATATGATGCTTCATGATGTCCATGATGTTATGCACAAGTATATATGTACGAGCAAATCAAACAAGTTCCTAGTTTAGGCTTGCATGGGGTTTCATAGGTAAGTACCCTCTTGAAGTTTAGTTGGCTCAACCTGTCCTAGCAATAGTAACCGGGTTCTAAGGAGCTCAATATCATTGGATTGTTTTCTTTGTTCATTGTTTCAGTTCAAGCCTCTTTACTGGCGACCGAAATATCCCAAGAAACCAACCCTCAATGAGTGTAGTATCGAGTATCTACCAACTTCGGACTGCACCAAAGCCGGTCATCTCACTACATCCTAAAAGGCCAAGTTGGTCAAGTAAAATGTTCTAGAAGTTCATTAGTGCTTCATGACATCACTCAGCGGTCCCGTATTCTCTTTGATTGACTAAAAGGCTACCGGTACCCACAAATATGTCGCACTAACATAGCTATTGCTTAGACCGTGTCGGTATACCCCGCACAGTTTCCACAACGTATTGCTATTTACCTATAATGTTTCCCAAATCCGGGTGGAGGATTCAAACCCAAACAATAGAACCAAAAATGTAAAGCAAACAAGTCAAACAATTGTAATCAAATAAAGGTGATCTAAACCCTAAGGTAACCCCACATTATTAATTACCCAGCAGAGTCGCCAGTTCTGTGATACGGTGGGAGAACTGACTTGAAGGTTTTGCGTTTTATCACAAATGTCGTGGTTAGTAAGAGTCGCCACCGACTTTTCTTTTATCCAAAAGGAAAGGCGAAAAAGCACAAGAAAGACCTTTGAGATGTTTTCTTGAGTTCGGGGGGTAGATTATGAAAAGGGAAGGTGCTAGCACTGTTTTCATCCATGGTTTTACATGGGCTCTTAGTTACTTGCTTAGATCACTTGCTTTGTTTTGTTTGAAATGGTGTTTGGTGTGATTTTGAAAGTATTTTGTAAAAGAGGCCATTGTTTAGGCAATCTTTGTAATGATTCTCGTTCGTAAGAATGTATACAAAGATGTTTGTCTTTTGAAAATGTTTTCAATGTTTTGTAATATGTTTTGAAATTTGTGTGTGTTTGTTTTTGAAAATAGCAAGGATTGTTTGAGAATGGAGCAAGTAACTTAGAAGCTATCTACCTACTCAAATGTCTTTCTTGTATATTTTCTATTCCTTTGACATTGTTGACTTACCATTGATTTGGTAAGCAACCCTATCTTTGGATGTAAACAGGACGGGCGTGGGTCATCGTATACCATGATAGCAATGTTGTCAAGTATCTTAGAATTTTTGAGGGACCAACATCATTTTTTTTAGGCAACCTTTGTATAGCGTCATCGAGGGACTATGATCTTATACTTGTTTTGTTTTGCCAAGATACTTCGCATGCGTAACATGGAAATTTATTTTAGGCAACCAAGTGGGAGAAACCCTAAGGGTGCTTGTGTGCAAAGTGTGCCATTTTCATGCTTTTGATTTGTCTTGTATTTAGGGTTTTATATTTGTTTTGTTTTGTTCTTGTCATGCAACCCCTAATTACTAATCATGGTATAAAAGCGGTAAATTTCGTAATGCAAATATACTGAGCTATTACAACAATTTTTATGGGATGGGGGAACACAAGTTTGAATGGGGATTTGCACAAATATAAAGCTAAATATATTATTACAACAAAATCGAATATGCGCGAATTTAAATAAATATAAGACAAATATTTAAAATGCAATGCAATATGTTCATGTTAGAAAAAATGTTTTATGTTTTGTTTTTGTATGGAAAATTATTTAATCTAAACCTAAAAAAAAGGAATTAATAATATTTATTTTTGGAAGGGGTTTAAACCCTAGTTTTTTAATTAAAAGAAAATAATGTTATATATTTATTAACTTGTATATTTTTTGTATAAAAAATAATAAATAATATTATGTTTAAATATTAAAAATTAAATATGTGTAGAAAATAAGTATTTATGAGTATAAATATGTATAATAAAAATATTAAATATATTTGATTATTTACAAACTATTTAAGAAAAATAAATTCTATCTTACTCAAATAAATTAATTTTTATGTGAAAAAATAATAAAAAATAAAATAAAAGTGTAAAAATAAAGAAATCATTTTTTGGATTTTTTATCATTCAGAAAAAATAAACAAAATTATTAAATATGAAAATATATAAAAAAATACAAAAATATAAAAAGTCAACCAGGGGGTGCAATAGCAAGTCAGGGGGTGCAAATAGAAAAAACAAAAAGGCCATGGCGCCAAAAAAGCCCAAGACTTCATCCCTGTCTTTCACTCGTTCTCCCTGCGCGCGTTTTCCAATTCAAACCTGTATCTTACTCATGCTTGCATAAAAATGAAAACTCATAACATGAAAAATGTGGCATTTGAGCTCACGATTCCAACAATATAAATTATGTAACCTAAATATCAAAGATCAAGGAGATTTTTGGAATCCCTAAATCGTGACCTAATTTTTTCAGAGTTTTCAAGCTTCAAATTCTCTTAGCACAAGTAATATAAATGCAAAGTAATGATATGTACAACTTCGTTATGATAAGGACTACATTTTTTCTTCATAAATTGTGGCTTGAGCTTGCCTATATAAAGAGATAGAGTTTAAGAAAATACCTCCTTCAGCTGGAATCGAGTAGGGCAATGTAGGGACTTTAATGGAGGCCTGATGATTGTTTGAGCTTCCTTAAACCTCCGTGAAGCTATTCCAATGCTTATCTTGCTTTGAGGATGGCTGAAACTCTCTGACCAAGTCCAACTGCAAGCTTCCAAGTTGAAAATGGCAGATGCTGAAACAGAGGTTATAGAACCAGGGTGATGGCTTAGATTGGCTAGGTATCAAGTGTATGAGATGTTTGAAATGATTAACCACAAAACGCACGAGCCAAATGAGAGTTGGTTGTGATTTTGCAGAAAACTGTGAGCTTAGGCAGATTTTGAGTGTTTTTCAGTTTGAGTGAGTTCTAAGTCCAAGCCAAGCGTGCTATGCCTTGTACAAAGTTTGCGTATATATATAGAAGTGATACAAAGTCAGCTTCTTACTAGTTGTGCAAGCTTTAGCCCTTTTGCCAATTTTCTTGTACTTGAAGCAAAGTTGACAAGACCAATTTCACATGCTTGTACCAGCTTGCTTGAGGGCTGAAATGAGTTTGTACCATTTACTTGAGAGCTGTGTAGATTGCTTGTATCAAGGGGACAGGTCCAATGCTCCAAGTTGACAAAGTTGCAAAAGTGCATCTTTATGAAAATGGCAATGAAGCCTCTTTGCCAAAAATGGAATTACAACTTGTGTAAAGCTTCAAAAGAAAGGATAAAGCCTTTGTCAACTGAGTATGCATTTAATTAAGGAGTGTATAGCAAGATTAGGACCTGTAAACCAAGATATAACCAGCATAGATTTGATTTGCAACTTGATGTTATGTGAAAATGGCTTGAACAAAAAGTGAGAAAATGCCAACTTCCTCTCTTCGATTCTCCCTACTCAAAAATGATATTGGAGAGTTATTTGACATTTTTGAAAGCTTGCAATGTGCTCTATAATCCATATTTGAAATGTATTATGAGATACCTCTTGGAACTAGGTAAAAAGTTGCCATGAAGTTGGGTCAAAAACCTGCCTAAATTAGGGCAAAATTTCAATAAGTTATTTAGTTCATGAGCATGTATTCACAAATTTATATCTTGAGATCCAAGCTTATTTGGGGAAAACTTTGTGAAGAAAAGTTGTAGATTTCATGGAGGACTACAACTTTCATGTTGGGAACTTTTCTTGAATCAAAATGCATCATGGATAAAAAGTGGTGAAAAGTTGGGAAAAAATAAGAAATTTTTCATACTTAGAAAAATTCGAAGTTATGAAAATTTTCAAATTAAAACCCTAATTTTCAAATTTGGTTTTCTTAGTGAATAATTTTCATATTTTGACATATCTTGATGAATTATGACCCTTGGTACTTGATTTTGACCAAAAAGTCAAAGTTTGACTTTTCAGTATATAGTTGACTTTTGATCAGTTGACTGCAAATTTCATCTGTCAATCCAATGAACTTGAGATCTTTTGAACCATGTAATTAGGTAAAGATGATGCTATTGAATCCTTGAAATCATGCTTGAACTCAAATGGTAATTGGCTAGGTTAAAAATCAGAAATTGCCTTTTCTCAGTCAAAAACCCTAATTTTGACCATTTTGCCCTTTTAATGATTTGATCAAATTTCTTGAGGAGTTGTGATCCAAACTTGATCAAATGGTACATATGAGTCTAAAATGTTTATGTGGATGAAAAATTATGAATTTTGACTGTAAATTGGCCATGGTTGACTTTTTCCCCAATACAGGTGATTTTTAGGTCAATTGTCCAATTAACTGATCAAAAATATGGTTCAAGGCTTGAAACTTAACATGGGAAATCTTAGGGGTACAAGATGGTGTATGAAAGTCACATGAAGCTTTGATGGTCAAAAAATCCTTGTGCAAACGCAAACCCTAATTTTAGGTTATCAGTGCAAGATGAGGTGTCTTGAGCTGACCAAACCCTAATCTTGTCTTGAGTCCAAGAAGTCTTGTGAGAAAAGGCTTGATAAATGAGAGGGAAAATTATGGGGTACAACAGACCCCATCTAAAATCTCCATGTTATCCTTATTACTGTGTTCTGAAGCTCATGCACAAGCTTTGGTGAAATTCTTAAAATCTGCTCACGTACCACAAGAGATTTCTACTGATCAATTTGGAAGTTATGTAGCTAGTCTAACAATGGATAATGATTTAGGTTTTTCTGATGTTGCCTTGACTTCTGAGGGAAGAAACCACAACAAGGCCCTGTATGTCTCTATTGAATGCAGGGGCACTACTTTGGCGCATGTATTGGTTGATATTGGTTCCTCGCTAAATGTTCTACTAAAAGGAGCTCTTGACAGACTTGATTGCGGAGGGGTTATACTGAAACCTAGTGATATTGTGGTTATATCCTTTGATGGATCAAAAAGGATTGTACACGGAGAAGTGGACCTTCCGATCAAAGTAGGTTCGTAAGTCTTCAAATCTACCTTCTATGTGATGGATATCCGGCCAACATATTCTTGCCTACTGAGACGCCACTAGATTCATGGGGCATGCATTGTCACCTCAACCCTACATTAGAAGCTAAAATATCCTGTGAACAGAAAGGTTGTTACTGTCTATGGTGAAGAGGAGTATATAGTTAATCACCTGAACTCATTCTAGTATGTAGAAATGGACGGAACATTCATCGAGACTCCCTGTCAAACTTTTGAAGTTATCCCTCCAACCACTACCGAAGATGTCTCCTCTATTCCCAAGATTACCAGGATTCCTCCCAGAATGGCTTCGTTGAAGGATGCTAAAGCTGTCGTAGAAGAATGTGGTTGTACTACTTGGGGTCAGCTTCTTGACATTCCGTATAAATATGACAAATTTGGTTTGGGTTTCAAAGCAGAGGCTCGAAAGACTATTTGTCGTGCTCAGGCTGGAAGACCACCACTCCACATCAGCAATAATGGATTCAACACCATAGAAGACGCTGACAGTGACTATGACTTTGACAGTTGGATCTTTCCGACCATTGGCAACAGACTCAACAACTGGAAGACTCAGGATATTATCTCAATCTCCTTTAGTCAGGAGTAATAGCTACTTTCTATTTTATTGCTTACAAAGTTTTGGTCATGTAATTTATTTAAACAATGAGTTTAAGCCTTGTGCCTTACTCAGGGCACAATGGTCCATTTGTTAAGGGTTTTCATTTCATAAACATATCTTTATTTAATAAAGCATTGGACGTATTGCATTCAAATTTTGTGATCTTTATCTTTCTTTTACTTTTTATCACTTCCAAATAGCTATGTGTTCTCACACACACCCACACAATAAATTGCAGATCCATATCCACTCTGGATCCCGTTGATAACAATTATGCTATTGCCACTTATGACTTTGAAAATACGATCTACCAAGTCGAGGATGAATGTGAGGAAGATTGTGAAATACCTAGAGAGATTTCCAGGTTGTAAATGCAAGAGGGAAAGGCTATACAACTTCATGAAGAGCCGGTCGAGGTTGTAAATTTGGGTACTGAAACTGACAGGAAGGAAGTCAAGATAGATGTCGATTTAGAAGACGGTATCAAGAACAGGTTAACTCAGATGTTACATGATTATTTTGAGATCTTTTCTTTGTCATACGAAGACATTCCAGGGCTCGATATTGATAATGTGGTTCACCATCTGTCGATGAAAGAGGGTTTTTCTCCAATAAAGCAAAAATTTCATCGCATCCGTCCTGAGATGTCAGATAAGATCAAGGCTAAGGTTATGAAAGAATTTAATGCAGGTTTCTTGGTTGTTACATCATATCCTTAGTGGTTAGCAAATATGGTTTCAGTACTGAAGAAAGACGGTAAAGTGTGTATGTGTGTGGACTACGGGGTTCTGAATAAGGCAAGCCCTAAGGCTAACTTTCCGCTTCCACATATTGATGTTCTGGTCGACAACACCGCTCAAAACAAGGTATTATCCTTCATGGATGGTTTCTTAGGGTACAATCAGATCAAGATGGCGCCCTAAGACATGGAGAAAAAAACCTTTGTCACATAGTGGGGCACTTTATGGTAAAAGGTTATGCCTTTTGGATTGAAGAATGTCGGTGCCACATATCAGCATGCTATGGTAGCCTTGTTTCATGACATGATCCACCATGAAATATAAGTTTATGTTGATGACATGATAGTCAGATCCCAGACTAAAGAGAAACATCTTGACCATTAACACAAGTTGTTTGAGAGACTGAAGAAGTACAAGCTGAGGTTAAATCCAAACAATGGCACCTTTGGGGTGAGATCCGATAAGCTCATGGGTTTCGTTATCAGTGGTAAAGGTATTGAAGTTGATCCTTCCAAAGGTCAAAGCCATACAACAAATTACCGCTCCCCGCACCAAGAAGGAAGTCAGAGGTTTCTTAGGACGACTGAATTATATTTCCAGATTTATCTCTAATTTGCTTGCTACTTATGAGCCGATCTTTAAGTTGCTAAAGAAAGATCAGGTAGTAAAGTGGAATGATGATTTCCATATAGCTTTTGACAAGATTAAGGAGTGTTGTACCCCAAAAATTCCCCTCCCATTTTTCTTCAAGACATGCTCACAAAGGTCTCAAGTACTCAAAGATACTCAAGGGTTGATTAGTCAAATCACCTCCTAAGCAATGGGTCCACAATTAGGGTTTCATCTTGCACAAGGAAGAATGGTGTTGTGCCCCAATTTTCCCCCCTAAGATTCCTCTATCATCTCATACCATCACAATACAATAAGATCACACATTAGGGTTTGGGTACATCTTCTACTTCATCCTATCTTTAGGTTTGTTCATGAGGAATCACAAAGCACCTTGAATTATGTATCTTGTACATATATCCTTTTGACTAACATCAAAATATGTATATATGTCTCTTTGAATGTCATTTTGCAGGTAATTACACAATTGCATGTATCTTACCATCTCCTAGCACAGAGGATCAAAACTAGAGTTTAGAATTTAATCAGGAAATCTCTGAATTTTTTGACAATACTTGATTCCATGTTTCTCTACATGTTCATGAGCATCTATTATTGGAAATTTGATCATCAATTTTGGTTTGTAAAGGTTCAATTGACAAAAGGCAGTAAATTGGTCATTTTGTCAGAAGTCAATCAAAGTCAATTGTTGACCAATGGGACTTTTGGTCAACTATCAATTCAATGTCCCTATTTTCACATTTCATGGTCAATGGTGGCATAAAATCAAGTGGAAGTGTGAATTGAAGATAACTTGTCAATGAAGTTATTTGAAATTTTGAATTTTTTCTAAGTGTTCATAGTGCTAAACTTTGATTGGTCATAACTTTCTCAATTTTTATTGAAAATGTACAAACTTTACATGCCTGGAAAGAGGATACAAAATTATTCAACTTTGAAGTAGAGGCCTCAAGTCCAAAAAAATTAAAGGATAAAAATTTATGGAGCTTGGAAATTTTGGACACTTAGTGAAATTTCCAAATATGTAGCAAAATCTGATTTCTTCATGGCTAATTTTGAATGTTCATTTGGGCTCAAATCAAAAAGTTGGAAACATCAAAGTTGGAGTTTGAAGTATTCTTTTCATTTTTGGTTCAAGAATCACCTACCAGCTCACCATCCTCACACTCATTTCACTTATTCTTTCTCTCTTTTCACTCATCAAAACGCACGCGTTGTATCATCAATTAAACAAAAAACGCAAACATCACATGGCTTCACTTAAATCTGCCAACTTGGCCTTTCTAACCCCAAAGCATCTTCCTCAATACTCTTCCCACTCTATATAAACTATTTATATTATCTCATTAAGGGAACGAGATAGCATTCGCAAAAGCTCCACCTCTCTCCCCCTCACGAAAATCTTCTCTCTCTGCAAACTCATAATTCTTCTTCATTTTTGTTAAACTTCTTGCTCAAGATCTGTTTATCTTGCTCATTCTACCACCTTGAAGCGTGAAGAAGAAGTTTCACCGGGTTTCTACTTTAAAACAAAGGCATAGAGTGAATTTATTTTTCACTCATTGAGGTAAGATTTCAAATCCGAAACCCCCTCATGCTAGTTCGAATCATGCATTAGATTTTGTTCATATTGGTTTTAGCTGGCTAAATTATACATCTGAAGTATATTTGTATGTGCATTACCCCTTGATTCTTGTTCAATAAAATTAATCAAAATTTTGTTCATGCTACTGCCTTCGTGCTCAATTTATGTTCAGATCTTGCACTGATTGTTGAATTCATGAGCATTTTGTTGTTCTACGCATTGAGGTGATGAATTTTGATGTTTGGATAAGAAGATATGGTTGAGAATTGAATGAGAAAATTAAGTCAAAAATCTATTTGTTGAAATGCTTGACTCATAATCATGTTCATGCATCCACCTTCGTGCCCTATTTTCTATATGAGTCATGCATAATTTTAGAAAAAAATTGATCCTATCGTATTCTACGCATTTTAATCTTGAAGTTTGATGTTTACATCTTGGATTTTCATGGAGAAGACTGTGAGATATCTTGATATGAAAATCTTACTTTAAAACTGCAAAACAATAAGGGTTTGGTGTTTTGGTAGGAATGACATCGTTGCAATTTTTTATTGAACATGTTTTAAAACCTTCCACAACGCTTTCTGTTAATAATAGGTGTAACATGCTTACAATATATTTTAATTTTCTTTGTTTTCTCTAATTTTGTTTAAATACTTTTCTTTATTCAAAAGTCACCACAAAAATATTTTAAACTCTATTTTTAATATATTTTATTTTCTAATTTTTATTTCTTAGTTTTATCATTTTTTCATGATTAAATAAATTCAAGTACTTTAATTAGGGTTTTAATCATTCTATATGTTTAGAATTTTATTTTCCTATTTCTACAAAATCAAAAAATCCTAAAAAATAATTTTTAAGTGTTCTTCTGAGACTTCTTATTGAAAATAATGTTTTTTCAATTTTACAAAATTTGTGGGATGTCAATTCAATCACTTGTTTGGTTATATCACTTTTTATTTGTTTTCATGATATGTTGTATAAATAATTTTTGTTTAATTCTTTCTTGAGATAAAATTCAAGAAAAATATACTTACTGGTCCTTAGAATTTTCTTGAAATTTAGGGGGTCTTAAACCAAATTTATTTGAATTTTAGATTAAGTAGATTAATTTTAAACTTAATTTATCCTTTTTAGGGTTTTAGTTGATCTTTCACATTGTTTGCTTGAAAATTCTAACTTCCCATGCTTGTAAAATCATAAATAAATTTTTTTAGAGTTCTTGTACAAGCTTTAGTCATAAAGATAATTTTCCTTGAATTTAAAAATGTGATTTCATAACTTTTACGAATTGTTTTTCAAAACACCTCTAGTTTAAGCATTGTGCTAGCTAGTTTCAATGTTTGCATTTTTAAATAAGGTTTCCACCTCAACCCAAGAACTATAAACACAATTTCTGACTTTTATAGATCTTTAGGTAGTTAGGGTGTAATTATCATAATTTTTACAATATATTTTCCCTTTTAACCTAATTTTGTACTTAGGATTGTATTTAGGGTTTTACTTTTGATCAAAGTTTGTGACTGAGAACTTTTGCACATAATTCTTGTTTAATTCTTGGAATGGCATGTGATACTAACTTGAGGATTATTTTGGGACAAATTCTTCAACATCATTGGATCTTGGGTGTTGATAGGTTAAAAAACCAAATCCTTCAAGATGGATGAATGATGTTGACGATATTTGAAACTAAAATTTCATCTAACACATCCCCTCCCATTTCATCTTGTCCATTTCTTACTTGTACTATATGTTATTGGAGAGTGGTCTATATATCATTTCTCTAAACATGTGGCACAAATATTTCTATTGACCGGCCTTAAAATAGGTGCGACTTCTATATAATTCCACTTATTTGCTTAACATAGCGCTAAATTTTGTCCCGATTCGAGAAATGATCATTTGTGGCCCAGACCCATGTTTGTAAGCCCAGGTATGTTAATTTGAAACCTTTTATCTAATAAATTTGAGATTCAGTGTTAGGAGGATTTGGTCTTATCAATCCTCTAATGAATCTTCATAAGGTTTGGTCAAACTGAATCACTTAAACATCGTTGATCATTTATTGTTGCCTTGAGAATTTTTAAATGAATGGTATACTTGACAAAAAGCAAATGAAACTTTTTGTTGAGAGGCTTTGATTTTGTAAATCTCTAATGAGTTTCAAATGCATGTTTCAAGATGGTCATTCAACTAACTCCTAATTTCTAACAATTGACTTTATTTGTATGCTCTTACCTTATGCTTAAGCATCGTTTATTTTAGCATCCATATTTCATGCTATTTTCATCTTTGCTCACTTGAGCTTTTCATTTTCTTTTTGAAGATACCTAATAATCAACTTGAACAATAAAAGCTTTAAGGTTACTCGGATTATTTGGTTACTATCCTTGGAATTTTGGAGTTATGGACTTCTTGGACTTAGGATTAGAAGCTTTGACCTACCTTGAGACCTTGTGACCTCAACTGTAATCTTGTCAGGAGTTCTTGGGGTTTACCCCGAGACATTGGGTTGTTTGTTTTCTTTGTGTGAAGGTTATTCTGATTATATGCTTTGTTTATGATTGGGAATTCATCTGTATACAGTCGTTACTCTGCCCGATTTTTGTAAAAGACCTAATGCATTTGAAGCTTGGTTTTCTTAAGAGGTTTATTATCTTTGCTTGCTTGGTTTCAATCCAAAGGATTGGAATTCTACATTGACTCATTATGTCAAGTGTTGTCTTCTTATTGGTTAGACGGTTCTTTTCCCTAGCTTTTACTTCATGCTTTAGGATAGTCCCTTCATCTCCTCCAACCTTCTTTAATTTCAAAAATCTTCTCCATCCTTTTTGAAAACTCTTCTTGTTTTTTAACTGCTTTCACAATAAACTTGGACTTAGGTCCATGCATTTTCAAAATGTTTTCTTAATCAAAATTTAATCAACTTAATAATACCTTGACATTTTTGTGAGAAGACTAAAAAGTCAATCAATCTCATCAAACCATTTGGCCACTTTAGCTCTTTTACTTTAAAATTTTCTCAAAATATTAGACTCTTGTCAATCTTTATAATGATGCAAACTACTATACTTCTACGATATGTAGTGAAGTAAGATATTTTCCAATTGGGTGTTGAGCGAGGCTTTGTTAATTTTAAAATCAAGGCCATATCCTGCACTTTGATATGATGCAAATTTTCCTTTCTCATAATCGTGCGTAGTAAGTATGTTCTCCACTCGGATAACACGGTGATGTCTCGTCTCTAAAAATGAACCAACACACGTGTGTTTTAAATTTTTTAAAGGTGAACTACGATTACCCTGATCCCCTATTGCACGGAAGGAGGTATGTAGACACTAAAGATTCACAATCGCGGCGGGTGCAAAAACTGTAAAAAAATACTTTTTTTCCCATCTCCACCGTCTATATTTTTTATATAACACTTATAACAAAAATACACATATTTTCAAAGAGGTTCCTGCAGAGTACAGTAGATGTTTAGGGTGATAATACCTTCCCTTTGCATAACCAACCCCCGAACTTAGATTCTCTCCCCCATCTTTTAGGTTATTCACTTTTTTCCCATTCATTTGGAAACAATAAAGCACGGTGGTGATTTTTATTTCATTTGTGAGAGTTAAGTCAATCCAATGGCTTAATCTCAACATTTCTACCACTACAAAAAAATCGCGACTTCACTGGGGAAAGATCGACCAAATGATGGTCCATCCCTAAGTGGGTTGAGTCTATCTTTGTTTATTTATGTATGTGTTGTTGTTGTTTATATGTTATATGTTTAATATATGTTTGTCTGGATTTTCCTGGTTTTCAGGGTGCTTGGTGATTTCTCAAAAGTATTTTAACCGGAATTGGGCAAACTTATGATAGGACAGGCAGTATAGTCATGTTAAATTTGAGGGAGTAATCCTAAAAAAGGAGGCATGAGATCCCCCATTCAGTGGATGCCCCTTTTATTGTAGTGTTGTTTACTGAGTAATCGGGAAGACGTACTGCTTTCGACCTGGGAGCCTACTGAAATTGAGGAACGTAGAACCCTTAACCAATCTTGGCCTTTTAGGTGTAGTGTGGAAGCTATGATGGAGTAATCAAGAAATGGTTGTCACGCGATAGTACATTCGGAGGAGTTTTTCATGAGAATATTGCTAATTATCGAGTCAATCGGGACGTTGGTAATATCTGAAGGAAGGATGTAGACTCTGGGAACCTCTTAGAACCTTGTTTGGCAGGTGATAAACTTTTAGACCATACCTTTTGGGTAGTACCTTTGACTCCATGCTCGTGACGTCAAACTTATGAACCCATGTTTGTGATCTTGTGTGTGATTGTTGCATCATGCATTCATGCGCCCATGAGCATCGTTTAAAACATTTAGTTTCAAGGGACTTAAAGTTGACTCTTTATGAATATCTCAGGTACTTTTGACCATGGATTCCAGAAAAAGGAAGACTCGAAAGTACAGTTTCAAAGATCCCAAGATAGATGAGTTGATGAGTCAGATTCCCGAGATCGAGAGTTCTACAGATTTTTGTAAGAAGTATGGGTCCATCAATTCTCTTATGAAGCTCGAGATGAAGGAGGTTATTCTCTCGACTTTGGTCCAGTTCTATGATGTGATGTATCAATGTTTCACTTTCCTAGATTATCAGTTGATGCCTACATTGGAGGAATATTCTTATCTATTGGTTTTACCTGTTATCGATCGTGTTCCGTTCACTGGTTTGGAGGGGGAGCCAAAATCTCATGAGATTTCTACTTTTGTTAATTTGGGGAATCTGAGATTGAGGCCCACATGACTACCAAAGGAGGGATCAGAGGATTACCCGCTCAGTTTTTATTAGAGAAAGCTCGTTACTTTGCTAGGATGGAGAGTACGGTTTCTTTTGAGGCCATCTTTGCTCTACTTGCTTATGGGTTGTTCTTATTTCCCAATGTCGACAAATTTGTGGATATCAATGCCATCAGGATCTTTTTGATGGGGAATCTAGTCCCTACATTATTAGGTGATGCTTATTACTCTATTCATCTTCGGGATTCTTACCATGGAGGGATGATTATTTGATGTACACCTTTGTTGTATCAGTGGTTTATTTCTCACTTACCTCGGTCCGATGCCTTCTGGGATGTCAGGAAGGAACCTCGTTGGGCTTCAAAGATTATGGACCTTACTTATTCAGATATTGTTTGGTATCATCGAGCTTACTATGATGTGGAGATTGTCGATATTTGTGGTAGTTTCCCTAATGTACCTCTTCTTGGTACAAAGGGAGGAATTAACTAGAATCATGTTCTTACATGATAATAACTTGGATATCCAATAAGAGATAAGCCAAATAGTATTCATTTGAGTGGATTCTTCCTTAAAGAGGGAGAGGTTCATAAGGAAACTAAGGAGGAGATTGAAAAGGATTGGCTTCATATTTATAGGAAGAGTAGAAAGGACTGGGGACCTAGAGGAGTTGTTTCTTTGGATCCTTATCTTCATTGGGTACAAGCAAGAGCCATTCAGTTGAAGATGTCATATTCCCATGAAGCACCTATGCCTAATATGTTTGTAAAGACCACTCCTACCCTATTATAAGATGTGGAAGAGCTTCATCTTTCCCTAGTCAGGATACAACAAGAAAAGGAAGCTTGGAAGAATAAGTGTCAGACTTTAGAGTTGTCTTACCGAGCAGACCTGGAAGAGAAAGATAACTCGATCGAGATTCTTGAAAGACATGTTGTAGAGATGATGAAGAGGCAAGAGGATTTATTTTCCTCCAGAGCTCATTCAGGACCTAGTTGCTCACTTCCTGACTCTGGTGATTGGAAAGAGGTCACCGACAGGTATGGAGAAGAGAACAAGCAGTTGAAGGATCAGATTGCAAGACTCAAAGGGAAGCATCAGTGTGTGGAGTGATCTTCATCAGATTTGATTTCTTAGGATCTTAGATTTTTATCTTATCTTGTACTTGGAGTTATTGAACCTTGTACTAAAAAGTTGTAATCTGTTTTGAAGTTATTATAATGATATTTTCAGTATTTCAAATGTGTTAGTGCTTTAATATTTGAAAATTATCTATAAATCATTGAGTTCCTTGAAATATTAATAATAATAAAATAAATCCTGATCATTGCACATCATGCATCATCTTGTACATACTTCTTGCATTTATGTTCATACCCAGGTGTCTTACTATGTTTCTCTACTTCATTCAGAAGCAAGTTGTCTCACAAGTACAATACTCGGGCTAATTCCAGGAAGAAAATGCAGAATCTTGAACAACAGAATCACGAGTTGCATGAAGAAATTACTGCTCTGAAGGCTGGTATTGCCAATCTGACTACTTTGGTGGAATCATTGGTGGCTGCTCAGAATCAACCACCACTTGCTCAGCCTCAATAGACAATGGTTGCCTCCGAAGCTCTGACAGTTCCTATTTCTGTTACTCCAGTCACTATTGTTCCGAATTGTATGCAACAGGGTTATCCGTGGGGAATGCCAAAGAATTTCATGCCAGAAGGTTATAGTCATGATACTCAAGTTGCTCCATTTACACAAGCTTCTGTTGTTTCTGCACCTCCTGTAGTGCATGTCACTCCTATGGAAAGAAAAGAGATCCATTATAATGCACCTCCTTTGGTGAATGCTTTGCCATTTATGAATGATGAAGTTTATCTTCCTGCTCTTCCACCAAGTAAAAGTGTGGGTTTCTATGACCGTTTGGATGACTTCCAATACCAGTTCAATGAGATACAAAAGGAAATGAATGCCCTTTGCGGAAAAGAATTGTTTGGATAGAATGTTAGCGAACTCTTCCTAGTTCCCAATGTAAAGGTCCCAGCAAAGTTTAATGTACCAGGATTTGAGAGGTACAAGGGAAACTCTTGCCCTAATGACCACCTTGTGATGTATATCAGGAAAATGTTTACCCATACTGATGATCAGCGTTTGCTTATTCATTTCTTCCAAGATAGTTTAACTGGCGCTGCTCTGAAGTGGTATATGAGTCTGGACAGTAGTAGTATCCATACCTTCAATGATCTGGAAGAAGCCTTCATCAAATAGTACAAGTATAATATGTTCATAACACATGATTGTGACCTGTTAAGGGAAATGGCTCAGAGAGACAAGGAGTTATACAAAGAATATGCGCAGAGATGGCGCGAGATAGCTTTCCAGGTGGTTCCACCTATGGGTGAATAAGAAATGACCAAGGTCTTCCTAAAAACCCTTGGATCATTTTACTATGAAAGAATGGTCGCCAGCGCGCCAAGTGATTTTACCGAAATGGTAAGTATGAGTGTTCGTTTGGAAGAGGCTGTTAGAGAAGGGCGCTTGAATAAAGATGAAGGGACAAATAAGTCGTCATATGGGTTCTCCCGAAAGAAAGAAAGCAAAGAGAATTTTGTTATTGGGGAGAGAAAGATTAGGCCACCCAGAAGAAATCAGCGATATCAGCAATAGGTTGCTTTTGTTACTCTTGTCGTCAATGTAGCTCCAACCACTGTTTCCTATCAAAGACCGCCTCCTCAGGGAAATCAAGGGAAAAGTCAGAAGAGAGAGGCTTTTGACTCCATTCTAATGAGCTATACAGAGTTATTCTCATATTTTATTGAGAAGAAGTTGGTTCAGACCAGGCTTCCCCCTGCTATACCATCACCTTTACCTTGGTATTATAAGGCAGACCAGACGTGTGCTTTCCATCAGGGAGCACCGGGACACAGCATAGAGAACTGTTATCCTTTGAAGTCCGAAGTCCAAAAGATGGTGAGATATGGCCTCTTATCCTTTAAATATATTGGCCCTAACATAAAAGATAATCCTTTGCCAAAGCATGGAGGAGCAAATGCGATAAACATGGTTGTTGGTTGTCCAGGGACTTCCAGATTTTTTATATCAACCTAGTTAGAGGAGATTTGGTAAAGATGCATGTTGACCTCTGTGAGTTTAGTTACTATACGCATGACCATGCTGGTTGTGGTATTTGCAGTACAGATATACAGGGGTGTGATAATATAAAAGTTGATCTTTAGGAAATGATGGACGAAGGTCTCATTCATATAATCTGGCCTAGGGCAGAATACGAGGAAGATGTGAACATGGTCTTTGGATGTCCTAGAGAATTCCAGATCTTTAACGTGAACTATATGAATGATGATTTGGTGCAGTTGCATGCTACTTTCTGTCATATGCATGGTCAAGTAGAACACCATTAAGGTTCTTTCCAGATTTTCTACAGAGATTCTCGTGGTTGTTCCATTGTGAGAAGGGGTATTCAATTATTATTGGATAATGGTACTATCAAAGTTTCATGAAATAAATATGATTACAATGGGATTAATGTGATTGAAGATTGTTTGGCTGAGATTGTGTCAGATGATGAGTATGCTTCTTCATAGGAGTTATTTTCCTCAGATGAAGATATGTTCTCCAGCAATGATTATGTGATGTCCAAATATTATGAAAACGTGGTGAATGTTATTGTGCCTTGTTTCAGCGTTTCCTCCCCAATTGAGATTGAGTATTGTAGCAAGCCAACTATTTCTCTAGTGGTGATTTGCTTGCTGGGTCATGTTCCTTACGAATCAGACAAAGTTGTACCGTACAAATACAATGCCACAATCTTGGAGGATGATGTGGAAGTTCCCATCCAACCTTTGTCTGATGTCAAGAATATTGTTGATACCAGCCGAGTAACCCATAATGGTCATGTTTTCACACCTGTCATTCAAGGAAATGCTAATGCTGATAAGAAGATTATTGAAAGTGTTGAACCTAAGAAAGTAGTGGGGGAATCTAGTGGTGCTACTTTGGAGAAAGATGTGGATGATATATTGAAGATTATCAAGATGAGCGACTACAAGATCCTAGATCAATTTTTGTAGATACCATAAAAGATATCTATTCTAGCCTTGTTGATGAACTCTCCTGCCTACAGCGAATCTTTGATGAGTATTGGATCAAGCTTTCATGGAAACTAATATGACGTTAGACCAATTCAGAAGTGTGGTAGGGAATATTACCTCCTGTAATAACCTAAGTTTCTGTCATGATGAGTTGCCTGACGAATGAAGGAATCATAATTTGGATCTCCATATCTCCATGAACTGTAAGAACGATTCATTGTCAAATATGCTAATTGATAATGGGTCTGCTTTAAATGTCATACTGAGGAGCACGCTTATGAAGTTGAAGTATCAAGGAACTCCCATGCACCCGAGTGACATAATTGTGAAAGCTTTTTATGGATCAAGGAAGTCTGTCATTTGGGAAGTAGATCTGCCCATTTATATAGGCCCGCACCTTTTCCAGATTACTTTTCGGGTTATGGATATTATGCCCGCTTACAGTTGTTTACTAGGACGACCGTGGTTACACGAGGTAAGAGCTATCACTTCAACTTTGCATCAAAAGATGAAGTTTGTTCATGAAGGAAAGGTGGTCATCATAAATGGAGAGAAGCATTGTCAATATCTCATTTATCCTCTTTCAGTGTTGTGGAAGAAGATGGAGCTACTGTTGGAACTCAGTTCCAAGCTTTATCCGTTGATAATGTAAGGGAGAATGAGAATTCTATGTCTTCATTCAAAGATGCTCAGCAGGTAGTGCGTAATGGCCTTAGTAAAGTATGGGGGCAGATGGTTGACCTGTCGGTGAATAAGAATAGATTTGGTTTGGGATTTTGTGCAAAGAATGGTAAAGGTGAGAATGTGAAGCCGAAGACTGCTTTGGGTAAGTATCAGGATACCTTTCACAGCGGAGGTTAGCTTCATCCAACTGTTCCTAGGATTAATGTTATTCTGGAAGGTGAACTACGTAACGCATGGAGTCAGAGTCCATAACTGGGTCACTATTGATGTTCCCTCTTGCATTCATGTCTCAAAGTAATTTGTTTTTTCTTTTCAAAAATCATTCACTCTTCCCAAGGTGAAAGTTGATATTTTATGGGCTTATCTGTCTGCTTTGATCTTTAAAATCAATAATAAAAGTCGTCTTTGATTCCCAAATTGTGTCTTTATTTTATGCTTTTTCTTGGAAAATGGTAATCGGAAAAAACCCTTTCAAAATAAATAATAACTATAATTAAACATGCATAATCACTTGCTATATGTGTCAGTTTCTAAAAGCAATCATAAATCATATGTGCAGATTAATTAAAAAACCTGTTGAATATAATGACCTTGCACCCACTCCCAACTTTAAATATCCCATGTATATGGATGAAGATGAAGAATATGATTAAATCTCTGAAGAGGTTTCACGGTTGCTCTAGTGCGAGGAAAGTGTCATTCAGCCGTATAAAGAGCCATTGGAGACAATCAATTTTGGTTCAGAGGAAGATCCAAAAGAAGTCAAGATTGGAGCATTGCTACATCCCGACATAAAGAACAGGTTGATTGAATTGTTGAAAGAGTATGTGGACATCTTTGCTTGGTCATACCAAGACATGCCTAGTTTGGATATTGATATTGTGGAACATCATTTGCCGCTAAAGCCAGAGTTCCCACCAATCAAGTAGAAATTGCGAATAACTCACCCTGATATGGCAGTAAAAATTAAAGAAGAAGTTTTAAGGCAGATTAATGTCGGTTTTCTTGTGACATCAGTGTACCCTCAGTGGATTTCTAATATTGTCCCAGTACCAAAGAAAGACGGAAAAGTTTGCATGTGCGTTGATTATAGAGATTTAAATAAAGCTAGTCCAAAAGATGATTTTCCATTGCCACATATTGATATGTTGGTTGATAGTATAGTAAAATTCAAAGTACTCTCATTCATGGACGGATTTTCCAGATATAATCAAATCAGAATGGCTCCTAAGGACATGGAAAAAACAACGTTTATCACACTCTGGGGAACATTCTGTTACAGAGTGATGCCCTTCGGATTGAAGAACACTGGTGCAACGTACCAGAGGGTTATGAAAACCCTATTCCATGACCTGATGCACAAGGAAATCGAGGTATATGTTGATGATATGATTGCTAAATCCCAGACTGAAGAAAGGCATATAGAAGATTTATTGAAATTGTTTCAGCATTTGAGGAAGTATCCTTTCCGCTTGAATCCAAATAAGTGTACCTTTGGTCTTCTATCGAGGAAATTGTTAGGTTTCATTGTCATCCAAAAGGGAATTGAAGTTGATCCTGATAAAGTTAAGGCATTTCCAGAAATGCCAGTGCCAAGAACTGAAAAGCAAGTTAGAGGCTTCCTTGGGCGGTTGGATTACATTTCCATATTTATTTCCCATATGACTGCAACGTGTGAGCTGATCTTTAAGTTGTTAAAGAAAGATCAAGGTCATGTGTGGATAGATGATTTCCAAAGGGAATTTGAAAGTATTAAAGAGTATCTTCTTGAACCTCTTATCTTGATCCCACCCATTGAAGGAAGACCACTGATTATGTATCTGACAGTGTTAGATAATTCTATGGGATGTATTTTGGGACAACAAGATAAAATAGGGAAGAAGGAATATGCCATTTATTATCTCAAGAAGAAATTTAATGATTGTGAGTCGCGGTATTCTATGTTGGAAAAGACATGTTGTGCTCTGGCCTGGGCGGCAAAGCGGTTGCGACAATATGTGTTGAATCATACTGTTTGATTGATTTCCAAAATGGATCCAATTAAGTATATTTTTGAAAAGCATGTTCTTAATGGGAGAATTGTGTGTTGGCAGATGTTGTTGTTTGAATATGATATTGAATACCGTACCCAGAAGGCTATAAAAAGTAGTGTGTTGGCGAATTATCTTGCTCACCAACCGGTTGATGATTATCAGTCTGTTATATATGATTTCCCAGATGAGGATCTGAAAACAAAAGATTATGATGAACCTTTTCCTGGGGAAGGTCCTGATCCTGAATCCCGATGGGGTATGGTATTTAATTGAGCTGTGAATGCTTATGGGAAAGGAATTGGTGTTGTGATTATCTCTCCTCATGGATCACATATTCCTTTTACTGCAAGGCTGACATTTGATTGTACCAATAATATGGCAGAGTATGAAGCTTGTATCATGGGTCTCGAGGAGGATATTGATATTAGGATCAAAGTTGTAGATGTTTATGGTGATTCAGCTTTGGTAGTAAATCAGATTAAAGGAGAATGGGATACTCGTCACCCTGACTTGATCCCTTACAAAGATTATACTAGAAGATTATTACCCTTTTTTCATAAAGTTGAGTTCCATCATATTCCCAAAGATGGAAATCAAATGGCGGATGCTTTGGAAACTCTGGCTTCATGTATCAAGTAAATACTTGGAACGATGTGCCTCATATCATGGTGTAACGTTTAGATAGACCAGCTCATGTGTTTGCAACAGAGGGAACATCAGACAAAAAACCTTCGTATTATGATATCAAGCATTTTCTCCAGACTCAGGAATACCCGATTGGTGTGTCAAACAAAGATAGAAAGACATTAAGAAGGTTGGCAGGCAGCTTCTTCCTTAATGAGGATGTGTTGTACATGAGAAATTATGACATGGTCTTGATCAGATGCATGGATAGACACGAAGCAGACATGTTGATGCATGAAATCCATGAAGAGTCCTTTGGTACCCATGCCAATGGACATTCGATGGAAAAGAAGATGCTTAGGGAAGGTTACTATTAACTGACAACGGACTCTGATTTTTATAAATTTGCAAAGAAGTTCCATAAGTGTCAAATATACGCTGACAAAATTCATGTGCCTCTGACACTTCTCAATGTTATTTCTTCCCCATGGCCTTTCTCTATGTGGGGTATTGACATGATTGGAATGATTGAACCAAAGGCATTGAATGGACATCATTTTATCTTGGTGGCAATTGACTACTTCACCAAATGGGTGGAAGCAGCTTCGTATGCTAATGTCACTAAGAAGGTGGTAGTGAACTTTATCAAGAACAATCTTATAAGTCAGTATGGTGTGCCAAGCAGGATTATCACTAACAACGGCTCGAATCTGAATAACAAGATGATGACAGAACTTTGTGAAGAATTCAAGATTGTTCATCATAATTCATCTCCTTACAAGCCAAAGATGAATGGGGTCGTTGAAGCTGCTAATAAGAACATTAAGAATATCATCCAGAAGATGGTTGTTACTTATAAAGATTGGCATGAGATGCTCCCTTTTTCTTTGCATGGGTATCGTACACCTGTCCGCACTTCAATAGGGGAAACCCCATTCTCCCTTGTGTATGGTATGGAAGAAGTTCAATAGATCGAGGTTGAGATTCCCTTTTTACGCGTGATAATGGAAACCAATTTTTCAGAGGCTAAACGGGTCCAGAATAGGCAAAAATTAGAGACATAAACAGAATAAACTTTCCCGCTAGGTTGAAAACCCGCAAGGGAAACTTAGGAAAAAGTTAGGGATTTCTTGGCAAGTAACTGCGTCAGATAAGACTTGATCATTAGAGCAAAAATCTTCTTGGACTCTCACCGTACTTCAACAGATGTCACTGCTCAGGAATTCAAAGTTATTAGGGAGAATAGTGGTCATTGTATTTCGATGTATCTTTTTTAATATATATTACCATTTTCCAAACTTTGTAATCATCTATGGAGTCTCGACATTTGCACACTACCATTCTATTAATAAAGTTTGAGCTTTTATCCAATTTCTTTGCAATTCTTATTTTATTTTTCTTACAAAGACTGCATTTATTATTGATAGTAATTTTCAAAACAAAAAGATTAAATAACAAAGTTGTTTTTTGAAAAGAATTTACAAATTACTTCTTATTTTAAAGTTTGTGACTCAAGAGAAACAAAAGTAGTGATCCCAAGAAAGGACGAACTCTGAAATTTTGGAAGTATATATTCCCCGGGAAAGTTCTCTTAGGTTGCTTCCGTTGATATGCGCATGATCTCCTTGTGTTTCACAAATAGTTGGAGATGATACTGGTTAATGTACGGTGCAGTGTTGGGTTCGTGATCCCATTTTCCCCAGTCAAGTCTTGGTTTAGTTTTTCTCCAGGATTGATAATTTTGATTTCGGGTTTTCATGGTCTAGAGCCTCTATCCCAGATTCCCCAACAAGTTTTTCACTCAGTTGACGGAAGTTATTTATCCCTTTATGTGTTGAGGAAGAATCATTTGCAAAACATCTCCCTTTGCAGTGATGGCATTATTGTTGTTGTTTGTTTCCCAGGCAACTAGACAAGGGCGTTATCTTTTCTAAGAGGTGTTGAAACAGTTGTCAACTTTTTGGGTTTTCTCTCACCAAGTGTTGAGTCTGATTTAAAATCTCCATAATTTTGACTTCTTGTTGTATTGATTGACTTCTTAAATCCCCAAGTAAGCGGAGATAATGTTTCTTCTTGAAAGTTTGTTATCCCCATGTGATTTCATAATTTATCCCGAGGGAAGTTTGTGTAATCATCACTCTTGGTATTGAAGAATGTATTTTGGGCTCCTCTCGATAATATGGTGTCGTACTCCCCAATGAGGTCATCACAAGATCCCGAATTGATGTCTCGATGATGAGGTCTTCATCTTCCTTACTGAAGATAATATTATAATCTCCAGTGGAAATCTAGGCGTTGAGACATATGTTTTCCCCGTTGAAGTCTGTGTGATGTTCGCCGATGAAGCCTGGAGGAGGATGTTATATCCCTATATTTGTACCGATTTATTATTTTGATTTAGTTACATTCGGATTGTGTTTCTTCCCAGGGAAGTTAAGTCGTGGAATTGGAATTTGTTTCCTCAGTTGGTGCTTAATTTCTTATAATTTTTTCCTCCTGGGTATGATTTAGCTGAGTGTTGACTTTACCCCATACTGGTTTTATCTGGTTATTCCCAGTGTTGTATGTCTTTTTTGTCAGCATATACATAATAATATTCATACATACATCAGGCAAGGCTGAATTAAAATTCATTGCTCATTTGCATTTATCATAATTTTTTGTTGGCATATTACCCTATTTGCAGAGTTATGTTACCCTCTCTCTAATAGATTGTCCACCTTAAGTAGAAAGTGTACATCCTTCAATTTCCCCACTGAGTTATCCCTCGTGGAAGAATTTTGTTTTAGCCTTCCTATTCAGCTCGATATCTTGATTGAACATGGTCCCCTCTTGAGTTTATTTCTCATCAAGTGTTATCTTGGTTGAGGGTTTTATTCCGGTTTATTTCTAGTTTGAATTTGTGGTCCCCGGTAACATTATTATTTAGATTTCTGTAGGCTTTGAGCCCTGGTTTGAGAATGTGCATTTATTTTTCACGTGAAGATTTTATCTCCTCAGCAATAATATATTGGCATTTCCCCAGGAAGTCATTATTACAACTCCCTCTCATAACAACAAGTGGAAGGTCTCTTTATTTGACCAATTTGTACTTGCCCAGTAAGTCTGTTAGTTCCCAGAGAAGATTCATGATTTGTTTACTCCAATGGATGATAGTCTCGTCATTATGGGAGATAGTTCATTGTTGAGATTTGTTACTCCAATGGATGGTAGTCTTGTCATTATTAGAGATAGTTCGTTGTTGAGATTTTTTACTCCAAAGGATGGTAGTATCGTCATTATGAGAGATAGTTCATTATTGAGATTTGTTACTCCAATGGATGATAGTCTCGCCATTATAGGAGGTAGTTCGTTGTTGAGATTTGTTACTCCAATGAATGGTAGTCTCGTCATTATGGGAGATAGTTCGTTGTTGACATTTGTTACTCCAATGGATGGTAGTCTCGTCATTATGGGAGATAGTTCACTGTTGAGATTTGTTACTCCAATGGATGGTAGTCTCATCATTATGGGAGATAGTTTATTGTTGAGATTTGTTACTCTAATGGATGGTAGTCTCGTCATTATGGGAGATAGTTTTTTGTTGATATTTGTTACTCTAATGGATGGTAATCTCATCATTATGGGAGATAGTTTGTTGTTGAGATTTGTTACTCCAATGGATGGTAGTCTCGTCATTATGGGAGATACTTCATTGTTGAGATTTTTGTTACTCCAATGGATGGTAGTCTCGTCATTATGAGAGATAGTCCGTTGTTGATATTTTGTACTCCAATGGATGGTAGTCTCATCATTATGGGAGATAGTTTGTTGTTAAGATTTTATACTCCGATGAATGGTAGTCTCATCTTTAGAGGAGATAGTTTGTTGTTGAGATATTCGTCACTCCGATGAATGATAGTCTTGTCATTATGGGAGATAGTTTGTTGTTGAGATTTGTTACTCTAATGGATGGTAGTCTCGTCATTATGGGAGATAGTTCGTTGTTGAGATTTGTTACTCCAATGGATGGTAGTCTCGTCATTATGGGAGATAGTTCGTTGTTGAAATTTTTTACTCCAATGAAAGGTAGTCTCGTCATTATGGAAGATAGTTTGTTGTTGAGATTTGTTACTCCAATGGATGGTAGTCTAGTCATTATGGGAGATAGTTTGTTGGTGAGATTTTTGTTACTCCATGGATGGTAGTCTCGTCATTATGGGAGATAGTTTGTTGTTGAGATTTTGTACTCTAATGGATGGTAGTCTCATCATTATGGGAGATAGTTCGTTGTTGAGATTTTGTACTCCGATGAATGGTAGTCTCGTCTTTAGGGGAGATATTTAGTTATTGAGATATTTTTCACTCCGATGAATGGTATTCTCATCATTATGGGAGATAGTTCATTGTTGAGATTTGTTATTTCGATGAATGGTAGTCTCGTTATTATGGGAGATAGTTCATCATTGAGATTCATTTTTCTCTTAAGAATTCATTT
Source organism: Vicia faba (assembly GCA_948472305.1). Classification (NCBI taxonomy): domain Eukaryota; kingdom Viridiplantae; phylum Streptophyta; class Magnoliopsida; order Fabales; family Fabaceae; genus Vicia; species Vicia faba. Next base: position 659,164,204 of record OX451737.1, read on the forward strand.
ATTTCCAATCATAAGTACTGATGCTAATAATTTATTTCCTACTCTAAATATTGGAATTTACTGGTATTATCCTACCATTTCTTTCCCCTGTGAGTCGATGTTACTTTTTTGCTATCCTCTCTGTGAGTGGATAGTTTGCGGTTATCTAACGATTCTTTGTCGTCCATTACTTTTTTCCTCAATGGTTGAGTTGATGATGCTTTATCTCCTTTTTGGGCTTTACCCCAATAGAGTCGAGTCTTTTGGCTCACCAGTGATTTATTTTCCTGGTCGGGTTTTCTTTTGATCCTTATTTCCCACATCCCCCAGTGGTGTCTTGTGTCATTTTTGAATTTGTTCATTTGCATCCATAATCATAAGCATTGCATGGCATCTTAGGGCCAAAATTAGGGCTTGTTTTATATTTAAGTATCTTCAATCGATTCTACATGAAGATTTTAACCTTCGTATCTCCAGATAGAAGACACTTAAATAAGGACAGTTGTGGTACCCCAAATTTTCCCCTTAAGATTCCTCTATCATCTTATACCATCACAATTCAACAAGATCACACATTAGGGTTTGGGTACTTCTTCTACTTCATCCTATCTTTAGGTTTGTTCATGAGGGATCACCAAGCACCTTAAATTGTGTATCTTGTACATATATCCTTTTTAATAACATCAAAATATGTATATATGTCTCTTTGAATGTCATCTTGTAGGTAATGGCATAATTACATGTATCTTACCATCTCCTAGCACAGAGGATCAAAACTAGAGTTTATAATTTAATCAAGAAATCTCTGACTTTTTGGATAATACTTGATTCCATGTTTCTCTACATGTCCATTAGCATCTATGATTGGAAATTTGATCATCAATTTTGGTTTGGAAAGGTTCAATTGACAAAAGGGGGTAAATTAGTCATTTTGTCAGAAGTCAACCAAAGTCAACTGTTGACCAAGGGGACTTTTGGTCAACTATCAATTCATTGTCCCTATTTTCACATTTCATGGTCAATGGTGGCATAAAATCAAGAGGAAGTGTGAATTTAAGATAACTTGTCAATGAAGTTATTTGAAATTTTGAATTTTTTATAAGTGTTCATAGTGCTGAACTTTGATTGGTTATAACTTTCTCAATTTTTATTGAAAATGTACAAACTTTACATGCCTGGAAAGAGGATATAAAATTCTTCAACTTTGTATTATAGGCCTAAAGTCCAAAAAATGAAAGGAGAAAAAGTTATGGAGCTTGGAAATTTTTGAACACTAAGTGAAATTTCCAAATATGTACCAAAACCTGATTTCTTCATGGCTAATTTTAAATGTTCATTTGGGCTCAAATCAAAAAGTTGGAAACATTAAAGTTGGAGTTTGAAGTGTTCTCTTAATTTTTTGTTCAAGAATCATCTTAAATTCTCAAGTACAGAGAGAGATGCAATGCTTAGGATTTGGAGCCTGGAGATGGAATTTTGCCCAATCACGCGCGCACCAAACCAAGTATTTCATAAAACAGTCCATGAGCATACCTACACCATCATTTTTCTCCTTGAAATATTGGTTATTTTGAAAATTTTCCAACATCAAATATCAAGGTATATGTGTTATGAATAACTTTGCTTCAGGAATTTTCTCAAAATAGCTCCTACATTTCAAGATATGATCATGGGAAGTAGGTGACATGTAAGCTGAATTTTTCCCAGCAACAAGGCATGACACGCGCACGCGAGGCTGTTACTTTCATCAAACACATGATGAGCCCATGTGCATGATACTTTATCTTGTGATTCAAGCTTCCATTGAAAATATGATTCAAAAGGAAGATGTAATTGGATGTATAAGCTATAATTTTCTCCTTGGTTCACCTCATTTGGATTATTATTGAGAAAGATATGACCCTCTAAAGTTAAGGTCTCAAAATTGCCTTGTCATGCAATGCCTGCCTGCAGCGCACGTGCGCCAGGCCTGCCAGGTTTAACTTTTCATCAACTTTACACCAACTTTTCACCAAAATGGAAACTTCAATTCCAATTTCCATCAACTACAACATTGATCATCATTATCTTAGCTTTCCATAGGCTCCATTTTCAGGGAAAATGCACGAGTGAAATAAGATATCCATGAGCTTTTGCCCAAGTTGTCACCATGCTCATCTCCTGGCCAAAACTTCTTCTTTTTTATCACACTTCATAAGTTTACTTGTAGTAAAGCCTTGCTTAATACCACACACATATTCTATTTTTCAAATATAGCCAAACAAAGCTCGCATCATGCCATGCATATGTTTCCCTTGTATTTCTCCAAAAAAATAATAAATATTTTCTATACTCAACTCCTCCCACGTGCAGCCTACCATCTCACCATCCTCACACTCATTTCACTTATTCTTTCTCTCTCTTCACTCATCAAAATGCACACATGGTATCATCAATTAAACACAAAACACAAACTTCACATGGCTTCACTCAAATCTGCCAACTTGACCTTTCTACCCCTAAAGAAGCTTCCTCAATACTCTTCCCACTCTATATAAACCCTCCCTATAATATCATTAAGGGAACAAGATAGCATTCACAAAAGCTTTGTCTCTCTCTCTCTCTCTCCCTCACGAAACTCTTCTCTCTCTGCAAACTCAGAATTCTTCTTCATTTTTGTTAAAGCTTCTTGCTCAATATCTGTTTCTCTTGCTCATTCTGCCACCTTGAAGCGTGAAGAAGAAGTTGCATCGGGTTTCTACTTCAAAATAGAGCCATAGAGTGAATTTATTTTTCACTCATTGAAGTAAGATTTCAAATCCGAATCCCTCTCATGTTGGCTCGAATCATGCATTAGATTTTGTTCATATTGGTTTTAGCTGGATAAATTATACATTTGAAGTATATTTGTGTGTGCATTACTGCTTGATTCTAGTTCAATAAAATTACTCAAAATTTTGTTCATGTTACTGTCTTCGTGCTCAATTTTTGTTCATATCTTGCACTGATTGTTGAATTCATGAGCATTTTGTTGTTCTATGCATTGAGGTGATGAATTTTGATGTTTGGATAAGGAGATATGGTTGAGAATCGAATGAGAAAATTAAGTCAGAAATCTATTTGTTGAAATGCTCGACTCATAATCATGTTCATGCATCCACCTTCGTGCCCTATTTTCTCTATGAATCATGCATAATTTTAGAAAAATTTTGATCATATCTTATTCTACGCATTTTAATCTTGAAGTTTGATGTTTACATCTTGGATTTTCTTGGAGAATAGCGCGAGATATCTTGATCTGAAAATCTTATTTTAAAAATGCAAAATGATAAGGGTTTGGTGTTTTGGCAGCAATGACTACGTGGCAATTTTTTATTGAACATGTTCTAAAATCTTCCGCATCCCTTTCTGTTAATAATAGGTTTAATAGGCTTACAATATATTTTAATTTTCTTTGTTTTCTCTAATTTTGTTTAAATACTTTTCTTAATTCAAAAATCCCCAAAAAAATATTTTAAACTATATTTTCAATATATTTTCATTTTCTGATTTTTATTTTTTAGTTTTATCATTTTTTCATGATTAAATAAATTCAAGTAGTTTAATTAGGGTTTTAAACATTCTATATGTTTAGAATTTTATTTTCTTATTTCTACTAAATCAAAAAATCCTAAAAAATGTTTTTTAAGTGTTTTTCTGAGCCTTCTTATTGAAAATAATTTTTGTTCAATTTTAAAAAATTTGTGGGATGCCAATTAAATCACTTGTTTAATTATATCATTTTTTTCTTTGTTTTCTTGATATATTGTATAAACAATTTTTGTTTAATTCTTTCTTTTGGGATAAAATTCAAGAAAAATATACTTAATGATCCTTAGAATTTTTTTGAAATTTAGGGGGTCTTAAACCAAATTTATTTGAGTTTTAGATTAAGTAGATTAATTTTGAACTTAATTTCTCCTTTTTAGGGTTTTAGTTGATCATTCACATTGATTGCTTGAAAATTCTAACTTCCCATGCTTGTAAAATTAGAAATAAATGTGTTTAGAGTGCTTGTAAAAAGTTGATGTCATAAATATAATTTTCATTGAATTTAAAAATGTGATTTCATAATTTTTACAAATTGTTATTCAAAACACCTCTAGTTTAAGCATTTTGCTAGCTAGTTTCAATGTTTGCATTTTTAAATCAAGTTTCCACCTTAGTCCAAGAACTCTAAACCCCATTTTTTACTTTTATAGATATTTAGGGAGTTAGGGTGTAATTTTCATAATTTTTACAATCCATTTTCCCTTTTTAACCTAATTTTTGACTTAGGATTGTATTTAGGGTTTTACTTTTGATCAAAGTTTGTGATTGAGAACTTTTGTACATAATTCTTGTTTAATTCTTTGCATGGAATGTGATACTGACTTGAGGCTTATTTTTGGACATTCAACGTCATTGGATCTTCGGTGTTGATAGGTTGAAAAACCAAATCCATCAAGATGGATGAATGATGTTGACGATATTTGAAACCAAAATTCCATCTAACACATTCTCTCACCTTTCATCTTGTCCATTTCTCACGTGTACTATATTTTGTTGGAGAGTGATCTATATATCATTTCTCTAAACATGTGGCACAAATATTTCTATTGATCAGCCTCAAAATAGGTGCGACTTCTATATAAGTCCACTTATAATTGCTTAACACAACACTAAATTTTGTCCTGATTCGTGAAATGGTCATTTGTGGCCCAAACCCATGTTTGTAAGCCCAAGTATGTTAATTTGAAACCTTTAATCCAATAACTTTGAGATTCATTGTTAGGAGGATTTGGTCTTATCAATCCTCTAATGAATCTTCATAAGCTTTGGTCAAAGTGAATCACTTAAACATCATTGATCATTTATTATTACCTTGAGAATTTTCAAATGAATGATATACTTGACAAAAAGCAAATGAAACTTGTTGTTGAGAGGCTTTGATTTTATCAATCTTCTAATGAGTTTCAAATGCAAGTTTCAAGATGGCCATTCAACTAAATCCTAATTTCTAACAATTGACTTTATTTTTATGCTATTACCTTATGCTTAAGCACAATTTATTTTAGCATCCATATTTCATGTTATTTTCATCTTTGCTCACTTGAGCTTTTCATTTTCTTTTTGAAGATACATAATAACCAACTTGAACAATAAAAGCTTTAAGGTTACTCGAATTATTTGATTACTATCCTTGGCATTTTAGATTTATGGACTTCTTGGATGTTATACCCCAAAATTTTCCCTCTCATTTTACTCAAGACATGCCCATTGAGATCCCTAACTTGCCCATAGATGATCAAGAATTGACCAGACAAATTCTCCTCCTAAGGCAATAAACCTCTAACTAGGGTTTCAGTTTTCATCAAGATGTATGAGCTCCAAGGGTCTAAAAATTTTTCCATGGTCCTAATATGTCTTCAATATTGTCCACGCCAAAATTTCATGCCCTGCACAAATGCCTGAAAATCAATTATACTAGGTCAAAAGTCATGTGTGACCTATAGACAGTCAAACTTCAAGATTTCTGGTCAACATCAACATTTTTAAGTGATATCTATCATTTGATCAAGGGTTGATCATGATTCCTCAATAAATTCTCCTAACTCATCAAAAGTGAAAAATGGCAAATTAGGGTTTCTATAGGAAAAGTCAACCAAACTTTGACGAGGCATGACTTTCTCATACTTTATCAGAGAGTTTTCCACTAAGGCTCATTTTGAAGAGAATCTAATTCCCTAAAACTTCTCTTCAGCCCCCAAGTTCAAGAAATGCCCCATTTAAAAGATACAAGCTCAGACATTATAGGCCATTTCAAAAAGTCAACAAAAACACCTTTTGGGTCAAAGCTCCTTACATGAAAATGGAAGATCCAATTGAAATAAAACCAAAACTTTTGTTTAGAGGACATCCTAAGCTCTCTAAAAAGTCAAATAACACCCTCTTAGGGTTAAAAATGAGAGAGATATGCATTGCTAAAGTTGACCAATTTTTGGAAAAGTGCACGAAGCCAATATTGACCAAACTTGAATTTTTTCCAAATGGGCCCTTCTTTTCATGCTTGAAACTTGTTTCTAACATGGCCCGCGACCTTTGAGCTCACTCGTGCATTATTTTATTATTTATACTATTTATTTTTGATATTTTATTCATTAAAATTCAAAATTAAATAAAGAAATAATGGAGATAATGTAAGATTTGATTTGGGATCTTTTCCCATTAAGTATTGGGCAAGATTTGTTGATTATGTCAAGGGAAGATCGTGGAGGGAAGACAAGATTTGATTTAGTCCAAAACAAGTCAAAAATCACATAATTAGAAAGAAAAATATTTCTCATCAAAGTATGGATATTCCTCCACATTTGTTGACCTAATATGGTATCATATATATGCACAACAATTCCATACTAAAGGCATACGCGCAACAGACTCAAAAGAACCCTAACACTTCTAAAAAAAATTGAAAGAGTGGTGCAATTCGTGATTCACATTCGCAGCCAGCTTCAAAGCATTTTAACCATTCCTTGGTGTTCCTGGGGTAAGCTTAGGTAAGTATGGATCATCATCTATAGCCATAACACGCTGAAACTCATTGTACATAACTCATATTTTCATAATTTTTCTGTCTATTGTATCGTAAATTATAGCCCGTTTCAATTTGTTCTAACCCCATTAACATGATCACATGATGATAAGGAAGAGATCTAGGCAATCGTTGATGAGCTTTGATGGCTAAATAGCCACCTGCCATGGCTAGGGCATAATGAACTGCAAGCTTCATATCTCCCTGTACAGGGACTTTTAGACCAAACGGACACCACCACTGGATTCGCAGCCCTCGAATTAGGAGGGTAGGGTCCTTCTTTTGCGTTTAACATGGCTATTTCACAGGTTTGATGATTGAAGCCCATCACAGAAGAAGACCAGAGTGTTGACTCCGAAGGCATGCATGGCACGATCCAATTGGTCCATTCAAATATCTAGGGCCCACTGGGGCGCATGCGTGTACACCTCAGCATCTTTTTGATGTTTCCAATATATTATTATTTTGTCATTGGTATAAACGATTAATAGGTTGGCTGAGTGGTAAGAGGAACGTGTGGAAAGGGAGAGATTTGGGTTCGATATCCAGGTTTGGAGTTTTGTTTTTCTAACAGGATTCATACTGATTCAGTATGCCCAGATCCAAGGCGTGCACCATAGGCCATCAAGTTCACACCATCAGATCCCAATTGGCCTGGATCCAACGCCTCCAAGCGTGAAGCCCCAGCATAGACTCTCTAGGTGCTTCCTTATCAGATCCAACGCAAGGGTAATGGGCCAACATATCTGGGCCTAGCCAAATTCATCCAGCACCCCCTAGATTGCTAATGCACTTCAGGCCCATTTCATTTCATTTTTGTCTTTTTTTTTAAATTTCTTTGTTTTTCTTAATTTAATTTTTTTAAATCATTTTTTTATATTTTAATCATAAAATCATAAAATCACAAAAAAGTAGGATTAGGTTTTTTTATATAATTAAAATTAATTTTGTAAATTAATCTAGTTTAACTCCTTTAATCTTTTTTAAATTAAAATTAACTAGAAATTAGGATTAAATCTCAAATCTTTTTCATATAAAATACCAAAAATATTTTTTTAATAAGCAATTAGATTTTTAGGCTTTGTCAAACTTATTCCCGTCTCTATTTTTTCGCGTTGTTATTTTTTGTACGATTATTTTTTTCAATTATGTAACTTCTTCCTGGCTTGTAATAGTTTAATTAGGGTTTAAATTTTCGCATCTGATTATGTAATTGCCCCGAGGCCAAGTAATAGCTTAGGAATTCTTACTTTCTGCAATTTATTTTCCGCACTATAAAATGCTTAGATGAATGGCTAATAGGATTGTATGAAAAAATACTGAAATTAAAACGAGTAGATAACCCTAAATGCACAAGATAATATATCTAAATCAAGCACACTTGCACACGCTCACCCCTAGGGTATCTCCCACTTTGGTTGCTTTCGAAAATGATCATGTCCCTTTAAAGTAGGGATAAACTTAGCAAAGACACTCAATTAAAAGTCATCATAAAGATCATAGTCCCTCAATGTCCCTCAAGTTTCCTATGAGAAATGATCTTGTCCCTCGATGTTGCCTGTGAATATATGATGACAGTCCCTTCGAACTGCTAAGGTATCTCTACATGTTGCCTTCAGTGACCGTAAACGTCCCTTTCGATAGTCCCTCAAACATCCAACGACAGGGCTACCTACTCACTAATAGTAGGATAGCATTATCTAAAGGAAAGGAGGAAAAGAACGCCTTTTTTTCGAGTAGGTAGATAGCTGTTAAGTACTTGCTCAAAACCAATTCCTTTTTACACCTTATTTTCAAAATTCTTTTCAAATATTCTTTATCACACTCTTGTGGACTGATACAAGAGTTATCATAAAGCAAACAAAACTTTTCAAAACACACAAACACAAAAAAAAAATTTCAAAAATGAGCAAGTACCTAAGAGCCCGTGGAAAACCACGGATGGAAAGGGTGCTAGCACCTTCCCTTTCCATAATCTACCCCTCTTACTAAGAAAGTCTTGAAAAATGTATTTTTCTGTTCTTTTCACCCTTTCCTTTGTTGGATAAAAGAAAAGTAGGTGGTGACTCTTGCATACCGCACATTTTCGAATACAAAACGCAAACCTAGTATAACATTCAGTTCTGCCACCGTATCATAGAACTGGCGACTCTGCTGGGGAACTTATAAATTGGGGTTTACCATAGGGTCTACATCATTTTAAAATTGCTTTCTTTTTTTTCTTTGACCGCTTTATCATTGAGGGTTTGTTGGGGTTTTCTTGTAAAGATCCTACACCTGGATCTGGGGCACCTTTTAGGTAAGTAGCAATAAACCATGGAGGTTGTACGGTATAGACCGATACGGAAGAAGTGGTGGATACGTTAGCCCGATACTCTGGATTGTACTAATGTTCCTTGAGTAAGTCAAGGGTAAAATTATGCTTCCTCATAGTGTCACTAAGCGCTGATGACCTTTAAAATATTTAATTGACTCATCCTAGCCATTAGGAAGTAGTGAGATAACTGGCTTTGGTTCCGACCGAAGACTGGTTGATACTCGATGCTACACTCATTGAGACTGGACTTTTGGGATATTTTGGTCACAATACTTCGGTGCTTAAGCTGAAACAATGCCTGGCGGAAAGGTCAATGATATTGAGACTCTTTAGAACCCGATTACTATGAATAGGACAGGTTGAGCCAACTAAACATTCAAGAGGGTATTTCCCTTAAAACCTCATGCAACCCTTTGAACCTAAGGTCTATTGTGTGATTTGCTTGTATTTATCTGAGGTTTTAAGCATAATCATGACATCATAAACATCATGACATTCATATATACTAATCATTTCAAGGACCTGTTGGATTCACCTCTTTGCTGTTTTGTAGGATATGAATTCAGGTAGTAGAAAAACCATCTGGATTCACTTCACAGAAGTTCCTCCCAAGCTCAAGGAATTAGTCTTGAAAGTCCCCGAGGACTCATCATTTCACAAAAGACATGGTCACTTACTCATTTTGGTTACCACCAGGTTTGATGAGGGTTTGATGAGTGTCCTATTCCAGTTCTTCGACCCTAAGCAGCATTCCTTCATATTCCCTGATTATCAACTGGTGCCTACACTGGAAGAATTATCTAAGTTACTTGGTTTACCTATATTGGAGCAAGTGCCTTTCACTAGTTTAGAACAAGACCCAGCTTCTGAAAATGTTGTCATAGCTTTTCACTTGAAGCCATCTGACATTGAGTCCAATTGGGAAAAAAAGTGGAGTTAAGGGTCTCCTTGCAAATTTTCTGATGAAGAAAGCTCAGATTTTCCTGGATGCTATGAGTTACCATGCCTTCGAAGATGTCTTAGCTCTATTGATCCATGGGTTGGTTCTGTTTCCTAATTCAAATCAATTTATAGATGTAAATGCCATCAACATTTTCCTTTCTCAGAATCAGGTTCCTACCTTGCTCGGGGATATCCTACATTCTCTCTATACTCGTACTCTGAAGAAGCGAGGAACTCTCATGTGTTGCACCCCTCTGCTATATAGGTGGTTTATTTTGCACCTTCCTCAGCCAGTAATGTAGAATGATTTAGGATTAAGGTGGATTTAAAGACTAATGTCTCTCCCTCACTCTGACATCCATTGGTGTCCTCGCTCTCAAGGAGACATCTCTTTTATTTATTTCTATGGAGAATTTCCTAATGTGCCACTCCTAGACATTAGGGGAGGCATCACCTACAATCCTTCTTTAGCACTACGTCAGTTTGGCTATGCACAGAGAGATGTTCCACCGGATATGCTCCTCCAGGGTATTGTGTTCAACTACTCAGATGATTTGCAAAATTATCGTCAGAGGTTCATCTGCGCTTGGGGAATTATTAAGAAGATTGATAATAAGACTTTGGGGCACATGAACTCCATCCCTTTGTAACCTTACCTCAAATGGGTGCAAGCTCGAGCCCAAAGTCTTATGATGCCATATGATTCCATCTTGCCGGTGATCTTGGAACCTGATGTTCAAGGGGGCGAGTCCCGTATTATTCTCCATCCTTATATGCCAACCAACTTCGAAGAGTTGCAAAAGTCTTGGATCCAGCTCAAGGAAGAACGAGATACTTTTGAGGCTCAATTCTATGCAAGTGAGAAGAAGGTGCTGGAATTAACAAAGCAGCTTCACGAAGAGAGAAACCTCAACACCTACCTCAACACCAAGAGGAAGCGCCCATGGGAGACTTAGGAGTTTAGAATTTCCTTTAAATGTTTATCCCTGTGTAATCTTTTGTTTCTTTAAAAATGTACTAATAACGAGTTTTTGTTTCCTGTTTTGTTTAAAAGAGCTTAAATCCAATAAGGTCCTTGAAATCATTGCATACATATATCATACATATCATTTCATAAGCAGGTTTCATAGTAGGTTTCTCATCTTCTTCGCTGTTTATTTTAGCAGTAAAGAAATGGCTCTCGAAGAAATAGTAAAGGATCTACAAACTCAAAATGCCCAGTTTCAACAAATGATCATGGCTCTGGCCAAGGGGCAAGAAGAACTGAAAGCCCTGACTGTCAAAGAGAAGACCAAGAAAACAAAGAAGCCAGCTGGTGTGGTGAATTTAGGAAGGAGGTTTAGAGGACTGTTAAGGCAGGTTGTAGCACTAGCATCTTCGTCAAAAGAAGGAGACAATCAAGAAGGGGAAACAAGAGAGGAAGACCCCAGTCCAAGGGAATTTGATAATGAGACTGACTATAATGAGGAATAGTATCCTCCGGCCAATGAAAAATACAAACAACTAGAGGATCGTCTGAATGCAATGGAAATCCAAAAGGTACTGGGGCTGTACTTTGAAGAGCTGGGTTTGGTTTCTGGGGTTGTTATCCCGTAGAAGTTCAAGGTTCCGGTGTTTGCTAAATATGATGGGGTCTCATGTCCCAAGATGCATCTCTGACCTTATGTGAGGAAGATTCAGCCTCACACTGCAGACAAGGATTATGGGCCCACTTCTTTTAAATCAGTCTATCTGGGACTCAACTAGAGTGGTTCTATCAGCTGGAGGGGACCAATACTCGTAACTGGGAAGACCTGGTTGCTGCTTTCTACAAGCAGTATCAGTATAATGCAGACCTTGCTCCCACCCATACACAACTCCAAAGTATGTCTATGGGTTTGAGTGAGGGTTTTAAATACTATGCTCAGAAGTGGGGGGACTTAGTAGGAAGAGTCCAACCCCCCCTGTCTAATAGGGAGTTAGTGGATATGTTTTTGGGTACCCTATCTGGTCCGTTTTTTAATCATCTCATTGGAAGCTCCCCAGCTGGCTTTACTGAGTTGATTTTGATGGGAGAAAGAGTGGAAGCTGGGATTAGAAGTGCCAAGATTCAGAAGGATTCCTATTCAAGTGCGGGAAAGAGACCTTTCATAGGAAAAAAAGAGATCAGTGTTGTTTACAATCAACAAAATCAGGGCAGAACCGAGCGCCGTCCAATGGTAGGGGCTGTTATGATATCCAAGCCAGCAGCTACTCAACAACAAAATAATCAGCCTAGAGCAGAAAGACCCATAAGATAATTCACCCGGATAAATATGACGTTGTCTCAAGTTTTGCCTCACCTACTGAAATCAAATTTGGTCACCTTAAGGGAAGCTCCCAAGAATCCCAACACCGCATCTCCTCACTACAACCCAAATGCTCATTGTGCTTACCATTCAGAAAGTCCAGGCTACGATACAAACGACTGTTGGGCTTTGAAAAACAAGGTGCAAGACCTTATTGAGGCAAAGGAGATCGAATTTGATGCTCCTGAGATTCCCAATGTTATAACTTCTCCCATGCCCAAGCACGACCGTGGTGTTAATGCTGTTGATGATGATATGTTTGTTACTTCTGTTGAGGAACTTGTTACTCCTCTCATGATTGTTAAGTGGAATTTATTGTAAGCTGGTTTATTTCTGGGCTGTGGTGAAGATTGCCACTTATGTTTATATCTACCGACTGGTTGTTATTTGTTGAAAGCAGGTGTTCAGCGCCTGATAGATGATAAAGAGATCCTGTTTGAGAAGACTCCCGTCACAACTGTTTCTTATAAGGATGTTTCGATTATAACCATTTCCGCCAATCCTCCCAAGGTCTCCACCAAAAGACCTGTCAGGATTACATCTGCTCTAAAGTTGGCTCCCCTGATCATCACTATGCCAGGGCCAATCCCATACTCCTCGGACAAGGTTGTTCCCTGGAACTATGAGGCTGACGTCTATTACCATGGCGTCAAGCAAGACCTGTTGGATGTTAGAGACCAAGTTTCTGGAAATACTGATCCCGACATTGGAAACATCGTTGGGACCAGCAAAATAAAAAGAAGTGGAAGAGTGTTCTCACCTGAGATTTCTCCTCCAAAAGTCGTTACTATTCCTGTGATCATTCGTACTGTTGTTCCTGCTGAGACTACCACCGTAATTCCTAATATTACCCATGTTTCCACCCCTATTACCGAGTCGGCCGAGACTCAGGGCAAAGACATATTTATTGATCCTGTCCAGACGAAGGCACATTCATAATCCATTCCAAAGTCTTCCAAGAAGGAAATGGATGAAATCTTGAAGATAATAAAAAAGAGTGACTACGATATGGTCGAACAGTTAGGGCAGACCCCTTCTAAGATTTCAATGTTGGCCCTACTACTATGCTCTAAAGCTCATGCAAAAGCTTTGGTGAAATTCCTCAAAACCGCCCATGTGCCACAAGAAACCTCCGCTGACCAATTTGAAGATGTTGATCTAACACCCAGAGGAAGAAAACACAATAATGCGATGCATGTCTCCATCGAATGCAAGGGAACTACTTTGGACCATGTTCTAGTAGATACTGGTTCATCGTTAAACGTGTTGCCTAAGAAGGCTCTGGACAGATTAGACTGTGAAGGTTTGACCCTTAAACCCAGCAACATTTTAGTGAGGGCTTTCGATGGTTCAAAAAGGATGGTGCACAGGGAGGTGAACATCCCCATCAAAGTTGGTTCTCAGACCTTTGACTCCACCTTCTACGTGATGGATATCAGACTATCTTATTCTTGTTTGTCGGGCCGCCATTGGATCCATGGGGCTGGAGTTGTCATGTCCACTTTGCATCAGATGATAAAGTACCCGGTGAAAGGAAAGATTGTCATAGTACACGGTGAAGAGGAGTACACGATAAGCCACCTGAACTCTTTCAGGTATGTGGAAATGGATGGTGAGTTCATCGAGACTCCTTGTCAGAACTTGGAAGAGGTGCCCCAGACCATGGCTGCAACTGAGACTGTTACCAATATGCCGAATATCACCAGAAATCCCTTGAAAATGGCTTCTCTCAAGGACGCCAAAACAGTTATTGAAGAAGGTGGGTGTACCATTTAGGGCCAACTGCCTGACATTCCATACAAATCTGATAAGTTTGGTTTGTGTATCTCTTCAGGGGCTCAAAGGAATGTTTTTCGTGCTCGTGCTAGAGGACCTCCCCTATGCATCAGCAACCATGGGGTCAACGCTTTAGAAGACAGTGATGGTCACTATGACATGGATAGCTGGATCTTCCCTACTACCGACAGTGGACCCAGTAATTGGACGGCTAAAGACTTTGTACCAATTAATTTTGTTCAGAAGTAATTGTCTTTCTTCTTTTCGAATGTGTAATAATTAAACAATATAAACTCTATGGCCATGTGTCTTACCCGGGGCACAATGGTGTATTTGTGAGGGTTATCATGTTTTAATCTCATATGTCATTAATAAAGCATTGGAAGTTTTGCATACAAATTTTGCACTCTCTATTTTTCTTTTCTGCTTTTTACTTTTTCAATACAATTATGCTCTTACACACACTCACGTATCAAACTGCAGATCCATACCCACTCTGGATCCCATTGATAACAGTTCTGATATTGTCGGTTATGACTTTGAAAATCCGATCAACCAAGCTGAGAACGAAGGTGAGGAAGATTCTGAGGTACCCGGAGAACTTGCCAAACTGTTACAGCAGGAAGAAAGGGCTATACAACCTCATGAAGATCCAGTTGAGACAGTGAATTTGGGCACATAAGAAGATAGAAAAGAAGTCAAGATAGGTGCAAATTTGGATCTTAGTGTCAAACAGCGGTTGATACAGATGTTGCATGATTATGTCGAGATCTTTGTCTGGTCATTTGAAGATATTTCGGGGCTAGACACAGATATTATGGTTCATCGTCTCCCAACTAAAGAAGATTTCCCTCCAGTGAAGTAGAAGGTTCATCGTACGCGCCCTAAAATGTCAGAGAAAATAAAAGCAGAGTTTATGAAACAGTTCAACACTGGGTTCTTAAATGTCACCTCCTATCCGCAATGGGTTGCTAACATAGTCCCGATGCCTAAGAAAAACGGCAAGGTACAGATGTGTGTGGACTACAGAGATTTGAACAAGGAAACCCCAAGGATGACTTTCCGCTTCCCCATATTGATGTTCTGGTTGATAACACCGCACAACATAAAGTATTTTCCTTCATGGACGGTTTCTCTGGCTACAATCAGATCAAGATGGCACCCGAAGACATGGAGAAAATATCCTTCATCCCACAATGGGGCACTTTCTGTTACAAAGTGATGCCCTTTGGATTGAAGAATGTTGGGGCAACCTATCAGCGAGCCATGGTAGCTTTGTTCCATGACATGATTCACCATGAGATAAAGGTCTATGTTGATGACATGATAGCCAGGTCTCAAACTAAGGAGGATCACCTTGATCATCTACAAAAGTTGTTTGATAGACTGAAGACGTACAAGTTGAGGCTAAATCCGAACAAGTTCACCTTAGGGGTAAGGTCTGGTAAACTCCTAGGCTTCATTGTCAGTGACAAGGGTATTCAGGTAGACCCTGCAAAGGTTAAAGCCATACATGAGATACCGGCTCCTTGCACTGAGAAGGAAGTTAGAGGCTTCTTGGGATGCCTAAATTACATCGCCAGGTTCATTTCCCATCTAACTGCTACTTGTGAGCCAATCTTCAAACTTCTGAAGAAAGATCAAGTGGTAAAATGGAATGACGAGTGCCATACTGCCTTCGAGATAATCAAGGAATACCTTCAAGAGCCTCCAATTCCGATGCCGCCGATTAAAGGAAGACCTTTGATAATGTACTTAACAGTGTTAGATAATTAAATGGGGTGTGTGTTGGGGTAGCATGACGAGTCTGGTCGAAAAGAGCATGCAATATACTACCTTAGCAAAAAGTTTACCGACTGTGAAACAAGATACTCACTGCTCGAGAAAACTTGATGCACTTTGGCATGGGCCACTCGCAGACTGAGACAGTATATGTTAACCCACACTACTTTGTTGATATCTAAGATGGATCCGATCAAGTACATCTTCGAGAAGCCCGCTCTCTGCGAAAGAATAGCGAGATGGAAAATGATAATGATCAAATACGACATTCAATACACGACCTAAAAAGCAATCAAGCGAAGTGTACTAGCTAATCATTTGGCTCATCAGGCTGTGGATGACTACCAATCCATGAACTTCGAATTCCCAGAGGAGAGTATCATGTTAGTTACTGACTGTGAAGAACCTGGAACGGATGAAGGGCCTGAGAGAGGATCCCAATGGACTATGGTTTTTGACGGAGCTTCTAACGCACTCAGTAATGGCCTTGGTGCTGTAATCATATCTCCCGAGGACTGTCGTACTCCTTTCACGGCCAGACTATGCTTCAAGTGTACCAATAATATGGATGAGTATGAAGCATGCATCATGGGTCTCAAAGCAGCTATTGACCTGAGGATCAAGCTCTTGAGTGTTTCCGGAGATTCAGCTTTGGTAATAAGTCAAATCAAAGGAGAGTGGGACACGAAGCACCCTAATCTCATCCCTTACAAAGAACATGTGCTGACGTTGCTTCCACACTTTGAAAAAGTTACCTTTGAACATTTTCCACGAGAAGAAAATCAGTTAGCGGATGTGCTAGCTACTATGTCATCTATGTTCAAGGTCAGATAGGACAACGAGGCTCCTCAGATCACTATTTAGATATTGGATGAACCACCATACTGCTATGAGATTGATACTGAAGTAGTAGTAGACAAACCTTGGTTCCATGAAGTGAAAAGGTATCTCGAGGCTCAAGAATATCCTGATGGAGCATCTGTCAATGATAAGAAGTTTATGAGAAGGTTCTCCACAAAGTTCTTCCCCAGTAATGGAATCCTCTACAAGCGCAACCATGACTCTACTTTACTTTGTGTGTAGACAAGAGCGAAGCATAGAGGATTATGGAAGATTTACACGAAGGTACCTTTGGCACCCACTCTAGTGGACACACCGTGGCTAGAAAGATCCTATGGGCATGATATTATTGGTCCACTATGGAAGCAAACTATTATCAGCATTCCCGAACTTGTCACAAATTCCAGATCTATGTTGATAAAGTACATGTACCTCTTGTTCCCTTGAACGTCTTGACGACTCCCTGGCCCTTTGCAATGTGGGGAATTGACATGATTGGAGAGATTAGACCTACCACTTTCAATGGGCATCGCTTCATCCTAGTGGCCATTGATTACTTCACAAAGTGGGTCGAGGTTGCCTCTTTTGCTACTGTTACCAAGAATGTTGGGCGCGTTTGATCAAGCATAACCTTATCTGTCGATATGGTGTTCCCAAAATAATCATCACAGATAATGGTACAAATCTCAACAATAAGATGATTACTGAACTCTGTAAACAATTCAAGTTCCAGCATCATAACTCTTCTCCCTACCGACCAAAGATGAATGGCTTTGTTGAAGCTGCTAATAAGAACATTAAGAAAATCATACAAAAAATGACGGTGACATACAAAGACTGGCATGAGATGTTACCATTTTCTCTTCATGGGTTTCGCACCTCACCACGTATGTCAACAGGGAAACACCTTATTCTCTGGTGTATGGTATGGAGGTTGTCCTACCTGTTAAGGTCCAGATCCCTTCTTTGAGAACCATGAAGGATGCGGGTTTGAATGAAGAGGATTGGATCCAGACTCGACTTGATCAGCTAAATCTAATTGATGAGAAAAGGCTTACTGCTGTCTGTCATGGTCAGATGTACCAAAAGCGAATGATCAAGGCTTTCAAAAAAAAGGTCATACGTCAGGTATATCAAGTGGGTGATCTAGTAATCAAGCGCATCATCCTGCCAAAAGGTGATCCCAGGGGAAAATGGACTCCCACGTACGAAGGGCCATTTGTAATCAAGAGCATATGTTTCGGTGGAGCCATGATTCTAGCCACCATGGATAGTGACGACCTTAATCATCATGTGAATGCAGACATAGTGAAAAGATACTACGCATGAATAAAGACCCGCTAGGTTGACTGGCCTAGGCAAAATTAAGGGCATCCCAGCGAACCAAAAGGGTTCGGGAAAAAATTAGGGATAAATACAAAAAAAATTATACACCCAACAAGTCGAAAACCTGAGAAGGCGGCTTGGACAAAAAAGGGTATCCCGGTGGACTAAAAACCCGAAAGGGCGGTCCAGGAAAAAGTTAGGGATTTAAAGCGTACAAATATGTCCCAATGGATCACCTTGCAACCACACTTCAGTATCAACTATCAAGCTCAAACGGTACTGACCAATCCAGTCAGCTTTGGACAAGTATAAAAGTGATGAGACGCTCAAGGACATAAGGGAAATATCATAATTGAAACTCAATGGGATTATTACACATGGTTGTTTTCTCTTTGTACACTATTTTGTATAGTTTTCATTTTCATGATGACGTTCTCCTACTAGAACGTCAGTCTCTTTGTACAAAAATGCCTGTTATAGGCACACTTCAAAATCAATGCAAATCATTTCTTTGAAAGTACAACAACTATTTGTTTTCTATTTTTCTGTTTTGGTTTGCAAAAACGTCCAGTGACTATTTTTGACATATGCATTTGAATATGATTACTGTTTACAATCACTTGCATAAGAAACAAAAATACAATTGCTAATGACTTTAAGAAACGGTGAAAAGTCTAAAAAAGTCATTTGTAGTCCCGGCAGTTACTCGTTCCAGCAGATACAGGGGCAGAGACGTCTTGAGACGAAGTCACCGCTACATCCTTAGCATACGATCCAATAATGTCTATGTTCCCCACAAAGTTGAAACAACCAAAATTTTGATCTCTTCTTTCCCAAGCAGGAATTACCTCCTCCAGCAAAATTCCCTCAGAGATCTGAAATCCATGTCTCCAGCTAAGTTTTTTATCTCGAACAATTTGTAAATCCTTATCCCCGGTAGAGTTTATTTCTCTAACTGTGGAAGTTTATCCCCCAACAGAGTTTATTTCTCTACATCTGTAAAATCTTCCAACAGAGAATCTTTCTCCCCATAGGGTCATTCTCAAGTAGGAGTCAAAAATCCCCAGCAAATCATCTCCGTTCATCATCCCCAGCAAAAATGAAAGAATCACTTTCCACATCTACCAAACAGCAGTCCGAGATTCAGCTTCCCAGTACTCTCCAACAGTAGTCAGGGATTTATTTTCCCAGACTAAGAAATACCGCAATAGCATTCCATATTCATACATTATGGCATGCACATACATGTTGCATACATCATAATCTCATTTATTTAGAGAATGTCATTACACAATTCATTCCATACATCATGACATTGCATATGACTAACTCTTTACCTTTTCAGGAAAGATCAAATCAACAAACACCATTGACTACTTATATGACCCGGAAGTCTTCTCAAAGGCTTCGTCTGACGAAGGGCTATCTCAACATTTTCCTCAGAAAGATATTCTCAGAGGACCTTCCTCTGGTTCAGTTAAATCGACACTAAGATTTTTCTGATTTCTATTCCAGTTAAAGTTAACTCAAGACCTTCCTCTGGTTCATTCAAATCGATACTAAGATTTTTCTGATTTCTATTCCAGTTGAAGATAATCCAAGACCTTCCTCTGGTTCATTCAAATTGATACTAAGATTTTTCTGATTTCTATTCCAGTTGAAGATAATCCAAGACCTTTCTCTGGTTCAGTTAAATTGACACTAAGATTTTTCTGATTTCTATTCCAGTTAAAGATAATCCAAGACCTTTCTCTGGTTCAGTTAAATCGGCACTAAGATTTTTCTGATTTCTATTCTAGTTAAAGTTATTCCAAGACCTTTCTCTGGTTCAGTTAAATCGACACTAAGATTTTTCTGATTTCTATTCCAGTTAAAGTTAATCCAAGACCTTCCTCTAGTTCAGTTAAATCAATACTAAGATTTTTCTGATTTCTATTCCAGTTGAAGATAATTCAAGACCTTTCTCTGGTTCAGTTAAATTGATACTAAGATTTTTCTGATTTCTATTCCAGTTAAAGTTAATTCAAGACATTCCTCTAGTTCAGTTAAATCGATACTAAGATTTTTTTGATTTCTATTCCAGTTGAAGATAATTCAAGACCTTTCTCTGCTTCAGTTAAATTGATACTAAGATTTTTCTGATTTTTATTCCAGTTAAAGTTAATTCAAGACATTCCTTTGGTTCAGTTAAATTGATACTAAGATTTTTCTGATTCTTACCCAGATAAAGAAACTGCAAAACCTGGAGTCCGACTAGATAACAATTAAGTTCATATTCCCCAATAAGCCGATGTGAATCTTGGAATACAACCAGATAGCAGTCAGCCTTATTATCCTCAGTAAGTCACCGTGAAGCCTGGATCCTGACTAGATAGCAGTTCACTTCCGTCTCTCCAGTCAAGAGATGACTCCCCAGTAGAGTAATGGACAATTGAAGCTCCTAAACTCTATTTCCCAAAACATATACCAACATTCCTCAGCGGAGTCCTCCTCAACAACAGGAATAGGAATCCCCACAAAATAATGTCTCATGAAATCAACATTGTTCTCTGGATGGCATCTTTAAGCCCATCTCTGACGATGTTCTGTCATCTTTTCCAAATGGAATCTATAATCCCATTCCCGATATTATCCACCAATAGTATCACTTCAGACGAGTGCAAATTTTTGGGCACTCTAATGTTCAATCTTCTTCCACCTTCAGATCACGAAAGGCAGACCAGCCAATCTACATCCTCAGGTTTAAGAAGATTGAATAGGGGAAGTTGTTGTACCCCAAAATTTTCCCTCTCATTTTACTCAAGACATGCCCAATGAGATCCCCAACTTGCCCATAGATGATCAAGAATTGACCAGACAAATTCTCCTCCTAAGGCAATAAACCTCTAACTAGGGTTTCAGTTTTCATCAAGATGTATGAGCTCCAAGAGTCTCAAATGTTTTCCATGGTCCTAATATGTCTTCAAGATTTTTCTATGCCAAATTTCATGCCCTGCACAACAAGTTTGCTCAGTCAACTGCTCAAATGCCTGAAAATCAATTGTACTAGGTCAAAAGTCAATTGTGGCCAATATACAGTCAAACTTCAAGATTTCTGGTCAATGTCAACATTTTGAAGTGATATCCATCATTTGATCAGGGTTGATCATGATTCCTCAAGAAATGTTCCTAACTCATCAAAAGTCAAAAATGGCAAATTAGGGTTTCTATAGGAAAAGTCAACCAAACTTTGACCAGGCATAACTTTCTCATACTTTATCAGAATATTTTCCACCAAGACTCATTTTGAATATAATCCAATTCCCTATAACTTCTCTTCATCCACCAAGTTCAAGAAATGCCCCATTTAAAAGATACAAGCTCAGACATTATAGGTCCTTTCAAAAAGTCAACAAAAACATATTTTGGGTCAAAGCTCCTTACATGAACATGGAAGATCCAATTGAAATAAAACCAAAAGTGTTGTTTATAGGACATCCTAAGCTCTCTAAAAGGTCCAAGAACACCCTCTTATGGTTAAAAATGAGAGAGATATGCATTTCTAAAGTTGACAAATTTTTGGAAAAGTGCATGAAGGCAATATTGACCAAACTTGATTTTTTTCCAAACGGGCCCATCTTCTCATGCTTGAAACTTGTTTCTAACATGGCCCATGACCTCTGAGCTCACTCATACATTATTTTATTATTTATACTATTTATTTTGATATTTTATTCATTAAAATTCAAAATTAAATAAAGAAATAATGGAGATAATGTAAGATTTGATTTGGGATCTTTTTCCATTAAGTATTGGCAAGATTTGCTGATTATGTCAAGGGAAGATCGTGGAGGGAAGACAAGATTTGATTTAGTCCAAAACAATTCAAAAATCACATAATTAGAAATAAAATATTTCTCATCAAAGTATGGATATTCCTCCATATTTGTTGACCTAATATGGCCTCATATATATGCACAACAATTCCAGACTAAAGGCATACGTGCAGTAGCTTCAAAAGAACCCTAACACTTCTCAAAAAATTTCAAAGAGTGTGCAATTCGTGATTCAGATTTGCAGCCAGCTTCAAAGCATTCTAACCATTCCTTGGTGTTCCCGAGGTATGCTTAGGTAAGTATGGATCATCATCTATAGCCATAACACGTTGAAACTCATTGTACATAACTCATATTTCATAATTTTTCTGTCTATTGTATCTTAAATTATAGCTCGTTTCAATTCGTTCTAACCCCATTAACATGATCACATGATGATAAGGAAGAGATCTGGGCAATCGTTGATGAGCTTTGATGGTTAAATAGCCATCTGCCATGGCAAGGGCATACTAAATTGCAATCTTTGTATCTCCCTGTTCAGGGACTTTAAGACCAAACGGAAACAACCACTGGATTCGTAGCCCTCAAATTAGGGGGGTAGGGTCCTTCTTTTACATTTAACATAGTTATTTCGCAGGTTTGATGATTGAAGCCCGTCGGAGAAGACGACCGTAGTGTTGACTCCAGCGTCACCAGGGTTTTGACTCAGGCAAACGCATGCGTGGCACGATCCACTCTTTTAATTGTTCCATTCAAATATCTAGGGCCTACTGGGGCGCATGCGTGTACACCTCATCATATTTTTGGTGTTTCCAATATATTATTATTTTATCATTGGTATAAACGAACAACAGGTTGGCTGGGGTAAGAGAAACGTGTGCAAAGGGAGAGACCTGGGTTCGATATCTAGGTCTGGAGTTTTGTTTTTCTAACAGGTTTCATACAGATTCAGTGTGCCCAGATCCAAGGTGTGCACTATAGGCCATCAAGTTCACACCATCAAATCCCAGTTGGCTTTGATCTAGCACCTCCAAGTGTGCAGCCCCACCATAGACTCTCCAGGTGCTTCTTTATCAGATCCAACTCAAGGGTAATGGGCCAACAGCCTAGCCAAATTCAGCCATCACCCCCCCCCCCCCCAGATTGCTAATGCACTTCAGGCCCATTTCTTTTCATTTTTGTCATTTCTTTTAATTTCTTTGTTTTTCTTAATTTTATTTATTTTTAAAATCATTTTTTTTATTTTAATCATAAAATCATAAAATCAAAACAAAAAAATAGGATTAGGTTTTTTTTATATAATTAAAATTAATTTTGTAAATTAATCTTGTTTAACTGCTTTAACCTTTTTTAAATTAAAATTAACTAGAAATTAGGATTAAATTTCAAATATTTTTCATATAAAATACCAAAAATATTTTTTAATAAGCAATTAGATTTTTAGGCTTTGTCAAACTTATTACCGTCTCAATTTTTCCACGTGGTTATTTTTCGTACGATTATTTTTTTTCAATTATGTAACTGCTTTCTGGCTTGTAATAGTTTAATTAGGGTGTAAATTTCCGCATCTGATTATGTAATTTCCCCGAGGCCATGTAATAGCTTAGGAATTTTTACTTTCTGCAATTTATTTTCCACACTATAAACTGCTTAAATGAATGGCTAATAGGATTATATGAAAAAAGACTAAAATTAAAACGAGTAGATAACCCTAAATGCGCAAGATAATATATCTGAATCAAGCACACTTGCACACGCTCACCCATAGGGTATCTCCCACTTTGGTTGCCTTCAAAAATGGTCATGTCCCTCGAACGTAGGGATACCCTTAGCAAAGACACTCAATTTAAAGTCATCATAAAGATCATAGTCTCTCAATGTCCCTCGAGTTGCCTACGAGAAATGATCTTGTCCCTCGATATTTCCTATGAATATATGATGACAGTCCCTTCGAACTACTAAGGTATCCCTACATGTTGCCTTCAGTGACCGTAAACGTCTCTTTCGATAGTCCCTCAAACATCCAACGATAGGGCTACCTACTCACTAATAGTAGGATAGCATTATCTAAAGGAAAGGAGGAAAAGAACGCCTTTTTTTCGAGTAGGTAGATAGTTGTGAAGTACTTTCTCAAAACCAATTCCTTTTTACACCACATTTTCAAAATTCTTTTCAAAAACACTTTATCACACTCTGGAAGACTGATACAAGAGTTATCATAAAGCAAACAAAACTTTTTAAAACACACAAACACTAAAAGAAATTTTCAAAAATGAGCAAGTACCTAAGAGCCCATGGAAAACCATGGATAGAAAGGGTTCTCGCACTTTCCCTTTCCATAATCTACCCCCTTAATCAGAAAATGTCGAAAAAGGTCTTTTTCTGTTCTTTTCACCCTTTCCTTTGTTGTATAAAAGAAAATTTGGTGGCGAATCTTGCTTACCGCATACTTGCGAATACAAAATGCAAAACCAGTATAACAGTCGGTTCTACCACCGTATCACATTGAACTTAAGATTAGAAGCTTTGACCTACTTTGAGACCTTGTAACCTCAACTGTAATCTTGTCTGGATTATTGGGGTTTTAACCCGAGACATTGGGTTATTTGTTTTCTTTGTGTGTGGGTTACTCTAATTATACGATTTGTTTATGATTGGGAATTCATCTGTATACATTCGTTACTCTGTCCGATTTTTTTGAAAGACCTAATGCATTTAAAGCTTGGTTTTCTTAAGAGGTTTAGTATCTTTTCTTGCTTGGTTTCAATCCAAAGGATGGGAATTCTACATTGACTCATTATGTCAAGTGTTGACTTCTTGTTGGTTAGACGGTTCTTTTCCCTAGATTTTAATTCATGCTTTAGGAAAGTCCATTCATCTCCTCCAACCTTATTTAATTTCAAAAATCTTTTCCTTCCTTTTTGAAAACTCTTCTTGTTTTTGAACCGCTTTCACAATAAACTTGGACTTAGGTCCATGCGTTTTCAAAATATTTTTTTAATCAAACTTTAATCAACTTAATAATACCTTGAAATTTTTGTGAGAAGACTAAAATTCAATCAATATCATTCAAACCATTTGGCCACTTTGGCTCTTTTACTTTAAAATTTTCTCAAAAGATTAGACTCTTGTCAATCTTTGTAGTGATGCAAACTACTATACTTCTACGAAATATAGTGAAGTGAGATATTTTCCACTTTGGTGTTGAGCGAGGCTTTGTTGATTTTAAAATCTAGGCCATATCCTGCACTTTGAGATGACACAAATTTTCCTTTCTCATAATCGTGGGCAGTAAGTATGTTCTCCACTCATATAAGACGATGATGTCTCGTCTATTAAAATTAACCAACACACTTATGTTTTAAGATTTTTAAAGGTGAAATATGAGTACCCTGATCCCCTATTGCATGGAAGGTGGTACGTAAGCACTAAAGTTTCGCAACCGCGGCGGGTGCAAAAATTGTAAAAAAATACTTCTTTTCCCATCTCCACCATCTATTTTTTTTATACAACACTTATAGCCAAAATACACAGATTTTCACAGAGGTTCCTGCGGAGTACCATAGATTTTTAGGGTGTTAATACCTTCCCTTTGCATAACCAACCCCCGAACTTAGATTTTCACCCCCTCTTTTGGGTTATTCGCTCTTTTCCCATTCCATTGGAAACAATAAAGCGCAGTGGCGATTTTTATTTGACCTGAGCGAGTTAAGTCAATCCAATGGCTTAATCTCAACATTTATACCGCTACAAGGGTTTCAAAGGTCTCAAATGGTTTTCATGGTTCATCATAGGTCTTCAACAGTGCTCATGTCAAGTTTCTAGTCTTGCATCACAAGTTTGCTCAATCAATGGTTCAGATGATTGAAAATCAACTATATTGGATAAAAAGTCAACTATGGTCAACATATAGTCAAAATTTAAGATTTTTGGTCAACATCAACATTTTAAGTGATATTCATCATTTGGTCAGGGGCTGATCATGACTCCTCAAGGAAAGCCCTTAAATCATCAAAAGTCCAAAGTTGTCAAATTAGGGTTTCCTTAGGAGAGGTCAACTGAACTTTGACCAAGCATAACTATCACATGCTTCATCAACTTTTCCCCAACCAAAGCCTATTTTGAAGGAAATTTAATTCTCTACAACTTTTTTTATGTTTGTTCAAGTCCAAAAAGTGCTTCATTTGAAAGATATGAGCCAATACATTACAAGTTATTTCAAAAGTCAACAAAAAGACACTTTTTGTCAAGGTAACTTACATCAAGATAAAATCTCCAAAAGCAAAAATGATCAAAAGAAAAATTGTAGAGGACATCTTCAGATTTCCAAAAAGACCAATATCACCTTCAAAAGATGAAAATTTAAAGAGTTATGACCATTGCAAATTGGGAAATTTTAAGAAAATGCATGAAATACAAAGTGAGTAAACTTGAAATTTCGAACTTGTGGGCCTAACCTTTTAGGTTCCAAACATGACCATGACCTTATGAAAGACTCCTATGGTCACTCATACCTTGTCTTATATTTTATTATATTTTATTTATATTTATTTTGTTTTTATTCAAATAAATACAAAATAAATTAAATAAGGTACAAAACCATTGGGCCAAGCGCATGATGGGTTTCTTAAGGTCTAAAATAAACCAGCATACCATGCCAAAACCGTGTGTGATGAACAAGATAGGCAATATCTCACATTCAGAAGTTTTTTAATTTGTTTTATTCTTGTCTCATGAGCCATGAATACATTGTTTCCTTCCATACTTATTCACCCTCACTTCCTTCCTCTATATAAGTGCTACCAAATCAGATCAAAATGCCACGCATCCCTACCTCAGAAAAGCTTGCAAAATTTTTATATTTTCTCAAAGAAACCTAAGTTCCAAAATCTGTGTCACATGCCCTTTAATTACAAACTCTCGATCCCATTCACTCCATGGAACACTGAAGAGTAGGTCTCAATCTATTTCTATGATCCTAAGCATGCGAAACCATACATCATAGCATGTCCGATTCACGTTTTTTGAAAATTCGTATCTTTAATTTTGTCTTGTTTTAAACTAAATTGATGCTTATAAAAATTTTCTGAGACATGCTTGAACATGTTTGAATGAGTGTTATGATCCCATGCACTCAGATTTGAGAGACACCATTTTTACTCCGTTCGGTGTAATTTGACTCAAAATGCATGATGCAAGGATCTATAGCCTATATTAATCCCAGATTTAGATCTAGGAGGGTTGAATTAGGGGGGACATAGCGTTTTGGTTCTTTAAAAATTGATTTTGTGCATTTTTTATTTTTACTGGTCGTTGGAGAAGACGACCGGAGCTAGGGCTCCGGCGCTTCTCCAGCCATATGAGTCAATTTGTGTATTTGTTATTTTTGTTTGATATAGACTACCAGATGAAACAGTCGTCCAACCGGTAGAAGCAAGCACGCAAAGGCATTGGTGTAATAGGGCATGGGTTCGATCCCTGCCCCTGGTATTTTAATTTCTCACATTTTCTGTTTGCAGATTCAGTATAAAGCAGGTCCACACGTGCACTGTGTATCTCACATCCTGACCATCAGATGTCAATGGACCTAGATCCAGCACCTCAGATGCATGCCTCCCACCATGAACCTTCAAGGACCATCCTCACCAGATCCAGCGTAAACAATATGGGCTCCTTGTTGGGCCTAGTGATTTCAGATCCTTGCACCCCCCCAATTCTCTACAAAAGGCCCATTTCTTTTTTGTTTTAATTAATTATTTTCTTTTTAATCAATTTTCTTTAATCATAAAAAATCACAAAAATCACTAAAAATTAGATTTAGGTTTTTATTAATTAATTTAATTTTTGAAAAATAAGAGTTGATTTAATTTAATCACATTTTGATTTTATTTCATGATTAATTTATAAACTAATTAGGATTAGGGTTTTACACTATAAAAATATGTTTCTAAACAAAACACCAAAAATATTTTCCTAAGGCTTAGAATTTTTTAGGTTATAATATCTTTCCCTTTTTCACAATCTCCGCGCGCTTATTTATTTTTGCATTATTATTTTCATAATTATGAAAAATGTTAAGGAATGTAATAGATAAATTAGGGTTTACTTTACTTTCCCCCCATTTTGTGGTTTGTAACCCCCTTCCCCGAAGCTCTGTAATAGTCTAGATTTATTTTTCCATAATTTACTGTTTTCCTTATTACTGCTAGTTTAATAGGATTGTATGGAAAAGACTAAAAGCAAATGCTAGATAATGATAAATCTAAGACAAATTAACTGAAATTACAATACACTTTGCACACATGCACCTCTACGGTAACCCCACTTGTTGCCTCGTATAAAAATAGACATGTCCCTCGAACATGGGACGCTTTAGCAAAGACCGTCGGTTAAAAGATCGTAGTCCCTCGATGACCCTTTGATGCTTCCTTCGGTAAACGGTCTTAGTCCCTTACGAGAAATTGCTAAAGCGCCCTACGAGTTGCCTTTATGACTGTACAATGACCCGCGCCTGTCCCTCAAACATCCAAAGATAGGGCTTCCTACTAACTAATGGTAGGATAGCACTATCTAAAGGAAGAGGAAAAATAACGCGAAAGACTTTTTGAGTAGGTAGATAGCTCATATTCGCTTGCTCATAAACGAAAAATATTTTTCTCACACCTAACACTCCTTTTATAAAATATTTTCAAAACAAACACTTTGTATGCATTCTCAATGATACAAGAATCTTTACAAGGTTTTTCGAACTTAGGCATTTTCAAAATATTTTCAAACATACACAAACATAAAGCATTTTCAAAGTGATCTAGCGATTAAGATCCGTAGATAACTACAGATGAAAAGGGTGCTAATACCATCCCTTTTCATAACATACCCCCCTTACTCAGAAAATTCTCAAAAGCCTTTCATGTTCTTTTCACCCTTTCCTTTATTGGATAAAAGAAAAGTCGGTGGTGACTCTTGTTATCCGTAACATTTGTGATAAAACATAAAACCTAAAAGTCAATTCTCCCACCGTATTACAGAACTGGTGACTCTGTTGGGGAAAACTAAAAGTGGGGTTACCTTAAGAGCTAGATCACCTTTATTGCTTTACTTGTTTTCCTTAAATGTCTTATATATCAGAATATGCTTGGGTTTATTTCTTGTATAGATCCTATACCCGGATCTGGGTGAATTTTAGGTAAGTAGCAATAGATTGTGAAAACTATACGGCGTATACCGATACGGTTGAAGTGATGGCTATGTTAGTGTGACACATTGGTTGGTGTCGGTGTCCCTTGAGTTAAGTCAAGGAGAATGTTGGGCTCCCACGTGGTGTCATAAAGCACTAACTGACCATAAAACCTTAGTTGACACAACTTAGCCATTAGAAAGTAGTGAGATAGCCGGCTTTGGTGCAGACTGAAGTTGGTTGATACTGGATACTACACTCATTGAGATTAAACTCTCGGGATATTTCAGTCGCAAATCAGATGCTTGTGCTGAAACAAATCCTAGGAGAAAGATCAGTGATATTGCGACTCCTAGAACCCGGTTACTTCTCTTAGGACAGGTTGAGCCAACTAAAACTTCAAGAGGGTACTTACCTGCAAACTCCATGCAAGCTTAAACCTAAGGCCTTGTGTGGTTTGTTTGTGTGTGAATAATTGTTATAACATGACATCATACCATATCATTTTCACTAACCATTTCAAAGACCAGGGGATTTATCTTTGTTCTTTGTTGTAGGTTATGGCCTCCGCTCGCAAAAACACTATCCGGATCAACTTTGTAACGGAGCCTCCTCTGCTTAAGGAGTTAGTCTCAAGGGTTCCCGAAAGTTCTCCATTCATCCAAAAGCATGGTCGACTACTCAGTTTGGTTACCCCAGGTTTTGACGAAGACATGATGAGTGTTCTTTTCCAATTCTTTGACCATGCACATCACTGCTTCACATTTCCAGATTATCAGTTAGTTCCTACAACTGAGGAGTTCTCTCAATTACTGAGAGTACATGTTCTTGATCATACACCCTTCACCGGTTTAGAGGAAGCTCCGAAACAAGAAGATATTGCAGCATCCTTACATCTGAAATGGTCTGACATTGTATCTAACTGGGAAATGAGAAGTGGATTCAAATGTTTTATTGCTAAATTTCTGATAGAGAAGGCTCAACTGTTTTTGGATGATATGAGTTTTCAGGCTTTCAAGGAGATCTTGGCTTTGCTAATCTATGGATTTGTAATTTTCCCTAACCCAGACCAACTCATAGATGTGAACTCCATCAAGATTTTCCTCACTCGTAATCTTGTGCCTACCTTGCTCGGAGATATTCTGCATTCTCTTCACACTCGTACCATGAAGAGGCGAGGAACCCTCATGTGTTGTATACCTCTGCTATCCAAGTGGTTTATTTTTCACCTTCCCCACTCGGTAATGAAGAATGAACGAGGTTTGTGTTGATCGCAAAGAATAATGTCACTTTCTCATACAGACATCTATTGGTATTCCCGATCTCACGAGGATATCACTATCATTGACCGTTGTGGGGAATTAACTAATGTTTCACTCCTTGGCATTAGGGGAGGTATTACTTACAACCCTTCTCTGGCTCTAAACCAATTTGGTTATGCTTGAAGAGATGTTTCTCATGACACACTTATCCAGGGTATTATGTTCGATTACAAAAATGATCCTCGAGGTTATCGTCAAAGTTTTTTACATGCTCAGGGCATGGTAAGCAATATTGATAATAATGTTGTAGGACAAAAGAGCTCCATCCCTCTGAAGCTCTATCTCAAATGGGTAAGAGCTTGCACTCAAAACCTCATGATTCCATATTCAGTTGTCCTAACGATAATCATGGAGCCTGTTGTCGAAGAAGATGTTTCTTGCACCATCCTCCATGCAGACATGCCCACTGACCTTGAAGAATTACAGAAGTCCTGGATTCAACTCAAGGAAGAATGGGACACCTTTGAGACTCAATTCTATGTAAGTGAAAAGAAAGTGTTGGAGCTCACAAAGCAACTTCATGAGGAGCAAAGTCTTAATGCATACATCAACACAAAGAGGGAGCGTCCATGGGAAACTTAGAGTCTTAGGAGTTTTCAATTTATTTCTTTTTAATTCTTTGTATTCACATGAACTTACTAATAAAATCTTTATTTTTGCTTCCTCTTGGTTAGCAAATTTAAATCTCCAAAGGTCCTTGAAAACATTGCATTTACATATCATGCATCATTACATAACAGGTTTTCCACACATGTTTTCTCATCTACTTACTGTTCTTTTTAGTATAAGATGGCCCTCGAATAAACTGTTAAGGACCTTCAAGCTCAGCATGCACAATTTCAAGAGAATCTTATGAATATGGCACAGGGACATAAATATCTGATGGCACTCGTCGCCAAGAAAAAGAAGACTAAAAAGCCGGTTGTTATCCTCAATATGGGGAGAAGATTCAAGGGTCCTTCTCAACCGGTTCAAGTGGATGATATTTCCTATGAGGAAGACGACAACCAAGAAGAGGATGGTAGAAGCATCAATCCTGAAGGTAGAAATGATCAGGGTTCTAAAGATGAATACTACTCTGACGAACAGTATCCTCCTGCAGATGACAAGTATAAGCAGTTGGAAGACCGTCTCAAAGCTATGGAAATCCAGAAGGTGTCTGGATTGGATTTTGGAGAATTAGGTTTGATCCCATGGGTGGTCATCCATCACAAGATCAAGGCCCCTGTCTTTGCTTAATATGATGGGGTCTCTTGTCCCAAACTTCATCTGAGGTCATATGTTAGAAAGATCCAACCTTATACTGCTGACAGGATATCATGGGTCCATTTCTTCCAAGAAAGTTTGTCTGGCACTCAACTCGGATGGTTCTATCAGCTGGAACGAATGAACATTCACATGTAGGAGGACTTGGCCACTGCTTTCTATAATCAGTATCAATATAATGCTGACCTGGCACCTACTAGAGTGCAACTACAAAACATGTCTGTGGGCTCAAATGAAGGGTTCAAGGAATATGCAAAAAAATGGAGAGATTTAGATGGAAGGGTGCAACCTCCCTTTTCTGGCCGGGAGCTGGTAGATATCTTCAGGGCACTCTGACACACCCATTCTTTAGTTTGTTGATTGATAGCTCGTTGTCTGGTTTTATGGAGCTGATTATGATTGGGGAAAGAGTTGAAAGTGGTATTAAGAGTGAGAAGATTCCAATGGCTACGTCTTCTAATGCTATGAATAAGCCATTTGGTGGTAAAAAAGAAGAAAATGTTGTCTATGGTCAGAAGGGCCGCAGTAAAAATGACCGCCATCAGCCTGTGGGGGTGGTGTTAATCTCTAATCTGACGCCTGTTCAATAACAACGGGGCAATCGACGAAGGCTAGAAGCTCCGTTAAGACAGTTTACCAAGATCGGTATGCATTTATCTCAAGCATTGCAACATTTGTTAAAATCTTAACCCATTTCACTGCAGGATCCTCCTCAGAATCCCAACACATCCTCTCCAAAGTACAATCTGAATGTGAAGTGTGCATACCACTCTAATAGTCATGGGCACGATACCAACAACTGTTGGGCCCTGAAAAACAAAATTCAAGATCTGATTGACAACAAAGAGATTAATTTTGATCCTACGGAGACCCCAAATGTGATTACCACACCTATGCCGAAGCACGACAAAGGTGTGAATGCAATGGATGTTTTTTTATGATGAAGAAGATGCTTATAGTAACTTTGACAACTGGATCTTTCCCACTACCGACAACGGGCTATGCAATTGGAAGACTGGAGATGTCATCTCAATCTCCTTCAGACATGAGTAAATGTCATTTTCTGTTTTCTTATTTTGGTTATGTAATAAACAATGACCTTAAACCTTGTGTCTTACCCGGGGCACAATGGTTCATTTATTAAGGGTTGATAATTCATAAACATTGTTCATTTAATAAAAACATTGGACATTTTGCATTCAAATTTTGTGCTCTCTGTTTTTTTTACTTTATTTAATTTTCAAATAGATATGTGTTCTTACACACACCCACACACTTCATTTCAGATCCCCATCCACCCTGGATCTAGTTGATAACGATTCTGCTATTTCCGCTTATGACTTTGAAAATCCGATCTACCAAGTCGAGGACGAAGGTGAGGAAGATTGTGAAATACCTGGAGAACTTGTCAGACTCTTAATATAAGAAGAAAAGGCTATCCAGCCACTTGAAGAGCCGATCGAAGTAATAAACTTAGGTACCGAGACAGACCAAAAAGAAGTCAAGATAGGCGCCAACTTAAAGAGCAGTGTCAAGAACAGATTAATCTAGATGTTACATGAATATGTTGAAATCTTTTCTTTGTCATACGAGTACATGCCAGGGCTCGATACTGATATTGTGGTTCACCATCTGCCAATGAAAGAGAGTTGTTCTCCTATTAAGCAGAAGGTTTGTCGCATGCATCTCGAGATGTCAGAGAAGATCAAGGTTGAGGTTATGAAGTAATTCAACGCAGGTTTCTTAGCAGTTACATCATATCCTTAGTTGGTTGCTAATGTTGTTCCCGTACCAAATAAATATGGCAAGGTACATATGTGTGTAGATTACAGGGATCTGAACAGGGAGAGTCCCAAAGATGACTTCCCATTGCCACATATTGATGTTTTGGTCGACAACACCGCTCAGCACAAGGTATTCTCCTTCATGGATGGTTTCTTGGGTTATAATCAGATCAAGATGGCGCCTGAAGACAAGTATAAAACTACCTTCGTCACACAATAGGGCACTTTTTGCTACAAGGTTATGCCTTTTGGGTTGAAGAACGTCGGGGCAACTTATCAGCGTGCCATGGTAGCTTTATTTCATCACATGATTCACCACGAGATAAAGGTCTACATCGACGACATGATAGCAAGGTTACATACTGAAGAAGAGAATCTCAATCATCTACATAAATTATTTGAAAGGTTGAAGAAGTACAAGATGAGGTTAAATCCGAACAAGTGCACCTTTAGGGTGAGATCCGATAAACTCCTGGGTTTTGTCGTCAGCGATAAAGGTATTAAAGTTGATCCTGCAAAAGTTAAAGCTATTCAAGAAATGACGGATCCATGTACTGAGAAGGAAGTCAGAGGTTTCTTAGGACGATTGAATTACATTTCCCGATTCATTTCCCATTTGACTGCTACTTGTGAGCTAATCTTCAAGTTGTTGAAGGAAGATCAAGTAGTAAAGTGGAATGACGACTTCCAAAAAGCCTTTGACAAAATTAAGGGGTACCTACAAGAACCTCTGATTCTAATGCCACCAGTTGAAGGAAGGCCTCTAATCATGTACCTAACAGTGCTAGAGAATTCAATGGGGTGTGTACTGGGGCAACATGACGAGTCTGGTCGAAAAGACATGCAATATACTACCTTAGAAAAAAGTTTATTGACTGTGAAACAAGATATTCAATGCTTGGGAAATTCCGTTAGGCTTTGGCATGGGCTGCTCTCCGACTAAGACAGTATATGTTGACCCATACTACCTTGGTCATTTATAAAATGGATCCCATCAAGTACATATTCGATAAGCCAACTCTCTCCGGAAGAATAGCCGATGGCAAATGGTCTTGACGGAATACGACATTCAGTACACCATTCAAAAAGCAATCAAAGTAAGTGTATTGGCAGATCATTTAGTGCATCAAGCTGTAGACGGCTATCAATCTATGAATTTCAAATTCCCGGATGAGAACATTATGCTAGTAATAGATTATGAAAAACCTGGACCATATGAAGGACTTGAGTCAGGATCCTGATGGACTATGTTTTTAGATGGAGCTTCTAATGCACTTGGCAATAGAATCGGTGTTGTAACTATCTCTCCTCAGGGGTGTCATACGCCCTTCACTGCCAGGATTTGCTTTGACTGCACCAACAACATGGTTGAATACGACGAGTGCATCATGGGTATTAAAGTTGCTATGGACCTAAGAATCAAGTTGTTGAGATTATATGGGGACTTAGCCCTGGTAATCAGTCAAGTTAAGGGAGAATGGGATATGAAGCATCTGAGTCTTATCCCTTACCAAGAACATGTGCTAACCTTGATTCCGTATTTCGAAGAGATTAATTTTGAGCATATCCCAAGAGAAGAGAATTAGTTGGCGGATGCATTGGCTACCATGTCCTCTATGTTCAAGGTCAAATGGGACAACGAGACTCCCATAATCACCATTGAAAGATTCAACGAACCAACACATTACTATCAAACTAATATTAATGGAGTAGAAGAAAAACCTTGGTTTCATGAAGTGAAAAGATACCTTGAGGCTCAAGAATACCCTAAAAAGGCATCGATCAATGACAAGAAATTCCTACGGAGGTTCTCGACTAAGTTCTTCTTGAGCAATGGAATTTTATACAAGCGCAATCATGATTCAACTCTGCTTCATTGTATGGACAAGAAGAAAGCAGGGGAAATTATGCAAGATATGCACGAAGGTGTCTTTGGTACTCACTCCAGTGGGCATACTATGGCTAAAAAGATTTTGAGGGCGGGTTACTATTAAACGACTATGGAAACCGACTGTCACCACCACTCGAGAACTTGTCATAAGTGCCAAATCTATGCTGATAATGTTCATGTTCCTATGGTACCTCTGAATTTCATGACTGCTCCTTGGCCATTCGCAATGTGGGGCATTGATATAATTAGAGAGATCAAACCTATTGCTTCTAACGGAAATCGCTCCATCCTCTTCGCCATTGATTACCTTATAGAGTGGGTTGAAGAAGCCACGTTCACCTATGTTACCAAGAATGTGGTCACCTGATTCATCAAACATAACCTTATTTGTCAATATGGAATCCCCTAAAGGATTACCACATATGATGGTACTAATCTCAACAACACTATGATCACCGAACTCTGCATGCAGTTTAAAATTAAGCATTATCACTCTTCTCTGTATCGACCAAAGATGAATGGAACAATGGAAGCCACCAATAAGGACATAAAGAAGATTATATAGAAGATGGTTGTGACCTACAAAGACTGGCACGATATGTTACCTTTTTCTCTCCATGGCTATCGCACTTCAGCTCGAACATCAACTGGGGCAACCCCATTCTCTCTGGCCTATGGTATGGAAGTTGTCCTACCTGTCGAAGTTCAGATTCCTTCTTTGAGAATTATGAAAGATGAAGACTTAGACGAATATGAGTGGATTCAGACCAGGCTAGACCATTTGAACCTGATTGATGAGAAGAGGCTTGCAGCTGTCTGTCACGGTCAGATGTATCAGAAGCGTATGATTAAGGCATTCAACAAGAAAATCAAGCATCAGGTATATCAGGATGGTGACTTGGTAATAAAACACATCATTCTACCGCAAGGTGATCCCAGGGGCAAATAGACTCCCACCTATGAAGGGTCGTTTATAGTCAAGAAAGTATTTTCTGGCGGTGCTATGATAGTGACTACCATGGACGGCGATGACTTTCCACACCCTGTGATGCATACGTAGTCAAAAGATACTATGCATGAAAACAACCTGCTAGGTTGACTGGCCTAGGCAAGAATAAGGGCATCTCAGCGAACCAAAAGGGTTCGGGAAAAATTAGGGATATATATATATATATATAAAAGATTGTACACCCGACAAGTCGAAAACCTGAAATGGCAGCTTGGGCAAAAAAGGTTATCTCGGTGGACTGATAACCCGAAAGGGAGGTCCAGGAAAAAGTTAGGGACTAAAGTGTACGACTATGTCTTGGTGGATCACTTACAATAAGCTTTATTACAACGTCAAGTTCAAACTGTACAAATCAATTCAATAACTTTCTTCCAACAGTGAGGGATGAGATGCTTGAAGACATAGGGGAAATAGCAGAGTTGGAACCCGACGAGATTATTTCCACATAGCGATATGTTTTTTTTTCACTTTATACTATTTTCATTTCACGATAATTTCATATTACTAGGATTTATGTCTCTCTGTATAAAATCGCTTGTTTATGGGTAAACTATCAATAGAAATATGAATTACAAGTTTCAAACGTTTTGTTTTATCTTTTTCTATTTTGTTTGCAAAAACGTCCGATGACTAAAATTGAATGAACATATACATATTAGTATGATTAACTATTAAAAAATATATGCATAAAAATAGGAAAAGTAGTTACTCAAGACTTTAGGAGTTGTGATAACGTCCAAGCTGTCCATAAATCCCCACAGAGAGATCCTTACTGGATTATCCCCACAAAGTAGTCTTATCATACTCACCAGCAAATCACCCCAGTAGATAAAGGAATATGATCTTTTTCCTGGCAATGTTGCCAACCTATAGAGCCCCAATCAGTACGGTTTATGGAAATTCTCTTCCCCGGATGAGTTTATTCTTCCAAAATTGAAAAAACCCCTGCGAATTTCTTCTCTCCAGCAGAGATCATTTCCTCGACAAGGGTGTTTCCTTAGTAGAGTATTTCTCCATCAACATGGTTTATTTCCCCAATAGGGTTTATTTCCCCAACAGATTACAGTCTCCCTAGCTTGAGTCTGTTTCTACCTTAAAATACCAGCAAGATCCCCACCTCCAGCAAAGGGCAGTCCAGGTTGATATCCCCAGATAGTTGCTACTGAGTCTGAAATTGGATCAAATATCGTTCAACCTCATTCCCTCTAGACGAGTCAGTATCCATATTAGAAACTCTATTAGACAAAACCTCGAAAGCTTATCCATCTCTTTTATGCCAATTCAGGGTATACAAGAACAAAAATCCCCAATAGAGTAATGAACAACTAATTTTATTGGACTCTTCTCCCCCAAACAGGAATCAACACTCCCCAGAAGAGTTTCCTCAAGCAGAAATAAGGAATACCCATCAAGATCGAAGATACACATACTCTTCATCTCTAGCAACAGTCAGGGATTTATTTTCCTAGACAAAGATGTTGCACGAGTTTACAAATAAACTTCAACAACATTTCATACTCATACATCATTTACAAACGTCATAGCATGTGCATACGAAACATAGCACTGTCTCATTTATTTTGAGAACATGATTACACAATACATTTCATACATCATGACATTTCATACACCTAACTCTTTACCTTTTTAGGAAAAATCAATCAACAGACAAACATCATAAACTACTTATATAACAAGGCAGTCTTCTCAAAGGCTACATCTGACAAATGGCTACTTAAGAAATTTCTTTAGAGGGTCATTCTCAAAGAAACATATATTCTAGTTGAAGTCGGGCGTAGACATCTTCTGGATCAGATTAAATGGATCGTAAATTTATTCTGATACTTCTTTCACTTGAAGACAGGCGTCGACATCTTCTGGATCAGATTAAATCGAGCATAGATTTATTCTGACACTCTTTCGGAAAAGTCGGGCATAGACTCTTTCCAACATATTTTCTAGTTGAAGTTAGGCGTAGACATCTTCTGGCTCAAATTAAATCGAGCGTAGATTTATTCTGATACTTCTTCCAGTTGAAGTCGGACGTAGATATCTTCTGGCTCAGATTAAATCGAGCATAGATTTATTATGACACTTCTTCTAGTTGAATATAAACATAGACATCTTCTGGATCAGATTAAATTGAGTGTAGATTTATTCTGATACTTCTTCCAGTTGAAGTCGGGCATATATATCTTCTAGCTCATATTAAATTGAGCGTAGATTTATTCTGATACTTCTTCCAGTTGAAGACGGGCGTAGACATCTTCTTGATCAGATTAAATCGGTCATAGATTTATTATGATACTTCTCCCATTTGAAGTCGGGCGTATCCATCTTCTAGCTCAAATTAAATCGGGCATAGATTTATTCTGATACTTCTTCCAGTTGAAGACGGCATAGACATCTTCTGGGTCATATTAAATCGAGCATAGATTTATTCTGATACTTCTTGCAGTTGAAGATGGGCATAGGCATCTTCTGGCTCAGGTTAAATCGAGCGTATATTTATTCTGATACTTCTCCCAGTTGAAGTCGGGATAGATATCTTCTGGCTCAGATTAAATCGAGCGTAGATTTACTCTGATACTTCTTCCAATTAAAGTTGGGCATAGACATCTTATGGCTCAGATTATATTGAGCATAGATTTATTCTGATACTTCTTCCAATTGAAGACGGTCGTAGACATCTTCTGGATCAGATTAAATTAAGCGTAGATTTATTCTGATACTTATTTCGGTTAAAGTTGGGCGTATACATCTTCTGGATCAGATTAAATAGATCGTATATTTATTATGATACTTCTTCCAGTTAAAGTCAGGCGTAAACATCTTCTGGCTCAGATTAAATCGAGCATAGATTTATTCAGATACTTCTTCCAGTTAAAGTCGGTCGTAGACATCTACTGGCTCAGATTAAATCAAGCATAGATTCATTCTGATACTTCCTCCAGTTAAAGTCAGGCGTAGACATCTTCTAGCTCGGATTAAATTGAGCGTAGATTTATTCTGATTCTTTTCCAGTTAAAGACGGGCGTAGAAATCTTCTGGCTCAGATTAAATCGAGCGTATATTTATTCTGATACTTCTTCCAGTTGAAGTCGAGCATAGATATCTTCTGGCTCAGATTAAATCGAGTGTAGATTTATTCTGATTATCCTTTAGGACCAAGTCATT
The DNA here is from genome assembly GCA_948472305.1 of Vicia faba. Classification (NCBI taxonomy): domain Eukaryota; kingdom Viridiplantae; phylum Streptophyta; class Magnoliopsida; order Fabales; family Fabaceae; genus Vicia; species Vicia faba. The sequence continues at coordinate 659,203,523 of OX451737.1, forward strand.
CGTAGACCTACTCCAAATACATCTTCTAAGATAAAGTCAGATGTAGACTTAGTCTAATTTCTATCAATGGTTACTTTGGATGGCATCTATAAGCCCATCTCTGATGACTCTCTATCACCTCTACAAATGGCATCTTTAAGCCTATTCCAGATATAATCAACCAATAGTGTTACTTCGTGCACCGGCGAGTGCAAACTTATGGGCACTTAAGTGTTCAATCATCTTCTACCTGCAAGTCACGAATGGCGAGCATGCCAATCTAACTCTTCAGGTTTAAGAAGATTGAACAAGGGCATATGTTGTACTCCAAAATTTATCCTCCCATTTTTATTCAAGACATGCTCACAAAGGTCTCAAGTACTCAAAGCTACTCAAGGGTTAATTAGTCAAATCACCTCCTAAGCAATGGGTCCACAACAAGGATTTCATCTTGCACAAGGAAGAATGGGTTTCAAAGGTATCAAACGATTTTCATGGCTCATTATAGGTCTTCAACAGTTCTCATGTCAAGTCTCTAGTCTTGCATCACAAGTTTGCTCAGTCAATGGTTCAGATGATTGAAAATCAACTATATTGGGTAAAAAGTCAACTATGGTCAACATACAGTCAAACTTCAAGATTTTTGGTCAATATCAATATTTTGAAGTAATATTCATTATTTGATCAAGGTTTGATCATGTTTCTTCAAGGAAGGCCCTCAAATCATCAAAAGTCCAAAGTTGCCAAATTAGGGTTTCCTTATAAGAGGTCAATTGAACTTTGACCAAGCATAACTTTCACATGCTTCATCAACTTTTCCCCAACCAAAGCCCATTTTGAATGAAATTCAATTCTATACAACTTTTTATATGTGTGCTCAGGTTCAAAAAGTGCTTCATTTGAAAGATATGAACCCATACATTACAGGTCATTTCAAAAGTCAACAAAAAGACACTTTTTGTCAAGGCAACTTACATCAAGATAAAGTCTCCAAATGCAAAAATGATCAAAAGATAAATTGAATAGGACATCTTGAGCTTTCCAAAAAGTCAAATATCACCTTCAAAAAATGAAAATTTAGAGAGTTATAACCATTGAAAATTGGGAAATTTTGAGAAAATGCATGAAATACAAAGTGAGTAAACTTGAAATTTTGAACTTGTGGGCCTAACTTTTTAGGTTCCAAACATGATCATTGTAAAATCAAGCTTCTAAAATGCACTTTTGTTTTGATGAAGACAAACCATGAGGGACAAAGAAGGCAAAGATTATTGATCAAGCTAAAAGCATATATGGATAAAGTCTTCAGTTTAAGCACTTAGCAAATTTCAAGGTATAATGATAATACTTACTTTGAACTTAAGACATAGATGCTCAATGGTGAAAATAAATATTTTATATTTTCTAAACCTTTACTTTAGGTTTTTTCTAATCTAAAAATCATTTTTCACTTGAGTGCAACCGATTTGCATATTAGTGCAATCGATTGCATGCTTCAATTTTTTCAAATCTTTTGCTACTGTCTCTCAGTGCAATCGATTTGGATATTAGTGCAATCGATTGCATGCTTAAATTTTTCAAAACATTTTCTATTGTTTCTCAGTGCAATCGATTTTCATGTTTGTGCAATCGATTGCACTCAATCAATTTTTGCTACTGACTTCACATGCAAATGATTTACACTCTTGTGCAATCGATTGCACACTCAAAACTTTTGAAATTCTAGCTGTTGAAACCCCGTGCAATCGATTTACACAAGGGTGCAATCAATTGCATGCTCCACGATTTTGAAAAACAGTAGCTTTGCACATGCCTGTTCATAACACCATTTCATGGAAATCGTTCACTCAATCTTGGCAATTGTTCATGATTCATTTACAGAACTCTATGTTGTTTCAAAAAGGTGCTATGAGCATATAAATACTCATTTTCAAAATCATTTTCTACACCTCTTCCAATCATACTTTTTGAATTTTCAAAAATCAAACTCAAGCTATTATACATTTTCTTACATGAGTTTTCTGCACACTTTCTCATATTATTAACCAGAAAACTTTGAGCATTATATATCTTGAGTCATTGTATACTATTATCATTGGAAGAGGAGATAAATTCATTGATTAAATCACTCCAAGTGATCATTACTACTCAAACTCACTCAAATCAAATATTGAGAAATACTTACTTATTTTTCAGGATTGTTGGAAATAAGTTTAAGTGGTTTTATAAATCTTGTCTTTCCAGGATTGTTGGATATAAGTGAAGTCACTTTGAGAGGATTGTTCTCATTGTTGGCATAGTGAAAATCCAAGAGAATTGTTCTTGGTTTTGGGTAATTCTTGTTTAAGTTTGCCACAATAAGGAAATCTCTTTCATGTTGAAAGGGGACTGGAGTACTCTCGGACTGTGAGGGGAACCAGGATATATCACTTGTGTCTCTTTATTTTTTTGCACTTTACTCTTTCATAAACTCACCATAATCCAAAAAAATAATAAAACCATAATATTTTAAAGTACCTAATTCACCCCCCCCCCCTCTTAGGCGCACTTTGTACTTACAATTGGCATCAGAGCAGGTTATAGGTAACCTGTTCCTAAAAGATCCAGAATGGATTTCGAAAATTAAAATCCCGTTTTCAGAGATGTTGGTAGTACAACAAGCCTCCTCTATTTTGTGGTGAATATTTTGAATTCTGTAAAATACGCATGAAGGCACATCTAGAAGCACAAGGAAAGGAAATATGGGATGCCTTCGAGAATGGTCCATTTATCCCTATAACAGTAATCAATGGTGCTGGCTCATCAAAGCCTAAAACAGCATGGGACGAAGATGATAAGAAGAAGGTTCTTTATGATAAAAAGGAAATAAACCTTCTTCAAGGTGCACTTAGGATAGATGAATTCTTTCGTGTCTCGGCACACAAAACAGCAAAAGAAATATGGGATACCTTGGTACAAACTCATGAAGGAACTGTTGAAGTTAAAAGATCAAGACTAAATACCCTGAGTCAAGAATACGAATTATTTCTAATGCAGCCCGGAGAAACCATTCTTGACCTAAAAAAGATATTTATGCACTTGATAAATCATCTAAGTGCTCTTGGTAAGACTTTGACAAATGATGAACTAAATCTGAAAGTACTTAGGTCCTTAACTAGGGAATGGCAACCAAAGGTAACGGCAATTTCAGAAAAGAAAAGTTTCTCCTCCATGACGTCCGCAACATTGTTTGGGAAACTTCAAGAATATGAAACGGAACTCGGAAGACTTGAAAAACATGAAAATCAAGAGAAGAAATCCAAGAATATTGCTTTGAAGATAGGTTCCAAGGAAGTTGAAAAGGAAGACAATCCGGAAGAAGATGAAACTTCCATGCTTCATGTTAAAAGGCTTGGTAAGTTCTTTGGTAGAAATGACAAATCCTTTTCTCATTCAAAAGGAAAGAAACAATTTAAGAAAAAGGAAGCTTGCACGTCAACACAAGAAGTCACGTGTTATGAATGTGGTAAGCAAGGTCATATCAAGCCGGATTGTCTAAAACTCTCCAAGAAAGGTGGCTACAAAAGCAAAAAGGGATTCAAGAAAAAAAAAGGCCTATGTTGCATGGGAGGATAATAAAATAAGTTCCTCATCTGATTTTGATAGTGATGAAAGTGCAAATCTAGCATTGATGGCCTCACACCATTCCGATGATGAAGACAATGAGGTTAGTAATGAATTTTCTATTTTTGATAGTGATGCACAAGGTGCTATAGATGAACTATTGAATGAATGCAAAATTCTATATAAAACTATTTCATCATAAAAGAAACAAATTTCATCCTTAGAAGAAAAATGTGAATCTATGGAAAAAGATTTCAAAGAAGAAAAACAAAAATTTAGTGATGAACAAAAATAGAATTTTGCATGCAAAAATTGTGAATCACTCTCTTTCCAAATTTTCCAATTAAAAAGAGTCATTGAAAGATATGAAAAAGGCTAAATTGGATTGGAAGGTGTTCTTAGCCAAAAAAGATACTCCAATGATAAAAGTGGACTTGGATATTTAAAGTTTTCAAAACCAAGTTCTAATAAAACTATCTTTGTTAAGGCTAGTGATCAATCATCCAAAGAGAAAGTGAACAAACCTAAAATAGTTCATAACTATCCTAAAAAGAAAACATTTCCTAAGAAGAAATCTTATCCTTCTAGATATAGAAGTAACTTTGAACCTACTTGTTTTTATTGTGGTATTAAAGGCCATACACCTAATGCTTGCTATGTTAGAATCTTTAGTGTGGCAAGTGGGCATTATGTGTGGATAAATAAAGGAACTAATTACGAAGGACCCAAAGAAACTTGGGTACCTAACAAAGCCTAATTTTTTTTTGCAGGTCTGCTTGAAGACCACATGCAATATTTGGTATCTTAATAGTGGTTGTTCAAAGCATATGACGGGGGACATAAACCAATTTTCAAATCTAGTTCTAAAGGCCAAGGGTTTTGTCACTTATGGAGACAATAATAAGGGAAGAATTCTTGGCAAAGTAAAAGTTGGTGCTCCCACCTTTCACATCCATTGAAGATGTTCTTTATGTTGAAGGACTAAAGCACAATCTTCTTAGTATTATCAAACTTTGTGACAAAGGCTTCATGATCAAGTTCACCAAGGATGAATGCTTGATAGAAGACAAAGTCACACATGAGGTTATACTTAAAGGTAAAAGAATCAATAATATATTCATGATTTCCCTTGATGATCCATCTTTGAAGGTAAAATGTCTCATGGCGAACAACGATGATTCATGGCTGTGGTACAAAAGAATTGCTCATATTCACATGGAACACTTGAATAAACTAATCAAACATGATCTTGTCATTGGGTTGCCTAAGAGAAATTTCGTCAAAGATAGACTTTGTGATGCTTGTCAAAAAGGGAAACAAACAAAATCAACTTTCAAATCAAAGAATGTGGTGTCTACTGCAAGGCCACTACAATTGTTACATATGGACTTATTTGGTCTATCAAGAACGAGAATTTTCGGAGGTAATGTATATGCTTTGGTTATTGTTGAAGATTTCTCTAGATATACTTGGACATTCTTTTTAGTGCAGAAAAGTGATGCATTCAAGGCGTTCAAGAAGTATGCTAAACAAATTCAAAATGAGAAGTCTCTAACAATTTCCTCCATAAGAAGTGATCATGGCGGAGAATTTAAAAATGCTTTATTTGAAGAATTTTGTGGAGAACATGGAATATCTCACAACTTCTCGGCACCAAGGACTCCTCAACAAAATGGAGTGGTAGAAAGAAAGAATAGGTCTCTTGTGGAACTTGCTAGAACGATGCTTAGAGATTCAAATCTTCCAAAATATTTTTGGGCGGATGCGGTGAGCACGACATGTTTTGTTAGCAATAGAGTTAACATAAGACCCATATTGAAGAAAACTCCGTATGAACTCTTGAAAGGGAGGAAACCAAACGTTTCTTTCTTTCACATTTTCGGATGCAAATTCTTTGTCTTAAACAACGACAAATATAACCTTGGTAAGTTTGATGAAAAATCCGATGAAGGTATTTTTCTTGGCTAGTCTCTTTCTAGTAAGGCATATAGAATCTACAACAAAAGAACTTTAACAATTGAAGAATCAATGCATGTATCTTTTGATGAATCTAACCCATCCAAGGAGGATAATATTGTTTGTGATGATGATGATGATGAAATACTAGAAGGTCCTCAAGAAAATACTTCCAAAGATCAACCAATTCAACACGAAGAATCACCCCAACAAGAATAAAATCTCAATGATCTACCAAAAGAATGGAGAACTCGTAGAGATCATCCTATCAATAAAGTAATTGGTGATATAAGTCAAGGTGTGACAACAAGATTGAATCTCAAATATGCTTGCCTAAACATAGCATTTGTCTCTCAAATTGAACCTTCCAAAGTTGATGAAGCCTTAGGCGACGACCAATGGATTATCGCTATGCAAGAAGAATTAAATCAATTTGAAAGGAATCAAGTTTGGGAACTTGTCCCTAGGCCAAGCAACAAACACATTATTGGAACAAGATGGGTGTTTAAAAACAAACGTGACGAAAATGGAATAATTGTTCGGAATAAAGCAAGGTTGGTAGCACAAGGCTACAATCAAGAAGAAGGAATAGATTTTGAAGAAACTTTCACTCCGGTTGCAAGGTTAGAAGCTATTCGTCTCTTACTTTCCTATGCTTGCTCATTAAATTTTCAGCTTTTCCAAATGGATGTCAAAAGCGCATTCTTGAATGGATATATCATTGAAGAATTCTACGTTAAGCGACCCCCGGGGTTCGAAGATTTCAAGAATCCATCTCATGTATTTAAATTGAGAAAATCTCTTTATGGGTTAAAACAAGCACCAAGGGCATGGTATGATCGTTTAAGCAACTTCTTATGCGAAAAAGGTTTTGAAAAGGGAAAAGTTGACAAGACTCTGTTTATCAAGAAAATCAAAGATGACACTTTGCTAGCTCAAGTCTATGTTGACGATATCATTTTAGGATCTTCAAACCAAGAAATGTGTGAACAATTTTCAGCAATGATGCAAGGAGAATTTGAGATGTCCATGATGGGTAAAATGAATTATTTTCTTGGACTTCAAATCAAACAATTAAAAGATGGCATCTTCATCAACCAATCCAAGTATTGCAAGGAAATCTTGAAAAGATTTGACATGGATAACTGTAAGGCAATGTCTACACCAATGGGTTCCGGTACATATGTTGATCAAGATGAATTAGGTGTTTCAATCGACATTACAAAGTATCAAGGTATGACTGGCTCCTTATTATATTTGACGGTAAGCCGTCATGACATAATGTTTAGTGTTTCCCTATGCGCTCGCTTTCAAGCAAATCCAAAGGAATCTCATCTCAAGACGGTGAAAAGGATCATGAAGTATATCAAAGGGACAACAAATGTCGGATTATGGTATCCCAAAGGTAGTGTTTGCAACTTAGTTGGTTATTCTGACGCGGATTATGCAGGTTGTAAAATTGATAGAAAAAGCACAAGTGGTACTTGTCACATCCTTGGAAATGCATTAGTATCATGGGCCTGTAAGAAACAAGCATGTGTTGCTCTTAGCACGGCCGAAGCAGAATATATTGCAGCGGATAGAAGTTGCGCTCAAATTTTGTGGCTCAAACAACAACTTTGTGACTACGGACTCGATCTAGGATGCATTCCTCTATGGTGCGACAATACAAGTGCAATAAACATTACGAAGAATCCGGTCATGCATTCAAGAACCAAACACGTAGATATACGACATCATTTCCTTCGTGATCATGTACTTCAAGGAGATGTCGAGGTAACATTTGTAGATACTCATAATCAACTTGCTAATATCTTCACTAAACCTTTGGCAAGAGAACCGTTTTACAAGATTCGACGAGAGCTTGGCATTCTTGACGAACACGACATATAAGGTGCTTTCTATCCTTGTTATGATTTTATATATATTTTTAACCATGCTATATGTGAATATATATGTTAAGTGGTGTTTAAGTTTAAGAAAAATCTGTTTTTGGTCTTTTTTGGTTAATGCAAATCTATTGCATAATAATGTAAATCTATTGCTCACTGAGTGTTTTTAATTTTGACCTTTTTGTTTCAGTGCAAATCGATTGCACCATAAGTGCAAATCAATTGCACTATGTGCGTTTCAGTTTTATTTTGCTTCTGTTTTATGTGCAAGTCAATTGCATCTGTATGCAAATCGATTGCACCCATTGTAACATGCTTTTATGACAGAAATATTTGTTGGTCAGAATTCCTCTCTCTCTCATATTCCCAAGCTAATTAAAATTCATTACATATAATACAACCCACTCATTTCTATCTACTCACAAATCATATCCAAACTCCAACTCATCAAACACCCTTCTCTCAAAAACCTAAAACCTTCAAAACCCTAAAAATACCTTAGCCTTGGCTTCAAGGCAAAAACGAAAGGTGTCAGCTTCAGAGAAAGGGAAGAAAAAAGTTGATTCATCCTCTGAGAATCAATTACTTTCATCTCTCACTGAAGAACAAGAAGCAAGATTCACAAAGGACTTTCAAAGAAAGATAGTGTCCAATCCTAAATATGGTATGCTATCATCCTTTCCCCAGGAATGCTTCTCTTTTCAAAATGATTTAACTGCTTATGGACTAGAACCATTAATTTCATCATTTGGTCCATATCATCCGAATCTGGTAAGAGCATTTTTCAGAAATTTAACTCCCCACAAAGGCAAGATGGTGACATATGTGTTGGGTACTCGAGTCTCTCTAACCCCTGAGATTGTTGGTGAGATTCTTAATATTCCCTACACTAGAAGCTCTTTATACGACCCTGAAAACAAGGCATGGGATGACTACAGGAAAAAGGAATTTTATTACAGCATTGGGAGATTAAGTGAAGCTGAATTCTGTGCCAAAAGGATCCGTGGTCTAGGCGGATTAATTCCATCTAGAGACTCATGGAGTGCATGTAACTTTTATATAGACGATCGACTATTTCATTACTTTATGGTTTATATTATGTTTCCACGGGATGGAAACCACTGCACTGTGACTGACCTGGAAATGCAGCTGATTTATGCAAGAAAGAAAGGAATAAGTCTTAATTGGGCAAGGCTCATAATGGTTCATATGCTGAGAGTCAATGCAAAATCGAAATTTCTACCATATGCTTATTTTGTTACATTAATTATGGAAGAATTTGGAGTTGATTTTGTTGGGTTTGAGAAAGTCAATATGGATCCAAATCTGCATAAGATTTCAATCAATAATATTGACTCAAGAATGGGTGTTCATTATAATCCGGAAACAAAAACTATCACTTACATTGGTGAAGATGTGGTTGGTGATGAAGGGAACGATCAAGAAGTCGAAGGTGGTGAAGTTGTACCTCCTCCACCTACTGCTCCCTCTGGTCCAAGCAATCAAGATCTTATGGATTTCATGTCTCAACAATTTGCTTCCATGAGCACCAACATCAACAACCAATGGAATGCTATCAACGATTATACAACAACCCGGATTAATGACTTCCACACAGATGTGAATCAACAATTTTCTTACCTTTACTCTCATATTCACATTCCACCATATGACCCAAATAATCCAGCTGCACCTCCACAACATTACACAGAACCTCCTCTACAGCAACAATTTCCAAATCAAGGATCTTGGTTCTATAACAACCGAGACATGAATCAACCATAAAGTTCTGTCCAACTTTATTATGTCTACTATTTTCTGTTATGTCCTTGTTCTGTTATTCTATGTTTTTTTTGTTGTTAAATTTCCTTGTAATCGTTAGACTATTTGTTATGCATGATTAATTAAGTTTTCCTCTCAATATTACTTTATTACTGGGGTTTTTTTTTATCTTTCCCTTCTTTTTGATAATGTCAAAGGGGGAGAAGGATGTGGTACTTTATGCTTGTATATTTCCTTGTCTTAATTTTTTAAGGTACTCTTCAACCAAGATGAACAAATTCAAAGGATTCCAACCTTCTCATACAAAGGGGGAGTTATGCATCTTAGGGGTAGAAGCTCTTTCCAGAAATTACAACGCATCAAGCAAGATCGTTTGTCATCATCAAAAAGGGGGAGATGAAAATCAAGCTTCTCAAATGCACTTTTGTTTAGATGAAGACAAACCATGAGGGAAAAAGAAGGCAAAGATTATTGATCAAGCTAAAAGCATCTATGGATAAAGTCTTTAGTTCAAGCACTTAGCAAATTTCAAGGTATAATGATAATACTTACTTTGAACTTAAGACTTAGATGCTCAATGGTGAAAAGAAATATTTTATATTGTCCAAACCTTTACTTCAAGTTTTTTCTAAGATAAAAATCATTTTTCACTTGAGTGCAATCGATTTGCATATTAGTGCAATCAGTTGCATGCTTCAATTTTTTAAAATCTTTTGCTAATGTCTCTCAGTGCAATCGATTTGCATATTAGTACAATCGATTGCATGCTTAAATTTTTCAAAACATTTGCTATTGTTTCTCAGTGCAATCGATTTGCATGTTTGTGCAATCGATTGCACTCAATCAATTTTTGTTACTGACTTCAGATGCAATTGATTTACACTCTTGTGCAATCGATTTCACACTCAAAACTTTTTAAATTCTAGCTGTTGAAACCCCATGCAATCGATTTACATAAAGGGTGCAATCGATTTCATGTTGCACGATTTTGAAAAACAACAGCTTTGCACATGCCTGTTCATAACACCATTTCATGGAAACCTTTCACTCAATCTTGGCAATGGTTCATGATTCATTTATAGAACTTTATGTTGTTTCAAAAATGTGCTATGAACATATAAATACTAATTTTCAAAATCATTTTCTACACCTCTTCCAATCATACTTTCTGAATTTTCAAAAATCAAACTCAAGCTGTTATACATTTTCTTACATGAGTTTTCTGCACACTTTTACATATTATTAACTAGAAAACTTTGAGCATCATATATCTTTAGTCATTGTATACTATTATCATTGGAAGATAAGATCAATTCATTGATTAAACCACTCAAAGTGATCATTACTACTCAATCTCACTCAAATCAAATATTGAGAAATACTTACTTATTTTTCAGGATTGTTGGAAATAAGTTTAAGTGGTTCTATAAATCTTGTCTTTCCAGGATTGTTGGATACAAGTGAAGTCACTTTGAGAGGATTGTTCTCATTGTTGACATAGTTAAAATCCAAGAGGATTGTTCTTGGTCCAAGAGGATTGTTCTTGGTTTTGGGTAGCTCTTGTTTAAGTTTGCCACAATAAGGAAATCTCTTTCATGTTGAAAGGGGACTGGAGTATTCTCGGACTGTGAGGGGAACCAGGATATATCGCTTGTGTCTCTTTATTTTTCTGCACTTTACTCTTTCATAAACTCACTATAATCCTGAAAAATAATATCCATCATCACTAAAACCAGAATTTTTTAAAGTACCTAATTCACCCCCCCCCCCCCCCCCCTCTTAGGCGCACTTCATACTTACAACCATGACCTTATGAAAGACTCCTAAGCTCAATAATACCTTGTCTTATATTTTATTATTATTTTATTTATATTTATTTTGTTTTTATTCAAATAAATACAAAATAAATTAAATAAGGTATAAAACCATTGGGCCAAGCGCATGATGGGTTTCTTAAGGCCCAAAACAACTCAGCATAACATGCCAAAACCGTGTGAGACTAAGAAGGCAAGCAATATCTCACATTAGGAAGTTTTTTAATGTGTTTTATTCTTGTCTCATAAGCCATGAATACATTTTTTCCTTCCATGCTTATTCACCCTCACTTCCTTCCTCTATATAGGTGCTACCAAATAAGATCAAAGGGGCATGCATCCCTGCCTAAGAAAAGCTTGCAAAATTTTCATATTTTCTCAAAGAAACCTAAGTTCCAAAATCTGTGTTACAGGCCCTTTCATTCCAAACTCTCGATCCTATTCACTCCCCGGAACACTGAAGGGTAGGTCTGGATCTATTTCTATGATCCTAAGCACGCAAAACCATACAGCATAGCATGCCCGGTTCACTTTTTTTGAAAATTCATATCTTTAATTTTGTCTTGCTTTAAACTAAATTGATGCTTCTAACAAGTTTATGAGACATGCTTGAACAGGTTTGAACGATTTTTATGATCTCATGCACTCAGATTTGAGAGACACCATTTTTACTTCGTTCGGTGTAATTTGACTCGAAACGCATGATGCAAGGATTTGTAGCCTAAATTAATTCTAGATTTGGATCCAGGAGGGTTGAATTAGGGGCGACATATCATTTTGATTCCTTAAAAATTGATTTTGTGCATTTTTATTTTTACAGGTCTCCGGAGAAGACGACCGGGGCTAGGGCTCTGACGCTTCTCCAACCATATGAGTCAATTTGTGTATTTGTTATTTTGTTTGATATAGACTACTATATGAAATAGCCGTCCCAACGGTAGAAGCAAGAGCACAGAGGCATTGGTGTACCAGGGCACGGGTTCGATCACTGCCCCTAGTATTTTATTTTCTCGGATTTTCTGTTTGCAGATTCAGTACAAAGTAGGTCCACGCGTGCACTTTGTATCTCACATCCTGAGCATCAGATCTCAATGGACCTAGATCTAACACCTCAGATGCATGCCTCCCACCATAATCCTTCAAGGACCATCCTCACCAGATCCAGCATAAATAATATGGGCTCCTTGTTGGGCCTAGTGATTTCAAATCCTTGCACCCCCCCCCCCCACCCAATTCTCTACAACATTCCCATTTATTTTTTGTTTTAATTAATTATTTTCTTTTTAATCAATTTTATTTAATCAGAAAAAATCACTAAAATCACTAAAAATTAGATTTAGGTTTTAATTAATTAATTTAATTTTTGATAAATAAAAATTGATTTAATTTAATCACATTGTTATTTTATTTCATGATTAATTTGTAAAATAATTAATTAGGGTTTTACACTATAAAAATATTTTTCTAAACAAAACACCAAAAATATTTTCCTAACGCTTAGAATTTTTTAGGTTTAATATCTTTCCCTTTTTCACAATCTCTGCGCGCTTATTTATTTTCGCATTATTATTTTCATAATTATGTAACTGTCAAGAGATGTAATAGATAAATTAGGGTTTACTTTACTTTTTCCCTCATTTTATGGTTTGTAACCCCCTTCCCCGAAGCTCTGTAATAGTCTAGATTTATTTTTCCACAATTTATCGTTTTCCTTATTACTGCTAGTTTAATAGGATTGTATGGCAAAGACTAAAAGAAAACGCTAGATAACCATAAATCCAAGACAAATTAACTGAAATTACAACACACTTCTCACACATGCACCTCTAGGGTAACCCAACTTGTTGCCTTGGATAAAAACAGTCATGTCCCTCGAACGTAGGACGCTTTAGCAAAGACCCTCAATTAAAATATTGTAATCCCTCGATGACCCTTCGATGCTGCCTTCGGTAGATGATCTTAGTCGCTTACGACAAGTTGCTAAAGCGCCATACAAGTTGCCTTTATGAATGTACAATGACCCGCTCCTGTCCCTCAAACATCTAACGATATGGCTTCCTACTAACTAATTGTAGGATAGCACTATCTAAAGGAAAAGGAAAATAACGTGAAAGACTTTTTGAGTAGGTAGATAGCTCGTAGTCACTTGCTCATAAACGGAAAAAAAATTCTCACACCAAACACTCCTTTTATAAAATATTTTCAAAACAAACATTTTGTATGAATTCTCAACGATACGAGAATAATTACAAAGTTTGTCGAACTAGGCACTTTCAAAATATTTTCAAACATACACAAACACAAAGCATTTTCAAAGTGAGCTAGTGATTAAGAGCCCGTAGATAAATATGGATGAAAAGGGTACTAATACCTTCCCTTTTCATAAACTTCACCCCTTACTCAGAAAATTATCACAGGTCTTTCCTAGTCTTTTCACCCTTTCCTTTTTTGGATAAAAGAAAAGTCAATGGCAACTCTTTCTATCTGCAACATTTACGATAAAATGCAAAACCTAAAAGTTTGTTCTCCCACCATATTACAAAGAGTATATCCAAGAACCTCCAATTCTGATGCCACCAGTTGAAGGAAGACCCTTGATCATGTACTTAACAGTGTTAGTTAACTTAATGGGGTGTGTATTGGGCCAGCATGACGAGTCTGGTCAAAAAGAGTATGAAATATACTACCTTAGCAAAAAGTTTACCGACTGTGAAACAAGATACTCACTGCTCGAGAAAACTTATTACGCTTTGGCATGGGCTACTCGCCGTCTAAGACAGTATATGCTGATTCATACTACCTTGTTGATCTCTAATATGAAACCAATTAAATACATATTCGAGAAGCCAACTCTTTCCGGAAGGATAGCCCGATGGGAAATGGTCTTGAAAGAATATGACATTCAGTACACCACTCAGAAGGAAATCAAAGGAAGTTTACTGGCAGATCATTTGGCTCATCAAGCTGTAGACAACAATCAGTCTATGAATTTCGAGTTCCCTGGTGAGAATATCATGCTAGTTATAGATTGTGAATAACCTGGACTGTATGAAGGACCTGAGACAGGATCCCGATGGACTATGGTTTTCGATGGAACTTCCAACACATTTGGTAATGGAATTGTTGTTGTGATCATCTCCCCCATGGGTTGCCATACGCCCTTCACCTCCAAATTTTGCTTTGACTGTACCAATAACATGGCCGAATATGAAGCGTGCATCATGGGCATCAAAGCTGCTATCAATCTAAGAATTAAATCCTTGAATGTATACGGGGACTCAACCTTAGTGATCACTCAAATCAAAGGAGAATGGGATACGAAGCAACAAAATCTTATTCCTTATCGAGACCATGTGTTGACCTTAATCTCAAACTTCAAGGAAATAACTTTTGAGCACATCCCCAAGAGAAGACAACTAGTTGGCAGACACATTAGCTACCATGTCATCGATGTCCAAAGTAAGATGGGAAAACGAAGCTCCTCGAATTACTAATGAAAGACTACACAAACTGGCACATTGCTATGAAGTTGATACTGATGGAGTAGAAGAAAAGCCTTGGTTTCACGAATTAAAAATATATCTTGAGGATCAATAATATCTCGAGGGGGTATCTATCAATGATAAGAAATTCCTACAGAGGTTCTCTGCTAAGTTATTCGTGAGAAATAGAATTTTGTACAAGCGCAACCATGATTCGACTTTGCTTCATTATATGGATAAGAAGGAAGCTGAGAAAATTATGGAGGACATGCACGAAGGTGTCTTTGGTACTCACTCCGGCAGACATACGATGGCTAGGAAGATTCTGAGAGCAGGTTACTATTGGTCGACTATGGAAACTGATTTCCATCATCACTCTAGAACTTGTCACAAATGCCAAATCTATGCTGACAATGTACACGTACCTCTAGTTCCTTTGAATGTCTTGACTGCTCCTTAGACATTTGCAATGTGGGCATTGATATGATTGGAGAAATTAAGCCTACCGCCTCTAACGGACATTGTTTCATCCTCGTCGCCATCGATTATTTCACAAAGTGGGTTGAAGCCGCCTCATTTGCCTCCGTCACCAAGAATGTTGTGGCCCAATTTATTAAGCATAACCTCATTTGTCGGTATTCATCCCCGAAAGGATTATCATGGATAATGGTAGTAATCTGAACAATATTATGATCATGGAACTCTATATGCAGTCCAAGATCAAGCACCACAACTCTTCTTTGTATCGACCGAAGATGAATGGCACAGTGGAAGCCGCCAATAAGAAAGTTAAGAAGATTATACAGAAGATGATGGTGATATATAAAGATTGGCATGAGATGTTACCATTTTATCTTCATGGCTATCATACCTCAGTCCCTACATCAATAGGGGCAACCCCATTCTCTCTAGTCTACGGTATGGAAGTTGTCCTACCCGTCGAAGTCCAGATTCCTTCTCTAAGGATTATGAAAGATACAGACTTAGACGAAGATGAGTGGATTCAAACTAGGCTGGTCCAAATAAGTTTGATTGACGATAAAAGTCTTGCGGAGGTGTGTCATGGTCAGATGTACCAGAAGGGTATGATCAAAGCTTTTAACAAAAAGGTCAAGCATCGGGTATATCAGGATGGTGACTTGGTAATAAAGCGCATCATCATACCCCAAGGTGATCCCAGGGGAAAATGGACTCCCACCTATGAAGGTCCATTTGTAGTAAGGAGATATTTTCTGGTGGTGCTATGATACTTACCACCATGGATGATGAAGACTTTTTGCACCCTGTGAACGCGGACATAGTCAAAAGATACTACGCATGAAAGAGACCCGCTAGGTCTACTGGCTTAGGCAAAAATAAGGGCATCCCGGCAAACCAAAAGGGTTCGGACAAAAATCATGGATATATATAAAGATTGTACACCCAGCAAGTCGAAAACCTAAAAAGGCGGCTTGGGCAAAAAAGGGTATCCCGGTGGACTGAGAACCTGAAAGGACGGTCCATGAAAAAGTTAGGGATTAAAGCGTATGACTATGTCCCATTAGATCATCTACTTGCAGCAAGCTTTGTTACCAACGTCAAGTTCAAACGGTTCAGATCAATTTAGTCAACTTCTTCCGACATCGAGGGATGAGA
This sequence comes from Vicia faba, assembly GCA_948472305.1. Taxonomy (NCBI): domain Eukaryota; kingdom Viridiplantae; phylum Streptophyta; class Magnoliopsida; order Fabales; family Fabaceae; genus Vicia; species Vicia faba. Next base: position 659,219,666 of record OX451737.1, read on the forward strand.
TGCTCGAAGACATAGGGGTAATAGCAGAGTTGAAACTCAATAAGATCGTTTCCACATAATTGTTTTCTCTTTGTTTTACTTTTTAATCTTTTCATTTTACGAAGATTTCCTCTTACTAGGATTGTTGTCTCTATGTACAAAAACCGCCTGTTTATAGGCGGATTATCAATACAAATACAATTTCAAAATTAGACTTTGTTTTACTTTCCCTATTTTGTTTGCAAAAACGTCCAATGACTAAATTGAATGAACATATGCATATGAATATGATTACTATTAACAAATATATGCATAAAAACAGGAATAAGCATTTACTAATGAGTTTAGGAATTGGGATAACATTCAGGTCGTCCACAAGTCCCCATGAGAAAATCCCCATAGAATAAACTCCATGGGATTATCCCTGCAGAGTTACCTTCACAAGCTCATCCTCGACAGAGATATATTCCCCTCAGAAGACTAATATTCTTCCATATAGGAATTGGGGCATCCTCCAACAGTTAACATGACCATACTCCCCAGCATATCCCTCTAGCAGAAAGAGGAGTTTGATCATTTCTCCAACATACGGCGTAAACTTACCCAACATCGTCCACATGAATCTAATTCCCCAGCTGAGTTTATTTCTCCAACACTGTACAATCCCCTCAACAAAGTATATTTCTCCAACAGGGTTTATTTCCCCAATGGAATTCAATTCCTCAAGCAGAGTTCATTACACTCTGATTACCATAAATCCCCGGTAATATTCTCTTCTCCAGTAAAGTGTAGTCCAGGTTGTTATCCCTAGAAAGTTGCTACGGAATCTGAAATCGAGCTAGACATCATTTGACTTTCTCTTCCCCCAGAAGAGTTGACATCTATATCAGAAACTCGGTCATATGAACCATCTGGAGGTTATTCATCTCTTTTATCCCCAGTAAGAGTATATAAGAACTAAATTCCCCAGTAGAGCAGTGAATAACCAATGTTCCTGAACTCTTCTATCCCCAAGCAAAAGTCAAACATTCCCAGTGGATATTCTAAACAAGATATTCTAAACAAGATTGAAGATTCATATTCCTCATCCCCAACAATGGTCAAGGATTTATTTTCCCCAACAAATATGTTATATGAAGCTATTGATACACTTCAATGACATCTTGCATCCATACATCATTTACAAGTATTATGGCATATGCATATTGTTGTACCCTAATTTTCCCCCCTAAGATCCCCTCATCATACCATGTTGATTCCATCACAACAAGATCACATTAGGATTCTTGGTTCCCCTCTCTATATTTAGCTTTGCTCTTTGAGGAATCACCAAGCACCTTGACTTGTGTTCTGTTGTGATCATGAATATTTTTTTATTGACTTCTTATTTTAATTGATAAAATGAAATGTTGGTTTGTCATGCTTATTACTCATGTAGGTAAAGGCAATGAGATTCAGCAAGTTGCTCCTTGGATTCATGAGTTTATATCCATGCCCTAGTCAATAAAGCTTGAGAAGTTAAAACCTCACCATTGGATTTGTTTTGGAGGAAATGGCATGGCAAGGTTATTTTGGTTCACCACATTTCAAGACTATCAAATTTGGTTCAAAAGTACAAGGGATTAATTGAAGAAGTTGTCATGGTTGGACAAGGCCTTGTTCCCATTGGTCACAAGTGCATATTTCTCTCAATTCTCAAGATATGGAAGTGTTTTTGGTTGCTATGAGTTATCATTATTATCCTAAACAACTTCTATCTACAAAGCATTTGTGTTTGTACAAGAAGTTTGTTCAAAATTGTCAAAGTTCCTCAAGGCGTTTTTCTTGATCTAGGAGCTAGGGTTTTGATCTTCAAAGAAGCATATCTTGCTCATCTTTTGGTATTTTGGAGTGATTCCAAATACATCCTTCTCCTCAAGGGGTTATCAATAAGTCACTTCAAAAGTTCCAAGGAGTTTTCATGTGGAAGAAGCTTGATGATGAAGAAATATTACAAGTCCTCTAGATGAACCCCCAATTTCTCATATGTGACTTCAAATGATCATAACTTGGTCAATTTATATCACCTTGATCCCATTCTTTTTCCATAATTATCTTGAGGACGGTAAATTTATTGCTTATTTTATGTGAAAAGGGATAAATGGATGGAAAATTCCCTAAGCATACAAAAGATTATAGGTCATTTCATGATTTTTTTGCCAACTTCAATAATTCACAACTCTCTCAATTTTTGGATATTTTGAATGGTTCAAGTTTCAAAATGTCATTCAAGAGGTCAATTTCATGCCATCTTTTTTGGTCAAGAGCAAATTCCAAATGGAAGGCCATGTTTGGATGCAAAACATTATAGGTCACTTTTGAAGAAAAATTTGAAATATTTCTATGTATGGAAAGTCAACCTTTTTCCCCAACTTTAACTCAATGCAACTTTTAGCTCAAGAATCCATTTGATTCCATTCTTTTTCCACTGCAAAGCTTGTAACCTCATCTTTCTAAAGCATTAAGAATCATGCCTTAAGACCCCTTGAGCTGAGAATGCCATTGGATTGAACTTGGTAACTTGGAACTGAAGTTTTTTCATAAGTCAGAATTTGAAATTCATGTTTTGGCCTTTAAACATCAAACTAGCACGTGTTTGTGATCTAAACATGTTTAACCAAGTTGCCAAAGTGGATTAGAGCCTTAAAACGCAAGGATTGGATGAGTTTTTATGGAAATCAGATCACACTTTGCTCGTGCATCAGGTTCACATGATTTCCCTCCAAATTTCATAATTTCATACGCTTGAACATTCCATTTGATTCCCTATAAATAGAGGGTCATCTCCCATTCATTTCCTCAAGCTTTGAGCGCCAACAACACTATGTCAAAACCTCACATGAGCTTGAAATTTTTGAAATCAGTTTCTGAGATTCCAGCCTTTTCCTCCAAAATTCTTTGCACATCCATCTTCCTTAAGCATCATACAAACTCTCCAGCACTTAAAACAAGCAAAACGAGCCATAATCCAAGCTACAGAAGTCCAGTTTCAGAGCTTCCTTCTTGAATTTCAAAAAGATAGAATTCTCCATCATTTGGATCCAAATAAAGCACTAACATGTTCCACTCCTTCTCCTGATTCTAGTGCTTCTTAATTTTTAAATCCATTGAGAATTGAGAGAGAAATCTCAAATTGAAGGTGCTCGCTATTTTCTGGGTTTTTGATTCATATCTCTTTGCATACTTTATATAAATTTGGCGTGATGGTGGTGTTAGGATCGTCTTGAAGAGACGAATCCAATGATACTGATCTGAGATCCTAATTTTACCGTTTGAAGGATCTCACAAAATCTCCATTGCAGGGTGGCTGGAGGTTGAAGACAATGGCATGTCTCGTCTCAGCCAATGATAGCGTGCCAAGCGTTTTAATTTCATTGGTTGCCCTTTTCTGATTGCTTGCACATCCCACTAAGGTCCATATCAAGCACAACGCATTTGGTCCATTGGATTAGCTAACTAACGCGTTTTGACTATGATCTGATGGTCCATATCTTTTTGGTTTTATTTTATTTTCTAATTTTTATTTTTTTAATTGATTTAATTTTCAAAAATTCATAACTCTTTTATTTTTTCATCCAAAAATTATGAAAAAATTCACAAAAATACTTTGAATTATTTCTGATCTCATGACTATTTTTTCATATTTTTATTTTGACATTGGATATTTTTTACATTTTTTGCATTATTTTCTTCCTTTTAATTACTTTAAAAATGCTTTCTAACATTTTTAAAATCTGAAAATTTTCCTAAATATCATTTTGCATATTTTTGACTTTTTGAAAATTTTATGGTATTTTATATTAATGTTTACTATTTTTTACCTATTTTCTTTTTGTTTGAACAATTTTAATTAATTTTAAAATGGTTTCTGACTTTTAAAAATTGCCAAAAAATTTATAAAAATATTTGAGTCCTTTTCTGATTTTTCTATAGCCTTACTCAATTTTTCTTGATTAATTTGAGTATAGTTGATATTTTTATTTCTTATTTCTATTATAAAACATTTTTAAAAAACCCTTTTTAATGTATATATTAAATGCAATATTACTTTGTGATTATTTTCTGGCTAAACTTGGGTTGAACTTTGATCATGAACTTTATCAACATCATTGAGTCCATGGTGTTGAGTCTAACTCCACAAAAATAGATGAATGATTTTAATAATAGTTTGATTAAAATTTAATTAAAATGTGGTTTGTATATTTTTTTTCCATCCCTCTCCATCTCCTCCCATTCTTATTGTACTAAGTGTTATTGGAGCATGATATATATATCATGTCTCAAAACAAATGGTGCATAGATTGCTATTGACCGGCCTCAAAATAGGTGCGACTTCTATATAATTCCACTTACGATTGCTTAACATAGCGCTAAATTTTGTCCTGATTCAAATAAATGATCATTCGTGGCCCAAGCCTATGTTTGCAAGCCCAAGTATGTTAATTTGATCTCTTTGATCCAATAACCTTGAGATTCATTGTGTGGCGGCTTTGGTTCTACCAATCCTCTAATGGATCTACAACACTTTTAGTCAACACGGATCACTTAAAAATTATTGATCATTAAATGGCACTTGTGAGGATTCCAAATGGGTGATATACTTGACAAAAAAGCAAATGCAACTTGTTGTGTAGAGGCTTTGGTTCTATCAATCCTCTAATGAGTTCCAAATGCAAGTTTCAAGATGATCATCCAACTAATCACTAATCACTAATAATTGATTTTACCTTTTGTTTTTTACTTTATGTCCCTTTATTTTTTATGCTTTATCCACCATTTACTTTTAAGCATTTACATTTCATGCTATCTTCATCTTTGCTCACTTGAGCCTTTTCTTTTTTCTTCTAAGATACCTAATAATCAACATGAACCATAAAAAAATTTAATGGTACTTGGACTATTTGGTTACTATCCTTGGCATTATGGAGTATGGGACTTCTTAGACTTAGGATTAGAAACCTTGGCCTATGTTGGAGACCTTGTGAGCTTAATTGATATTTTGTCTGGAGTTCTTGAGGTTTACCTTAAGACATTGGGTTTTTTGTTTGTTTTGTGTGCAGGTTATTGTGATTACATACTTTGTTTGTAGTCTGGAATTCACCCGTATACAACCGTTACTCTGCCTAATTTTTTTTGAAGACCTAATAAACCTAAAGTATGGTTCTTACAAGAGGTCTAGTATCTTTTCTTGCTTGGTTTCAATCCAAAGAATTGGAATTCTAGCTTGGCTCATAATGTCGAGTATGGGTTTTTTGTTGGTTAGATGGTTCTTATCCCTAGCTTTTACCTTATGCTTTAGGATAGTCTCTTCTTCTCCTCTCATCTTCTTTAATTTCAAAAAACTTCTCCCTCTTTTTGAAAACTCTACTTACTTTTAAACTTGAACCACTTTCATAATAAACTTGGACTTGGGTCCATGCATTTTCAAAAACTTCTTTAATAAATAAACTTCAATCAACTTAACAATACCTTGACATTTTTTTGTGAGAAGATTAAAAGTCAATCAATCTCATTTCAAACCATTTTTGCCACTTTGGATTTTTATTTTAAAACATTTCTCAAAAGATTAGACTCTAGTCAATCCTTGTAGTGATGCAAACAACTATACTTCTACGATATGTAGTGAAGTGAGATATTTTCCACTTGTGTGTTGAGTGAGGAATTTTTTATTTTAAAATCCAAACCATATCCTCCACTTTGAGATGATGCAAATTCTCCTTTCTCATGATTGTGGGTAGTAGGAATGTTTTCAACAAGGACAATGACGATGATGTTTTATCTCATAAAAATTAACCAACACACTTACATTTTAAAAATTTTAAATAGGAACTACGTGTACCCTGATCCCCTATTGCACGGAAGGTGGTACGTAGGCACTAAAGGTTCTCAACCGCGACGGGTGCAAAAATCATTTAAAAAAAATATATTTCTTTTCTCACCTCCACCATCTATTTTTACACAATATTTTTTATAACCAAAATATACAGATTTTACAAAGAGGTTCATGCGGAGTACCGTAGATGTTTAGGTTGCTGATACCTTCCCTTTACATAACCAACTCCCTTACCTTGAATCTTTCCCCCTCTTTTTTGGGTTACTCGCTCTTTCCCCATTCCTTTGGAAACAATAAAGTGCGGTGGCGATTTCTATTTTGTATTGTACAAGTCAAGTCAATCTAACGGCTTAGTCTTAAACATTTCTACCGCTACAGGAAAATGGAAACTTCACTGGGGAAAGATTGACCTCTTGCTGGTCCATCCCTAAGAGGGTTGAGCCTATCTTTGTTTATATCTGTGTATATGCTATTGTTATTTATGTGTTATATGTTGAATATATGTTTATCTGGATTTTCCTGGTTTTCAGGGTGCTTGGTGATTACTCGTAAGTCCTATACTCGGACTTGGGAAAACTTTAAGATAGGACGGGCGGTATAGTCATGTTAACTTTGAGGGATTAGTACCAAAAATGGAGGCATGAGATCCCCCACTCAGTGGAGGTCCCTTTGATTGTAGTGGCATTTACCGAGTAATCAGGAAGACGTACTTCTTTCGACCTGGGAGCCTGCTGAAGCTGAGGACCGTAGAATACCTAACCCATCTCGGCCTTTTAGGTGTAGTGCGGAAGCTACGACGGGGTAATCCTAAAATAGTTGTCACACGATACTACGCTCGGACGAGTTTTTCTTGAGAATATTACTAATTACCAAGTTAATCGGGAAGTTGGTAATATCCGAAGGTAGGATGTAGACTCTGGGAACCTCTAGAACCTTGTTTGGCAGGTGATAACTTTTAGACCATACCTTATGGTTAGTACCTTCGATCTCATGTTTGTGACGTTAAACCTATGAACCCTATATGTGTGATCTTGTTTGTGATTGTTGCATCATGCATCCATGCACTCATAAGTATCTTTTGAAGAAATCTTATTTCAAGGGGTTTAGAAGTTGACCATCTGTGAATATCTCAGGTACTTTTTAACCATGGATTCTGGAAAAAGAAAGACCGGGAAGTACAGTTTTAAGGATCCCAAGATAGATGAGTTGATCAGTCTAATTCCCGAGATTGAGTGTTCTGCAGATTTTCGGAAGAAGTATGGATCCACCATTCCTCTCATGAAGCTGGAGATGAAGGAGGGTATTCTCTCGACCTTGGTCCAGTTCTATGATCCGATGTATCATTGCTTTAATTTTCCCGACTATCAGTTGATGCCTACACTAGAGGAGTATTCTTATCTATTGGATTTACCTGTTACCAATCGTGTTCCTTTTACTGGCTTGGAGGATGAGCCAAAATCACATGAGATTGCTGCTTTGATCCATCTGGGGAAGTCTGAGGTTGAAGACCATATGACTACTAAATGAGGGATTAGAGGATTACCAGCTCAGTTCTTATTGGAGAAAGCTCGCTACTTTGCTAGGATGAAGAGTATAGTCGCTTTTGAGGACATCTTTGCTCTACTTACTTACGGGTTGTTCTTATTTCCTAATGTGGACAAGTTTGTTGACATTAATTCTATCTGGATCTTCATGATCGAAAACCCAGTTCCTACATTATTGGGTGATGCTTATTAATCTATTCATCTTTAAAATTCTTACCATGGGGGGATAATTATCCATTGCACGCCTCTGTTGTACCAGTGGTTTATCTCTCATATGCCTCAGTTTGATGCTTTTTGGGATGTCAAGAAGGAACCACGTTGGGCTCCTAAGATCATGGCACTTACTCACTCGAATATTGATTGGTATTATCGAGCTTACCGGGATATAGAGATTGTTGACACTTGTGGTAGTTTCCCCAATATACCTCTTCTTGGTACAAAGGGAGGAATTAATTATAACCATGTTCTTGCACGACGACAACTTGGTTATCCGATGAGGGATAAACCAAATAGTATTCATTTGAGTAGTTTCTTTCCGAAGGAGGGAGAAGACCATAGGGAAGCTAAGGAGCAGATAAAGGTCTGGCGTCACATTCATAAGAAGAGTAGGAAAGCTTTGGGACCTAGGGTGTTGTTTCTTTGGAGCCATATCTTAAGTGGGTCCAGACGAGAGCTATTCAGTTGAAGATGTCGTATTCTCGGGAAACACCTATGCCTGATTTATTTGTGAAGACCACTCCTCCACTATTAGATGATCTAGAAGAGCTGTAGCTTGCTTTGGTCAGGATGCAACAGGGAAAGGACGCTTGGAAGAATAAGTGCCAAACTTTAGAGATTTCCTATAGAGCGAACTTGAAGGAGAAAGATGACTTGATTGAGATCCTTGAGAGATGGGCTGTAGAGACTATGGAGAGGCAAGGGGATTTATTTTCTCCTAAACCTCGGTCAGATGCTATTTGCTCACTCCCTGATTCAGGTGATTGGAAGGAGGTTACCACCAGATATGCGGAAGAAAACCATAGGTTGAAGGCTCAGATTGTCAGGCTTACAGGGAAGCGCCGGCGTATAGAGTGGTCTCCATCAAGCTTTACTTCTCAGGATTTTAGATTTTATTTTCATCTAGTACTTGGGATCATTAAAACTTGTAACCAATTTTGAAGTTATTATAATAAAATTGTTCAGTATTTCAAATGCGTCATTACTTTGATATTTGCAATATGTCTATAAATCTTAAAGTCCCTAGAAATATAATAAAAACAAATCACGCGCATTGCATATCATGTATCATATTGCACATATTTCTTGCATTTGTTATGCATATCTAGGTGTCTTACCAAGCTTCTTTACTTCGTTCAGCAAGTTGACTCATCACTATAACACTCGGGATAATTTCAGAAAGAAGATGGACAACTTAGAATAAGAGAATCGCGAGCTGCGTGAGGAGGTTTCTGCTTTGAAAGCTGGCATGGCCAATCTTACTGATCTGATGGAATCTTTGGTGGTTGGTCAGAATCAGCCACCGAGTGTTCAACCTCATCCAACAAGGGTTACTACTGAAGCTCCGACTATTCTTGTATCTGCTACTCCAGCTATTGTTCAGAATCGCATGCCTCAAGGTTACCCTTGGGGAATGCCAGAGAATTTTGCCCCTGAAACTTTCAACCTTGGTCCTAAAGATACTCCAATTATTCAGACTATTGTTACTCCTGCACCTCATGTGGTGCATGCAGCTCCTGCTGCACCTCCTTCGGTGAATATGGTTTCGTTTATTAATGATGATGTGTGTCATCCTTTCCCTCCACCAAGTGAAGATTTGGGTCTTTATGACAGAATGGATGATTTTCAAGAGCAGTTTGACAAGATGCAGAGGGAGATGAAGGCCCTTAGGGGAAAAGAGTTATTCGGGAAGAATGTGAATGAATTATGCTTGGTCCCGAATGTTAAGATACCTGCTAAGTTTAAGGTCTTAGAGTTTAAGAAGTACAAGGGCAACACTTTCCCTCGTGCTCATCTGGTGATGTATCCAAAGAGAATGTCTACCCATTCTGATGATCAACGTCTACTGATTCACTTTTTTCAGGATAGTTTGACCGGTGCTACGCTGAAGTGGTATATGAGTTTGGACAGCGTCAACATCTATACTTTCAATGACTTGGGAGAAGCATTCATCAAACAATACAAGTACAACGTGGACATGGCGCCTGATCGTGATCAACTCAGGGCCATGGTTCAGAAAGATAGGGAATCATACAAAGAATATGCACAGAGATGGCATGAGGTAGCCGCCCAAGTGATTCCTCCCATGGAAGAGAAGGAGATGACTAATATTTTCTTGAAAACTCTGGGTGCTTTCTACTACGAGAGGATGGTAGCGAGTGCGCAAAAATACTTTAGTGAAATGGTAAGAATGGGTATCCGCTTAGAAGAGGCTGTAAGAGAGGGTCGTTTAACGAGAAGTGAAGGATCTGGAGGTGTGAAGAAGCCATCTTATGGGTTTACCAAGAAGAAGGAAGGGGGTGCAAATGCAGTCATGCAAGAGAGAAGGGTTAATACTCCTAGAAGGAATTCTCAGTGTCATCAGCAAGTCGCCTCAGTTACTCCAGTTGTGGGTGTAGCTCCAACTACCGTTGCTTATCAGAGACCGTCCCAATAGGAAAATCAAGGATATAATCAGAGAAGGGAGATTTATGACCTTATTCCTATGAGTTATATGGAGTTACTACCGGCATTGATTCAGAAAAAGTTGGTTCAGACCCGAACACCTCCCGTTGTACCATCACCATTGCCTTGGTATTACAAGGCAAACCAAACATGTGATTTTCATCAGGGAGAACAAAGGCATAATGTTAAGAATTGTTATCCTTTGAAGACTGAGGTGCAGAAATTGGTGAAGTCTGGTATTCTATCTTTCAAGGATGTGGGCCCTAATGTGAAAGATAATCCTCTACCTAAGCATGGAGGAGTAAATGATGTGAATATGGTGGCCGATTGTCCAGGCGACTTCTGGATTTTTGATATTAATCTGGTTAGAGGAGATTTTGTGAAAATGCATGTAGACCTCTGTGAATTTAGCTACTATATGCATGACCATTCCAATTGTGCTATTTGCAGTACATTCATACAGGGTTGCGATAAGATAAAGGCTGATTTGCAGGAGATGATGGATGAGGGCCTCATCCACATAATCAGGCCTAGGGCAGAGTATGAACAAGAGGTGAATATGGTTACTTTATGTCCTAGAGAATTCTGAATTTTTGATGTAGAGTATATGAATGAGGACCTTGTGCAATTGCATGCTACTTTCTGCCACATGGCTGGTCAGGTAGAACACCAGTATGGATCTTGCCGAATTTTCTGTCGGGACTCCCAAGGATGTTCAATCATGAAGAAAGGTGTTCAGTTGTTGTTAGATAATGGAACTATCAAGGTTATAGGTCAAGGGAATGATTACCATGAAGTTGGTATGGTTGAGGTTTGTTTGACTGAACAAGAGTCGGATGAAGAGTACGCCTCCGTAGATGAGTATTTCTCCTCAGATGAGGATTTGTTTTCCAGAGATGACTCAATAATGACTGATTTTGTTGAAGAAGGGGTAAACGTCATTGTACCTTGTTTTGAGGCACCATCTCATCTTGAAGTTGAATATTATAGCAAGCCAGTTGTTACCACATTGGTGATCAGTTTGTCGGGGCCCGTTCCCTACAAGTCAGATAAGGATGTGCCTTACAAATACAATGCTACAATCTTAGAGGATGGAGTGGAAATTCCCATCCAGCCAATTCCTGATGTTGGAAATATTGCTGAAAATAGCAGGGTGACCCGCAGCGGTCGTGTGTTTGCACTAGTTGTTCGAGGAGATGTTAGTGTTGGAAAGAAAATTGCTGAGAAGGTTGAACCTAATAAGGAAATGAGTGAGACTAGTGGGGCTACGTTAGAGAAAGAAGTGGATGATATTTTGAAGATAATCAAGATGAGCGACTACAAAATTATAGATCATCTACTGCAGACTCCTTCAAAATTATCTATCTTGGCTTTATTGATGAACTCATCTTCTCATAGAGAATCCTTGATGAGAGTATTGGACCAAGCTTTTGTGGAGAGTGATATGCTAGTAGACCAATTCAGCAGTGTAATAGGGAACATTACGTCATGTAATAACTTGATTTTCTACGATGATGAATTGCCAGATGAAGGAAGGAATCACAACCTAGCCCTTCACATCTCCATGAATTGTAAGAATGATTCACTATCCAATGTGTTGATTGATAATGGATTCGCTTTGAACGTTATACTGAGGACCACTCTTATGAAGTTTAAATATCAAGGAACGTCTATGCGCCCGAGTGGCATCATTGTGAAAGTGTTTGATGGATCAAGGAAATTTGTTATGGGTGAAGTGGACTTGCCTATTCATATAGGACCACATTTGTTTTAGATAACTTTCCAGGTCATGGACATTGCTCCCACTTATAGTTGTTTGTTGGGACGGTCGTGGATTCATGAGGCAGGGGCTATCACTTCAACTTTACACCAGAAACTGAAATTTGTACGTGAATGGAAAGTAGTAATCATAAATGGGGAACAGGCATTATTGATATCTCATTTGTCCTCTTTCAGCATTGTGGAGGAGGATGAAGCTACTGTTTGAACCCAGTTCCAAGCCTTATCCATTGACAACATAAGAGGAAATGAGAATTCCATGGTTTCGCTTAAGGATGCAGAGCAAGTTGTGCGAAAGGGTCATAGCGAAGTATGGGGGTAGATTATGGATCCACCTGTAAACAAGAACAGAGCCGGCTTGGGGTTCTCGTTGAAGAATGACAAAGGTAAGAGCATGAAACCGAAGTCTGTTGCAGGCAAGTATCAAGACATCTTCCTTAGCAGGGGTTATCTTCATCCAACTGTTTCCGGGATTAATGCCATTGTGGAAGATGAAGCAGAGCAGCAAATTCTGAATTATGTGACGCACGGAGTTAGGGTTCAGAATTGGATCACTATTGATGTTCCCTCTTGCATACATGTTTCAAAGTAATTTGATTTGTTAATCTTTTTGAAAAGCTTTCACTCTGCCCAAGGTGGATGTATTAATGTTGTAGGGCTTATCTGTTTGCTGCGACTTTTGAAATAATAATAAAATTTGTCTTTGTTTCCAAAATCGTGTCTTTATTTTCTGATTTTTCTTGGAAAATGGTAATCAGAAAAAACCTTTCAAAGTAAATAATAACTGAAATTCAATCTGCATGATCACTTGTTATATGTGTCAGTTTCTAAATGCAAATCATAAATCACATGTGCAGATTAATTAAAAAACCAGTTGAATACAATGACCCTGCACCCTCTCCTAACTTTGAATGTCCTGTGTATGGGGCCGGAGAAGAAGACTATGATGAGATTCCAGAAGAGATCTCACGGTTGCTTGAGCACGAGGAAGATGCCATTCAGCCATATAAAGAGCCATTGGAAGTGATCAATTTGGGTTCAGAAGAAGATCCGAAAGAAGTCAAGATTGGAGCATTGATGCATCCTGATGTGAAGAGCAGGTTGATTGAGCTGTTGAAAGAGTATGTGGATATTTTTGCTTGGTCTTACCAAGATATACCTGGTCTAGATACAGATATTGTGGAGCATTGTATCCTCAATGGATTGCCAATATTGTCCCAGTACCAAAGAAAGATGGAAAAGTCCGAATGTGCGTAGATTACAGAGATCTAAATAAAGCTAGTCTAAAATATGATTTTCCATTGCCACACATTGATATGTTAGTGGATAGCACAACAAAATTCAAAGTTTTCTCGTTCATGGACGGATTTTCCGGTTATAATCAAATAAGAATGGCTCCGGAGGACATGGAAAAAACAACGTTCATCATACTCTGGGGAACATTCTGTTACAGAGTGATTCCCTTCGGGTTGAAGAATGCTGGTGCAACGTACCAGAGGGCTATGACAACCTTATTCCATGATTTGATGCACAAGGAAATCGAGGTATATGTTAATCATATGGTTGCTAAATCCTAGACAGAAGAAAGGCATGTAGAAGATTTGTTGAAGTTGTTTAAGCGTTTGAGGAAGTATCATCTCCGCTTGAATCCAAATAAATGCACCTTCGATGTTCGATTAGGAAAATTGTTGGGTTTCATTGTTAGCCAGAAAGGAATTGAAGTTGACCCTGATAAAGTCAAAGCAATTCAAGAGATGCCAGCGCCGAGAACTAAAAAACAAGTCAGAGGGTTCCTTGGGCGTTTGAATTATATTTCCATATTCATTTCCCACATGACTGCAACATGTGAACCAATCTTTAAGTTGTTAATGAAATATCAAGGTTGTATATGGACGGATGACTGCCAAAGGGAATTTGAAAGTATTAAAGAATATCTACTTGAACCTCATATCTTGCTCCCTCTTGTCGAAGGAAGACGGTTGATTATGTATCTGACAGTGTTAGATAAATCCATGGGTTTTATTCTGGGACAAAGAGATGAAACAGGGAAGAAAGAGTATGTTATCTCAGTAAAAAGTTTACTAATTGTGAGTCGCAGTATTCCATGCTGGAAAAGACATGTTGTGCTCTAGCCTGGGTGGCAAAACGTTTGCGGCAGTATATGTTGAATCACACTACTTGGTTGATCTCCAAAATGGATCCAATAAAGTACATTTTTGAAAAGCCTTCTCTTACTGGGAGAATTGCTCGCTGGCAGATGTTGTTATCTTAATATGACATTGAATACCGCACTCAAAAAGCTATTAAAAGCAGCATGTTGGCAGATTATCTTGCTCACCAACCAGTGGAGGATCATCAGTTTGTGGAGTATGAATTCCCCAATGAGGATGTGATGTTCCTAAAAGTGAAAGATTGTGATGAACCATTTCCCGAGGAAGGTCCTGGCCCTGAATCTCGTCAGAGTATGATATTTGATGGAGCTATGAATACTTATAGTAAAGGAATTTGTGTTGTGATTGTCACTCCACATGGATAGCATATTCCTTTTACTGTAAGGTTGACATTTGATTGTAATAATAATATAGCTGAATATGAGGCTTGCATCATGGGTCTCGAGGAAGCTATTAATCTTAGAATTAAAATTCCAGATGTGTATGGTGATTCAGCTTTGGTAATAAATCAGATTAAAAGAGAATGAGATACTCGTCACCCCGGCTTGATCCCTTACAAAGACAATGCTAGAAGGTTGTTACCCTTCTTTAATAAATTTGAATTCCATCTTATTTCAAGAGATGAAAATCAAATGCCGGATGCTCTGGCAACTCTGGCTTCTATGTATCAAGTAAATACTTGGAATGATATACCTCGAATTATGGTTTGGCGACTGGATAGGCCCGCTCATGTGTTTACAACAGAGGAGGTAGCAGATGAGAAGCCTTGGTATTATGATATCAAGAATTTTCTCCAGACTCAGGAATACCCGATTGGTGCTTCGAAGAAAGATAGAAAGACATTGAGAAGATTGGTAGGCAGTTTCTTCCTTAGTGAAAATGTGTTGTATAAGAGAAATTATCACATGGTCTTGCTCAAATGTGTTGATAGACACGAAGCAGACATGTTTATGCATGAGATTCATGAAGGTTCATTTAGCACTCATGCCAATGGACATTCAATAGCTAAAAAGATGCTAAGGGCAGGTTACTATTGGCTGACAATGGAATCTGATTGTTACAAATTTGCAAAGAAGTCTCATAAATGCAAGATTTATGTAGACAAGGTCCATGTGCCTCTGACACTTCTCGATGTGATTTCCTCCCCGTGGCCTTTCTCTATGTGGGGTATTAACATGATTGGGATGATAGAACCCAAAGCTTTGAATGGACACCGTTTCATCTTGGTAGCAATTGATTACTTCACCACGTGGGTGAAGGCTGCTTCATATGCTAATGTCACTAAGCAGGTAGTTGTGCACTTCATCAAGAATAATCTTATATGTCAGTATGGTGTGCCGAGAAGAATTATCACTGACAATGGCTCGAATCTGAACAATAAAATGATGACAGAGTTGTGTGAACAATTCAAGATTGTCCATCATGATTCCTATCCGTACAGGCCAAAGATGAATGGGGCTGTTGAAGCTGCTAATAAGAATATCAAGAAAATTATCCAAAAGAGGGTTGTTACTTATAAGGATTGGTATGAAAATCTCCATTTTTCTTTTCATGGATATCGAACATCATTACGCAATGCATTACATACATGACATTGCATAAAGACTAAACTTGTTTTTCAGGTAAAAGTCTACAAACAGACGAATATCATCAACAATTCTCGAACAAGTCAAAGATTAATTCCCGAAACAGGACGGGGTAAATATGTGTATGATCAGGTCCAAGATTAATTCCTAAAACAAGACAGGGCAACTATTTGTACGACCAGGCGGTATAAGTTCCCGAAATAGGACAGGTTCGCCAACAGAAAGTAGGTCAGCAATTAATTCCTAAAACAAGATGGGGTAACTATCTATATGACCGAGCAAAGATTAACTCCTGAAACAAGACGGAGAAACTATCTTTATAACCGGGAAAAGATTAACTCCTGAAACAGGAAGGGGAAACTATCGACAGGGCTAGGTGGTATTGTTGTACTCCAAAATTTTCCCTCTCACTTTTATTTAAAACATACTCTTAGAGGTCCCTAAGTGCTCAAGGTTGACCAAGAATTGACCAGACAAATTCTCCTCCTAAATAATGGATTTCCAACTAGGGTTTCATTTTTCACAAAGAAGTTTGGGTTTCAAAGGCCTTAAGTGATTTCCATGGTTCCTAATATGTCCTTGTGATATAGTGGGAGAACTGACTTGGGTGTTTTATGTTTTATCGCAATTGTTGCAGTTAGCAAGAGCCGCCACTAACTTTTCTTTTATCCAATAAGGAAAGGCTGAAAAGAACAGGAAAGACCTTTCGAGATTATTTCTAAGTTGGGGGTAGATTATGAAAAGGGAAGGTATTAGCACCCTTTTCATCCGTAGTTATCTACGGGTTCTTAGTTTCTTGCTAGATCACTTGCTTTTGTTTGAAAGTGTGCTTGTGGTGTGCGTTTTGAAAGTATTTTGGAAATGTGACTTTGTAATGGTTCTCGTTTCGATAAGAACGCGTACAAAGTTTTGTTTAGAAAATAGTTCAAGGAGGTGTTTGTGGAGTGTGTTTTTGAAAGTGATTTTGAAAAGGTGTCTTTGTAATGGTTCTCATTTCTATAAGAACGCGTACAAAGTGTTTTAACTTTTGAAAATGTTTCAAATGAGTGTTGTTGTATAAAATGTTTTTGTTGTGAGCAAGTGAGAAACTAGGAGCAACCTACTTACTCAAAATGTTTTAAATGTTCTTTTCCTCCTCCCTTAGATGTTGCTATCTTACCATTGATTTGGTAAGAAGCCCCGTCGTTGGATGTGAAGGGACGGGCATGGGACGTTTGTATGGTCATAGAAGGAAACCTATGAGTCATTTTAGCAATGTCGTTTAGGGACTAGATCATTTACCGAAGGCAACATTGAGGGTCATCGAGGGACTACGATCTTTTATCGAGGGTCTTTGCTAAAACGCCCATGTTCGAGGGACATGACTATTTTTCTGAGGAAACGAGTGAGATTACCCTAAGGGTGCATGTGTGAATGGTGTGTTTGATTTGCATCCATTTAGTCTTTGATTAGGGGTTGTCTACTTGTTGTTTTTATCTTTCCATATATTCCCTATTTTACTAGCAATCATACAAAAGTAAATAAAAAAGCAGAAAATAAATCCTACACAATTACAACCATATTGAAGTGCATAAAAATACGAAGGCTAAAATAAAATAAAAAGAAGAAAAATGAGCTCTTTCAATTGGGGGGGAGAATCCTCCGATTATTCTTCTGTTGGCCTCCTTCGATTGAGGATAGCATCCAGCAAGTCGTGGCCTTCGATAGGGCATTGGAAGCAGCTGGTCATGGACTTCGATTGGGCATTGGCAGCAGCTGGTCATGGCCTTCGATTGGGCATTGGCAGCAGCTGGTCATGGCCTTCTATTGGGCATTGGTAGAAGCTGGTCACTGCCTTATGGTTCTGCCTTTCTAGGGCTTGGAAGTCAGCATGGAAGCCCAAGGCTTCGTTTCATGTTTCATTTCCCATGTTTCTTCGTTTGAGATATTAAATGGTAACATGGCCTAAGGCCATGCTAGTATTTGTCTTGAAAATAGTTTCATACTTAAAGCATGTTTAGGTAAACAAGAAGCAAATGAAAGGGTTAGTTATGAAAATATATTAAGAGGGTGGAAATGAAAAGAACAAATTATTATGTACATGTTTCAAATGAAAGGGAAAGTTACTCACATGCTATGCCATGAAAATAAAGGTTCAAGGGTAAGAGTGACTTACCTTCCTTCAACCTTGAATGTGAACTGGGCCTTGAGTGGTGGCTCTGGGTTCTCCTAGATTCACAGGGAGGGGTCAGAAGCTAGGCCTTGGATGCTGGATTCGAAGGAAGAAAGAAACAAGTGTTATGTTTCTTTCCAACTGGATTCGAAGGAGACTGAAGTGTGGGGAGTTCTTCAGAATCGAAAGAGGTGAGTGTGTGATTCTGGGTTTGTTCTTAACAAGTGTTTAAGGACTTGAGAGTTTTGTGTTTGAGAAGATTTTGGAGGTTTCGTTCCTCTGGTCAAAAAATCCCCCCTTGCCTTTGCAAAAAATTCCTCTATTTATAGAGAAAAAGTGGACATGTTGTAGTAGCCAGCTTTGCAAAGAAATAATAAAAATATGTAACGTGAAACTACAAGTGGGGGGCCTTTTGGTAGTTGGGGTGCAGAATATGTGACTTATGCTTCTGGCCTTGCTTGTGCTCAGACCAAAATCAGGTTGAAAGCTGATTTTGTGACTAAAGTACCTTTTATGAAGAAAGGGTACATAGTCCTTTGCCATTTCATCCAAGAATGGTATTATCCATTGGATAAGCCTTCCAATCTTTGTGTAATGTATCACAAATTTCTGTAAGCCTCTGATTATGTAAATATTTGGAAGCAACATATCCTGGCAAATGAGATTTGGTCTTGAGTCGAATGCAAGAATGAGATCGAAGCACACTTGTTGGAAGGAAGCCTTATCCTCAATCGAAGCTTGTGGTCTAAACAAGCTTACTTGAAGGAATCTAATGCCCAGTCAAAGCTTAGATCGAAGAAAACACATTGCCCAATCGAAATCTCGTGTTCGAAGGAAGCATATTGCCCAATCGAAGCCTGTGGATCGAAACAAACATAAAGAGAGTCATTGCCTTGTGTCTGTTTAGCATGAGGGAAGTTCCTGGCTTCTGAATCGAAGGGAGATCTTTCAAGGGAAGCAAGAACTTACTGAAATCTTGTATGAAGATACCTCTTGGCTCAAATGAAGATTGTATGAAGAAAAGTCTGCAAGAGGCCCTTGGTGAAAGTGAATTCGAAGGATGCATAGTGATGGTTACTTTGTCCCATTGAAACTTGTCCAAACGGAGCAAGCATGCAGGCAGCAAACTTGTCCAACCGAACCAGGCTAGTAGGCAGTAAACTTGTCCAAATTGAAGCCGGCTTGTAGGCAGTAAACTTGTCCAAATCGAAGCAGGCTTGCAGGCAGCTAATTTTGAGCAATTGAAGGAGGTGCAAAGTCCAATCGAAAGGGCTAAATCGAAGGAGGCCTATTTTTCTCCAAATTTGTCAAAATGTTATTTTTATCTGTTTTCTCCCTTTTTGACAGTCTCCTTTTAATCTTGGTACTGGAAAATCCCAATGCACTTGTGCAAGCTTAAATCCTGAGAATCTTTGTGAGAAAAGCCTTGAGAATTGAGAGGGAAAATTTTGGGTAACAATAGCTGCCCCTGTTCAATCTTCTTACACCTGAAGAGTTAGATGGGAAAATCTATCATTCGTGACTTGAAGGTTGAAGATGATTGAACACTAGAGTGCCCAGAAATTTGCACTTGATGATGTTGTGGTTGATTGTGTGGGGAATGGGCTTAAAGATGCCATTTGGAGAAGTGATGGATAGTTGTTGGAGATGGGCTTATAGATGCCATCCAGAGTAATTGTTGACAGAAATTAGACTAAGTCTAAATTCTGACTTCAGTTGGAAAAGAAATCAGAATAAATCTTTGGAGTGATTTATCTGAACCAGAGGAAATGTCTACCAGAAAGAATCAGGATAAACTGTTGAGAGATTTAAACTGAACCAGCAGAGGTCTTTGATTGCCTGTCATTAAATGGAAGAAATAAATCTAACCATACGAGGTCTTTAATATTATTTGACTGGAAAGAATCAGAACAAATCTTGGGGTGATTTATCTGAACCAGAGAAAATGTCTACGGGAAAGAATCAGGATAAACCGTTGAGAGATTTAAACTGAACCAGCAGAGGTCTGGAAAGAATCAGAATAAATTTTGGGGGCGATTTATATGAACTACAGAAAATGTCTACGGGAAAGAATTAGGATAAACCATTGAGAGATTTAAACTGAACCAGCAGAGGTCTAGAAAGAATTAGAATAAATCTTGGAGCGATTTATCTGAACCATAGAAAATGTCTACGAGAAAGAATCGGGATAAACCATTGAGAGATTTAAACTGAACCAGCAGAGGTCTTGAATATTCTTTAACTGGAAAGAATCATAACAAATCTTGGGGAGATTTATCTGAACTAGAGAAAATGTCTACGGGAAAGAATCAGGATAAACCGTTGAGAGATTTAAACTGAACCAGCTGAGGTCTGGAAAGAATCAGAATAAATTTGGGGGCGATTTATCTGAACCAGAGAAAATGTCTACGGGAAAGAATTAGGATAATCCGTTGAGAGATTTAAACTGAACCAGCAGAGGTCTGGAAAGAATCAGAATAAAACTTGGAGCGATTTATCTGAACCAGAGAAAATTTCTATGGGAAAGAATCAGGATAAACCATTGAGAGATTTAAACTAAACCAGCAGAGGTTTGGAGAGAATTAGAATAAATCTTGGAGTGATTTATCTGAACTAGAGAAAATTTCTACGGGAAAGAATCAAGATAAACCGTTGAGAGATTTAAACTGAACCAGCAGAGGTCTTGAATATTCTTTAACTGGAAAGAATTAGAATAAATCTTAGAGTGATTCATCTGAACCAGAAAAAATAAAAGCAGAAACAAACACTCAAACTCATTTTTGTTGTCAAAAAACCAGATTTGTCCATAAAACCTCCATTTTTGAGCTTTGAAGTTCAAATCTTTGAATCTCGTACCTTGCAAGTTTTCTCCAAACAAACCGTCCAAACACTTCACATACACCATATAGAAGTTGTTCAAACATAAGAATAACTTTTGTAACATCACTATCACCATCTTCCAAATTCAAAAACATTCATTGCAACTTGACTTGGTTGGAGCGGTTCAACCATTTTCAGTACAAAAGGAAGGTTGGAGTTACTTCTAGAAGGTTCAAAGGAACTCAATCAATCACCACTTTACACCCGGAAACATCTGTACGTGTTCCAAAGTTTCCGCTTTGAGAGGTAAACTTTCTCAAACTGTAATATCATTATTCATACATCATTTTCTTTTGCGCTCAAAAGATATAACAAGACAGATCAAAGAGGAAAAACTAACAAAAATCCAGACCAGAGGATGACATGGGTGCCTGTGTCACACGACGCAGCCCATGTCATCTTAGTTGGGTTGAAAAACATAATAAAATGCAGGGACAGAGGATGACACGGGTGCCCGTGTCACATGACACGGTCATTGCTCTACTAGGGAGTTATCTTGGGGAAGATTTAAGTTAACTATTATCTGGTCGTATTCCAGGCTTCATAGTAACTTGCTGGGGATTGTAGAGCAGTCTACTGGGGAAGAGGGGTTGTAGTCCCTTTATTTGTAGCAATCGGAGAGGCAAACTCGAGCTGGGGAATCAGTAGTTTGTTGGGGAAATAAACCCTGTCACTAGTTTGTTTGAGGGGTGTCTTCCTTTGGTAGAAATCCTCGAGGATTCTTGAGATCAACTCGGATAGGAAGAAGTTTACAGAGATTGAAACTCTGGCTGAGAGTCATTCTATGATAAGGATTTCCGGGAGATTTATCACTGCCCCTAGTAGAAAGTGTTTGTGGCATTGCCAGGAAATGTTTGACTGTACGTAACCCTTTGTTGGGATTCGCGTTCAACTCCCCAAGTGATTTAGACGGAGCCTTCCCCTTGTATATTCAGCATTTCTTGAGAAATTTCTTGGGATCTTGACTGGACAGCCCCAGATGTGCTAGATAATGATCATGCCATGTCCTTTTGCTTAGGAGATATATTATTGGAAGTGTCATCCCATTTGAAGCAACTTTGTTCACTGAGAGAGCTTTCGTTCATCGGATATTCGTTGTGTGAATTTCTCCGTTGTCAAACAAATAGCCATATGCAAACAACGATATTCAAATAAATGCAAAGTTTATGCTTGTCTTGAAGTTTTGAAAATTCTTTTTAGCAAGTAAATAAATTTTGTAAGAAAAATTCAACTCAGGATTTAGAGTAAAGCTTTACAGGAGTCGGGATACCTTTTGTAACAATATGCTTTCGAACTAACCCATGCTTCAATTAGGACTTTGAAAGGATGTATCATGGTTTAGTTCACGGTTTAAGAAACAAAGGATAAGGCTCAAAGTGTATTTGTACCCACCATATCTTCGTGATGTTGTTCAATCCTAAACTCAATTAATTATACGTTCGAACTCCAATGACGTTTTGGTGATGGTTCAGACAAGTTTAATTTATCTGAAGGCAGTTATTTTTTACAACATTTTTCATGTTGTTGAGGATTTATAGTGACCTCTTTTTGATTTGTTATCCCTGATTTTTGCCTGATTGCTCTTATTTTGAGATTACAGTCAGTGGGATGCCCCAGTTTTCTTAAGTCTCCTTTGTAGGTTTTGACTTAGTGGGCTTTTCTTTTTGAGAGATAATGACTGCCTATTTAGTATGGAACCATCACCGTCTTTTGATTCCAGGGGAATGGTTTTGATGTCATTCGTTGTATGAAAGTTTACGACTGAATGCGCATTTGAATTAACTGAGAGACTAACATTCCCCAGGTTTTGATTAAAGGTTTCAATTTGTGTAAAAAAAGAAAACTTCTACTTCTTTGGCTCGAAGGGGTTGACTAGGGATTATCCTCCTTATAACTCCAGTGTTTAGGGTTTGAAGGAAACACATGTACATCATCAGCAAGGTCTGTTCAAAAGCATACTGTATGAGATTATGGCATTGTTTTCGTCATCCTCCCTCTAAAGGCTTGTAACTTTTAGCAAGAGTTGAATGTCATAAAGAGAGTAAAAAGCATAGTTTAAATATAGTGAAAACGAATGGATGAATTCAAGATAAACATATGCAATGCATTAATGAAACAAAGTTTGACATTAATAGATAATTGTTTAAATAACAAAAGAAATTATAATTCAAAATTCAAAATTCAAAATGAACAAGACGCTCTCAATGATTCGACATAGGAGCAGTGATCACGTTTGGAGTCTCTAGATGGTCAAACTCAATCTCCTTGGCGTCAATCAAATTCTGAATCTTTTACTGCAACGCCCAACAATCGTTAGTATCATGCCCGGGACTGTCGGAATGATAAGCACACATTGCATTAGGATTGTAGTTAGGAGAAGAAGTTTTGGGGTTTGGATGAGTTCCTGTCAACGTAATCAAATTCATCCTCAATAAGTGTTGTAGCGCTTGAGTCAGTGGCATCTTGATGTTGGTAAACTGTCTTTTGGGATCGTCTAGCCTTCATTGATTTCCCCTTTGTTGTTGTCGGTGCGATGCAGAACCAGAGATCAAGACTGCCCCCACATGTTGGTCATGACGACTCTTTTGACCATACACAACATTGGACTCTTTCTTCCTATTATATGGCTTTTTCTGAGCACCAGAGGGTGTAGCTCCTTGGATCTTTCCACTTTTGATGCCAGCTTCGACTCTTTCGCCGGTCAGTATTATCTCGGTGAACCCGACTGAGGAGCTTCCGATAAGGTGATTGAAGAAAGGTATTATCAAGGTTCCCATGAAGATGTCAATCAGCTCCCTATCAGTTAAAGGGGCTGCACCCTACCATCCAGATCTCTCCACCTTTGGCCGTATCCTTTGAAGCTCTCGTTGGAACGCATGGTCATGTTCTACAATTGCACACGAGTTGGTGCAAGATCAGTGTTGTACTAGTACTGCTTGTAGAAAGCAGCAGCTAAATCCTCCCATATGTGGATACGAGAACCCTCCAATTGATAGAACCATTCAAGTTGAGTCCCTGCTAGGCTCTCTTGGAAGAAATTGATCCAAAGCTTCAGATCAGTTGTGTATGGTTGAATCTTGCAGACATAAGACTTTAAGTACATCTTAGGGCAAGAGACTCCATCGTATAGGGAAAAGGTATGGCTTTTGAACTTTGGCGGGATGACCACTCCAAAAACCAAACCCATGTCTCCTAAATCCAATCCAGGTATCTACTGAATCTCCATATCATCGAGGCGATCCTCCAACTGTTTGTACTTGTCATCAGCGAGAGGATATTGTTGCTCAGATTAGTCAGCTTTGACTTCATCAATCTCCATACTGTTGTCTTCTTCATGACTATCCCCCATGTTGGATGGAGTTGAGAGATATATAGCTCTCTTGACTGGTCCTCTAAGTCTTCTTCCCAAGTTCAGGATGCCTACTAACTTCTTAGGCTTCTTCTTCTTGTCTTTGAGAAGGAGAGTCTTCAGGTCCTCTTGCCCCTTAGCCATGGCCAGGAACATTTGTTGGAACTGGGCATTTTGTGCTTGGAGATCCTTCACCATTTGTTCTATATCCATCTTACTGAAATAAACAGTAGGAAGATAAGGAGACATGTATGGGTGAAACCTGTCATGATATGATGCATGATATATAGATACATGTTTTCAAGGATCTCTCGGGGTAAATGTTAGTAGTCACTTACAGTTTAATTGGAGAACTTCGTATCAGTGGATTTCCTTCCACGAGAATTAAGCTCACCATGTCAAGTGGGTCATAGCCCTTGACTCAAGTTTGTTGTACTTTATCTTTGACGGTGTTTGTTTAGAGGAAAATAAATCCTCTTGCCCCTAGATAGACATCTGGTTTAATGTGACCCTGCATCATAGACCTTTTAGATCCTTGAAATGGTTATTGAAAATGCTATGGTATGATATTATGATGTTATGTACCACTATGCAAAGTAAGCAAGTTGTTATGTACAAATAGTCATATACACACAAAGAAGGCAAGTCCTTATGTTTAGGCTTGAATGGAGTTTGATAGGTAAGTACCCTCTTGAAGTTTAGTTGGCTCAATTTTTCCTATTAAAAGTAACGGGTTCTAAGGAGTCTCATATCACTGACATTTCTTTTAGGCATTGTTCTAGCTCAAGCACCGAAGTATTGCGGCCAGAATATCCCAAAAGTCCAATCTCAATGAGTGTAGCATCGAGTATCAACCAATCTTCGGTCAGAACCAAATCCGGTCATCTCCCTACTTTCTAGTGGCTTAGGATGAGTCAATTAAAAGGTTCTAAAGGTCAGTTAGCACTTAATGACGCTAAGGAAGCCTAATGTTATCCTTGACTGACTCAAGGAACATTAGTACAAGTCAAAGTATCACGCTAATGTAGCTATCACTTCGTCCATATCGGTCTATGACGTACAGCTTCCATGATTTATTGATACTTACCTAAAAAGGTGCCCCAGATCCGGGTGTAGGATCTTTAACAGTAACCCAAACAAGGACCTAAAATGTAAAGCAAGCAAGTCAAACCATGAAAAGCATGTAAAGGTGATCTAGCCCTAAGGTAACCCCACTTTTAAGTAATTCTCCAGCAGAGTCTCCAGTTTTGTGATACGGTGGGAGAACTGACTTAGATGTTTTGCGTTTTAATGCAATTATTGCGGTTAGCAAGAGTCGCCACCTACTTTTCTTTTATCCAATAAGGAAAGGATGAAAAGAACCAGAAAGGCCTTTCGGGATTATTTTTGAGTTCGGGGGTAGATTATGAAAAGGGAAGGTATTAGCACCCTTTTCATCCGTAGTTATCTATGGGCTCTTAGTTGCTTGCTAGATCACTTGCTTTTGTTTGAAAGTGTGCTTGTGGTGTGGGTTTTAAAAGTATTTTGAAAATGTGACTTTGTAATGGTTCTCATTTCTATAAGAACGCGTACAAAGTGTTATTTCAAAAATAGTTCAAAGAGGTGTTTGTGGAGTGTGTTTTTGAAAGTGATTTTGAAAAGGTGTCTTTCTAATGGCTCTCATTTCTATAAGAACACGTACAAAGTGTTTTAACTTTTGAAAATGTTTCAAATGAGTGTTGGTGTATAAAATGTTTTGTTTGTGAGCAAGCGAGCAACTAGGAGTAACCTACCTACTCAAAAGGTTTTAAATGTTATTTTCCTCCTCCGTTAGATGTTGCTATCTTGCCATTGATTTGGTAAGAAGCCTCGTCGTTGGATGTGAAGGGACGGGTGTGGGACATTTTTATAGTCATAAAAGGCAACCTATGGGTCATTTTAGCAATGTCATTTAGGGACTAGATCGTTTACCGGAGGCAACATTAAAGGTCATCGAGGGACTACGATCTTTTATCGAGGGTCTTTGCTAAAACGCCCATGTTCGAGGGACATGACTATTTTTCTGAGGCAACAAGTGAGATTACCTTAAGGGTGCATGTATGAATGATGTGTTTGATTTTCATGCATTTAGTCTTTGATTAGGGGTTGCCTACTTGTTGTTTTTATCTTGCCATACATTCCCTATTTTACTAGCAAGCATACAAAAGTAAATAAAATGCAGAAAATAAATCCTACACTATTACAACCATATTGAAGTGCATAAAAATATAAAGGCAAAAATAAAATAAAAAGAAGAAAAATGAGCTCTTTCGATTAGGGGGAAGAATCCTTTGATTCTGCTTCTGTTAGCCTCTATTGATTGAGGCTAGCATCCAGCAATTCGTGGCCTTTGATTGGGCATTGGCAGCAGTTGGTCATGGCCTTCGATTGGGCATTGGCAGCAGTTGGTCATGGCCTTCGATTGGGCATCGGCAGCAGCTGGTCATGGCCTTCGATTAGGCATTGGCAACAGCTGGTCATGGCCTTCTATTGGGTATTGGCAGAAGCTGGTCATGGCCTTCTGGTTCTGCCTTTCTGAGGCTTGGAAGTCAGCATGAAAGCCCAAGGCTTCATTTCATGTTTCATTTCCCCTGTTTCTTCGTTTGAGATATTAAATGGCAACATGGCCTAAGGCCATGCTAGTATTTGTCTTGCAAACAGTTTAATACTTAAAGCATGTTTAGGTAAACAAAAACAAACGAAAGGGTTAGTTCTGAAAATATATTAAGAGGGTGGAAACAAAAAGAACAAAGTATTATGTACATGTTTCAAACAAAAGGGAAATTTACTCACATGATATGCCATGAAACGAAAGGTTCAAGGGTAAGAGTGACTTACCTTGCTTCAACCTTGAATGTGAATTGGGACTTGAGTGGTGGCTCTGGGTTCTCCTGGATTCAAAGGGAGGGTCCAGAAGCTAGGCCTTGGATGCTGGATTCGAAGGAAGAAAGAAACAAGTGTTATGTTTCTTTCCAACTGGATTCGAAGGAGATTGAAGTGTAGGGATTTCTTCAGAATCGAAAGAGGTGGATGTGTGATTCTGGGTTTGTTCTTCACAAGTGTTTAAGGACATGAGAGTTTTGTGTTTGAGAATATTTTGGAGGTTTCGTTCCTATAGTCAAACAATCCTCCCCTGCCTTTGCAAAAAAATCCTCTATTTATAGAGAAAAAGTGGACATGTTGTAGTAGTCAGCTTTGCAAAGAAATAATAAAAATATATAACGTGAAAGTACAAGTGGGGGGCCTTTTGGCAGTTGGGGTGCAGAAGATGTGACTTATGCTTCTGGCCTTGCTTGTGCTCAGACCAAAATCAGGTTGAAAGCTGATTTTATGACTAAAGTACCTTTTATGAAGAATGGGTACACATTCATTTGCGATTTCATCCAGGAATGGTATTATCCAGTGGATAAACCTTTGAATCTTTGTGTAATGCATCACAAATTTGTGTAAGCCTATGATTATGTAAAGATTTGGAAGCAACATAGCCTGGAAAATGAGATTTGGTCTTGAGTCAAATGCAAGAATGAGATTGAAGCACACTTGTTCAAAGGAAGCCTTTGCCTCAGTCGAAGCTTGTGGTCGAAACAAGCTTACTCAAAGGAAGATAATTCCCAGTCGAAGCTTGGATCAAAGCAAACACATTGCCCAATCGAAATCTCGTGTTCGAAGGAAGAATATTGCCCAATCGAAGCATGTGGATTGAAACAAACATAAAGGGAGTCATTGCCTTGTGTCTGTTTAGCATTAGGGAATTCCCTGGCTTCTGAGTCAAAGGGCGATCTTTCAAGGGAAGCAAGAACTTAGTCAAATCTTGTATGAAGATACCTCTTGGCTCAAATGAAGCTTGTATGAAGCAAAGTCTGCAAGAGTCCCTTGGTGCAAGTGGATTCTAAGGATGCATAGAGATGGTTACTTTGTCCCATCGAAAGTTGTCCAAATGAAGCAAGCATGCAGGCAACAAACTTGTCCAATCGAAGCAGGCTTGTAGGCAGTAAACTTGTCCAAATCGAAGCAGGCTTGTAGGCAGTAAACTTGTCCAAATCGAAGCAAGCTTGCAGGCAGCTAATTTTGAGCAATCGAAGGAGGTGTAAAGTCCAATCGAAAGGGGTTGAGTCGAAGGAGGCCTATTTCTCTCCAAATTTGTCAAAATGTTATTTTTATTTGTTTTATCCCTTTTTTACAGTTTCCTTTTAATCTTAGTACTGGAAAGTCCCAATGCACTTGTGCAAGCTTAAATCCTAAGAATTTTTGTGAGAAAAGCCTTGAGAATTGAGATGGAAAATTTTTGGGTACAACAGTCCTCAAGAATGCTCATGCCAATTTTTATGCCTTGAATTACAAGTTTGCTCAGTCAATTGCTTAGATGACTAGAAATCAATTATATTAGGTCAAAAGTAAACTGTGATCAATATACAGTCAAACTTCAAGATTTTTGGTCACCAGTAACATTTTTAAGTGATATCCATCATTTGATCAAGGTTTGATCATGATTCCTCAAGGAATGCTCTCAAATCATCAAGAATTAAAACTTGCTAAATTAGGGTTTCCTAGAGAAAGTCAACTGAACTTTGACCAGGCATAACTTTTACATGCTTCATCCATTTTTCACCAACTAAAGCTCATTGTGAAGTAAACTCAATTCCCTACATCTATTTTTAATTTCTCAAGTTCAAAAAATGCATCATTGGAAAGATATGAGCCAATACATTATACGTCTTTTTGAAAGTCAACAAAAAGGCATTTTTTTAAAGGCAAGTTACATCAAGATACATTCCCCAAATGCAAAAATGGTAAACATAGAGATTGTAGGGTACATCTTGAGCTTTCTAAAAAGTCAAAGATCATCTTCAAAAGTTGAAAATTGAGCAAGTTAGGACCAAAGCAAATTAGGAAAATTGATAAAAATGCAAAAAAGTTAACTTTGAGTAAAATTGCATTTTTAAATTCATGGACCTATTTTTTTAGATTCAATAATGTTTATGACTTACTCAAGGACCCTCAAACTTACTCATGAACCATTGTTATTTTTATTTTTTATTTATTTGAATCTTATTCATTTAAATATCATTTAAATCAAAGTAAAAGGCAAAGTAAGATATCAAGGCGTGTGGGCCTTATTTGTTGGTCAGATGGAAACCCAATAAGCCAAACAAGGTTGTCAAATATGAAGAATAGAATGCGAAAGGAGATCATCAAAAATAGTAAGTTTTGATACAAACTAAAAACTCATATTCTTGTCATCAAGCCATAGAGATTTGGCACGAATTTTTTAACCTAATTGCTAGCATATATAAACAGAAGAGATTGAGAGCAAGAGGGAATGCGCTGCTGCCTCCCAAAAGCCCTAACAATTTTCCAAAAATTAAAAGAATATTGCAACTATAGATTGTGAGTTCTAGTCATTCTTAGACAGATTCAAGTGTGTTATCATACTCCTGAGGCTTCTAGGAGTCGGTCCAGCCATTATTCAAGCTTGAATCATCCCAAAACTCGCTCAGCCAACTCACCGATCTTTGGGTAAAATATTGAATTCCAAACTCTTAATCTATACGTTGTTGAATGCTTTGATGTTTTGATTTATGTTTAGGACCTTCATTAGGACAGGATGGATGCCTCGCATAAGAGTTTTGAGACCTAGAATGCTAGATTCCATTATTAGCGAATCCATGGTTGTTAGGGCTCGAGCTCTTAATTTAGGGACTTTCATACCAATCTAAGGCCAGATTCGAGATCAGGGCTTGATTTTATGTAGGATAGGGCTTTTTGTTTTGTCTCAAAATGCTTATTTTGCTGGAACGGGTTTTGGGTCGACCGGAGATGGTGACCGAAGTTTGAATCCGGCATTGTTGACTATTGTGGGCTCCGGTGGTCCAAATGTCATCCCATCGTTGGTCCATTTAAAATATTTTTGGTACGTGTTTGACACCTGGGAATGGACTTGACTTACCATTATATTAGTATCATTTTATTATACTAACGATTAAGTTAATTGGTCCAACGGTGAAAGCAAGGGGTGTTGAGGCACTACAAAGGTCAATGGTAGGGGTTCGATCCCTACCTCTAACCATATTATTTTTCAAAATTTTATTTGCAGATCCAGTACTCTAGGGCCAAACGCGTACACCATGCGCTATCACCTCATCATCTTTAGATCCATCAAATAGCAGATCTAGCGCCTCATATTAGAGCGTCTACGCTAGACCCTCAAGGAATCAGCAGCACTGACGCACGCAGGACCCTAGGCTTCTTTCTAGTTGGGATTTGAGAAATTCCTAATGTGAACCCCCCATTTACTTTGAACATCAGGCCCAGTATTTTTTTTCTATCATTCTTTTTTTAGTTTTTTTTATTTGCTTTATATTTTATTTTTCAAAACCATTTTTATTTTATGATAAAATCAGAAGAAAAAATCACAAAAAAATAGATTTAGGTTTTTTTTAATTAAATTTAAATTTTGTAAATTAATTTTATTTAATTATTATTTTTTATAAATTTAAAACTAATTAGAATTAGGTTTATTGATTTCAAGTCTTTTTTCCAAATAAAAATACAAAAATGTTAGAATTAATTTCTTCTCTTGAATAAATTTAATTGCAATTATTTATCACTTTTATTTAAATTAGATTAGTTTTTTTGAATTCAATTCAAGTATTTTTTAACAAAAATGACAAAAATTATTCTAAGTGTTTAGGAGTTTTTAGGGTTTTTACCTCGCTTCCATCTTTGCGCGTTTGTTTTAATTTCGCATTTATTTCCAAATATTATGTATCTGCATATGCGTTGTAATAGTTTAAACTTAGGACTTTTAATTTTGCTTCCCCGTTTTGGATTTGTAACTCCCCCTCCCCGAGGCCATGTAACTCCCTCTAAGGTTTCCCCACTTGTTGCCTTCAGAATAAACGGTCACGATTCTCGAATTTAAAAAAATTTAGTTGCTACCCTTTGGTTTAAAAGATCATAAGTCCCTCGATTACTCTTTCGACGTTGCCTCGGTAAAATGATCTTAACACCCTAGGGTAATTACTAAGATATCTTACTAGTTGCCTTTGTGACCGTATGATGACCCTCGCTAGTCCCTCAAAACATCTAACAATAGGGCTACCTATTTACTAATATTAGGATAGCAATGTCTAAAGGAAAAGAATAAAGATTGTTCGAGTAGGTAGACTGCTTATAGTTGCTTGCTCACAAAAACAAATAAAACATTTTTTTCACATACACAAACTCTTTTCTAAATAATTTTTATAAGACAAACACTTTGTATATGCTCTCAACGAAAAGGAGAAACATTACAAAGTTTGTCGCACTAAGGCATCTTTTCAAAATATTTTCAAAACACACAAACACAAAGCATTTTCAAAATGAGCTAGCAACTAAGAGCCCATAGATAACTACGGATGGAAAGGGTGCTAACACCTTCCCTCTCCATAACCTACCCCCTTACTCAAAAAATAATCTCGAAAGGTCTTTCCTGTTCTTTTCACCCTTTCCTTTGTTGGATAAAAGAAAAGTCGGTGGTGCCTCTTGCTAACCGCAACATTTGCGAATAAAAATGCAAAACCAGTAAAAGCCAGTTCTCCCATTGTATTACAGAACTGGCGACTGCTGGGGATAGTTGCTAAAAAAGTGGGATTACCTTAGAGATAGTTCACATTTAAATGATTTACCTGTTTGACTTGCTTGCTTTACATATCAGGTTTATGTTTGGGTATTCTTGTAAAGATCCTATACACGGATCTGCGTTAGTGTGAACATTTGTTTGTACCGGTATCCCTTGTGTTAAATCGAGGAGAATACGAGGCCGCTGTGTGGTGTCATAAAGCACTAACTGGCCTTAGAACCTTAGTTGAACAAACTTGGCCATTAGAAAAGTAGTGAGATAGTCGGCTTCAGTATAAAGTTGAGGATTGATTAATACTCGATAGTATACTCAGTGAGTTCGGACTTTCGGGATATTTTGGCTGCGAGAAAAGATAGCCTGAGCTGAAACAGTGCCTAATAAAGAAAGATCAGTGATATTGAGACTCCTTAGAACCCAGTTAGTTTTCTAGGACAAGTTGAACCAACTAAACTTCAAGAGGGTACTTATCTATAAACCCCATGCAAGCCTAAACCTAAGGTCTTGTATATTTTTCTTGTGTGTGATTAAATTGTTCAAACATAACATCATGCATCATAACATCCATATTCATTTCACTAACCATTTCAAGGACCAAGGAATTTATATTTGTTCTGTTTTGAAGGTCAAGGCTTCCGTTCATAGAAATACCGTTCGAATCAGCTTTGTGCAAATACCTCTCCAACTTAAAGAGCTAGTATCAAGGGTTCCTGAGACTACTTCGTTCACCAAGAAATATGGTCGACTTTTCAACCCGGTTACCTCAAGCTTTGATGAGAAAATGATGGGTGTACTCTTTTAGTTCTTTGACCTCAAACACCATTGCTTCACATTTCCCGATTATCAGTTGGTACCCACCATGGAAGAGTTCTCTCAATTATTGGGTGTACCTATTCTTGATCAGATGCCTTTCATCGGTTTAGAGGAGGCTCCAAAGCCAGAGGTCATTGCAGCAGCCTTACATCTGAAATGGTCTAATATTATATCCAACTGGGAAACAAGAAGCGGAGTCAAGGGTTTCCTAGTTAAGTTCCTATTAGAAAAGGCTTAATTTTTTTGGGATGATTTGGACTTCTAAGCTTTCGAAGAAGTCCTGTCTCTTCTAATTTATGGGTTAGTATTGTTCCCTAATCCGGACTTACTCATAGATATGAATGTTGTCAAGGTTTTCCTCTCTCGTAACCTTGTGCCTACTTTGCTCGGAGATATCTTGCATTCCTTTCACACTCGTACCATGAAGAGAAGAGGGATTCTTATGTGTTGTATACCATTGTTGTCTAAGTGGTTTATTTCGCACCTTCCTCAATCAGTATTGAAGAACGAACAAGGTTTGGGTTGGTCGCAAAGGATAATGTCACTTTCTCACTCGAATATTCTTTGGTACTCCCAGTCTATGGGAGATGTCTCTATCATCGACCGCTGTGGGGAATTCCCTAATGTCCCACTCCTTGGCATTAGGGGAAGTATCACTTATAATCCTTCTTTGGCTCTACGACAATTTGGTTATGCTCGAAGGGATGGTCCCCATGATATGCTTATCCAAGGCATTATGTTCAACTACGAGGATGATGTTCAATGGTATCATCAAAGGTTCGTACGAGCTTGGGGCATGGTAAACAAGGTTGATAGTAAGACTTTGGGGCATAATAATTCCATTCTTATGGATCCTTATCTCAAATGGGTACGAACTCGCGCTCAAAACCTTATGATTCCATATAAAGCCATCTTGCCAGTGATTGTGGAGCCTATCACCAAAGGAAATATTCCTTATACAGTTCGCTATCCTAACATGCCCACTGATCTTGAAGAGTTGCAGAGGTCCTGGATTCAGCTGAAGGAAGAACGAGATACCTTTAGACATCAATTCTACACCAGTGAGAAGAAAGTATTAGAGCTCACAAAGCAACTTCACGAAGAAAAAAGTCTTAATGTCTACCTCGGCACGAAGAGGAAGCGCCCATAGGAGACTTGATTCTTAGATTTTAAGAGTTTTTAATTTTCAATTGTAAGCTTAAAAGGCAGTTGTAATTTGAATTTTACTAATAAAATCTTTGTTTCATTTTGGTTCAGAAATTTAAATTTCCCAAAGTCCTTGAAAACATCGCATAAACATGTCATGCATATCATTACATAAGCAGGTATTTCAAGACAGGTTTCTTATCTTTTTGCTATTTATTTCAGCAAAAAGAAATGGCTCTTGAACAAAACATTAAGGATCTTCAAGCACAGAACGCTCAATTCCAACAGATGTTCCTGGCTCTGGCTAAGGGACAAGGAGATTTGAACGCTCCCATCACTAAAGAGAATAAAAAGAAGGCAAAGAAACTGGTTGGCGTCTTGAATACGGGAAGAAGATTTAGAGGACCAGCCAAGCGAGCTCTAGAATTCTCAACTCCATCAAATAAGGGGGATAATCAGGAAGAGGATGACAAGAAGACAAAAGAAGAAGATAACAGCCCAGGGACTGATGAAGAGGAAGCAGACTATGCTGAAGAACAATATCCTCCTAATGATGACAAGTATAAATAGCTGGAGGATCGTCTCAATGCTATGGAGATTCAGAAGGTACTTGGCTTGGACTTTGAAGAGCTAGGGTTGGTCTCAGGAGTGGTCATCCCACAAAAATTCGAAGTTCCCATTTTTGCAAAATATGACGGTATTTCATGTCCCAAGCTCCATCTAAAGTCTTACGTTAGGAAGATCCAACCCCATACAGCTGATAGGAAATTATGGGTCCACTTCTATCAATAGAGTTTGTCGGGGATGCAGTTAGAGTGGTTCTATCAATTGGAAGGGACCAACATCTGTAATTGGGAATATTTGGTTGCTTCTTTTTACAAGCAGTATCAATACAATGTTGACCTCGCTCCAACCCGTACACAATTCCAAAGCATGTCTATAGGTTCTAGTGAGGGTTTCAAAGATTATGCCCAAAAGTGGAGGGATCTCGCCAGTAGAGTCCAACCTCCCCTGTATGATAGGGAGTTGGTGGACATGTTCTTGGGTACTCTGGCAGGCCCATTTTTCAACCATTTGATTGGAAGCTCTTCAGCCAGATTCACCGAGCTGAGACTGACAGGAGAACTAGTGGAAGCTGGTATCAAGAGTGGTAAAATCCAAGGGGCTACTTCTTCAAGTACTGTGAGGAAGCCGTTCAGTGGAAAGAATGAAGTTAGTGCTGCCTATGGTCAAAGAAATCATGATAAAGTTGAACGTCGTCCAACGGTAAGAGCTATAATGATCTCCAAGCCTGCACCAACTCAGTGATAAAATAATCAGTACAGGCAGGATGCACCTAGAAGATAATTCACCAGAATTAACATGCCTTTGTCTCAGGCATTGCAGCATTTGTTGAAGGCTGACCTGGTCGCTCTGAAGGATCCTCCCCCAAAACCCAAACAATTCCTCTTCCTGTTACAATCTGAATGCATGGTGTGTTTACCACTCCAACAGTTCGGGGCACGATTCGAATGATTATTGGGCTCTAAAGAATAAAGTTAAGACCTTATTGATGAAAAGGAGGTTGAATTTGACCCTCCTGAGTCTCCCAATGTAATAACTGCACCGATTCCCAAACATGACAAAGGTATCAATGTTGTTGATGGTGTCCTTTTTGTTTCTTCTGTGAATTACTTGACTACTCCTCTCCCAATTGTTAAGAATAACCTCCTACGAGTAGGTATATTTCCAGGATGTAATGAAGATTTTCACTTTTGTGCATCCCTGCCTAATGGTTGTATATTGTTGAAGATAGGTGTCCAACGCCTGATGAAAGACATGGAAATTCTATTTGAGAAGACTCCCTCTATGAAAAGCCTATGTGAAGATGTAAGATATGAAGATGTGTCAATTATTACCATCTCTAATAATCCTACAAGGGTCTCCTCCAAATGGCCTATAAGGATTACTGACAACCCAAAAATTGCTCCCCTGATCATTACCTCTCCAGGGCCCATACCATATTCCTCCGACGAAGTAGTTCCATGGAATTATGGAGCTAATGTTTATTATCATGGCGTCAAGCAAGACCTATCAAGAATGAAGTTATTAAAGATATTGATCCTAACATTGGCAACATTTTTGGGACCAGTAAAGTTACCAGAAGCGGAAGGATTTTCTCTACTAAAATCTCTCCAAAGATTATTGCCACTCCTTCTGTTACTCCTGCTAATACTCCTATTGTTACTCATGTTGGTACTCCTATTGTTACTCCTGTTGTTATTCCTTCTACTGAGTCAGCTGAGACTCGGGGAAAAGAAGTATCGGTTGAGCCTGCCCGGACGGAGGCACCTACAGAAACCATTCCTGGGGCCTCCAAGCAAGAAATGGAGGAAATTTTAAAAATCATACGGAAAAGTGACTACAATGTTGTGGAAAAATTAGGGCAAACCCCTTAGAAGATTTCAATGCTAGCTTTGTTGTTGTGCTCTGAGGCCCATGCTAAATCCTTCGTGAAGTTTCTAAAATCTGCTCATGTGCCACAAGAGACTTCTGCCGGCCAATTTGAGAACTGTGTTGCCAGTTTGACTACCGATAATGGACTAGGTTTCTCCGATGTTGATCTGACTCCTAAGGGAAGAAAACATAACGATGCCCTACATGTCTCTATTGAATGCAGTGGCACTACTCTAGCTTATTTATTGGTGGACACTGGTTCATCTCTGAATGTTCTACCCAAAGGTGCATTAGACAAATTGAATTGCAAAGGAATTACATTGAAACCCAGGAATATTGTGGTGAGGGCTTTTGATGGTTCCAAAAGGATGGTACATGGGGAGGTAGACATCCCGATTAAAGTTGGTTCACAAAATTTTGACTCCACTTTCTACGTGATGGACATTCGCTCGTCTTACTCTTGCTTACTAGGACGCTGTTGGATTCATGGGGTCGGCACCGTCACTTCCACTTTGCATCAGATGTTAAAATATTCAGTTAATGGAAATATTGTTATAGTTTGTGGCGAAGAAGAGTATATGGTAAGACACTTGAACTCTTTCAGATATGTTGAGATGGACGACGAGTTCATTGAGACCCCCTGTCAGAATTTTAAAGAGATTCTTTAGATGATCGTTGTTACCAAGGTTGCTGCTATTGTTCCAAAGATTACCAGACCTCCACTAAAAATGGCTTCTCTAAAAGATGTTAAGGTTGTAGTTGAAGAAGGTGGGTGTACTATTTGGGTCCAACTCTCTGACATCCCCTATAAGTCTGACAAATTTGGTTTGGGTTTCACTTCAGGAGTTCAAAAAGTTGTTCGTCGTGCTCATGTCGGAGGACCACCACTACGCATCAGCAACCATGGAGTCAATGATGTAGAAGACACTGACAATGATTGTGACCTGGACAATTGGATCTTCCCTACTACCAACGGTGGACTCAATAATTGGACGGCTAGAGACTTTGTGCCTATTTCTTTTATCCAGGAGTAATTGTTTTTCTGTTTTTTAGGATATGTAATTTTTGAATAATTTAAACTCTAAAACATTGTGTCTTACCCGAGGCACAACGGTTTATTCGTAAGGGTTATCACGTTTCATTTTCATATGTCATTAATAAATCATTGGATGTTTTTTCATTCAAATTTTATGCTCTATGTTTTTCTTTTACTTTATTTTTTCAAAATAGCTATGTGCTCTTACATACACCCACATATCAAATTGCAGATCCACATCCACCCTGGATCCCATTGATAATAGTTCTGATATTGCCAGTTATGACTTTGAAAATCCGATCTACCAAGCCAAGGACGAAGCTGAGGAAGACTGTAAAGTACCAGGAGAACTTGCTAGACTATTACAGCAAGAGGAAAGAGAAATACAGCCTCATGAAGAGTCGGTCGAGACAGTAAACTTAGGTACTGAGGAGAATAAAAAAGAAGTCAAGATAGGTACCAACTTGGCAAATGGTGTTAAAGAACGGTTAACTCAGATGTTATGTGACTATGTTGAGATCTTTTCCTGGTCATACAAAGACATGTCGGGGCTGGATACTGATATCGTGGTTCATCGTCTGTCAACGAAAGAAGGCTACCCTCCAGTGAAACAAAAGGTTCATCGACAATTCAACGATGGATTCTTAGTTGTTACTTCTTATCCACAATGGGTTATGAATGTGGTACCGGTGCCTAAAAAGGACGGTAAAGTGCGTGTGTGTGTGGATTACAGAGATTTAAATAGGGCGAGCCCCAAGGATGACTTCCCGCTTCCCCATATTGATGTTCTGGTTGACAATACCACATAATATAAGATATTCTCCTTCATGGATGGTTTCTCTGGTTACAATCAGATCAAAATGGCACCCAAAGACATGGACAAAACAACTTTTGTGACACAGTGGGGCACCTTCTGTTACAAAGTTATGCCATTTGAGTTAAAGAACATAGGGGCAACCTACCAGCGTACTATGGTAGCTTTGTTTCATAATATGATCCATCACGAGATACAGGTCTATGTAGACGACATGATAGCCAAGTCTCAAGAATTCTCATGCCAATTTTCATGCCTTACATTACAAGTTTGCTCAGTCAATTACTTAGATGACTAGAAATCAATTGTATTAGGTCAAAAGTCAATTATGGTCAATATATAGTCAAACTTTAAGATTTTTGGTCACCATCAACATTTTGAAGTTATATCCATCATTTGATAAAGTTTTGATCATGATTCCTCAAGGAATGCTCTCAAATCATCAAGAATCAAAACTTGCTAAATTAGGGTTTCCTAGAGAAAGTCAATTGAACTTTGACCAGGCATAACTTTCACATGTTTCATCCATTTTTCCCCAAATAAATCTCATTGTGAAGAAAATTCAATTCTTTACAACTTTTCTTTTATCCTCAAGTTCAAAAAATTCATCATTAGAAAGATATGAGCCAATACATTACAGGTCTTTTTGAAAGTCAATAAAAAGGAATTTTTTGTCAAGGCAAGTTACATCAAGATAAATTTTCCAAATTCAAAAATGGTCAAAATAGAGATTGTAGGGGACATCTTGAGCTTTCTAAAAAGTCCAATATCATCTTCAAAATTTGAAAATTGAGCAACTTGGGACCAATGCAAATTGATAAAAATGCAAAAAGTCAACTTTGAGAAAAATTGCATTTTTAAATTCATGGACCTATTTTTTGGGATTCAAGCATGTTTATGACTTACTCAAGGACCCTCAAACTTACTCATGCACCACTGGGATTTTTAGTTTTTATTTATTTGAATTTTATTCATTTAAATCAAAGTAAAAGGCAAAGTAAGATATCAAGGCGTGTGGGCCTTGTTTGTTGGTCAGATGGAAGCCCAATAAGCCAAACAAGGTTGTCAAACATGCAGAAATAGAATGTGTAAGGAGATCATCAAAAATAGAAAGTTTTGATACAAACTAAAATATCATATTCTTGTCATCAAGCCATAGGAATTTGGCACGAATTTGTTAACCTAATCGCTAGCATATATAAACAGAAGAGATTGAGAGCAAGAGGGCATGCGCGGCTACCTCCCAAAAGCCCTGACAATTTTCCAAAAATTCAAAGAACAGTGAAACTATAGATCATGAATTCCATCTATTCTTAGACAGATTCAAGTGTGCTATCATACTCCTGAGGCCTCCAGGAGTTGTGTCCAGCCATTATTCAAGCCTGAATCATCCCAAAACTCGCTCAGCCAACTCACCGGTCCTTGGGTAAAATCTTGAATTCCAAACTCTTAATATATACATTGTTGAATGCTTAGATGTTTTGATTTATGTCCAGGACCTTCATTAGGATAGGATGGACGCCTCGCATGAGAGTTTTGAGACCTAGAACGCTAGATGCCATTGTTAGGGTATCCATGGCTATTAGGGCTCGAGCTCTTAATTTAGGTACTTTCAGACTAATCTAAGGCCAAATTCGAGATCAAGGCTTGATTTTATGTAGGATAGGGCTTTTGTTTTGTCTCAAAATGCTTATTTTGCAGGAACAGGTTTTGGGTCGACCGGAGATGGTGACCGGAGTTTGACTCCGGCACCATTGATTTTTTTTGGGCTCCAGTGGCCCAAATGTCATCCCATAATTAGTCCATTTAAAATAATGCTGGTGCACGTTTGACACCTGGGAATGGACTTGACTTACCATTATATTATTATCATTTTATTATACTAACGATTGAGTGAATTGGTCCAGTAGTGAAAGCAAGGGGTGTTGAGGCACTACAAAGGGAAAGGGCAGGGGTTCGATCCCTGCCTCTTGCCATATTATTTTTCAAATTTTTATTTGCAGATCCAGTACTCTAGGGTCAAACGCGTACACCATGCGCTATCACCTCATCGTCTTTGGATCCATCAAATAGCAGATATAGCGCCTCAGATAGGAGCGTCCATGCTAGACCCTCAAAGAGTCAGCAGTGCTGAAGCACGCAGGACCTTGGGCTTCTTTCCTGTTGGGCTTTGAGAAATTCCAAACGTGCACCCCCTATTTACTTTGAACATCAGGCCCAGTATTTTTTTTCTATCATTCTTTTTTTAGTTTTTTTTTATTTATTTTATATTTTATTTTTCAAAACCATTTTTATTTTATGATAAAATCAAAAAAATAGATTTAGGTTTTTTTTTTATTAAATTTAATTTTTTTAAATTATTTTTTTTGGATTAATTTAAAACTAATTATAATTAGGTTTATTGATTTCAAGTCTTTTTTCTAAATAAAAATACAAAAAATTTAGAATTACTTTCTTCTCTTGAATAAATTTAATTGCAATTATTTATAACTTTTATTTATTTGAGATTATTTTTTTTAATTCAATTCATGTATTTTTTAACAAAAATGACAAAAATTATTCTAAGTGGTTAGGAGTTTTTAGGGTTCTTTACCTCGCTTCCATCTTCGCGCATTTGTTTTAATTTCGCATTTTATTTCCAAATAATATGTATCTGCATATGAGTTGTAATAGTTTAAACTTAGGAATTTTACTTTTGCTTCCCCTTTTTGGATTTGTAACTCCCCTTCCCCGAGGCCATGTAATAGCGTAGATTTAATTTCCGCATTTTTATTTTCTGTACATATATTAACTGTTAGATGTATATTAATAGGATTGTATGATAAGACTAAAAGTAAACGTTAGCAAACCTAACATACAAGACAAATAATTGAAACACAACACACTCGCACACGCGCACCTCTAAGGTTTCCCCACTTGTTGCCTTCTAAATAAACTGTAACGATTCTCGAATGTAAGATATTTTAGTGGCTACCCTTTGGTTTAAAAGATCATAAGTCCCTCGATGACCCTTTCGACGTTGCCTCGGTAAAATGACCTTAAAACCCTAGGGTAATTACTAAGATATCTTACTAGTTGTCTTTGTGACCGTACGATGACCCTCGGTAGTCCCTCAAAACATCTAACGATAGGGCTACCTATTGACTAATAGTAGGATAGCACTGTCTAAAGGAAAAGACGAAAAGAACAAAGACCATTAAAGTAGGTAGAACGCTTATAGTTGCTTGCTCACAAAAACAAATAAAACAATTTTTCACATACACAAACTCTTTTCTAAATAATTTTTAAAAGACAAAAACACTTTGTATACGTTCTCAACGAAAAAGAGAAACATTACAAAGTTCGTTGCACTAAGGCGTCTTTTCAAAAATATTTTCAAAACACACAAACAGAAAGCATTTTCAAAATGAGCTAGCAACTAAGAGCCCGTAGATAACTGCGGATGTAAAGGGTGCTAACACCTTCCCTTTCCATAACCTACCCCTTACTTAGAAAATAATCTCGAAAGGTCTTTCTTTTTCTTTTCACCCTTTCCTTTGTTGGATAAAAGAAAATTCGATGGCGATTCTTGCTAACCGTAACATTTGCATATAAAAATGCAAAACCAGTAAAAGTTAGTTCTCCCACCGTATTAAAGGTATGAATTCCCGAAACAGGACGGGTTTACCAACAAAAAAACAGATTGTAGATCAATTCTCGAAACAGGATGGGGAGACTATCTACATGACGAGCAATTCCCTCAGAGATTGAATTCTGACAAGCATTTCCCTCACACTAAATCTGACAAGCAGCTACTTAAGCACCTTCCCCATAGGTTCATTCTAGAAAGCATTCTTCAGATGAAGTCAAGCATAGACTCGTTCTGATACTCTTATCAACAATTACTTTGGATGGCATCTGTAAGCCCATCTCCGACGACACTCTATCATCTCTTCAAATGGAATTTATAAGCCCATTCAAGAAATACAATCAACCAACAGTATTACTTCGTGCACATGTAAGTGCAAATTTCTGGGCACTTAAGTGTTCAATCTCCTTCCACCTTCAGATCATGAATGGCGAGCATGTCAATCTAACTCCTCAGGTTTAAGAATATTGAACAGGGGCAGCTATTGTACCCAAAAAATTTCTCCCTCATTCTTATTTAAGACATTCTCATAGGGTCCTCAAATGCTCAAGGTTGCTGAAGAATTGATCAGACAAATTCTCCTCCTAAGCAATTGACCTGCAACAAGGGTTTTGTGTTTCTCAAGGAAGATTTGGTTTTTAAAGTCTCAAGTGGTTTCCATGGTTCCTCATATGTCTTCAAGAATGCTCATATCAAGTTTCAATCCTTGCATCACAAGTTTGCTCAGTCAATAGCTCAAATGACTGAAAATTAACTATATTGGACAAAAAGTCAATTATGGTCAACATACAGTCAAACCTCAAGATTTTTGGCCAGTATCAATATTTTGAAGTCATATTCATCATTTGATCAAGTTTTGATCATTATTCATCAAGGAAACTCTCAATTCATCAAAAGTCATAAGTTGCCAAATTAGGGTTTTCTTAAGGAGAAGTCAACTGAACTTTAACCAAGCATTACTTTCACATGTTTCTTCAGCTTTTCCCTAACCAAAGCTCATTTTTGAAGGAAATTCAATTCTATACAACTTTGTCTCTCTAATCTCAAGTCTAAAAGATGCTTCATTTGAGAGATGTGAGCCAATACATTACATGTCATTTCAAAAGTCAACAAAAAGACACTTTTTGTCAATGAAATTTACATAAAGATAAATTCTTCAAATTCAAAAATGATCAAAGTATGGATTGAATAGGACATATTGAGATTTCCAAAAGGTCCAAGATCACCTTCAAAAGATGAAAATTGAGAGAGTTATGACCAGTACAAGTTGGGCAATTTTGAGCAAATGCATGAAGTTCAAATTGAGCAAACTTGATATTTTGGGCTATTGAGCCATTGTTTATGAGACCAGGCGTGTACTACACTTATTATGCACCTCATACCTTGATCATGTACCCCTTGATCAATTTTGTTTTAATTATTTTTGATTTATTCATTATTAATTCAAAAATAAATAAGAGAATACAAAGCTTATTAACAAAGGTCCAAGCCCATGTTGTTGACCTAATTTCACCCTTATATAATCTCCATTATTTAGACACAAGCCACAAACCCTTATAAAAAGAAGCTTGCCCAAAAATCAAATTTTTTCAAGAACCCTAAAACAACTTGAAACCCTATTCATAGTCCATTTCACTACAAACTAGTCAGTCCATTCACTTCCAGGAACGCAAGAGGGTAAGGATGGATAGATTTCCATGATCAAAAGGGGATAAATCACATGAACATGCCTCGCCGGTTTCATCATTGCATGATTTTCATATTTGTTGTTTCATGATGTTTTTACGCATACTAATGTTATTAACATGTTCATAAGGTAATGATATGTAGGAAAAACCCATCATGGAGGTCCCATGTTGGCCAAATCATGAACCACCATCTTTGTACAAATCGGTGTTGTTTTCACCATAACCCAAAATCCATCATGATTCAGCCAAAGAAAACCATCCCATTGAATTCGCAGGATTGGTTTTAGGTGGTAGAGTCCCCTGGATCTCTAATACGTGTTATTTTACAGGAAAGAGAAATCCTCTCACCGGAGAAGACAATCAGAGCTAGGGCTCGGGCGTCTCTCTGTTCCATGTGTTTTGCTTAATATTTATTTTATTCATTTCACATAAGTTAACAAATGTATTACCGCCCTAGCGGTTAAACCGCGCACGATAAAGACTTACTATGGTAAGGCGTGGGTTTGATCCTAGACTTTTAGCATTTCACATTTTTTGTGATTTATTTGTTTTGAAGATGATAAAGCACACTAGTTTCCTCTCCTTGTCACCAAGGCGCGCCTGGCCTAGTGGTGAAGGTGTTGGTTGGAAGTTCTAAGGGCGTGGGTTCAACACCCACCCCTACCATTTTTTTCAATTCTCTTTTATTATTACTCTTTCTCTTATTTTCTTTTATTTTCACAAAGCCATTTTCAATAACCTTGTTTGTCATAAACCATAATTAGTTTTAGGTTTTTTATTTAATCAACCCGAATTAATTTTTTAGGTTTTTTATTTTAATCAATTAATTTATTTTTTAGGTTTTTTTTCACTAAACCCTTTTTTTAAATTAAAAGAAATTTAGGGTTTTTAGGTTTTGACTAATCAATTTATTTTTTAATTAATTAAAATTAATTAGGTTATTAGGTTAATCATCAAAAATCACCAAAGCAATTTCCTTTCCCTTGACCTTTTTTACCTTTTCGTGTATTTTATAATTTTGGCATTTTTTCGATTATTGTAACTACTCATGGTTTGTAATAGATAATTAGGGTTTTGATTTTCCCTCGTTTTTATTACTTGTACCCCCATTCTCGAAGCTCTGTAAT
The DNA here is from genome assembly GCA_948472305.1 of Vicia faba. Taxonomy (NCBI): domain Eukaryota; kingdom Viridiplantae; phylum Streptophyta; class Magnoliopsida; order Fabales; family Fabaceae; genus Vicia; species Vicia faba. The sequence continues at coordinate 659,263,963 of OX451737.1, forward strand.
AGCGTAGAATTTTACTTTTCCGCACTTATATTTTATGTCTTATATATAATTGTTTAGCTAATAGGATTGTATAGAAAGATTAAAAGCAAACGATAGCTAACCTTAATCAAAGATAAACAATACTTGAAACACAAATCACTTTCCACATCCGCGCCTCTAGGGTAACCTCCCTTGTTGCCTCAGAAACACAGTCATGTCCCTCTAACAGGGGGACGTTTTAGCACAGTCCCTTGAAAACAAAGACCGTAGTCCCTCGATGACCCTTTCGATGTTACCTTTGGTAAACAATTCATTCCCTTAAACGAATTTCTAAAGCACCCCTACGAGTTGCCTTCTATGACTGTACGATGACCCGTGCTTGTCCCTTCACATCCAACGATAGGGCATCCTACTAACTAATGGTAGAATAACATTATCTAGAGGAGAAGGAAAAGAACAATAAAGACCTTGAGTAGGTAGATAGTTGTTAATCTCTTTCTCACAAGTTTTTTCAAAATAAAAACATCTTTTCACAAACACTTTCTCAAAATATTTTCAAACAAATACTTTGTACGCATTCTCGAGAACAGATACGAGGATCATTACAAAGTTTGCCTTACTATTGGAATTTTCAAAATATTTTCAAACACACAAAGCATTTTCAAAAGTGAGCTAGCAATTAAGAGCCTGTAGATAACTACGGATGAAAAGGGTGCCAACACCTTCCCTTTTCATAACTTACCCCCTGAACTCAGAATCTATCAAAGGTCTTTCCTGTTCTTTTCACCTTTCCTAAATATTGTATAAAAGAAAAGTCGGTGGCGACTCTTTCTATCTGCAACATTTGCGATAAAACGCAAAAAAGTCAATTCTCCCACCGTATTACACCAACGATCATGGAATAAGGCATACCGTATTGATAAGGAACAAATGATGACCCTGGACCCCCTAGAAAGAATGGTCGATTTGGGTCAAATGGTGATACCATATGCCTAGGTTATATCATCGTAACTATTGTCACTGAACCATAATCAGTGGTCGACCTCACAGGAGATAAAACCGCCGCGCTTTGAGTTGTGGCAATCACTAGTATGACATCCACATTATATGTAGAAATATTTGTATGTGCAGTGTTCGTGTCAGAGCGTGACATTTTAGACTTTGACAAATGTTTACCACTTCTTAAATTCATACACACACAAACTAAACTACAAGAAACTTTGTAAAACCAAACACAAATACAAAATAATTAGCACTGTCCCACTGGGCGTGCCAATTTGTTTACCTCTGATTTTGGTAAACAACACTGGTCTCTTAACAAAACTTTTACTGGCGAAATCGACTAAGGAATCTCAGTACAGTACTTCAGTTTTTGAGTGTTTTCACAAAGTATAGTGCTAAACGAGTTTATAAGCAATAAAGCAAGGCTTGTAAAATATAAAAAAAGGCATTTTAAACTGTAAACATAACATAACATCAAAGTAATTGAAAATAAGTTGATTCAAACGTACATTTCCCTAGCTTGACTCATTTCGTTCGTTCTTTTGGATACTCTGAATGACTAGCATATAAGAATGTGAAAGTTTGAACCTCTAACACTATGCACTAAAATCTTTATTTATAATACACCAAAATAACTACTCTCTAGCGGAATTTGCTTCTTTTCACACCATGCGTATCTTGTAACTCCTCTCCATGATCCCACGTTCTCCATTCTTACTCTCGAACCCCATGTTCTCCAAGTTTCCCTCCAAAATGCTTCGCTCGATTGATGGATCTTTTGGGCATTTTGACGTTTCTAGGCCCAATGACTTATGAAGTCCTCCCTGCCCGACTGCTCCTATTTTCAGGCCCAATCACTTACTTATGGAATCTCTCCTGTTAGACTGCATCAATAGTCAAATACTTTATAAAATCTCTCTAAATCTTAGGTAGACTACATCAGTAATCATATTACATAAATCATCTTTTCTAATAGAACCCTTTTGATCCTTTTCTTTTAGTAGCATTTTGGTCCTTATCGAAAATCCCAGCCAACAGAGGTACTAATTAAATTATGATTAGTAGATCTAGTCAAACACATATGGGCAAAGTTCTGAATGTTTCAAACACATATGAGCAAAGTTCAAAATGTTTCATGATTAAATATATTGCTTGTGAGGTGAGTCTATTGTACTAATTAAATCATGTGTGTTTAATTTTAAGTGTGTTGTGTGTTTGGTGTTGTGATATGGTGGGAGAACTGACTTGGGTGTTTTTCATTTTATCGAAATTTTGCGGTTAGCAAGAGTCGCCACCGACTTTTCTTTTATCCAAAAGGAAAGGCTGAAAAGAACATGAGAGACCTTTGCGAATATTTCTTGAGTTCGGGGGGTGGATTATGAAAAGGGAAGTTATCAGCACCCTTTTCATCCATAGTTATCTATGGGCTCTTAGTTGCTTGCTAGATCACTTGCTTTTGTTTGAAAATGTGCTTTGTAGTGGTTTTTTGAAAGTATTTTAAAAAGGTGCCTTCATTTAGGCAAACTTTGTAATAGTTCTCGTTCGTAAGAACGTATACAAAGTGTTAGACTTTTGAAAATGTTTCATGTTTGGAAAATGTTCTTAAAGTGTTTGTGTTTGTTTTTGAAAATAAGCAAGGATGTTTGATTTGAAAGTGAGCAAGCAACTAGGAACAATCTACCTACTCAAAAGTCGTTGTTCGTTTCTTCCTTCCTTTGATATTTCTATCTTACCATTGATTTGGTAAGAAGCCTTATCTTTGGATGTAAAGGGACGGGTGCGGGTCATTGTATAGTCATGATAGCGATGTTGTGAGATGTCTTAGCATTTCTCTTTGAGGGACTAAGATCATTTTGAAAGGCAACATTTGTAGCGTCATCGGGGGACTATGATCTTGTATTTTTTATTTGTTTTTTCTAAGACATCCCACATGTATAACATGACCATTTTTATAATGCAACAAAGTGGAATTACCCTAAGGGTGCAAGTGTGCAAGTGTGTTTGATTTACAAGCATTGTTTATCTTGAATTAGGGTTTACTAATCATTAATTTTAGTCTTGTCATACAAACCCTAATTACTAGCATTTATAGTAAAGCGATAAATTGCGGAAAGTAAAATTACTACACTATTACATCATTAGGGGAGGGGATATACAAATTTACAAATGGGGATTGCAAGAAAATTAAACCTAATTATCTATTACAACCATATTGAATAATGTACCAAAATTGAAAAGAAAATAATGCAAGAATGTAAATGGGAAAGGAAATGATTTTTGTTTGGTTTTTGTGAAAGGGTTTAACTTTGACCTAATTAAGGAAAATGATTAATTAAAATTAAACAAAATTAAACTTAAACTAATTAAGAAAAGAAATTATGTTAGAAAGCATTTTTAGGGTGTTTTATGAAAAGGTTTTTAATTTAATAAAAATAATATGAAAATTAATTAATTAAAAGAAACTTAAGTTCTAAATTAATTAAAAAATAAAATAACTAAACCTAAATCTAATTATTATTTATTAAGAAAAAAGAAATTAAATTTGTTAAAATAAATGTTTTTGTTCTTTTTGCTTTATAAAGAAAATAAACATATAAATGAGAAAATAATAAATAAAAATATTTTTGGATTTTTATTAATAAAAATAATAATAATAATAATAATAATAATAATAATAATAATAAAAAATAATAAAAGAATACTGAAATAAAAGAAAATAAGAAAAAGAAAATAAATAAAAGTTGGGTCAAGTGTGTGAAAGCAGGCAGGGGGGTTAGAAGTCAACAAAAGTAACAAGGCCTAAAGATAGAGGCCTAGGCGCTGCTGTTTGGAGCAAAAAAGAGAGAAAATGTGAAAAATAATGAAAAATGGCAGCGCTGGGGCTTGAACCCACGCCCTGAGCATGAAATGCATGCTGCCTTACCACTAGGGTGGCTATACATCCGTTAACTTAAACAAAACAAAAATAGGTAACACAAGTCAAGTCCTGCAAATGACTTCATCTTCAACCTCCAGCCTGAACATCTGCAACTTCATCATTTCTCATCCATTTGCAAAAATGTAAACATCAAACTTGTTCCAAATTTCACAACGATTCTAGAAATGTAAATTACTAAAACTATATATCAAAGATAAGCATGAATTTTGAATGGTACCAAATTATGACCTAACTTTTTTAGAAAGTTCAAACTTAAAATTCTCACTACTCAAGCAATATAAATGAAATCTATGGACATGTACAATTTCAAGGCAATGATGTCTATATTTTATCTTCACAAATGCAAGCCTAACAATGCCTAAACGAAAAGATAGAAGTTTGGAAATGATACCTCAAAACTGGAAACCGTGGAATGCAAATGAGCTTGATTCAAGGTGTTGCAATGATCAGGTTAGCTTCCTCAAGTTCCCAGTAAGCTAATGCAATGATTAGCTTGAACAATGGATGGCTGGAATGGCCTGGAGAAGTCAACTTGCAGTGCTCTATTTTTGAGTTTGGAAGATGATGAAGATGGAGTTACAGTTATGAAACAGGGTCAGGGATGGACTATATTTGATGTATAGGAGCTTTGTGAATGATTAGGAATGAAAACACACAAGGGAAATGTGAGTTTAGGTTTCAAAGTCAAAATGTGCACAACAATGGAGTTTTTATGCAAGTTCTGATTTGAGGGAGTTTGGGAGAGTCTCAGGGTACTTAAGATCGTGTGTTAACTTGCAAATAGGGCCTCTATTTATAAGCAACAAGTTTGGATGCTTTGAGAAGTCAGAAATCAAGAATCACATGTTTGTGGCTTTTTGCTTGATTTTGAAGAAAGCTTGAGAAATGTGGTTCCAATGCACAAGTACCTGGCTCATAGGGTGGCTTAGAAGCTTTAAACATGTTGCTTCTGAGCATACATGTTGTGTGTGTTCAGAACAACAAGTTAGAGGCTCAAGAAGAGTGGACTTTATGCATAAAGCCACTTTTCCAAAATAGCAATGTTGCCTTTCTTCCTAAAATGGTATTAAGCATGGGCAATGCATTGAATGCTTGGATTAAAGCTTCTAACAGCTGTGTAAACATTTAATTATGGATTTAAAATCATGTAAGAAGCCTTCAAAGTGAGTTTTGTACAACATGTTTGAAGATTGGATCAAGTGTTCATCATAAAATTGACTTGTAGTACAAGAATGAAACCCTAACTTCATGGCTTCGATTATCTTTGCTCAAGTATGATATCAATGTGTTCTTGGACATTTTGGAAAGCTTGTAACATCCTATACAACCTTAATGTTGGACATTTTTTATAATTCATCTTATAACTATGTGAAAAATTATCATGAAGTTAGGTCAAAATCCTACCTAAACTAGGGCAAAATTTCACTAAGTTCTTAAGTTTCATGAGCATGTCTTTACAAAATCATAACTTGAAATACAAGTGTGATCGGTGGATTTAGAACTAACTGTTTAAAGCTGGATCGGGAAATGTCGCGGAAGCAAGAGTCGCCACCGTCTTTTATTTTCTCCAACATGGACAGGACAAAAGCACAGCAAAATTCCTTATGAGATAGTTTCTCGGTTCGGGAGGTAGATTTATAGAAAGGGAAGGTGTTAGCACCCATTCTATCCATGGTTATCCATAGGCTCTTAGATACTTGCTCATTGTGTTTTCAAAAGTGTTTACTTTTCAAGTGTGTGTGGGTTTGAAAAAAGTTTCGTTTAAAGATTTCTGAATAACTCTTGTATCAGTCCTCAAGAGTGTTTGAAAAATTGTTTGAAAGCTTTTTGAAAGTGTCAGTGTGAAAAGAGTTTTGATTTGTTTTTTAATAGAGCAAGTATCCATGAGTCATCTACCTACCCTAAGGAATTAGGCTGTGTAAATGTCCTTAAGGTAGTGCCATCCCACCATTGAGAGGTAGGTAGCACCACCGTTGGAGGTGTTCGGGTCAATTCGAGTTTAGGGACAGTGTGGTCACCAAAGCAATAGTAGGACACCTTAGAAGCTACCCGTATGCCATTGATCCTTTTTTAATCCGAGGCAACCGTTTCGAGGCAACTGGATCATGGACATAAGGACTTACTAAAACGTCCTATACTCGACGACCACGTTTCGAAGGTAAGGCAACAAGTGAGGCGTGCCCTAGAAGTGGTGTGTGTATTTGTGTGTTATTTTCAGTTTAATGTTTATCTTTGATTATTGTATTGTGAGCTACGCTTATTTTTAATTAGCCGTACATTCTTTCATGCAATTAGAATTTAAAAGTGCGGAAATTTAAATGCGGAAAGATAAATCCTACGCTATTACAAGGCGCGGGTCTATACATCGCCAAAATACAAAGACCCGTTTGGTAAAAGATGCGGAAAGTAAATAAATTCCTAATTACTATTACAAGCCTTGAGCAGTTACATAATATTCGAAAGAAAATAAACGTGCGAAAGAAATTGAAATTGAAAGTCCGAGGGTTTTGACCCTTTTGAAATTAAATTGAAATTAAAAGCTAATTAATTATTTAAAGAGAGAAAAGGAATTGTTTTTATGTTTTTGGTATTTATGAAAATAAAGAATTTACAAGGAAACCCTAATTCTAGATTATTTTTAATTATTTAAGAAAATATTCAAGTTAATCTAATTTACACTAATTAATTAAATTACATGTTTATTTACAAAAATATTTAGTAATTAATAATTATAATAATGAGAGAAAATTATTTATTAAAAAAAGATGAAAAGGTCAAAACCCTAATTCTAAATTATTTTATTTATTAAAAACAAATTAAAGTTTAAAACCTAATTTACTAAATTAATGGTTAGGGTTTATTTATAAAAGCATTTTAATGGTGGAATTAAATATAATTAAATATATTACAATTTTTGGTTTCTGAGTTTTTTTATAGAAAATTATTTTATGAAATTAAAGAAAATAATTAAAGCAATAAAAAGAATAAAAAGGAAATAGAAAGTGAAATTAAATATACAAACAGGGGGGGTGTCTGGCCCATTTAGGAGGTTTTTTGAAGTAATTTGGCCCATTGAACAAAGCCTTGTTTCACTTCTTGGGATCACGTGTGGGATGGTTGACTGAGGTACATGATAGACTGCATTATCTGGCCATTGGATGGAACATCAGGGGTGCGTGTCAAGCCTGAGCGTGAGCGTGTATGGTAGAATGTTTGATGGAAGTTGCATGGGAATACGTTACAACAAAAATTATGCAATATGTGGGGGGACCTGGGAATTGAACCCAGGTCCCAATGCTTACCAGCCACGTCTTCTACCAACTGAACCATTGCGTTCGTTTGTTAACATAATGATAAAGAAGCATAATATATGTAACATGCCAAATATGCTGAAATAATGAAAAAACGCGCCAAAGTTCAAATGTCCCAATAGCACCAAGCCACGCATGCTTCTTCTCCGTTTGCCTGCAATTATATGAAGCAAATAGCGGGGGTTTTAAACCCCCACAAAACCAAAATCCAGAAAATAGCGATTAGAAGAGGACGAAATATAAAAAAGGCGCGATTGTTTCATTGAATTCGTCTTGTTGTCACGATTTGGTCTATACCGGTTTGAATGTCCAATTTTACCATGTGAGGAAAGCCCCAATTTAGAGCTTCTGAAACCCTAAGTTTCAACCATGGTGGATTCTGATTTAGGCAATATTATCACAATTAAGTTGTGCCAATCGCTTCAGAATGTTAATATTAGTATAAATCAATCAAGAAAGATGGCTAAAAGTGCATGAATCGTGATATGGAATTCAAGGAATTTTGGCAAACCGTATAACATGTGTTCTTCAGTTCTTTACACATTTTGACTCGTTCTCGATTGCAAACGCTTCCTAGATGTTTTGGCAATGTATTGGAATGCTTTTGAAGCTTTGAATTGTGCTCTAACTATGAAATCAGTTTTCAAGTTTTTGGCCTAAAATTGCAAATTGGTTATGCAGCTTCTGAGCAGTTTTTCGTGTCTCTTCCATTAGGTTTGAGTTGTGCATAAGTAAGCGAATGAAATTAGGTCAAAAACAAGCCCAAAGATCCATGCATTCATGTTTTGAATATTTGATTTTTATCACATCTTTTTCAATCTTTTTTTCATGCCAATCTTGCCAAATATGGATGATTTTGTCCCCTTGAGATGATGCACGAAATCTCTTGCATATAATGAACATATTTGCTGCACAAAAAAGATTTAAAACCATTATTTGATATTTTTCTCATAATTAAATTTAATTAAATGAATTAATAAGAATAAAAATTCAATTAATTAATTAAAAATAAGAAAATAAATCCCTTTGAGCTTAATGGGTCGTTCATATGCTTTGGGTAATGATTCAAGGAAGAATTTGAGGCCCATTAGCAAATTTGAAGCCTTTTGTGCAAAGTTGACTTTTCAAAATTCCCAAAGATTTCCCAACTTATCCAATGCATATCTTGCTCAATTTTGAAGCTATGATCATGTTCTTGGACATTTTGGAAAGGTCTTGAAGTCCTCTAACCAATGTCTTTGGTCCCATGTCATTTTGATTTACCAATCTCAAGTTATGGTCTTTGACTTAAAGTGCCTTTTTGTTGACTTTTGAAAATGACCTATAATGTTGAAATTGATAACTTTTTGTGAGAGCATTTCTTGGACTTGAAGTGTGAAGATGAGTTGTAGGAAACGTCATCCCCTTCAAAATGAGCATTGGATGGGATTTTTCTGATAAACCATGAGGAAGTTATGCCTTGGTCAATTTGTAGTTGACTTTTTCAGCTGTCCAAAAATAGAAACTTTTGCATCTTGAGACTTTTTGAGCCATGCTTTGAGAATCATGATCAAGAATTGATCAAATGATGTTTGTGGCTTCAAAATAAGATGTTGACCAAAAATTTTGACTTTTGACTGTCAAATGACCATTTTGCCCCTATAGTTGACTGTGAAGCATTTAGGGTTTTTGACTGTGCAACTTGATGCTGAGTCTTGAAACTTGACATGTGGATGCTTGACAATGTATCTAGGCGTGTGGGACTTGATTGGACCCTTGAAAACCTCAATTTCTTTGCAAGAGCCAAAACCCTAATTTTGACTGTGTTAGGAGGCAATTGGACTGTGCAACCCTTGAGAGATTTTGAAGCTTGATCTTGGCAAATCTTGAAGAATATGGGAGGGAAAATTTTGGGGTACAACAGTTGCCCCTGTTCAATCTTCTTAGACCTGAGGATGTAGATTGGATGGCGTTCCTTTCGTAATCCGAAGGTAGAAGATGATTGAACACTAGAGTGCCCAGAAATTTGCACTCGCATAGTAGAGCATCAGAAGTGTGATGGCGGGAATGGGCTTACAGATGCCATTTGGAGACTGATGGATAGGAAAATGGGCTTATAGATGCCATCTGGTGTTGTGATAGAGTCTTGTCGGGAATGGGCTTATAGATGCCATTTGGAGACTGTTGGTATGTGGATGGGCTTATAGATGCCATCGGGAGGTTGTCGATCGCGTAAGGGATTCCTTAGCGAGAACTTGCGTACCTGAGGAAAAAAATAATTACCTGGCCTGTTACAGGAGTTGATCTTCAAACCCTTTATGTAGATGTGCCCTGGCTGGATACAGGTATCGAATCTTTAAACTCTTCAGACGTGCCCTGGCAAGATACAGGAATCGAGTCCGGAGAATATAGTCGTCAACAGATACACCCTGGCAAGATACAGGAATCGGATCTTCGAACTCTTCAGACGTGCCCTGGCAAGATACAGGAATCGAGTCTGGAATTAGTCGTCAACAGATACACCCTGGCAAGATACAGGAATCGGATCTGGAGTTGCGACAGTTGATAGGTAATTTTTGTAAGTTGAAAGAGGGAACCTGTGTAGGGTTTCCTGGTGATGAGCTTGTGTAAAACTGCATCCTTGGAAATGGAGAACCTGTGTAGGGTTTCTGGGTGACGAGTCCGTGTAAAAAATCATCTTTGGAAAGAAAGAACCTGTGTAGGGTTACTTTGATGATGAGCCCGTGTAAAACTGCATCCTGGAAGGAGTAAAACCTGGGTAGAGTTTCTGATGACGAGTCCGTGTAAAACTGCGTCTTTGGGAAGAGAGAACCTGTGTAGGGTTTCTTTGACGACGAGCCCGTGTAAAACTACGTCTGGAGAGAGAGAACCTGTGTAGGGTTTCTTCGGGCTAAGTTCGTGTAAAAATTCTGGAGGAACCGGGGTAAGGTTACTTCGGGATAAGTCCGTGTAAGACTTCTGGAGGAACCGGGGTAAGGTTACTGCAGGATAAGTTCGTGTAAAACTTCTTGATGAGCCGGGGTAAGGTCATCTTGAGATAAGTCCGTGTAAGACTTCTGGAGGAACCGGGGTAAGGTTACTGCAGGATAAGTTCGTGTAAAACTTCTTGATGAGCCGGGGTAAGGTCATCTTTGAGATAAATCCGTGTAAGACTTCTTCTGAAAGAAAAGGAACCGGTGTAGGGTTACTTTGATGATAAGTCTGTGTAAGACTTCGTCTGAAAATTGAGAAGGAACCGGTGTAGGGTTGCTTCATGATAAGTCCGTGTAAGACTTCTTTTGAGAAGAAAAGGAACCAGTGTTGGGTTGCCCGAGGATAATCAAGTAGATAATTGTCCTGTTTGGTTTCGGATATTAACCCATGATCAGTTGTCCACAGAATTTTCCTGGCTTGTTACCGGTATTGATCTGGAACTGTAAAGGTAGATGGTAATCATCTTTTGATTGACTTTTTCCTGAAAAGGCAAAGTATTAGTCGTATGCAATGTCATGATGCATGAACTGCATGATTTTAAGATGTTCTCAAAGATAAATGAGATTTGTGTTGTATGATGCGTATGCATGCTATAATGTATGAAGATGTGATATTTATGACTGTATTTTTGTCTAGGAAAATAAATCCTTGACGGGTGCCGGGAAGTCAAATCCTGGGCTAATGTTGAAGAGTAGCGTTCTTTGTTTCCTCTGGGGATGATGGTTGCAAGAATACCGGTAGGAGAAGATGACTCCATTGGGGAATAAACTTGGCGAATAGATTACTCTGCGGGGAGTGAACTCTGTGGGGAAAGAGATACTTTGCTGAGGTTGATGATAAATCCGCTGGGGATACCATTGTTAAGCTCTGTTAGAAGATTGGATGAACCCTGCTGGGGATAGGAAGACTTTGCCGGGGACGATCTTTTCGTGGCAATTGGCTGAGGATAATCTAGTTATATCCTGGTGGGGAAATAACCTTTGAATAAAGCCGGGGGAGCGTTCGTACTATGCGGATGACAAGCTTCCAGAATCTACTGGGGATAAGCTTCCTACTGGGGAGTTTGATTAAGTTCTCCTGGGGAAACTTCTGAGGTTGCACGGGGGAAGTGGCTTCACTGGATGTCTGGTATTCCGCCGGGGAACAATCTTAGATCAAGATTTCCGGGGATGCTTGTTAGGAATGTCTGTGTATTCCGTTGAGGAATGTTGAGATCTTCGGGGGATAATCCAACTTCCTTAAGGCTGACAGTATATTAACTCTGCTTGGGAGAGAATTGTTGAGTCTTGGCTCACTCTCTGTGGAATGGAGATATCTGGTCGTTCTTCAGCTGAACCTACCTTGTTACCTTGGTGGACAGAGCAACTAAACATGCTTGGACAACTCACTATTGCCCCTGTTTCTGTTGTGGGAGAGGAAGATACCCTGTAGAGGTGCTTGGTGACTGCCGGTCGACAAATCTTCTTTTGGTAGGCAAGTGACGAGATGACGGGACATAGTCGTACGCTTTGATCCCTAATTTTTGCCTGGACCGCCCTTTCGGGTTTTCAGTCCACTGGGATACCCATTTTTGCCCAAGCCGCCTTTTCAGGTTTTCGACTTGTCGGGTGTACAGATTTTTTCATTTCATCCCTTATTTTTTCCCGAACCCTTTTGGTTCGCCGGGAAGCCCTTATTTTTGCCTAGGTGTGTCAACCTAGCGGGTCTTTGATTATGCGCAGTATTTTTTTTCGACTATGTCCACATTCTCAGAATGTAGGGAGTTGTCACTGTCGGTAGTGTTGTGTTACCATACCACCAGAATATCTTCGTTTGATCGTCCAATGCCCCAAGTGATCCAGATGGAGATTTGCCCCCAAGTTGTTTGGCCTTTTGGGAGATTCTCCAAATCTTGACTTAACTGCCCCAGATGATGGACAATGATCATGCCATGCCCCTTGGTTGGAAGTACTTTTGTTCACTTAGATATTCGTCGTGCGAATTTCTATGCTGTTCAAACAAAAAGTCACATGCAAACAAAGTTATGTTAAAAATGCAAAGCTTATGTCTGTTTTGAAGTTTTTGAAAATGCAGTTTTTTTTTTATAAAAACAAGTGAATTTTTATAAACTGTGATGTCAACTCGTTATTTTACAGCAAGCCTTAAGGAGTCAGGATACCTTTGTAACGGTATGCTTTCGAACTAACCCATGCTTCAGCTAGGACTTTTAAGGGTTATAACGTGGCCAGGTTCACGGTTTAAGAAACAAAGGATAAAGGCTCAAATTTTATTTGTACCCACCCGCTCTTCGTGATGTTCTTCAAACCTAAACTCAGCTGATCGTGCGTTAGACCTTGTTTGAGTCTTTGTCCTGATATTCCGGTGATGGTTCGGATGTTGACAGTTTACTTTGAATAGGTAGTCATTTTTTTTGGTTGAGGGTTTGTAGGACCTCTTTCTTTTTGATTTTGTTATCCCTGTTTTTTTTTGCCTGAACTGTTTCTTTTGTGATTACAGTCAGCGGGATGCCCCAGTTTTGTAAGTCTCCTTCATAGGTTCTGACTTGTTGGGCTTTTATTTCTGAGAGGTAATGACTGCCTGTATTGACGATTATTCGGAACCATCATTGTCTTTTGTTTTGTAAGGACCTCTTTGGTGCCGTTCGTTATGCACTTGAATCAACTGAGAGAACTACCCTGCCCCAGGTTATGATTAAGGGTTTTAATTTTCGAAAAGAAAAACTCCTACTTCTTTGGCTCGAAGGGGTTGACGAGGGATTATCTTCCTTATAACTCCTGTGTTTAGGATTTGAAACAATGCTTGTACCTCATCAGTGGGGTCTATTCAAAAGCATACTGTAAAGATCGTGGTATCGTTTTCGTCATCCTCCCTCAAGAGGCTTAGAATTTTAAAAGCGAGTGTTGAACATCAAAAATAAAGCAATTTTGAATATAGTGAACACAATTACTTCAAAACAGACACGTGTAATGCATTAATGAAATAACCAAGTTTGTCATGAAATAAAATGTTTGAACAATCAAAGAAAATTACAATTTGAACATTCAAATGAACAAAAGTTTCCAATCCTAGCCATGTTTTGGAAATGGAGCAGTGATCACATTGGGAGTCTCAGCAGGCTCGAATTCGATCTCCTTAGCGTCGATCATATTCTGAATCTTGTACTTCAGCGCCCAACAATCCTCAGTATCGTGCCCCGGGCTATTAGAATGATAAGCACACCTCGCTTCTGGGTTGTAGTTTGGAGAGGAGGTCTTGGGATTTGCAGGAGGGTTGATCACCGCAATCAGATTCATTTTCAACATGTGCTGCAATGCTTGTGACAAAGGCATGTTGATGTTGGTGAATTGTCTTTTAGGCTCGTCCGGCCTTCTCTAATTTCCCTTTTGTGGTTGTCGGCGTGGTGCAGAACCAGAGATCATGACTGCCCCTGCATGTTGGTCACAGCGTCTCTTTTGACTGTATGCAGCATTAGACTCTTTCTTCCCCGTGTAAGGCTTTTTGTGAGTGTCAGAAGGTGTAGCCTCTTGAATCTTCCCAGCCTTGATGCCAGCTTCAATTCTTTCCCCAGTCAGAATGAGGTCTATAAACCCTGCAGATGAATTACCAATGAGATGATTGAAGAACGGCCCGGATAGGGTCCCCAAGAACATATCAACGAGTTCCCGGTCAGTCAGAGGTGGTTGTACCCTTCCAGCAAGGTCCCTCCATTTTTGAGCATATTCTTTAAAACCTTCGCCTGAACCCATAGACATTCCCTGAAGCTGAGTGCGTGTGGGTGCAAGGTCGGCATTGTACTGGTACTGCTTGTAGAATGCAGTAGCCAAGTCCTCCCAGCTGCGGATGTTGGCTCCATTCAGTTGATAGAACCAGTCGAGTTGAGTTCCTGACAGACTATCCTGAAAGAAGTGAATCCATAAATTACTGTCAGCCGTGTAGGGTTGGATCCTCCTTATGTATGACCTGAGATGCAGCTTAGGACAGGAAGCCCCATCGTATTTTGCAAAAGTAGGTGCTTTGAATTTATAAGGGATCACCACCCCAGAAGACAGACCTAGATCTTCGAAGTCCAGGCCAGGCACATTTTGTATTTCCATAGCACTTAGCCTGTCTTCTAACTGTTTGTACCTGTCCTCAGCTGGAGGGTACTGTTCGTCATTGTAATCGGTCTCGTTGTCGGAGACTACTGGGCTAGGCACCTCTCTCTCATGGGGACTGTCTTTCCCAACAGATGGGGTAGTCTGCTCAACTTCATTTTGTGATCCATTCCCAGATTTGCGTCTAGGGTTGAACAGCACCGTCCTCTTCTTCTTCTTTTTCAAAAGCAGTGTCTTCAGATCTTGTTGCCCCTGGGCTAGACTCATGATCAGCTCTTGGAACTGGGCGTTCTGAGCCTGGAGGGCCTTGATGGATTGCTCAGTAGATGACTCAGGATTCATGATGATCGGCTGATATAAACAGCGAAGAAGGTAAGCAACCTGTAAAAGGGATACCTGTAATGCAATGATATGTATGTATGCATGCAATGTTTTCAAGGATCTCACGGGGTAAACAAAGAAACTTGTTAGAATTGGAGTCCGATAGCTTGATTGAAGGAACTGCATGTTGTTGAGAATCCTTCTTCAAGGGTCAAGGCTCACCATATCGAGTGAGTCATAGCCCCTGACAACCTTGGCTAGAGGAAAATAAATCCCATTTGTCCCTTGTTGGATAATTGGTTCAGCATCACCTGCATCACAAGCCCTTGAGATCCTTGAAATGGATTAGTTCTTATGAAGGATGTATGCAATGGTATGATGTTATGCTATGCATGGGGTAATGTAGGTAAACCCTGTTATGAGTCCCAATTAAGCACTGTAAACAAAACCTGCAAGAAATTCAAGTGTCAGATAACAAGCATGCAAATAGTCAAGTTGGAAGGCACACAAGTCACACAAGACAGCCCTTAGAGTTTAGGCCAGCATGAAGTTTGGGGTACTACCCTCTTGAAGTTAGTGGGTTAAGACCTGTCCTATCAAAAGTAATCGGGTTCTAGTGGATCCCAATATCACTGACTACCCTCAATCGGTCATAACTCTAACGTCGCAATCTTTTCTTGCGGCCAGAACCATCGCGAGAGTTTAGCCTCAATGGGTGTAGCATACTGCTACTGTTCTATTGGCCAAGTTGGGTCATTTAAGGTTCTAAGGTCGGTTGGTGCTTAATGACTCCTCAGAAGACCCATATTCTCCTCGTTGCGACACAAGGGAAATCAGTACAGACCAAGATGCCACACCAACGTAGCCACTGTTTCACCCATGTCGGTCTATGCCAGACAGGTCCCTCACAGCTTATGCTACCTAACAGGGTATCCCCAGATCCGGGTTAGGATCTATGTAACTCCGAAATAGCACCCAAAATAATAAAGCAAACAAACACAGCAATTGAAAACACAAGTCTGAGTTATCCTAAGGTACACCTCACTTTAAGTATTGTCCCCAGCAGAGTCGCCAGTTCTGTGATCGGTGGATTTAGAACTGACTGTTTAAAGCTGGATCGCGAAATGTCGTGAAAGCAATAGTCGCCACCGTCTTTTATTTTCTCCAACATGGACAGGACAAAAGCACAGCAAAATTCCTTATGAGATAGTTTCTCGGTTCGGGAGGTAGATTTATAGAAAGGGAAGGTGTTAGCACCCTTTCTATCCATGGTTATCCATGGGCTCTTAGATACTTGCTCATTGTGTTTTCAAAAGTGTTTGCTTTTCAAGTGTGTGTGGGTTTGAAAAAAGTTTCGTTTAAAGATTTCTGAATAACTCTTGTATCAGTCCTCAAGAGTGTTTGAAAAATTGTTTGAAAGCTTTTTGAAAGTGTCAGTGTGAAAAGAGTTTTGATTTGTTTTTTAATAGATCAAGTATCCATGAGTCATCTACCTACCCTAAGGAATTAGGCTGTGTAAATGTCCTTAAGGTAGTGCACTATTGAGAGGTAGGTAGCACCACCGTTGGAGGTGTTCGGGTCAATTCGAGTTTAGGGACAGTGTGGTCACCAAAGCAATAGTAGGACACCTTAGAAGCTACCCTTATGCCATTGATCCTTTTTTAATCCGAGGCAACCGTTTCGAGGCAACTGGATCATGGACATAAGGACTTACTAAAACGTCCTATACTCGACGACCACGTTTCGAAGGTAAGGCAACAGGTGAGGCGTGCCCTAGAAGTGGTGTGTGTATTTGTGTGTTATTTTCAGTTTAATGTTTATCTTTGATTATTGTATTGTGAGCTACGCTTATTTTTAATTAGCCATACATTCTTTCATGCAATTAGAATTTAAAAGTGCGGAAATTTAAATGCGGAAAGATAAATCCTACGCTATTACAAGGCGCAGGTCTATACATCGCCAAAATACAAAGACCCGTTTGGTAAAAGATGCAGAAAGTAAATAAATTCCTAATTACTATTACAAGCCTTGAGCAGTTACATAATATTCGAAAGAAAATAAACGTGCGAAAGAAATTGAAATTGAAAGTCCGAGGGTTTTGACCCTTTTGAAATTAAATTGAAATTAAAAGCTAATTAATTATTTAAAGAGAGAAAAGGAATTGTTTTTATGTTTTTGGTATTTATGAAAATAAAGAATTTACAAGGAAACCCTAATTCTAGATTATTTTTAATTATTTAAGAAAATATTCAAGTTAATCTAATTTACACTAATTAATTAAATTACATGTTTATTTACAAAAATATTTAGTAATTAATAATAATAATAATAATGAGAGAAAATTATTTATTAAAAAAAGATGAAAAGTTCAAAAACCCTAATTCTAAATTATTTTATTTATTAAAAACAAATTAAAGTTTAAAACCTAATTTACTAAATTAATGGTTAGGGTTTATTTATAAAAGCATTTTAATGGTGGAATCAAATATAATTAAATATATTACAATTTTTTATTTCTGAGTTTTTTTATAGAAAATTATTTTATGAAATTAAAGAAAATAATTAAAGCAATAAAAAGAATAAAAAGGAAATAGAAAGTGAAATTAAATATACAAATAGGGGGGTGTCTGGCCCATTTAGGAGGTTTTTTGAAGTAATTTGGCCCATTGAACAAAGCCTTGTTTGACTTCTTGGGATCACGTGTGGGATGGTTGACTAAGGTACATGATAGATTGCATTATCTGGCCATTGGATGGAACATCAGGGGTGCGTGTCAAGCCTGAGCATGAGCGTGTATGGTAGAATGTTTGATGGAAGCTGCATGGGAATACGTTACAACAAAAATTATGCAATATGTGGGGGGACCTGGGAATCGAACCCAGTTCCCAATGCTTACCAGCCACGTCTTCTACCAACTGAACCATTGCGTTCGTTTGTTAACATAATGATAAAGAAGCATAATATATGTAACATGCCAAATATGCTGAAATAATGAAAAAACGCGCTAAAGTTCAAATGTCCCAATAGCACCAAGCCACGCATGCTTCTTCTCCGTTTGCCTGCAATTATATGAAACAAATAGCGGGGGTTTTAAACCCCCACAAAATCAAAATCCAGAAAATAGCGATTAGAATAGGACGAAATATAAAAAAGGCGTGATTGTTTCATTGAATTCGTCTTGTTGTCACGATTTGGTCTATACCGGTTTGAATGTCCAATTTTACCATGTGAGGAAAGCCCCAATTTAGAGCTTCTGAAACCCTAAGTTTCAACCATGGTGGATTCTGATTTAGGCAATATTATCACAATTAAGTTGTGCCAATCGCTTCAGAATGTTAATATTAGTATAAATCAATCAAGAAAGATGGCTAAAAGTGCATGAATCGTGATATGGAATTCAAGGAATTTTGGCAAACCGTATAACCTGTGTTCTTCAGTTCTTTACACGTTTTGACTCGTTCTCGATTGCAAACGCTTCCTGGATGTTTTGGCAATGTATTGGAATGCTTTTGAAGCTTTGAATTGTGCTCTAACTATGAAATCAGTTTTCAAGTTTTTGGCCAAAAATTGCAAATTGGTTATGCAGCTTCTGAGCAGTTTTTTGTGTCTCTTCCATTAGGTTTGAGTTGTGCATAAGTAAGTGAATGAAATTAGGTCAAAAACAAGCCCAAAGATCCATGCATTCATGTTTTGAATATTTGATTTTTATCACATCTTTTTCAATCTTTTTTTCATGCCAATCTTGCCAAATATGGATGATTTTTTCCCCTTGAGATGATGCACGAAATCTCTTGCATATAATGAACATATTTGCTGCACAAAAAAGATTTAAAACCATTATTTGATATTTTTCTCATAATTAAATTTAATTAAATGAATTAATAAGAATAAAAATTCAATTAATTAATTAAAAATAAGAAAATAAAACCCTTTGAGCTTAATGGGTCGTGCATATGCTTTGGATAATGATTCAAGGAAGAATTTGAGGCCCATTAGCAAATTTGAAGCCTTTTGTGCAAAGTTGACTTTTAAAAATTCCCAAAAATTTCCCAACTTCTCCAATGCATATCTTGCTCAATTTTGAAGCTATGATCATGTTCTTGGACGTTTTGGAAAGGTCTTGAAGTCCTCTAACCAATGTCTTTGGTCCCATGTCATTTTGATTTACCAATCTCAAGTTATGGTCTTTGACTTAAAGTGCCTTTTTGTTGACTTTTGAAAATGACCTATAATGTTGAAATTGATAACTTTTTGTGAGAGCATTTCTTGGACTTGAAGTGTGAAGATGAGTTGTAGTAAACGTCATCCCCTTCAAAATGAGCATTGCATGGGATTTTTCTGATAAACCATGAGGAAGTTATGCCTTGGTCAATTTGCAGTTGACTTTTTCAGCTGTCCAAAAATAGAAACTTTTGCATCTTGAGACTTTTTGAGCCATGCTTTGAGAATCATGATCAATAATTGATCAAATGATGTTTGTGGCTTCAAAATAAGATGTTGACCAAAAATTTTGACTTTTGACTGTCAAATGACCATTTTGCCCCTGCAGTTGACTTTGAAGCATTTAGGGTTTTTGACTGTGCAACTTGATGCTGTGAGTCTTGAAACTTGACATGTGGATGCTTGACAATGTATCTAGGCATGTGGGACTTGATTGGACCCTTGAAAACCTCAATTTCTTTGCAAGAGCCAAAACCCGAATTTTGACTGTGTTAGGAGGCAATTGGACTGTGCAACCCTTGAGAGATTTTGAAGCTTGATCTTGGCAAATCTTGAAGAATATGGGAGGGCAAATTTTGGGGTACAACAACAAGCATTTCTAAAAAAAATTATGTTCTACAATTTTTCATATCTCATTGATATCTACAACTTTCATGTTGGAAGTTTTCTTTGAATCATCTTGCATCATGGTGTAAATTTGGCTCAAAGTTGTGAAAAAAATGTGAATTTCCAACACTTAGAAAAAATTATAAGTTTAGACATTTTGACTTTTCAAAATGAAATCTTGAATTTTTGATTTCTTGATGAACAAGTTTAAAATGTTGACATGTCTTGATGAATTGTAATCTTTGAAACTTGATTTTGACCAAAAAGTCAAAGTTTGAATTTCCAGTGTACAGATGATTTTTCATCAGTTGACTGAAATTCATCTGTCAACAAATTGATCTTGAGGAATGTTTTGAGCCATTCCATTAGGTCAAATGAATTATTTGAAACCTTGAGATCATAACTTAAACCAATCAATCATTTTCTAGGTCAAAAATCAGAAATTGCACCTTCTCAGTCAAAACCCTAAATTTGACCATTTTGGCCTTTTGATGATCTGATCAAATTTATTGAGGAATTGTGATCCAAACTTGATCAATTGCCATATATGAGTTCATAATGTTGATATGGATCAAAATTTATGAAGTTTGACTGTAAATTGACCACAGTTGACTTTTTCCCCAATACAGCTGATTTTAGGTCAACTGATCAATTGACTGAGCAAAAATGTGATCCAAGAGTTGAAACTTGACATGAGCAAACTTGAGAGTCCAAAATGATCCATGAAAGTCATATGGGGAATTAAAATTCCATTTGTCCTTGTACAAACTCAAACCCTAATTTGAGTCATTAGTGCTTAAGGAGGTGTCTTGAGCTGATCAAACCTTGTGCAGTCTTGAATCAATGGAGATCTTGTGAGAGATTACTTGAGAAATGAGAGGGCAAATTTTTGGGTACAACAGGTGTATTGTATTGCGTTTGTAGTTATTTATAATTTTATCTCAACTTTATTATTTGGAAGGAAAAAATTAATTAAAAATATAAAATTAGAAGAATTTTTTTAAAAAAAGCTATTAAATTAAAAAAAATAAAACAAATTATGTAACTCTTAATCATTTTAATTTAATTTCAATCAATAAATGATATTAATATATAATCATAAAAACAAATATAAAAAAAATAAAAAAAAGAATATAAAATAAAAATGGTGGGACAGTGGTTGTACCTGACCAGGAGGAATTGTCAAAGCCCACAAGCTTCGAGTCGACCAGCGGTTGGATGTGAAGTGAGGGGGGTACCTGCAAGACACTCCGATGCCAAAGTGAGGTTCAGAGCAATACAAGCAAGTATGAGAGTGAGTATGAAATAATGAATATCTGACCTTCTCAAGTGAGAGAGTATGTATATCCCCCAACGCTAGGCCAAGATCCCCATCGTTGGGTTGGGCAAGCAGGCCCAAAAATAGAGACTTCCAGATCCTACGGGCATAGTGGGGGTCAACATGTGGTCCATAACCTGGGTGGACACCTCTAAACTATTAGGAGGATATGGATGCAGTCTTTTCGGGACCAAGAGGACTCCATAATATTCTGAGGTGTTGAGGTTCAGCCCTATGAGGAGGATGCTCGTGAGGTACTTCTGTTCATAGTGGACCCTCCCCTCCAGTTGTGTAGTTGTCCCGGAGGATTTATCTTGGTTGACAAGAAGAGTGGGCATGCTTGAGAGGTCCTCCTGACCTTCACCGACCCTTCTCGCCATTCCTGGGGTTGCCCGGTAAGGAAAGGCCATGTCGAACAGAAGAACGAGGTTATTTCCCGATCTAATCTAGGGCAGTCGTCGTTAGTAGGTGTAATATGGTGGGAGAACTGACTTTTGGTTTTGCGTTTTATTGCAAATTTTGTGGATAGAAAGAGTCGCCACTGACTTTTCTTTTATCCAATAAAGGAAAAGGTGAAAAGAACAGGAAAGACCTTCGACATTTTGAGTTCGGGGGGTAGATTATGAAAAGGGAAGGTGTTAGCACCTTTTTCATCCATAGTTATCTACGGGCTCTTAATCGCTAGCTCACTTTTGAAAATGCTTTAGTGAATGTGTGTTTGAAAATATTTTGAAAGAAATGCATAAGTGCGGCAACTTTGTAATGATTCTCGTATCAGTTGAGAACGCATACAAAGTATTTGTTTTGAAAATATTTCAGAGAGAAGTGTTTGTGTGAAAAAATATGTTTTATTTGTGAGCAAGCGACTACGAGTTATATACCTACTCAAAAGTCTTTTGTGTTACTTTCCTCTTCCTTTATATAGTGCTATTCTACCATTAGTTAGTAGGAAGCCCTATCGTTGGATGTTTAAGGGACAGGCGCGGGTCATCGTACAGTCATAAAGGAAACTCGTAGGGTGCTTTAGCAATTTGTCGTAAGGGACTAAGATTGTTTACCGAAGGCAACATCGAAGGGTCATCGAGGGACTACGATCTTTTTAACCGAGGGTCTTTGCTAAAGTGTCCCACATTCGAGGGACGTGACTGTTTTCCGAAGGCAACAAGTGGAGTCACCCTAGAGATACGTGTGTGAATAGTGTTCAGTTTTCAATTAATTTGTCTTGAGATTAAGTTTTCTAGTGTTTGTTTTTATATCTTGCCATAGAAACCTAGTTATTATACAATAATAAGTAAAAACAGTAAAAACAGAAAAGAAAGATCCTACGCTATTATAATGCTTCGGGAGAGGGGTACAAAACCACAAAAATTAGGGGAAAGAAAGAATGCAGTAAAAATAACCTAATTAACTATTACAACCTTTAGCAGATACATAATTCCGAAAACTAATGTGAAACATAAGTAAAGCGCGAAGGTTGTGGAGAGAAACGGAGAAATTGTTTAACAGAAAATAATTCATGATTAATTCTAATGATTAATTGATTTTAATTGAGAAAAAGGAATTAATTTAAACCTAAAATAAAACCCTAAATTATTTTTAATAAAAAAGAGTTTAATAAAAAAACCTAAAAAAGGACTAAATTTATTTTAATTTAAGCAAAAAAAGGAATTAACTTAATTATAAAAAAATGATTGGTTAAATTAAAAAAAACCTAAAGTCTAAATTTATTTTAAATTAAAAAAGATATTAATTAATCTAATTATGATTAAAAAAATTATAAAAATAAAAACAAAGAGAATTGGGCCTCGAAACATAGCAGACGAAAAGGGGGTATAGCAAAGTAATTTGCTAGTCTCAACATGACAAGGCCCAGCATGCCTGTACTGGATCCAGTGAGGATAGTTCCATGACGTTCACTATGAGGAGGACACATCTGGGATGCTGGATTTGATCATGTGATGATCAAGTGATGATGAAGTAAGGAGCACAATGAGCGTGCTAGGCTGGCTTGTATTGGATCTGCAAGTAAGAAAAAACATGAAAAAAATAATACCAGGGGAAGGGATCGAACCAATGCCCTGGTACACTAACACCTTTGCAATACTCGCTTCTACCACTAGGGAGGCCTTACATCCACTAACTTGTATCAATCAAAACGTATATAATATAAAATGACTGCTAATGTCAGACAAACAAAAAACATGTGTGCATGGGTGGGTCTCTGGTATTTAGAGAGAGCCAATTATGATGATCCATCATGCCACGCAGACGGTCAGAATTTTTAAACCATCGCCCATGCTGGTTTCCACCATCTTCTTCGATGAGAAGATTTTTGAAATCTGTGAAATACGTAAAACCAAAGCAGACAAAACATGTTATCCCCCTTAAAATTTCCTCCTGAGTTCGAATATGGGGTCTGTTTTGGCTAAAAGTCCATGTATCACGAGTTTCGAATAAGAAACCCTAGCACGGTTCAACAATGGTAATCCAAGATTTGGACGTTACAAACTCCATGTAATGACTGTGACCTGCTATAAACATTTGTATAAATTGATATGGACGATTAGAAATATTCTACAATGTATAGAATTAAAAACACAACTAATGGAAAAAATTGCAATCCGAGATGATGAACATGATCATTTCAGGCATGGGAAACCATTGAAATTAACTGTACTTACTCTGTAGATGTTCAGGAAGTGATAAGAGTGCTTGGTTTTGCTCGAATATGGCTTTAAATTGCTACATGAAATTGCAAGTTTCTTTGAAAAAAAATTAGTTTTGAAACCCTTATGCTTGTGGTAGTTGCGCCTGCCTTTGCATCTGATGATGTTTTCTATTTATAGACTTGTGGAATTAGGTCAACAAACTTGGTAAACAATCTTGTGTGATCAAAGCATGATTTGTTTCCAAAAATGATTTCAAATACTTTCCAGAATTTGAAGATTCACTTCCAAGATAATTCCACATGGTTTCTAGCATTAGTTGGAAAGGATTTGGGCTTTTGATTTGATCCAAAATGAATATCCACGCGCCTATTACCTTTTACTTGTATTTTATTATATTTATTTTGAATTTAATTGAGTAAAAATCCAAATAAACATAAATAAAAATTAAGGTAAGGTAAGAATGATTTTAGGATTCCTCTAAGGAATCATGGACATGTTTAGACCTTAAAACTTAGGTGCATTAGTCCAAAATTTTCAAGTTTACTCAAAATGAACTTCATGCATCTTCTCAAAATTTCCCAACTTGCAATGGTCATAACTCTCTCATTTTTCATCTTTTGATGACGATGTTTGACTTTTTGAAAAGCTCAAGATGTCATCTTCAATTTATATTTTGACCATTTTGGCATTTGGAGACTTTATCTTGATGTAAGTTTCCTTGACAAAAAGTGTATTTTTGTTGATTTTTGAATTGACCTATAGTTGACTCATATCTCTCAAATGAAGCATTTTTTGGACTTGAACATACATATACAAAGTTGTAGAGAATTAATTTTCCTTCAAAATGGAATTTGTTTAGGGGAAAGTTGATGAAGCATGTGAAAGTTATGCTTGGTCAAAGTTCAGTTGACTTCTCCTAAGGAAACCCTTATTTGGCAACTTTTGACTTTTGATGATTTGAGGGATTTTCTTGAGGAATCATGATCAACCCTTGATAAAATGATGAATATCACTTCAAAATGTTAATGTTGAACAAAAACCTTAAAGTTTGACTGTATGTTGACCATAGTTGACTTTTTATCCAATACAATCGATTTTCAATCACTTGAGCTATTGATTGAGCAAACTTATGATGCAAGGTTTGAAACTTGCTATGAGCATCCTTGAATACATATGAGGACCCATGAAAACCACTTGGGACCTTGGAAAACCAATCTTCCTTGAGAAACACAAAATCCTAGTTATGGATCATTGCTTAGGAGGAGAATTTGTCTGATCAATTCTTGAGCGTCCTTGAGCATTTGAGAACCCTAGAAGAACGTCTCAAAGAAAATGGGAGGGCAAATTTTAGGGTACAACAGCTACCCCTGTTCAATAGTCTTAAACCTGAAGAGTTAGATTGGCATGTCCGCCATTCGTGACTTGAAGGTAGAAAATGATTGAACACTTAAGTGCCCAGAAATTTGCACTTGCTCGTGCACCCAGTAACATTGTTGGTTAATTATATTGGGAATGGGCTTAGAGATGCCATTTAGAGAGGTGACGGAGAGTCGTCATAGATGGGCTTATAGATGCCATCCAGGATAATTGTTGATAAGAAAATCAGACTAAGTTTATGCACGACTTTGTCTTAGAAGATGTATTTAGAACAAGTCTACGTCTGACGTTGTTCAAAATAATAATCCGAATAAATCTACGCCTGATCTCATCCAAACTAGAAGATGTCTACGCCCGACTTCAACTAGGAGAGGTATCGGAAAGGGTATACTTCTGACTTTTTCCAAAAAGAGCATCAGAAAGAAATCTACGCTTGATTTCATCCGAACTAGAAGATGTCTACGCCTGACTTCAACTAGGAGAGGTACCGGAAAGAGTCTACGTCTGACTTTTTCCAAAAAGAGCATCAGAAAGAAATCTACGCTTGATTTCATTCAAACTAGAAGATGTCTACGCCCGACTTCAACTAGAAAAGGTACCAGAAATAGTCTACGTCTGACTTTTCCAAAAAGAGCATCAGAAAGAAATCTACGCCTGATGTCATCCGAACTAAAAGATGTTTACGCCCGACTTCAACTAGAAAATGTGCCGAAAAGAGTCTACGTCTGACTATTTCGAAAAAGAGCATCAGAAATAAATGTACGCCTAATTTCATCCGAACTAGAAGATGTTAACGCCCAACTTCAACTAGGAGAGGTACCAGAAAGAGTCTACGTCTGAATTTTTCCAAAAAAGAGCATCATAAAGAAATCTATGCCTAATTTCATCCGAACTAGAAGATGTTTATGCCTGACTTCAACTAGGAAAGGTACCGAAAGAGTCTACGTCTGACTTTTTCTAAAAAGAGTATCAAAAAGAAATCTACGCCTGATTTCATCCGAGCTAGAAGATGTTTACGCCTGACTTCAACTAGGAGAGGTACCAGAAATAGTCTATGTCTGACTCTTTCCAAAAAGAGCATCAGAAATAAATCTACGCCTGATTTCATCCAAACTAGAAGATGTTTATGCCCTACTTCATCTAGGAGAGATATCAGAAAGAGTCTACGCCTGACTTTTCCAAAAAGAGAATCAGAAAGAAATCTATGCATGATTTCATTTAAACTAGAAGATGTCTACGCCCGACTTCAACTAGAAAAGGTACCGGAAAGAGTCTACGTCTGACTTTTTCTAAAAAGAGTATCAGAAAGAAATCTACGCCTGATTTCATCCAAACTAGAAGATGTCTACGCCCGACTTCAACTAGAAGAGATACAGGAAAGAGTCTACGCCATACTTTTCCAAAAAGAGCATCAGAAAGAAATATACACCTGATTTCATCCGAACTAGAAGATGTCTACACCCGACTTCAACTAGAAGAGGTACCGGAAAGAGTCTACACCTGACTTTTCCAAAAAGAGAATCAGAAATAAATCTACGCCTAATTTCATCAGAACTAGAAGATGTCTACGCCCGACTTCAACTAGAAAAGGTGCTCTTTTAGCCTGACCTTTCTGGTGGAGCGTTTTAGTAGCTATTTTTCAGATATAGCCTCTGAGGAATCTTCTTGTAGATCTTTACCTAAAAAGATAAAGAGTTAACTATATGCAATGTCTTGATGTATGAAATACATTGATATTCTTAAAATAAATAAGAGTGTGCTATATGCATTTTGTATGCATATGCTATGATGTTTGTATATGATGTATGAATGTGAGATATCATTGAAGTGTATTAGAAACTTTGTGCAGCACCTTTGATTGGAAAAATGAATTCTTGACTGTTGTTGGGATGAAGGATATGTTTATCTTCGATCTTGAGAGGGATTCATGCTTTCTGTTTGAGGAAACTCCGTTGGGAACGTTGATTTCTATTTGGGGAGAAGAGTTCAATAACATTGGTCGTTCATTGCTCTACCGGGGAATTTATTTCTTATATACCCTGAATGGGGATAAAGGATATGGATAACCTCTCTAAGTGCTGTCTGACCAAGTTTCTGATATGGATGTCGACTAGTCTAGAGAGGATAAGGTTAAACGATATTTGGGCCTTCTTCAGATTCTGTAGCAACTCTTTAGGACTAGTGGTCCGGACTGCCCTTTACTGGAGAGAGAGAGAGAGAGAGAGAGAGAGAGAGAGAGAGAGAGAGAGAGATTTTGTTGGTGATCTATAGTAGTTAGAAAAATAGACTCAAGTTAGGGAGACTAAACTCTGTTGGGGAAATAAACCCTGTTTGGGGAAATAAACCTTGTTGGGGAAATAGACCCTAAACTTTGACAGAGGAATACTCTATTGAGGAAATACCCTTGCTGGGGAGATGAGCTATTCTGGAGAATATGAGCCTTGTTGGAGAAAGGGAATTTTTCAGAGGATTTTACAGCATTGGAGAAATAAACTCAGTTGGGGAAGAGAATTTCCATAAATTGTACTGATGCCATAATCTCTGATGGAGATTGGGACTCTATAGGTTGGCAATATTGTCGGGGAAAATATCACATTCCCTTATCCGCTAGAGGGATTTGCTGGTGAAATATATCTTCGTTGAAGATGAGCTTATTAAGACTGCTCTGTGGGGATAATGCCATGGAAGTTGTTCTGCAAGGATAATCTTGTGAGGATTTTTCTATGGGGATACGTGGATGACTTGAATATTATCTCAACTCCTAGAGTCTTGAGCAAATGCTTATTATTGTTTTTATGCATATATTTGTTAACAGTAATCATATTTATATGCATATGTTCATTCAATTTATTCATTGGACGTTTTTGTAAACAAAACAGAAAAAGGTAAATCAAAAGTTTGAATTTTGAAATTTGTATTTATATTGATAGTTTTCCCATAAACAGGCAGTTTTCTACAAAGAGACAGAAATCCTAGTAAGAGGAAATCGTCGTGAAATGAAAAGAGTGCAAAGTAAAAACAAAACATATAGCTATATGGAAATAATCTCGTCGGGTTTCAACTCTGCTATCGCCCCTTATCTCTTCAAGCATCTCATCTCTTGTTGTCGGAAGAAGTTGACTGAACTGATCTATATCGTTTGAACTTGACGTTGGTAATAAATCTCAATGTAAGTGATCCAACGGGACATAGTCATACGATTTAATCTCTAACTTTTGCCTAGACCACCCTTTCGGGTTTTCAGTCCACTGGGATACCCTTTTTTTCCCAAGCCACCTTTTCAGGTTTTCGACTTGCCGGGTGTACACTTTATATATATATATATATATATATATATATATATATATATATATATATATATATATATATATATCCCTAATTTTTGCCCAAACCCTCTTGGTTCATCGGGATGCCCTTATTTTGCCTAGGTCAGTCAACCTAGTGGGTCGTTTTTCATTCGTAGTATCTTTTAACTATGTATGCATTCATAGGATGCAGAAAATCTTCACCGTCTATGGTGGTTAGTATCATGGCACCGCCTAAAAATATCTTCTTGACTATAAATGGTCCTTTGTAAGTGGGAGTCCATTTTACCCTGGGATCACCCTGTGGCAGGATGATGCATTTTAATACCAAGTCACCATCCTGATATACTCGATGCTTGATTTTCTTGTTGAATGCCTTGATCATACGCTTCAGATACATTTGACCGTGACAAACAGTCGCAAGCCTTTTCTCGTCAATCAAATTTAACTGATCCAACCTAGTCTGAATCCACTCGTCTTCTTCTAAGCCTGCATCTTTCATAATTCTCAAAGAGGGATTCTGAACTTCGACAGGTAGTACGGCTTCAATACTGTAAAGCAGAGAGAATGGGGTTACCCCAGTTGATGTTTGAGATGAAGTGCGATAGCCATGAAGATAAAACGGTAACATCTCGTGCCAATATTTGTAGGTCACAACCATCTTGTGTATAATCTTCTTAATATTCTTTTTGGCGGCTTCCACTACACCATCCATCTTCAGTCAGTACGGAGAAGATTTGTGGTGCTTGATCTTGAACTGTGTGCAGAATTCCATGATCATAGTGTTGTTGAGATTGGTTCCATTGTCTGTGATGATTCTCTCGAGGACTCCATACTAACAGATAAGGTTATGCCTAATGAATCGGGCCACGAAGTTCGTGGTAACAAAGGCAAACGAGGATGCTTCAACCCACTTTGTGAAGTAATCAATGGTGACGAGGATGAAGCGGTGTCTGTTAGAAGCAGTAGGCTTAATCTCTCTAATCATATCAATGCCCCACCTCGCAAACGTCCAAGGAGTAGTCAAGACATTCAGAGGTATTAGAGGCATGTGTACTTTATCAGCATAGTTCTGACACTTGTGACAGGTTCTTGAATGGTGGTGACAGTCGGTTTCCATAGTCAACCAATAGTAACCTGCTCTCAAAATATTCTTGGTCATAGTATGTCCAGTGGAATGAGTTCCAAAGATACCTTCGTGCATATCTTCCATAATCTTCTCTGCTTCTTTCTTGTCCATACAACAAAGCAAAGTCGAATCATGATTGTGCTTGTATAAAATTTTGTTGCTCAAGAAGAATTTAGCTGAGAACCTCCGTAGGAACTTCTTGTCATTGATTGATGCCCCTTCAGGGTACTCTTGAGTCTCAAGGTATCTTTTCACTTCATAAAACCAAGGTTTTTCTTCTAATCCGTCAATATCCACTCTATAGAAGTGTGCTGGTTCGTCTAATCTTTCAATAGTGATTCGAGGAGATTCGTATCCCATCTAACTTTGAACATAGATGACATTATAGCCAATGCATTTGCCAACTGATTCTCTTCTCATGGGATATGCTCAAAAGTGATTTCTTCGAAGTACGGGATCAAGGTTAACACATTCTTTTTTATAAGGAATGAGATTCGGGTGCTTCGTATCCCATTCTCCCTTGATCTGAATGATCACCAAGGTTGAGTCCCCATATACATCCGAGGACTTGATTATTAGGTCAATAGCAGCTTTAATACCCATAATGCATGCTTCGTATTCGGCCATGTTGCTAGTACAATCAAAGTATAATCTGGCCATGAAGGGTGTATGGTAACTCTGAGGAGAGATAATTACAGCACCAATTTTGTTGCCAAGTGCGTTGGAAGTTCTATCGAAAACCATAGTCCAACAAGATCCTGGCTCAGGTCCTTCATATGGTTCAGGTTCTTCGCAATCTATAACTAGCATAATTTCTCGTCCGAGAATTCGAAATTCATAGACTGATAGTCGTCTATGGCTTGATGTGCCAAATGATCTTGCAGTACACTTCCCTTGATTTCCTTTTGAGTGGTGTACTGAATGTCGTATTCTATCAAGACCATTTGTCATCGGGCTATTCTTCTGGAGAAGGTTGGCTTCTCAAATATGTACTTGATGGGATCCATTTTAGAAATCAATAGAGTAGTATGAGTTAACATATATTGTCTTAGTTGGCGAGAAGCCCATGCCAAAGCACAACAAGTTTTCTTGAGCAGTGAATATCTTGTTTCACAGTCCGTAAACTTTTTGCTAAGGTAGTATATTGCATTCTCTTTTTGACCAGACTCGTCATGCTGCCCTAGTACACACCCCATTGAGTTCTCTAGCACTGCTAGGTACATAATTAGAGATCTTCCTTCAACTGGTGGCATCAGAATCGGAGGTTCTTGTAGGTACTCCTTAATTTATCAAAGGCTATTTGGGAGTCGTTGTTCCACTTTACTACTTGATCTTTCTTCAACAGCTTGAAGATTGGCTCAGAAGTAGTAGTCATATGAGAAATGAATCGGGCAATGTAATTCAGTTGTCCTAAGAAACCTCTGACTTCCTTCTCAGTAAGAGGAGCCATAATTTCTTGGATGGCTTTGACCTTGGTGGGATCAACTTCAATACCTTTACCACTGACGGCGAAACCTAAGAGTTTATCGGATCTCACCCCAAAGGTGCACTTATTCAGATTTAACCTTAGCTTATAATTCCTCAGTCTCATAAACAGTTTATGTAGATGAGTAAGATTCTCTTATTCAGTCTATGATCTTGCTATCATGTCATTGATATAGACCTCTATCTCATGATGAATCATGTCATGGAACAAAGCTACCATGGCACGCTGATAAGTTGCATCGGCTTTTTTCAACCCAAAAGGCATA
This sequence comes from Vicia faba, assembly GCA_948472305.1. Taxonomy (NCBI): domain Eukaryota; kingdom Viridiplantae; phylum Streptophyta; class Magnoliopsida; order Fabales; family Fabaceae; genus Vicia; species Vicia faba. The sequence goes on from OX451737.1 coordinate 659,294,957, forward strand.
ACCTTGTAGCAGAAAGTTCCCCACTGTGTGACGAAGGTAGTTTTCTCCATATCTTTGGGTGCCATCTTGATCTGATTATACCTTGAGAAACCATCCATGAAAAATAACACCTTGTGTTGAGCAGTGTTATGGACCAAAACATCAATATATGGAAGTGGGAAGTCATCTTTGGGGATCGCCCTGTTCATATCCCTATAGTCTACACACATACGCATCTTGCCGTATTTCTTTGGTACCAGAACAATATTAGCAACCCATTGAGGACATGATGTTACTGCTAAGAAGCCTGTGTTGAATTGCTTCATAACCTCAGCTTTGATCTTCTATGACATATCGGGACGCATGTGACGAACCTTCTGCTTAATCGGAGAACAACCCTATTTCATTGTTAGACGATAGACCATAATATCAGTATCGAGCCCTGGCATGTCTTCGTATGACCAAGTAAAGATCTCAACATAGTCATGCAACAACTGAATTAACTTGTTCTTGACGCTACTCTCTAAGTTGGCGCCTATCTTGACTTCTTTCTGGTCTGTCTCGGTACCCAAGTTTACAACTTTGACAGGCTCTTCATGTGGTTGGATATCCTTTTCTTCTTGTATTAAGAGTATGGAAAGTTCTCCAGGCATTTCAAAATCTTCCTCCCCTTCGTCCTCGGCTTGGTAGATCGTATTTTCAAAGTCATGAGTGGCAGTAGTAAAATCAATATCGACAAGATCCAAAGTGGATGTGGATCTGCAATGTAGTGTGTGGGTGTGTGTAAGAAACACATAGCTATATTTGAAAGCAATAAAGTAATGGAAATATAGAGAGTGCAAAATTTGAATGCAAAAACGTCTAATGTCTTATTAGATGAGCATATGTGGATGAAAGATAACAACCCTAACAAGTGGACCATTGTGCCCCGGGTAAGGCACGAGGCTTAAAATTATTGTTTTAAAATTACATATCCCAAAAACTTGAAAGCAATAAAATAGGAAATAGCAATTACTCCTAACTAAAGGAGATTGGTATAAAGTCTTTAGCCTTCCAGTTGTTAAGTCCATCGCCAGTAGTAGGGAATATCCAGTTGTCCAAATCATAGTCACTATCAGTGTCTTCTATAGCATTGACTTCATTATTGTTGATGCGGAAAGGTCATCTCCCAGCACGAGCATGATGAACCACCTTCTGAGCCTCTGAGGTGAGACCAGAACCAAATTTTTTGGACTTGTAAGGAATGTCAGGAAGTTTACCCCAAATAGTGCAACCACCTTCTTCTACCACATCCCTAACATCTTTCAAAGAAGCCCTTCTTGGTGGATCCTTGGTAATATTAGGATTAGCATGAGTAGCTTTAGCAACAGCATTTTTCGGAGGAATTACCTCAAAGGTCTGGCATGGAGTCTCAATGAATTCACCATTCATCTCAACATATTTGAATGAATTCAAATGGCTCACCATATACTCTTCTTCTCCACAAACTGTAACAATTTTCCCTTTCACCGGATACTTCAATTTTTTATGCAAGGTAGAGGTAACAACACCTGCCTCATGAATCTAGGGGCGTCCAAGCAAGCAGGAATATGACGGACGAATATTCATTACGTAGAAGGTGGAATCGAAGACCTGAGATCCCATTTTTATCGGAAGATCAACCTTTTTGTATACCATTCTCCTTGACCCAGCAAAGGCTCTTACCATGATATCACTAGATTTCAGCATAACCCCTTCACAGTTCAGTCTATCTAGAGCACCTTTTGGTAATACATTTAGTGAGGAACTTGTATCCACTAACACATGCACCAAGGTAGTGCCCCTACACTCAATAGAGACATGCAGGGCCTTGTTATGATTCTTTCCTACCGGAGTTAAGTCTGCATCAGAAAATCCTAAGCCATTATCAGCTGTTAGGCTTGCTATACAGTTCTCAAACTGGTCAGTAGAGGTCTCTTGAGGTACATGAGCAATCTTCAAAAAAATTACAAAAGCCTGAGCGTGGGCTTCAGAGCACAATAACAAGGATAACATGGATATCTTGGAGGGCGTCTTCCCCAACTGTTCAATGATATTATAGTCACTTTTGCGGATGATCTTCAGTATTTCTTTCATCTCTTGTTCGAAGGAATCTTCAACAGTAACATCTTTTGACGGTGCCTCTGTCTGGGCAGGATTTGTCATCTTCTATTTGCCTTAGGTGTCTGCAGTTGACCCAACAGCAGGGATACGAACTAGTGTAGCAATAGTCTTTGGAGGGGAGATCTCTAGAGATAATACCCTTCCAGTTTTGGTAACTTTACTAGTCCCGACAATATTCTCGACATTAAGGTTGGTAACTTCAGTATCTTCATCTTTGGCAATCCATGGTTCTTGCTTAACACCATGGTAATAAACTTCAGCTCCATAATTCCAGGAAACAACCTTGTCAGAGGAATATGAGATAGGCCCCGGTGCAATAATGATAAGGGGAGCCACCCTAGGCTTGGCAGGAATCTTTATAGGACCTTTAGAGCTGATCCTTACAGGAGTATCGGAAATTGTGATTATAGAAACATCTTCAAGTCTCAGCTCTTGAGACATACTTTCATGCAAACTCTTTACGGATGGAGTCTTCTCAAACAGAACTTCAAGGCTATCAATCAAACATTGAATTCCCTTCTTCAGCCACATACATCCATCAGATTAGGATGTACAATGGTAACAACTTTCAAGGCAACCCGGAAATAAACTGGCTTGCCACAGATTCTTTTTAATGATTATCAAGGGAGTGTTAAGTCGCTTATAATGGAGACATAAGAAACATCGTCGATAGCATTAACACCTTTACTATGACTAGAAATAGGTGCAGTGATCACATTAGAGGTCTCGAGAGGATCAGATTCAATCTCTTTCACGTCGATCATATTCTGGATTTTGTTCTTTAGGGACCAGTAGTTGTTGGTGTCGTGCCTAGGAGTGTTAGAATGATACGCACACTTCGCATTAGGATTGTACTTAGGAGAGGAGGTAATGGGATTCTGAGGAAGATCATGTAGTATTATCAATTCTGCTTTTAATAAATGTTGAAATTCCTGAGACAATGGCATATTAATCTTGGTGAACTGCCTCCTCGGAGCGTCTAACTTACGTTGATTCCCCTGTTGGTTTTGTTGTTGTTGAACAGGTGCAGGATTAGAAATCAACACGCCTCCCATAGACTGATGGTGGTCATTCTTACGATGTCCCTTCTAGCCATAGACAACATTGGTTTCTTTCTTATTAATGAACGTCTTCTTTACAACACTAGAAGACGCAACCATCGGAATCTTTCCGCTCTTGATACCGCTTTCAACTTGTTCCCCAGTCAGGATTAGCTCAGTAAAACCAAATGAAGAACTCATAATTAGCAGATTAAAGAATGGACCTGTCAGATTGCCATGAACATATCAGTTATCTCCCGATCAGACAAGGGAGGTTGCACCCTTCCAGCTAAGTCTCTCCATTTCTGGGCATATTCCTTGAAACCCTCATTTGAGCCCATAGACATGTTTTGTAATTGCACTCGAGTTGGTGCAAGGTAAGCATTATATTGATACTGCTTATAAAAATCAGTATCCAAGTCTTCCCAGGTGTGAATGTTGGTTCCTTCTAGTTGATAGAACCATTCTAATTGAGTCCTCGACAAGATTTCTTGAAAGAAATGCACCCATAATTTTCTATCAGCAGTATGGGGTTGGATGTTTCGGACATAAGACCGCATATGAAGCTTAGGATAAGACACACCATCGTATTTGGCAAAGATGGAGGCCTTGAACTTGTGAGGGATAACAACCCCTGAGATAAGACCCAGCTCTTCAAAATCCAACCCAGGAACTCTATGGATATCCATAGCATTGAGACGATCTTCCAGCTACTTGTACTTATCGTCATCCGGAGGATATTATTCATCTGAATAGTTCACTTCTTCTTCATCAGAACCCTGGTTGTCAGCCTTCATACTTTTATCATCTTCCTCTTGGTCATCATTTTCTTCTTCAAACTCCAAAGCTTGCTTGACCAGACCTCTGAGCCTCCTACCCATGTTGAGGATGCCAACTGGTATCTTGATTTTGTCCTTCCTCTCTTTAGTGATGAGGGCCTCTAGCTCTTCTTGCCCCTTGGCTAGACTCAGGAACATTTGCTGGAACTAGGCGTTCAGAGCCTGAAGATCCTTAACTGTTTATTCAAGATCCATTCTTTCTGCTGAAATAAACAGCAAAAAGATAAGAAACATGTCTTGGAACACCTGGCATGTAGTGATATGCATGATATGTATATGCAATGTTTTCAAGGTCCTTATGAGATTTAAATTTGTTAACCAAAAGGAAACAGAAACAAAGATTTTTATTAGTAACTTTATGTGAATACAAAAGATTTCAAAAGAATAAATTAAAAAACTCCTAAAGCTTTAAGTTTCTCATAGACGCCTCTTCTTCATGTTGACATATGCGTTAAGACTCTTCTCCTCGAGAAGTTGCTTCGTGAGCTCCAACACTTTCTTCTCACTTGTATAGAATTGAGTATCAAAGGTGTCTTGTTATTCTTGAGTTGAATCCAGGACTTCTGCAATACTTCAAGGTCAGTGGGCATGTATGGATGAAGGATGGTGTGAGAAACGTCTCCTTCTATCACAGGCTCCATGATTACTAGTAGGACATCCAGATATGGCATCATAAGGTTTTGAGCACGAGCTCGTACCCATTTGAGATAGGGCTCCAGAGGGATGGGATTCTTCTGTCCTAAAGTCTTACTATCAATCTTGTTCACCATGCCCCAAGCATGTATAAACCTTTGATGATAACCATGAGGATCATTCTCGTAATTGAATATAATACCCTGGATAAGCGTGTCATGAGAATAGTCTCTTCGAGCATAACCAAATTGGAGTAGAGCTAGATAAGGGTTGTAAGTAATATCTCCCCTGATTCTAAGGAGTGGAACATTAGGGAATTCCCCACGGCAGTCACTGATAGTGATATCCTCGTGAGATCGGGAATACCAATAGATGTTTGTATGAGAGAGTGACTTTAATGCGGTGGGAGAACTGACTTGGGTGTTTTGCGTTTTATCGCAATTGTTGCGGATAGTAAGAGTCACCATCGAATTTTCTTTTATCCAATAAAGGAAAGGGTTAAAAGAACAGGAAAAACCTTTTGAGATGTTTTCTTGGGTTTGGGGGGTAGGTTATGAAAAAGGAAGGTGTTAGAACCCTTTTCATCCCTAGTTATCTACGGGCTCTTAGTTTCTAGCTCACTTTGAAATGCTTTGTTTGAAATGTGTTTATGATAGTTTTGAAATTATTTTTGAAAAGTGCCTTCGTTTAGGCAAACTTTATAATGATTCTCGTCTCTATAAGAATGTATACAGAGTGTTGAATTTTGAAAAAAAATTCATTTTGAAAGTGTTGGTGTGTTTGAAATATGTTTGGTTTGAAATGTTTTTGATCAAGCAACTACGAACGTTCTACCTACTCAAAAAAAGTCTTTGTTCATTTCCTCCTCCTTTAGATATTGCTATCTTACCATTGATTGATAAGAAACCCTATCATTGGATATGAAGGGATAGGTGTGGGTCGTCGTATAGTCATAGAAGACAACATTGTAGGATACCTTAGCAATTTGTTGTGAGGGTCTAAGATCGTTTACCGAAGGCAACATTTGATGGGTCATCGAAGGACTATGATCTTGTATTCGAGGGTCATTGCTAAAGTATCCCATGTTCGAGGGACATGACTGCTTTATCTTTATGTAATAAGTGAGGTTAGCCCTACAGGTGTAAGTGTGCAAGGTGTATTGATTTCATGCATTTTTGAGTTAGGGTTGTCTACTTGTTGATTTTAAGTCTTTCCATACAAACCCTAATTACTAGCAATAATATAGAAAGCGGTAAATTGCGAAAATGTAAATTCTACGCTATTACATTTTTTGTGTAGATGGGGGTACAAGTTTATGAATGAAGGGTGAAAGAAATTAAAACCTAATTACTATTACAACCAAATTGAATAATGAATAACAATATCTAAAAATATAAAGATAATGTAAAAAGGAAGGAAAATTGTTTTAAAAAAACTTTATGCATTGACACATCGACTTATGCATCAATACATATCACCTCTTGCCCCTGGAAATCAAAACCAACTCAGTATATATTAATGCATAATGGTTTGCATCAGCTCATATCTATTTTGCATCGATACATTCACTTATGCATCGATACATATCATTTTTTGCTCCTAGAAATCAAAACCAATTCAGTATGTATCGATACATAATGGTTTGCATTGACTCATATATGTTTTGCATCGACTCATTCGTGTTTTGCATCAACTCATACACATTTTTACTCTCTGTAATGTGTCTTGATAACAGTATGTACTGATGCATAATGCCTTGTATCGACTCATAACTTGTTTTGTACCTAATATGTGTCGACTCATACTGCTATTTTTTTACTTCTAACATTGTTCTGTCACATATATAAGTCAATTCTCAACACATGGTTAGTGAAAATGAAAAGTACGCATATAGTTAGCTTCGGGGATATGATATCTACATTTTATCTTCAGAAATGAACCACTAATGATGCTTGTATGAAGAGTTCAAAGTCAAGAAAACTTATCTTGAAACTAAAATTCGTGTTTTGATTTAGAGTGGTTGTATTGTCTTGGAGAAGTCAAGTTGAGTTTGGAAAATAGTGATAGTGATGTTACATAAGTTTCTCTTGTGATTGAACAACTTCTATATGATGTATATGAAGTATTTGGATGGTTTGTTTGGACAATATTTGCAAGGTTTGAGATATTTGAAGATTTTGGTTTCAAAGCTCAAAAATGGAGGTTTTTGTGGACAATTATGGTTTTTAAAGTATAAGGGGGTTTAAGGATTTTTCAACACACAATAATTTTGCCCCTTTTGCTTACAAATGACCTCTCTATTTATAGAGAAAAGGTTTGGGAAATTGAAGTAATCAGATTTGCAAGATAACAAATTATGGTTTGGTTGGGATGCAAATATCAAGTTATGCCAAGTCTTCCAGGGTCCCAAGATGAAGTATCAAAGTTGCTGGTATAGAGGGGCTACTTTCCATGATTTATGGTGGAGTATAATCAGAAGTAAGCATGGTATAGGCTCAAGACAAATTTTGTACCAAAAGCTTGCTTTTCAAGAATAACAATGGTGCCTTTATGCCATAAATGGAAAGATCTTTTGGACAATGGCTCAAACACTTGGGTAATAGCTCAAGAGTAGGTGTAAGAATTAAATTATGGTGAGCTTTGCAAGTTAGAATACCTGCAAAATGGGATTATGCAGCATGGCATAAGGATTTGGTTATGTGTTCTTCAACAAAAAGACTTGCAAATCAAGAATGGATGCCCAACTCCATGCCTTTGAATCTCCTAGCTCAAGTATGATATGTTCATGCTCTTGGATGTTTTGGAAAGCTTGAAACATTTTCTATAACTTTCATGTTGTCCATTTTGGATAAATCAAATTGGAACCTGGTGAAAATTGGCCAAGAAGTTGAGATAAAAACTGACCAAAACCTGTTGAAAATATCTCTAAGCGTTTTATGAAAAATGTCATGACTTTAGGGATTTATAACTCAAAATCCAAGAACTTCTAGGACTTGATCAGCAAAGAAAAGTTGTAGATCTCATCAATATCTACAACTTTCATGTTGAAAGTTTTCTTTGAATCATCTTGCATCTTGGTGAAAGATTGGCATGAAGTAATGAAATTATCATGTATAAAAATACTTAGAAAATATTTCCAAGTCTTGAAAAGTTTGACTTTTCACATTGACTTTTGACTTTCATGATTTCTTGATGATCAAGCTTCATATTTTTGACTATCTTGATGAATTGTGATCTTTGAAATTGAATCTTGATTAAAAAGTCAAAGTTTGACTTTTTATGCATCAGTTGACTTTTCATTAGTTGATTGAATTTCAACTTTCAATCCATTGATCTTAAGGAATGTTTTTGAGCCATGAAATTAGGTCAACATGTTATTCTTGAATCCTTGAGAATATGCTTTAAGCCATTAGATCATGTTTTAGGTCGAAAGTCAATGATCAGTCAATTACAGTCAAAACCCTAATTTTGACCATTTTGCCCTTTTGGTGAATTGAGCCTTTTTCTTGGGGGATTGTTATAAATACTAGATCAAATGATGAACATGACTTTAAAATGTTGATGTTGGCTAGAAATCATGAAGTTTGACTGTATGTTGACCATAATTGACTTTTTTTCCAATATAGCTGCTTTTGGGTCATATGATCAATTGACTGAGCATTTTTGAGATGCAAGACTTGAAACTTGACATGAGAATTCTTGGAGGTCTAAAATTATCCATGAAAGTCATTTTAAGCATTATAAGTCCAATTATCCTTGTGAAAATTAAAACCCTAATTTGAGGCATCAGTGTTTAGGAGATAGTTTGACCTAGTCAACACTTGTGCAAACTTGAGATTTTAGAGATCTTGTGAGAAATGTCTTGAGAAAGGAGAGGGAAAATTTTGGGGTACAACAGATGCCCATGTTCAATCTTCTTAAAACTGAAGAGTTATATTGGCTAGTTCGTCATTCGTAAGTTGAAGGTGGAAGGTGATTGAACACTAGAGTGCCCAGAAATTTGCACTCATACGAAATAATGATGTTTGTTGATTGTGTCGGGAATGGGATTAAAGATGCCATTTGGAGTGTGATGGGATGTTGTCATAGATGGGATTATAGATGCCATCCAAAGTGACTGCTGGTAAGGATCGGAAGAAGTATCAGAATAAATCTTTGGTTGATTTATACTGGAATTGAGAAAGTGTCTACCGGAACAGAATCAGGATAAATCATTGGTCGATTTAAACTGAACCAACAAAGATCTTGAATAATCTTTAACTGGATAATGAATCAGTATAAATCTTCGGAGCGGTTTAACTAAACTAGAGAAAGAGTCTTCCGGAGCGGAATCAGGATAAATCATTGGTCAATTTAAACTGAACCAGCAGAGGTCTTGAATAATCTTTAACTAGATAATGAATCAGTATAAATATTCGGAGAGATTTAACTGAACTAAAGAAAGAGTCTACCGGAACAAAATCAGGATAAATCATTGGTAGATTTAAACTAAACCAGTAGATGTCTTGAATAATCTTTAACTGGATAACGAATCAGTATAAATCTTCGTAGTGATTTAACTGAACTAGAGAAAGAATCTACCGGAACAGAATCAGGATAAATCATTGGTCGATTTAAACTGAACCGGCAGAGGTATTGAATAATCTTTAACTAGATAACGAATCAGTATAAATCTTCAAAGCGATTTAACTGAACCAAAGAAAGAGTCTACCATAACAGAATCAGGATAAATCATTGGTCGATTTAAACTGAACCAGCAGATAAAATGTTTGTCGCTGATGGTATTCATCTGGTGACTGGTCTTTCCTGAAAATGTAAAGAATTAGTTGTAATGCAATGTCATGATGCATGCATTGCATAATGATGTTCTCAAAATAAATGAGATTGTGTTATATGCATTTTGTATGCATATGTCATGATGTATGAATGTGAAATGTTATTTGAAGTGTATCTTCGTATGGGAAAGTAAAACCTTGACAACTACTGGGGAGTTTTTTGGGAAGCTAAATCTCGGACTACTGTTGGAGATGAAGAGTATGTATCTCTTCAACCTTGTTTAGAATGTTTCTGTTGGGAATTCCTGTTTGCTATTTGAGGAAACTCTGCAAGGGGTGTTGATTTCTGTTTGGGGAGTAGAGTTTAGGAACCTTGATTATCCATTGCTCTACTGGGAGGTTTAATTCTCATATGCTCTGACTGGGGATAAAAGAGATTATAAGACTTCTGATCATATGGGGAAGATGAAGTTAAATAGGTATCTGGTCGGGTTCCAGGCTTCGTAGCATATTTTGGTCATAGTATCAATTATGTTGGGGACAAGAAGTGTTGTCCGTTGAGAAGTAAAATCAAGTTGGGGAGATTGTAGTTTGTTGGGGAAATAAACCATGTCGAGGAAAGTATTTTGAAGATCTTACTGGGGAAATGTATTCATCTGAGGAAGAATGTTTGTAGGGTTTCTTTCTCATCTTTGGAAAACCAAACTCGGAAGAGAATTTCTAGGATATATACTGATTGGCACTCTGGATGGAGAATGTATGAATTCAGTCTATGGGGATAATTTTATTGAAGTAACTTTATGGGGATATCCTAAATTCTTGAGTAAATGCTTATTATTGTTCTTGTGCATACATTTGTTAACAGTTAATCATGTTTATATGTATATGTTCATTCAAAACAGAAAACAAAAGGTTTGCACTTCAAAGTATATTTGTATTGATGATTTTCCTAAAAACAGGCGTTTTTGTACAGGGAGACAGAAATCCTAGTAAGAGGAAGTCGTCGAAAAATGAAAAGAATATAAAGTGAAAACAAAAATTATATAGCCATGTGGAAGTGATCTCATTGGGTTCCAACTCCGCTATTGCCCTTATGTCTTCGAACACTATCCCTTGCCGTCGAAAGAAGTTGGTTGAATTGATCTCGTACCGTTTGAGATTTTGACCTTGGTAATAAAGTTGACTATTAGTGATCCGACTAGACATAGTCGTATGCTTTTTATCCTTAACTTTTAGCCGGACCGCCCTTTCGGGTTTTCAGTCCACCAGGATACCCTTTTTGCCGAAGCCGCCCTTACTGGTTTTCGACTTGCTAGGTGTATAATCTTTTGTATATATCCCTAATTTTTGCCCGAACCCTTTTGGTTCGCCGGGCCCTTATTTTGGCCTAGGTATGTCAACCTAGCGGGTCTTTCTTTATGCGTAGTATTTTTTGACTATGTATGTGTTCACAGGGTGTGGGAAATCTTCACCGTCCATAGTGGTTAGCATCATAGCACCACCAAAGAATACTTTCTTGACAATAAACGGCCCTTCATAAGTGGGAGTCCATTTTCCCCTGGGATCGCCTTATGGTAGAATGATGTGCTTTATTACCAAGTCGTCAGCCTGGTATACCCGAGGTTTGATCTTCTTGTTGAATGCCTTGATCATAGGCTTATGATACATTTAACCATGACAGACAGCAGCCAGTCTCTTCTCATCAATCAAATTCAACTGATCCAATCTTGTCTAAATCCATTCATATTCGCCTAAGTCTGCTTCTTTCATAATCCTTAAGGAAGGAATCTGCACTTCAATAGGCAAGACATATTCCATGCCATAGACTAAAGATAAAGGGGTTTCCCCAATTGATGTTTGAGTCGCAGTACGGTAGCCATGAAGAGAAAATGGTAGCATCTCATGCCAATCTTTGTATGTCACCACCATTTTCTGCACAATCTTCTTTATGTTTTTATTGACAGCTTTCACTGCACCATTCATCTTAGGTCTATAAGGAGAAGAGTTGTAATTCTTTATTTTGAACTGCATACAAAGTTCAGTGATCATAGCATTGTTGAGGTTGGTTCCGTTATCAGTGATGATCCTTTCAGGGTTGTCGTACCGGAAGAAGAGTTTATCCTTAATAAACCAGGCTACAACATTAGTGACTGAGGAAAATGAAGAAGCTTCGACCCATTTGGTGAAATAATCAATGGCGACAAGGATGAAGCAATGCCCATTCGAGGCAGTGGGCTTGATCTCTCCAATCATATCAATGCCCCACATTGCAAACAGCCAAGGAGCAGTGAAGACATTCAAAGGAATCGGAGGCACATATACTTTGTCAACATAAATCTGGCATTTGTGGCAAGTTCTGGAATGATGATGGCAATCAGTTTCCATAGTTGACCAATAGTAACCAGCCCTCAGAATTTTCTTGGCCATAATGTGTTCACTAGAGTGAGTTCCAAAGATACTATCATACATGTCCTTCATGATCTTCTCTGCCTCCTTCTTGTCCATACAACGGAGCAGGGTAGAATCATAGTTGCACTTGTACAGAATCCCATTGCTTAGAAAGAATTTGGCTGAGAACCTTCACCGGAATTTCTTGTCATTGATGGAGGCTCCCTCAGGATACTCTTATGCTTCAAGGTACCTTTTCACTTCATGATACCATGGCTTCTCTTCATCAGTGTCAATCTCACAACAGTGTGCAAGTTTGTCAAATATTTCGATAGTAATTATGGGAGCTTCATTGTCCAAATTGACCTTGAACATAGACGACATAGTTGTTAAAGTATCTTCCAACTGATTTTCTTCCCTTAGAAAGTGTTCAAAGGTTACCTCTTCGAAGTAAGGGATCAAGGTTAGCACATGCTTTTTATAAGGGTTCAAATTTGGATGTTTGGTATCCCACTCTCCTTTAACATGAAATAGAGCTACCATAGCTCATTTACAGGTTGCGCATGCACTCTTAAAAGCGAAAGGCATGACCTTATAACAGAAGGTGCCCAACTGTGTAACAAAAGTGGTTTTCTCTATGTCTTCGGGCGCCATTTTGATTTGATTGTAACCGAAGAAACCATCCATAAATGAGAAAACTTTATGCTGAGCAGTATTGTCGATAAATTCATCAATATGAGGTAGTGGGAAATCATCCTTGGGGCTTGCCCTATTCAAATCCCTATAGTCTACACACATACAGACTTTTCCATCTTTCTTAGGCACCGGGACCACATTTACAACCCATTGCGGATATGAAGTTACTGCTAGAAAACCTGCATTGAATTGCTTCATTACCTCAGCTTTTATTTTCTAAGACATGTCTGGCCGCATGCGACCAACCTTTTGCTTGACTGGAGGATAATCTTCCTTCATTGGCAGACGATGAACTACGATATCGGTATCAAGCCCTGGCATATCTTCATATGACCAAGCGAACACCTCCACGTCATTGTGCAACATCTTGACCAATCTTCTCTTGACATAGTCTTCCAAGTTGGCGCCGATCTTGACTTCTTTTTATCTGCCTCAGTACCCAGTGTAGCAGTAGAAATGTTTAAGACTGAGCCATTAGATTTACTAGACTTACACATATCAAAATAAAAATCGCCACCGCACTTTATTGTTTCCAAAGGAATGGGAAAAGATCAAGTAATCCAAAAAGAGGGGGAAAGATTCAAGGTAAGTGGGTTGGTTATGCAAAGGGAAGGTATTAGCACCCTAAACATCTATGGTACTCCGCAAGAACCTCTTTGAAAAATCTGTATATTTTGGCTATAAAATATTGTATAAAATAGATGGTGGAGGTGAGAAAAGAAATATTTTTTATGACTTTAGCACCCGCCGCGGTTGCGAATCTTTAGTGAATACATACCACCTTTCATGCAATAGAGGGTCAGGGTACACGTAGTTCACCTTTAAAAATTTTAAAACACAAGTGTGTTGGTTAATTTTATGAGATAAGACATTGTCGTCATTGTCCATGTGGAAAATATACTTACTACCCACAATCATGAGAAAGGAGAATTTGCATCATCTCGAAGTGGAGGATATGGCTTGGATTTTAAAATCAACAATGCCTCACTCAACACCTAGGTGGAAAATATATTTCTTCACTACATATTGTAGAAGTATATTTGTTTGCATCACTACAAGGATTGACAAGAGTCTAATCTTTTGAGAAAAGTTTTAAAGATAAGAACCAAAATGGCAAAATGGTTTGAAATGAGATTGATTGACTTTTAGTCTTCTCACAAAAAAAAGTCAAGGTATTATTAAGTTTATTGAAGTTTATTTATGAAAATATTTTGAAAATGCATAGACCTAGGTCCAAGTTTATTATGAAAGTAGTTCAAGTTTAAAAACAAGAAGAGTTTTCCAAAGGAGGGAGAAGATTTTTGAAATTAAAAAAGATGGGAGGAGAAGAAGAGACTATCCTAAAGCATAAGGTAAAAGCTAGGGATAAGAACCATCTAACCAACAAGAAGCCAATACTTGACATTATGAGTCAATATAGAATTCCCATTCTTTGGATTGAAACCAAATAAGCAAAAATATTAGACCTCTTGAGAGAACCAAGCTTCAAGTGTATTAAGTCTTCACAAAAATTGGGCAGAGTAACAGCTGTATACGAGTGGATTCCAGATTACAAACAAGGTATGTAATCATAATAACCTGCACACAAAACAAAAAAATAACCCAATGTCTTGAGGTAAACCTCAAGAACTCTATACCAAATATCAACTAAGGTCACAAGGTCTCCAACATAGGCCAAGGTTTCTAATCCTAAGTCCAAGAAGTCCAATACTCCATAATGCCAAGGATAGTAACCAAATAGTCCAAGTATCATTAAATATTTTTATGGTTTATGTTGATTATTAAGTATCTTCAAAAAGAAAAGAAAATATCAAGTGAGCAAAGATGAAAATAGCATGAAACATAAATGCTAAAGTAAATGGTGCATAAAATAAAAGAGCATAAAATAAAAACACAAAATAAAATCAATTATTAGTAATTAGTGGTTAGCTGGAGGACCATCTTGAAACTTGCATTTGGAACTCATTAGAGGATTAGTAGAACCAAAGCCTCCACACAACAAGTTGCATTTTCTTTTTGTCAAGTATATCATCTATTTTTAGAATTCTCAAAAGTACCATTTAATGATCAACGATGTTTAAGTGATCCGCGTTGACCAAAATTTATAAAGATCCATTAGAGGATTGGTAGAACCAAAGCCTCCACACAATGAATCTCAAGTTTATTGGATCAAAGGGATCAAATTAACATACTTGGGCTTGCAAACATAGGTTTGGGCCACGAATGATCATTTTTCTCAAATCGGGACAAAATTTAGCGATATGTTAAGCAATCTATGCACCATTTGTTTTGAGACATGATATAGAGATCATGCTCCAATAACACTTAGTACAATAAGAAGGGGGTGAGATGAAGAGGGGTGGGAAAGAATATACAAACCATATTTTAATTAAATTTTAATCAAACTATTATTAAAATCATTCATCCATTTTTATGGAGTTAGACTCAACACCATGGATCCAATGATGTTAACAAAGTTCATGATCAAAAATTCAACCCAAGATCAGTTAGAAAATAATCACAAAATAATATTACATTTAATATATATATATATATATATATATATATATATATATATATATATATATATATATATATATATATATATATATATATATATATATATATATATATATATATATATATATATATATATATATATATATATATATATATATATATATATATATATATATATATATATATATATATATTATATATATATATATATATATATATATATATATATATATATATATATATATATATATATATATTATATATATATATATATATATATATATATATATATATATATATATATATATATATATATATATATATAATATATATATATATATATATATATAAATATATATAATATAATATATATATATATTATATATATATATATATATAATATAAATATATATATATAATATATATATATATATATATATATATATTATATATATATATATATATATATATATATATATATATATATATATATATATATATATATATATATATATATATATATAAATATATATAATATATATATAATATATATATATATTTATATATATATATATATATATATATATAATATATATATATATATATATATATTATAATATATATTAAAAAGGGTTTAAAAATGTTTAAAAATGAAAATAATAGAGAAAAAAAGTAAATTATGTTCAAATTAATCAAGAAAAAATAAGACCATAGAAAAATCAGAAATGGACTCAAATATTTTTATAAAATTTTTGGTAATTTTCTAAAGTCAGAAACTATTTTTAAAATTAAAAGAAATGAGTAAAATGAATCAAAAATGATAAAAAAAATAACAAAGTCAGAAATAAAAAACAAATGAGGTCACCAATATTTGTCACAATATCATTGGATCATTTCTTATTTTTTTTAGAATTTAAAAATGCATAAAAGTATTTTTAAACATTTAAAACAATTCAAATAAAGTGAAAATTGATAAAAAAATATCAAAACACAAATAAAATTGTAAAAAAAATGAAAATCGGAAAGAGAAAAATCAAAAATATTTTTCATAATTTTTTTAGATTGTATGGACTTAAAATGAATTTTCTATGATTTTTTGAAGTTTAAAACAATTAAATATGAAAATCAGAAATAAAAAATAAAGTCAAAAATATGTGGACCAGTGGATGAGAGTCAAAACGCGTTAGTAATCAAATCCAAAGAATCTGGCGCGTTGTGCATATCATGGTCATTATTGAATAAAGCATAGGATTCAATATAAAATCAGAAATTTAAAAAAAAATGGTGTTGTTTCATTGGTTGAAGGATGACACGTTGGTCATCTTCAACCTCCAGGAAGTCTCAAAACCAGGTCACTCAAACTGTAAAATTAGAGCACGAGAGTGGTATCATTCGCTTCGTCTCATCAAGACGAAGACAACCACACCTTCACGAAAAGTTTATGTAAAATGTAGCTCAAGCAATTTGGAAGAGAAGTTTTGAAAAGGAATTTGAAAATTCATGGCCAAAACGTGTTTCTAGTTAAAAACAAATGTTGCGACTAGAACCAGGGTGATGAGAACTTCACAATAATATCAAAGTTTGATAGAATTGGTTAAGGATCTACCTATTGGAGTTAAGTTGTAGAGCTCTGAAACTAGACTTCTATGGATCAATATAGGACACGATTCTTGAAGGTAGTTGTATGGTTAGCTTCAGGGAAGATCAAGGAAGGTGAATTGATAGAAAAAATAGATTGAAAAAGGCTTGAACAATGATTTCGAAGTTGCAGAAAAGTGAGTTATGGAGCAAGCTTGGCAGGGTGATTTTGGTTGTTCAAGCTTGAGAAAATGAATGAGGGATGACCCTCTATTTATAGGAGAATGAATGGGATCCTTAAGCGTGTGAAATGATGAAGTTTGGAGGGAAATCGTGGGGGGTCTGTAGCATGAACAGAGTGTGACTTGTTTAGCATCAAAACTCAGCCAAATCATGTGTTTCATGATGCTAAACGCATTTGGAAAGTTGCTAAACATGATTAGAAGCAAAAATGCATGGAAAACTTGTGATTAGAAGCCAAAACAAAGATTTCAAAATTTGACTTGTGATGAAACTTCAGTTTCAAGTTACCAAATTCAAATCAATGGCATTCTCAACTCAAGGGGTCTTAAGGCATGGTTCTTGAAGCTTTAGAAAGATGTGATTACAAGCTTTGCAATGGGAAAATAATGGAATAAAATGGATGTTTGAGCTGAAAGTTGCAATGAGACAAAGTTGGGGAAAAGAAGTTGAATTTCCATACTTAGAAATATTTCAAGTTTTTCTTCAAAAGTGACTTATAATGTTTTGCATCCAAACATGGCCTTCCACTTGGAATTTACTCTTGACCAAAAAATATGGCATGAAATAGACCTCTTGAATGACATTTTGAAACTTGAAACATTCAAAATCTCCAAAAATTGAGAGAGTTGTGAATTGTTGAAGTTGGCAAAAAATCATGAAATAACCTATAATCTTTTGTATCCTATAATCTTTTGTAACCTATAATCTTCCATACATTTTCTCACTTTGCACATAAAAGAAGGAATAAATTTCACATCCTAAAGATCATTGTGGAAAAATAGTGGGCTCAAGGTGATAAAAATTGACCAAGTTATGATCATTTAAAGTTACACATGGGAAATTGGGGGTTCATCTGGAGGACTTGTAATCTTTCTTCAACATCAAGTTTCTTCCACATGTAAACTCCTTGAAACTTTTGAAGTTATTTGTTAATAACCCTTTGAAAATAAGTATGTTTTTGGAATCACTCAAAAATACCAAAAGATGAGAAAGATATACTTCTTTGAAGTTCAAAACCCTAGCTCCTAGATCAAGAAAATGCTTTGAGTAACTTTGACAATTTTAAACAACCTTTTTGTACCAACACGTTTGCTTTGTATATAGAAGTTTTGAGGATAATAATAAGAACTCATAGCAACCAAAACCACTTCCATATCTTGAGAATTGAGAGAAATATGCACTTGTGACCAATGGGAACAAGGCCTTGTCCAACCTAGACAACTTATTAAATCAACCCCTTTTACTTTTGAATCAATCTTGATAACTTTGAAATATGGTGAAACAAAATAAACCTTGCCATGCCATTTCTTCCAAAACAATTTCAATGGTGAGGTTTGAATTTCTCAAGCTTTATTAACTAGGGCATGGAAATAAACTCATGAACCCATGGATAAACTTGCTAAGCCACAATGCCTTTACCTACATTATTAACAAGTAAGACAAAACAACATTGCATTTTATTAAGAAAAGTCAAAACAAAGCATGCATGATCACAAAATAAAAACAATTCAAGGTGCTTGGTGATTCCTCAAAGAGCAAAGCTAAAGATAGGGAGGGAGAACCAAAATCCCTAATGTGATCTTGTTGTGATTGAATCAATATAGTATGATGAAGGGATCTTAGGGGCAAAAATTAGGGTACAAAACCCGGGTCTATCATTTCAATTGATTCCTCGTGTGGTTGAACATCCTAACAGAAGTCTGGTGAGTTCCCCCGGTATTTCATAATCTTCATCACCTTAGTCTTCGGCTTGATAGATTGGACTTTCAAATTCATAGATGGCAATAAAAGATTCGTTGTCAATGATATCTGGAGTGAATGTGGATCTGCAAATGTGTGTGTGTATGTAAGATCACATGGCTATTTGAAAATGCAATAAAGTAAATAAAAGCAAAGAGCGCAAAATTTGAATGCAAAATAGTCCAATGTTTTTCATTAAAATGAGCATATGGCATATGATAATGACAAACCCTTAACAAATGGATCATTGTGCCCCGGGCAAGGCACGTGGCTTAAAGTCATTGTTTTAATGGAAATTACAGACAAAGTTTTCAAAGTAATAAAAACAATAAATGGAAATTACTCCTTGTTGAAGGAAATTGGAATGAAGTCCTTGGTCTGCCAGTTGTCAAGCCCTCCATTAGCAGTCGGGTAGATCCAATCATCAAAGCCACAATCAGCATCAGAGTCTTCAAAGGCATTAATCTCATGGTTACTAATTCCGAAAGGTGGTTTCCCTATGCGAGCACGTCAAATATCTTTTTGAGCTTTGGAAGTGAAGCCCAATCCTGATTTGTCTGACTTGAAAGGGAAATCAGGAAGATATCCCCAAATGGTATAACCTCCTTCTTCAATAATAGCACGGACATCTTTGAAAGAAGCCATCCTTGGTGTATCATTAGTAGCTTCAGGAGTGTCAGGAGTGGCCTTGGCAACAACAACCATGGGAGAGACCACTTCAAAGGCTTGACAAGGAGTTTCAATGAACTCGCCATCCATTTCAACATACTTAAATGAATTTAGATGACTGGTCATAAACTCTTCTTCTCCATATACAATGTCAATTTTTCCCTTGACCGGATACTTCATCTTTTGATGTAGTGTGGAAGTCACCGCACCTGCCCCATGTATCCATGGGCGTCCAAGCAGGCAAGAATAAGCAGGACGGATATCCATCACATAAAATGTTGAGTTGAAGACTTGAGACCTAACCTTGATAGGGAGATCGACCTCTCCATGGACCATCCTCTTAGAATTGTCGAAAGCCCTTATTACAATGTCGCTAGGTTTCAGCACCAGCCCATCAAAGTCTAGTCTACTCAAAGCTCCTTTAGGTAAGACATTGAGAGAAGATCCAGTTTCCACTAATACATGTGCCATGGTAGTGCCCTTGCATTCTATGGAGATATGAAGAGCTTTATTGTGATTCTTCCTCATCGGGGTCAAATCTGCATCAGAGAACCCTAAACCATTGTCGGTAGTCAAGATTGCTACACAGTTTTCAAATTAGTTGGTCGTAATTTCTTGTGGGACATGTTCATTTTTCAGGAACTTTATCACTGCTTGGGCATGCACCTCAGAACATAGCAACAAAGACAGCATAGAAATCTTCGAGGGTGTTTTCCCCCAACTGTTCCACTATCTTGAAATCACTTTTTCTGATGATTTTTAGAATCTCCTCCATCTCTTGGATAGATGGGTCCTCAATGGTAATATCTTTTGTGGGCGCCTCTGTCAGGGCAGGCTCAGACATTTTTCCTTTCCTCGAGTATTAGCAATGGGTTTAACAGCTGTAATACGAGTGGGTGTAGTAGTGTTTGTCAGAGGTGAAATCTTTGGAGAGAAGATCCTCCCCGTCCTAGTAACTTTACTTGATCCAGCAATATTTATAATGTCAGTAGTTTCATCTTCATCAATCCACGAATCTTATTTGATACCATGGTAGTACACTTTCGCCCCATAATTCCAGGGCACAGCCTTATCAGAAGAGTAGGGGACTGGCCCCGTGGTGGTGATAATTAGTGGAGCTATTCTTGTTTCAATGGGAATCCTAATAGGACCTTTCGAAGTGATCCTAATATATTTGTTTGAGATAGTAATGATGGATATGTCTTCAACTTCTTGAGATACAACTTCAAACTTTTCACAGATGGGGTTCTTTCAAATAGAATCTTATGACTGTCCATCAGGTGTTGGACACCTTTCTTCAGACATTCACAACCATTAATTTGTATAGCACAGTAGCAACAGTCTTCGAGGAAACTAGGGAATGCCCCGTTTTCAACAAATTCTCTTTAACAGTATTCAAAGGAGTGGTCAAGTCATTGATGGAGGCAACAAAAGAGGCATCTTCAATAGCACCCTTACCATGATTTGGCATGGGTGTGGTGATTACATTGGGAGTTGGCAGAGGGTCGAATTCAATTGTCTTGTTATCAATTAGGTCTTGGATTTTATTCTTTAGAGACCAACAATCATTGGTATCATGTCCGAGACTGTTTGAGTGGTAAGCGTAGTTGGCATTAGGGTTGTATTTTGGAGAAGTAGTATTAGGGTTGGAAGGGGCTCTCGCAAGGTCACCAAATCAGCTTTCAATAGGTGTTGTAGAGCTTGAGATAGTTGCATATTGATTTTAGTAAATTGTATTCTTTGGACATCCGGTCTTTGTTGACTATTTTGTTGACGCGGTCGTTAAGTTGGAGTTGGATTGGAAATCAATGCAACCCCTACTGAATGATGACGGTCATTCTTAGCATGGCTTCTTGACCCGTACACGACATTAGTCTATTTTCTACCAATAAATGTCTTTTTCACAGCATTTGAGGTGGGGGACATAGGTATCTTCCCCCTTTCAACCCTTTCACCAGTCAAGATCAATTCAGTGAATTCGGACGATGAACTTCCAATTAGCAAGTTAAAAAATGGTTCAGTCAATGTTCCCATAAACATGTCTACCAACTCTTTATCAGTTAAAGGTGGTTATATCCTACCAGCCAGGTCTCTCCATTTTTAGGCGTATTCTTTGAAGCCCTCATTTGATCCCATGGTCATTCCTTGCAATTGCACCCTAGTTGGCGCAAGATCAACATTATATTGATATTGGCGGTAAAAAGCAGTGGCCAAATCCTCCCAAGTATGGATGTTAGTCCCTTCCAATTGGTAAAACCACTCCAACTACCTCCAAGATAGACTTTCTTGAAAAAAGTACACCCATAGTTTCTTATCAGCAGTATGCGGCTGAATTTTGTGGACATAAGATCTTAGGTAAAGCTTCGGACATGAGACACCATCGTACTTGTCAAAAGAAGGGATTTTGAATTTGTGGGGAATGACTACCCCAGACACCAAACCCAAGTCACCAAAGTCCAAGCCAGGTACACTTGGATTTCTACAGCCTTTAATTTGTCTTCTAGTTGCTTATACTTGTCGTCGGCCGGTGGATATTACTCATCAAAATAATCTTCGTCTTCAGAGATTTGATTGTTTCCACTCCCGTCACAGGTGCTCCTAGCATCTTCATCTTGATTCTCATCCTCCTCGGAGGAGTCTTATTCAACTTGAACTTGTCGAACGGGGCCTTTGAATCTATTCCCCATGTTGATTACAGCTTTCTTCTTTGTCATCTTTTTTGTGACAAGAAGTGTCATCATTTCTTGCTGACCCTTTGCTAAGGTTAGCATAGTTTCTTGAAACTGGGAGTTTTTAGTCTCTAAATCCTTCACATTTTGCTCGAGATTCATCTTATACTGAAATAAACAGTAGAAAGATGAGAAAACCTATGTCAGAAAACCTACTTATGATATGATGCATGTTATGCGTATGCAATGATTTCAAGGGACTTTAAGATTTAAATTTACTTAAACAAAAAAGAAACAAAAACATTAGTTGTATTAATAAGTTCAAAGGTTATAAACTCCCTTGTGGGCTTACAATGAAAGAAAAACAACAAAATGAAATTATACAACAAAAGACTCAAGTCTCCCATGGACACTTCCTCTTTGGACTGGTGTAGGCATTCAAGTTCCGCTCCTCACGGAGTTGCCTTGTGAGCTCCAACACTTTCTTCTTGCTCTAGTAGATTTGGGCTTCAAATGTGTCTCGCTCCCCCTTGAGTTGAATCCATGACCTTTGCAATTCCTCGAAAGTAGTAGGCATGTCAGGATAAAGAATGGTGTAAGGAGCGTCTCATTCGGGAATAGGTTCCATAATGATTGGTAGGATGGCCACATACGGTATCATGAGGTTTTGAGTGCGAGATCGCACACACTTGAGATAAGATTCCAAAGGAATGGAGTTCTTATGCCCCAAAGTTTTGTTATCAAACTTGTTCATTATGCCCCCAATGTAATATAGTGGGAGAACTGACTTGGGTGTTTTGAGTTTGATCACAATTATTGCGGATAGTAAGAGTCGCCACTGACTTTTATTTTATCCAATAAAGGAAAGGGTGAAAAGAACAAGAAAGACCTTTTGAGATATTTTCATGAGTTCGGGGGGTAGGTTATGAAAAGGGGAGGTGTTAGCACCCTTTTCATCCGTAGTTATCTACGGGCTCTTATTTGCTAGCTCACTTTGAAATGCTTTGTTTGAAATGTGTTTGTGATGGTTTTGAAAGTATTTTTGAAAAGTTCCTTCGTTTAGGCGAACTTTGTAATGATTCTCGTCTCTATAAGAATGCCTACAAAGTGTTAACTTTTAAAAATATTTCATCTGAAAGTGTTGGTGTATTTTGAGAGATGTTTTGAAAATGGTTGTGAGCAAGCAACTATGAAAGTTCTACCTACTCAAAAAGTATTTATTCATTTCCTCCTCCTTTAGACATTGCTATCTTACCATTGATTGATAAGAAGCCCTACCATTGGATATGGAGGGACAGGCGTGGGTCGTCATACAGTTATAGAAGGCAACATTGTAGGATACCTTAGCAATTTGTCGTAAGGGTCTAAGATTTTTTACCAAAGGCAACATTGAAGGGTCATCGAGGAACTACGATCTTGTATTCGAGGGTCATTGCTAAAGTATCCCACGTTCGAGGGACATGACTGTTTTATTCGAGGAAATAAGTGTGGGTTACCCTAGAGGTGCAAGTGTGCAAAGTATTTTGATTACATGCATTTTGTGTTTGAGATTAGGGTTTTCTAACGATTAATTTTATCTTGTTATACAAACCCTAATTACTAGAAATAATATTGAAAGCGATAAATTGCGGGAATTTAAAGTTCTAAGCTATTACATATTCTTATTTTTTGGATGGGGATACAAGTTTATGAATGGGGGATGAAAGCAATAAAGTTCTAATTATACTATTACAACCATATTGAATATTGAATAACAATATCTAAAAGTATAAAGATAATGTAAAAAGGAAGGAAAATTGTTTTTAAAAAAACTTTATGCATTGACACATGCACTTATGCATCAATACATATCACTTCTTGCCCTTGGAAATCAAAACAAAATCAGTATGTATTGATACATAATGGTTTAAATCGACTCATATCTGTTTTGTATTGACACATGCACTTATGTATCGATACATATCATTTTTTCCTCCTGGAAATCAAAACATATAAAGTATGTATCGATACATAATGGTTTGCATCGACTCATGTCTGTTTTGCATGGACTCATTCGTGTTTTGCATCGACTCATACACATTTTTTCTCTGTAATGTGTCTTGATAACAATATGTATTGATGCATAATGAATTGTATCGGCTCATAACCTATTTTGTACCTAATATGAGTAGACTCATAGAGATATGCATTGACTCATATTGTTGTTTTTTACTTCTAACATTATTTTGTCATATATATAAGTCAGTTCTCAACACATGATTAGTGAAAATGAAAAGTAAGCATATGGTTAGCTTCAGAGCAATGATATCAATATTTTATCTTCACAAATGAACCACTAATGATGCTTGTATGAAGAGTTTAAAGGTCAAGAAAACTTACATTATAACTGAAATTCGTGTTTTGATTTAGAGTTATTGTATTGTCTTGGAGAAGTCAAGTTGTAGGAGGCTGTTTTTTAGTTTAGAAAATGGTGATAGTGATCTTACAGAAGTTGCTCTTGTGTTTGAACAACTTCTATATGATGTATATGAAGTATTTGTATGGTTTGTTGGGACAATATTTGCAAGGTTTGAGAGATTAGAAGATTTTGGTTTCAAAACTCAGAAATGGAGATTTTTATGGACAATTCTGGTTTTTAGAGTATAAGGGAGTTTGAGGATTTTTCAACACACAAGAATTTGGCCTCTTTAGCTTGCAAATTACCTCTCTATTTATAGAGAAAAGGTTTGAGAAGTTGAAGTAATTAGATTTGTAAGATAACAAATTATGGTTTGGTTGGAATGCAAATATCAAGTTATGCCAAGTCTTCCATGGTCCCGAGATGAAGTACCAAAGTTGTTGGTATATAGGGGCTACTTTCCATGATTTATGTTGGAGTATAATCATAAGTAAGAAAGGTATGGG
This sequence comes from Vicia faba, assembly GCA_948472305.1. Taxonomy (NCBI): domain Eukaryota; kingdom Viridiplantae; phylum Streptophyta; class Magnoliopsida; order Fabales; family Fabaceae; genus Vicia; species Vicia faba. The sequence goes on from OX451737.1 coordinate 659,319,772, forward strand.
CTCAAGACAAATTTTGTACCAAAAGCTTGCTTTTCAAGAATAGTAATGGTGCCTTTATGCTGTAAATGGAAAGATCTTTTGGAAAATGGCTCAAACACTTGGGTAATAGCTCAAGAGTAGGTTTAAGAATTAAATTATGGTGATATTTGCAGGTTATAAGGCCTGCAACACAAGATTATGCAGCATAGCATATAGATTGGATTATGTGTTCTTCAATAAAATGTCTTCTAATTCAAGAATGGATGTCCAACTTTATGCCTTTGAATCTTCCAGCTCAACTAAGATAAATTCATGCTCTTGGACATTTTGGAAAGCTTGAAACATCCTCTAAAACTTTCATGTTGACCACTTTGGCTAAATCAGATTGGAACTTGATGAAATATTTCCAAGAAGTTGAGATAAAAACTGACCAAAACATGTTGAAAATTTCTCTAAGTGTTTTATGAAAAATGTCATGACTTTAGGGATTTATAACTCAAATCCAAGCACTTCTAGGACTTAATCAGCAGTGCAAAGTTGTAGATCTCATCAAGATCTACAATATTCATGTTGAAAGTTTTCTTTGAATCATCTTGCATCTTGGTGAAAAATTGGCATGAAGTTATGAAATTATCATGTATGAAAACACTTAGAAAAAATTTCTAAATCTTGAAATGTTTGGCTTTTCAAATTGACTTTTGACTTTCTTGATTTCTTGATGATCAAGCTTCATATATTTTAATGTCTTGATGAAATGTGATCTTTGAAATTAACTCTTGACCAAAAAAAGTAAAAGTTTGATTTTTTGTGCATCAGTTGACTTTTCATCAGTTGATCAAATTTCAACTATTAATCCATTGATCTTGAGAGATGAATTGAGTCATGCAATTAGGTAAAAATGATGTCTTTTAATCCTTTATATCATTTTTCAAACCAATAAGTCATGTATTAAGTCAAAAGTCAAGAATCAGTCATTCTCGGTCAAAACCCTAATTTTGACCATTTTACCCTTTTGATGATTTGAACATTTTTCTTGAGGAGTTGTAATCCAAACTTGAGCAATTGATGCATATGACTTCAAAATTTTGATATTGGCCAACAATCATGAAGTTTGACTGTAGGTTGACCATAGTTGACTTTTTACCCAATATAGTTGATTTTTAGTCATCTGGTCAATTGGTTGAGCAAAATTATGATTTCAAGACTTGAAATTTGACATGAGTATTCTTAAAGGTATATAATGATCCATGCAAGTCATTTGATGCATTAGAAGTCCAATTGTCTTTGTGAAAATCAAAACCGTAATTTGAGGCATCAATGTTTAGGAGATAGTTTAACCTAGTCAACACTTGTGCAAGCTTGAGTCATTGAAGATCTTTGTGAGAAATGTCTTGAGAAATGAGAGGGAAAATTTTGGGGTACAAGAGCTGCCCCTGTTCAATATTCTTAAACCTGGAGAGTTAGATTGGCGGGTCCTCCATTCGTTACTTGAAGGTGGAAGATGATTGAACACTAGAGTGTCCTGAAATTTGCACTCATTGATGCACAAAGTAATGTGTTAGTTGATTGCATCGGAAATGGGCTTAACAGATTCCATTTTAGAGAGGTGATAAAGAGTTGTCGGAGATGGGCTTATAGATGCCATCCAAGGTAACTGTTGATAGAGATTGGAAGAAGCATCAGAATAAATCTTTGATCGATTTATACTGAAATAGCAGGTGTCAAAGAAGTATCAGAATAAATATTTGGTCGACTGAATCTTAATGATATGTTGGAATAGACCCGTGTTAAGCCGTGTCCGAAAATGTATTATAAGGAACTCGTGTTGGATTGCTTCAGGATGAACCCGTGTGAAGCTGCATTTGGAAATACATTAGAAGGAACTTGTGTAAGATTGCTTCAAGATGAGCCCGTGTGAACCTACATTTGGAAATAAATTAGAAGGAGCCTGTGTAGGGCTATTTCGAGATGAGTCTGTGTGAAACTACATCTGGAAATTTATGAGGGGTCCTGGGTAGGGCTGCTTCGGGATGAGTCCATGTGAAACTGCATCTGGAAATTTATGAGAAGGAGCCTGTGTAGGGCTGTTTTGGGATGAGTCAGTGTGAAACTGCATCTGTGTAAGATATGAGAAGGAACCCGTGTAAGATTTCTTTAGGATGAGCATGTGTGAAGCTGCATCGAGAAACGTATATGAGAAGGAACCCGTGTAAGATTTCTTCAGGATGAGCCTGTGTGAAGCTGCATCTGTGTAATATATGAGAAGGAACCCATGTAAGATTTCTTCAGGATGAGCCTGTGTGAAGCTACATCTAGAAACGTATATGAGAAGGAACCCGTGTAACATTTCTTCAGGATAAGCTCGTGTGATGATGCATATGGAACCGTATATGAGAAGGAACCCGTGTAAGATTTCTTCAGGATGAGCCCGTGTGAAGCTGCATCTGAAAGTATATGAGAAGGAATCCGTGTAAGATTTCTTCAGGATGAGCCCGTGTGAAGCTGCATCTGGAAACGTATATGAGAAGGAACCTGTGTAATATTTCTTCAGGATGAGCCTGTGTGAAGCTGCATCTGGAAACGTATATGAGAAGGAACTTGTGTAATATTTCTTCAGGATGAGCCTGTGTGAAGCTGCATCTGAAAGTATATGAGAAGGAATCCGTGTAAGATTTCTTCATGGTGAGCCCGTGTGAAGTTGCATCTGAAAGTATATGAGAAGGAATCCGTGTAAGATTTCTTCAGGATGAGCTCGCATGAAGTTGCATCTGGAAACATATATGAGAAGGAACCCATGTAAGATTACTTTGTCTGGTCGTGTAGATAGTTTCTCTGTCTTGTTTCAGGAACTAATCTTGGACTTGTTGAAAATTGTTGATGATAATTATCTGTTGATTGATCTTTGCTGAAAAGGTTAAGAGTTAGTTGTATGCAATGTCATGATGTATGAAATGCATTGCGTAATGGTGTTCTCAAAAATGAGGTTGTGTTATATGTGCTTCGTATGCATATGCTATGATGTATGAAATGTGAAATGTTATTGAAGTGTATCTTTGTCTGGGGAAATAAATTCTTGACTATTGATATGGATGTGTATCTTCAATTTTGTCTTGAATACTTTCACTGGGGATTCCTGTTTGCTTTGAGGAAACTCTTGAGTGGATGTTGATTTCTGCTTTGGGGAGTAGAGTTCAGGAATCTTAGTCATTCGTTTCTCTACTGGGGAATTTAATTCTCATATACCCTGACTAGGGATAGAAGAGATGATTAAACTTTCGATCTGTCTGGAGAGAAATAGTTGATTGGTATCTGGTCGAAATCTAGGCTTTGAAGCAACTTTCTGGGGAGAAAGAAGTTAATTGTTATCTGGCCGGATTCCAGGCTTCGTAGAAACTTGCTGGTAGGATGGAGTTTAGGATGAAGTTAACTGTTATTTGGTCGCATTTCAGGCTTTGCAGTAACTTTCTAAGGAGAATGAAGTTAATTGTTATCTGGTCAAATTCCAGGCTTCGCAACAACTTTTTGAGGAGAATGAATTTAAATTGTTATCTGGTCGGATTCCAGGCTTCACAACAACTTTCTGAGGATAATGAAGTTAAATTGTTATCTGGTCAGAATCCAGGCTTCGCAGCAATTTACTGGGGATAATGAATTCATCTGGGAAAGAATTTTTACAAGGTTTCTTTTCTAGTTTTGGAAGACCAAACTCGGATGGGGAATGTTAGAATAAATCTAAGCCTTGATTGTATCTGAGGATGTATTGAATAAGTATTAGAATGACATCCATATCTAGATCGTATCTGAACTGTATCTGCATAAGAGTCTGGAATGAATGTCAGAATAAATTTGTATTTAAATTGTATCTACATTGTATCTAGAAGATGATAAACTGCTGGCAAATTTCAATTTGTTTAGGAACTGGCATGATGTGTATGTTCGTTGGGAGAAGATCAAACTCCTTTATCCACTGGTGAGTTTGACTATGTCATCGGCCGGAGGATGCCCCACTTTTGTTTGAAGATGTTTCTGTGCTTGTCGGGGATAGCCTTTTGGGGGATTGTACCCTTATCCGTGATGATTATTCCGTGGGGATAACCTTATAGAGGTGGCTCTGGAGACTTCACTGGGGATCACCTTATGAAAGGGATTTTGTAGGGATTTATCACTGTCAATCGTGGTAAGTAGTACTTCCAGAAAATGTTTGCTTGGTCATACATGACCATTTACTGGAATTCATGTTCAATGCCCTAAGTGATTCCGATGGAGACCTGCCCCTGGCTATTCAGGACTTTATGAGAGATTTCTTGGAATCTTGACTTGACAGCCACTGATGAGTTGGACAATAACATATCATGCCCCCTTGATTATGGGAGATTTATCATTGGAAGTTTCTTCCCATTTGAAGTGATTATGTTTCTTGAGAGAATTCCCGTTCATTAGATATTCACTGTGTGAATTTCTCTGTTGTCGACCAATTGCCCATATGCAAACAGCAGTATTCAAACAATGCAAAGTTTATGTTTGTCTTGAAGTTTTTTGAAAATGCATTTTTATCAAATCAAAGAATTTTGTAAGAATATGAATTCAACTCAGGATTTACAATAAGCCTTACAGGAGTCAGGATACCTTTTGTAACAGTATGTTTTCGAACTAACACATGCTTCAATTAGGACTTTTAAAGGGTTGTAGCGTGGCCTGGTTCACAGTTTAAGAAATATAGGATAAGGCTCAAAGTTTATTTGTAAACGACCCATTCTTCATGATGTTCTTCCACCCTATACTCAGTTAATTGCGCATTTATCTCCCAATAGAATCTGGAATGATATTTTGGTGATGGTTCGGATACTGGAAGTTTATTTGAGAAGGCAGTCAATTTTACAACATTTTTCTGTTGTGGAGGATTTATAACGACCTCTTTTTTTTATTTATTGTCCCTAATTTTTGCCTGACTGTTTTTGCTTTGAGACTATAGATAGTGGGATGCCCCAGTTCTTCTTAAGTCTCCTTCATAGGTTTCGACTCAGCTGGCTTTTCTTTTAACATATGACGACTACCTATTTTACAGGGACCATCACCGTCTTTTTTTTATTCAGGAGGGTGTTTTTGTTGTGTACAAAGTGAAAGCTTGCGACTAAACACGCATTTGAATTAACTGAGAAACTACTCTGCCCTAGGCTATGATTAAAGGTTTCAATTTGTTCGAAAAAGAAAACTCCTACTTCTTTGGCTCAAAGGGGTTGACTAGGGATTATCTTCTTTATAACTCCACTATTTAGGAATTGAAAGAACGCCTGTACATCGTCAGTAAGGTCTGTCCAAAAGCATATTGTATGAGATTATGGTATTGTTTTTGTCATCCTCCCTCTAAAGGCTTACAACTTTTAACAAGAGTTGAATATCACAAAAAGGGAGTAAAAAGCATAGTTTAAATATAGTGAAAACAAATGTATTAATTCAAGACAAACATATGCAATGCATTAATGAAAAACAAAATTTGACATAATAGATAAGTGCTCTAACAAACAAAATAAATTACAATTGAAAATTCAAAATGAATCGGGTGCTCTCAATGATTTGGCATAGGAGCAGTGATCATGTTGGGAGTCTCGGGAGGGCCAAATTCAATCTCGTTGGCGTCAATCATATTTTGAATCTTGTTTTTAAGCGCCCCACAATTGTTAGTATCATGCCCAGGACTACCGGAATGATAGGCACATCTTGCATCAGGATTGTAGTTAGGAGAAGAAGTTTTGGAATTTGGATGAGGTCCTATCAACGTAATTAGGTCCATCCTCAGCATGTGTTGCAATGCCTAAGACAGTGGTATGTTGATTTTGGTAAACTGTCTCTTGGGCTTGTCTTTCCTTCATTGATTTACCCGTGGTCGTTGTCGCACTGATACAAGATTAGAGATCAGGACTGCCCCCACAGATTGGTCGTGGTTACTCTTGTTACGACCCTTCTAGATGTACACAACATTAGACTTATTCTTACCATTGTATGTCTTTTTCTGAGTATCAAAAAATGCAGCCACTTGGATCTTTCCGCTTCTAATTCTATTTTCAACTCGTTCCCCAGTTAGAATCAACTCGGTGAACCCGGATGAAGAGCTTCCGATTAGGTGATTGAAGAAAGGTCCTGTCAAAGTTCCCATAAAGATATAAACCATCTCCCTGTTAGACAAAGGGAGTTGAACCCTTCCAGCTAGGTCCCTCCATTTTTGAGCGTATTCTTTGAATCCTTCATTGGAACCCATGTTCATTCCTTGCAACTGCACCCTAGTTGGCGCCAGATCGGCATTGTACTGATATTGACGGTAGAAGGAGATGGCCAAGTCCTCCCAGGTATGGATGTTGGAACCTTCTAGCTGGTAAAACCACTCCAATTGAGTCCCAGACAGACTCTCTTGAAAGAAGTGAACCCAAAACTTCTTATCAATGATATGCGGTTGAATTTTACGGACATAAGATATCAAGTGAAGCTTCGGGCACGAAACGCCATCGTACTTGGCAAAAAATAGAATCTTGAATTTGTGGGGGATCACTACCCCAGGAACCAAACCCAAATCACCAAAATCTAGGCCAGGCACAACTTGCATTTCCATAGCCTTCAATATGTCCTCTAGTTGCTTATACTTGTCTTCAGCCGGTGGATATTGTTCGTCAAAATAGTCCTCATCCTTAGAGATTGAATTGTTACCACCCCCAGCACGGGTGCTCCTTGTGTTAGAACATAGTTTGATTCTACAACCCTCAGTTAGAGTTTTGATGATAACAAAAGACAAGATTAAATGAATTATGAGCTTTATATAAGACATAGATGCTACTTAAAATTATGTTGTATATTTACATGAAACTCTAATGGAATCAGCATCAGAATATCAACAACAGCATCAGAAGATATGTTAGATCAGAAGATCAATACATGTGCTTACGCTGAAGTCTGATGAACAAAATCTGCACTCAACATACTCTGACTCTGATCAAGATCTTAACAATGTCATCAGCACTCAAAAGCCATCAGAATAAACTAAAGCCAACACACTCTGATCTTAATCAAGCAGAACATTCTGAAGTGTCAACGGTACTGCATTCAAGGAAGATTAATTACCAACGGCTTTATTCCAAGACAAAGATCTTCTCAAAATGGAAAGAACGTAATGAGCATTGAAATGGAATTATTGGCATCAACGTATCTTTTCCAAGAAGTATTTAAACAAATCAGTGAGAAAGGAATTGGCTAATGCTCTACAATACTCTACACGCATAAAGCCAATCATCTTCATCCTCACTCACACAGTTTGCTAAAGCTCTCAATTGATTACTCTATAGTTCTAGCATTCTAGTTTCACATAAGCTTAATTTGTGTATTATCACAGTTGTGATATATAGTTTTTGTAGAAAACACCAAACACACATATTGTTTATTTATCTGTAAGAAATAATTTCCTTGAGAAATTGGACTGTGGTTTAGACTCAAGAAGGCTTTAGCAGTTCTTAAAGCAGTTGTAATATTCAGTTGAATATAGTGGATTAAGACCTCGTTGGAGAGAGGCGAAATCACCTTGACGGGTGGACTGGAGTAGTTTGAGATCAAACGAACCAGGATAAAAATAACGTGTTGTCTGCATTTGATTTCAAGTTTTAACAATTCAACCCCCCTTCTTGTGTTTTTCACTTCTTCAATTGGCATCAGAGCGCCTGGTTCTGAGTTCATAACACTTAACCGTGTCAGTACAAGATCCAGCGTTGAAAAACACTATGGCAGGAACATATCATAACATCAGCAATGACAACAACGAAGAAAGAGACAGATTCAGTGGCAAACCTCCAGTCTTTGATGGAGAGAACTTTGATTATTGGAAAGACAGAATTGAAAGCTTCTTTCTAGCCCATGATGCTGATCTGTGGGATATGGTGACAGATGGATACACGCACCCAGTGAATGCAAATGGTCAGAAGATTGACAGGAAAGCAATGTCTGATCAACAGAAGCGTGATTTCAAAAACCATCACAAGGCCAGAACTATTCTTCTCATTGCTATCTCCTACTCTGAATATGAAAAAATATCAAACAGAGACATTGCTAAGAACATGTTTGATTCACTCAGAATGACGCATGAAGGCAACCTTCAAGTTAAAGAAACTAAAGCTCTTGCGCTCATCCAGAAGTATGAGGCATTTAAGATGGAAGAAAGTGAATCTATTGAAACAATGTTCTCAAGATTTCAGATTCTGGTTGCTAGTCTCAAAGTTCTGGACAAAGGGTATTCTACTGCTGATCATGTCAAGAAGATCATCAGAAGCTTGCCAAAACAGTGGAGGCCAATGGTCACAGCGCTGAAGCTAGCTAAGGATCTCAATACAATCTCTCTGGAGGAACTTGTCAGCTCCCTCTTAAGTCACGAGATAGAGCTTGAAGCTGATGAACCTCAAAAGCAAGGTAAGCCTTTAGCCTTAAAATCTAACAGAAAATCTGACTCTAAGGTTTTGCAGGCTGTTGAAGAAACCTCTGATGGGTCCTCATCAGAAGAAGATGAATTGTCCCTCCTCTCCAGAAGGGTGAACCAACTGTGGAAGCAGAGGCAAAGAAAGTTCAGGACTCCCAGAAGATCTGAGAACCAGAACGAATCCTCCTCCAGATACAGAAGGTCAGAATCCTCCTCTGGACACAGAAGATCTGAAGGCTCTTCAGGAAACAGAAATCCAAATAACAAGGACATCATCTGCTATGAATGCAACAAGCAAGGACACTACAAGAGTCACTGCCCAAAGCTTCAGAAGGAAAAGCCCAGAAGAAAGTTTGGCAAGGAAAAGAAGAAAAGTCTCATGGCCACATGGGATGACTCAGACACATCTGAAGCTGACTCAGAATCAGATGATGAGAGAGCAAACATAGCTCTCATGGCAAACATATCAGAAGACAGTGAAGCTTCTGAATCAGACACAGAAGAGGTATTTCCTGACTTTGCTATTAATTTTACTAAGGCTGAACTTGCTGAAAGCCTTAATGAGATTTTGGAACGATATCAGCAGATCAGAGTCAAATTCAGAAACCTGAAAAGGGATCTTGCTTCTGACTCTGATAAAACTGAGAGTCTCAAGTTGGAAAATTCTGAGTTGAAAAATAAAGTTTCAAAATTAGAAAATATCTTACAAAACTCTCAGAAGGAAACAATTCTTGAAACTCCCAGTAGTGCTGATGAGATCATCAAGGAGTATGATCACAGCTTTCAGAAGTTTCTTGCTAAAAGCATAGATAGAAGCAAGATGGCTTCAATGATCTATGGAGTTAGCAGAAATGGCAGAAAGGGAATAGGATACCAAGGTAAGGTACCTACACCAAAGAATGCCATGGATTTAGTTATTAAACGAACTCCTCTTAAATCACACTTTGTATATGGGCACACACACGACATCAAATATACCAGTAGCAATTATTCTGTCAAACCAAAATTCAACCAGAGTTTTGGTAAAACTAACAAATCAGGACCCAAGAAAATATGGGTACCTAAGGATAAAATAATACATGTTGCAGATATCTTTAGCAGCAAAGCAGAAACACCAGTCATGGTACCTGGACTCTGGCTGCTCGCGACACATGACGGGAAGAAGGCATATGTTCCAAAGCCTGGAACTTAAGCCTGGAGGCTACGTAGGTTTTGGAGGCAATCAGAGGGGAAAGATCATTGGCTCTGGAATAGTAGGTAATGGAAATCTTCCCTCTATCAGTAATGTCTTATTAGTAGATGGATTAATGCATAACCTGTTATCCATAAGTCAATTAAGTGATAACGGTTATGATATAATCTTTAATCAAAATTCATGTAAAGCTGTTAGTCAGAAATATGGGACTATCCTGTTTAATGGAAAGAGGAGAAACAACATTTACAAAATCAAACTTTCTGAACTGAAAAGTCAGAATGTAAATTGTCTTCTGTCTGTTAACAACGAGCAATGGATCTGGCACAGAAGATTGGGGCATGTTAGTATGAGAAGAATCTCTCAGATTAACAAACTCAATCTGGTCAGAGGACTTTCTAACCTGAAGCTCAATTCAGATTCTCTGTGTGAAGCATGTCAGAAAGGCAAGTTTGCAAAACCTGCTTTTAAATCTAAAAACGTTGTTTCCACCTCTAAGCCATTAGAACTTCTGCACATTGACTTATTTGGACCAGTTAAAACTGCTTCAGTCAGTGGCAAGAAGTATGGGTTAGTAATCGTAGATGACTATAGTAGATGGACATGGGTAAAGTTCTTAAGACACAAGGACGAATCACACTCTGTGTTTGTCACCTTCTGTAACCAAGTTCAGAATGAAAAGGATCTTAGAATCGTCAAAGTCAGAAGTGATCATGGTGGAGAGTTTGAAAACAAAGATTTTGAATCATTTTTTAATGACAAAGGCATTCTGCATGATTTCTCTTGTCCTAGAACTCCCCAGCAAAATGGAGTTGTAGAACGAAAGAATAGAACATTGCAAGAAATAGCCTGAACCATGATCAACGAGACTAACGTTGCTAAGATCTTCTGGGAAGAGGCGATAAACACAGTGTGCTACATTCAGAATAGAATCTCCATAAGACCTATTCTGGAAAAGACTCCATATGAATTGTGGAAGAACAGAAATCCCAACATTTCATATTTTCATCCATTTGGATGTACTTGCTTTATTTTAAATACTAAAAATTATTTGAACAAGTTTGACTCTAAAGCACAGAAGTGTATTTCCTGAGGCAGAACACGCGTTCATGCTTCTGAAAAGGCAAAGCGCTGATTGGTTGCATTGAGACACATGTCACTGGTAACCGTTTAAGTATCTTTCTGAAATCCCCCAAAATCAGTCATCATTTAATGTTATTAATCATGATTTATTTTCTCTCTCTTAACCATTTATGTTTTCAAAAACTTTTTCAAAACCTATTTAAACACCATTCACACCATTCACAACGTTTACCCTAACTTTCGTTTTCAAGCAATATTTCTACTTGTTCTAAACTATCATTGCTTCTGTTTTAATACAAACGTGTTTTTACTCTAATCTTTTTAACTCTGATTATATATGCTTTTTGATAGCTGACAAAAAGGGGGAGAAAGAATGATATTTTTCAATAACGGTTTACTGAGACAAAAGTCTCAAACATTCTAACATCCTTATATATTTGTTGTTCTGAAAAGCTTACAGGTACTAGAATCTGAAGAACTCTGATGAAGCAAAGTTCTGATGTTCAAAGAAAGGTTCAATAAAGTTCTAAAGTTCTGATACTCAAGGTCTTAAGGAATCAAAGGTAAATAATCAACTCAGGGGGAGTTTTTCTCATCATTACTCTGATACTGTTTATTCCTTACCCTCTTAGCTCTGATACCTTTTGCTCATCATCTGATTATCTCTGATATCGTTTCCTCTTTATCCCTAAACTTTGATACTTTCATCATTTTATTTTAATTGAAAAAATTTGGTTTTTGTCATCATCAAAAAGGGGGAGATTGTTAGAACATAGTTTGATTCTACAACCCTCAGTTAGAGTTTTGATGATAACAAAATACAAGATTAAATGAATTATGAGCTTTATATAAGACATATATGCTACTTAAAATTATGTTGTATATTTACAGGAAACTCTGATGGAATCAGCATCAGAATATCAAAATATCAACAACAGCATCAGAAGATATGTTAGATCAGAAGATCAATACATGTGCTTACGCTGAAGTCTGATGAACAAAATCTGCGCTCAACATACTCTGACTCTGATCAAGATCTTAACAATGTCATCAGCACTCAAAAGCCATCAGAATAAACTAAAGCTAACACACTCTGATCTTAATCAAGCAGAACATTCTGAAGTGTCAACGGTACTGCATTTAAGGAAGATTAATTACCAACGGCTTTATTCCAAGACAAAGATCTTCTCAAAATGGAAAGAACGTAATGAGCATTGAAATGGAATTATTGGCATCAACGTATCTTTTCCAAGAAGTATTTAAACAAATCAGTGAGAAAGGAATTGGCTAATGCTCTACAATACTCTACACGCCTAAAGCCAATCATCTTCATCCTCACTCACACAGTTTGCTAAAGCTCTCAATTGATTACTCTATAGTTCTAGCATTCTAGTTTCACATAAGCTTAATTTGTGTATTATCACAGTTGTGATATATAGTTTTTGTAGAAAACACCAAACACACATATTGTTTATTTATCTGTAAGAAATAATTTCCTTGAGAAATCGGACTGTGGTTTAGACTCAAGAAGGCTTTAGCAGTTCTTAAAGCAGTTGTAATATTCAGTTGAATATAGTGGATTAAGACCTCGTTGGAGAGAGGCGAAATCACCTTGACGGGTGGACTGGAGTAGTTTGAGATCAAACGAACCAGGATAAAAATAACGTGTTGTCTGCATTTGATTTCAAGTTTTAACAATTCAACCCCCCTTCTTGTGTTTTTCACTTCTTCAATTGGCATCAGAGCGCCTGGTTCTGAGTTCATAACACTTAACCGTGTCAGTACAAGATCCAGCGTTGAAAAACACTATGGCAGGAACACATCATAACATTAGCAATGACAACAACGAAGAAAGAGACAGATTCAGTGGCAAACCTCCAGTCTTTGATGGAGAGAACTTTGATTATTGGAAAGACAGAATTGAAAGCTTCTTTCTAGCCCATGATGCTGATCTGTGGGATATGGTGACAGATGGATACACGCACCCAGTGAATGCAAATGGTCAGAAGATTGACAGGAAAGCAATGTCTGATCAACAGAAGCGTGATTTCAAAAACCATCACAAGGCCAGAACTATTCTTCTCATTGCTATCTCCTACTCTGAATATGAAAAAATATCAAACAGAGACATTGCTAAGAACATGTTTGATTCACTCAGAATGACGCATGAAGGCAACCTTCAAGTTAAAGAAACTAAAGCTCTTGCGCTCATCCAGAAGTATGAGGCATTTAAGATGGAAGAAAGTGAATCTATTGAAACAATGTTCTCAAGATTTCAGATTCTGGTTGCTAGTCTCAAAGTTCTGGACAAAGGGTATTCTACTGCTGATCATGTCAAGAAGATCATCAGAAGCTTGCCAAAATAGTGGAGGCCAATGGTCACAGCGCTGAAGCTAGCTAAGGATCTCAATACAATCTCTCTGGAGGAACTTGTCAGCTCCCTCTTAAGTCACGAGATAGAGCTTGAAGCTGATGAATCTCAAAAGCAAGGTAAGCCTTTAGCCTTAAAATCTAACAGAAAATCTGACTCTAAGGTTTTGCAGGCTGTTGAAGAAACCTCTGATGGGTCCTCATCAGAAGAAGATGAATTGTCCCTCCTCTCCAGAAGGGTGAACCAACTGTGGAAGCAGAGGCAAAGAAAGTTCAGGACTCCCAGAAGATCTGAGAACCAGAACGAATCCTCCTCCAGATACAGAAGGTCAGAATCCTCCTCTGGACACAGAAGATCTGAAGGCTCTTCAGGAAACAGAAATCCAAATAACAAGGACATCATCTGCTATGAATGCAACAAGCAAGGACACTACAAGAGTCATTGCCCAAAGCTTCAGAAGGAAAAGCCCAGAAGAAAGTTTGGCAAGGAAAAGAAGAAAAGTCTCATGGCCACATGGGATGACTCAGACACATCTGAAGCTGACTCAGAATCAGATGATGAGAGAGCAAACATAGCTCTCATGGCAAACATATCAGAAGACAGTGAAGCTTCTGAATCAGACTCTGAATCAGACACAGAAGAGGTATTTCCTGACTTTGCTATTAATTTTACTAAGGCTGAACTTGCTGAAAGCCTTAATGAGATTTTGGAACGATATCAGCAGATCAGAGTCAAATTCAGAAACCTGAAAAGGGATCTTGCTTCTGACTCTGATAAAACTGAGAGTCTCAAGTTGGAAAATTCTGAGTTGAAAAATAAAGTTTCAAAATTAGAAAATATCTTACAAAACTCTCAGAAGGAAACAATTCTTGAAACTCCCAGTAGTGCTGATGAGATCATCAAGGAGTATGATCACAGCTTTCAGAAGTTTCTTGCTAAAAGCATAGATAGAAGCAAGATGGCTTCAATGATCTATGGAGTTAGCAGAAATGGCAGAAAGGGAATAGGATACCAAGGTAAGGTACCTACACCAAAGAATGCCATGGATTTAGTTATTAAACGAACTCCTCTTAAATCACACTTTGTATATGGGCACACACACGACATCAAATATACCAGTAGCAATTATTCTGTCAAACCAAAATTCAACCAGAGTTTTGGTAAAACTAACAAATCAGGACCCAAGAAAATATGGGTACCTAAGGATAAAATAATACATGTTGCAGATATCTTTAGCAGCAAAGCAGAAACACCAGTCATGGTACCTGGACTCTGGCTGCTCGCGACACATGACGGGAAGAAGGCATATGTTCCAAAGCCTGGAGGCTACGTAGGTTTTGGAGGCAATCAGAGGGGAAAGATCATTGGCTCTGGAATAGTAGGTAATGGAAATCTTCCCTCTATCAGTAATGTCTTATTAGTAGATGGATTAATGCATAACCTGTTATCCATAAGTCAATTAAGTGATAACGGTTATGATATAATCTTTAATCAAAATTCATGTAAAGCTGTTAGTCAGAAATATGGGACTATCCTGTTTAATGGAAAGAGGAGAAACAACATTTACAAAATCAAACTTTCTGAACTGAAAAGTCAGAATGTAAAGTGTCTTCTGTCTGTTAACAACGAGCAATGGATCTGGCACAGAAGATTGGGGCATGTTAGTATGAGAAGAATCTCTCAGATTAACAAACTCAATCTGGTCAGAGGACTTTCTAACCTTAAGCTCAATTCAGATTCTCTGTGTGAAGCATGTCAGAAAGACAAGTTTGCAAAACCTACTTTTAAATCTAAAAACGTTGTTTCCACCTCTAAGCCATTAGAACTTCTGCACATTGACTTATTTGGACCAGTTAAAACTGCTTCAGTCAGTGGCAAGAAGTATGGGTTAGTAATCGTAGATGACTATAGTAGATGGACATGGGTAAAGTTCTTAAGACACAAGGACGAATCACACTCTGTGTTTGTCACCTTCTGTAACCAAGTTCAGAATGAAAAGGATCTTAGAATCGTCAAAGTCAGAAGTGATCATGGTGGAGAGTTTGAAAACAAAGATTTTGAATCATTTTTTAATGACAAAGGCATTCTGCATGATTTCTCTTGTCCTAGAACTCCCCAGCAAAATGGAGTTGTAGAACGAAAGAACAGAACATTGCAAGAAATAGCCAGAACCATGATCAACGAGACTAATGTTGCTAAGATCTTCTGGGCAGAGGCGATAAACACAGTGTGCTACATTCAGAATAGAATCTCCATAAGACCTATTCTGGAAAAGACTCCATATGAATTGTGGAAGAACAGAAAGCCCAACATTTCATATTTTCATCCATTTGGATGTACTTGCTTTATTTTAAATACTAAAAATTATTTGAACAAGTTTGACTCTAAAGCACAGAAGTGTATTATGTTAGGATACTCTGAACGCTCAAGAGGGTACAGAGTATACAATACAGAAACACAGATTGTAGAAGAATCAATCAGTGTTCGCTTTGATGATAAGCTTGACTCTCAAAAGTCAAAGCAGGATGAATTACTTGCAGGTATGGAAGTTGAATTCACAGGTACTGAAGACAAGTCATCAGAAGCTCTTAACAGAGACACTCCCTAAACATCAGAAAGAGGAACTGCAAGCAATCCAGCATCTTCTATTGATCAACCTCAGAAAAGACCATCCAGAAGCAGCATGGATCATCCAGAAGAAACAATCTTAGGAAGAAAGGAAGATCCAATCAGAACAAGATCCAGCTTCAGAAACTCTGAAGAATCCCTCATGGGACTTGTTTCTCTGGTTGAACCATCTTCAATTGATGAAGCACTTCTGGATAATGACTGGATTCTAGCAATGCAAGAGGAGCTGAATCAATTCACAAGGAATGACGTATGGGATCTAGTTCCTAAACCAAAAGGATTCAACATCATTGGAACAAAATGGGTGTTCAGAAACAAGCTGAATGAACAAGGTGAAGTCATCAGAAATAAGGCACGATTGGTAGCACAAGGTTATAGTCAGCAAGAGGGGATAGACTATACAGAAACCTTTGCTCCAGTCGCCAGGTTAGAATCTATCAGACTTTTAATTTCTTTTGTTGTTAATAAAGGCATCACTCTGTATCAGATGGATGTCAAGAGTGCATTCTTAAATGGCTATATATAAAAAGAGGTATATGTGCACCAACCCCCTGGTTTTGAAAGTTCAAAAAATCCAGAATATGTTTTCAAACTAAAGAAGTCACTGTATGGCCTGAAACAAGCTCCCAGAGCTTGGTATGAAAGACTAAGTAACTTCCTGTTAGAAAAGGAATTCACCAGAGGGAAGGTGGACACAACCTTATTCTGTAAGACAGTTAAGAATGACATCTTAGTCTTCCAGATTTATGTTGATGATATAATATTTGGATCTACTAATCCCTCTCTAGGAAGAAAGGTTGCTAAGTGTATGCAGGCAGAATTTGAGATGAGCCTAATGGGGGAACTGAAATTCTTTTTGGGCATCCAGATCAATCAAACCCCAGAAGGAACTTACATTCATCAGAGCAAATATGTCAGAGAACTTCTGAAGAAATTTGATCTCTCAGAATGTAAGCCATCAAAAATTCCAATGCATCCCACGTGCATTCTGGAAAGAGAAGAGATAAGCAAAGAGGTAGAACAGAAAGTCTACAGAGGTATGATTGGTTCTCTTCTTTATCTTACAACTTCAAGACCTGATATTTTATTTAGTGTATGCATTTGTGCAATATTCCAATCAGATCCTAGAGAATCTCACTTAACAGTTGTTAAGCGAATTTTCAAGTATCTGAAAGGTACTACTAATCTGGGTTTGTTTTATAGAAAATCTGGTGATTACAGCTTAGTAGGTTACTGTGATGCTGACTTTGCTGGAGACAGAGTTGAACGTAAAAGCACTTCTGGAAGCTGCCAGTTTCTAGGAGAAAATCTGATCTCGTGGTCCAACAAAAGACAATCCACCATTGCTCTATCAACAGCAGAAGCTGAATACATAGCAGCAGCTGGATGCAGCACACAAATGCTCTGGATGAAAAGTCAACTTGAGGACTTCCAGATTTATGAGAGTAACATTCCTATACTCTGATAATACTTCTGCTATTTGCTTAAGTAGAAATCCAATTTTGCATTCTAGGGCTAAGCATATAGAAATAAAACATCACTTTATTAGGGACTATATTCAGAAAGGCATTTTAAACTTAAAATTTATTGATACAGACCATCAATGGGCCGATATCTTTACAAAACCACTTTCTGAAGATACGTTCAACTTCATTCTGAATCATCTCAGCATGAAGCTCTGTCCAGAATAAAACTGTTTTAATTTTATATATTAACCTTCAGAATGTTGCTTATTACTCTGTGAACTTCTGATCAATCCTCCTTCAGAATTTTTAGAAATGCAGATTGTATCAGATCTATCCATGAAGCTCTGAGCTCTTCAGTTCAAGGATAGAAGTGATGCTCACTCAAAGCAAACAAGTGTCATCCAGTCATCATCTATTTCCTGAGGCAGAACACGCGTTCATGCTTCTGAAAAGGCAAAGCGCTGATTGGTTGCATTGAGACACATGTCACTGGTAACCGTTTAAGTATCTTTCTGAAATCCCCCAAAATCAGTCATCATTTAATGCTATTAATCATGATTTATTTTCTCTCTCTTAACCATTTATGTTTTCAAAAACTTTTTCAAAACCTATTTAAACACCATTCACACCATTCACAACGTTTACCCTAACTTTCGTTTTCAAGCAATATTTCTACTTGTTCTAAACTATCATTGCTTCTGTTTTAATACAAACGTGTTTTTACTCTAATCTTTTTAACTCTGATTATATATGCTTTTTGATAGCTGACAAAAAGGGGGAGAAAGAATGATATTTTTCAATAACGGTTTACTGAGACAAAAGTCTCAAACATTCTAACATCCTTATATATTTGTTGTTCTGAAAAGCTTACAGGTACTAGAATCTGAAGAACTCTGATGAAGCAAAGTTCTGATGTTCAAAGAAAGGTTCAATAAAGTTCTAAAGTTCTGATACTCAAGGTCTTAAGGAATCAAAGGTAAATAATCAACTCAGGGGGAGTTTTTCTCATCATTACTCTGATACTGTTTATTCCTTACCCTCTTAGCTCTGATACCTTTTGCTCATCATCTGATTATCTCTGATATCGTTTCCTCTTTATCCCTAAACTTTGATACTTTCATCATTTTATTTTAATTGAAAAAATTTGGTTTTTGTCATCATCAAAAAGGGGGAGATTGTTAGAACATAGTTTGATTCTACAACCCTCAGTTAGAGTTTTGATGATAACAAAATACAAGATTAAATGAATTATGAGCTTTATATAAGACATATATGCTACTTAAAATTATGTTGTATATTTACAGGAAACTCTGATGGAATCAGCATCAAAATATCAGAATATCAACAACAGCATCAGAAGATATGTTAGATCAGAAGATCAATACATGTGCTTACGCTGAAGTCTGATGAACAAAATCTGCGCTCAACATACTCTGACTCTGATCAAGATCTTAACAATGTCATCAGCACTCAAAAGCCATCAGAATAAACTAAAGCCAACACACTCTGATCTTAATCAAGCAGAACATTCTGAAGTGTCAACGGTACTGCATTCAAGGAAGATTAATTACCAACGGCTTTATTCCAAGACAAAGATCTTCTCAAAATGGAAAGAACGTAATGAGCATTGAAATGGAATTATTGGCATCAATGTATCTTTTCCAAGAAGTATTTAAACAAATCGGTGAGAATGGAATTGGCTAATGCTCTACAATACTCTACACGCCTAAAGCCAATCATCTTCATCCTCACTCATACAGTTTGCTAAAGCTCTCAATTGATTACTCTATAGTTCTAGCATTCTAGTTTCATATAAGCTTAATTTGTGTATTATCACAGTTGTGATATATAGTTTTTGTAGAAAACACCAAACACACATATTGTTCATTTATCTGTAAGAAAGAATTTCCTTGAGAAATCGGTCTGTGGTTTAGACTCAAGAAGGCTTTAGCAGTTGTTAAAGCAGTTGTAATATTCAGTTGAATATAGTGGATTAAGACCTCGTTGGAGAGAGGCGAAATCACCTTGATGGGTGGACTGGAGTAGTTTGAGATCAAATGAACCAGGATAAAAATAACGTGTTGTCTGCATTTGATTTCAAGTTTTAACAATTCAACCCCCCTTCTTGTGTTTTTCACTTCTTCACCTTGCATCTTCATCATGATTCTCATCCTCCTCGGAGGAGTCTTCTACCACTTGAACTTGTCGAACGAGGCTCTTAAACCTCTTCCCCATGTTTATCAAATCCTTCTTCTTAGTCTTCTTCTTTGCAACCAGAAGTGACATCAGTTCTTGCTGCCCTTTGGCCAAGTTGAGCAAGGTTTCTTGAAATTGAGATTTTTGTGTTTGTAAGTCCTTCACAGTCTGCTCGAGATCCATATTACTAAAATAAACAGTAGAAAGATGAGGAAACCTGTGTCGAAAACCTGCTATGTTATGATGCACGTAATATGAATGCAAATGTTTTCAAGGACCTCGCGGGGTAAACACAAGAAAATGTTAGAAGTTGAACTTTGATTACATCTTTGATTGGAGAACTTCATATCCTTGAATGTCCTTCTATGAGAATCAAGCTCACCATTTCAAGTGGGTCATAACCCTTGACTCAAGATAACGTGCTTTGGTCTTTGACAGCATTTGGCTAGAGGAAAATAAATCCTCTTTCCCCTTGATAAACGTATAATTCAATATAACCCTACATCACAAACCCTTAAGATCCTTGAAATGGTTATTGAAAATGCTATGGTATGATGTCATGATGTTATGCGTAAATAAATATATACAAGCAAAGCAAACAAATCCTTAGGTTTAGACTTGCATGGAGTTCATAGGTAAGTACCCTCTTGAAGTTTAGTTGGTTCAACCTGTCCTAGAAAGTAATTGGGTTCTAGGGGATCTCAATATCACTGATCTTTCTTCATAGGGAATTGTTTCAGCCCAATCCTCTTTATTGGCGTCTGAAATATCCCGAAAGTTCGATCTCAATGAGTGTAGCATCGAGTATCAACCAACTTCCGACTGCACTAAAGTCGGCTATCTCACTTCCTAATGGCCAAGTTGTTCGATTAAAGGTTTTATGGTCAGTTAGTGCTTCATGACACCACACAACGGCCCTGTATTCTCCTTGACTAAACTCAAGGGATACCGGTACCAACAAATGTGTAATACTAATGTAGCCATCGCTTCAACCATGTCGGTATACCCTGCACAGTCCCCACGATCTTTTGCTACTTACCTAATAATGTTCCCCGATCCGGGTAGAGGATAAAAAATAGAAAAATAAAAAACTCAAACAAGGACCCAAAAATGTAAAGCAAACAAATAAAACAATGAAAGCATATAAAGGTGATATAGTCTCTAAGTTAACCCCACTTTTAATCAAATCTCCCCAGCAGAGTCACCAGTTTTGTAATACGGTGGGAGAACTGACTTGGGTGTTTTGCGTTTGATCGCAATTGTTGCGGATAGTAAGAGTCACCACTGAATTTTCTTTTATCCAATAAAGGAAAAGGTGAAAAGAACAAGAAAGACCTTTTAAGATATTTTCATGAGTTTGGGGGGTAGGTTATGAAAAGGGAAGGTGTTAGCACCCTTTTCATTCGTAGTTATCTACGGGCTCTTAGTTGCTAGCTTAATTTGAAATGCTTTGTTTGAAATGTGTTTGTGATGGTTTTAAACGTATTTTTGAAAAGTCCCTTTGTTTAGGCGAACTTTGTAATGATGCTCGTCTCTATAAGAACGCATACAAAGTGTTGACTTTTGAAAATATTTCATTTTAAAGTGTTGGTGTATTTTGAGAGATGTTTTGAAAATGGTTGTGAGCAAGCAACTATGAATGTTCTACCAACTCAAAACTCTTAATTCATTTCCTCCTCCTTTATACATTTCTATCTTACCATTGATTGATAAGAAGTCATACCATTGGATGTGAAGGGACAGACGTGGGTCGTCGTACAGTCATAGAAGGCAACATTGTAGGATATCTTAGAAATTTGTCGTAAGGGTCTAAAATCGTTTGCCGAAGGCAACATTGAAGGGTCATCGAGGGACTACGATCTTGTATTTGAGGGCCATTGCTAAAGTATCCCACATTCGAGGGACATTACTCTTTTATTCGAGGCAATAAGTGTGGGTTACCCTAGAGGTGCAAGTGTGCAAAGTGTTTTGATTACATGCATTTTATCTTTGAGATTAGGGTTTTCTAATGATTGATTTTACCTTTCCATATAAACCCTAATTACTTGCAATAATATTGAAAGCGATAAATTGCGGGAATTTAAAGTTCTATGTTATTACATCTTTTTTGGGGGGGTGGGGATACAAGTTTATGAATGGGGGATGAAAGCAATAAAGTTCTAATTATACTATTACAACCATATTGAATATTAAATAACAATATCTAAAAATTTAAAGATAATGTAAAAAGGAAGGAAAATTGTTTTAAAATAAACTTTATGCATTGACACGTGCACTTATGCCTCAATACATATCACTTCTTGCCCCGGGAAAGCAAAACCAACTTAGTATGTATTGATACATAATGGTTTGCATCGGCTCATATTTGTTTTCTATCGACACATGCACTTATGCATCGATACATATCATTTTTTTTGCTCCTGGAAATCAAAACCAATTCAGTGTGTATTGATGCATAATGCATTGTATCGACTCATAACCTGTTTTGTACCTAATATGAGTCGACTCATAGAGATATGTATCGACTCATACTATTGTTTTTTACTTCTATTATTTTTATGTCACATATATAAGTAAGTTCTCAACACATGGTTAGTGAAAATGAAAAGTAAGCATATAGTTAGCTTCAGGGAAATGATATCTACATTTTATCTTCACAAATGAACCACTAATTATGCTTGTATGAAGTGTTTAAAGGTCAAGAAAACTTACCTTGAAACTGAAATTTGTGTTTTGATTTAGAGTTATTGTATTGTCTTGGAGAAGTCAAGTTGTAGGAGGTTGTTTTTGAGTTTGGAAAATGGTGATCGTGATGTTACAGAAGTTTCTCTTGTGTTTGAACAACTTCTATATGATGTATATGAAGTATTTAGATGGTTTGTTGGGACAAGATTTGCAAGGTTTGAGAGATTTAAAGATTTTGGTTCCAAAACTCGGAAATGGAGATTTTTATGGACAATTCTAGTTTTTAGAGTATAAGGGAATTTGAGGATTTTTCAACACACAAGAATCTGGCCTCTTTAGCTTGCAAATGACCTCTCTATTTATAAAGAAAAGGTTTGGGAAGTTGAAGTAATCAGATTTGCAAGATAACAACTTATGGTTTGGTTGGAATGCAAATATCAAGTTATGCCAAGTCTTCCATGGTCACAAGATGAAGTACCAAAGTTGTTGGTATAGAGGGGCTACTTTCCATGATTTATGGTGGAGTATAATCAAAAGTAAGCAAGGTACGGGTTTAATACAAATTTTGTACCAAAAGCTTGCTTTTCAAGAATAGCAATGGTGCCTTTATGCCATAAATGGAAAGATCTTTTGGACAATGGATTAAACACTTGGGTAATAGCTCAAGATTAGGTGTAAGCATTAAATTATGGTGAGATTTTCAAGTTAGAAGGCCTGCAAAACAAGATTATGCAGCATAGCATATAGATTGGATTATGTGTTCTTTAACAAAATATCTTGTAATTCAATAATGGATGTCCAACTTCATGCTTTTGAATCTCCAAACTCAAGTGTAATAAATTCATGCTATTGGACATTTGGAAAGCTTGAAACATCCTCTACAACTTTCATGACCACTTTGGCTAAATCAGATTGGAACTTGATGAAAATTTTCCAAGAAGTTGAGATAAAAACTGACCAAAACTTGTTGAAAATTTATCTAAGTATTTTATGAAAAATGTCATGACTTTAGGAATTTATAACTCAAAATCCAAGCACTTCTAGGACTTGATCATCAAATAAAGTTGTAGATCTCATCAATATCTACAACTTTCATGTCGAAATTTTTCTTTGAATCATGTTGCATGTTGGTGAAAAATTGGCGTGAAGTTATGAAATTATCATGTATGAAAACACTTAGAAAAAAATTCTGTCTTAAAAAATTTGACTTTTCCAATTGACTTTTGACTTTCTTGATTTCTTGAGATCAAGCTTCATATCTTTGAATGTCTTGATGAAATGTGATCTTTGAAATTAAATCTTGACCAAACAAAGTAAAAGTTTGACTTTTTGTGCATCAGTTGACTTTTCATCGGTTGATCAAATTTCAACTATTAAGCCATTTATCTTGAGAGATAAATTGAGTCATGAAATTAGGTCAAAATGATGTATTTGAATCCTTGATATCATTTTTCAAACCAATAAGTCATGTATTAAGTCAAAAGTCAAGAATCAGTCATTCTCGGTCAAAACCCTAATTTTGACCATTTTGCCCTTTTGATGATTTAAACATTTTTTTCTTGAGGAATTGTAATTCAAACTTGATAAATTGATGCATATAACTTCAAAATGTGTATATTGACCAACAATCATGAAGTTTGACTGTAGGTTGACCATAATTGACTTTTTATCCAATAAAATTGATTTTTAGTCATTTGGTCAATTGGTTGAGCAAAATTGTGATTTCAAGACTTTAAATTTGACATGAGTGTTATTGAAGGTCTATAATGATCCATTCAAGTCATTTTATGCATTATAAATCCAATTGTCTTTGTGAAAATAAAAACCCTAATTTGAGGCATCAGTGTTTAGGAGATATTTTGACCTAGTCAACACTTGTGCAAGCTTGAGCCATTGGAGATATTTGTGAAGGACTTGTAGGGCACTTTAGGAATTTTTCGTAAAGGACTAAGATCGTTTACCAAAGGCAACATCGAAGGGTCATTGAGGGACTACGATCTTTTTAACCGGGGGTCTTTGCTAAAGCGTCCCACACTCGAGAGACATGACTGTTTTTCGAAGGCAACAAGTGGAGTCACCCTAGAGGTGCATATGTGAATAGTGTTCAGTTTTCAGTTCATTTGTCTTGAGATTAAGTTTTCTAGAGTTTTCTTTTATATCTTGCCATACAAACCTAGTTATTATACAGTAATAAGTAAAAACAGTAAAAACAGAAAAGAAAGATCCTCGCTATTACAATGCTTCAGGAGAGGGGTACAAAACCACAAAAATTGGGGGAAAGAAAGAATGCGGTAAAAATAACCTAATTAACTATTAAAACCTTTAACAAATACATAATTGTGAAAACTAATGCGAGACAGAAGTAAAGCGCGAAGGTTGTGGAGAGAAACAGAGAAATTGTTTAACGGAAAAATAATTAATGATTAATTGATTTTAATTGAGAAAAAGGAATTAATTTAAACCTAAAATAAAACCCCAAATTATTTTTAATAAAAAAGTTTAATAAAAAAACCTAAAAAAGGACTAAATTAATTTTTATTTAAGCAAAAAAAGGAATTAACGGAATTATAAAAAAATGATTGGTTAAATTAAAAAAACCTAAAGTATAAATTAATTTTAAATTAAAAAAGAAATTAATTAATCAAATTATGCTAAAAAAAGTTATAAAAATAAAAACAAAGAGAATTGAGCCTGGAAACATAGCAGGTGAAAAGGGGGTATAGCAAAGTAATTTTCTAGGCCCAACATGACAAGGCCCAGCATGCTTGTACTGGATCCAGTAAGGATAGTTCCATAAGGTTCACCGTGAGGGGGACACATCTGGGATGCTGGATTTGATCCTGTGATGATCAAGTGGTGATGAAGTGAGGAGCATAATGAGCGTACTAGGCTGACTTATATTGGACCTACAAGTAAGAAAAAACATGAAAAATATAATACCAGGGACAGGGATCGAACCTGTGCCCTGGTACACTAACACCTTTGTAATACTCGCTTCTACCGCTGGGGAGGCCTTACATCCGTTAACTTGTATCAATCAAAACGTATATAATATAAAATGAGTGCTAATGTCAGACAAACAAAAAATTATGCGTGCATGGGTGGGTCCCTAGTATTTAGAGAGAGCCAATCATGACGCTCCATCATGCCACGCAAATGGTCAGAATTTTCAAACCACCGCCCATGGTGGTTTCCAACGTCTTCTCCGATGAGAATATTTTTGAAACCTACGAAATACGTAAAATTAAAGCAGACAAAACATGTTATCCCCCTTAAAATTTCCTCCTAAGTTCGAATATGGGGTCTGTTTTGGCTAAAAGTCCCAGTATCACGAGTTTCGAATAAAAACCCTAACACGGTTCAACAATGGTAATCCAAGATTTGGACGTTACAAACTCCATGTAATGACTGCGACCTACTCTAAACATTCATATAAATTGATCTGGATGGTTAGAAATATTCAACAATACATAGAATTAAAAATACAATTAATGGAAAAAATTGAAATCGAAGATGATAAACATGATCATTTCAGGCATTGGAAACCATTGAAATCAATTGTACTTACTCTATAGATGTTCAGGAAGTGATAAGAGTGCTTAGTTCTGCTCGAATATGGATGGAAATTGCTACACGAAATTGCAAGATTTCTTTGAAATTTTTTTAGTTTTGAAACCCTTATTCTTGTGGTAGCTGCGCCTGCCTTTGCATCTGATGATGTTTTCTATTTATAGACTAGTGGAATTAGGTCAACAAACTTGGTAAACAATCTTGTGTGATCAAAGCATGATTTGTTTCCAAAAATGATTTCAAATACTTTCCAAAATTTGAAGATTCACTTCCAAAACAAGTCCACACGGTTTCTAGCATTAGTTAGCAAGGATTTGGGCTTTTGATTTGATCCAACATGAATATCCATGTGCCTATTACCTTTTACTTGTATTTTATTATATTTATTTTGAATTTAATTGAGTAAAAATCCAAATAAACATAAATAAAAATTAAGTTAAGGTAAGAATGATTTTAGGAGTCCTCTAAGGCATCATGAACATGTTTAGACCTTAAAACTTAGGTGCATTAGTAAAAAAATTTCTAGTTTGCTGAAAATGAACTTCATGCATCTTATCAAAATTTCCCAACCTGCAATGGTCATAATTCTCTCAATTTTCATCTTTTGAAGATGATATTGAACTTTTTTGAAAAGCTCAAGATGTCTTCTTCAATTTCTCTTTTGATCATTTTTGCATTTGGAGACTTTATTTTGATGTAAGTTGCCTTAACAAAAAGTGTATTTTTGTTGACTTTTGAAATGACCTATAATGTATTGGCTCATATATCTCAAATGAAGCATTTTTTGGACTTGAGAATACATATACCAAGTTGTAGAGAATTGAATTTCCTTTAAAATGGGCTTTGGTTATGGAAAAGTTGATGAAGCGTGTGAAAGTTATGCTTGGTCAAAGTTCAGTTGACTTCTCCTAAGGAAACCCTAATTTGGCAATTTTTGAATTTTGATGTGAGGGCTTTTCTTGAGGAATCATGATTAACCCTTGATCAAATGATGAACATCACTTCAAAATGTTGACATTTACCAAAAACCTTGAAGTTTGACTGTACGTTGACCATGGTTGACTTTTTACCCAATACAGTTGATTTTTAATCACATGAGCTATTGACTGAGCAAACTTATGGTGCAAGGTTTAAACTTGATATGAGAATCCTTTAATACATACTAGGGCCCATGAAAACCACTTGAGACCTTGGAAAACCATTCTTCCTTGAGAAACACAAAACCCTAGTTATGGACTCATTGCTTGGGAGGAGAATTTGTCTGATCAATTCTTGAGCATCCTTTAGCATTTGAGAACCCTAGAAGAATGTCTTGAAGAAAATAGGAGGGAAAATTTTGGAGTACAACAACATTTTATCCCACGTATCACAGACATATTTGGCCTTGTATGATGTTTGGGCTAAGTGCAGGCCCAGTCCAGAATAGGAGCCTCCCAAGTTGTTGCTCTTGGTGAAAGAGTTATGACTTAAATCCAACTTCTTCTTATGGTGAGCATAATTTTTTCGGGGATCTTTTACTGTGTCGAAGGAGAGGGTCATCGGTATGTGTGGTTACTCGAGCAGTGGTTGGAGTTTGCATGATGAGGAACATTTCAATTGCTCCTCGACTCGCGGGGAGAGGAAAGCTTGCAGGGTGTAGACATATGGCATGGTATTTGGGATAGTAATAATGGCCTAGGGAGTAGGGGTCATTATGACCTGAGCGCGTAAGTGGCAAGAAGAAGGGTGGTTGGTGCACTGTCCGACGCGACACTTTGTATTCCACGTCAGCCCTATAAATAGTGCCTTAGGGCCCATTTCCCATATTTCAACTTTTCGCTCTCTCCACTCTCTCTGTCGCCTACATTGTCTGCCATCTTTCCTAACCGTTAGCACCGTTGGAAGATCCATCGTGGATTTCCCACCTACTCTGATCAAGTAAGTGTTTTCTAATACTGGTTGTTGTTTACGATTGGCTTTTTTATGAGTCTTTGATGAATTTTGCTACCGGGGGAATTTTTACTCGGGGTGTTCATACATTCATTCGTAATATTTGCAAATGGGCCTGCGAAATTCATCTGCTCCCTGCAAAATTCGTGAATTTTCCCGTGATATCCATCTACTCCCTGCAGAATTCGTGAATTTGCTACACGGTGAATTCACGAATTTGGCCGGCAAATTCATATATTCCTTGCAGCATTTATGGATATGCTCGTGAGATTTATCCCATGCCCGCGTAACTCATGAATATTCATTTTTGTCTTTGTCACCGCCATGCGGTCGTACAAGGTGTGTATTAGCTCCCTGTGTTGCTCGTGAGCCATGTATGTTTCTCACTGCACGAGTGATCATCGACCTGGTCTGGGAGTAGCTATCCCCTTTCACCTTTGTTGTGGTGGAAGGGTTGATTTGATTTAGCTGTCGAATTCACTGGTTTCCTCTTCTTTATAGGTGAAATGGCTGAAACCCCCGAGTCATCCGAGCACATCGATGTTCAAGATATAAGCGCAACCGACAAAGGTACCATTTGGTCGACACAATTGATGACCCATCATTATCCTGGGTCAGGCTAAAACCTCGAGGGATAGCTTCAGTCTTCTGTTATACTAGAAGAGAAGCATATATCATTGTCGAGTACGGCGGTGACAAAGAAGGTTTTCATTGGAACTTCACGATCCTGCGACTGACTCCTACGGCCAGGATCTGCTCATAATTTGAGGAGGACCGTTTCCCCATGTACGAGGTCGTCTTTAGAGATTTGGGGCTCCGTTTTCCCTTTAGTGATTTTCAGATGGGTGTGTTTAACCACTTGAACTTGGCACCTTCTCAACTATACCACAATGCGATCGACTTTATCCGAGATTTTGAAATTACTTGCTGGTTCTTGAGGATATGGGCGAAAATCCCCTTGTTCTTCAGGGTTTTCCGCCTCCAACGATAGTCT
Source organism: Vicia faba (assembly GCA_948472305.1). Classification (NCBI taxonomy): domain Eukaryota; kingdom Viridiplantae; phylum Streptophyta; class Magnoliopsida; order Fabales; family Fabaceae; genus Vicia; species Vicia faba. Next base: position 659,348,314 of record OX451737.1, read on the forward strand.
AGGGGCGGTAAACACAGATGTGTTTCCTTCAAACAGTCGAAGAGGTTGTTTCGCATGTATATGGATTATGTTCGTGAATTTAAGGATAAATGGTACGTCATGCAGCCCTCGTCTCAGGCGATCGTGGATTCTGTGTTTGACCCAACTTCCATCATGGATGAGGATGGGGAAGTGTGCTACGACGAGGATGGGAACCCAGAGATTAGAAGACTCTCGAAATTCCCTATCCACCGGTGCTCGGGTCACTACGAGCATAATCCTGGCCATTATCATACCCCCGCCGACAGCATGAGTGTCAAAGACAAAGAGGCCTTTGGTGTTCTCAATCGTTTCATCGACATGTTCTTTCCCTCGAGGTGGGTCATGAGGGAAGGAGATGATATTCTTGATGAAGACGGCGAACCCATGTTCGAGGCGCGTCTAATCAATACTAAGGCGCTCGTCGAGGGTTGTACATACAGGCAAGCAGTGAATCTTCTAGGTTTTGACCCTGTATTTCTATTGTATTTTTACTCCATGATTTATTTTTGTTATGTCCTTCTAACGAGGCTGACTCGAGGGTGTTGTTTTTGTTTTCACAAGTAATAAACGACTTCTAAAACTGACCTGGGAGAAGAAGAATCACAAAAGGTTAGTGAAGTCGCACCAGCCCAAACGCCTTAGTTCAGTCTCAGATCCGACCAGGGATGGGTCGAACAGGTTGTCAGGTACTCGCGATGCCGCGTAGCATGCGGCCGTGTTGAGTAACAAGAGAAGTCATCCTGAAGGTGGAATTACAGGTGTGATTGATAAGGGGGTAACTGCTTGGGATGTTAGGGCCTTCACCCTTCCCCCTTTCTTTGTCGAAAAAGATTACTTCAAAGGTTTTCCTTTGACCGTGTCTGATGGCAAAACTGATGTCATCAGGCGCCTTTATGAGGAGGGTCAAAGGAAGCATCTGATTTCTAGCATGGTTAGCCTTATGAAGGTCGCATAGATGGTTGTTGTCCTTGCAGGTGAGGGAGTTGGCTCTTCGGGCTTGGCGAAGGAATTGGAGTCGGAGAAGGTGGCTCTCTAGATGAAGATGCAAAAGTTAAAAACTGCCCTCGAGCGAAGCAAGGAGATGTTTCAAAGGCGGGATGACGAGTTGGCGAGGGAGAAGGAAAAGGTGATCAAATCTTATGAGGAAAGGGATTCCCTACTGCTCGAGAGGCAACATATGGAGAAGGAGATCGCCGATTTAAAGGCCACCATGTTGCTCGTGGAAGAAGAGCCCGAGGGAGTCATTGATTTGCATACCTGTGTAGAGCTTGTCACTCGGATTCAGATCCTCGAGTCAGATTGCATTGATGCTTTGACTGACGGCTTCGAGACTGCATTGGTTCAACTGTCGGTATTAAATCCAGGGCTCAACACCAACGGTGCTAGGGTTCTGTCTCAAGTGGTTGATGGCAGGGTGGTTCCTCCTCTTGATTCCTCTGAGGTAGAGATCGAAGTGAGCACTTCGAGAGTGACTAGTGTTTCTCAAATAACTTAGCTGTTTGTATTCATGGCATGCGTGTTCGTAATTTTTGTAATATTCAGATAATGTCGGCCCTCGCGGTCGGCATTTATAAATGTTTTTACTCCATTTTTATGCCTTTATGCTTTTGTTGATGTTTGTTAAATATCTGCTTGTCATTGTTTTTGACTTGTTTATTTTAAGAAAGTTTGTACTTCCGCGAATGGAGATTTATGCTCGACCTTGATTGTGGTCGACACATGTGGGGATATGTCGAGGAGGCGGTGTAGGAATCTGCAAGACAAACTCAACATCATGGTCGAGATCTTGAATTCATGGAATGAACTGCCCATCGCGAGTTGGGTATTCTGCCAGTTGGGTACTTTGATAGTAGAGTTCGATTGAGGTGTCCCTGTCGGGCTAAGGTTTGGCTCAAGAAATGAACAACAAAACTCGCCTTTTTTTAATGTTTGGAGGCTATGTCCATACCTCGACATGCCTTCATGGTCGAGCATGTCCTGTCATTTGTTAGAAAGGATCAGTCGACTACTAATGTCCGTCGCTTGACAAAGACTTAGCTATAATATTTTTTCAACTTTGTAGAATTTAATGGTCGAGGTAGCGATTCTCCAGTTAGTTGTTCGAGTTAATATGGCCGGGTGCCCATAGCTTCGTGGACGCGTTAAGGTCCTTCCCAGCTCGTGGCCAATTTCCCTTTACGGGAATCTTTCTAATTTCTCTGCAAGACTAGGCTGCCGACCTGGAATTCATGTTTTAGGACTTCGTTGTCATGGCGAAGGGCTATCTGTTGTTTCAGCATGGCCTCACGAAGAGTTACTCCTGATCGGATTTCTTCGACTAGGTCGAGCTTTTCTCTTAGAGCCTCGTCATTTAGTTCCTCGTCTAGGGGAACTTCGGTTTTCCTGGGTGGCTCCATGATTTCCATGGGGATGATAACTTTGGTGCTATAGGTCAGGCAGAATGAGGTCTCACTGATCGTCGAGTGTGGTGTTGTTTGGTATGCCCATATGACACGGTGCAGTTCTTCGACCCACCCCCTTTTGGCTTCGCCTAGCCTGCGCTTGAGTCCTCGCAAGATGACTCTATTTGCGGCTTCAGCTTGTCCATTGGTTTAAGGGTGTTAGACCAAGGTGTAGTGCTGCTTGGTGCCGAGCTTGGTGATGAAATCTTGGAAACCTTGATCGGTAAAATGTGTCCCATTGTCAGTGATGATCGCTCGTGGCATCTCGAATCGGGAAAGCACGTTTTGCTTATAGAAATGGGGGGATATTGTGTGAAGTGATTATGGCTAGAGCTTCGGCTTCTATCCACTTCGTGAAAAAGTTGACGGCCATGATCAGGAATTTATTTTGGTATGGACCTTTCACGAAGGGTCTGAGGATGTCTATACCCCACTAGGAGAACAACCATAGGGATGACAGTGTTTTGAGCTCGTGCAGGGGCACGAGGTGCATGTCCGCGTGTCTCTAACACTTGTCGCATTTCTTGATATGCTCCTTTGTATCTTGCTGCATGGTCGGCCAGTAATAGCCTACTCGCAGCTCCTTTTGTGCTAGGGATCTTCCGCCCAAGTGTTGGGTGTTGATTCCCCCGTGGATTTCCCACAGTATCTCGGGGATTATGGATTCCTCAATGCATTTCAGGAGTGGAATGGAGAATCCCCGTCGATAAAGTTTGTGCTCGAGTACCACATACGAACATGCTCGTCATGTGGTCGCAGTTGCCTCCCTTTGGTCAACAGGCAGTTCCCCCTTTGTCAGGAATTTGAACACCGGGGTCATCCAACATGAACTGTCCCCGGTGGCATTTAACTCGGTTGGTACAGTGGATTTTTCAATACTCGGGTGAGAAAGGGATTCTTGGATGACAGATTTGTTCCCACCTTTCTTCTTTGGGCTCGCAAGCTTTGAAAGTATGTCTGCCTGTGTGTTCTATTCGTGAGGTATGTGTTTAATTTCTGCCCGGTCAAACCTCTTCATACGTTCCCTGACTTGGTTCAGATATTCGAAGAGGCTGTTGTTCTTAGCCTGGTATCCCCTTTGTACTTGAAATGCGACGAGTTAAGAGTCTGTGAAAATTTGTATTTCCTGGGCATCCAAATCCTCGACCAACCTTAATCCTGTAAGCAGGGCCTCGTATTCAGCCTAATTGTGCGACATCGGAAAAGAAAGGGCGAGGGAGTGCTCGATCACAATGACCTCCTCGTTCTCGAGGATAATTCCTGCTCCGCTTCCTGTCGAGCTGGAAGCTCCATCTACAAAGATGGTCCACTTATGCTTCTTCCCTATAGGGGAATTGTGAGCGGTCATCTCTGCAACGAAGTCGGCCAGTGCCTGGGCTTTGAGGGCCTTTCTTCTCTCGTATTAGACGTCGAGCTTCGAGAGCTCCAAGGACCATTTTAGCATTCGACCGACCATGTCTGGTCGGCATAGGAGCTGCCTCACAGGTTGGTCTATTCGTACTATGATCGTGTGGACCAGGAAGTAATGTCTAAGTCTCTTTGTCGCGTTGATAAGGGCTAAGGCTACTTTTTTAATATGTTGGTACCTAACCTCGGGCCCTTGTAGCGCTTTGCTCGTAAAGTATACTGGTTTTTGCCCGTCTAGAGTCTCGCGAATGAGGGCTACGCTTACGGCCTCGGCGGATATGGCCAGGTAAAGGAATAAGGTTTCCCCATTCTCAGGTCGCGATAGCACGGGCGAATGCGAAAGGCTTTGCTTGAGGTGGAGGATGGATTTCTTGCATTCCTCAGTCCACTCGAAAGCCGCCTCTTTATGTAGAAGCTTGAAAAATGGTAGAGCATGTTGTGGATTTTTCCACGAAACGGAAGAGCGAGGTGAGCATACCGTTTAGGACTTGTATGAATTTTTTTCAAAATTGGAGTGAGAAGCTCGAAGAATGCCCGACACTTGTAGGGGTTTACTTTAATTCCTCGTTCGGTCAGATAGAAACTGAGGAATTAGCCCTCCTTAACCCGAAGGTGCATTTCTCGGGGTTGAATCTCATTTTGCATTGTCTCTCTTGGGAGAAGACCCTTTCGAGGTGGGAAGCGTGGCCGGTTTCTGTTCGAGATTTGACGATCATATCATCCATGTACACCTCGAGCATATCCCTGATCTCATTGCAGAAGACTTTGTTCATCATCTGCTGGTATGTTTCCCCTGCGTTCTTTATGATGAAGGGTATTACGTTGTACTAGTAGTTGCCCGAGTTGGTCACGAAAGTGGTGCAATACTTGTCGCTCATCGCCATTGGAATTTGGTTGTAGCCCGAGTAGGCGTCCATAAACAAAATTTTATAGTCGACCGAGTTATCGACCAACATATCAATGTTAGGTAAAGGAAAAGCATCTTTGGGACATGCCTGATTAAGATCAGTATAATCAATACATATTCTCCATTTTCCATTATTCTTTTTAACAAGTACAACATTTGAGAGCCAGGTTGAATATCAGGCCTCAAAAATAAAATTTGTCTCTAGGAGGTCTTTTACAACATTTTTAGCAGCCTCCGCTTTCTTGGGAGACTACCTACGTATATGTTGCACTATTTCCCTAGCGACTGGATCAATGGCGATACAGTGGCAGGCGACCTCGGGGTCGAGTTCGGGCATCTCCGCAGCACTCCATGTGAACAAGTTCGCGTTCCCCCTCAAGCAAGCTTTGAGCTGCCTCCTCGCCAGGTTAGGGATTTTAGTGTCGATCTTCACGCCTTTGTGAGGGTCTTCACCGAGGGGGATGAACTCGAAGTCTCTGTATGGAATGGGTCGTAGAAGTTCCTGTTCACCGTTGGAGCTTCGACTTTGTCTTTGTCGAAGCGGGTGTCGAGCAAGATAGAGTCGGCCTTTGGTGGAGCCCCTTGTTCTTCTGTCCGAGCGGGCTTCGATTCAAGTCAAGCGATGGCAGCTCTTTTGGCGGGTCGTGCTCCAGTGTCGACCATACTCTTCCCTTTGGAAGCCGCTTGAAAACATCTTCTAGCAACCGAGATGTCTCTGTGGATGGTGGCGATGCACCCTCTCCGGGCGTACAACTTCATTTTTAAATGGACATTGGAGGGAACAATGGTCAACTCGGCCAACATCGGTCTCCCTAGGATGCAGTTGTAGAGAGATGGGCAGTCGATCACCAGAAACCGAACCTTGATTTTTCGGGAAGCAGTCTCTTCCCTGAAGGTGATAAAAAGCTCAACATAGCCCCACGACTTGGAGGTCGAGCCGTTGAATCCTTGCAAGTCAGACCCCATGTATGGTGATAGGTATGTGTCGTCGAGCTTTAGGTTTCAAAATAGATGGTTGTACATTACGTCGATGGAACTCCCCTCATCGACTAGAAGACAGTGTACGTCAAAACTAGCCATCATTGCCCTTACTAGCAGAGGGATGCTCGAGTTAGCGGCCCCGCCAGGAAACTCCTTTAGGTAGAAAGTGATCGATTCAAATTTTCCTTTGAACCTCTCGAGTGTCGCCGCTTGGGTTGGGGCTATATCCACCGGCTCTTCGAGTTTCCTCTTTGTGGAGTTTACGGAGAGGTCATTGAATCCCCCACCAGTTATGACCATGGCGGAGGGGAATTTCTCCCATCTGCTGTGCCTGGACAAGGGTTCATCCTCGTAGCTGTCGGGAACATGGAAGTCCTTCAGCCTTGTGTTTCCAGTGATTTCTGGTAAACAACCGCTAATCTTCCAAACTATCGAATAAACTTACTGACTGTTATTCAATTTCTTTGGTAACTCACAGGATCGACTAGATTGATCCTAGGATTCCTTGGTCATTAGGGTTACTCTCATGATCGAACAGATATTCATGATTGTTATTTGAGTGTTGTATAGGTGTTTGGCTTATTTTGATTTCTCTCTTAAAGGTCTAAAGGTGTAATCAAAATATGCGTGTACAAAACTAAGTTGCATGAATAAATGTTAATTGTAAAGACATGTAAACTTGCATAAAAGGGAAGTAAATGGCTTCGAATTATAAAAACAGTTAATGTAAAAGATGTTCTGGAACGTAAAAGTTTTGAAATATGAAGAAAGCGTTTAATGCAAGAAATCTGTAAATGACTGTAAGTAAAAATAGACTTTCGAAAGACAAAACTTGAAGATAAAGGCATGAAAAGTATGACAGTTTTCTGAAATGTAAAGTGCTTGAAATGTAAAGAAAGCATTGAAATGTAAAGCTTTAATGAAGATATTTTGAAATAGAAAGACTTTGAATGAGAAAACTTGTAAATGTTATTTGGCAGAAAGATAAAGGAAAGTGCTGGAAATGATAAAAGGTTTTCATTAAATCATAAATATGTGGTGCTATCATACGTACATTGCTCTTGCATTCGTTTCCCTTGCCATGTGGTAGTTTGAATGTTACTGAGTATTTAGTACAATAGATATGACACACGAAATCCTAATACTAAGACTTCTATTTATACTAATTCGACCATAACGGTCTTGCTATAGGATTATGCCACGTTCAGAACATGCAGAACAACGCCTCTCTCTTCTTTCCACGTGTCTCCAAATGCTCCAGCGCATAAATTTCAAACTTCGAATGTCCCGCTTCCATTTGAATTTCAAATGCTTTGGTACTTCTCCATTTCGAACACACTTCTCAGACACAGCCTTGTTGTTATTTCGAGACTTCTTTAGATATGTTCCCATAATTGCCACTCGAAGCTTCAAGCTTTGATATGCTTATTCGAAACACTGCTTCTGCTACTTCGAAACATGACGCTTTTGTTTCATTTCGATCGAAACGTTCCACTCGCTTGGCTTCTAATAATATTATCAAAATCTTCAGCCAACAAATTGCCCCTTTAAAATATGTATTTTGATCTCTCTGAGAAATACCTATTTTAAACATCTACACAAGATTTTGATGTGACCTTCGAATCATCGTAACATTTAATGCATTTGACTCCAGTCACGTCAATCATAGCACTTTTTGGATTCCTTAACCGCCTGGAGCCACTTCACAGTATGGTGCAGTTACAAACAATGATTATCTTTAAATCACGCCTATTACCCATGTTAACTTTACGCCACCTCTTCATCACACCAACCCATGATTTCCACGTATCACACCCTCATTCAGTGGATGCTTAAACTTCCATATTATAAAACATCATCAACTTAGTCTTTTTCTTTTCTTTCTACATTCTGAATCTTTTACCCTTCTTCTCTCGCCAAAAACCCTAAGCTTTCAACATCCTTCAAAAATGTCTTCTTCTACTTCATCCCAACTCAAAAAGGTTTCCAAGAAGAAAGGAAAAACTGCAGGCACTACAATGGAAAGTAAGATTATCACTCACCAAGGCCAATCCGTTCTTGCTCCTCAGATGATTTCAAAGGAAAAAGAAATGCTGTATGCATCACAGGTACTCATTCCTACCACCGTTGCTGGTAAGAGGTTAGCTTTAAATGGCCCTCTTACGGTTTTTGAAATTTTAAAAGATACCAGGACAATTTTCCCAGTTTGCTATAGTTTCAAACCCTTGTTTAACAAAATGGACGCCCCTAAGGCAATAGAATCTTCTGGCTCAAACACCATAGAAAATCCAACTATCCCTCCTAAGGACCCCTTTGTTTTGGACTATGTAAAAAGTAATTTTAAGCCGTTTCGATCTTGCCCCACCTCTGATACTGCTTATCAAAATTGGTTCAAGAAAGTAGAAGCTAAGAAATCCCAGTAATGGGAAGAATTAGGTATCTACCATTTGATTAAGCTATCGAAGCCTGGTTCCACTTACAGCCACCCTCTGCTATTTGCGTCCCTCTATTTCTGGGACAGTACCTATAATACTTTCCATCTCCCAGGTGGAATGATCACCCCAACCTTCTTCGACATAGCGGCCATCACTGGGCTATCGTCAGTAGGAGAAACTTATATCCCCGACAACGAAGAACATTCAAGCATAATTGACTTCGAAGTCAAGCTAGCAAGTTTTTCCAAGTTTATCAGTCATTACCATGTTGAGGGGGACAATGTGTCTGACGTAGAACACATTGCTTTCTTAACCTTATGGCTGTCAAGATACGTCTTCTGCAGTAGATCCCTACAGGTAGCTAGTAGGTTTATTCCTCTAGCTAGGGATTTGCATGAAAATCGAAGAGTGTGCTTAAGTGAACTGCTATTAGTTGACCTTTATGAAAGCCTAAGGTCAGCCGTTTCAAGCCTCAAATCCCATACCTCCAAGAATATCCTGTTGGCTGGCCCTTTTTGGTTACTTCAGCTATGGCTAAATGCCATGTTCGAACCCTCCTTGTCAACTGCCAACACCATTGACGAACAAGACCCTGAGATAACTGATAGGATAGTCGAAGGCACTAGGCTTCGAAGATTAACTCCAAATGACGACAAAGATGACTTCAAAGTCCAATTCTCGAAGTACATCATGATATTCTCCAAAAGGCACAAGTTCGAAGAGAGCATGGCGCCTTTTGCTTCGAGGGCTCATGGACCTTCTTGGTTCATCATGGCTCTCTCAGAAGCTATCAAGAGCAAGGAGATTCAGGATGTATGGAGAGCTTTTTTGCTACCTAGACTCATTTCTTCAAGAATAACTCCAGCCAAGAACCAGATTTTTCTTTTCGCTTACCAGCCAAATTTTGTTTCGAGACAGTTTGGCTTATGCCAACTGATTCCTGAACCTTTATTTCAAACTGAGAGTGCCATTACTTCTGGGCGAACTTTCAAGGCACGGGAAGCCAAAATACAGCAAGAACAATATCAAGGCTTTTCCCAGTTTGAGCTGATAACCTTCGAACCTACCCATCTCACAGCTAAAGGGTTTCTGGAATGGTGGACCAAGTTTTATCAAACTTATATGTTCGATACACTTACAATTCAACAGAAACTAATTGATGCCTTCGATGTGCAGGTACCAGCAAAGAAAGGTATGTTTACTCATGCCAAAGAGATTAAAGCTTTCCAAAATTATTTTGAAACTACTTATGACCCCACGCGTTTGGACTCCACTGTGCATCAAGCGGCTGAGACCTTGAAGGAAAAATTTAAACAAAAAGTTTCTAAGTTAAAACTTCCTTCAGGGTTGTCACCTGAGGATAGGTATAGGTTGGCATTCGAAATGCATCCACCTAAATTTCCCAGGTTACCTACCTCAGAACTGGCTCTGGCTTGGTTTCCCCCATATCCTTGGTGGTTCACTTGCAAAGAGATGTTCAAACATCTTCAAAGGAAACCAAAGCCATCTGAGACTGTGACATGGGCTCGACACTGGCTTCACGATTTCCCAGGACACCTTCGATACGACCTTTCTGTAAGTGTTTAGGTATTGGCTTGCATTTTTGGTAAAACCCAAGTGTATGTGTGAATGTCATGACTGATGTCATAACATTCTAGTTTAGTTTGTACTGATTCATTAGGTACCTTTGCAGAAAAATATTGTCATTCAGGTACTGATGTTTATAAGTGTGTATCTGAGCATTTTGCAAAATGATCACATTTTCCTAAATCAGTAGACAGGTTCCTCAGATGTCATAACAGATGTTAAGACATCCTGTTCTGAACTAACAGGTTTTGCAGGTTGGTTAATTCTGAGTTTTTTCAGGAAAATAACTGTCTTTCCAGAACAGAATCCTGCGTTTTCTGAGGGGTAACCTAGCTCAACCCTAACCTGGTTAATAAAGTCCTGTGACCTGGTCTTAAGGTCAAACGGAATTAACCCTAGGTTTTTATGGAAACCCTAACTGAAGTTGCAGCTGCTATATATTCAACAGAGCTGCTGTTTTTCAAGTAATCCCTTTTTTGATCAGAAGATCATTTGTAATCTGTATAGGTTTAATTATTGTACTCCAAGCAATTATCATTGTGATAAGTGACTTGGAATAGGTTTTTAATTGTAAGGGTTGTGTAGCACTCAAAGCTTTGAAGCAAGAGTGTTTGAATGTTCCTTGACTAAAGCTGTGAAGCAGAGTCAAGTTAGTTGTGTGCATCACTCAAAGCTGTGAAGTAAGAGTGATTGTGTTGCTTGATTAAAAAGCTGTGAAGCTTAATCAAGTGTTTGTTTTTGAAGAGTGTCTTCATCAATTCATTAGTCAAATTGTTTTATGTATCACTGCTGTGATTGAGGGGGAGTGAGTAGGAACTCAGGTTTAAGTTGTACTTAGATTGAAATTGCATTGGGTAGGTCTTAAGTGAAGGAGATAAACTGGTTGGTTTATTCCTGAATTAACATCTCTTATAGTGGATTTCCTCCCTGGCTTGGTAGCCCCCAGAGTAGGTGTTGTTGCACACTGAACTGGGTAAACAATTGACTGTGTTCTTTATTGCTTTTGTATTTACTGTCATATAGTAAGTCAGATACGGTGTCATAACATTGAACGTGACATTGAGTATCTGCAGCCAGAATTTTCAATTGGCATCAGAGCAGGCACCCTGCCTGTATTACTAGGTGAGATCTAGGGATATCACTTTCTGGCACTATGGACAAAGAAGGAGTTTTTGGAAATAGACCACCCATTCTGGATGGAACTAATTATGACTACTGGAAACCTCGTATGATTGCCTTCCTAAAATCTCTGGACAAAAAGGCTTGGAGAGCTGCTGACAAAGGATGGATCCATCCCACCATAACTGAGAAAGATGGGACAATCAGTCTGAAGCCTGAGGAAGATTAGAGTAAAGAAGAAGATGAGTTAGCTCTGGGAAATTCCAAAGCTTTAAATGCCTTGTTCAATGGAATTGATAGAAACATTTTCAGACTAGTACATCAATATGAACTGGCCAAGGAAGTTTGGGACACTCTCAAAACTACTCATGAGGGCACTTCCAAAGTAAAAATGTCAAGGCTTCAGATGTTGACTACCAAGTTTGAGAATCTAAAAATGATGGAAGATGAAACCATTCATGAGTTTCACATGAACATCTTGGAGATTGCCAACACCTCAGGAGCACTGGGAGAAAAGATTTCAGAAGAAAAACTGGTGAGGAAGATTCTCAGATCCTTGCCTAAAAGATTTGCAATGAAGGTAACTGCCATAGAGGAAGCCCAGGACATTAGCAAGTTGAAAGTGGATGAACTTATTGGGTCTCTTCAGACTTTTGAGATGGGGATCACTGATAATGGTGACAAGAAGAACAAAAGCATAGCACTTGTGTCCAACACTGATGTTGAAAACAAGGAGGATGAAGAAGAAAATATTTCAGAAGCTATTGCCATGCTTGGAAGACAGTTCAACAAGCTCATCAAAAGAATGGATCCAAAGTCAAGGTCTAATGTTCATAACATTCCCTCTGACATTGACAGATCCAGCAGAAGACCAAGGTCAGAAGAAAATGGAAACCAAGGCAGAGGTATTCAATGCCATGGATGTGAAGGATATGGACATATTCGAGCTGAATGTCCTACCTTTCTTAAGAAACAAAAGAAAGGAATGACTGTTACTTGGTCTGACTATGATTCAGAAAGTAATTCTGAAGAAGAATCTGCCAAACTAGTTACTGCTCTAACTAGTGTTTGTACTTCTGAAAGTGACACTAGTGATGAAGAAGTGACATTTGAAGAACTGGCTGATACCTACAAGAAATTGTGTATCAGAAGTGCTGAAGTCTGTGTGCAGAATGAGAAACAATCAAAACTCATTATAAAGCTGGAGGCTGAAAAAAGGGCAGATCTTGAAACTATAAGTCACCTAGAAGGGGAAGTTCAATTACTGAACTCACAACTGAACCAAATGACAAAATCTGTCAAGATGTTGACCAATGGATCAGATAAATTGGAAGAGATCCTTCAAGTTGGACAAAATGTGGGAAACAAATCTGGTCTAGGATTTATGGAAGCTAAGAAATCTGGTGCAGACAAGAAGATCAGGCATGTTAAACAATTGTCAAAGCAGATGTCTCAACACAACTCTCAACATCAGAAATACATGAAGAAAAAATACCAAAGATGGAGATGTCATCATTGTGGGAGGTATGGACACATAAAGCCCTTCTGCTTCAAATTTCATGGTTACCCTAATCAAAACTCAGGTGCTAAACCTAAGCCAAAAAGAGTACCACATACTCCTCATTGGAAGAAAAAGGCTACTGCCCTGATAGCCCATACTTCCTTGAGAGTGTCTGCAAAGGAAGGCTGGTACTTTGACAGTGGATGTTCCAGACACATGACTGGAATCAAAAATCTCCTCAATAATGTTAAGCCTTACACCACCAGTTTTGTGACCTTTGGAGATGGTGCTAGTGGTGAAGTCAAAGGAGTTGGTAATTTGGACTGCCCTGGAGTTCCAAGTCTGAATAAAGTACTGTTGGTAAAAGGGTTGACTGCTAATCTCATTAGTATCAGTCAATTATGTGATCTAGGATTCAAGGTCAACTTCTCAAAATCTGAATGTCTAGTAATTAATGAAAAACTAGAAGTTGTAATGAGAGGAATCAGATCCAAAGATAACTACTACTTGTGGCAGCCTGAGAACACTGATAACTCCACTATGTGCCCAATTACCAAAGAAGAAAAAGAGATGAAACTGTGGCAACATAAGCTTGGTCATCTTCATCTAAGAAGAATAAAAAAAGCTACCTCTATGGAAGCAGTCAGGAGGACTCCAAAACCACAGGTTGATGATGGTTGTGATGTGGCAAATAAACTTGAAGAAGGTTGTGTTGTCAGAACCATTGACAAGGATGTTGGAAATAACAAGTCTAATAAATTCTGTTTCCCTGAAGAAATGAGGCTTGAAGTCTCCTCTCCTATACCTCTCCATCAAAATGGACTGGACAAAGAGAAAATCATTCAGGAATCAACCAGAACTATGACTCATATCAAAAGAATGCCTTCCCAACTCTGTGCGGAAATAGTTGCTGCAAGGAATAACTGTTCTCAAAATATCTGGTCAAAACAGATGCTCACTGAGTATAATGTCTCACAAGATGTTGTGACATTGTGTTGTGACAATCTGAATACAATCAAAAACCCTATTCAGCATAACAGGAACAAGCACATTGACTTTGTAGAGAAGAAGTCATTTAAACTGGAACATGGTATCTTTAAGCTTCAGCTGACTGATTCTTCTATCAAGGCTCTTGTTGGAAATAAATTTGAAAACTTGAGGGGCAGGTTGGGTATTTACCAACATGAGAAATTATAGCAATTAATTTTGCTTAAAACAAGGGTTGAAGGAGTTAATTTTATTAAGTCTATTTTTAGTGGGTTAATCATATGCTTTCCCAATTCTTTCAAAATCCTTAAGAAGTTGAAAAGACTCTCTTTTGCCTCCTACCTCTCTCGTCTTTGCAACCTGTTCCCTCCTCTCATTCAAAGTTTTTTCACAAATTACCACTGGTACTCAAAGTCAAGCAAAATGTCTCAGACATCATCTTCAACCAAGGCGACTTCATCATCCTCATCATCCTCATCATCTGGCCAAGACTCTAGAGCAATCACCACATGCATAGAATCTGAAGTTCTTGAGGTCACTCCTCTCAGGGAAATGGCAACTGACCCAGCCAAAGTCAAAAAACTAAGAACCAGACATGCAGGAAGAGCTCAAGCTGCAACCTCTGGTAATCCTTCTCATCCTTCTTCTTCTGTTCCAAATAGAGAAGGATCAGTTCAAGTTCATCAAGCTATTGCTAGGCTTGTTACTAGTATACTGAGCGGAAACCAACCTGTATCGGGGATTTCTGTCCCTTTAAATCAATCAGAAAGCCCAAATGTGGACGTCTCTGAGAATGTAGATGTCACTGAGAATGTTGTGACACAAAAAGACAACATTCAGAACCCTTTAGAAAAGACTGTTGATCCACCTATCATTGATGTGGATGAGGATTACTCAGATAATGATCTAATTGCTAATGTAAACCCTAGAATAGCTAGGAGATTGATGAAAAGAAAGAGTAATCAGAATAATGCAAAATGTGTGTCCAAAGATAAACCTGCTGCTAAGAAATCCAAGGCTTAAGGCATGGCTGAGAAAAGTATTCAGACAAAAGGGAAGAAGGCCCAGGTGCATACTGCTAGGCAACCAATTTCTAAGAAGAGAAAAGAACCTGAATCTTCTGATTCTGATGAGGAATCAGAATTTGAGATTGATGCTGAAGAAACTCCTATCAGAAGAAAGCTCCCCTCCAGCAAAATTGCTAGAGTGCCTGAAGTCCCAACAGACAACATCTCTTTTCATCATCCTGACAATGCAAACAGATGGAAGTATGTTTGCTTAAAAAGAATAGCTTTAGAAAGAGAACTCAACAATGATGCCTTGGAGTGCAAAGACATCATGGACCTGATCAAGAATGCTGGACTGCTGAAGACAGTGACAAAATTTAACAAGTGTTATGAAAATCTGGTCAAGGAGTTTGTAGTGAACTTGTCTAATGATTGTGCTGATGGAAGGTCAGCTGATTTTGAAAGTGTTTTTGTTAGAGGAAGAAGGGTCAAGTTCTCTCCATCAGGAATTAACAAGTTTCTTGGAAGAACAAATGAGGATTGTCCTGATCTGGAGGCCACTGACAATGAAATTTGTCAAACCATCACAGCCAGGCAAGTGAAGTGCTGGCCCTTGAAAGGCAAGCTGAATGCCAGCAAACTCAGCATGAAATTTGCCATCCTGCATAAGATAGGTGCAGCCAACTGGGTGCCTACAAATCATAAATCAACTATCTCCACAGGATTGGGGAGATTTATTTATGCTGTGGGAACCAAGACTGCTTTTGACTATGGCAGGTACATCTTTGAACAAACTTTAAAGCATGCTGGTAGTTATGCTGTCAAAGGACCAATCGCCTTTCCCTCCCTCCTTTGTGGAATTATCCTTGCACAATACCCTGATATCCTTGTGGCAAGAGATACAGCCTGCAAAAGAGCTCCTGCCCTTGGCTTGCACTACAAACTGTTTCAGGGATCTCATGCTCCATATATTGTCATAACATCAGCTGAGACATCGTCTGTGAAGACCCAGTCCAAGACATCTGATGTCATAGCTGTGTTAAAAGAGACTTGCAATGAGCTGGATGCTAGGAAAAAGACCCTAGAAATCCTAATTGCCAGGCTAGAAAAGGAGGAAGCTGAAGAAAACAGAAGGGAAGAAGGTGTAGAAGCTGAAGGTCATCTCAACATTGAAGAAACTAGCTCCTCTGAGTCTGATGATAGTGCTTGAAGGTTGGTTGCTGTTTGGTGGTGTTTCTGGTTGGTGCTGATATCTGGTGGAGTTTGGAGTTTGGAAGTGTGTTCAGTTTTTTTTTGCTGCTGCTCTTATTATTTGTTTTGGATAACTGTATAATCATTTTGAACATGTATCTTTGGCCCATTTGTGGCTAAAGAGGGGGAGAATATTTTGGTACTTAATATGTACTTGCTCAATTAGACATTCTATTTTTCTGCAGTCATTTCTTTCTGCTGCTATCTATCTCTGATTGCTTAGGGTCTTTAGCCAAAAATCTTCCAAAGGGGGAGTTTGTAAGTGTTTAGGTATTGGCTTGCATTTTTGGTAAAACCCAAGTGTATGTGTGAATGTCATGACTGATGTCATAACATTCTAGTTTAGTTTGTACTGATTCATTAGGTACCTTTGCAGAAAAATATTGTCATTCAGGTACTGATGTTTATAAGTGTGTATCTGAGCATTTTGCAAAATGATCACATTTTCCT
The DNA here is from genome assembly GCA_948472305.1 of Vicia faba. Taxonomy (NCBI): domain Eukaryota; kingdom Viridiplantae; phylum Streptophyta; class Magnoliopsida; order Fabales; family Fabaceae; genus Vicia; species Vicia faba. Next base: position 659,364,408 of record OX451737.1, read on the forward strand.
AAATCAGTAGACAGGTTCCTCAGATGTCATAACAGCTGTTAAGACATCCTGTTCTGAACTAACAGGTTTTGCAGGTTGGTTAATTCTGAGTTTTTTCAGGAAAATAACTCAGTCTTTCCAGAACAGAATCCTGCGTTTTCTGAGGGGTAACCTAGCTCAACCCTAACCTGGTTAATAAAGTCCTGTGACCTGGTCTTAAGGTCAAACGGAATTAACCCTAGGTTTTTGTGGAAACCCTAACTGAAGTTGCAGCTGCTATATATTCAACAGAGCTGCTGTTTTTCAAGTAATCCCTTTTTTGATCAGAAGATCATTTGTAATCTGTATAGGTTTAATTATTGTACTCCAAGCAATTATCATTGTGATAAGTGACTTGGAATAGGTTTTTAATTGTAAGGGTTGTGTAGCACTCAAAGCTTTGAAGCAAGAGTGTTTGAATGTTCCTTGACTAAAGTTGTGAAGCAGAGTCAAGTTAGTTGTGTGCATCACTCAAAGCTGTGAAGTAAGAGTGATTGTGTTGCTTGATTAAAAAGCTGTGAAGCTTAATCAAGTGTTTGTTTTTGAAGAGTGTCTTCATCAATTCATTAGTCAAATTGTTTTATGTATCACTGCTGTGATTGAGGGGGAGTGAGTAGGAACTCAGGTTTAAGTTGTACTTAGATTGAAATTGCATTGGGTAGGTCTTAAGTGAAGGAGATAAACTGGTTGGTTTATTCCTGAATTAACATCTCTTATAGTGGATTTCCTCCCTGGCTTGGTAGCCCCCAGAGTAGGTGTTGTTGCATACTGAACTGGGTAAACAATTGACTGTGTTCTTTATTGCTTTTGTATTTACTGTCATATAGTAAGTCAGATACGGTGTCATAACATTGAACGTGACATTGAGTATCTGCAGCCAGAATTTTCACTTTCTGCCATGTTAATTAAATCTGATCAAGGCACATGTGCGAATGCTTGGGAAAATCCCAAACGTCTTTTATTTTCCATATCTTTAACCTTTGCTTTAATTGTTTCGATTTTCAGCCATCAGGATAAAGACAGCTGCCTCGAAGTCGAAAGAAGGGAGTGCCTCTCAAGCCTCCATCGAAACTACTGACAAAGTGACTCCACTCGAAACAACCACTATTGCTGCAACCACAACAACAACAACAATACCAACAACAACCAGTGTTCCAACTCCAACGGTAATCACTTAGCCTTGATGTTTCGAATTCACTCATATTTTATGGTTTGCATCTAACTCTTCGTTTGAATATTTTCAGACCAACAAGCTTCCTCCTACTACTCCCAAGAAGCGGAAATCAAGCACCACTAGGGAAGACCCCAAGGCTGGAGGAAACTTAACAACTGCTTCGAAGAAGAAGCCAAAGAAAGATATTTCGAAAAGTACCGTTCCAACTAGTGTCTCTGGACTAGATTCCAGGGATGCTGCTCCCTCACCCAAATCCAAAATTCCACCTTCGACCTCCAACACAATGTTGGAACGCATAGCTAGTAACCTCTCCTCCGAGAGTCCACAGGTAAATTGAACTTTTAAAATCTCTTTGAAAATAATAATTTCTTATTACCTTGGTGCATGTTTTTAACATTCTGTTGCTCTTTGCAGAACATCTTGAATCCAGCTTCCACTACTTCGAACTCACCATCCAAAGTTGCTGCTCTACTCAACTTCTCTCCTCAAGGAGATTCCAGCAACCTTGTACAAAATAAAGGTTCCTCCAATATGGTGGTTCCGGCTGGAACTTCTGAACAACAGGATGATCAAGGTACCTCCATTCCTCTGAAGGAGACAAACGAAACACCACTTCAAACATTTGCAGAGGATTTGCAAAGAGCTTCTCTTCAAAAGTCTCCTCTTGAAACTCTTCAAGAGGATCCAAAGGACACTCAAACTGAAGGAGAGAAAGCAGATTCTGGGCAAAGAGACGAAGAATCTGCAGACGAAGAGTCTGAGGAGGGGGATGCCAATGATGGTTCGACCGCTGGGACGGAGTCCAACGCAAATAGCAGTGAAAAGGAAGGCATCGAGGTGGTGGACTTGGATGATGATGAAGAAGATCAAGAGCACGAAACGAATGAAGGGGATGGTGATGCAACCAACGAACCCATGGAGGTTGAAATGGACGTGCCTCCCCTACGTGTGGAACTCCCTCAATCCTCTTTGTCTCGAATGACTGACGAGGAGCTTGCACTCCTGAGACGAAATGACCCTATTGGGTATATGAAGGCAAAGTTGGCTCAGAGGGACGTCCCACTTGCTAGGGCTGGCACAAGTTCGACCAGCTATCCTCTTCCCACAGATGAAAGAATTGTACTTCTTAATAAGATTAGGAAAACAATTCTCAATGTGGATATATTCGAAGTGCTCAAGCAAGATAGTACTGCTTGCTATACTATGAAGGAGTTGCTTACAAAGGTCAATCTTTCTACCTGCTCCTTGCCAGTTAGTACTCTCTTGTTCGATCTTCAGGCTTTGCTGGACAACGTAACTGGTTACCTTCTCCAAGACGAATCTGCTGCCAAGAAGGTTCAATAGAAACGCATTGCCATGGATGCTGCTTATGAACAAGCTTCGAAACTCTCTCAAGAAGCTGAGGATCAAGCTATGCATCTGAAGCAGGCGAAAACTGATTATGAGGCTCGAGCTGAGTCCATACTTCTTTGGGAAAGGCAGATTCTGGAACTTCAACAGAAGGTTAAGGAGGCTAAAGAACAACAAATAGCCTTCGAAACCAATACTGCTGGTAACCATTTCGAAGAGCTTCTCAACCAGGGGCTTGCAGAAATGGAGACTGCAGAACAACTTAAAGGAGAAGTGGCAACCTTGGAAGGAGCCAGGCGTTTCGCTCAGCAGAAACTTGAATCATTTCGAAGTACTTTCAACCGATTGAAAAATAACTCTTATTTTTAATTTTCAGTGTTTATTTGACTACAATTTTGGTTTCTTATATGTAATATTCGAACAACGCCATTTTGGCATCTTATCTTGCCATTTTGGCCTTTTTATAATATCTTGGTTACGTTGTTACTATTCGAATCTCCTACAGGCGTGGCTTATATTTCTTTAAATATTTCCCATTAACCTTTAGGATACGCTTATCATCCACCAGTTCTTCGATTTTATATGCATTGTTTGAGAATACTTTTGATATTCGAAAAGGTCCTTCCCAATGAGGTGACCATTTACCTAATGCTTTATTTTTCTTGTCCATGGGCAATATGACTTTCCAAACTAAGTCATTAATAATGAATACTTTTTTCTTCACCCTTTTGTTGTATGTTCTGGCCACTCTTTCTTTTTGTCTCATCAAAATTTCAAATGCATGTAATCTAATTTCGTCCAACTCAACTAATTCATTCATCATTATTTCCCAATATAATGCAGTTGGGATTTCGTTTTGTCTCTGAATTCGAACTGATTGTAGATGAATTTCTACTGGCAACACTGCATCATGACCAAATGTGAGTTGGAAAGGCGTAGTAGTAGTAGCTTCCTTAGGAGATGTTCTACAAGCCCATAATATTTGGTCCAAAGTTTTGTGCCAGTTTCTTGGCTTTTTGCCAATATGCTTCTTGATTAATCCTATTATCACTTTATTGGCTGCTTCGAATTGACCGTTTGCTTGAGCATAATATGGTGTTGACGTTAGCAATCTAAACCCCATTTCTTGGGCAAATTCTTGCATCTTTCTACCAGTAAACACAGAGCCTTGGTCTGTGGTTATGCTCTCTGGCAATCCGAACCTATAGATAATGTGCTTTTGGATAAACTCAATAATAGCCTCTTGATCAGCAACTATTAGTGGTATAGCTTCGATCCACTTGGTAAAATAATCTATTCCTACCAAGATATATTTCTGTCCTTTGGACGAAGCAGGATTTATTTCTCCTATCAAATCCAATGCCCATCCTCTAAATGGCCATGGTTTGATGATCGAATGCAACTCACTTGCAGGGGCATGTTGAATCCCTGCATGTTTCTGACATTCCTCACATCCTTTAGCAAAGTCTATGCAATCTTTGAGCATGCTAGGCCAATACAAGCCGTATCGAAATAACAGCCATTTCATTTTATGGCCTGCTTGATGTGCCCCGCATGCCCCATTGTGGACTTCTGACAATGCTAAGTATGTCTCACTTTCTCCTAGGCATTTCAATAATACACCCTCTTGGGTCTGTTTAAACAATTCGTTCCCCATGAGGAGATATGACAATGCTCTGTATTTTGTATTTCTATCCACGTTCAGAGTTGGGTCCGCTAAATAACTCTTCAGTGGACTTCGCCAATCTGCATCTGACAAAGTATTTATGGCTAATATTTCGAATCCCTGTTTCTCAGCGTATCCCAATTTCATACTTTCCAGATCTGATGGTGTAAATCTAGTAGCCATAACTCTACCCCTTAATTCAACTAAATCCTTAAAGTTCCTGGTAGAAACTTTATAACCTGAAGCCAACTGCCCTAAGTCATTTGCTTCTTGGTTCTCTATTCTTGGTATGTGTTGAATATCCATGTATTCAAATTTCCTCAATAGCCTATTGACTATGACGAAGTATACCATTAAGTTTTCCTTTATGCACTTATATTCCTTTGTGATTTGTTTGACCACTAATTCTGAGTCTCCTTTAATTTCGACTCTAGTTGCCCCCAATTCCAACAAAGCTTCAAGTCCAACAATGAGCACTTCATACTCAGCTTCGTTGTTCGAGCAACGAGGACCATCTAATTTATACTTGAATTTTGTTGGAATTCCTTCAGGAGAAATTAGAAGGACTCCAACGCCACTTCCATTCCTGTGGGTTGAACCATCAAAGTACAATTTCCATGGTTGCATTTCGACGTAACTCATGGCAGTCTGCTCAACCAAAGAATGGTCCACAATGAAGTCAGAAATCACTTGACCTTTCATAGCTTTTAAAGGCATGAAAGTCAAAGAATATTCTGTTAAGGCTAAAGCCTATTTACCAACTCTGCTATGCATTATTGGTTTTGAAAGCATATGTTTAATGACATCGAAATAAGATGAAACATAAACATCAACAGGCTTTATATAATACTTGAGTTTCATACAAGAGAAATACAAACAGAGACATAGCTTTTCTAGATTGCTATATCTGGTCTCTGCATCATTTAGTATTCTACTTAAATAGTATATGGCTCTTTCGATACCATTGTTATCTTCTTGTGCTAACATACTACCTATACTAACTTCAGAGGCAGATATGTACAATCTCATGGGCTTCCCCCATGAAGGTGGAGACAAAATAGGAGGCTGAGAGAGGTATCTTTTTATCCTGTCAAATGCCTCCTGGTGGGCTTCGTTCCATTCGAAGGCTTGGCCTTGCTTTAGACGAAGTAACGGAGAGAAAGCTTGGGTTCTTCCACTCAGGTTCGAAATGAATCTTCTGAGGAAGTTAATTTTCCCTAGCAGAGATTGCAACTCCCTTTTTGATGCAGGTGCTTTCGTCTCCATTATGGCTTTGGTTTTGTTCTGGTTGATTTCAATCCCTTTCTTGTGAACCACAAAACCAAGAAAATCTCCAGCCTGCACAAAAAATGCACATTTAAGGGGATTCATCTTTAAGCCATGTTTTCTCATTCGCTCGAATGATTGGCTCAAATGATGCAAATGTGTTTCTGCAGATATAGACTTGATGACTATATCATCAATATACACCTGCATGAAGGTTTCACTGAAATCATGAAAAATTGAATTCATTGCCCTTTGATAAGTTGCCCCAGCGTTCTTTAAACCAAAAGGCATCACCACCCATTCGTAGGTGCCTAAGGCTCCTGGGCAACGAAATGCTGTCTTTGCAACATCTTCTTCAGCAATGAAAATCTGATTATACCCAGAGTATCCATCTAACATACTCAAGTATTCGAACCCTGCAGCAGAATCTACTAGCATTTCTGCCACAGGCATGGAATATTCATCTTTAGGGGTTGCAGTGTTTAAATCCCTAAAATCTATGCAAATTCTTAAAGAACCATTTTTCTTAATAACAGGTACTATGTTTGCTAACCATTCGACGTACCTTGTTGTTCTGATGAATTTGCAACGCAGCAGCCTTTCGATCTCAGCTTTAATTTTTGTGAGAACCGCTGGTGCGAATCTTCTGGGAGTTTGTTTGATGGGCTTCTTGCCATCTTTGATTAGCAGTCTGTGTTCGACCAACTCCCTCTTTAAACCAGGCATTTCGTCATAATCCCATGCGAAGCAATCTTTGTTTTCCTTGAGGACTTCGATTACTTCTTTCTTGAGGCCTGGGCTAAGTTTTGCACTTATGTAGGTTATTCTTTTCGTTTTTTCATCCCCTAAGTTGACTTCTTCGAGTGGATCTTGTGCCAACATTTTGGCACCTGAGTTTATGGGGTCTGTTGTACCCCAAAATTTTCCCTCCCATTTCTCAATGATTTCTCATCACATAACCTCTGAAGCCCAAGATCCAGTTAGGGTTTCATCTGCTCAAGACTTCTCCTTGCACTGTGGACCCAAATTAGGGTTTATGTTTGCACAAAGATATTTTGACCTAAAGTGCTTAAGATGACTTTCATGCTTCATATTGGACTCCCAAGTTTATCCATACCAAGTTTCAAGCTTTGATTCCAAGTTTTGACCAGTCAATTGGACAGTTGACCTAAAAATCAGTTGTATTGGGGAAAAAGTCAACTGTGGCCAATTGACAGTCAAACCTCATGAAAATTGACCCACATCAACATTATGAACTCATATGGACCATTTGATCAAGTTTGGATCACAATTCCACAAGAAATTTGATCAGATCACCAAAAGGGCAAAATGGTCATTTTTAGGGTTTTGACTGCACAAAGGCAATTTTTGACTGTTTGACCCAACCAATGGCAAACCAAGCTCATATATGGACTCAAGGACCCCATGGAATTATCTTGACATGCTCAACAAACTCAAAAGATCCCAAGTACACAAGATTGACAGTTGAATTTCCCAATCAATTGATCAATTTTGACTGTATACTGAAAAGTCAAACTTTGACTTTTTGGTCAAAATCAAGAGTCAAGATTCATTTTTCATCAAAACATGCCAAATCATGAAACTTGTTCATCAAGAAATCACAAAATGCAAAATTAGGGTTAGAAATTAGAATTTTTCATAACTTAGAATTTTTCTAAGTTATAAAAAACCCTAATTTTTTCCCAACTTTGCCCCACTTTTTCACCAAGATCCATTTGGATTCAAACAAAAGTCAAAACATGAAAGTTATAGCTTGTTGCATAATCTACAACTTTGATTCACAAAGTTTTCCCATTTGAGGCTTGTATCTCAAGTCACAAATTTTTGAATAAGGGCATTAAACCATTCTTAACTTGGTGAATTTTTTACCTATTTTGACAAGGTTTTCTACCCCACTTCAAGGCCATTTTCCATACACTTCCACTTGGAATTTCAATTTGCATTTCAAAGATGGATTGTAGTACACATTCCAAGCTTTCCAAAATGTCCAAGAATTCATCAAAAAACCTCATGACTTGAGAGATTCGAATTTCACAATTTGGCAAAAACTCACTTTTGAATTGGCTATTTTTCATGTTCATAATTTGTGCAAACTTCTCAAACCAGCATGCCCCTTGATTACAGGTCCTAAAACCATCCAACACTCAATAATTTAATGCATGTTCATTGTGCTAAGACCTTGTTTCATGAGCTAAAGCATTGTATGATGGATTAATCCCAAATTGGAAAAAGCATTATATCCATTTTTGCAAAAGTTTCACTTTATGTCCAATTACAAATCCAAGAAGTACAGTCCATATCTAATTGGCACAAGTTTATGTGTTAATCACACTGATCAAGGAGGGATTATGCAGCATAGTATGAGGGCATGTACAGGCTAGAGGCACAAAGTAACCATGGCTTGCTTAAAGTGTAAGAAACACATCATAACTCAAACCAACTCTCATATCAGCTGACAAACCCTTAAGTGAACTTATCAAACACACTCCACACATCTCAACCAAGCTATTGCACGACCCTAACACCTCTCATACACCCCAAATCCCAGAATCACCTTCAAACTGCAAAAACAGGGCCAGGCCTGCAGTTTGAGTGCCATCTTCCATTTCCCTCAAGCTCTCTTGCCCAAACCAGTTCACATACATTCCCTAGCACCTATGCAAGCTAACCATGACTTGAAACACGACCTATAATCCCTCTAACAACTTCCACCATTTTCAGTTTCTTGTTTTGCAGGTGAGGTGCTCTAGCACGATTCAAAAGCTTTCAAGACAAAGTAAACATTGGAATAGCATCCCTGGACCTCAAGGAAGCTTTTCCAATCATCACCTTGCACTGAAAGCTCCCTCATTGCCAGATAGAACTTCAGCTGAACATGTATCTTGGTGAACTTTTATCTCTCTTATCAAGCATCATTAGCTCTAAGTTTGTGAATGAACAATGTTCTACTCATGCCACTGAACATGTACATGTTTTTACTTTTCATTTCTTTTGCTTAAGCTGTGAGAATTTGAGGTTTAAAAATGGCAGAAAATCTAGGTTAGGATTTGGGGGAGAAGAAATTCTCCCTCATCTTAGAGAGTTAGGTCAAGTTCTGCATATGGTTGGATTCGTCTCTTCATGCTGAACATTTTTTATGTTATGAGTTTTCATTGAAAAGCCAGGAATCAGGAGTTAGAAGATCAAGAACAGGGCGCGCGTTTTTTTGAATGTTGTTGTACAGAGGTTGAAGAAAGGTCTTCATGGGATGGGCTTATATTGACTTTCCTTTTCACACCATCTTTTTTGGTTTTACACCCCTGAGCCCATTTGCTTCATTTTTAATGTTTTTTGACTTTTTCTTTTTTTAACTGACTCATTTATTTTTTCTCAGCATATTAAAAATATAAAAATATTTTTCTCATCATTTTTTGAATTTATTAAGTATTTATTTGATTGTTTCTTAAGTTTGTACATAAATAAATAAATATATATATATATACTTTTTGTTTAAAATATTAAGATAGTACAAATATATTTTTATATACATTTTTATCTTATCTTTACTTCCTGAAAATATTTTATGGAAAATTACTTTTTTTTATTTTATTAAATATTATTAATTAATACATATAATATACATTTTGTAAATAATATAAATATATAGGTATACATTAATATACTTAGGATAAAAATACCAAAAAATGTACATATTTTTTTTTCAACATTTAATACTAAAAAAAAATACCTTTTTTACAAATATACTATATTTTATTTTATTTTTGTATGTAAATAATAAATATTATATGAATTAATTGATTAAATACCCCTTTGATTAAAAATTAGGGTTTTGCCCTAAAATTGAAAATACCCCAAAAATAATACCTTTTTATTTCTCTTTTTATTTTTACATAAATAATATTCTTTTTTTCATACACATAAAAATTCCTTTTTTGCATTTTTGTATATTTATTTCAATTTCCATTTAATTATATAATTATTTGTCTTGTAAATATTCAAAGAAAATGATGTAATAGTTAGGTTTAAATTCTTGTCTAAATATGCCCCATTTGAAACATTGTACCCCCCTCCCCATATTATTGTGTTGTAATAGCGTAGGAATTTAAATTTTGCACTTTAAATGCTTTCTAAACGTACTATGTTAGAATTAGGGTTTGTGCGCGAACAAAACGAACAAAATAGTTGGACCTAATCTCAAGATAAATAAGCATGAAAATGGACAACACATTTCACACTTGCACCCCTAGGGTATTCCACTTTGTTGCCTTCAAATAATTGGGCCATATTGTATGTTGAATTTCTTTGGGTAAAACAAACAATCAAATGATCATAGTCCCTCAAAATGTTGCCTAAATGAATGATCAAGTCCCTTTTAAAGAAAAAATTGCCCAAAGACATTTAACACTATTGCAATTATGGTCTAAACGATGACCCGCGCCCGTCCCTTCCACCTCCTAAGACAAGATTGTCCACCAAATGCAATGGTGGAACAAAATTGTCAAAAGGTTTAAAACATAACAAAAATCTTTGAGAAAACTTTAGGGTAGATAAAACTCTTAAGTACTTGTCAATTTGCAAAGAAAACACTTGCCTATTTTCAAAACCCACTTCACAAACACTTTCAAAACCAACTTTCAAAAAACCTTGAAACATATTTTCAAAAGACAAAACACCTCTTGTAAAACATTCGAGTAAAGAATTGTTACAAGGGTAGCCTATACAAGGCATCTTTTCAAAAACATTTTCAAAACCAACTTTCAAAAAACCTTGAAACATCTTTTCAAAAGACAAAACACCTCTTGTAAAACATTCGAGTAAAGAATTGTTACAAGGGTAGCCTATACAAGGCATCTTTTCAAAAACATTTTCAAAACCACACACCAAGCACCATTTCAAACAATTGAAAACCAAGGCAAGTTGATCTAAGCAAGTACCTAAGAGCCCATGGATAATCATGGATAGAAAGGGTGCTAATACCTTCCCTTTCTATAATCTACTCCCCGAACCCAAGAAAAATCTCAAAGGTTTTTGCTGTGCTTTTTAAACCTTTCCTTAGGATAAAATAAAAAGTCGGTGGCGACTCTTGCTCAACCGAAACATTTGCGAAAACAAACGCAAAACCCTAGTCAGTTCTCCCACCGTATCACAGAACTGGCGACTCTGTTGGGGAAAATTTTAAAAGTGGAGTAACCTTAGGGCTTAGATCACCCTCTTGCATGACTAATTGTTTGAATTGATTGCTTTATATCTTGGCTCTATTTGTTTGGGTTTGCAATCCTCCACCCGGATTTTGGGAAACATTCATAGATAGCAATACATTATGGAAACTGTGTGGGGTATACCGACACGGTCGAAGCAATAGCTATATTAGTGCGACATATTTGTGAGTACCGGTAACCCTTGAGTTCAATCAAGGAGAGTACGGGGCCGCTGAGTGATGTCACTAAGCACTAATGACCTAGAACCTTACTTGACCATCTTGGCCTTTTATTAGGGGTAGTGAGATGACCGGCTTTGGTGCAGTCCGAAGTTGGTAGATACTCGATACTACACTCATTGAGGGTTGTTTTCTTGGAATATTTTGGTCGCTAGTTAAGTGGCTAAACCAAAACCATGAACAATGAAAACAATCCCGTGATATTGAGCTCCTTAGAACCCGGTTACTATTTATAGGACAGGTTTTTAAGCCAACTACACTCAAGAGGGTACTCACCTATGAAACCCCATGCAAGCCTGAAACTAGGGTTTTAGTGTGATTTGCTTGTACATATGTTTTGTGCATACATCATAAACATCATGAAGCATCATATGCATTTACTAACCATTTCAAGGGTTTGGATCTTCATCTTTGTTCCTGTTTTGTAGGTCATGGAAATTCCTCGCAGAAATACCATTCAAGTCAACCTTGTGAGAATTTCTCCTCAACTCAAAGAGCTCACCTCAAGAATCCCGGAAAATTCATCCTTCAGTGAAAGACACGGTAGACTGCTCAGCCTAGTCAACACCAACATTGAAGAAGACATGATGAAAGTGCTATTCCAGTTCTTTGACCCTCTTCACCACTGCTTCACTTTCCCTGATTATCAGTTGGTACCCACTTTGGAGGAGTTTTCTCAACTCCTGAGAATTCCTATCCTTAATCAACTACCCTTCAACGGTACGGAAAAGGAACCAAAACTGGAAGATGTTGCTCGAGCATTACATCTACAACCATCTGACATCAAGGGGCATTGGGAAACAAGAAGCGGCGTCAAAGGATTCTTAGCAAAATTCTTGTTTGAAAAGGCACAAGAATGTTGGAATTCATTGGACCTACAAGCCTTTGAAGAAATTGTGGCACTCCTTATCTATGGGTTGGTCTTGTTCCCAAATCCTGACCAATTGGTAGATGTCAACGCTGTCAAAATCTTCTTGTCCAGAAATCCAATACCAACATTGCTTGGGGACATCCTTCACTCATTTTACACACGAACAATGAGAAAGAGGGGTGTTCTCATGTGCTGTACTATTATCCTTTCAAGGTGGTTTATTTCGCACCTTCCACAATCTGTCTTGAAAAATGACCAAGGTACGAGGTGGTCCCAATGGTTGATGACTCTTACTCATTCTGATGTGCATTGGTGTTCTCGGTCCAGAGAAAATGTCATCATCGTCGATCGTTGCGGAGAATTTCCTAATGTTCCTTTACTTGGAATTAGGGGAGGTATCACCTACAACCCTTGCCTAGCTTTGAGGCAATTTGGATATGCACGGAGGGATGGCCCTCATGATATGTTGATTCCTAGCCTAGTTTTTGACTTCGCCAACGATGCGCAAGGACTTCGCCAAAGATTCATCAGAGCTTAGGGAAAACTCAACAAGGTTGATAGCAAGACTCTGGGACACAAGAACTCCATCCCTCTTGAGCCCTATCTCAAGTGGGTACGAACCCGAGCCCAAAGTCTAATGATGCCTTATCCTCATGTACTCCCAGTGATTAAAGATCCCGTCAATGAAGGAGAGGTTCCCTACACCATCCTGCATCTAGACATGCCTACATCGTGGGAGGAAATGCAGAAAAGTTGGATTCAGCTCAAGGAGGAACGAAACACTTTTGAAGCTAGCTACTACACCAGTGAAAAGAAGGTTCTAGAGCTTACCCGCCGACTCCACGAGCAAGAGGCCCTCAACACCTACATCGCACCAAAGAGGATGCGCAATGTCTTTCTGCCTTAAGAAGTTTATTTTGTAATATTTGGCCCATGGGGCATTTATGTACTAACAAATTTTTTCTTATTAATATGACGTGCGTTCTTCTTTGTCTGAAACAATGTTGAATGTTCTAAATCCTTGAATGCATTGCATACACAAGCATACCATTCATCATGTGCATAAGCAGGTCTCACTCCAGGTTTCCTTATCTGTCTGCTGTTTATTTCAGTAGGATGGATCTCGAGCAAACAGTCAAAGACCTACAAGCTCAGAATGCACAGTTCTAGCAACTCCTGATGACTTTGGTTAAAAGTCAGGAGGATATCAAGACTCAATTGGGGAATAAGGACCCGGTGAAGAAGAAGAAAAAGAGGATTGGGGTGGCTACTTTGGGGAGAAGATTTGACAGAGAAGCTCGGAGAGTGCTTGAATTTCCTCCTACTTCTGATGAAGGGACTAGTAAAAGAGACGGAGTTGCGGTGCCTTCTGAGTCTGATGCGGAGGAAGAAGAGGTTGAAGAGGATGAAGATTATTCTGACCAGCAATATCCTCCAGCTGATGATAAATACAAGGGTTTAGAAGATAGATTGGCTGCCATGGAATTACAAAGAGTACCGGGTTTGGATTTTGAAGAGTTGGGTTTGGTTGCCGGAATTGTGATTCCCCCAAAATTCAAAGTGCCAGTGTTTGTGAGGTATGATGGGCTGTCCTGCCCCAAAATGCATCTCAGGTCCTACGTGAGAAAGATTCAACCCTATACGGCAGATAAAAACCTCTGGATTCATTTCTTTCAAGACAGCCTGTCGGGAGCTCAGTTGGAGTGGTTTTATCAGCTAGAAGGAACCAGTGTCAGAAATTGGGAAGATTTGGCCACCGCTTTCTACAAACAATACCAGTATAATTCTGATCTTGCTCCTACTCGTACCCAACTTTAGGGTATGTCACTAGGAACAAGTGAGGGATTCAAAGAATATGCACAAAAATGGAGGGATTTGGCTGGCAGGGTGCAGCCTCCTTTAACCGACCGTGAACTCGTTGATATGTTTCTTGGAACCCTATCTGGGCCATTTTTCAATCATCTAATTGGTAACTCTTCTGCGGGGTTTACCGATTTGATCTTAACAGGCGAAAGAATAGAAGCTGGCATCAAGTCAGGAAAGATTCAGAAGGGTGTTGCTGCAAGTGTTGAGAAGAAACCTTTTAAGAAGGAGACAGCTATGGTATATTCTCAGAGAAGAGCAGGGAAGACGGAGCGTCGGTCAACTGTGGGGGCCGTAATGATTCAAAACACTCCGAGTGAGCAGCCTCGCTATAACCAGTCCAGACCAAATCAGCAACGAGTGGAACGGCCACAACGACAGTTCACCCGTATTAATATGACTCCAGCGCAAGTGCTTCCCCATCTATTGAAGTTGAATCTTGCCACCATCAAGGAGGCGCCAAAGAATGTGAATACGTCCTCTCCGCATTATCATGCCAATGCTAAATGCGCCTACCATTCAGACAGTGTTGGACACGACACCAATGATTGTTGGGCACTCAAGCATAAAATCCAAGACCTGATAGAGGCTAAGGAGGTAGAGTTTGACGCTCCAGAGAAGCCTAATGTGATATCTGCACCTATGCCGAAGCACGGCCGAAATGTCAATGCCATTGAAGAAGATTTGTATGTTGCTGATGTCAGTGATCTGACCACTCCACTGCTAACCATTAAATTGAATTTGTTAAGGGCCGGGATCTTCCCGGGATGTAAAGAAGACTGCTATTGTTGCTACTCTCTGCCGTTTGATTGTCCGCTACTGAAGAAAGGCATCCAAGGCCTTATGGATAGTCGACAAATTTTGTTTGGAAAAGTTTCTGCTGTTCCAGTTCATACTGAAGATGTCTCAATCATACCCATTCACGACAATCTTTCCAAGGCCGTCAAAAAGCCTGTTAAAATTACACCAGCTGCAAAATCTGTTCCTTTAAAGATAACAATGTCAGGGCCTGTTCCCTATGTTTCTGAGAAGTCGATACCTTGGAACTATGGCGGTGACATCTACTACCATGGTATCAAGCAAATCGAGGTAATTGAAGAAAGTTCGGATGATGAAGAAGCCAGCATTAGTAACATTGCGGGCACCAGCAAAATCACCAGGAGCGGGAGAATATTTTCTCCAGAGATTGCCCCTCCAAGAGCAGTCTTTGGACCCTCATCAGCTAACGAAGTCATCCCTGCACCAATAAAACTCTCTGCTAGAACTCCTCTGATTGAAGACGTTGTTGTTCCTAGTATTGTCTCTCCTACCGCTGCTGACAAAGGTAAGGGAATCCAAGATGAGCCCGTCAGGACGAGGGCTCAACCCTTGGTTATCCCGGAAACCTCCAAGAAGGAAATGGACGAGATTTTGAGGATAATCAAGAGAAGTGATTACGATGTGGTGGAACAGTTGAGGCAAACCCCCTCCAAGATCTCCATGCTGGCACTACTACTTTGCTCAGAAGCGCACGCTAAAGCTCTGATAAAATTCCTGAAGGCAGCCCATGTGCCCCAGGAAACCTCTGCGGATCAATTTCAAAATTGCGTGGCTAGCCTGACTGCGGACAATGGACTAGGTTTTTCTGATGCCGACCTAACCCCTAAAGGCAGAAACCACAATGATGCTTTGCATATTTCAATCGAGTGTCGCGGAACCACTCTTGCACATGTTTTGGTTGATACCGGTTCGTCGCTGAATGTTTTACCTAAAAAGGCCTTGGACCGGCTAGATTGTGAAGGGTTGGAATTGAAGCCGAGTGATATTGTTGTCAGAGCTTTCGATGGTTCGAAGAGAATGGTCCATGGAGAAGTTGAAATTCCCATCAAGATAGGCACTGAGGTGTTTAAATCCACTTTCTATGTGATGGACATCCGTCTGTCATACTCTTGCTTGCTGGGTAGGCCGTGGATACACCATGCTGGGGCAGTCACCTCCTCCTTACATCAGATGTTGAAGTATCCTGTTAAGGGAAAGATCATCACTGTCCATGGCGAAGAAGAGTACATGATTAGCCACTTAAATTCTTTCCGGTATGTGGAGGTTGAAGGAGAGTTCATTGAGACACCGTTTCAACATTTCGAAGGAGTCCTTCCTGAAATAGCAGTAGCGAAGTTGACGGCTGAGACACCGAGACAGATGGCCAGGATGGCATCTCTGGAGGACGCAAGGGCCGCAATAAAAGAAGGGAAGAATTCAGCATGGGGGCAGTTACCCGACTTTCCACATAAGACTGACAAGTTCGGGTTAGGGTTCACAGCCGCCGGCCAGAAAGCTATGCGCCGTGCGAAGATTGAAAGGGCGCCAGTCAAAATTTCTCCCTACGGAATCAACGCTTTGGAGGATGAGGACAAAGAGAGCAACATTGAAGAGTGGATCTATCCAACTGTCAAAGGAGGATTGAGCAACTGGGAGGCAAAAGACTTTGTCCCCATCACTTTTATTCATCAGTAATTTATCTGTTAAACATTTCCTATTTGGTCTGTAATATTTACTTTCAAACAATCCGTACATTATCTTTTCACCTCCTGCCTTGCCCGGGGCATGTAGGTCTACTTGTAAGGGCTTTGATTATTTTTCATATTCATATGCCATGTTTAATGATTCATTGGACGTTTTTCATTTGATAAACTGCTTATGTTCATTTTCTTTCTTTTTGCATTTTTTGTTTAAGGATGGATATCCCTTACACACACCCACACTCACCAATGCAGGTACCCATCCACTCTGGATTCCATGGGTGACTATTCTGCTGTATCTTTCAATAACTCTGAAGATCTGGTCAATCTAGCCGAGTATGAAGATGACGAAGGTTGTGAAGTACCCGGGGAACTAGCCAGGCTTCTGCAACAAGAGGAAAGGGCCATCTTACCGCATGAAGAGCCATTGGAAACTGTTAACTTGGGAACCGAGGAGGACCAGAAGGAGGTGCAAGTGGGTGCCAATCTAGAACCAAAAGTCAAGGAGCGCTTGGTACAGTTGTTGAATGAGTATGTTGAAATCTTCGCTTGGTCCTATGAAGACATGTCGGGTCTAGACACAGACATCGTGGTTCATCGTCTCCCCACAAGAGAAGAATGTCCACCGATCAAGCAAAAAGTTCGCCGAATGAGGCCTGACATGTCCGAAAAGATCAAAGCGGAAGTAATGAAACAATTCGATGCTGGCTTTCTGGATGTTACGTCCTATCCTCAATGGGTCGCTAACATCGTGCCAGTACCGAAGAAAGATGGCAAGGTCAGAATGTGTGTGGACTACCGGGATTTGAATAGGGCCAGCCCTAAAGATGATTTCCCGCTACCTCATATTGACATCTTGATCGACAATACAACTCAGCATAAAGTATTTTCCTTCATGGACGGATTCTCGGGCTACAATCAAATCAAAATGGCTCCCGAGGATATGGAGAAAACAACTTTTGTCACACAATGGGGCACTTTCTGTTACAAGGTGATGTCGTTCGGGCTGAAGAATGCAGGGGCAACTTATCAACGCGCCATGGTAGCTTTATTTCATGATATGATACATCATGAGATTGAAGTTTACGTAGACGATATGATAGCTCAGTCACAAACAGAGGAAGAGCACCTTGAACATCTGGAAAAGCTGTTTGCCAGGTTAAAAGAATACAAGCTCAGGCTGAATCCAAGTAAATGCACTTTTGGAGCTAGGTCTGGTAAACTCCTGGGATTAATTGTAAGCAACAAAGGCATTGAAGTCGATCCGGCAAAAGTAAAAGCAATACAAGAGATGCCTGCTCCCCGCTGAAAAGGAGGTTAGAGGATTCTTAGGGCGCATAAACTATATTGCTAGATTCATCTCACATCTGACTTCTACCTGTGAGCCAATTTTCAAACTCTTGAAAAAAGATCAGGTAGTGGAATGGAACGACGATTGCCAAGCTGCTTTTGATAGAATCAAGGAGTATTTGCTAGAACCTCCTATTCTGATGCCACCCGTCGAAGGAAGACCATTGATCATGTACTTAACCGTCTTGGATAACTCAATGGGGTGTGTTTTGGGCCAGCATGACGAGTCTGGTCGAAAAGAGCATGCTATCTATTACCTTAGCAAAAAGTTTACCGACTGTGAGACTCGCTACTCACTGCTCGAGAAAACTTGCTGCGCTTTGGTATGGGCTGCTCTCCGACTAAGACAGTATATGCTGACTCATACTACCTTGTTGATATCCAAAATGGACCCTATCAAGTATATCTTCGAGAAGCCCGCTTTATCTGGAAGGATAGCTAGATGGCAAATGATCTTACCCGAGTATGACATCCAGTACACCACCCAAAAAGCTATAAAAGGGAGTGTATTAGCTGACCATCTGGCTCATCAGGCTATCGAAGATTATCAGCCCATGATATTTGACTTCCCAGACGAGGACATCATGAATTTCGACAACGTTGAAGGTGACGGACCGTATGACGGACCCGAAAAGGGATCCCGATGGACCCTGTACTTTGATGGTGCTTCAAATGCGCTTGGAAACGGTATTGGCGCAGTACTCATTTCTCCGGAAGGTTGTCACACGCCTTTCACGGCCCGACTTTGCTTCAGCTGCACGAACAACATGGCTGAGTATGAAGCTTGCATCTTTGGTCTCAACGCTGCTATAGACTTGAGGATCAAATCTTTGATCGTATTTGGGGACTCGGCTTTGGTTATCAGTCAAATCAAAGGAGACTGGGATACCAAACATCCTAATCTTATCCCATACAAAGAACATGTCTTGACATTGTTACCTCATTTCGAGCAAATTACCTTCGAGCATTTTCCGCGAGAAGAGAATCAGCTAGCAGATGCTCTAGCCACAATGTCCTCCATGTTTAAACTCAACTGGGATAACGAGGCTCCCCAAATCACCATCGAGCGAATGGATGAACCTGCGCATTGTCACGAGATTAATACCGAAGAAGTAATGGAACAACCTTGGTTTCATGAAATCAAAAGGTATCTCGAGACTAGAGTTTATCCTGAAGGAGCTTCCGTGAATGACAAGAAGTTCTTAAGGAAATTTGCTGCTAAGTTCTTCCTGAGCAACGACATCCTTTACAAACGAAGCCATGATTGTGTATTACTCCGATGCGTAGATAAAGCTGAGGCAGAGTTAATCATGACTGATATACACAGCAGCACATTTGGAACTCACTTGAGCGGGCATACAATGGCTAAGAAGATCCTGAGGGCAGGCTATTACTGGTCTACCATGGAAGCTGATTGCCATCAACATTCTCGTACTTGCCACAAGTGTCAAGTCTACGCTGACAAAGTTCATATTCCTCCGGTTCCCCTCAACGTCCTGACTGCTCCGTGGCCCTTTGCAATGTGGGGCATTGATATGATTGGAGAGATCAAGCCCACGGCTTCCAACGAACATCGCTTCATCCTGGTTGCCATTGACTACTTCACTAAATGGGTCGAAGCAGCTTTCTTCGCCTCTGTCACCAAAAATGTGGTTGCCCTCTTTATCAAGCAAAATCTCATATGTCGGTATGGTGTTCCAGACAGGATCATCACGGAAAATGGTACAAATCTGAATAACACAATGATCACTGCATTGTGCGAACAGTTCAAGATTTATCATCACAATTCATCTCCCTATCGGCCGAAGATGAACGGTGCTGTTGAAGCTGCGAACAAAAACATTAAGAAAATCATTCAGAAAATGACAATCACTTACAAGGACTGGCATGAGATGTTACCGTTTGCTCTGCATGGATACCGTACGACGACACGTACTTCAACTGGGGCAACCCCATTTTCTCTGGTTTATGGCATGGAAGTTGTTTTGCCTATGGAAGTCCAGATCCCTTCTCTAAGGATTATAAAGGATGTAGGTTTGAATGAAGATGATTGGATGCAGACCCGACTTGATCAACTCAATCTGATCGACGAGAAGCGACTTGCTGCTATATGCCATGGTCAGACGTATCAAAAGCGGATGATCAAGGCCTTCAATAAGAAAGTCATACGTCAAGTGTATCAAGTCAGAGACCTCGTAATCAAGCGGATTATCTTACCGCAAAGTGATCCCAGGGGCAAATGGACTCCTACATATGAAGGACCATTTGTGATCAAGAGCATATTTTCTGGTGGTGCAATGATTCTGACCACCATGGACGGCGACGATTTGCCGCACCCTGCGAACGCAGACATAGTCAAAAGATACTACGCATAAAATAACTCGACAAGTCGAAAACCCGAAAGGGCGGCTTGGGCAAAAATGGGCATCCCGGTGGATCGAAAACCCGAAAGGGCTATTCAGGCAAAAATTAGGGATAAAAACAAAAAAAATATGTACACCCGGCAAGTTGAAAACCCGAAAGGGCGACTTGGGCAAAAAGGGGTTTCCCGGTGGATCGAAAACCCGAAAGGGCGATTCAGACAAAAGTTAGGGAATTAAAGCGTATGACTATGTCTCGTCGGATCACTTCAAAAACAATCTCTTCATCAACCAGTTCCGGGTTTCTGATCAATCCAGTCATCGGCGAACGAAGCATTGAATGGACAGATATTCAGAGTTGTGAAGGCTGTAGCAGAATGGAATCCCATGAAATTATTTCACATAGCCTTCTTTATTTTGTATAAATTTTTGAAATATTTACGACAAAATCCTCTTACTAGGATGATTGTCTCCTTTGTACAAATATTCTCAAAGAAAATCAATACAAATACTTTTCCCAGAAATTTGTGTCATTTCCTTTTCTTTTCTCTTGCACTATTTGTTTTATTTTGAGAAACGTCCAATGTTTTGTTAAATAGGCAAATGCATTTGAAACATAATCATTTTCTTATAAGTCGGGAAAGAGGATTACCGATAGGTCGAAGGTACAGTTGGATATCTTGATACCCTTCAAAGGAAACCCCCGGGAGATTTGGAATCCATATCCCTAGCAAATCTTGAAACTCACCCCCAGTAGATGCTGGAAGCTTATTCCCTGCAGAGTACGAACGTCTCTCCCGAGTTTTATTCAAAGTTATTCCTCACAAGGCCTTATAACTGGGTTATCCTCAGCTAACAACCACGGAAGATCGCACTCGCCAGAATTCTTCCTATCCCCAGCGGAGTTCATCAAAATTCCCCAGCAGTAACTTATCTTTGCAAATCCCCAGCCAGAGAATCCTCCGGAATTCAATTCCCCTCAGAGTTTAAGTTCAGTGTCCCCAGCCGAGCTAAAGCTTCAATTTATCAATCCCCAGCGGAGCCAGACTAATGAACCTTTTCCCCCATAGAGTTTTAGGAGAACAAACCTTGAGTCCCCAGTAAGGTCGCCAGAGATGCTTCCCGCCAAACTGAAGATTCTCAGTCTTGCATCCCCAACAGGAGTCTACTAGGTTGGTACTCCCCAGTAGAAGTCATCAGGAATTCCCCAGAGGTTTGGTATGCAACCCAAGCTCCTTATTCCCCAGTCACAGCCAAGGATTTATTCTTCCCGGCAGCAGTCACGATGCTTTTATCTTCAGCCATCCAGGATTCATCTATCCCCAGCAAGACAGCTCATCGGCTTACATGCACATTCGTTACATTCATATCATACCATTGATATCCCATATATTGCATCATACATTTCATGCAACATAATTTTGTGTCTAGCTAACATTTTGTCCTTTTCAGGATAAGAGTAAAAAGCTATCCTTAACAGTTTCAGATGCAGTTTTACACTAACTCATCATCAAGCAACCTTATACCGGTTCCTGTTCAAATTCAAGATTTCTGAAAACAGTTTACGGGTTCTCCAAGTAACGGATGTTAACCTATCACTTGTTCAGATTCTTCTCAAGACTTCTGAAAACAGTCTATGGATTCCTCCCAACAACGGATTTCAATCTATCACTTGTTCAGATGCAACTTTTGAAAACAGCTTACGGACGCTTCCCAACAATGGATGCTGCTCTATTGCTTATTCAAAACTTCAAGATTTCTGAAAACAGTTTACGGGTTCTCCAAGTAACGGATGTTAACCTATCACTTGTTCAGATTCTTCTCAAGACTTCTGAAAACAGTTTACGGGTTCTTCCCAACAACGGATGTTAATCTACCAACTTGTTCAGACTCTTATCAACCTTTGAAAACAGTTTACGGACGCTTCCCAACAACGGATGCTACTCTATTGCTTATTCAAAACTTCAAGATTTCTGAAAACAGTTTACGGGTTCTCCAAGTAACGGATGTTAACCTATCGCTTGTTCGGTTTCTTCTCCAAATTTCTGAAAAAACAGTTTACGGATTCCTCCCAACAACGGATGTCAATCTATTGCTTGTTCATACCCCCAGTTCAGAGATGGTCCAAAGCTTGGACACCTTCCTGATATTCCCTTCTAGATGGCATCTCTAAGCCCATCCCCGACAGGATCTCTGTTACCCTCTCAAGATGGCATCTCTAGGCCCATCTCCAAATGGCATCTCTAAGCCCATTCCCGCATTCATTGCTTTGACGAGTGCAAATTTCCGGGCACTCTAGTGTCCAATCTCCTTTTACCCTCGAGTCACGAAAGGCAAACTTGCCAATCTAACCCTTCGGATTCAAGAAGATTGAACAGGGGCAACTGTTGTACCCCAAAATTTGCCCTCCCATTTCTCAATGATTTCTCATCACATAACCTCTGAAGCCCAAGATCCAGTTAGGGTTTCATCTGCTCAAGACTTCTCCTTGCACTGTGGACCCAAATTAGGGTTTATGTTTGCACAAAGATGTTTTGACCTAAAGTGCTTAAGATGACTTTCATGCTTCATATTGGACTCCCAAGTTTATCCATACCAAGTTTCAAGCTTTGATTCCAAGTTTTGCCTAGTCAATTAGACAGTTGACCTAAAAATCAGCTGTATTGGGGAAAAAGTCAACTGTGGCCAATTGACAGTCAAACCTCATGAAAATTGACCCACATCAACATTATGAACTCATATGGACCATTTGATCAAGTTTGGATCACAATTCCACAAGAAATTTGATCAGATCACCAAAAGGGCAAAATGGTCATTTTTAGGGTTTTGACTGCACAAAGGCAATTTTTGACTGTTTGACCCAACCAATGGCAAACCAAGCTCATATATGGACTCAAGGCCTATTGACTATGACGAAGTATACCATTAAGTTTTCCTTTATGCACTTATATTCCTTTGTGATTTGTTTGACCACTAATTCTGAGTCTCCTTTAATTTCGACTCTAGTTGCCCCCAATTCCAACAAAGCTTCAAGTCCAACAATGAGCGCTTCATACTCAGCTTCGTTGTTCGAGCAACAAGGACCATCTAATTTATACTTGAATTTTGTTGGAATTCCTTCAAGAGAAATTAGAAGGACTCCAACGCCACTTCCATTCCTGTGGGTTGAACCATCAAAGTACAATTTCCATGGTTGCATTTCGACGTAACTCATGGCAGTCTGCTCAACCAAAGAATGGTCCACAATGAAGTCAGAAATCACTTGACCTTTCATAGCTTTTAAAGGCATGAAAGTCAAAGAATATTCTGTTAAGGCTAAAGCCTATTTACCAACTCTGCTATGCATTATTGGTTTTGAAAGCATATGTTTAATGACATCGAAATGAGATAAAACATAAACATCAACAGGCTTTATATAATACTTGAGTTTCATACAAGAGAAATACAAACAGAGACATAGCTTTTCTAGATTGCTATATCTGGTCTCTGCATCATTTAGTATTCTACTTAAATAGTATATGGCTCTTTCGATACCATTGTTATCTTCTTGTGCTAACATACTACCTATACTAACTTCAGAGGCAGATATGTACAATCTCATGGGCTTCCCCCATGAAGGTAGAGACAAAATAGGAGGCTGAGAGAGGTATCTTTTTATCCTGTCAAATGCCTCCTGGTGGGCTTCGTTCCATTCGAAGGCTTGGCCTTGCTTTAGACGAAGTAACGGAGAGAAAGCTTGGGTTCTTCCACTCAGGTTCGAAATGAATCTTCTGAGGAAGTTAATTTTCCCTAGCAGAGATTGCAACTCCCTTTTTGATGCAGGTGCTTTCGTCTCCATTATGGCTTTGGTTTTGTTCTGGTTGATTTCAATCCCTTTCTTGTGAACCACAAAACCAAGAAAATCTCCAGCCTGCACAAAAAATGCATATTTAAGGGGATTCATCTTTAAGCCATGTTTTCTCATTCGCTCGAATGATTGGCTCAAATGATGCAAATGTGTTTCTGCAGATATAGACTTGATGACTATATCATCAATATACACCTGCATGAAGGTTTCACTGAAATCATGAAAAATTGAAATCATTGCCCTTTGATAAGTTGCCCCAGCGTTCTTTAAACCAAAAGGCATCACCACCCATTCGTAGGTGCCTAAGGCTCCTGGGCAACGAAATGCTGTCTTTGCAACATCTTCTTCAGCAATGAAAATCTGATTATACCCAGAGTATCCATCTAACATACTCAAGTATTCGAACCCTGCAGCAGAATTTACTAGCATTTCTGCCACAGGCATGGAATATTCATCTTTAGGGGTTGCAGTGTTTAAATCCCTAAAATCTATGCAAATTCTTAAAGAACCATTTTTCTTAATAACAGGTACTATGTTTGCTAACCATTCGACGTACCTTGTTGTTCTGATGAATTTGCAACGCAGCAGCCTTTCGATCTCAGCTTTAATTTTTGTGAGAACCGCTGGTGCGAATCTTCTGGGAGTTTGTTTGATGGGCTTCTTGCCATCTTTGATTGGCAGTCTGTGTTCGACCAACTCCCTCTTTAAACCAGGCATTTCGTCATAATCCCATGTGAAGCAATCTTTGTTTTCCTTGAGGACTTCGATTACTTCTTTCTTGAGGCCTGGGCTAAGTTTTGCACTTATGTAGGTTATTCTTTTCGTTTTTTCATCCCCTAAGTTGACTTCTTCGAGTGGATCTTGTGCCAACATTTTGGCACCTGAGTTTATGGGGTCTGTTGTACCCCAAAATTTTCCCTCCCATTTCTCAATGATTTCTCATCACATAACCTCTGAAGCCCAAGATCCAGTTAGGGTTTCATCTGCTCAAGACTTCTCCTTGCACTGTGGACCCAAATTAGGGTTTATGTTTGCACAAAGATGTTTTGACCTAAAGTGCTTAAGATGACTTTCATGCTTCATATTGGACTCCCAAGTTTATCCATACCAAGTTTCAAGCTTTTATTCCAAGTTTTGCCCAGTCAATTGGACAGTTGACCTAAAAATCAGCTGTATTGGGGAAAAAGTCAACTGTGGCCAATTGACAGTCAAACCTCATGAAAATTGACCCACATCAACATTATGAACTCATATGGACCATTTGATCAAGTTTGGATCACAATTCCACAAGAAATTTGATCAGATCACCAAAAGGGCAAAATGGTCATTTTTAGGGTTTTGACTGCACAAAGGCAATTTTTGACTGTTTGACCCAACCAATGGCAAACCAAGCTCATATATGGACTCAAGGACCCCATGGAATTATCTTGACATGCTCAACAAACTCAAAAGATCCCAAGTACACAAGATTGACAGTTGAATTTCCCAGTCAATTGATCAATTTTGACTGTATACTGAAAAGTCAAACTTTGACTTTTTGGTCAAAATCAAGAGTCAAGATTCATTTTTCATCAAAACATGCCAAATCATGAAACTTGTTCATCAAGAAATCACAAAATGCAAAATTAGGGTTAGAAATTAGAATTTTTCATAACTTAGAATTTTTCTAAGTTATAAAAAACCCTAATTTTTTCCCAACTTTGCCCCACTTTTTCACCAAGATCCATTTGGATTCAAACAAAAGTCAAAACATGAAAGTTATAACTTGTTGCATAATCTACAACTTTGATTCACAAAGTTTTCCCATTTGAGGCTTGTATCTCAAGTTACAAATTTTTGAATAAGGGCATTAAACCATTCTTAACTTGGTGAATTTTTGACCTATTTTGACAAGGTTTTCTACCCCACTTCAAGGCCATTTTCCATACACTTCCACTTGGAATTTCAATTTGCATTTCAAATATGGATTGTAGTACACATTCCAAGCTTTCCAAAATGTCCAAGAATTCATCAAACAACCTCATGACTTGAGAGATTTGAATTTCACAATTTGGCAAAAACTCACTTTTGAATTGGCTATTTTTCATGTTCATAATTTGTGCAAACTTCTCAAACCAGCATGCCCCTTGATTACAGGTCCTAAAACCATCCAACACTCAATAATTTAATGCATGTTCATTGTGCTAAGACCTTGTTTCATGAGCTAAAGCATTGTATGATGGATTAATCCCAAATTGGAAAAAGCATTATATCCATTTTTGCAAAAGTTTCACTTTATGTCTAATTACAAATCCAAGAAGTACAGTCCATATCTAATTGGCACAAGTTTATGTGTTAATCACACTGATCAAGGAGGGATTATGCAGCATAGTATGAGGGCCTGTACAGGATAGAGGCACAAAGTAACCATGGCTTGCTTAAAGTGTAAGAAACACATCATAACTCAAACCAACTCTCATATCAGCTGACAAACCCTTAAGTGAACTTATCAAACACACTCCACACATCTCAACCAAGCTATTGCACGACCCTAACACCTCTCATACACCCCAAATCCCAGAATCACCTTCAAACTGCAAAAACAGGGCCAGGCCTGCAGTTTGAGTGCCATCTTCCATTTCCCTCAAGCTCTCTTGCCCAAACCAGTTCACATACATTCCCTAGCACCTATGCAAGCTAACCATGACTTGAAACACGACCTGTAATCCCTCTAACCACTTCCACCATTTTCAGTTTCTTGTTTTTCAGGTGAGGTGCTCTAGCACGATTCAAAAGCTTTCAAGACAAAGTAAACATTGGAATAGCATCCCTGGACCTCAAGGAAGCTTTTCCAATCATCACATTGCACTGAAAGCTCCCTCATTGCCAGATAGAACTTCAGCTGAACAGGTATCTTGGTGAACTTCTATCTCTCTTATCAAGCATCATTAGCTCTAAGTTTGTGAATGAACAATGTTCTACTCATGCCACTGAACATGTACATGTTTTTACTTTTCATTTCTTTTGCTTAAGCTGTGAGAATTTGAGGTTTAAAAATGGCAGAAAATCTAGGTTAGGATTTGGGGGAGAAGAAATTCTCCCTCATCTTAGAGAGTTAGGTCAAGTTCTGCATATGGTTGGATTCGTCTCTTCATGCTGAACATTTTTTATGTTATGAGTTTTCATTGAAAAGCCAGGAATCAGGAGTTAGAAGATCAAGAACAGGGCGCGCGTTTTTTTGAATGTTGTTGTACAGAGGTTGAAGAAAGGTCTTCATGGGCTGGGCTTATATTGACTTTCCTTTTCACACCACCTTTTTTGGTTTTACACCCCTGAGCCCATTTGCTTCATTTTTAATGTTTTTTGACTTTTTCTTTTTTTAACTGACTCATTTATTTTTTCTCAGCATATTAAAAATATAAAAATATTTTTCTCATCATTTTTTGAATTTATTAAGTATTTATTTGATTGTTTCTTTAGTTTGTACATAAATAAATAAATATATATATATATATATATATATATATATATATATACTTTTTGTTTAAAATATTAAGATAGTACAAATATATTTTTATATACATTTTTATCTTATCCTTACTTCCTGAAAATATTTTATGGAAAATTACTTTTTTTTATTTTATTAAATATTATTAATTAATACATATAATATACATTTTGTAAATAATATAAATATATAGGTATACATTAATATACTTAGGATAAAAATACCAAAAAATGTACATATTTTATTTTTCAACATTTAATACTAAAAAAAAATACCTTTTTTACAAATATACTATATTTTATTTTATTTTTGTATGTAAATAATAAATATTATATGAATTAATTGATTAAATACCCCTTTGATTAAAAATTAGGGTTTTGCCCTAAAATTGAAAATACCCCAAAAATAATACCTTTTTATTTCTCTTTTTATTTTTACATAAATAATATTCTTTTTTTCATACACATAAAAATTCCTTTTTTGCATTTTTGTATATTTATTTCAATTTCCATTTAATTATATAATTATTTGTCTTGTAAATATTCAAAGAAAATGATGTAATAGTTAGGTTTAAATTCTTGTCTAAATATGCCCCATTTGAAACATTGTACCCCCCTCCCCATATTATTGTGTTGTAATAGCGTAGGAATTTAAATTTCGCACTTTAAATGCTTTCTAAACGTACTATGTTAGAATTAGGGTTTGTGCGCGAACAAAACGAACAAAATAGTTGGACCTAATCTCAAGATAAATAAGCATGAAAATGGACAACACATTTCACACTTGCACCCCTAGGGTATTCCACTTTGTTGCCTTCAAATAATTGGGCCATATTGTATGTTGAATTTCTTTGGGTAAAACAAACAATCAAATGATCATAGTCCCTCAAAATGTTGCCTAAATGAATGATCAAGTCCCTTTTAAAGAAAAAATTGCCCAAAGACATTTAACACTATTGCAATTATGGTCTAAACGATGACCCGCGCCCGTCCCTTCCACCTCCTAAGACAAGATTGTCCACCAAATGCAATGGTGGAACAAAATTGTCAAAAGGTTTAAAACATAACAAAAATCTTTGAGAAAACTTTAGGGTAGATAAAACTCTTAAGTACTTGTCAATTTGCAAAGAAAACACTTGCCTATTTTCAAAACCCACTTCACAAACACTTTCAAAACCAACTTTCAAAAAACCTTGAAACATCTTTTCAAAAGACAAAACACCTCTTGTAAAACATTCGAGTAAAGAATTGTTACAAGGGTAGCCTATACAAGGCATCTTTTCAAAAACATTTTCAAAACCAACTTTCAAAAAACCTTGAAATATCTTTTCAAAAGACAAAACACCTCTTGTAAAACATTCGAGTAAAGAATTGTTACAAGGGTAGCCTATACAAGGCATCTTTTCAAAAACATTTTCAAAACCACACACCAAGCACCATTTCAAACAATTGAAAACCAAGGCAAGTTGATCTAAGCAAGTACCTAAGAGCCCATGGATAACCATGGATAGAAAGGGTGCTAATACCTTCCCTTTCTATAATCTACTTCCCGAACCCAAGAAAAATCTCAAAGGTTTTTGCTGTGCTTTTTAAACCTTTCCTTAGGATAAAATAAAAAGTCGGTGGTGACTCTTGCTCAACCGAAACATTTGCGAAAACAAACGCAAAACCCTAGTCAGTTCTCCCACCGTATCACAGTGTCCCTTTCGAAGCCTAAGGGTTCTTTATCGTAGATGGCATCCAACCTTTGATCCATCTCCAATTCTCTGAAGGGTGAGCGTTTCGAGCCATCCCCACTTTCTTCGTTCATCTTTATAGTTGATTTATTTATTTCAGCCTCTAAGGCCGCTTTTGATTCGTTCTCATCCATATAGGCCAAAATCCTTTCGAAAAAGGTGGACTCAGTCATGGATAAGGTTGTCGAAGTCCCAGCCTGCTGG
Organism: Vicia faba; assembly: GCA_948472305.1. Lineage (NCBI taxonomy): Eukaryota > Viridiplantae > Streptophyta > Magnoliopsida > Fabales > Fabaceae > Vicia > Vicia faba. The sequence continues at coordinate 659,393,555 of OX451737.1, forward strand.
CTGTTTTTGTATAGTGCTTTCGACTCCCTCTTCTTCACTGATTATTGTTCTATCCCAGTAAAGGCCATCATGGTGAAGGGTCATGTAGTAGTGGGCGTTTCTGGTTTCGTTAATCTCATCATTTGGAACACACAGAGCAATCTTTGTCAGATTTTTATCATAATCCCTCTTGTCAACTAAATTGATTGTTGACATAAAGTAACTCTGGTCTGCTTCGATGTTTTCCACGATTCCATCATCTCTCCATAGAACTAGTCGCTGATGCATTGACGAAGGAACTGCCCCCACGCCATGGATCCACTCCCTTCCCAGCAATAAGTTATAGTTGGCCTTGGCTTCGATCACCATAAACATGGTGGGCCTACAGCTTGAGCCTATTGTCAATTCCAACTGGACCACTCCCAGTGTTTTGCCCACTTTTCCCTCATAATTGGACAGAACCATATTATGGGGCTTGATGTCTCCTTCGCGGATCTCTAATCTTTTTAGCATGAAATGGGGTATCAAATTGACTGCAGCACCCCCATCCACTAGAACTTTGTTCACACCATGGACACTAACTTTTGCCTGAATAAAAAGTGGATTAAGATGGTTCTTCATAGCAGGTTCTGGACGTTCGAAGAATGCATTTTGTTCCTCAACAGCCCCATTGTCCATCACATAGTAGCACACAGGCCTATGTTTCATCAAATCTGTGGTGTCTTCTTCCTCATATTCATCAATTTCAGTTTCCTGCCCAAATTCACAGGGAAGCACAGATACCACGTTACAGTTCAGGTTGAATGAAGACTCCCCCTCCGATTCGAAGTTATTTGTCATCATATCTTCGTCCTCTTCTGGGACTGGAGTGTATTCCTTTGGTTCATCCCGTTGTACTTCAGAGAAAAGCCTCCTATTGACTGGAGGTTTGTCTTCAGTTTGATTTTTTGGTTTGTTGGTGCTAGATTCACCTTGGTTCTTTGTTGAAGTAACCCCTTTGTTTGCCACAGCTTCCCTCTCAGCCTTTCGAATCCTTTGTTGTCTGCGCCACTGGGATCTTGACATTGGGTTCAATCCTTTGTAATTTTCTAATCTTACCTCCTCCCTTTTTGCTGTGTTGAATTGCCTTCTGTATGTCACAGCATGGCGTGCATTTCGTTCGGTGTTTCTCCATCTATCTTTACCTTTGTCATTTCTGACTTGCAACCATCTGTCGGTTGGCACTTCAGCAGGGAGTTAGAAAGTCACTCTTCGAGCAGCCTTGGGGTGAGGGCTATCAGGCCTTCGTTGTTTGTGTCTGCTGTCGAAACGTGGGCCCATCTGGACAGTTTCTTGATGGTTCCAGCAAGGGGCGAAGGGAATCGTTTCGAAGGCTCTGGCCATGCTTTGGTCATACACAGCAGAACACCTTGGGCAAATCAAGCACTTGGTTGCCCCTTTGTAGCAGCGAAACACAAATTCCAGCAAACTTTCTCCAGCCTTGGGATAACACCTAAAAAGCTGGTTATCCTGGCGCCAATTGTTGCCAGTTCGAGTCCTCTGTACCCTTTCGAAATTCGCAGCGATTCTTTGATTGCAGAGGATGATGCACCTAGGGCACAATATCATGCATGAATCTCCTTTGTGGCATGTCATGAGGTAATCCTTGAGACTAGCATCTCCAGTGTGATTATCCTCCATTCTATACTTTTCTTTTTCTAAGTATTTTTCTACTTCCTCCATCTCAGAGCGAGGCCTTTCCATATCCACCATATTTATCTCAACATCTTCCCCCTTTGCTTCATCATCGCCCCATCCTGTGGGCTTTATATCCTCAATCTAAACCTTCGAACTCTCTGGGGTAGAATATTTGACCAAATAGTCAAATTTTCCACTGGGTTCCCCTAGAGTGTCCCATATTTCCTTCTGAGGGGAAGTTGGCTTCGTGATTTAGACTTTCTCCAATTCCAGCCTCAAGCCTTCAGTGACCTGTGTTAGTTCTTGGTTTTGATTTCCCTGGCCTTCAGTAGCCTGGGTTTCTCTTGCAACAGCTACAGGTGCTGCTTCAATCGAAGTCTCTGGCATCTTCTGGATGTCTTCAGTGACCTCCTTATCGACTTCAACCATCACCCAGTTTTCAGTTTCAGTACCCTTCTCTCCTGTTAGGGCGTCGCTTTGGTCAGTTTCCACCATGTTAATCTCTCCAATGCATGCAGGCTCGGAGTAGTTAGTGTCTGCAACGTCCAAGGGATCTTCGTCCACTTTCATCTTTGCCTTATCAGCAAACTTTAGTCTGCCATCTTTGATTGCATTTTGAATTAGGTCCCTGAAAAGAAAACATTGTGAGGTTTTGTGGCCTAGGAAACTATGATATTTGCAAAACCCTCTCTTCTTTCTCTGATCTAAAGGAGGTATTTTGACATTTGATGGAACAATGAGTTGGCCATCTTTGACAAGTAAGTCAAAAATCTCGTCACATTTAGTGACATCGAAGGTATAAACCTTCTTTGGGAATTTGTCACTTTTCTCATTTTCAACGATCTCTTTCCCTTTTGTGGGAACCAATAATTTGCAGGAATAAGGTGGAGCCTGTTTTAATTCAGGGAGGTCGATTTCGACCTCTTCGAATTCGAATTCAGGATATTCTTCTGCTTCCTCAGTTCCAACATAGGAAATCCTTTCTTTCTTGCTATTCTTAAAGACTCTGGCTTTTTCGGCTTTTAGCCTTTCGACCTGTCGAACCCTATCGGCTAACTGAGCCATGTCCCTCAAATATTGAGTGTCTAGTTTCTTTCGAATAGAGTAATCCAAACCACCAGCGGCCATTTCGACTAACTCATGTTCAGGCACTACTGTGTAACATCTGGATTTCAAAAGCCTAAATCTATTCAGATAATCATATATGGGTTCTGTGAACTTTCTCTTGACACTGGCTAATTCCTTCAAGCTTATTTTCGACTGTCCCATGTAAAATTGTTCATGGAATAATCTCTCCAAGAGAGCCCAAGTATCAATGGACCCAGGAGGCAAAGTGGTAAACCATGTGAAGGCGTTTTTAGTCAAGGAACTTGGGAAGTATTTGATCCTGAGATCTTCATTATTGGCTATATCTCCCGCTTCCGTTAGATATCTCGCTATGTGTTTGACTGTTGACTCATTGGTATCCCCATCGAACTTTGTAAATTTAGGGACTTTGTATCCCCTTGGTAAATCAGTATGCATTATGCAATCTAATATAGGAGAAGCATAATTTGGCCTTCTCATTCCTGTGTTGAGGCCATTCTGGGCCATGACTCTCTCTATCATGGTGGTTAGATTGTTTTCTGCCAAGATGTTATCGTTTCGAATTCTATGAACGACAGCATCGGCATCTTGATTTCGACCAACTAGGACAACTCCCCTAGGTTGTTCTTCTCGAAACTCTGGGGCTTCTAGCCTTTCGACCCTTGCCCTTGTTTCCATAATTTCTCTTTGTGGGCCTGGGATTATTGGGGCTTCTAACCTTGGTGCCCTGGCCCCTAAGTTAACTTCTTCTCTGGGTGGTCTATAAATTGGGTCGTTAGCAATTTGTTCTATAACAGGCATGTTTGCTCGAAATCCTGCCTGATTCTGCCTACGCCTTTCTGGGGGAGCAAAGAAATCTGCTATTCGACTCATGTTGTCAGTGTTTTCCCTGTTTGTCACAGTCACATTTCGAACTATTGGGGCAAATATTTCCTGCATAGTTTGTGCTAACACCCCTATCATATTATGGTTACTGTCATCCATTAATTGCCTAAAAGCCAACTGGTTTTCTGTGGTTAAAATAGGCATTGTGCTATAACCCACTGACCCTTGGTTGTTTGTTATAAACTGATTCGCCCCAGACCCAGACCCTAATTATGGTGATGAATTTGATGTGGAATTGTGTAAACCTGCCATAAAAGATGTTGGCATTCCATAAGTGGAATTTCTGGTTCTATTACCATCGAAACCGGGTGGTCTAGTTAATGGAGTGGCGAAATGGGATTGTGTCCCTGATGGTGGAACGAATCCCCCAGGGTAACCAATGGTTCCAGTATTTCCTAAGATCAAACTATTAGTTGATATGCCACTTACTCCATTGGTGGCTATATTACTGGTTGAAGATGCAATGGACTGTGCATTCGAAGGGATCACATTAGATGTTCCCATCGAAGTGGACACATTAGTGCCTGTTGTATGTGGGGCATTTTGTTCCCCTTGTTGATTGTCAGAATTAGACATTTTGGTCAAACGTTTTCTTCTGGATAAAGGTTGGTTGCTGTTGGTTATTTTACCACTTCTCAGGTTCATAAAACAGCAAACTTCTTAGGTTCCAACGTTTTTATAATGGTTATGTCTCAACAATCTTTATTTCTAATGTCCAATTATCCGTCCCACCGGGTGTGCCAATTTGTTTCCAGTGATTTCTGGTAAACAACCGCTAGTCTTCCAAATTATCGAATAAACTTACTGACTGTTATTCAATTTCTTTGGTAACTCACAGGATCGACTAGATTAATCCTAGGATTCCTTGGTCATTAGGGTTACTCTCATGATCGAACAGATATTCATGATTGTTATTTGAGTGTTGTATAGGTGTTTGGCTTATTTCGATTTCTCTCTTAAAGGTCTAAAGGTGTAATCAAAATATGCGTGTACGAAACTAAGTTGCATGAATAAATGTTAATTGTAAAGACATGTAAACTTGCATAAAAGGGAAGTAAATGGCTTCGAATTATAAAAACAGTTAATGTAAAAGATGTTCTGGAACGTAAAAGTTTTGAAATATGAAGAAAGCGTTTAATGCAAGAAATCTGTAAATGACTTTAAGTAAAAATAGACTTTCGAAAGACAAAACTTGAAGATAAAGGCATGAAAAGTATGACAGTTTTCTGAAATGTAAAGTGCTTGAAATGTAAAGAAAGCATTGAAATGTAAAGCTTTAATGAAGAGATTTCGAAATAGAAAGACTTTGAATGAGAAAACTTGTAAATGTTATTTGGCAGAAAGATAAAGGGAAGTGCTGGAAATGATAAAAGGTTTTCATTAAATCATAAATATGTGGTGCTATCATACGTACATTGCTCTTGCATTCGTTTCCCTTGCCATGTGGTAGTTTGAATGTTACTGAGTATTTAGTACAATAGATATGACACACGAAATCCTAATACTAAGACTTCTATTTATACTAATTCGACCATAACGGTCTTGCTATAGGATTATGCCACGTTCAGAGCATGCAGAACAACGCCTCTCTCTTCTTTCCACGTGTCTCCAAATGCTCCAGCGCATAAATTTCAAACTTCGAATGTCCCGCTTCCATTTGAATTTCAAATGCTTTGGTACTTCTCCATTTCGAACACACTTCTCAGACACAGCCTTGTTGTTATTTCGAGACTTCTTTAGATATGTTCCCATAATTTCCACTCGAAGCTTCAAGCTTTGATATGCTTATTCGAAACACTGCTTCTGCTACTTCGAAACATGACGCTTTTGTTTCATTTTGATCGAAACGTTCCACTCGCTTGGCTTCTAATAATATTATCAAAATCTTCAGCCAACACCTTGTCAAGGAGAAATCTATCTGTATGAGGCCCGACTCGTCCAATAGTCGGGTTTCTTCCTCGACTTCTTTCACCTCACGGCTGTCTTAGTGAAGGGCATCATTGCATCAGTACTGCCTGAGTCTGCCACCCTTGATAAGGGTCTCAATGGCATCCTTGAGGTGGATGCAGTATTATGTCAAGTTCCCGTGACTATGATGGTACTAACAGTATTTTATCCTGTCAGCCCCGGGCTTCGCAGGAGCAGGTCAAATACGTCTGACATTGCCGTCCTTGAAGTTGGTATTAGAGCACTCCACCAAGATGCGCTCAAGGGAAGCGGTCATCGGAGTGTACTCTATGAATCGCTCAGCTGGTCCCCTGTGCTCACAGGGATCGTGTGGTTTATCATCCCTTCTCTTCTTGCCCATCCGTCGAGAAGAGCCCTATGATACGGTGGGAGAACTGACTTGGGTGTTTTGTGTTTTATCACAAATATTGCGGTTAGCAAGAGTCGCCACCTACTTTTCTTTTATCCAAAAGGAAAGGCTGAAAATAACAGGAAATACCTTTGAGATTGTTTCTTGAGTTCGGGGGGTAGATTATGAAAAGGGAAGGTGTTAGCACCCTTTTCATCCATAGTTATCTATGGGATCTTAGTTGCTTGCTAGATAACTTGCTTTGTTTGAAAATGTGTGCTTTGTGTGGTTTTTGAAAGTATTTTGAAAATGCGTCATCGTTTAGGCAAACTTTGTAATAGTTCTAGTTTATAAGAACGTATACAAAGTGTTAAGCTTTTGAAATTATTTCATGTTTGGAAAAGGTTTTGAAAGGGTTTTTGAAAGTGTTGGTGTTTGTTTTGAAAATAAGCAAGGATGTTTGATTTGAAATTGAGCAAGCAACTAGGACCAATCTACCTACTCAAAAGTCTTAGTTCATTTCTTCCTTTCCTTTGATATTGTTATCTTTCCATTGGTTTGGTAAGAAGCCTTATCTTTGAATGTAAAGGGACGGGCGTGGGTCATCGTATAGCCATGATAACAATATTTTAAGATATCTTAGCATTTCTTTTTTAGGGACTAAGATCATTTTGAAAGGCAACATTGGTAGCATCATCGAGGGACTATGATCTTGTATTTTTGATTGCTTTTTGCTAAGATATCCCACATGCGTAACATGGCCATTTTTGTAAGGTAACAAAGTGGAATTACCCTAAGGGTGTAAGTGTGCAAATGTGTTTGATTTACATGCTTATTTATCTTGAATTAGGGTTTACTACTTGTTGGTTTTAGTCTTGCCATACAAACCCTAATTTACTAGAATTTATATAAAGCGATAAATTGCGGAAAGTAAAATTACTAAGCTATTACATCATGAGGGGAGGGGGTATACAAATTTACAAATGGGGGTTTGCAATAAAATTAAACCTAATTATATATAACAACCATATCGAATATTGTACAAGAATTAAAAATAAAATGCAAGAATGTAAATGGAAAAAGAAATTATTTTTGTTTGGATTTTATGAAAGAGTTTGGATCTTGACCTAATTCAGAAAATGATTAATTAAAAATTAAACAAAATTAAACCTAAACTAAAAATAAATGAAAATTAATTAAAAGAAACCTAAATTCTAAGTTAATTTTAATTTAAAAGAAAAAAATAATTAAACCTAAATCTAAATATTAATTAATTAAGAAAAAAGAAATTAATTTGTTTTAAGAAAATGTTTTTAGTCTTTGGTATTTATAGAGAAAATAAACTAAATAAGTGTAAAAATAATAAACAAAATATTTTTGGATTTTTTTATTAATAAAAATAATAATAATAATAATAATAATAATAATAAAAATAAAGAAAATATGAAATGAAAAGAAAATAAAAAAAGAAAATGAAATAATAGAGAAAATAATGGGCCAGGGGTGCAAAAGTAGGCAGGGGGTTAGAAGAAGCAAAAAATGACAAAAGCCCAAAGCGGGAAGCCCAGGCGCTGCAGCTGAAACAAAAAGAGTGAAAATGTTTAAACAATTATCCAAAAGGTAGTGCCGGGTGTTGAACCCATGACCTCCAACACAAATGCGCGCTACCTTTGCCACTGGGGTGGCTGTACTTCCATTAACTTAACTGAAATAATAAATACATAATACAAATCAAGTTCCAGAAATGAACTTCATCTTCAACCTCCAACCTGTAAGTTCAGATGCGCCTAAGAGGGGGGGTGAATTAGGTTCTTTAAAACTTTTTCTGAATTGTATGAATATTTTTGCAAGTGTTTCTTTTCTTTCTTTTTGTGATAAGTGATGAAAGCAGTAAATGCGGAAAGTAAAGAACACAATGATGTATCCTGGTTCCCCTCACAGTCCGAGAGTACTCCAGTCCCCTTTCAACATGAAAGAGATTTTCTTATTGTTGGTAATTTGTACAAGACTACCTAACAATCCAAGAACAATCCTCTTGGACCAAGAACAATCCTCTTGGATTTTCACTAAGACCACAAAGAGAACAATCCTCCCTAAGTGTCTTTCTTGTTTTCAACAATCCTGAAAACAAGTACAATAGTTTGTTTGATTTTGTATAAGATTTTGAATAGTGTAAGAGCAATGTCAATCACTTGATTGATATTTTCTTATCAATATGAAACTTAAGATGGAATACTCTTCTAAGTGCTCAAGAACAATTTTCAGAATGCATATGAAAATGATGAACAAGATCTTGAGTATAAAGAGTATAATCAAAAATAAGAAAGTTGTTAGATTTTTGTGATTGATTCTTTTTTATTTATTTTTGATTGATTTTCAAAATTCTAAAGTGAAAATAATTTATAGTGTAGTAATTCCTTTTCAATGAAACATAACAATGTTTAGACCATTTTTACTAAAACAATGTATATGAAAAGATACAAGCATTGCCATGAAAAGATGTTACCAAAGGTTGCTGGAAAAATATTTTTTTTCAAAATTTAAGGCACAACAACCGATTGCACCAGAGCAACAATCGATTGCAGCATAGCAACATTTTAAAAAATTGAAATTTATAACTTGGACAACCGATTTTCATTGAGGAGCAATCGGTTGCTCTAAAGCCAACGTTCAAAAAATTTGAAAATAAAACACATGACAACCGATTGTTGCCAGACGACAACCGATTGCATGTCAAACAGAATCAAATGTTTCTTGGATGCAACCGATTGTCGTTTTATGACAATCGATTGCTTCAGTAAAAAAATTGAAAAAAATATTATTTTCAAAGATTTTAAACAATTTAAACTATCCTTCTTTAATCATACTTAGTATATACTCAAAATATTATTTTAATAAATTAAATGCATGATTAAAAATAGTTTTGAGCACTAAGAGCATAAGATCAAAAATCTCATATACCTTAAGCCATAAGTCTTGAAATGTTGATCTTGATCAATGAATCTTTGCTTGAGATAAATCTTCTATCTTAATCCATTCATTTTTGCATGCTAGCTTGTTTTCATCAAAATATTTGGAAAGCTTGATTTCACATTCTCCCCCTTTTTGATGATGACAACCATTGCTTGAAGTTTGGAGTGCATCTTGGTTTTCTCTAATCAAGTTCTTTAATAAAAACTCCCCCTAAATCAAAGACTCCCCCTTGATCTATTGCATGAGGATTTTGAAGATTGCTTGCTTGCTGCAATTTGGGTTAGAGAAACACAAAAGAAACTACAAAGTCTTCTCCCCCTTTGTCATTAGCAAAAAGGAATGGGAAAGAAGATCATAACATTTTGCACATAGAAACAACATAGCATAAATAAAGTTTGCATACATAGACATAACATAAACAAAGTGCACAAAACAAAAAGGATCACAATACACGAAGTGTCTTAAATGAAGCTAGAAGAACGACATAAAACATAAGAACATAAAGTACTAAAAACATAAGAACTTTAAAAATTAATCATCCATGCCTTCAACAAAGTCTTCATCATCTTGACCTTCACCATCATTGCCTTCATTAGGTTGAGGTTGAATGAAAGGGTAATGATAAGGTTGAGCTTCATAAGGAGGGACATTGGTATGGGCATAGAGATGAGCAAATTGATTGTTCATGTTTTTGTTCATGTATTGAAGATAGTCAAAAACTTGATTGTAAGAGTTTTCCATTGGTTGTGGAGGTTGGTTTTGAGGTTGTTGTTCTTGTTGAGGTTGGTTTTGTGGAGGAGTATGAATGTATGTGATTGTTCTATTAATCGGATCAAATTTGACGTCGGTTTTGGTATTGCATACTTTCTTCGGAGTGATTTCATGTTTGGGGTCAGACATCAGCACCATGTGTTCACCAGACAAGGGAACATTGAACTTCTCAAAAACAAGGGTAAGCCAGGAGCCATAGGGCAAAGCAGAAGCATTTTCATTATGAAGTGCCATATGATGTAGAATCACATAAGACCAGTTGATTTGAATCCCATTCTTCATCGCATACAAAATTTGCATCTCACAATCATTGACATTGGAAATATTTGAGAACTTTGGCATAACCACATACGCCAAAAAGTAGTGGATCAAACGATCATCAATAGTGAGAATTCCTGCAGACCAAGAGTTCCTCTCCGGAGTACCACCAAGTAGTCTTTGCCTTTTCTGAATAAAATCACGCTCGGGAATTCTTGCAATTCCATAGTAGAAGTCTCTTTTGTTGTAGCCAGGCAGATTTGCATTTGAGAGAAGTTTAATGCAGGCACCATCATTTGGAATACCCAAAGCTTCACCAAAATTTTGCACTGTGAGTTCTATAGGAACCCCTTTGACATTTTAAATCATGCATCCTTTAGAAATGGTTAGATTGCTGTAGAAAATTCTTACCAAAGTGGGGTAAATGGGTCCATTAACACCAATTAAGTTGTATATCCCTTGAGATCTAAATAATGCTAGAAAACTAAAGCATTCAAAATAAAAGTTGTCAAGATTATCGAACCTTGGAAAAAGAATTGTCATCTTCTGAAAGTGAGGCACAAATCTTTCCCTTTGGCTTCTTGATGGAATGAGTCTTGAGATATCATCACCTTGAGATGAGGAAGAAGCTTTTCCCTTGTCTTTCTTTGATGTTGACATGGTGAGAAATGAGAGAATTGGAAGGGGAAAGGATATTTGGTGTTTGTAGGGTTTTCTTGAGATGAAAGAGGATATGTGAGGCTTAGGTTTTGTTTGAGCTTTTATAGAGAGATAAGCATTGAATGGTTAGGTAAGGCATGCAATGGTTTAGTAAAAACAATAAAGACTTATACCATAGAGATTCTTGAGTGTGTAAGTATCCAAAAAATGTTGTCATAGGAAAGGACTATGCATTTAAAAGTTATTGACCAAACACTTAAAAACATTCAAAAAGAGAATAAGAATCTTTGTACAAAATAAATATTAGTAATGGCAATGGAAGAGAAATGAATAAAAATAGTGTAACTAAAAAAAAATAAAAAATATCAAAAATTTGAACTGTGCGATCGATTGTCGTGGAGTGACAATCGATTGTCATGAAGACAGAATCTAAAAATTATAAGATACAACCGATTGTCACTCTATGACAATCGATTGTCATTAGCAAAAAAAATGAAAAATACTTAATTTTTTGCGCATTTCATGGTCATATATCATAAGTTTAGTAATAAAAACATGGATTGAGACATATTACCATAAAGTTAAGATTAAAAACATAGCCATGTACCTTAATTAGATAATGTCATTTTCGTCCAAGATACCTAGCTCTCTTCGGATCTTGAAAAATGGTTCTCTTGCCAATGGTTTAGTGAAAATATCTGCTAGTTTATTATGCGTATCCACGAAGGTGACTTCGACATCTCCTTGAAGTACATGATCACGAAGAAAGTGATGTTGAATGTCGATATGCTTTGTTCTAGAATGCATCACAGGATTTTTTGTAATGTTGATTGCACTTGTGTTGTCGCATCGGAGTGGAATGCATCCAAGGTTGAGTCCGTAGTCACAGAGTTGTTGCTTAAGCCATAGAATTTGCGCACAACAACTACCCGCTGCAATATATTCCGCCTCGGCCGTACTAAGAGCCACACAAGCTTGTTTCTTGCATGCCCAAGAGACTAATGCATTTCCCAAAGTGTGACAAGTGCCACTTGTGCTTTTTCTATCTGTTTTACATCCTGCATAATCAGCATTAGAATAACCAATTAAATTGCATATATTACCTTTTGGGTACCAGAGGCCGACATTGGTTGTTCCTTTGAGATATTTCATGATTCTTTTTACCGCCATGAGGTGAGATTCCTTCGGGTTTGCTTGAAATTGTGCATACAGACATACACTGAACATGATGCCAGGACGACTTGTCGTCAAGTATAACAGTGAGCCAATCATGCCTCGATATTTTGTAATATCAATGGAAATACCGGGTTCATCTTGATCAACATAAGTACCGGAGCCCATTAGCGTGTGCATTGATTTGCAATTATCCATATCAAACTTTTTCAAAAGTTCCTTGCAATATTTTGATTGATTGATGAAGATACCATCGTTCAGTTGCTTAATTTGCAATCCAAGGAAATAGTTCATCTTTCCCATCATAGACATCTCAAATTCTCCTTGCATCATCAACGAGAATTCTTCACACAAATCTTTAAAGGAGGAATTCTGGAATTCTCCACCATGGTCGCTTCTTATGGAGGCAATAGATAGTGACTTCTCATTTTGAATTTGCTTTGCATATTTCTTGAACGCCTTGAATGCATCATTTTTCTGCACTAAAAAGAGTGTCCAAGTATATCTAGAAAAGTCATCAACAATAACTAGAGCGTATACATTACCTCCGAAGCTTCTTGTTCTTGAAGGGCCAAACAAGTCCATATGAAGCAATTATAGTGGCCTAGTAGTGGACACCACATTCTTGGATTTGAAAGTTGATTTTGTTTGCTTTCCCTTTTGACATGCATCACAAAGTCTATCTTTGATGAACTTTATCTTAGGCAGTCCAACAACAAGGTCATGCTTAATCAATTTGTTTAGGTGCTCCATATGAATATGAGCGATTCTTTTGTGCCATAGCCATGAGTCGTTGTTGTTTGCCATGAGACATTTAACCTTCAAAGACAAATCATTAAGGGAAATCATAAAAATATTATTTACTCTTTTACCTTTAAGTTTAGCCTCATGTGTGACTTTGTCTTCTATCAAACATTCATCTTTAGTGAACTTGATCTTAAAGCCTTTGTCACATAGTTGGCTAATGCTTAGAAGATTGTGCTTTAGTCCTTCGACATAAAGAACATCTTCAATTGATGTGAAAGGTGGACCACCAACTTTGCCTATGCCAAGAATCTTTCCTTTGTTGTTATCTCCATACGTCACATAACCCTTGGCCTTAAGCGTTAGATGTGAAAATTTGTCGATATCTCCCGTCATATGCTTGGAACAACCACTATCGAGATACCATAGATTTGAAGTGGTCGTCAAGCTTACCTCATCATCTTCGCTTTCGGAGTGGTGTGATACCATTAATGCAAGATTGGCACTTTCGTCGCTATCGGAGTCGGATGACAAACTTAGTTCAACATCTTCCCATGCAACATATGCTTTCTTATCTTTTGATTCCTTCTTGCCTTTGTAGCCAATTTTCTTTGAAAGTTTTGGACAGTCCGGTTTGATGTGACCTTGTTTACCACATTCATAACAAGTAACTTCTTGTGTTGATGAGTATCCTTCCTTCTTCTTGAAGTGTTTCTTTTTCTTTGAGTGCGAGAAGGCTTTGTCATTTTTACCAAAGAATTTTCCAAGTCTTCTAACGAGAAGCATGAAGTTTTCATCTTCATCAGGATTATCTTTATTTTCGTCTTCCTTGGAGTCAATCTTCAGGGCAATGTTCTTAGACTTCTTTTCTTGATTTTCACGCTTTTCCAATCTACCAAGTTCTGTCTCGTATTCTTGAAGTTTTCCGAACAAGGTTGCGGATCTCATAGTAGCGAGACTCTTCTTTTATGAGATTGTCGTTACCTTTAGTTGCCATTCTCTAGTCAAGGATCTGAGTACTTTTAGATTCAATTCATCATTAGTCAATGTTTTGCCAAGTGCCCTTAGATGATTTGTTAGATGCACATATCTCTTTTGTAAATCAAGAATGGATTCTCCGGGTTGCATGCGAAACAATTCATATTCTTGACTTAACATATTAAGTCTCGATCTCTTAACTTCAGTTGTTCCTTCATGTGTTTCAACCAATGTATCCCAAATCTCTTTTGTCGTTGTACATGCTGAGACACAGAAGAATTCATCCATACTAAGTGCGCTTTGAAGTAGGTTTATTTCCTTTTTGTCATATAAGACCTTTTTCTTATCATCATCATCTCATACAGTTTTAGGTTTTGATGAACCAACGCCGTTTACAACAGTTACCGGAATAAAAGGACCATTTTGGACAGCATCCCATATTTCTTCTCCTTGTGCTTCTAGATGAGCCTTCATACGGATCTTCCAGAAATCAAAATATTCACCACAGAATAGAGGAGGCTTGTTTCTACTGCCACCGTCTCTGAACACAGAATTATTGTTTGCGGAAGCCATTCTGGATCTAATAGGAACATGTTACTTATAACCTGCTCTGATACCAATTGTAAGTTCAGATGCGCCTAAGAGGGGGGGGGGGTGAATTAGGTTCTTTAAAACTTTTTCTGAATTTTATGAATATTTTTGCAAGTGTTTCTTTTCTTTATTTTTGTGATAAGTGATGAAAGCAGTAAATGCGGAAAGTAAAGAACACAATGATGTATCCTAGTTCCCCTCACAGTCCGAGAGTACTCCAGTCCCCTTTCAACATGAAAGAGATTTCCTTATTGTTTGTAATTTGTACAAGACTACCTAACAAGCCAAGAACAATCCTCTTGGACCAAGAACAATCCTCTTGGATTTTCACTAAGACCACAAAGAGAACAATCCTCCCTAAGTGTCTTTCTTGTTTTCAACAATCCTGAAAACAAGTACAATAGTTTGTTTAATTTTGTATAAGAGTTTGAATAGTGTAAGAGCAATGTCAATCACTTGATTGATCTTTTCTTATCAATATGAAACTTAAGATGGAATACTCTTCTAAGTGCTCAAGAACAATTTTCAGAATGCGTATGAAAATGATGAACAAGATCTTGAGTATAAAGAGTATAATCAAAAATAAGAAAGTTGTTAGATTTTTGTGATTGATTCTTTTTGATTTATTTTTGATTGATTTTCAAAATTCTAAAGTGAAAATAATTTATAGTGTAGTAATGCCTTTTCAATGAAACATAGCAATGTTTAGACCATTTGTACTAAAACAATGTATATGAAAAGATACAAGCATTGCCATGAAAAGGTGTTACCAAAGGTTGTTGGAAAAATAAAAATTTTCAAAATTTAAGGCACAACAACCGATTGCACCAGAGCAGCAATCGATTGCAGCATAACAACGTTTTAAAAAATTGAAATTTATAACTAGGACAACCGATTTTCATTGAGGAGAAATCGGTTGCTCTAAAGCCAACGTTCAAAAAATTTGAAAATAAAACACATGACAACCGATTGCTGCCAGACGACAACCGATTGCATGTCAAACAGAATCAAATGTTTCTGGGATGCAACCGATTATCGTTTTATGACAATCGATTGCTTCAGTACAAAAATTGAAAAAATATTATTTTCAAAGATTTTAAACAATTTAAATTATCCTTCTTTAATCATACTTAGTATATACTCAAAATATTATTTTAATAAATTAAATGCATGATTAAAAATAGTTTTAAGCACTAAGAGCATAAGATCAAAAATCTCATATACCTTAAGCCATAAGTCTTGAAATGTTGATCTTGATCAATGAATCTTTGCTTGAGATAAATCTTCTATCTTGATCCATTCATTTTTGCATGCTAGCTTGCCTTCATCAAAACATTTGGAAAGCTTAATTTCACACAACCATGGATCCTGTAACTTCACCATTTCTCAACAAAAATGAAAGATGCAAACATGAAAGTTGCTCCATTTTTCATACGAATCCAACCATGTAAATATCATAAGCTATAAATCAAAGATGAATGAGAATTTCTAAAAGTACCAAATTCTGACCTAATTATTTCAGCGAGTTCAAACTCAAAATTCTCACCACTCAAGCAATATAAATGAAATATATGGACATGTATAGTTTCAGGGCAATGATGTCTACATTTTATCTTCACAAATGCAAGCCTAACAATGCTTAAATGAGAAGATAGAAGTTCAAAAAATATACCTCAAAACTGGAAATCGTGAAATGAGTTTGAGCTTGATTCAAGGTGCTGCAATGATAAGGTTAACTTCCTCAAGTTCCTAGGAAGCTAATGCAATGGTTAACTTGAGCAATGGATGGATGGAATGGCTTAGAGAAGTCAATGTGCAGACTCTGTTTTTTGGTTATGGAGGTTATGGTAAATGGTGTTACAGTTCTGGAATAAGGATGAGGATGAGTTATATTTGATATGTAGGAGCTTTTGGAAGTGAAAGGCCAAGAAATGCACGAGGGAAATGGAAGTTTGACATGTAAAGTCAGAACTAGCACAACAATGGTGTTTTGAAGCAATTTTTGGCTAGAGGGAGTTTGGGAGTTTAAGGGTCTTAATGCTCGTGTGTTAGCTCACAAATAGTGACTATATTTATAAGCAACAAGTTTGGAGACTTGTTGTTTATCAGAATTCAAAAAGAAATGTTTAAGCTCAACATGTGATTTTTGAGAAATCCAAGTTTCAAAGTCTTGTGTACTTGCTAATGTAGAGTTTTTATGCTTTAAACACACTTGCTTCTGACTTTGTAGATGGAGTGTGATCAGAGGGAACAAGTTAGAGGCTCGAGAATTGACCTTGTGTATAAAGCTTGCTTTTCAAGAATGGCATTCTTCACTTTCTTCCCAAAATGGAAATGTGAATTGGATAAAGCTTAAACCACTTGGATTATAGCTCAAAAGTTTGTGTAATCCATTAATGATGGATAGATACACAAGTTAGAAGGTCTGCAAAGCAAGATTATGCAGCCTAACATTGAAATTGCATTATGTGTTCATCAAGAAATGACTTGTAATTCAAGAATGAAACCCTAACTTATTGCCTTTGATTCTACTTGATCAAATATGATCTCAATGAGTTCTTGGACATTTTGAAAAGATTGTAACATCCTATACAACCTCTATGTTGGAAATATTTGAAAATTCATTTTGGATTTATATGAAAAATTGCCATGAAGTTAGGTCAAAATCCTGCCTAAACTAGGGCAAAATTTCACTAAGTTTCCAAGTTTCATGAACATGTCTTCACAAAATCATAACTTTAAATCCATGCATTTCTAGAAAAAGTTGTGTTATACAATGTTTTAGATCTCATTGAGATCTACAACTTTCATGTTGTAAGTTTCCTTTGAATCATCTTGCATCATGGTAAAAATTTGGCTCAAAGTTATGAAAAAAAATGAATTTTCCAACACTTAGAAAAATTTCTAAGTTTGGAATTTTGACTTTTCAAAATGAAATCTTGACTTTTTGATTTCTTGATGAAAAAGTTTCATATTTTGAAATATTTTGATGAATTGTGATCTTTGATACTTGATTTTGACCAAAAAGTCAAAGTTTGACTTTTCAGTGTATAATTGACTTTTCATCAGTTGACTGAAAATCAACTATCAATCAATTGAACTTGAGGAATGTTTTGAGCCATGCCATTAGGTCAAAATGACGCATTTGAATGCTTGAGATCATAACTTAAACCAATCAATCATTTGTTAGGTCAAAAATCAGAAATTGCATCTTCTCAGTCAAAACCCTAATTTTGACCATTTTGCCCTTTTGATGATCTCCTCAAATTTCTTGGGGAATTGTGATCCAAACTTGATAAAATGGCATATATGAGTTCATGATGTTGATATGGACAAAAAATTATGAAGTTTTACTGTAAATTGACCATAATTGACTTTTCCCCCAATACAGCTGATTTTAGGTCAACTGATCAATTGACTGAGCAAAAATGTGATCCAAGACTTGAAACTTGACATGAGCAATCTTGAGAGTATAAAATGATCCATGAAAGTCATGTGGAGCATTAAAAGTTCATTTGTCCTTGTGCAATCTCAAACCCTAATTTTCAGTCATCAGTGCTAGAGGAGGTATCTTGAGTTATCAACCCTTGTGCAGTCTTGAACCAATGGAGATCTTGTGAAAGATTACTTGAGAAATCAGAGGGAAAATTTTGGGGTACAACAGGCCCACGTCTTAGTGTTGTGGGGCGTTGGCTTGTCCATGATTTCTCGAGTCACGGGCCCTATTGGATGCTTCCTTCTCCTCGTAGTCCATGTAGGCCCTGACTTTTTCGAGGAGAGCCTCGAAAGACTGGAGTGGCTCAATGCCAACGACCTTTCTAAACTTAGTGCCCAGGAGGAGTCCTCTCTCGAGCAGGTATCTTTTCATATGATCAGTGCATGAGACCTGAATGGCCTCACGATTGAATAAATCAATGTATTCCCTGAGGGTCTCATCACTTCTCTAGATGATAGCCTTAAGGGCGGCCTCAGTCTTCCGGTGTCGACGAGACGCAATAAAGGAGATGATGAACTGGTTCTTGAGGTTTCTCTAGGAGGTGATCGATCCTGGGGCGAGACTCTTGTATCAGTCCATGGTTGTTTTTCTCAAGGTCGTGAAGAACAATTGGCATTTGATCAGTCCCTCGATGTTATGTAATGGAGCATTGCCTCGAACCCGTCGATTTGGTCGACAGGATCCGCAATACCGTCGTATTCCTTCAATTGGGGAGGTTTCTCCATTCCTTTAGGAATGGGCGCCTCCATGATAGCCTGGGATAAGAGACCGCGTGGGTCATCTTCGTCGCTTCTGTATGGGGAACGGGAGAGGGACCAATTGTAATGGTGGTCGTAGTTATGGCCTTGGCCTCAGGGATGATTCCTTGGTCGAGGTTGTGTTTCTCCATTTCCTTTGTTTCTGTTTCAGGGGATCATTATTCCCTGCGTGGGGGGTGGGGGGGGGGGGGGTGAGGTCGCGTCTCCCAGTGGCTTCAGGCAGTGTTCTCTCCAACATGGGGCGTCGCCTAGTCCATTAGGGAGAGAGGCTTCACAATCTGTCCTGTTTGTGTCTCCGTAGAGTAGACTGGGGACAGTCTTCGTTTTGACAGGGAGGAGGAGTGTCAGGTCTCCTATGTCTTCTGGGGGCCCGACGAATCTGTTCGAGCACCCTTAGCTTCTCACCCTGCAAGAATATTAAGTAATTTGTTTGGTTGATAACCGAGAACAGAGCTCTGGTCGTGGCATCAACGCCCGCGGGGACGAGGACCTTCTGGAAAGCATTTGGTTCATAGTTCTGGGGGGACGGACATCCTCATGCGGTCGAGATTGGGATGAGGAAGATGCGGTCAACCTGTCCCTGTGGTTCTGCTCGAGACCAGCCATATCGATATCGTTCCCGACATTGTTGTTACCAATATTGTCACCGATATTATTGTTGAGGTCGGCGAGATGGGTATTTTGGTTGTTGTTGGGCGCTTGCTTGGTCGGCCATAACAATCACGAAGTTTAATGGAGAGTTGCCTTAGTCTTGAGATTGAGACGGGGAAGCTGGCTTCCCACAGATGACGCCACCTGACCATAAAGGATTGTCAAAGTCCACAAGCTTCGAGCCGAGCAGCAGTTGAATGTGAAGTGGAGGGTACCTGCAAGACACTATGATGCCAAAGTGAGGTTCAGAGCAATGCAAACAAGTATGAGAGTGAGTATGAAAGAATGAATATCTGACCTTCTCAAGTGAGAGGGTATTTATAGCCTACAGCGCTGAGCCAAGATACCCATCGTTTGGCTGGGCAAGCAGGCCCAAAAATAGAGACTGTCGGGTTTTATGTGCGTAGTGGAGGCCAATACGTGGTCTCCAACCTGGGTGGACACCTCCGAACTATCAGGAGGATATGGATGCGGTCTTTTCAAGACCAAGAGGACTCCATGATATTCAGAGGTGTTGAGGGTCATCCCTACGAAGATGATGCTCGTGAGGTACTTTTGTCCGCCGTGGACCCTCCCCGCAAGCTGTGTAGTTGTCTCCGGAAGACTTGTCTTAATCGACAAGAAGAATGGGTATGCTTGTGAGGTCCTCTTGACCGTCATCGACCCTCCTCGCCATTCTTGGGGTTGCCCTAGTAAGGCAAGATCAAATCGATCAGAAGAGCGAGGTTACTGCCCGAGCTAGTCGAAGGCAGTCGTCGTTAGCAAGCTATGCCACGTAGCACCGTCAGATTGAGCCTTGTATAATGTTTGAGCCTTGTATAATATTTGAGCCAACTGTAGACTCAGTCCAGAACAAATAGAACGTTGAATTTTATTAAACAAACTATTGTAATGAGTAAAAATTGAATAGATATTAAATTATTAAGTGGAAAAAAGAGAAAATGATATGAAATATAAAAATTAAAAATTAAAGGTGTTAAATATATAAACTATTGTAAATAGTCTTATATCACCCCCCCTTGAAATCATGACCGAAAGAAAAAACAAAAAATTAGAAAATGGTATCAACCGATGAATATGAATAATATCAGTGGGTTCTTTTCATTTTTAAAAACCCAACAAAGGCTGAGAATAAAAAAATACCCTCCTACAACGATATCACCACAGTTGTATGCACAATTACCTCGCCTCCATTTCCGTACCTTCTTTCTTCCACTACTCTCTGCACTCC
Source organism: Vicia faba (assembly GCA_948472305.1). Lineage (NCBI taxonomy): Eukaryota > Viridiplantae > Streptophyta > Magnoliopsida > Fabales > Fabaceae > Vicia > Vicia faba. The sequence goes on from OX451737.1 coordinate 659,413,762, forward strand.
GCTTCTAGTTACCCCGCACGTATCGAAAAAACCCGGGTCGGTTATAGGTTTTTTTCTATCGAACCGGTTCGTTGCGATTGCGAAGTCAGATAATGGCGGCTCTGTTACCTTGCACGCCGACTATACTCCCTACTCCGTTTCCGAACCGGAGGAGGGGCAATCTTCCGCTTAAACCTCACTCCCACGCGTTCTCGGGGTGTACGAAACGGTTTCGTCGCGGTTCTCTTTCCGTTGCCCGGTTCGGATTACAGCCCGGGTTTTTACCTGAACCGGAGGACGCGGAATTTGTTGTCAGGGAATTGGTTAACCGAGCGGAGGGTTTGCTTTATACAATTGCTGATGCTGCTGTTTCGAATTCCGATACGGTGGTAACTACCACCGCTGTTAAACAGAGTAACGATTGGCTTTCTGGAATTACTAATTATATGGAGACAATTCTCAAGGTATAGGTTTCTCAAACTTCGATTCGACTAGATATTTTTTTAATTTTATTTTGATTCTATTAGTTACAAAATCAAAACCGTTATTTGAATTTGAATTATCAAAATACTCGACTTAACCTAGTTCAATGAATAGAAAGAAACTAAAACACCACACTGACACATCAACTTACGTGATAATTTTTGAAAAAAAATTGAATAAATTAAACTTAATCACAAGTGTAGGTGTCGATTTCAGATATAACAATGAGCCATTTGCAATTTGGGAAAGCATCTTAGTTTAACATACGTGTTTCTTGTAGTTCTCTTTCTGATGTTATTATATGTTGTGAAAGAGTTGTGATTTATTTGTATGTTGGTTATATAGCTACAGTTGGTTGGTGGTTATATTTTGTCAAGTAATTGTATAGGGAAGTATTTTACCATTTTCAGGTACTCAAGGATGGGCTTTCTACTTTGCATGTGCCGTACGCATATGGTTTTGCAATTATAATGCTCACTGTTCTTGTAAAAGCTGCCACATTTCCGTTGACAAGAAAACAGGTTTGTTGTTTTTGGAATGTGCTTCACTTGTTTTGAAAAGCTGAAAATGATCAATATAAGTCGCGTCCTTTTGATACTACCAAATTTATGGATGTGAAATGAATGTTATTGCCTTTGACATTTAAGAGACATATTCTTCATGTTGTTTTCAACCTTGGATAAATTTGTGTGACTATTCTCAGGTAGAATCTGCAATGGCTATGCGATCTTTGCAACCTCAAGTAGAGGCTATCAAGAAACAGTATGCCGGGGATCAGGTATTTTATAGGGCTTCTATAAGTGTCATTTTTTATAGTAAAACATATTTTAGAAATACAATTGGGTATTCTTTTTGAGATATTTTGCATGGCTATACAACCAAGGAATTTATTTTGATATGCCATGACCAGGCAATAGAATGAGCTCTACTATATTGTTTGATGTAATTATGATGCCAATACTCCTGTTAGTGTTTGGATTTGGAATGCCGAGAACTGGGATTTGGTTTGATTTGTTAATCAAATTGTGTTTATAATGTTTTGTTTTGAAAATCTCATTGATTTTTAATGTCACAAATCTTATTGAATTTGTTAATATGTGTGGGAGTTGATTTAATTTAATTATTTAGACTAACCATTTACCCTTATAGAATAACCTTTTCCGTTAAAAAACCAATTCCATGTTTAATGAGTTCTAAACATATTTTTTGATTGTAAACATCAAATTTGATTTCTAAATCAAATGAAGACCATTTTTTATTTTTAAGGATTCCAAACATGATGTTAGTGCATTCTATGACCAATAATACTTTTCTCTTTCAATTTACAAGATTTCTATATTGTTTTCTTGCAGGAGAGAATTCAACTTGAAACTGCTCGGTTATATAAATTAGCCAACATTAATCCTCTAGCAGGTATCTATGACATAATTGTCAGTATTGCTAAAGGATTGTAGTTATATCACAAGTCTGGTTGTTTTCTGAGTTATTTTCACAATTTTGCTTGTACTTTTTCTTACGTTTTACATGGGACTATAAGCACTGTTATATGGTTATTATGGCTTAGGTAGGTAGATGGAGGCAGCAATCAATTCACTTCAGTATAAAGCATTAATCTTGCTTTTTAAAATTGTACTTGCTAATTCTCTTATTAATCAGTCTTCATTTTTCCGCAGGATGTCTGCCTGTTCTCTTAACAACACCAGTGTGGATCGGGCTATATCGAGCTTTTTCTAATGTGGCAAATGAGGTATGTTGCTTATTATGTTACTTTAATATTGGATAGTACACTATGCTGTCTTTTAGGCATACATATCTTTCTATCTTTCATGGCTAATTTTTTGTTTTTGTCTAATAATATTCAAAGGGACTCCTTAATGAAGGCTTCTTTTGGATACCTTCTCTTTCTGGTCCTACTATAATTGCAGCTCGGCAAAATGGAAGTGGCATCTCTTGGCTTTTTCCTTTTGTGGTAAATATCTCACTTAGCGAATAAAGCTACACGTGTTGAGACTATTATATTTGCAACCTTGTAATTATTATTTTCCGACCATGTCATTTACTCATTCTGAAATCGTAAGGAACAGATTTGTGAACTCTATCAATTTGTTTCATTAATAAGAGGCATACTTTTGATATTTTCTAATTTTTAGTTGCATGTTTGCCGGGAATCCTTTGTTTAACTTTGATGTTTTTGCTTTTTCAACGAACATTGGATTTGTTCGTAGTTCGGTACGAAGTTGCAGTGGTTGCAAAGAGGGTAAGTTTTTATTTGTGGAGTTTGCAGTGGTTGTGTCTTTGGTTGAGGCAAATGCCAACAGTGTTTTTAAGTCCTCTTGTAGTTAAGTTTCTTGATTGGGACCACAGTAATCATTAAAATCCTCTGAATCTCTGTTTCTGGCATGCTTTTTAAGGATTCCCTGGTTGGTAACTTGATATTAAAAGGAACCATAAAGCTCTTTTCTTCAAACTTTCCAGTTTTCATTGTGCTTGTATTAGGAAAAATAATCTCATCATTTGAGTTTTTTTCACTCTTATATGTAAGAAAATTTCCTTTGTCGATCTAAAGTAATTAAAACCTCGAGGCTTTGGTACTGTAAGGGAGGGGTGTTATGTAAGTTAAAATATTTGCTTGTGAAAATGTTGTAAACTAAATGTGGCATGTATGTTTAGTATAAAGCTATAAACTGGAGCCTGTTATTTGTATTGTTCTGCTAGTAGGGGTTTGAGCTACACAATGGGAAAAAAGTAGGATAAGACGATAAGTGTGTATGTAAAAGGCATGTTTGATCAACTGATTCCAAGAGCATATAAAAAGGTACCAACTATGATGCACCTTCTCTCAATAATGACTTGGTGAATGTTAAATTGTTTCACTATTTCTCAAGTGGGACATATTGTTAGACTTCTTCTAAGGGCACTTATGAGAAGTTATTATGGTAGTTATATTATTTAGAAATAAATAGGGAAATGATAGGAGAAACAAATTATCGGTTTTGGGTGGGAGAGACCAATCTCTCTAATTCTTGGAGGGAGAGACCAATCTCTCTAATTCTTGGAGGGAGAGACCAAGACTCTCAAATTTCTTGGATTAGTTTACCTGTGTATTATGTATTATCTCTGGTGTTTGTAATTATGTGTCTGTTGTAATCATATTCTTCCATAAATACAAGTCAGTTTGTACCATTAATTTGTATGTTGGTACCGGTTTCTATCACTGGTATCAGAGTAGTAAGATCCTAGGAAAATGGTGGTATTATTAAGGTGAACAGAATCATACATTGAGGCTTTGGAGTGTGGTTTTGAAGGGTTGCTCGTTATGTGACTAATCTGGAACAGAATATGAAGGAACACAAGGAGCGCTTGGAAACGCGAAAACAGTTACAAGCCTTGGCTGAAATGGTATACAAATTTTTTCTATTCACAAATCTGAAAGAGAACGTAGAGGAAGTGTATCACAAAGGGCATAACAAGACGATGCTTCCATTTGATTTTAGAAACCGAAAAGAAAGGTGGAGGAAATAGAAAATTTTCAGATTTTGAAGCCACTTGAGAACCGGTTGAAACCATCAATGGAGCAATTCCCTTCATTTCACTCACCTTTAGGACAAGGTGATTCTTTTGAGGGGAGTATTGTTAGACTTCTTCTAACGGCAGTTATAGGAAGTTATGAGAAGTTATTGTGGAAGTTATATTATTTAGGAATAAATAGGGAAAGGATAGGAGAAAACAGATTATGGGATAGTTATTGAATGGTTTTGGGTGGGAGAGACCAAACTCTCTAATTCTTGGAGGGAGAGATCAAGCTCTCTAATTCTTGGAGGGAGAGACCAAGACTCTCAAATTTCTTGGATTAGTTTATTAGTTTATGTAATATGTGTGTATTATGTATTATCTCCAGTGTTTGTAATTATGTGTCTGTTGTAATCATATTCTTCCATTTATAAAAATCAGTTTCTACCATTATGTTGGTACCGGTTTCTATCAAATATCTTCTGGATTCTGATTTAGTAGAACTGGTCAGAATTAACTATTTTGATAGAAAGATTCCTTTGATTTATTTAATTAAACTCTGGGATTTGTTTTTCCAACAGAGTTATAGTTACAAAGGGATAGATAGATGAATACAATAATAGAATAGAGAGAGAGAGTTGGTAACTGCCTAGGAGATAGAGAATCTAGTCTCTCTCTACCAACCAAGGCATGAAAACCAAGCCCCTTCTCTTCCTCTTTATTTTATAGTTACAAAATTTAAACAATTGCTGTCCCTTGCCCACTTAAGTCTGTTGGCTTCCTCCTTGAATAAGTGCTCACAATATTAGGCCTGTTACTTCATGATTCACCTTCATTGGTCTATAGATTATTATGAAAAGTTTCCATCATTTTAATTTTTTGTTCACGTTGTTGGTAATTTCTGGCAGATTCTAGGTGGATTAAATTTTGAGGTTTATTTGATGCTTTTTGCTTAAATTTTTTCATTTCAGGATGGCCACCCTCCCCTTGGATGGCCAGATACACTGGCTTACCTTGTCTTGCCTGTTTTGCTGGTTGTTTCTCAATACATTTCTCTTCAAATAATCCAGTCATCACAGGTAATTGGTGTTGCATGTACAATTAAAAATTGAATAATTATTGACTCTAATTGATGTCCCTGAACCTGCAGACACCCTATTAGTACCATACCATAACCACACATAAAAACATAACTGACTCATACATGAAAATGGAACTTTCTATCTGAACCTTGTTGACTTTAAACAAGTGTTTTTGTGTTGTACTGCACTTAAGAGCTATAGCTATGGTTAGTTATAGCTTTAAGTAAAAGCTTGTTAATTAATGTAGTATGTTGGTATGATTTTTGATTGCTGTCCTTTTTGTATAGCCAGGCTGTCTAAGGGATTATCTTTTATCTAATATGTCATGAGAATCACGGGAACCCCAGTCATTCTTCTACAAGGATTAAAGAAAATTAATTTTGTTTTTTGGTGTCTGCTCATTGAATGCAACTTTGTATTTACATTTGTTTGTGAAATACTCATCATTTTCCATTTCAATTTTCAGGCTACTGACCCCAACGTGAAGACTTCTCAAGTCTTAAACAAGTTCCTTCCATTAGTGATTGGTTATTTTTCTCTTTCAGTTCCTTCAGGTCTTAGCCTTTACTGGTAAGCATAAGTAAAACTTTCCAATGGTTTATACGTTTAATCGTGTCATCTATATTTACATATTATACCTTTAAGCTGTACAGGTTCACAAATAATATATTGAGCACATTACAACAAATATGGCTTCAAAAGTTAGGAGGTGCAAAAAATCCTTTGAGACAAGTTCTAGATGATAATCTGAACAATGACGTGATACAGATTCAGAAGCCAGTATCTAAACTAAATTCCACAAAAGTTGAAGAGACTAGAAAAGTTGAAAAGTTGACATCAGAGGGGCCAAAACCTGGTGACAGGTTAGTAATTATAATTGTAGGCACCCACACTTATTTCATAATGCTATTGATTTATTTTAACCTGTTGTAATTCCTCTTTTGGTTGCAGATTTAAGCAATTAATGGAGCAAGAGGCAAGGAAGAGACAAAAGAAAGAAGAAGAAAAAAGGAAGGCTGAAGAAGCAGCAGCAGCAAAAGCTAATCACAAGCAAACAATTGAAGGGCAAAATCAAGCTGCAAACGACTTAGTTGAAAATTCCCAATCCGTGGCTGCTGAAACTGATCCATCTATATCTGGAGTAGTAAATGGCAATCCATTAAGTAAGAACTTGGAGGGAAATCAGAATTCTACATCTACATCTGATACTGAAAATAATGAAGGTTCTGCTCATTTCAATGCAGTAAACGAGAAAAATCTAGAAGAGGTATTACTGCATATATAATTATAGGAAATGTTTCCAAATATTTTGGTTAAGGATAAATTGCTTCATTTATAGTGCACAATATTATACTGCTAGCTGAGATGATAAAAAAAGGGTGTTAACAATTTTACAGGAACCAAGAGAAATACTAACAACCACAGCTACTACAAACAAGCAACCTCAAGGAGAAGACTCAGATCGTGTGGCAAAGGATTGATTGATTAGAAGAGCCCAGTTGGCATCTATATGCTATGTTAGAGCTTATAAATGCAACCTCCCATGCAATTTGAGGTCTCTGGTTATTACTATACGTTGCCATTGAAATGATGCAATGAACAAGATTTGAGGTTTCTACAATCACCAAAGTGGGAGGGCTTGAGTTTGTTTTAGATTTTTGATGGCTGATTTTCAGCTTCATATATTGAGTTTGTAATATATATTTTCATCAATTTTCACTGATTAATAAATAAGTGCAAATACCCTTTATAGTATTTTGCTTGTCTCAGATGCTAATTTTGTTTCCCTATGTATGAAAGAATTCTGGCGTTATTGTTAGTGCGTGAGACACTTTTAGTGAGGGGAGAAAGAGAAAACAAGGAAATAAAGATTGTATTGTTGAATTGAATTGTTACAAACTGATTTACAAACTAGTCTATTTATATACAACTAATTTGTACACTAAGTAGGCTAACAAATTTTAATTGGGCTTAGACTTGTATTATACAATTTGAAATATATGTAATATTATATTTAATATTTCACGATACTCACATGATTTAAGTTGTCGAATCTATGCTAGTTATTGTTGATATGAACTATTTTTAATTTCTTTTTCAAATTTAGAAATCTGTCTATCTTTAATTATTTGGTGAAAATGTCGATCAACTGTGCTTCACTTAACAATACTTTACTTCAAGTTCATCTCGATTTACCTTCTCCCTTAAGAAGTGAAATCTAGCTTCGATATGCTTATTGTAAAACTAGATTTTTTCAAGGTTAATGGCTGACTTGTTGATATGCAACATTAGAGGTTTCTTCACTTAAACCTCGATCTCTTTCAACACAGATCTGATCCAAATTACTTGACACACATCATAAGATCCTGTTATATATTCAGTCTTACACAATGACAGTGCCACCACATGTTGCTTTCTCGAACACCATGAGATTTGAGCACCAAATACTTGAAAGAAATAACCACTTGGGCTTCTTCGATCTTTCTTATTTCCATACCAATCAACATCTGAATAACAAGTAATAATTGCTTCTTTCCTTTCAGAATCGCGTTGAAATAGAATTTGACTATATTTTAAGTATCTCAGGATTCGTCTTGTTGCCTTCATGTGTGACATCTTTGGTTCACTCATGTATTTTCTCACTAATTCGATTGCGAAACTTATATCAGGTCGACTGTTACACACATACCTCAGAGATCTAACTATTTGTTTAAGCAAAGATACACCGGCTTTGTCTTCCTTTCCATGCTTCTCCAACTTCAAATTTGGTTTGACAGGTGAAGATGTTGGAGTTGAATCATCCATCTTGAATCTCTCGAGTATCTCTTTGACATGCTTCTTTTGATGTAGCACCATACCTTGCTTCGACTTTTGAAATTCTACGCCTAGGAAATAAGACAATTTTTTCAGATCCTACATTTCAAATTCCTTTATCATCAATTCTTTGAACTTCGATAAATTCTCCAAGCTATTTCCAATTACCAGCAAATCATCAACATATAAGCAAAAAATTGTTATATATTGTGCTACAACCTAAAAATATACACCATACTCAGACTTACATTTTACAAATCCCAATTCGACTAAGTATGAGTCGATCTTCTTGTTCCATGCCCTAGGTGCCTGCTTGAGGCCATATAGCACTTTGTGCAACTTATATAATTTACTCGATTCCTTCTAAATCACAAACCATGAGGTTGTGTGACATAAATTCTTCGTCTAAAGGACCATTCAAAAATGTAGATTTCACATCTAAATGAAATGTCGACCAGCCTTGCTTGCATACCAAGTGTTGTACTCCAAAATTTGCCCTCCTTTTTTTCCGACAAATTGATTCAAGATACCTCCTCATACTCCTAAGGGTCTCAAATACTCAAGACTATTCAATAATTGATCAGATGAACCCTCCTCCTAAGCAATAACCTACAATTAGGATTTTGGTTTTCTCAAAGAAAATTGAGCTTCTAATGCCTCAAGTGAGTTTCATAGTTCCTCATATGCTTCAAAGAATCTTCATGTCAAGTTTCAAGCCTTGCATCACGAGTTTACTCCGTCAATTGTTCAGATGATTGAAAATCAACTGTATTGGATAAAAAGTCAACATTGGTCAACTTACAGTCAAACTTCAAGATTTTTGGTCAACATTAATATTTTGAAGTCACATTCATCATTTGAGAGATATAGGCTAAAACATTACAGGTCATTTTAAAAGTCAACAAAAAAATATCTTTTGTCAAAGCAATTTATATCAAGTTAAAGACTTCAAATGAAAAAGTGACCAACATGAGAGTTGTAGAGGACATCTTGAGCTTTCCAAAAAGTTCAAGATCACCTTCATATGAATTTTTTTGAGAGATATATGATTGGTGCAAGTCGAGCAATTTTGAGAAAATGCATGAAACCACAATTGAGCAATTTTGGACTTTTAGGCTAATGGGCCTAAATTTTGAAGTTCAAACATGTTTATGACATGTTTAGGGACCCCTAAGTACATTCATGTATTATTTTGATTTTTTATTTCATTTATTTTGATTTTATTCATTTAAATTCAAAATTAAATCAAATAAATATTAAATAAATGTACAAGGCATGTGAGTTTTTGTTTTGGATCATTTTGAAGCCCAAGATCACATATCCAACATAAAAAAATTGTGAGGTATGAAGAAGGAAAGAGATCTTCATGTTTTGGAAAGTTTTGTAATTGTTTTAGAAACAAATAATGACTTTGATTGCACATGTTTCCTTCCAAGAATGTTAACTTAAAAAAATCATCCATTATAAATAGAGGACACACTCCATAAGACAAGAACACAGATTGACTGTCATAGAAATAAGTTCTCAAACAAAAAAATTTCAAAGAATAGGTGCAAATCATATCCCAGTTTTTCAGCCATTCTCAACTGAAATGAAGTCTCGAATCATCATCCTGACATTCCCAGGAACCTCCTCAAGTCCATAACCACGCTCAACCGTGCCCAGAACTCCTCCCCTCAATCACACCGGTGGTAAGAATTTTCTAATTTCAATTTTCTTAATCCTTGTGTTATTAATAAGTTTCATATGTCCAGATGTATTAAACAAGAAACATAGAACATGTTGGAACCAAGCGTGTGAAGAGAAGGGAGGGGGTTCGAACCCCAGCGATGCCAAAATCCTTTTTGCTTTACTTTCTTCATTTCCCTTTTTTTATTATTAATTAAATTTTTTTAATCAAAACTTATACATAAAAAAATCAGAAAGAAGCCATATAATAAAATCAACAAAAAATTAATTTTAGGGTATAAATTAATCAATTGATTTTTTGGACTATTAGATTTTAGGCTTTTTATTAATTAAAATCAATTAGAATTAGGATTTTAATTATTATTAATTAACACTTAAATTATTTTCATAAAAACACTAAAAATATGAACTTAGATTTTTAGGGCATTTAAACTTTTTTCCCGACATTTTCTTATTATTTTTGCTATTTATTTTCTTAGACAATTGTATAGATCGCACAGTTTAATGTAATAGTTTAGATTTACATCCCCATATTTTTCTAATTATGTAACTGTTCCAAAGCCCTGTAATAGCGTAAATTTACATTCTCGCTTTATCTTTTGCATTTATATGTTTGTATATATATAACTTCTAGTAAATAGGCTTGTATGATAAGAATAAAATCAAACATAGATAACCTTAATTTTCAAGATAACATAACTGAAACCAATACACTTTGCACACTTCACCTCTAGGGTAACCTCTCTTCGTTGCCTTGTGATACTAATTGTCACGTCCCACGAAAACGAGAATACTTTAGCAAAGACCCTCAGTTAAACAATATCATCATGGTCCCTTTCGAATAAATATCATAATCCCTCGATGACCTTTCGAGTTGCCTACAAAATGATCTAGTCCCTTCAATGATCCTACGAGAAAAATGACAATAGTCCCTTCGAATTGCTAAAAGTATTTTTACATGTTGCCTTCTATGACCACGACAATCCTACGTCTGTCCCTTCACATCCAATAGATATGGCTACCTACCAACTAATGGTGTAGATAGTACTATCTCTAATGAAGAAGGAAAATAACAAGAACAATCTTTAGTGGGTAAGACTCAACAAATTGCTTGCTCATAACAGTTTCAAACAAACAAATTCATTTTTATACCTCACATTTCAAAACAAATATTTTCAAAAAAAAACACTTTATATACATTCTCGAGGACTGATAGAAGAATTATTACAAAGTCTGCCTCATAATTGGCATTCAAAATATTTTCAAATCACACACATAAAGCAAGTTTAAAGTGAGCTAAGAAATTAAGAGCCCGTAGATAAATACGGATGAAAATGGTGTTAACACCTTTCCTTTTCATAACTTACCCTCCAAACTCAAAATTTATCAAGGTCTTTCCTGTTATTTTCACCCTTTCCTTGTTGGATAAAAGAAAAGTCGGTGGCGACTCTTGCTAACCGCAATATTTGTGATAAAATGCTAAACAAGTCAGTTCTCTCACCGCACTACAGAATAGGTGACTCTGTTGGGGATTACTTAAAAAAAGGGGTTACCTTAAGAGTCTAGATCACTTTACTTGCTTAAATTGCATGCTTTGTCTGCTTTAACTTTAAGGGTTGCTTGGGTTTATTATTGTTTGTAAGATCCTACACCCGGATCTAGGGATGCCTTAGATAAGTAGCAATAGATCATGAAAATTATACGAAGTAGACCGATATGGTTGAAGTGATTGATACGGTTAGTGCGACACTTTGGTTTGTACTAATGTTCCTTGAGTCAGTCAAGGAAAATATTAGGCTTTCGCGTGGTTTCATTAGCAATAACTAACTTTTAGAACCTTAATTGACCCATCTTGGCCATTAGAAGGTAGTGAGATGGTCGGTTTTGGTGCAGTCCAAGGTTGGTTGATACTCGATGCTACACTCATTAAGATTTGACTCTCGAGATGTTTTGGTAGCAAATCAGTTGTTGTACTAAAATAAAACCTGTGAGAAAGATCGGTGATATGAGATTCCTAGAACCCGATTACTATTTTTAGGACAGGTTGAGTCAACTTAACTTCAATAGAGAATGGTACTTACCTATGGACCTCATGAAAACCTTTAAACCTAAGAATCTTATGTGATTTGTTTGTGTTTGCTACTTGTTTAAACATGAACATAACATCATCACAAAAAGGAGTAAAAGCACAATTTAAATCTAGTGAAAACGAATGAATTAACTCAAGACAAACATATACAATGCATTGATGAGAACAACCAAAGTATGACATAAGGAAAAATGTTTAAACAAACAAAGAAATTACAACTGAAAATTTGAATGAACAAAGATTTCTCTGCATAAATTTGTCACTTCAGATGGTGTGTCTTTGAGAGGTGACAAAAGAACTCCAGTTGACCATCTTGTGTGAATTCTAACACTCCTTCATCGATCAGGTCTTGAATCTTGTTCTTCAATGCCCATCAGTGGTTAGTGTCATGTCCCCGACTGTTGGAGTGGTATGCATACCTTTCATTGTATTTGTAGTTGGGAGCTGAAGTGTTAGGTTTTTGAGGAGGTTCCCTCAATGTAACCAGCTTGGCTTCCAACATATGATGCAATGCTTGAGCCAAAGGTATGTTGATCTCAACAAATTATCTTCCTTGCTTACGCCGACCACCTTGTCGTGGTTGGAGATGTTATTGTTGGGCTCGTGATGTAGCAGCAACTTGGAAAGGTCTACTCTCCACCAAGTCAACTTGTCTCATCAGAGGCTGATTAATGGCTCGATCCCCAATTCTAGTTGTTTTCCCCATATGGTTGCATCCGTCTTGATGATGCTTGTTGACGAGGGCTCTCAGCTATTCTTGTCCCCGAGCTAAGTTTTGGATAAGAGCCATCTGACCCACCATTTGCCCCAACATCTGGACTTTCATTGTTGCCATTTCAGTTTGTAACCGTTCCAACTGGTCATCCCTGTTGTCCTCAGGATTATTTTTGGTCATGTTCTCAAGGAGGAGTGCTTTCATTTCTTCTTTCCCCTTAGATAGGTTCAAGAACATTTCTTAAAGTTGAGCATTTTGAGTCTGAATGTCCTTGATAGTCTGTTCTAGAGCCATCTCTACTGAAATAAACAGTAAGCAGATGAGAAACCTGTGATGACATGCATGATATGTGGATGCAATGTTTTCAAGGATCTCGTGGGGTAACACAAGGAAATGTCAGAAGTTGAACTTTGATCACAACTTTGATTTGAGAACTTCGTATCTTTGAATGTCCTTCCACGAGAATCAAGCTCACCATGTCAAGTGGGTCATAGCCTTTGACTCTTGTTACCGTGCTTTGGTCTTTTGACAACATTTGGTTAGAGGAGAATAAATCCTCTTGCCCCTTAATAGACGTCTGGTTCAACATGAACCTGCATAATAGGCCATTGAGATCCTTGAAATGGTTATTGAAAATGCTATGGTATGATGTCATGATGTTATGTACAAGTGAACAAAGCAAACACGTATTTATGTACAAATAATCATATACAAACAAAGCACACAATTCCTTAGGTTTAGGCTTGTATGAAGTCATAGGTAAGTAACCTCTTAAAGTTTAGTTTGCTCAACCTGTCCTAGAAAGTAATCGGGTTCTAGGGGATCTCAATATCATTGATCTTTCTTTTAGGCATTGTCTCAGCACAATCAATCTTTTCTTGCGGCTGAAATATCCCAAAGGTCCAATCTCAATGAGTGTATCATCGAGTATCAACCAATCTTCAGCTTTACACCAAAGTCGGCTATCTCACTACTTCCTAGTGGCTAAGTTATTCAATTAATGTTCTACGGTCAGTTAGTGCTTCATGACACTGCTCAGCGGCCCCGTATTCTCCTCAATTCAACATAAGGGATACCTGTACCAAAAAATGTGTCACACTAACGTAACCATTTTTTCAAACATATCAGTCTACGCCGTACAATTTCCATAATATATTGATACTTACCTAAAAAGGTGCCCTAGATCCGGGTGTAGGATCAAAACAAAACCCAAACAAGGACCCAAAATGTAAAGTAAGAAATTCAAACAAATAAAGCAAGTAAATGTGATCTAGCTCTAAGGTAACCCCACTTTTAAGTTTCTCCCCAGCAGAGTCCCCAGTTCTGTAATACGGTGGAAGAACTGACTTGGTTGTTTTGCATTTGATCGCAATTGTTGAGGATAGCAAGAGTCGCCACCGACTTTTCTTTTATCCAATAAGGAAAGGGTGAAAAGAACAGGAAATACCTTTCGATAATTTTTCTTGAGTTTGGGGGGTAGGTTATGAAAAGGGAAGGTGTTAACACCCTTTTCATCCGTAGTTATCTACAGACTCTTAGTTGCTTTCTAGATCACTTTTGAAATTGCTTTGTTTTAAATGTTGTTTTGTGGTGGGTGTAAGTTTGAAAATATTTTGCAAAATGTCTTTGTTGCGACTAAATTTGTAATGATTATCGTCTCTATAACAATGCATACAAAGTGTTGGCTTTGAAATTAGTTCAAAGAGATGTTTGTTTTTGAAATATGTTTTGAAAGTGTATGTGTGGAAAATGGTTTTAGTTTAAGAGCAAGAAAGTATGAGTGTCCTACCTACTCAAAAGGTCTATATTCTTTTCCTCCTCCTTTAGATGTTGCTATCTTACCAGTGATTTGGTAAGAAGCCCCATCGTTGGATGTAAAGGGACGTGCATGGGTCAATTGTATAGTCATAGAAGGCAACTTATGAGACGTTTTAGCAATTTTCATTAGGGACTAGATCGTTTACCGAAGGCAACATCGAGGGACATCGAGGGACTACGATCTTTTTTATCAAGGGTCTTTGCTAAAACGCCCATATTCAAGGGACATGACTATTTTCCGAGGCAACAAGTTAGATTACCATGGAGGTGCACGTGTGAATAGTGTGTTTGATTGCATGCATTTAGTCTTGAATTTGGGTTGTCTACTTGTTGATTTTAACTCTTGCCATATACAACCTAATTACTAGCATTTTATATAAAAGCGGTAAATTGCGGAAAATTAAATGTCCTACGCTATTACATATTTTGGGGATGGGGGTATACACATTTACAAATGGGGTCTGGAAAGCAATAAAAAGTCCTAATTATTACAACCATATTGAATAGTAATGAAAGAAAATATATAGAAAAATATAAAACAAAAATAGTGCAAAAGAGAGAAAGAAAAGAAATCCTGGATCGAAGCATGTGTCCTTCGATTCACACCCCTTTTCCTTCTTTCGTTTGGGCCTGCAACCAGTGTGTATCGAAGCCTGCATCCTTCGATTCACACACCTTTTTTTCTTCTGTTTGGGGCTGTGAAGCAATATGGGGCGAAGCCTAAGGCTTCGATTCACATAACCTTTTTTCTTTCGTTTGGGACTATGAAGCGGTATAAGGCGAAACCATGCTAACTTTATTTTATGGTCTGTACAAGTTAGTTCTTAACATATATTTGGACAAGAAAATAAAATAAACGAAAGGGTAGAAACGAAAAGTAAGCAAAAGGTTATTTACATGCTTGAAACGAAAGGTTCAAAGTCAGGAAGACTTACCTTGAATCTGGAGTTGGTGTTTTTGGACTTTGAGTGATTGCCCTGGATATCCTTGAATTCAAAAGCAAAGAACATGGGTATTGTGTTTCTTTGATTCTGGATTCGAAAGCCAAGAAAAGTAGAGTTGTGTTTCTTTGGTTCTGGATTCGAAGGAAAAGAAACAACTGTTGTGTTTCTTTAGTTCTGGATTCGAAAGAACAAAAACAAAGGTGTGGTTTTTTTGATTCTGGGTTTGAGAGTGTGTTAAGTGTTCTCTCTTTTCTTTTCCTTGCCAACAAAACTTTCTCCAGCTACTAACCCCCCCCCCCCCCCCCCTTAGATTTGTTGTGAAACATCTTATTTATAGAAGAGTTTGGCTGAGATTTGGGGGGGGGGGGGGGGGGGACAAATGAAACTTGAACAATTTAGGTATGCTGTTTTCATAGATTTTGAGGTGCAACTCTTGTATGCCAATTTGGTGCAAATATGGGAGCAGCATAGCAGGACTGCTTTGCAGCAGTTTTGGAGTGTTGTGGCAGCCTGGTGCATGACTGTTTCATAGCAGTGCAGCAGAGTTGGACTTGGTAGCACATATGACTTTGTCCAGCAGCCTTCGACCAGACTCATCAAGAGATAAAACATCAATTGTGTGTTCTTCGAATGAACCCATTATATGTCCTTCGAATGGACCCATTAAATGTCCTTCTAATGGACCATATTGTATGTCCTTCGAATGAACTATATTGTAGGTTCTTCGAATCCACCAATTGTATGTTCTTTGAATGGATCAAATATGTGTTCTTCGAATCCAACAAATTCATGTTCTTTAAATGGACCACCAAATACGTGTTCTTCGAATCCAACAAATTCATGTTCTTTAAATGGACCACCAAATACGTGTTCTTCGAATCCAACAAATTCATGTTCTTCGAATGGGCCAAATATGTGTCTTTCGAATCCACCCATTGTGTCATAGTGTAGAAACTATGTGTGTTGAAGGGTTTTAGAGGTGGAATCGAAACAAGCATGAGGGGAGTCATTGCCTTGTGCATGCTTTCATAAGGGAAGCCCTTGCCTTATGAATCAAAGCTAGCAGGAAAGAGGCCACTGCTTTGTGGGTGCTAGCATGAAGGGAGTCATTACCTTGTGCCTGCTAGTATAAGGGAAGCCTTTGCCTTGTGAATCGAAGCATGAGGGAAGCCATTTCCTTATGCATGCTGGCATGAGGGAAGCCCTTGCCTTGTGCATGCTAGCATGATGGAAACCCTTTCCTTGTGGATCTAAACAAGCATGAAGCAGCCAATGCTCAGTCGAAGCTTTGTGAAATTGAAGCAAACTTGCAGGAAGCCAAAATCCAATCGAAGTTTTGGAAATCGAAGTAAGCTTGAAGGAGGCCAAAGTCCATTCTAAGCTCGGGAAATTGAAGCAAGCTTGAAGGAAGCCAAAGTTCAGTCGAAGCTTTCTGAATCGAAGTAAGCTTGTTTTTCTCCATTTTTGATGCTTGAAAGCCTAATATGATTCATGGAAACTACACGGGGCATCAAAAATCTAATTGTATTTGTGCAAACTTGAACTTTTGAAAATACTTGTGAGAAAATGTCTTGAGAAAAGAGAGGGAAAATTTTGGGGTACAACGGCTGCCCCTGTTCAATCTTCTTAAACCTGAAGAGTTAGATTGGCGTGTCTGCTATTCATGACTTGAAGGTGGCAGATGATTGAAACTAAAGTGCCCAGAAATTTGCACTCGATGATGTGTTAGTTGATTGTATTGGGAATGGGCTTAAAGATGCCATTTGGAGAGGTGATGAAAAGTTGTCGGAGATGGGCTTACAGATGCCATCCAAAGTGACTGTTGGTAGAAATTGGAAGAAATATCAGCTGGTCGTGTAGATAGTTGCCCTGACTTGTTTCAGGAATTAATATCTGACCTATTTGAGAAAGAAAGATAGTTTCCCCGGCTTGTTTCAGGAGTTAATCTTCAATCTGCTCATGTAGATAGCTGTCCTGTCTTGCTTCAGGTATTAATCTACAATCAATTGCTCACATATAGTTGTCCTGTCTTATTTTAGGTATTAATCTGGAACTTGCTTTTTGTTGGTCGTAGAGATAGTTGCCATGGCTTGTTTCAGGAATTAATCTCCGACCTTTTGAGAAATGGTTGCGATATTTGCCAAAAGAGGAATTTTTTTGATTGCCTTTTCCTGCAAGGAAGAGGGTTAGTTGCATGCAGATGTATGCATGGCTTGATGATGTTCTCAAAATAAATGAGATAATGCTGTATGTATTTATTATGTATGTAGTATGATGTATGAATGTGAAATATTTGTTGAAATGTATCTTTGCTTCGGAAAATAAATCCTTGACAAGTGCTGTAGAGCTTTGCAAAGTTAAATCCTGGAATGCTATTGGGGATGAAGAGTATGCACATCTTCAAACCTTGCTTAGAATGTTTCCACTGGGGATTCCTGTTTTGTTGTTTGAGGAGAAATCCGCTGGGGAAGATTGGTTTTGGCTTGAGAAATCTTTGTGGAGAGTGTTGATTTCTACTTGGGGAAAAGAGTTCAGGAGTTTTAGTTGTCAGTTGATCGACTGAGGAGTTATACTCTTGATTGGGGAGAATGGGAGTTAACAACTTGTTGGGGGATAAATGAGTTAACTATTATCTGATCGGCTTCCAGTCTTTGCAGCAACTCACTAGGGATATTGGCAAACTTTACTGGGGAAAAGGAATTTTGTTAGTGATTTGAAGAAGTTAAACTATTATCTGGTCGGGTCCAGGTTTTAGTAACTTTTGGGGATATCAATGACTCTGTTGGCGATTTCACTGGGGATTAGGGGCTGTGGTCCCTTGATTTGTAATTGTCTGAGAGGCAAACTCAAACTGGGGAGTCTGTAGTTTGTTGGGGGAAATAAACCCTGTCGAGGAGGATATTTGACGAAATGCTGGGAGGAGTTTTCTTTTGGAAGAACTCCTCGAGGATTCTTCTTGAGACCAACTCAGCTGGGGAGAGGTTTTTCGGAGACTGGAACTCTGGCTGGGGATTAGATGAATCCAAATTTGTGGGGATAATTTTGTGGAGATATCCTTATGGAGATTGCTCTGGCGACTTCACTCGGGATCTCCTTATGAAAGGGACTTTGTAAGTGTTGTAGCACTGCCAGACAATTTTGTTTGATTGTACGTGCACCTTTGATGGAAATCACGCTCGATGCCCCAAGTGATGGAGACTTGCCCTTGGCTACTCAAGACTTTATGAGAGATTTCTTTGAATCTTGACTTGACTGCCCTAGATGTGCTAGACAATGATCATGCCGTGCCCCTTTGGTTATGGAGAGTTTGTCATTGGAAGTTGTTGTACCCCAAAATTTACTCTCTCATATTTTCCAAGGTTTTCTCTTAAATGGGTGGTCACAAACACTTGATTAAAGAAAAATAAATATTTTGAAGACAAAGAAAGAGTCTTCGATTGGAATTGGGACAAGGTGCCTTCGATTGACATACAGACAAGAGTCTTGGATTGGCTATGGGACAAGGTCTTTCGATTGGCATTTTAACAAGGTCCTTTGATTGGAAACTGAACAGGATGTCTTTCGATTGACATCTGGACAAGGAGATTCGATTGGGCATCTAAAACCCTTCGATCAGGCACTAGACCCCCTTCGATCAAGTTGATTTCACAATGTTTTCGATGGAGCTTTGAGACTCCTTTGACCAAGCTTGGTTCATAAGGCTTCGACTGTGCATTAGCTACTTCAGGCTTGCCTTCGATCCACAAGGCAGAGGCTTTTCCTCAGACTTGTCTTGGATTCACAAGGGCAAAGGTTTCTTCTATAATTGCCTTCAATGAACAAGGAAAAGACTTCCTTTGTGTTTGCTTTCAATGCACAGGGCCAAGACCCCTCAACATAGTTTTTGCACTATGACACCCATATGACCCCTTCGAAAGAGTACTCCAAAGGCCCATTCGAAGGACACACATTGGTGAGCCATTCGAAGGAGCTAAATCAGATCCATTCGAAGGAGGCAATCAGAGCCATTTGAAGAAGGCCATCAGAGCCATTCGAAGGAGGCCATTAGAGCCATTCGAAGGAGAGCATTCGAAAGTCAAATGTCCAGGTTCATTCAAATTCAAAAAGGGACAAGAATCCATGTCTTTGGCAATGTTTCTAAATGGTATTCATGGCCTTAAAACACTAACTTAATGGTTGTTTACTCCTTTTCCTTCTTGTCCCCTCCATCCCCTCTATATAAGGAGGCTACATACGCGCAGAAAGAGAGAAAAAGCCCAGGGCACATACACAGAGAACATACACACTATATGTACATGCTGCCTCATAAGCCACTAAACTTTTCAAAATCTCCTGAGTAATCCAAATCGAAGGAATCTTCAACAATACTCCACTCACTCCTTGAAGTTTGCATAGAACGTGCCCAAGCACTAGGCATCTCCAACACCACAGATCCATACACTACTGTTGGTAAGGAAAAAGTAAGGAATCAAATTCCATATTTTCTTTGCATGTCATAGTCATTCGATTTTCATCCATGATCGAAGGACCTGGGTGTGACACCCAGGTCCTTATTTGTTTCTTTTGTCCCTAACGTTTATGTTGCAGATCCAGCCTAAATAAGGCCAATACGTACAAAATCGAAGGATCTGGGTTTTGCACCCAGGTCATGATTTTATTTTGGCTAACATATCTTTGCAGATTCAGTGCCCTCACAGATGACCCATCAGGCATTTTCAATAATGCCCTTTGGATAGAAAGCTACATCCTTCACTAGATCGAAGGGTAATACCCTTCAATAGATCGAAGGACAACTTCCTTCATTAGACCGAAGGATAGCCACCCTCCTATGAATCGAAAGCGCCTTGCCCCCTGGATCAAAGGGACAATTTCTTCCATTGGATCGAAGGGCAATCCCCTTCTCTGGGTCGAAGGACTTTTCTCTTTTACTGTATTTTCATTTTTTAATGGTTTTCCTCTCTAAATTAACAATCAAATGAAATCACAAAAAAGGCATTAGGTTAGTATTTTTTTAGTTAAATTAATTAAATAAATAAATTAATTATTTTAACCTTTCCCTTAATTTGAAATTAAATAGACTTAAGTTTTTTAAATAGACCCTAAATAAAAAAACAAACAAAAATATTTCCTTTTAGCTTAGGATTTTTAGACGTTCTTTTTAATTCGTTTGCGCGTTTATTTACTTTTGCATTTTTAAACTTATTGTAACTGCTCACGAGATGTAATAGAAATTAACTAGGACTCTTTATCGCTTTCCTTTATTTTTCCAAGTTTCTGACATGTAATTAATCCCCAAAGCCCTGTAATAGCGTAGGATTTATGTTTCCGCATTTTACATTTCCGCATTTTTAATTACTATATATATTAACAACTAAACTAATAGGATCGTATGACAAATCAACATTAGAAAACTTAACAAAAACAAAAATAACAGAATCAAACACAATTGCACACGAGCACCTCTAGGGTATCCCACTTTGGTTTCCTTTAAAAAATAAAATAATCATGAGGCAGGAACGCTTTAGCAAAGACCGATAAATAAATAAAAAATCATAGTCCCTCGATGACCCTACAGTTGCCTTTCGGTAAATGATCTAGTCCCTAAAAGAAAAGTGCTAAAGCGTCTTCACAAGTTGCCTTCGTGACTGTAAAATGTCCCTTCGATTGTCCCTCAAACATTCGACGACAAAGCTACCTACTCGCTAATAGTAGGATAGCATTGCCTAAAGGAAAAGAGGAAAAGAATGACCCTTTTTGAGTAACAAAGTAGATAGCTGTTAGAAGTTTGCTCAAACATTTTTCACTTACACAAACACTACTTTTCAAAAACAATTTCAAAGCACTTTGTATACTTTCTCCACTATCCCGAGAAACATTACAAAGTTCGCCGTACTAAGGCGTTTTCAAAACATTTTCAAACACAAAGCACAAAGGCATTTCAAAATGAGAAAACCTCTAAGAGCCCGTAGAGAACTACAGATGGAAAGGGTGCTAACACCTTCCCTTTCCATAACCTACCCCCCTTACTCAAAAAATCTCGAAAAGGTATTTTTCTGTTCTTTTCACCCTTTCCTTTGTTGGATAAAAGAAAAGACGGTGGCGACTCTTTCTTACCACACATTTGCGAATACAAAATGCAAAACCAGTAGTAAACAGTTGGTTCTTCCACCGTATCACATAAGTGTTTTTCCAATTGAAATGATTCTGTTTCTTGAGGGAACTTCCATTCATTGGATATTTGCCG
This sequence comes from Vicia faba, assembly GCA_948472305.1. Classification (NCBI taxonomy): domain Eukaryota; kingdom Viridiplantae; phylum Streptophyta; class Magnoliopsida; order Fabales; family Fabaceae; genus Vicia; species Vicia faba. Next base: position 659,435,129 of record OX451737.1, read on the forward strand.
TGTGAATTTCTCCGTTGTTAAACAATTAACTATATACAAACAAGGATATTCAAACAATGTAAAGTTTATGTTTGTCTTGAAGTTTTGAAAATGCATTTTTTAGCAAATAGAAGAATTTTGTAAAAAAATGAATTCAAACTCAGGATTTACATTAAGCCTTACAGGAGTCAGGATACCTTTTGTAACAGTATGCTTTCAGACTAACCCATGCTTTAATTAGGACTTTTGAAGGGTTGTAGCATGGCCTGGTTCACGGTTTAAGAAATAAAGGATAAGGCTCAAAGTTTATTTGTACCCAACCCGTTCTCCATGATGTTCTCCAGTCTATACTGAGTTAATTGCGCGTTTTGAGTCCCAATTGAGTCTGGAATGACGTTTTGGTGATAGTTCGAACAAGTTAAGTTTACTTGTGAAGACAGTCATTTTTTGCAACATTTTTCTATTGTTGAGGATTTGTAGCGACCTCTTTTTTTGATTTATTGTCCCTATTTTTTTGCCTGACTGTTCTTGTTTTGAGATTACAGCTAGCGGGATGCCCCAGTTTTTCTTAAGTCTCCTTCATAGGTTTTGACTTAGTGGGCTTTTCTTTTAGGAGACAATGACTGCCTATTTTACGGGAAACCATTGCCGTCTTTTGATTCAGAAGGATGTTTTTGATGTCATTCGTTGTGTACAAAGTGGAAGCTTGCGGCTGAACGCACATTTAAATTAACTGGGAAACTAACTCCACCCCAGGTTTTGATAAAGGTTTCAATTTGTGTGAAAAAGAAAACTTCAACTTCTTTGGCTCAAAGGGGTTGACTAGGGATTATCCTCCTTATAACTCCAGTGTTTAGGAATTGAAAACAACGCCTGTACATCGTCAACAAGGTCTGTCCAAAAGCATATTCTATGAGATTATAACATTGTTTTTGTCATCCTCCCTCTAAAGGCTTACAACTTTTAACGAGAGTTGAATATCACAAAAAAGGAGTAAAAGCACAATTTAAATATAGTGAAAACGATTGGATTAACTCAAGACAAACATATGTAATGCATTAATGAGAACAGCCAAAGTCTGACATAAGGACAAATGTTTAAACAAACAAATAAATTACAACTGAAAATTCGAATGAACAAATATTTCTCCGCATAAATTTGTCACTTCAGATGGTGTGTCTTTGAGAGGTGATAGAAGAACTCCAGTTGACCATCTTGTGTGAATTCCAACACTCCTTCATCGATCAAGTCTTGAATCTTGTTCTTCAATGCCCAGCAGTGGTTAGTGTCATGTCCCCGACTGTTGGAGTAGTATGCACACCTTTCATTGTATTTGTAGTTAGGATCAAAAGTGTTAGGTTTTTGAGGAGGTTCCCTCAATGTAACCAGCTTGGCTTCCAACATATGATGCAATGCTTGAGCCAAAGGCATGTTGATCTCAACAAATTGTCTTCCTTGCTTATGCCGACCACCTTATCGTGGTTGGCGAGGTTGTTGTTGGTCTCGTGATGTAGCAACAACTTGGAAAGGTCTAATCTCCACCAAGCCAACTTCTTGTCTCATCGGAGGCTGATTAATGGCTTGATCCCCAATTCTAGCTGTTTTCCCCATATGGTTGCATCCATCTTGATGAAGCTTGTTGACGAGGGCTCTTAGATCTTCTTGTCCCCAGGCTAAGTTTTGGATAAGAGCCATCTGACCCACAATTTTCCCAATCATCTAGACTTTCATTGTTGCCATTTCAATTTCTAACCGTTCCAACGGGTTATCCATGTTGTCCTCAGGATTCTTTTTGGTCATGTTCTCAACGAGGAGTGCTTTCATTTCTTCTTGCCCCTTGGATAGGTTCAAGAACATTTCTTGAATTTGAGCATTTTGAGTCTGAAGGTCCTTGATAGTTGTTCTAGAGCCATCTCTACTGAAATAAACATTAAGCAGATGAGAAACCTGTATGGGGAAAACCTGTTAGATGACATGCATGATATATGGATGCAATGATTTCAAGGATCTCGTGGGGTAACACAAGAAAATGTCAGAAGTTGAACTTTGATCACAACTTTGATTGGAGAACTTCGTATCGTTGGATGTTCTTCCACGAGAATCAAGCTCACCATGTCAAGTGGGTCATAGCGCTTGACTCTTGTTACCGTGCTTTGGTTTTTTGACAGCATTTGGTTAGAGGAGAATAAATCCTCTTGCCCCTTTATAGACGCCTGGTTCAACATGACCCTGCATCACAGGCCCTTGAGATCCTTGAAATGGTTATTGCTATGGTATGATGTCATGATGTTATGTACACGTGAACAAAGCAAACAAGTCTTTATGTACAAATAATCATATACAAACAAAGCACACAATTCCTTAGGTTTAGGCTTGTATGAAGTCATAGGTAAGTACCCTCTTGAAGTTTAGTTGGATCAACCTGTCCTAGAAAGTAATTGGGTTCTAGGGGATCTCAATATCATTGATCTTTCTTTTAGGCATTGTCTCAACATAATCAATCTTTTCATGCGGCCTAAATATCCAAAAATTCCGATCTCAATGAGTGTAGTATCGAGTATCAACCAATCTTCAGCTTTACACCAAAGCCGGCTATCTCACTACTTCCTAATGGCCAAGTTGTTCAATTAATGATCTACGGTAATATGGTGGAATAACTGACTTGGTTGTTTTGCATTTGATTGCAATTGTTGAGGATAGCAAGAGTCGCCACCGACTTTTCTTTTATCCAATAAGGAAAGGGTGAAAAGAACAGGAAAGACCTTTCGAGAATTTTTCTTGAGTTCGGGGGATAGGTTATGAAAAGGGAAGGTGTTAGCACCCTTTTCATCCGTAGTTATCTACGGGCTCTTAGTTGCTTGCTAGATCACTTTTGAAATTGCTTTGTTTGAAATGTTGTTTTGTGGTGGTGTAAGGTTGAAAATATTTTGCAAAATTCCTTTGTTGTGGCTAACTTTGTAATGATTCTCGTCTCTATAAGAATGCATACAAAGTGTTGGTTTTGAAAAATAGTTCAAAGAGATGTTTATTTTTGAAAGATGTTTTGGAAATGTATGTGTGGGAAATGGTTTTAGTTTAAGAGCCAGAAACTATGAGTTTCCTACCTACTCAAAAGGTCTATGTTCTTTTCCTCTCCTTTTAGATGTTTCCATCTTACCATTGATTTATTAAGAAGCCCCATCGTTGGATGTGAAGGGATGGGCGTGGGTCAATTGTATAGTCATAGGAGGCAACTTATGAGACATTTTAGCAATTTTCATTAGGGACTAGATCATTTACCAAAGGCAACATCGAGGGACTAAGATCTTTTTATCGAGGGTCTTTGCTAAAACACCCATATTCGAGGGACATGACTATTTTTCGAGGAAACAAGTGAGATTACCCTAGAGGTGCACGTGTGAATAGTGTGTTTGATTGCATGCATTTAGTCTTGAATTTGGGTTGTCTACTTTTTGATTTTAACTCTTTCCATTCACAACCTAATTACTAGCATTTTATATAAAAGCGGTAAATTGCGGCAAAATAAATGTCCTACGTTATTACATATTTTGGGGATGGGGGTATACACATTTACAAATGGGGTTTGGAAAGCAATAAAAGTCCTAATTATTACAATCATATTGAATAGAAATGAAAGAAAATATATAGAAAAATATAAAACAAAAATAGTGCAAAAGAGAGAAAGAAAAGAAATTCTGGATTGAAGCATGTGTCCTTCGATTCACACCCTTTTTCCTTCTTTTGTTTGGGCCTGCAACCAGTGTGTATCGAAGCCTGCATCCTTCAATTCACACACATATTTTTTCTGTTTGGGGCTATGAAGCAATATGGGGGTGAATCCTAAGGCTTCGATTCACACAACCTTTTTTCTTTCGTTTGGGACTATGAAGCAGTATGAGGCGAAACAATGATAATTTTATTTTATGGTCTGTACAAGTTAGTTCTTAACATATATTTGGACAAGAAAAGAAAATAAATGAAAGGGTAGAAACGAAAAGTAAGCAAAAGGTTATTTACATGCTTGAAACGAAAGGTTTAAAGTTAGGAAGACTTACCTAGAATCTAGAGTTGGTGCTTTTGGACTTTGAGTGATTGCCCTGGATATCCTTGTATTCGAAATCAAAGAACATGGGTATTGTGTTTATTTGATTATGGATTCAAAAGTAAAGAAAAGTAGAGTTGTGTTTCTTTGGTTCTGGATTCAAAGGAAAAGAAACAAGTTTTGTGTTTCTTTAGTTCTGAATTCGAAAGAACAGAAACAAAGGTGTGGTTTTTTTGATTCTAGGTTTGAGAGTATGTTAAGTGTTCTCTCCTTTCTTTGCCTTGCCAACAAAACTTTCTCCAGCTACTAAAAATCCACCCTTAGATGTGTTGTGAAACATCTTATTTATAGAAGAGTTTGGCTAAGATTTGTGGGTGGGGGGGGGGGGGGGGGGGAACAAATGAAATTTGAACAGTTTGGGTATGCTGTTTTCATAGCTTTCGAGGTGCAACTATTATATGCCAATTTTGTGCAAATATGGGAGCAACATAGCAGGACTGCTTTGCAGTAGTTTTGGAGTGTTGTGGTAGCTTGGTGCAGGACTGTTACATAGCAGTGCAACAGACTTGGACTTGGCAGCACATAGGACTTTGTCCAGCAGCCTTCGACCAGACTCATCAAGAGACAAAAAATCAATTGTGTGTTCTTCGAATGGACCCATTGTATGTCCTTCGAATGGACCAATTGAATGTTCTTCTAATGAACCATATTGTATGTCCTTCGAATGAACTATATTATAGGTTCTTCGAATCCAACAATTGCATGTTCTTTGAATGGACCAAATATGTGTTTTTTGAATCCAACAAATTCATGTTCTTTGAATGGGCCACCAAATACGCGTTCTTCAAATCCAACAAATTCATGTTCTTCAAATGGGCCAAATATGCGTCTTTCAAATCCACCCATTGTGTCATAGTGTAGAAACTATGTGTGTTGAAGAGTTTTAGAGGTGGAATCGAAACAAGCACGAGGGGAGTCATTTCCTTGTGCATGCTTGCATGAGGGAAGCCCTTTCCTTGTGAATCGAATCAATCAGGAAAGAGGCCACTGCTTTGTGGGTGCTAGCATGAAAGGGGTCATTGCCTTGTGCCTGCTAGCATGAGGGAAGCCCTTGCCTTGTGAATCGATGCATGAGGGAAGCCCTTGCCTTGTGCATGCTAGCATGATGGAAACCCTTGACTTGTGGATCTAAACAAGCATGAAGCAGCCAATGCTCAGTCGAAGTTTGTGAAATCGAAGCAAACTTACGGAAAGCCAAAATCCAGTCGAAGCTTGGGAAATCGAAGCAAGCTTGAAGGAGGCCAAAGTCCAATCAAAGTTTGGGAAATTGAAGCAAGCTTGAAGGAAGCCAAAGTCCAGTCAAATCTCTTTGAATCAAAGTAAGCTTGTTTTTCTCCAATTTTGATGCTTGAAAGTCCAATATGATCCATGGAAACTACATGGGGCATCAAAAATCCAATTGTACTTGTGTAAACTTGAACTTTTGAAAATCCTTGTGAGAAAATGTCTTGAGAAAGGAGAGGGAAAATTTTGGGGTACAACAATCCTGACATGGCATTTTTATTAACCATTTCAAGGATCTTAGGGACCTTTGGTGCAGGATTATCATAAGCTAGATTACTAGCAATGGGAAAGAGGATTTATTTTCCTCTAACCAGATGCCGTAAAAAACCGAAGTATGTTCTCTTGAGTCAGATGCTAGGACCCATTTGATATGGTGAGCTTAATTCTTATAGAAGGACGTTCAAAATAAAGACTCAAAGTTCTTCAAGACAAAGCTGCAACCAGATGCATTTTCAAATTTTTAATCCCACAAGATCCTTGAAAATATTGTATATGCATCTATATGTCATGCATATCATTACATAACATGTATTCCCAAGATAGGTTTTCTCATCTTCTTGCTATTTATTTTAGCAGAAATGGCTCTTGAATAGACAGTCAAAGATCTCCAAGCCCAGAATACCCAATTCCAACAGATGTTCCTGAACTTAGCCAAGGGGCAGGAAGAACTGAAAGCACTCATCACCAAAGAGAATAAGAAAAGGACAAAGAAACCAACCGACATCCGTAACATGGGAAGAAGGTTCAGGGGTCCAGTCAAGCGAGTTTAGGATCCCGATACTCCATTAGACGAAGACGACGAACATGATAAAGATGATAAAAGTAGTGAAACTAAAAAAAGAAACCATGGTCCTGTTAAATACTCTTATGAAGAGGAAGAAGATTAATTGAATGAACAATATCCCCCTACCGATGATAAGTATAAGTTGTTAGAAGAGAGTCTGAAAGCTATGGCAATCTAGAAGGTCCCTGGCTTGGACTTCAAATAATTGGGTTTGGTCTCAGGAGTCGTCATTCCTCCCAAGTTAAAAACTCCTACCTTTGCTAAGTATGAAGGTGTTTCTTGCTTGAAGCTGCATTTGAGATCATATGTTTGAAAAATCCAACCACACACTGCTGACAAGAAATCGCGGGTTCATTTCTTCCAAGAGAGCTTGTCTGGAACACATTTGGAATGGTTCTATCAACTAGAAGGGACTAATATTCATACTTGGGAAGATTTGTCTGTTGCTTTCTACAAATAGTACTAGTATAATACTGATCTCGCACCAACTCGTATGCAATTGCAGAGTATGTCCATGGGCTCTAATGAAAGCTTCAAAGAGTACACCCAGAAATGGAAAGATCTCACAGGCTGGGTTCAACCTCCTTTAGATGACAAGGAATTAGGTGACATGTTCATGAGCATGCCGACATGTCCTTTCTATAATCACCTACTTGGAAATTCTTCAACCGGTTTCATTGAACTGATATTGATAGGGGAACATGTTAAGAATGGAATCAAAAGTGGTAAAATTCAGATGCCTACCTCTTTCGATACTCAGAAGAAGTCATACAATGGGAAGAAAGAGTCTAATGCTGTGTACAACCAGAAGGGTCGTAATAAGAGAGACCACAGCCAATCTGTGGGGGAAGTACTGATCTCTAATCCTGCACCAACGTAACAACGACAACAGGGTAATCAGCGTAAGAACGATACACCCAAAAGACAATTTACCAAAATCAACATGTCACTAGCTCAAGCGTTATAACACATGTTGAAGGTAGATTTGATTATCTTGAAGGATCCTCCTCAGAATCCCAACACTTCCTCCCCCTGCTACAATCCCAATGCAAGGTGTGCATATTATTCCGACAGCCCCGGGCATGACACTAGCAATTGTTAGGCTTTGAAGAATAAGATCCAAGACATGATTCACTCCAAGGAGATTGAGTTTTAGCCTCCTGAGACTCATAATGTGATCACTTCTCCCATGCCAAATCATGACTAAGATTGAGAGTGTCCAGTTCATTTGAATTTTCAGTTTTAATTTCTTTTGTTTGTTCGAACACTTATCTTTATGTCAAATTTTTTTTTTCCATTAATGAACTGCATATGTTTGTCTTGAATTAATCCATTCGTTTTCACTATATTTAAACTATGCTTTTTACTTCCTTTTTGTGATATTCAACTCTCGTTAAAAGCTATAAGCCTTTAGAGGGAGGATGACGAAAACGATACCATAATCTCATAGATTATGCTTTTGAATAGACCTTGCTGATGATGTATAGGTGTTGCTTCAATTCCTAAATAGTGGAGATATAAGGAAGTTAATCTATAGTCAACCCCTTTGAGCTTAAGAAGTAGGAGTTTTCTTTTTCACGCAAATTGATACCCTTAATCGTAACCTGGGGCAGGGTGGTTTCTCAACTAATTCAATTGTGCATTCAATCACAAACTTTTCCTTCGTACACAATAGGTAGTATCGAAGACATCCTTACAAATCAAAAGTCAGTGATGGTTCCCTGTAATCATTAAGCCGGGCAATCATTATCTTTCAAAAGAAAAGCCCGCTAAGTCGAAACCTATGAAGGAGACTTAGGAGAAAAACTGGGGCATCCTGCTGACTGTAATCTCAAACAAAACAGTTAAGGCAAAAGTTAGGGATAATAAATTCAAAAATAGGTCGCTACAAATCCTCAACAAAAGAAAGATGTTACAAGAAAAAATGACTGCCTTCTCAAATAAACTTTCAGTTTCTGAACCATCACCAAGTATCAGTGTTATAATTCCAAACTCTATTGGAACCTTAATGCATAATTAACTGAGTATAGGACTAAAGGATCTCATGGATAACAGGTTGGATACAAATAAACTTTGAGACTTTATCCTTTGTTTCTTATACCGTGAACTAGACCGCGTTACAACCCTTCAAAGCCCTAACTGAAGCATGGGTTAGTTTGAAAACATATTGTTACAAAAAGGTATCCTGACTCCTGTAAGGCTTACTATAAATCTTGAGTTGATATCACATTCTTACAAATTTTGTTTTATTAAAAAATGCATTTTTTTGAACTTCAAGACAGACATAAGCTTTTCATTTTAATACCATTGTTTGCATATGACTAAGTGTTTGACAACAGAGAAATTCACATGACGAATATTCAATGAATGAAAATCCTCCCAATGGACAGAGTTACTTCAGAGGATGGGTGAAAGAGAAAGACACTTCCAATAACAGGCCTTTCATGGACACAATTGGTTATAAATCAAGGGACATGACATGTTATTGTCCAACTCATCTGTGGCAGTCAAGTTAAGATTCAAAGAATCTCTCAAAAGTGCTGAATAGCCAGGGGCAGATCTCCATCTGAATCACTTGGGGCATGTTACATTGATCATGAGTTTCAGCAAAAGCCACTATGAAAATTGAATCTTCGGTATCACTAAATTACTTGTCTATGTCAGCAGTATCAAATGGTGTCATTCTGCCGTGACAGTTCTTAGAAAAATACTGAGGAAGGTCAAGACTATCAGAAACCTGATAATCAGTGGTTGATCAATAACTTCAAACATTGGGTACACCAGGTTAATCCCAGGGGAAAATGGACTCCCGCATATGAAGGGCCACGTATGATCAAGAAAATATTTTATGGCAGTGCTACAACACTTACTACCATGGACAGTAAAAATTCTCCGTGCCCTGTGAATGAATACACAGTCAAAAATACTATGCATGAAAAAGAGACCCACTAGGTTGATTGGCCTAGGAAAAAATAAGGGCATCCCTACGAACCAAAAGGGTTCAGGGAAAAATTAGGGACATATAAATAAAATTGTACACCCGACAAGTCGAAAACCTGAGAAGGCGGCTTGGACAAAAAGGGGTATCCTGGTGGACTGAAAATATGAAAAGATAGTCGAGGAAAAAGTTAGGAATTAAAGCGTACGATTATGTCCCGTTATCTCATCACTTGTTTATCAGTATAATATTTATCACTCTAGGAGTTGGGATAATGTAAGTTATCCACAAATCCCCACAGAGAAATCTCCATGGAACTATCTCTACAGAGCTACATTCACTAGCTCATCCCCGATAGAGATATATTCCCCAACCAGTCTAATATGCCCTCAGGCAAAAATTAGGGCATCTTCCAGCAGTTCACCTCCATATCCCTAATGGATAGCTTAACCTGATCATCATCCCCAATAGATCCCCTAGCAGATAAGGAAGTTTGATCATTTCCCCAGCATACAGTGGAGACTTCCTCAGCATAGACTATAAAATTCTAATCCCCATAAGAGTTTGTTCCCTCGACACAGTTTACAGGAATTTAATTCCACAACAAATTTTATTACTCCAACACCGTAAATCCCTAACAAAATTCTCTTTTCCAGCAGGGTTTAATCAAAGTTACTATCCCTAGAAGAGTTGCTACAATATCTGAAACATGGACAATTAGCACACTAGAGGAATATCCATCTCTTTTATCCCCAGTCAGGGTATGTAAGAATCAAATCCTTCAACGAAAAGAATGGAGAACGACTAACTCTCCTTGAATTCCTCTATCCTTAAGCTGAAGTCGAAAATCCCCAACAAAGTATCGTCAAACAAGAAAGAGAGAATCCCCAGCAAAATTATTCCCAACAGAAATTGAAGAATCACTTTCTTCATCCCCAATAATAGTATGGGATTTATTTTCCCCAGCTAGACATTGTTACAAGGAGCTACCGATACACTTAAATGACATATTGCATCCATACTTCATTTCACAATACACCATAGCATATGCATACCGAAATGCACATAACATTCTCATTTATTTTGAGAGAATCATTACACAATGCATTACATACATCATGATATTACATAAATCTAATTTTGTCTTTTCAGGTAAAGTTCACAAACGGACGAATATCATCAGCAATTTTTAAACAGGCTAGAGATTAATCCCCGAAACAGGACGGAGCAACTATCTATATGACTAGGCAGTATGAAATCCAGAAACAGGACGAGTTTACCAACGAAAAACAGGTCAGAGATTAAATCTCGAAATAGGACGGGGCAACTATCTATATGACCAAGCAATATGAATTCCCGAAATACGACAGGTTTACCAACAAAAAATAGGTCGCAGATTAATTCCCGAAATAGGACGGGGCAACTATCTATATGACCAGGCAGTATGAATTCCCAAAACAGGACAAGTTTACCAACAAAAAACAGGTCGTAGGTTAATTCCTGAAATAGGACGGGGAAACTATCTATATGACCAGGCGATATGAATTCCCGAAACAAGACTAGTTTACCAATGAAAAACAGATTGTAGATTAATTCCCGAAACAGGACGAGGCGACTATCTGAATGACAAAATAATCCCCTTCAGAGATTGAATTCTGAAAAGCATCTCCTTCAGGGATTCATTCTGAAAAGCATCTTCCTTCATAGATTTTGTGAAAAAGTATTCTTCGGATACAGTCAGGCATAGACTGATTCTGATACTCCTATCAACAGATACTTTGGATGGCATCTATAAGCCCATCTTCGATGACACTCTATCACCTTTCTGAATGGAATATTTAAATCCCATTCAAGCAATACTATCAACCAACAGTGTCACTTCGTGCACATGTGAGTGCAAACTTTTGGGCACTTAAGTGTTCAATCCTCTTCCACCTTTAGAACCCGAATGGCGAGCATGCCAATCTAACTCTTCAGGTTTAAGAAGATTGAACAAGGGCATCTGGTGTACCCAAAAATTTTCCCTCCTTTTTTTCTCAATACAAATTGATTCAAGATACCTCCTCATGCTCCTAAGGGTCTCAAACACTAAATACTATTCAAGAATTTATCAGATGAACCCTCCTCCTAAGCAGTGGCCTACAATTAGGGTTTTGGTTTTCTAAAATAAAATTGAGCTTCTAATGCCTCAAGTGAGTTTCATGGTTCCTCATATGCTTCAAAGAATCCTCATGTCAAGTTTCAAGCCTTGCATCACAAGTTTTCTCAGTCAATTACTCAGATGATTGAAAATTAACTGTATTGGATAAAAAGTCAACATTGGTCAACTTACAGTCAAACTTCAAGATTTTTGGTCAACATCAATATTTTGAAGTCACATTAATCATTTGATCAAGGATTGATCATGATTCATTAAGGAAACTCAAGATTCATCAAAAGACAAAAGTTACCAAATTAGGGTTTTCTTAAAGAGAAGTCAACTAAACTTTGACCAAGCATAACTTTCACATGCTTCATCAGAAATTCCTCAACCAAAGCCTAACTTGAATGAAATTCAATTCTATACAACTTTTTCTCTATTAGCCCAAGGCCAAAAATGCTTCATTTGAGAGATATAGGCCAAAACATTACATGTCATTTTAAAAGTCAACAAAAAGACATCTTTTGTCAAAGCAATTTATATCAAGTTCAAGAATTCGAATGAAAAAGTTACCAACATGAGAGTTGTAGGGGACATCTTGAGATTTCTAGAAAGTCCAAGATCACCTTCATATGACAAAATTTGAGAAAGTTATGATTGGTGCAAGTCGAGAAATTTTGAGAAAATGCATGAAACCATAATTGAGCAATTTTGGACTTTTAGGCTAATGGGCCTAACTTTTGAAGTTCAAACGTGTTTATAACATGTTTAGGGACCCCTAAGTCCATTCATGCATTATTTTAATTTTTTATTTCATTTATTTTAATTTTATTCATTTAAATTCAAAATTAAATTAAATAAATATTAAATAAATGTACAAGGCATGTGGGCTTTTGTTTTGGATCATTTTGAAGCCCAAAATCACATATCCAACATAACAAAACTGTGAGGGATGAAGAAGGAAAGAGATATTCATGTTTTGGAAATTTTTGCAATTGTTTTGGAAACAAATAATGACTTTTATTGCACATGTTTCCTTCCAAGAATGTTAACTTAAAAAATCATCCATTATAAATAGAGGACACACTCCATAAGACAAGGACCCAAATTGGATGCCATAGAAACAAGTTCTCAAACACAAAATTTTCAAAGAATAGGTGCAAATCGTATCCCAGTTTTCCAGCCATTCTCAACTGAAGTGAAACCTCGAATCATCATCCTGACATCCCTAGGAACTTCTTGAAGTCCATAACCACGCTCAACCGTGCCCAGACTTCCGCCCCTCAATCACACCGATGGTAAGGATGTTCTAATTTCAAATTTCTTAATCCTTGTGTTATTAATAAGTTTCATATGTCCAAATGTGTTAAACAAGAAACATAAAACAAGTTGGAACCAAGGGTGTGAAGAGAAGGGAGGGGGTTCGAACCCCAGCGATGCCAAAACCATTTTTTCTTTACTTTCTTCATTTTTTCTTTCTTTTTATTAGTTTTTTATTATTAATTAAAATTTTTAATCAAAACTTATACATAAAAAAACAGAAGAAGCCATATAATAAAATCAACAAAAAAATAGTTTTAGGGTGTAAATTAATTAATTGATTTTTTGGACAATTAGATTTTAGGCTTTTTATTAATTAAAATCAATTAGAATTAGGATTTTAATTATTATTAATTAACATTTAAATTATTTTTGTAAAAACACAAAAAATATGAACTTAGATTTTTAGGGCATTTAAACTTTTTTTCTGACATTTTCTTATTCTTTTTGCTATTTATTTTCTTAGACAATTGTATAGGTCGCACAATTTAATTTAATAGTTTAAATTTACATTCCCGCATTTTTCTAATTATGTAACTCTCCCAAATCCCTGTAATAGCGTAGATTTACATTCTCGCTTTATCTTTTGCCTTTATATGTTTATATATATATATATATATATATATATATATATATATATATATATATATATATATATATATATATATATATATATATATATATATATATATATATATATATATATATATATATATATATATATATAACTGCTAGTAAATAGGCTTATATGATAAGAATGAAATCAAACATAGATAACCTTAATTTTCAACATAACATAACTGAAACCAATACACTTTGCATACTTCACCTCCAGGGTAACCTCTCTTCGTTGCCTTGCGATACTAATGGTCATGTCCCACGAAAACGGGAATACTTTAGCAAAGACCATCGGTTAAATAATATCCTCATGGTCCCTTTCGAATAAAAATCATAATCCCTCGATGACCCTTCGAGTTGCCTACAAAGTGATCTAGTCCCTTCGATGACCCTACAAGAAAAATGATGATAGTCCCTTCGAATTGCTAGAAGTATTCTTACATGTTGCCTTCTATGACCATACGACGACCCTGCGCCTGTCCATTCACATCCAATAGATAAGGATACCTACCAACTAATGGTGTGGGTAATACTATCTCTAACAAATAAGGAAAATAACAAGAACAACCTTTAGTGGGTAAGACTCAACAAATTGCTTGCTCACAACAGTTTCAAACAAACAAATTCATTTTTACACCTCACGTTTCAAAACAAATATTAAAAAAAACACTTTGCATACATTATTGAGGACTGATACAAGAATTAATACAATGTCTACCTCACAATTGGCATTCAAAATATTTTCAAATCACACACATAAAGCAACTTAAAGTGAGCTAAGAAATAAAGATCCTGTAGATAACTACAGATGAAAAGGGTGCTAACACCTTCCCTTTTCATAACTTACCCTCCGAACTCAAAATCTATCAAGTTATTTCCTGTTCTTTTCACCCTTTCCTTGTTGGATAAAAGAAAAGTCGGTGGCGACTCTTGCTAACCTCAACATTTGTGATAAAACGCTAAATAAGCCAGTTCTCCCACCGTATTACACCAAGGCTACCGCTAGTTGAATAATATCCAATCTTGCTACTAGAGAAAATACTTCAGAGTAATTGAGTCATGCTCTCTGAAGAAATCTTTGAGCTACCAATTTCACCTTATGTCTTGCTATCGACTCATCAGCATTTTTTTCAACTTGAACATCCACTTTACTTCGACAACCTTTGTGTGTTCTGGTAATTTGACTAACTTACATGTGTTATTTCTTAGAATTTCCTATAACTCTTCGACCATAAAAGAATTACATTGTTTACTCTTCGACCATAGTTATAGTTTATTGGTTCAACACCTATAAGTAAAGCAAAATGAACTAATTCTCCATCTGGCTTGACTTCATCATCACCAGTCACTTCATAGTATTGAAGTCTTGTTGGACGAACTCTAGTTCTTTGAGGTCTTTGATTTGAGCTAGCCATACCCTCTTCAACTTTGATTGTGTCGGGAATGTCAGCAACTACTTTGACTTTGACTTCGATTGGAATATTGGTAATTTCTTCTACTTCGACTTCATCAGTTTCTTCGTCGAAGCCATAACTCATCAATGGCTTGTTAATTGCATCATAAGAATTCCAAATTCAAGGATGAATTTTCATCAATCATAATATCTTGGCTCAACACAATCTTCTCATTAATTGGATTGAATATCCTGTATGCACCAATTTTATGATATCCTACAAGAATCGTAAGTTCACTTTTATCATCAAGCTTCTTTCTTCTTGCATCAGAAACATGCTTGTAACACATATATACAAACATATTCATATGACTCACTAAGGGTTGTTTGCCACTCCACACTTTTTCTGGAACCTTATTCTTCAATTTCCTGGTAGTGCACCTGTTCAAAATATAAACTGCAGTCGAAACAACTTCACCCCATAAGGATTTTGGAAAATTCTTCTATTTCATTATGCATCTCGCCATATCCAATGTGGTCATGTTGTTTCTTTCTACAATTCTATTATGTTAAGGCGTATAAGGAGAAGCTACCTCATGATCGACACCATGTTCTGCACAAAACTCTTCAAACATATTTGACGTGTATTTGCCACCTCCATTTGTTCTAAAAACTTTGATCTACTTTTCACTTTGGTTTTCAACAAGCTTTTTGAATCTCTTAAAGATTTCAAACACTTTGTCCTTTCGCTTGATCACAAAAATCCAGAGTTTTCGACTATACTCATCGACAAACAAAATAAAATACACGTTTCCACCAATAGTATGTTCTTCGAACGGGCCACATACATCTGAATGTACAACTTTGAGTATGCAAGATAATCTCATTGGTATAGTCGAAATAAAAGAATTTATGGATTTCTTTCCGACTAAACAATCTTCATAGAGTTTGTCGGGCATCACAAGACTTGGTATGCCATTTACCATCTATTGAGTAATCAACTTATTGAGCGATCTAAAATTTAGATGGCTAAACCTTAAATTCCATAACCAACTATCCTTGTGATCGACATCTGTTTTCAAACATTGTACCAGAACTGATCATAGTCTTAAACGTCCAATTCTTCGATAGCAAAGATTTTAAGACCAAATTGTTATGGGTGTCGAACAATTATAAAGTTTCATCTTCCATGACGACGAAGAAACCTTTTTCGACCAGTTGTCCAACACTTAGTTGATTTCACTTCATGCTAGGTACTTAAGTACATGTTTGGTCAAAGCTTTAGATCCATTTCTCCTTTGAATAACAATGTCGCCAGTTTCTTCTGCTTGCAACAAGCTATTATTAGCAAGTTTAACCTTGCTCTTCTTCGACTCATCAAAATCTACTAACCACTTCTTTCATCCAGTCATGTGATTCGAGCATCCAAAGTCGAGAAACCAGATCTTAGATTCGACATGGTTATCTATAAGTTGCAGCCATAACCACCATATTATCAGAATCATCTAAATCTTGACGTGCAAGATTCGCTTCTTCGTCTTGTCTTTACTCTACCAACAATGCTTGGCTAAGTGACCCCACTTTTCAAAATTATAGCAATGCACACCTTTTTTCTCTTCTTTGTCTTTCAGATAGAAATTTCCTTCTCCTCTTTTCGAGGATTCAGAAGCTCTACCATTAACCTCATTCTTATGGGGATTCGACCAAGACTTCTTGCCTTGATTCTTGTCGATTTTACCATTGAATTTGTTGGAACCACCATTATTTTTCCATGATTGAGCCTACAGAGCTTATATCGAGTCTTGAACTCCTTTCCTTTCAACAATTCTAATCTCACGCGCTTTCAACGAACCAACCAAATCTTCCAGTTTTAGGGTTTCAAGTTGGTTGGATTCTTGAATAGTTACGATAACATGATCAAAGTGAGAGGTCAATATACACATTATCTTCTCACCTATCATCTTATCAATTAGGGTTTCACCATAACCCTTCATGAGATGGACAAGTTTCTGCACCTTCGGCACATATTCTACAATCTTTTCATCTTCTCCCATCGACAACAATTCATATTATCATTGCAAAGTTTACAACTTGACAACCTTGACTTTCTCACCTCCTTCATAGTACTTGATAAGAATATCACAAGCCCCATTCTCCGATTCAGCATGAGAAATTATGTTAAAGTTCTCCAAATCTACCGCCATTTGAATGCAATACGCATCCTTGCAATATTTCTTCTTGGCTTTGTTAGGGGCGATTCTCTGTGCATCGTTTTCATCCACACATAGTGTAGGAACGCCATTAGTAACCACTTCTAGGGTTTCATGGAAGCCGAACAAGGATTACATCTGTTTTATCCATCGAAGCCAATTCTTTCCATCAAGAGTTGGAAAAAAAATTTGGAATACCGTTGTTACCATTCATCTTTGAAGCGATTGATTATCAACAACCCACGATCCCGAAAACACGATCTCTGACGTGTGATTCTTGAAAGCATGATTAAGAATATAACCGGAGCTCTAGATACCACTTTGTTAGTGCGTGAGAATCTTTTAGTGAGGGGAGAAAGAGAGAGAATAAGGAAATAAGGATTTTATTATTGAATTGAACTGTTACAAACTAATTTACAAACTAGTCTATTTATCTACAACTAACTTGTACACTAAGTAGGCTAACAAACCTTAATTGAGCTTGAACTTGGATTACACAATTTAGATTATATCTTATACTATATCTAATATTTCAACAGTTATATATTTTGACGGGATTACACTTATTGAGAACTTCTATAATGCGTTTTCCTGCTCTCAAAAGGAATGTGCATTATAATAGTATTTTCTCATGATATTTGGTCACTAACTTGCATTAAAATCATGAGGGATTACAATTTTCATATGTGATGCAATTTTATTGTCAAGTTAAGTTACCATCGCTTATACATGCATTTTTAATTTGTTACCATAGTTATTCGAATTAGATGTAATGTTCATTGTAACTGGACATACTATAATGCTTATTACCTTTGTATTGAAGTTATTTTTACGGTGGTATTTTGATAGGGAGTGATAGAATATGATAACCGTTTCAACCAAGAGCAATTATAATGAGAATAGTTTTTTTTTAGCTTTCATATAAGTTTTTAACCTACATAGTAAATTGATTAAACTGGCTCGTGCTACGGAGGCACGTGCACTGACTGTCGGGGAGTCCGGGAGAGTCGAGAGCACCAACGGGACAAATGCTCCAGGACCAAAAGAGAGGGAGACTCTACATCTCAACCTAAAACCTTAAGGTGATAGGTGAATAAGTCTTCTCTCTTATAAATCCAACATTCCACTCATTCATAGGCAATGTGGGACTTACACTTGCACCCAACATTCTCCACCACAAGTGTGAGTTCCCACATCCTATAAAAAGATCCAACACCGGATAGGGAGACGCCACATCTCAACTTAAAACCCTAATATGTTAGGTAAGTGGGTCCTCTCTCTTATAAATCCAACACTGGTCAAGCGTTGTTTCTGCCAGGAATCAAACTTAGTATTCTCTGAATATCGTCCTTTGTAGAGACTTGATGTCCATTCGAGCCCAAGCGCTTGGTTATAATGAGAATAACTTTATTCAATAGTAACAATTACAAACACATAAGTAATGTGTAATTGTCATTTAAAAGAAATAGCTCACAATAAGAATAAACTTCTAGGAACTAGAGAGTTGTCTCCCCCTTTACCAAAACACAATTAACAATAATTCGATGATTACTTATTATCATTCTTATTCTATCCAAATTTTAATGATAATATCTTATATTTTTTACCTGTATTGTTGATAGGAACCCTACTAATAATACTTTCCCTGAAAGTTTCATTCTGTCATTAAGGTGAAAAAGCAGGAAGTTGTTGGTTGATGGTGTTAATGGATTTCCATGATGCTTCAAAATTTGGCAGTTGCTTCCACTGAATTAAGACTTAAATGTGGTCAGTAGGAGCCACTCATACATCTTAATATCCCGAGGTTCCACATCCAATTCCATGTCTTCAATCAACATAGGTGGTAGAAGATGTAGTTGAACAACATAGGAAACCAAGCAGTTAAGTAAGGAAATATGAAATACAAAATGAATTTTGGTACATGTGACAATTCTAATTGATAAGCAACTAGTTTAATAACTTTGGTGATCTTATATGGACCATAACATTGAGGATTAATCATCTTATTGATCTTCTTTGCTGAAGACTTCAACATGTATGGTTGAAACTTCAAATAAACCAAATCATAAACCACACAAGAGAGTTCACGATGATGTTTATTGGCTTATTTTTGTGTCTGATTCTGAATGATTAGAGGATTGGCTTGGAGTTCCTTCAAAATGGTGTCACAATCCTCTGCTAGTCTAGTAACTTCAGCAAGAGAAGATGGAACATTTCCCTTTCATAAGGTGGGAGAGAGGGGAGAACAAAAAGGGAACAAAAGTATGTAATTTTAGTTGAGCCATTATAATTGGAGTTAAACCATAATTTGTTAGAAACCTACAACTTATCTAGAGGGGGAGGGGGTGAATAGATCCCCAAACAAAAACTTATAATTTAAAATTCCATTTTAAAAATAAAACAAAAACTATGGCAAACGAAAGATTAAGCATATATCGAACAAGTTATCTAAATCGAACCTGTTGTACCCCAAAATTTTCCCTCCTATTTTCACACAAGACATACTCCTAGAGGTTCTCAATTGCTCAAGGTTGACCAAGAATTGACCAGACAATTCTCCTCCTAAGGCAATGAACCCCCAACTAGGGTTTCAATTTTCATCAAGATGGTTGAACTCCAATGATGTAAAATATTCTCCATGGTCCTAATATGTCTTCAAGATCATCCATGCCAAGTTTCATGCCTTTCTCAATAAGCTTGCTCAGTCAATTGCTCAAGTATTTGAAAATTAACTGTGCTAGGTCAAAGGTCAACTGTGGCCCATGTACAGTCAAACTTAAAGATTTTTGGTCAATATCAACATTTTGAAGTGATATCCATCATTTGATAAAGGTTTGATCATGATTCCTCAAGAAATACCCCTAACTCATCAAAATTCAAAAATGGCAAATTAGGGTTTCTATAGGAAAAGTCAACTAAACTTTGACCAAGCATAACTTTCTCATACTTTGTCATGAATTTTCCAACCAAAGCTCATTTTGAAGATAATCCAATGCCCTACAACTTCTATTCATCCCTCAAGTTCAGGAAATGCACCATTTGAAAGATTTGAGTTCATACATTACATGTCACTTTTGGAAAGTCAACAAAAGCCACTTTTTGCCAAGACCTTTTACATCAAGATTAACATCTTCAAATGCCAAATTGATCAAAAGAGGGATTGAAGTAGACATCTTTGGATTTCCAATTAGTACAAGATCATCATCATGAGATAAAAATTGAGCAAGTTATAGCTTGCACAAGTTGGGGAATTTTGGGAAATTTCAAGAAATACACATCGAGCAAATTTGTGTTTTTAGGTTGATGGGCCTAATTTTTTAGATTTGAACATATTCATGACATGCCCAAGAACCTATAAACTCACCCATGCATGAGATTGATTCTTATTTTATTCATTTTGGATTTTTATCCAAATAAATGCAAAATAAATTAAATAAAATACAAAATAAATGGGCCAGGCGCATGAGTTTGTTTTCCTTATGGCCCATACAGCAAATGATAGCCTGTCAAAGATGCCAAAAATGCATGAGGCCAAGAAGGGAAGAAAATATCTTCTTTTGGGAAGTTTTTAAGCAAAATTGAAACACCATGATTCCATTAGCTTTATACTATTTTTGTTAACCTAAGGAATTGTTTTATAAAAACACAACAACTCAGAAGCAAAGTACGAGAGTAAGCTGCCTCCAAGAAGCCCCATAAAATTTTCAAAAGTTCAAAGGAAAGGTGAAAACTGTATCACACAATCCAGTCTCCCTCAGTATGTCCCAGGCATTACATTATCATCCTAAGATTCCCAGGAACCCCCCAGGGTCCAGTACCAAGCCCAACGCACTTCAGAACTCCCTCACGCCATCTCTCCGGTTGGTAAATTTCTCTGATTTCAAACTCTTTAATCATGCAATTTAAATCCATACTATGCATATATTCATGTTATTTATGAGGTCTGCATTCGAACTAACATGTCACATGCAAGTTTAGATGCAAGTAGGAGATCATGCCATTGTTAAGGCATGATCTAAATTCACTTTTGAATCAAAGGATGCAATGGTCATTTGCTCGTTTTAAGCCCATATTTGAAATCAGGGCATGATTTTACATAGGGTAGGGTTTTTGTTTGGACGCAAATCTTTTAATTTGCAGGTTTTTCAGAAAATAACCCATCGGAGAAGACGGTTGTTTCAGCCACCTACGGTGGTGTGAACAGAATGGAGACATGCATGGCAGGTTTGGATCATTTGATTGGCCGGTCAAAAATTCTGGCACCCTCTCTCTTGCGTTGATTGTCTAATACAGATACAAGGGGTCCACTTGTTTGACTTTTATTTAACAATTAAGCAATTTAACTTGTTTTAATATATAATAATTATTTGCATTTACACTACCGGATGTATGGACGTCCCAACGGTTGAGACATCGCGCTTAAGGAATTATGTGTGTGCAAGGGCAGGGGTTTGATCCCTGCCTCTTGCATAAATTTTCCTAATTATTTCCTTGTAGATCCAATATGACCAGGATGTACGCGCAAACCATGTGACATCAGATCATCACCATCAAACCCTCACAACGTCAGATCAAGCGTTCCAAATATGGGTGCTCATGGTAGACCCTCAAGGACCAGCAACATTGAATCAGGCGTAGCCTCTGGGCTCTCTCAAATATGGGCCTAACCAATTCCATGTTACACCCCCCTCATTGCTTACATCAGGCCCATTCTCTCTTTCTTTTTATTATTTGTTTTAATTAAGTTTTTCTTTTAAATCTTTTTTTTATTTAATCAGAAAATCATGAAATCATAAAAATATTAGATTAGTATTTTTTAAATTAAACTAATTTTGTAAATAATTTTAATAAATATTTTAACTATTTTATTTAATTTAAAATAAATTAGAACTTAGGATTTAATGAGATTTTATTATTTTCTTTTGATAATAAAGAAATAAAAAATTTAAACTATTTTTCTTAATTAATTTTTATTTTTTTAAAATAGACTTTGGGATGTTTAGTTTAATTATTTTTCTTAATTAAAACAAAAATCAAACAAATAAGTTTTTTTACTTAGCCCTTTTTTAGGTTGTTAGACGCTTCTTTATTTCGCGCGTTTATCTTATTCTCACATTTTCCTAATATTGTAACTGATCATGGATGTAATAGTTTAGGACTTCAATTTCTGCACTTTTTTAATTCCGCACTTTACTTTTCGTCCATTATTATGTATCTACACCAAATCCTTGTAATAGCATCGGAACCTTTATCTCTTGTATTTTTTAATATATTTTTGTATGCTTGTATATAATTTCTAGTAAGTAGGAGTGCATGACAAGATTAATCAAATTAATCATAGATCACTGAATTCCAGATAATATAACTGGAAAAAATACACTTCTCACACTTGCACCCTTAGGGTATTCCTCACTCGGTTGCCTCGGAAATGGTCATGTCCCTCGAACATAGGGATATCTTAGCAATGACCTTTGGTATAAAGTCATCATAAAAGATCATGGTCCCTAAACGTCCCTCGAGTTGCTTTACGAGAAATGATCTTGTCCCTCGATGTTGCCTATATGATGACAGTCCCTTCGAATGCTAAGATATCCTTACCTGTTGCCTTCGATGACCGTAACGTCCCTTTCGATAGTCCCTCAACATCCAACGATAGGGCTACCTACTCACTAATAGTAGGATAACACTATCTAAAGGAAATGAGAAAAAGAACGTCCTTTTTCGAGTAGGTAGATAGCTGTTAAGTACTTGCTCAAAATAATTCATTTTTACAACACACTTTTCAAAAAAATTATTTTCAAAAACGCTTTATCACACTCTTAAGGACTGATACAAGAGTTACCATAAAGCAAACAAAATCTTTCAAAACACACAGACACACAAACAATTTTCAAAATGAGCATGTACCTAAGAGCCCATGGAAAACCACGGATAGAAAGTGTGCTAATACCTTCCCTTTCCATAATCTACCCCCTTACTCAGAAAATCTCGAAAAGGTATTTTTCTGTTCTTTTCACCCTTTCCTTTGTTGGATAAAAGAAAAGTCGGTGGCGACTCTTGCTTAGGCAATGTTTGCAAAAAAAAAATGCAAAACCAGTATATAACAGTCGGTTCTTCCACCGTATCACAGAACCGACTGGATATGTGTAATGTAACACCCTAATTTCCCCGAAGAATTAATGTAAAATCAAAGTAATTTTTTCTCTTCAAAATAAATCAATTAACAACAATTTGGATGCTACACATCAAAATATATTAAACTTTCTCAAAAGAGTATAAGATACATAACACAAATTTACGGATGAGCCGAAACAAAACATCATAGTCCCCATCTTCCAATTATATTAAGCAGCGAAAAAGAATCAAACTTGTGGTAAAAACAATTTTCACCCAATCATAAAACAACAATTATTCCAATCACAGGGAGTTCATAAGACTCCAAACAAATCATTTGAAACCAAATAAAACAATAGAGCATTCATCCCCCCGATGTTATGTATCAGAGAAACAATGCTAACTCGAAATAAATAAAGAGCAACCTCTTTCGGTCCTTGCAGCCCCCGACTACTCCTGACTCTCTACACGATGCCGTATAAAGCATCATTCCAACAAAAGGGTGAGATGTCACAACAATATAAGAGAATGCGTAATAATAAGTATACAACAAGTAAATCATGCATAACCACACATTCCATATCTCACATCTTCATATAACAACAACAATCTTATTATATAATACGACACAACCATGCAAAATTCATCACACATATCAACAATCATCATGTAGCACATACACTAATCAAACAACTCAAACATCACGTTAAAAACAATGCAAAACAATGAGACCGACTCACAGACTCAATGCATGTGGTACCAATAACACTCCCGAATCCACCCCATCTAGGATCAGGGCCACCAATATCGTGAACAATTTGGTTCACCTCACTCTCAATTCATGCCATATAGGATCAGAGCCAACCAACATCATGAACAATGAGGTTCATATCGCTCCCGATCCATGCCATCTAGGATTCGAGCCAACAATAAGACTAAAGTCCACAACTTGAAATGCATGCGACACAACCACACAACAAAACACAACACATTGATATCTACATCCATCAATGCAACACGCCATTAAGGTCACTGGTTGTCCACACATGCAACATACCAATCATACAGTCCTAACAACAATACATAACATTATCACACATAATTCTATGCACATATCTCAGTATAACAGACAAAATTGTATACAGAAAGACATAAGCCTCCAACAATTAATCACCTACTATGTTCAAAACCATTTTTATATGATATAAAACATTTTTAGCTTCCCATAGATTCGAACAACGCATTAAACAGATACCCGAGTCAAAAAATTCAAATTTGTAAAGTTTCAAAATAAATCTGCTACACTCTGCTCGCCCGAGCCTCGCCCGACGACTGAGTCTGTTGCCCGAGGCTCTCCTGAAGAAACATAGGCAAGGACACCACTCTTGTACATTTTCAAGGAGCAACCAATTTATTCCATTTCCTTCGCCCACTCTCTCGCCTGACGATGCAAGAGGCTCGCCTGTCGAAGCGTGCCTGATAGCAACATTGCTGTTGCGATTCCTGCATTAAACCAGTCCCAAATTACATACAATTACACGCCAGAACAATCCCCAATATACGAAAAATCAACATTTTATCATGACATAAAAAAACACATAATCATACATATTATAGGCATCAAACCATATGAGTCACTCATTTTAAATTCATCAATTTCATCAATTTCATCACTAGTTCATCATGTCATCACTAATTCATCATGTCATCAAATTATCATAAAACCCCAAAACCAACCTAAACCTCTACCAATAGTGATAAACAAATTAATCCTACATAATCATCATTATACAAAACCCTTAGAGAGTTGGAACCCCGCCTTTACCTTGGATTGACGGTTCCCAAGCTTCAACAATAAATCCTTCTTTCTCTATCTCTTTCTCACCTCCTTGCTTTCTCTTCTCTCCAAAATACGATCGTACAAAATGATCATCCTTCCCTCACTTTTTCCTCAGTACTAGTTTAACCCTTAGACCCCTAATATGATATTCCTTCATTACCCCCACTATGCCTCTTTCAAATTACTATATTGCCCTCTATATTACTACACATTTTATTTCACTTAATCATTAATATAATATTTTAATAATTATTCTTCAATCTAAATAGTTCTAACTAAATTATTTAAATTAAAAATAATTCTCATTATTATATTAATCCAGCTCTACCCCATACATATTAACAAACCATCTAATGCATCAAATAAATCACAAAAATATAATTAAATAGAAAATATAATATTTGGGGCATTACAACTTTTCCCCACTTAGAGTATTTTCGTCCTCGAAAATCACCTGATGCAAATAACTCTGGGTAAAAATCTCACATCTTACTCTCCAATGAAGGGAAATCATGATTCAAAAACGCAGTGGAAATTAAAATTTACCTTTAGTTGATCCCTACCAATGAGCATAATCAGTGATAGAACAATTACCTCTTGTGGTGATTAACAACTTTGCTGCATAAATCGGAGGATTAATCACAAGCATTGATGAAGAACAACGCCTCTACTCAGTCCACACGAACAGAAAACCTTCAGGCTCAGTGCTAGCTGCTACAAATGAAGGCTTTGAGTGAAAGAGAGAAATACGGCCAGGGTTTCACAAACCTAATTTCATCAACTAAGAAAGCTTATGCACAAGAGTTGTATTTATAGAACCACTTGTGTGGGATGCAAGCTAAAAATCCCAACTTAAGTGTACCATATAATATTATTATTATTATTATTATATTATATTATTATAATAACTATTATAATGTTAAACATATTTTATTATTATTATTATTATTATTATTATTATTATTATTATTATTATTATTATTATATTTTATAGCTATTATAAAATTATTAATAATAATAATATTAACTATTATTATATTATATGACATTCCGTATTTCACTTAAGTGCATCGTACCTTACGATGTTCCTTATTTATTCCATCTCTCATTAATCTGTCTTTTGTGTGACTCTGTAAGTTCTTGCAGCATTGACAATTATATTAAATCACACATTTAACGTAATAAATAATGAATAATATCTAGCAACACATCACTGCTACCCATGTCACAAAAATGTCATGTGACCTGACAAAACCATTTCTGTGATAATGTTTGTGTGTACAATTACCCTTTTGCCCTTATGTCTATATTGAACACAAGGCATAAACCGTGTCATCCTTGTCTGGTTCAATATTGGGCCCTTAGACATTTATCCTGTTACACAGGATGGCAAATTCCATCTAGGTCACTGATGTCCCTCAATATGCTTTGTGAAGTAACCATCAACTGTCTTTATGGTCATCGAGTTACGGACAATACTTAATCAGCAAAAAAGCACTCGACTCTATATCTAGGGTCCATAGCAGTTTCAGGTCGAAGGGTGGTATACACTACTTATTACCATGAGAATAACTTATGAAACTTTGCATAACATTCTATGTAATATTCTCATAGCGGGTCAATCCAGTATAAATATTATTCCTAATATCATACCTATGTCAAGACTTGATAACCCCTTATCCATGATCCATGAGATGTGTGTTAGACTATGACAACTCATCTAAAGGGGGGTGGGGTGAATAGATGCCCATATTAAAAATGACATTTCAAAATGGTTACTTAAAAACTTATTTGAAAAAAATATATTGAGCGGAAGGTTTATTAGCCTAGATCAAAATAGTAGTCTAAATGAACCTAGTTATTGGAAACTCGGATATGCACAAGCCATATGGAATTAAGATAATGATAAAATCAATTAACATGATAATATCTCAATTAATAGTTGAATATCAAACACAATGGTTTCCTATTTCCAATGAAATCATATTAAAAACATAACTTAACAAATTATTGAACATGTGGTGTGCAATCAATTTTTCAGAATTTTCTTTGAGCTTTGTAATATGAAAAAGAACTTATAATCAAAAGTGATTATAAGCAACTCAACACACAATTCAAAACAAAAACAGTCTCGGAAAATTCCTATGCATCGATAGATAACTTAATGTTATTTGACAAATTTATGTATGGAAATTAAAGCAAGTAAATCAATAAAAGAAAAGAGACACAAGGATTTGTCTACACAGTTCTCCACTTTCATCCTACATGTGGGTACGTCTGCGCCCAATTCCAATGAAGAATTATGATACTTTCTTACTTTGCAAAAAGTATGAATACAAGAGAAGTGTTCCAACAGTAACCCTACAAACCATAACCGTTTGATGTTGATTCAACCCCTTCTCTTCTTTTGATCTTCAACAAGATCAAGCACATAATAGGTTTCCTATTGACTATCTATATCTTGTTACTCCTTTGCGTTCTTTATCTCCAAAGCTTTCACGCACCATTAATTGAAACTATTGGAACACAAGACTTCAATTTGGTTCACCATTCTCTCTCTCTCTCTCTCTCTCTGTGTGTGTGTGTGTGTGTGTGTGTGTGTGCGTGTGTGTGTGTCTCGATACTTCCTTTGCATTCTTTATCTCTAAAGGATCCTTTGCATTCTTTATCTATAAAGGGATTCACTTGGCTACAATCCTATTTTGAATGTCTTGCACGAAAACCCCAAATTCAACCAATGATCTTGGAGGATAAACCTGCGGTTTTTCTAGATGTATACCCTTACAAATCCCAACCCGATATTCTCGTCTACATAAGAACCTAATTAGATGTTTTCAAACCTCGTCTAGATGGAACCCCAAGAAAATAACATTACAATGGAATGTTAGTGTGCATGCGTAGATTGGAAGTTGAAGATGAAGAGCAAATATAGACTAATTTTATGGTATCATCAAGTTGGAATGATGCATGAATGCTACGTTTTTAGTTGGGCTCTTTTTAGGTAAAAGATAGAAGTTTAGGAATGAAAAAATTATAAAAAATGACCCACAAAACAGTATGTGTTGACCTGAAAGGTTATGTGTCGACACATGCAAAATAGTCCCTAAAAGATTTAAAAATGCAGTACATGTTGTTGTAACTGGTTTTAAATTCAGAGTCACCACCCTTAATTTTTATCCTAAGTAAGGGAGTATAAAGGAATAACCCTAAAGTTTAGAGATTCTAGATTTAGACTCGGTTCTAGACGAGGGGAAGGTATTAGGCTCCCCTTATATACCTTGTTCACAAGGATAATAGGTTTAGAAGCGCGATTTTAGGAACTAGGGTTTTTATTATTTTATTAAGAAAAAGAGTTTTAATTTTAATTAGGGAGAACTTGCCACGATTTTAATCGTATGCCTATGTATCCTCCTAGGAGGAATCAGAGTCCCATTTCGTAGTTCGCAGTGGGTTGATGTTTTTTATAGGATTGTGTAGAATTTATTTTGAATTATCCTTGAACCTTGTCTGGGTTGAAAATTGTGTGACCGTAGACGTAGTTCGCAGTTAATTCGAAAATGATTCTCCTTAATCCTTTTTCAAAAATGATCTTGATTTTGATTTTGTTAGTAAAAACGATTTGAGATTGATTAGTTGTTTTGAGTGTAGAGCGAGGGAGTCTGATATAGTCTCCTCATCACGTGGCCAGATATTGGCCATGTGTCGCTCGCGGATGGTGAAATTAGTGAGTTACATGGGTTTTAATTGTTTGACTTTTGAATAATAAACCTGTAGACGATGCGTCGATCGATTTAATTACTCGAAGATGGATATCCTATTATTAATGGAATGTTTGAATTAATTAATTTTTTTTGAATTTTTGAATTATGTACAAGTTTGTTAAATTCTCTTTCTTTTAATGATAATATTTTAGCTAAATTAAATTAAAACATTAACTATATTTACTAAAATAAAATAAATACTATCAAAGGGGTGTAAGGTTAAATAAGTAGTAAATTTAGCAAAACACGTAGAAACTAAAACAAGAAAAGGCCCAAGCCCAATTATTCTAAGACCTAATTCCCAACATAATATTGATAATTAAATTATAACAAAGAGAAAAAATGAACCAAAGAAAGTGTACCAGTAAAGATCAACATAACTCACCAGTCTTTGTGTTCTACACCTTAAATTATATTTGACTTCTCAAACCAAATAATATGGCGAGTAACAACTTGACAATTGGAATTTTTAATTATAAAACAAAACGAAGTGGTGCATATATATTTACAGAGGAAAGAAATAAATTTTATTTTTTCCAGATCCAATTCCTCTTCTCTCAATCTTAGTTCTGAATTGTGAACCCACATAAATTGTTTTACAACCTACATTCTATTGTTAGTATAACTTACAAATTTGTTGTTGTTAATGGTTAATGAATATTAATGATCATAATTTGATTTTTATTTTATATTTATGGTAATTTTTGAATGCTTCGCATATGAATGAATGGGCATGGTTAGTGTAGCGGTAGAAATGTTTAAGACTAAGCCATTGGATTGACTAGACTTATACATATCAAAATAAAAATCGCCACCGTGCTTTATTGTTTCCAAAGGAATGGGAAAAGAGCGAGTAACCCAAAAAGAGGGGGAAAGATTCTAGGTAAGGGGGTTGGTTATTAAAAGGGAAGGTATTAACACCCTAAACATCCACGGTACTCCGTAGTAACCTCTTTGAAAAATCTGTATATTTTGGCTATAAAATGTTGTACGTAAAATAGATGGGGGAGGTGAGAAAAGAAATATTTTTTATGATTTTTGAACCCGCTGCGGTTGCGAATCTTTAGTGCCTACGTACCACCTTTCGTGCAATAGGGGATCAGGGTACACATAGTTCACCTAAAATTTTTAAAACATAAACGTGTTGGTTAATTTTATGAGATAAGACATCATCGTCATTGTTCATGTGGAAAAACATTTTTACTACCCACGATCATGAGAAAGGAGAATTTGCATCATCTCAAAGTGGAGGATATGACTTGGATTTTAAAATCAACAATGCCTCACTCAACACCCAAGTGGAAAATATCTCTCTTCACTACATATTGTAGAAGTATAGTTGTTTGCATCACTACAAGGATTGACAAGAGTCTAATCTTTTGAGAAAGGTTTTAAAATAAAAAAATCCAAAGTGGCAAAATGATTTGAAATGAGATTGGTTGACTTTTAGTCTTCTCACAAAAATGTAAAGGTATTATTATGTTGGTTGAAGTTTATTTATGAAAAATGTAAAGGTATTATTAAGTTGGTTGAAGTTTATTTATGAAAAATGTTTTGAAAATGCATGGACATAAGGCCAAGTTTATTATGAAAGTGGTTCAAGTTTAGAAACAAGAAGGGTTTTCAAAATAAGGGAGAATATTTTTGAAATTAAAGAAGATGGAAGGGGAAGAAGAGACTATCCTAAAGCATAAGGTAAAAGCTAGGGATGATAACCATCTAACCAACAAGAAGCCAATACTTGACATTACGAGCTAAGATAGAATTCCCATTCCTTGGATCGAAACCAAACTAGCAAAGATACTAGACCTCTTGAGAGAACCAAAAATTCAAGTGTATTAAGTCTTCACAAAAATTGGGCAGAGTAACGGCTGTATACGAGTGAATTCCAGATTACAGACAAAGAATGTAATCACAATAACCTGCACATAAAACAAATAAACAACCCAATGTCTTGATGTAAACCTCAAGAGCTCCAGACAAAATATCAATTAAGGTCACAAGGTTTCCAACATAGGCCAAGGTTTCTAATCCTAAGTCCAAGAAGTCCAATGCTCCACAATGCCAAGGATAGTAACCAAATAGTCCAAGTATCATTAAAGCTTTTTATGGTTCATGTTGATTATTAGATTTCTTAAAAAAATAAAATCTCAAGTGAGCAAAATAAGAATAACAAGAATATAAATGCTCAAGTGAGCAAAATACAAATAACATGAAATGTAATGCTTAAAGTAAATGATACATAAGGCATAAAAAAATAAAAGCATAAAGTGAAACAAATTAATAATTAGTGGTTAGTTGGATGACCATCTTGAAACTTGTATTTGGAACTCATTAGAGGATTGGTAGAACCAAAGCCTCCACACAACAAGTTGCATTTGTTTTTTGTCAAGTATATCATCCATTTGGAATCCTCACAAGTACCATTTAATGATCAACAATTTTTAAGTGATCTGCGTTGACCAAAAGTGTTGTAGATCCATTAGAGGATTGGTAGAACCAAAGCCTCCACATAATGAATCTCAAAGTTATTGGATCAAAGGGATCAAATTAACATACTTGGGCTTGCAAACACAGGTTTGGACCAGGAATGATCATTTATTTGAATCGGGACAAAATTTAGTACTATGTTAAGCAATCGTAAGTGGACTTATATAGAAGTCACACATATTTTGAGGCCGGTCAATAGAAATCTATGCACCATTTGTTTTGAGACATGATATAGAGATCATGCTCCAATAAAACTTAGTGCAATAAGAAAAAGATGAGATGAAGAAGGGTGGGAAAGAATACAAATCACATTTGAATTAAATTTTAATTAAACTATTATTAAAATCATTCATCCATTTTTATGGAGTTAGACTCAACACCATGGATCCAATGATGTTAACAAAGTTCAAAATCAACAATTCAACCCAAGATCATCCATAAAATAATCACAAAATAATATTGCATTTAATATATACATTAAAAAAGGTTTTAAAATAGAAAAAAAAGAGAAAAAAAATCAACTATGTTCAAATAATCAAGAAATAAAAAGTAAGACCATAGAAAAATCAGAAAAGGACTCAAATACTTTTACAAATTTTTTGGTAATTTTTTTAAAGTCAGAAACTATTTTTAAAAATTAAAAGAAATAGATAAAATAAACCAAAAATGATAAAAAATAACAAAGTCAGAAATAAAAAATAAATGAGGTCACCAATATTTGTCACAATATCATTGGATCATTCCATAATTTTTTTCAGAATTTAAAAATGCATAAAAGTATTTTTTTAACATTTAAAACAATTCAAATAAATTGAAAATTTACAAAAAATATTAAAACACAAAATAAAATTGTGAAAAAATAAAATCAGAAAGAGAAAAATAAAAAATATTTTTCATAATTTTTTCCAGATTTTTTGGACTAAAAATGAATTTTCTATGATTTTTTGAAGTTTAAAACAATTAAATATAAAAATCAGAAAATAAAATAAAAAACCAAAAAGATGTGGACCAATGGGTGAGAGTCAAAACACGTTTGTAATCAAATCCAAGGGATCTGGCGCGCCGTGCATATCATGGTCATTAGTGAGTAAAACACTGGATGACTTATTAAATCAGAAATTCAAAAAAACAAGTGGCACGCCTTCATTGGTTGGAAGATGTCACGTTGGTCATCTTCAACCTCCAGCCAACGTGAATCGCAAGTCTCTTAAACTGTAAAATCAGAAGCTCATACCTATGCCATTCAATTCGTCTCTTCAAGACAAAGACAACCACACCTTCGCGATAAATTTATATAAACTGTAGCTCAAGCAATTTGGGATTTTTTTTTATTAATAACCAAGTATTAAAAAAATATTTCGCAAATAACCGGGTTTCGGAAAAAATTACGCAAATAACCATGTTTGAGATGGCTCCACAAAGGAGGAGCCAAGTCATTTGGCGCATGCACCTAGGGTTTTGCCCTAGGCGCCATCTCACTTGGCGCCTCCATTGGCTTTTAGCCAAGTGAGATGGCGCATGCTCCTTAAAAAGGAGAGGAGGCGCCATCTCACTTGGCGCCTAGGGCAAAACTAGGGTTTTTTGCTGTTTTATAAATAATTCGTCCGTTTCTTTGAAATTTCTCACACTTTCTCGCACTGTATTTTTATTTTGTACTCCCTTATTTACGTAATGACGTCGCCTATGATTTTTAGCAGAGATGGTTACGTTATATTCTCCGCCACGAAACCCGCGATGAAAATGAAATTCTGGCACATTCACTCCATGGAGCGTCTGAAGCGGGAGTTGATGCGGTGGCTAGATGGAGACATCGCCGAGGGGGAAAAAATTCGAAGGATCCAGCGAAAACGAACAACAACCTCGCATGCGACAGGAAGACCTAATGTGTGGTTGGAGGAAGTCAAAACAGACAGTGATGTAATGCTGATGATGCATGGGTCAGATGAAATTGTGTTAACAGTTGTAATTTCCTAGATTGATTATCGTTAATCATTGTTGTACGCGAAAACCCTAATGTAATTTCCTATATTGATTATCGTTAATCATTGTTGTACGCGAAAACCCTAATGTAATTTCCTATATTGAATTTCTTAAATTGTGTGAACAGTTTTATTAACGGAAAACCCATAATGTTTACAACACAAATATTGAAAAGATTTATTGTATTACAAAATTTTATGTGGTCGAGCCAGACGCCCGATTCGGACAGTTTTTGCGATTGTGTCCGACCTGACGGCATAAACCACACTTTCTTTCCAACCTGTCAAGATCGTCCATTTCTGTTGTTATGCGCCTGCTTTTGGGACGACCCTTCTTGTTCCTTCGCATTTGGTCATTGTGCCAAACTATATCACCGTTGTATTCAGGCCAATAGTCCGGTTTTGCCACCAAAGGAAAGTTGTTGTTGTAAACAGTGAGCAACGTTTCAGATTTATAAACGTTTGAGAGCAGTTGAAGCGCGTCTTGATGGGTATGCGCACAAGCGGCAATGACATGAGAGCAAGGCATACGAAAAGCTTGAAACCTGCCACAATCGCACCATTGAGAAGGTAAAATGACCCTGTATTCTTGTCTTGCCAGGCCTTCATTGTGGTCAATTGTCTCTTTCACAATGAAGTTGTGGCTATGGCGGTCAAACCGTGTAACCATGTGAGTGTTGGCTTTAGCACTTTCAGCCTTAATGTATTTCATACAGCTTTCACTCCATAGTTGTCCTGATTACAAGACCGCATACCACATTTCACCTCTTTTGGCAAATAACGCAGCCATCCTAAAATACGTGGATTTCACCAAGGCAGTGATGGGGAGGTTTCGTATGCCCTTGAATACCCCATTCATTGATTCAATCAGATTTGTTGTCATATGCCCCCATCTTTGGCCATTGTCGTATGACCTAGTCCACTTTTCGACCGGTATATTGTCGATCCACGTACCGGCTTCTGGGTTAGACAAACGGATCTCGTTGCGGTAATATTTGAATGTGGGCTGTGTCAGTGCGTATCCCGCATTCATCACCGCTTTCCTCAATGTTTTGTCCTTGACCTCCCTCGAGAAATTCTGGACGATATGCCTGACGCAATAGACATGCGTAGAAGGAGGGTCATGCCAACCATTTGCCGGATTATTATAGGCACTTTCAATGGAGGCATGTCTGTCCGAGATCAAACAGAGATCTGGTTGAGGAGCCACGTGTGTACGAAGATTTTTCAGGAAAAAGCTCCAAGCACCACCGGTCTCCCCCTCGACAAGGGCAAACGCAACGGGGAAAATGTTATTGTTGCCATCTTGTGCAACTGCCATCAAAAGCGTGCCTTTGTACTTCCCATACAACCAAGTCCCGTCTATTTGTAGAATTGGTTTGCATGATGCAAACCCTGCGATGCATGGTTGAAAAGCCCAAAAGACGCGACTGAATATTCCGTTGCCATGTAGTAGACTACCATCTTGAGCGTACGCTGGCAATGTTTCCAGAACATAAACACTACCTGGAGAATATGTCTTGAGTGCATTTAGGTAGCGGGGAAGTTCTCGGTATGACTCCTCCCAGTTTCCGTACACCCTTTCAATCACCTTAGTCTTTGCTAACCACGCCTTACGGTAAGACGGAGTGTAGTTAAAAACCGTGGTGATGTGGGAGATGATTGTTTTCACCTTCAAAGAAGGGTCGTTGCTGACCAGGGGTAGGATTTCTTGACATATTAGATCATGGTTGAGTTTTCGGTGGTCTTGTGATTGAGTGGAACTTACACAAGTATGGGTAGTCATGGAACCTATGACCCAGCAGTCACCCCTTAGTCTGTATGAAGCGGTCAGCTTGAACATGCAGTCAGGGTGGACACACTTGATCTTGTACCTTTCCGGGTTTACACGATCCACCTTATAATCAACCGAGTTGAGCATGTGAAATTTTTTGATGGCCCTTATGCATTCCTCTCTATTACGAAACTTGTCCTTCTCTTTTAAATTTTCATCTGATTTCATATACGGTTGGAAAAACAAGTCCGTAGAAGGTTCATCTCCGCCCATGTTGAAGTTTGTCATGTGCGTAGGTGGTGTGTAGATTTTGTCGGTAGGAATACTTGGGATGCCATCATCGTCAGAATCGTCGTTCACCATTTCATCGAACTCTAACTCGTTATCTTCTTCTTCATCATCAACTGCATCCACCTCATCTTGCTCATTCTCCAAAGGATCAACCTCCTGTGTCACCGGAGGCTCTACCTCCTGTGTCACCGGAGGCTCTTGAAACAGAACGTACAACTCAATAGAGTCGTTTCCAGAATAGACATGGCTGGAAATCATGTTCTGGAAATCCTCGTCATCTTGAATTGCAACCTTATAAAATATGACTTGGTTGTTTCCAAAAAAGACTGGACTCTGATAAAATATCTGGGATACCGGGCCTCGTTCAAGTTTGGCCTCCAATCTTTTCTTAAAGTAGGAGAAATTTGCTTTCCCGTTTAAGAGAAATCGGACATTGTCGGTGTTTCTAAACAAAAACCCAACTGTGGGACACATGTATGTCTCACCGTTGAAATGTGCTTTGACAACAAATTGTGGTGAGGAGGCCATTGTGTAGAATTGTTTTAGGTATGAAGGTGGGAATGTTTTGGGTTTATTGATTATATGAAGGTAAGAATGCTGGAATGTTTGAAGGTTAGATGACTGATTTGAAGGTTGGAAAATTTTACAGTTTATGTGAATGAATGTTATGTTCAACCTAAGGCAAAATATTTCAATTAAGTAAGTGATGCAACCCCCCAAGGCTGCCAATAATATTACATGCATGGGCTTATGCTGCCACCTAGCCTGGCCCTATTCTACACACATAAATGTTTTGTGTAAGCCTGCCACCCATCAGCTCCAATGGCCTTGCATGCAACAGAGAAAGGAATCCCAAAGGCTGTCACGTAGCCTGAGCCAATGCTGTAAAACGTGACACCTCTTATTCGCCAAATGGGGTGGCGACAACATTCATTTTTGTACTATTTCGCCAAGTGAGATGGCGCCTCCCTTACTGTCCAATCGTGATACATGCATGGGCTTATGCTGCCACCTAGCCTGGCCCTATTCTACACACATAAATGTTTTGTGTAAGCCTGCCACCCATAAACTCCAATGGCCTTGCATGCAACAGAGAAAGGAATCCCAAAGGCTGTCACGTAGCCTGAGCCAATGCTGTAAAACGTGACACCTCTTATTCGCCAAATGGGGTGGCGACAACATTCATTTTTGTACTATTTCGCCAAGTGAGATGGCGCCTCCCTTACTGTCCAATCGTGATACATGCATGGGCTTATGCTGCCACCTAGCCTGGCCCTATTCTACACACATAAATGTTTTGTGTAAGCCTGCCACCCATCAGCTCCAATGGCCTTGCATGCAACAGAGAAAGGAATCCCAAAGGCTGTCACGTAGCCTGAGCCAATGCTGTAAAACGTGACACCTCTTATTCGCCAAATGGGGTGGCGACAACATTCATTTTTGTACTATTTCGCCAAGTGAGATGGCGCCTCCCTTACTGTCCAATCGTGATACATGCATGGGCTTATGCTGCCACCTAGCCCGGCCCTATTCTACACACATAAATGTTTTGTGTAAGCCTGCCACCCATCAACTCCAATGGCCTTGCATGCAACAGAGAAAGGAATCCCAAAGGCTGTCACGTAGCCTGAGCCAATGCTGTAAAACGTGACACCTCTTATTCGCCAAATGGGGTGGCGACAACATTCATTTTTGTACTATTTCGCCAAGTGAGATGGCGCCTCCCTTACTGTCCAATCGTGATACATGCATGGGCTTATGCTGCCACCTAGCCTGGCCCTATTCTACACACATAAATGTTTTGTGTAAGCCTGCCACCCATCAACTCCAATGGCCTTGCATGCAACAGAGAAAGGAATCCCAAAGGCTGTCACGTAGCCTGAGCCAATGCTGTAAAACGTGACACCTCTTATTCGCCAAATGGGGTGGCGACAACATTCATTTTTGTACTATTTCGCCAAGTGAGATGGCGCCTCCCTTACTGTCCAATCGTGATACATGCATGGGCTGCCACCTAGCCTGCAAGAGTGACACCTTACATTATTTGTAAATGCATGCATGCATATGTGTAACTCCCTAAGCATGCAAATGTGACACCTCGCAGGCATGCAACCACTACATCAAAATTATTTGCCTATAAATACATACCTTATGAAACATCTCTCACACCCACACAACTCTCACTCTCTCACTCTCTGCTACGAAATATTTCTTAAGTCTCTCATACTCTTTATTTCTTCCTAAGTCTTTCATTCTCTCAAGCGTTCTGAAGAATGGCCCTTCTAACAATGGGAGATACTCACAGAGGCACAAGGGAAAACATTGCTGCATTTGTAAGTCTCTTCTTTGGTTATACATTTTTCATACTTTAAAAAACGTGTTGTTTATCTTAATTAATCTTACTCTTGTTTAATTATGATCTCAGGATACACAAAGATTCAGAATCCGTTCGCACAAATACTTGGCTCCCGACCCTTTTATCGTCCCTTATCTGGAATATGCAGGTTTTGGACACGTGATAAAGATCTCCAACTGCACCATTGACTCCAAATTCATCCTTGCAATGTTGGAGAGGTGGAGACCGGAGACCCATACATTTCACCTACCAATAGGTGAATGTACCATCACTCTCGAAGATGTGTACATGCTACTGGGCCTACCTATTGACGGTAAAGCGGTGAACGGGTAGGTTCAACAACCCAACTCACAGTGTGAAGAACTGTTGGGTAGGGACATGGTAGAAGGTGGTGGAGCAAGAGGGCAGGGAATACTACTCACTGACCTGAAACGGCATTATGCAAGTATGGAATTAAATGAAAATTCCTCAGAAAATGACCGAGTAGTAAAAGCCCGAACGTATATTATGATACTTTTTGGTACTTTTTTATTTCCCGAAAGTACGGAAAATAGTGTAAATTTCATGTACTTACATTTACTAACCAATTTTGATAAAACTAGAAAATTTAGTTGGGGTTCTGCAGTATTAGCCCACCTGTACAGTTCCTTGTGCAAAAACGCAGTCAAGGAAAAATGTACATTTTATGGGTGCGCATTTTTACTACAAGCCTGGGGTTGGTGGAGGATGGAGTCCTTAAACCCCATCAACAACAACACTTTTGGTTTCCCTTACGCAACAAAGTAAGTCATTAAGTTATAGCATTTATAACTATTCTTCTCTTTCCAAAATATATGCTAAAAATAACATGTTTCTCATTTCCTATAGGTACTGCGTGAGGGGTATGGATTACGGCAAGAATCCCAGATTCAATGTCGCACTCTACCGGAATCTGTTGGATCACTTAGGCCCAGATGACGTAAGTCGTAGCTTTTAACTTTTGTTCATTTTAATTATTTATACATTACTTTTGCGCTTACCTGATTTAAATTTTATCGCAGTTCGTCTGGAGACCATATTTGGGTTTGGACCATTCTCCAAATCCAGAGGATGCAGCAACTTGGACTGCAAAGACTGCACTCATTCGGTTCAACATTGTGGAGATGCACCACAGCGACCGTGTGAAGATGCAGTTCGGAATGATCCAAGAGATACCAAGTGACCCAACAGATTTGTCCCCCTGGCATCTAAAAAGGGTCGACGCCCAGTGGAATCTAACCAACTGGAAAGACTTTGCTCCAGAATGGTGTAAAATGTGGCAAAGGCGTCACCGCTACATCTTGCAATCCTCTATTTTCCTTACTCAAGGTAACATGCGACACACCGATCAATATATGTCGTGGTACAGGTCGGTTAGTAACCCAGATATGCACGTGTCTCATCCGAGGTACTTGGTTGACCCACGCACACAATGGGCACAACCCTCGATTCCCCACCAACAAACCCAAAATCCATCAACCTCAAACCAACCCCCAAGAAGAAACAGACCAACAAACACACAACCACATTCCCCACCACAACACAACTACAACCAAATGCCGTACTACCAACCACAATCACCGCCAAACTACCAATACCCAGATATGCCTCAAACCCAACCACAATACCAACCCCAATACCAACAAACCCACATACCCCATACACAATTTCAGTCTTCCACATATCCCAATATGGGGCCCTCAACATCCAGCCTTAGCCCTGATATGGGAATGTCAGAAGATTATGACCAACCCGACCAAACCTACCATCAACCACCATATCACCAAACAACCCAACAACCACAGTACCAAACACCCCAAGATCCATTTCCTTTCTACCCCCCATACTCAGACGACCAATGCTACCGACCAACCATGGAACCCCACCCACCGCCAACACGACCAAACTTCGAGGGTATGGGTAACCGACTGTACCAGAGCGGATCTTCGAGATATGGAGATCTTACTGATTTTATGGATTCAGATCGCATTGACTTCGCTGGGCCATCGACCTTGCCGCAACAGGAAACGAGACGGCACCCAGCAAGAGAAAGGCGAGGACGGGGATGCGGAACTGGGGGTCATTACCGGGTTCCTGGGGATCATTGATGTATCTTTTTTTTTCCAGTATTTTTTGTATCTATTTTTTTACTGTTATTTAAATGTAAAACAGTTGAATGTAATTATTTTTTTTCAAATAAAAAATCAATTTTGGTTATCTCTGTTTAATACGCAACGCGCAGGAAAGGTAAAAAAAAAATTTTTTTTTGACCTAATTTTGCACATAGGCGCCATCTCATTTGGCTTAGGGCTTGCCATTTGCCCTTAGGCGCCAAATGAGATGGCGCCTCCCTTATAAAAAGAGGAGGATGCGCCAAATGAGATGGCTCCTCCTTTGTGGAGCCATCTCAAACATGGTTATTTGCGTAATTTTTTCCGAAACCCGGTTATTCGCGAAATATTTTTTTAATACTTGGTTATTAATAAAAAAAATTCGCAATTTGGAAGGAAAGTTTTGAAAAGGGATTTGAAATTTCTTGGTCAAAACGTGTTTCCAGATAAAAGTAAGTGTTGCAACTAGAACCAGGGAAATGAGAGCATCACAATGATATCAAAGTTTTGAAGAATTGATGGAGAAATCTACCTATTGAAGTTGAGTTGCAGAGCTCTAAAACTGGACTTCTATGGAGCAATATAGGGAACGATTCTTGAAGGTAATTGTATGCTTAGCTTCAGGGAAGATCAAGTAAGGTGAATTGATAGAAAAATTGGATTGAAAAAGGCTTGAATACTGATTATGAATTTATAGAAAATTAAGTTATGGAGCAAGTTTGGCAGGGTGATTCTGGCTATTCAAGCTTGAGAAAATGAATGGGATAGTTCATGTATTTATAGGAGAAGCAAATGGGATCAAAAGGAAGAGTGAATGATGCATTTTGGAGGGAATTCGTGTGAATCTGATGCACGAGTGAAGTGTGATCTTATTTTCACCAAAACTCATCCAATCTCTGCATTTTGAGGTGCTAAACACTTATGGAGAGTTTGTTAATCAAGTTTAAATCAAAAACACACATAAATCTTGTGATTAGAGGCCACATTATGGATTTCAAAATTCTGACTTGGTGAGAAATTCAGTTCCAAGTTACCAATTTCAAGACAATGGCATTTTCAACTCAAGGGGTCTTTGGGCTTGATTCTTTATGCTTTAGAAAGATGAGGTTACAAGCTTTGAAATGGAAAAAAAAAGGAATCAAATGGATGCTTGAGCTGAAAGTTGCATTGAGTCAAAGTTGGGGAAAAAAGGTTGACTTTCCATACTTTGAAATATTTCAATTTTTTCTTCAAAAGTGACCTATAATGTTTTGCATGCAAACATGGCCTTCCACTTGGAGTTTTCTCTTGAACAAAAAAGATGGCATAAAACAGACCTCTTGGATGACACTTTGAAACTTGAACCATTCAAAATCTCAAAAAATTGAGAGAGTTATGAATTGTTGAAGTTGGAAAAAAAATCATGAAATGACCTATAATCTTTTGTATCCTTAGGGAATCTTCCATCCATTTTCTCACTTTGCACATAAAAGAAGGTATAAAGTTCACATTCTCAAGATCATTATGGAAAAAGAGTGGGCTCAAGGTGATAAAAATTGACCAAGTTATTATCATTTAAAATCACACATGGGAAGTTGGGGGTTCATCTAGAGGACTTGCAATCTTTCTTCATAATCAAGCTTATTCCACATGAAAGATCCTTGAAACTTTTGAAGTGATTTGTTAATAACCCTTTTAAGAGAAGTATGTCTTTGGAATCACTCAAAAATACCAAAATATGAGCAAGACATACTTCTTTGAAGTTCAAAACCCTAGCTCCTAGATCAAGAAAATGCTTTGAGGAACTTTGACAATTTTGAACAACCTTCTTGTACCAAAACTTTTGCTTTGTAGATAGGAGTTGTTGAGGATGATAATTAGAACTCATAGCAACCAAAACCACTTCCATATCTTGAGAATTGAGAGAAATATGCACTTATGACCAATGGGAACAAGATCCTGTCCAACCATTATAGCTTCTTCCATCAACCCCTTGTTCTTTTGGATCAATTTGATAATTTTGAAATATGATGAACAAAAATATACCTTTCCATGCCATTTCTTCCAAAACAATTTCAATGGTGAGGTTTGAAGTTCTCAAGTTTTATTAACTATGGCATGGCAATAAACTCATGAACCCATGGATCAACTTACTAAGCCACATTGCCTTTACTTACATTATCAACAAGTAAGACAAACCAAAATTGTATTTTATTAATCAAAAGGAAAATCAGGACAATACATTCATGATCATAAAAGAAAACAAGTCAAGATGCTTGGTGATTCCTCAAAGAGAAAAGCTAAAGATAGGGAGGATAACCAAAAGCACTAATGTGATCTTGTTGTGATTGAATCAACATGGTATGATGAAGGGATATTAGGGGCAAAAATTGGGGTACAACAGTTAGTAATGATGGATATTGAATTATGGTTTTGTAATTCTGGCAGCAGATACTCAATGTCACAATGAATGTTATGACACCGTATCTGACTTTCTATAAGACAGTAAATCAAAAAACAGTAAAGAACACAGTCAATTGTTTACCCAGTTCAGTGTGAAACAACACCTACTCTGGGGGCTACCAAGCCAGGGAGGAAATTCAATATAAGAGATATTAATTCAGGAATAAACCAACCAGTTTATCTCCTTCACTTAAGACCTACCCAATGCAACTTCAATCTAAGTTCAACTTAAACCTGAGTTCCTACTCACTCCCCCTCAATCACAGCAGTGATACTAAACAATTGACTAATGAAATAATGAAGACACTCTTCAGAACAAACACTTGATTATGCTTCACAACTTTTAATCAAGTAACACAAACACTCGTGCTTCAAAGCTTTGAGTGATACTTAAACCTAACTTGACCTTGCTTCAAAGCTTTAATCAAGTGACACAAACACTCTTGCTTCAAAGCTTTGAGTGATACACAACCCTTACAATCAAAACCTACTCCAAGTCACTTATCACAATGATACTTGCTTGGATTACAATAGTTAAAACTATACAACCCCTAGTTGATCTACTGTCAAAGAGTTGATTTTCCCAACAACCTTCCTGTTGAATATATATGCAGCTGTTTCTTCAGTTAGGGCTTCCACGAAAAGCTAGGGTTAATTAGGGTTAACCTCAAGACTTGGTCACAAGACTTTATCAACCAGATTAGGGTTGAGCTCAGTTAACCTAAAGTCCACGTGAGATTTTGTTCTGGAATGTATGAACCAAATTCCTGAAAAATCTCAGAATTAACCAAACTGCATAACTGTTAGATCAGTACAGGATGTCTTAACATTGGTTATGACAACAAGAATCCTATTTACTGATTTTGGTAGAATGTAATAAATGTGATCTTTGCAAAATGCTTAGATACACACTCATAAAGAGCAACTACTGTATGCCATTATTTTTCTGCATAAAGTACCTAATAACCCAGAATGTTATGACATCAGTCATGACATTCACACACCTGGTTTTACCAAAAATACATGCCAATAACTAAACACTTACAAACTCCCCCTTTGGCAAATTTTTGGCTAAAACCCCTAAACAATCAGAGAATAGAGAGCAGCAGAAATAATATGTCTGCAGAAAAAATAATGTCTACCAAGTAATTAACACAAAATCTCCCCTCTTTAGTCATAAATAGGCCAAAGATACATGTACTTATAGGTTATACAGTCATCCAAAATGAGTAATAAAAACAACAAAAAAATCTGAAATCACTTGCAGCAACAGGTACCAGCAGCAAG
This sequence comes from Vicia faba, assembly GCA_948472305.1. NCBI lineage: Eukaryota > Viridiplantae > Streptophyta > Magnoliopsida > Fabales > Fabaceae > Vicia > Vicia faba. The sequence goes on from OX451737.1 coordinate 659,478,360, forward strand.
CTTGACACTCCACTGATCTTCAAGCATTGTCATCTTCAGAGGAGGCACTATCTTCAGCATTAAGCTGATCTTCAGCAACATCTTCTTCCCTTCTTTGTCCTTCAGTCTCCTCCTGTTCTAGTCTAGCAATTAGGTTCTCAAGAGTCCTTTTCCTTGTCTCCAGCTCTTTGCAGGTTTCCTTCAGCACAACTATAGCATCAGATTTCTTGGACTGAGTTTTGACAGTTGATGTCTCAGATGATGTCATGACAATGTCAGGAACATGAGTTCCCTGAAATAGCTTATAGTGCAACCCAAGAGCAGTGGCTCTTTTGCATACAATATCTCTTTCCACTAGAATGTCAGGATACTGAGCAAGGACAATACCACATAGGAGGGAGGGGAAGGCAATAGGGCCTTTAACAACATAACTTCCAGCATGTTTTAAAGTTTGATCAAAGATATACCTGCCATAGTCAAATTCTGTCCTGGTTCCAACAGCATACATGAATCTTCCCAATCCTGTGGAGATGGTTGATTTATGGTTGGTAGGAACCCAATTGGCTGCACCAATCTTGTGCAGGATGGCAAATTTCATGCTTAGCTTGCTTGCATTCAGCTTTCCTTTTAAGGGCTAGCTCCTTACTTGATTTGCAGTGATGGTTTGGCATACTTGGTTGTCAGTAACCTCTAGTTCAGGACAATACTCATCTGGTCTTCCAAGGAATTTGTTTATTTCAGAGGGAGAGAAATTAACCTTTCTTCCTCTCACATAGACACACTTAAAGTCAGCTGACCTTCCATCAGCACATCCACCAGATAAATTCACTATGAATTCTTTGACAAGATTTTCATAGCAGTTGGTAAACTTTACCACAGTATTCATTAGCCCAGCAATTTTGATTAGGTCCATGATCTCCTTACATTCCATGGCATCATTGTTCAGTTCTCTTTCCAAGGCTATTCTTTTCAAACAAACATACTTCCATCTGTTGGCATTTTCAGGGTGGTGAAAAGAAATGTTGTCAGTGGGGACTTCAGGAACTTTAGCCATTTTGCTTGATGGGAGTTTCCTTCTGAGAGGAATGTCTTCAGCATCAACTTCAAATTCTGATTCCTCATCAGAATCAGAAGGTTCAGGCTCTTTCCTTTTCTTTGCTATTGGTTGTCTCACAGGATTTGAGAGATTACCAGCAGGTACTCGGGTCTTCACCTTCCCTTTGGACAGTCCAGACTTCACAGTTTCTACACCAGTCTTGCCTTCATACTTGGTTTTCTTATGAGCAACATCAGCAGTCTTCTCTTTGGTCAGACATTTTGCAGCATCCTGCTTACCTTTTCTGTTCATCATCCTCCTAGCTATGCTAGGGTTGATATTTGCAATTAGGTCATTGTCAGAGTATTCTTCATCCACATCAATAATAGGGGGTTCAACATCCTTCTCTGAAGGGTTCTGGAGATCATCAAGATTTTCAGATGATTTCTGAATGTTGTCTTCCGGTGTCTTAACATTCTTAGAGACATCTGTATTTATTTCAACATTTGGACTAGCAGATTCTTGATTTAAAGGAACAGAAATGCCAGGTACAGAGTGGTTCTCATTCAGAATTCTTGTAACAAGTCTAGCTATTTCTTGATGAACATAAGCTGAGCCTTCCCTATTTGGAACAGAAGATGATGGTTGAGAGGGATTACCGGATGAAGTAGCTTGAGAACTTCCTGCATGCCTTGTTCTCATCTTTTTAACCTTAGAGGGGTTTGCTGCCAGTTCTCTAAGAGGAGTAATCTCCAGAACTTCAGAATCCATGCATGTTGTGATTGCCCTAGGTTCTCGATCAGATGATGCGGATGAAACAATCGTCTTGGAAGAGGATGATGTCATGGATTGTTGAGATATTTTGATAGTCTTAGAAAACCAGTAACAACAAGAGAGAAATCTTTGATTGAGAGAATGGGGATTGTTGCAGAGCCGAGAGAGAAAGGAGGTAAATGAGTGTCTATTCAACTTCTTAACAATTTTGAAATAAATAGGAAAACAAATGATTAACCCAATCAAAATAGACTTAACACAAAAATCTCCTTCATCCCTTGTTTTAAGCAAAATTAATTGCTACATTTCCTCAGGTTGGCAAATACCCAACTTGCCCCTCAAATTTTCAAATTGATTTGCATCAAGTGCTTTGGTAAAAATGTCAACCAGCTGTAGTTCTGTGGCAACATGTTCCAGTTTAATTGTCTTCTCCTCTACAAGATCTCTAATAAAATGATGTCTAATGTCAATATGCTTGGTCCTGCTATGCTGAATAGGATTCTTGGAAATGTTGATTGTACTCAGATTGTCACAGTACAATGTCATAACATCTTGTGTGACATTATACTCAGTAAGCATCTGTTTCATCCAGATCATTTGAGAACAGCTACTACCAGCTGCTATGTATTCAGCTTCAGCAGTAGAGAGAGACACACAGTTCTGTTTCTTGCTGAACCAGGAGACCAGATTATTTCCTAAGAAGAAACATCCTCCAGAGGTGCTCTTTCTATCATCAGCACTTCCAGCCCAATCAGCATCACAGTAACCAGTCAGAGTTGGTTCACAACCATGAGAGTACATCAAGCCATAGTTGTAAGTTCCACTTACATACTTCAAAATTCTCTTCACTTGGTTGATATGACTGACTTTGGGATCAGCTTGGTATCTTGCACATACTCCAATTGCAAAAGCAATGTCAGGTCTACTGGCTGTTAAGTATAGTAGACTTCCTATCATGCTTCTGTACAGGCTTTGGTCCACCTTAACCCCACTTGAATCTTTGGATAGCTTTAAATGAGTAGGAGCAGGAGTCCTTTTGTGACTAGCATTCTCCATACCAAACTTCTTGACAATGTTCTTTGCATACTTGCTTTGAGACAAAAAAATTGAGTCTTCCATCTGTGTGACTTGCAGTCCAAGAAAGTAGGTCAATTCTCCCATGAGGCTCATTTCGAATTCAGCCTGCATTTGGTCAGCAAAATGTTTAACCATTTTATCTAACATTCCCCCAAACACTATGTCATCAACATAGATTTGAGCTACCATTATCTTTCCTCCTTCATTTTTGACAAAGAGGGTTTTATCCAAGCCTCCTTTTCTGTATCCTTTGTCAGAGAGAAATTTTGTCAACCTGTCATACCATGCTCTAGGAGCTTGTTTCAGGCCATATAAAGCTTTCCTCAATTTGTAGACATGGTCAGGGTAGTTTGGATCCACAAAACCTTTTGGCTGTTCCACATAAACTTCCTCATTTAAGTACTGTGATACGGTGGGAGAACTGACTTGAGGTTTGCGTTTGTATTCGCAAATGTTGCGGTTAGCAAGAGTCGCCACCGACTTTTTATTTTATCCTAAGGAAAGGTTAAAAAGCACAGCAAAAACCTTTTGAGATGTTTTCTTGGGTTCGGGGAGTAGATTATAGAAAGGGAAGGTATTAGCACCCTTTCTATCCATGGTTATCCATGGGCTCTTAGTTACTTGCTTAGATCACTTGCCTTTTGTTTTCAATTGTTTTAAATGGTGCTTTGCGTGTGGGTTTTGAAAATGTTTTGAAAAGATGCCAATGTGGTGGCAACCTTTGTAATGATCCATGTGGGGATGTATACAAAGATGTATGTCTTTTAAAAAAGTTTTTATTTGTTTTTGAAAGTTGTTTTGAAAGTGTAGTGATGTGTGATTTTGAAATTAGGCAAGTGTTTTGTTTTGCAAGTTTGATTCAAGTAACTAAGAGGTTATCTACTCCTAAATTTCTCAAAAGATCATTGTTATGTTTCGACCCTTTTAACAAGTTTGTTCCACCATTGTATTTGGTGGGCAACCTTGTGTTAGGATGTGAAAGGGACAGGCGCGGGTCATCGTTTAGACCATAATTGCAACGACGTTGAATGTCTTTGGGCAATTTCTTTAAGGGACTTGATCATTTGTTTTTTTTGTTTGTTTTGAAAAGTTTTGTCGAGGGACTATGATCATTCAAATTGTTTGCTTTGCCCAAAGAAGTTCAACATGCAATATGGCCCATTTATTTGAAGGCAACAAGTGGAAAACCCTAGGGGGTGCAAGTGTGATTTGTGTGTCCATTTTCATGCTTGTTTATCTTATATTAGGTCAAACTACTTTTTTATCGTTTTTTCGCATGCAAACCCTAATTCTAACATGTTATCATTAGAAAGCAATAAAGTGCGAAATTAAAATTACTAAGCTATTACAAAACCAAATATGGGAAGGGGGGTACAATTGTTCAAATGGGGATATTGACAAGAATTTAAATCTAAGTTATTACATCATTTTGAATATTTGCAATTTAAATAATGTACAAAAAATTAAATAAAAATGCAAGATGCATAAAAATGTTTTGTATATGTATGAAAAAAAATATTATTTATGTAAAAGAGAAAAGAAAATAAAAATGTATTATTTTTGGGTATTTTTGAATTTAGGGCACAAACCCTAATTTTTTAAAGAAAATGCCTTATTATCTAATTTAATATAAATATTTATTTGTTTATTTATAAAAATGAAATAATAATGAAGTATATTATGAAAAAGTATTTTTTGTATCAAATATTAATAAAAGTGAAAAATTCAAGTATTTTCATATTTTATCTTAAATATACTAATAAACATATATATATATATATATATACATATATTAATTTCTTAAATGTGCATCATACACAAAATAAATATTTATTTAATATTTTAATAAAATAAGTAAAAAGAGTATTTTTTGTGTGAAATATTTTCAGAAGGTAAATGAAAATAAAAATGTATTTACACTATTTTTTCTATTTATTCTAATAATAGTATATATATATATATTTATATGCAAACAAAAGAAATAAATCAAACAAATATGCCATATATTCAAAAAATGATGGAAACAATATTTTTAATTTTTTAATGCCATGAGAAAAAATAAACAAAGTCAACCAAAAAAAGAAAAAGTCAAAAATGTTAAAAAATGAACAAATGGGCTCAGGGGGGTGTAAATCAAAAAAGATGGTGTGAAAAGTAAAATAACACAGGCCCAGCCCACTGATCATTGTCTTCAACCTCCAGCTCAAACATTTGAAAAAAACGCGCGCCCCTGTTCTTCAATGTCTAACTCCTGATTCTTGGCTTTTCAGCAAAAACTCATAACACAAGAAATGTTCAGCATGAAGAGACGGTTTCAACCATATAAATAACTTGACCTATCTCTCTAAGATGAGGGAGAATTTCTCCTCCCCCAATTTCTGACCTAACTTTTCATCAATGTTCAGACATGAAATTCTCCAAGCACACGAAACATAAATGAAATCTAATCATATGAGCGTGTTCAGGGCTATGATTGTGACATGTTTTCTTCAAAAACCTAAAGCTAACAATGCCTAATAAGAGAGATAGAACTCCATGAATATACCTGTTCAGTTGGAATCGAGCTTGGCAATGGAGGATGTTTCAGAGTGAAATGATGACTTGTATAGCTTCCTTGAAGTGTAAGGATGCTTTTCCAAGTCCTACTTTATCTTGAAACTCCCTGAATCGAGCTAGTGAACTCCAACTGCAAAACAGAAATTTAAAAATGGTGAAGTGGCTTGGGGGTGTTACAGGTCAGGTTTAAGGACAGGGTTAGCTTGCATATGTTGTAAGGAAGGTAGAGGAACAAGTTTGGACAAGAATGCTCGAAGGGATTGAGAGATAGCACTCAATCTGCAGGGCTTCCCCTGTTTGTGCAGTTTCAAGGTGATTTTGAGATGGAGGATGCTTGGGAGGTTCAGGACTCGTGCCAAAGCTTGGGTATGTTCTCTGGAATGTGTTTGATAGCTTTTGTGTTGTGTGTCTATGCTGAAGAGAGAGTTTGCATAAGTTATGGACCTTTCTTCACACTTAAGCTACAAAATGCAACTTGGCTCTCTAGGTCAGTACAGGCCCTCCCACTATGCTGCTATCCCTTGCCTTGATCAGTGCAATTTGCTCACAAACTTGTGCCAAGAAGATCTTGATTGTACCACTTGGATTGCAAACTTGACATAAAGTTCTTCTTTTCAAGAATGGAAATAATGCTTTTTCTAGTTTAGGCTTAATTCCTTGTGTAATGACCAAAGGCTTAGAATAAGAACTTGGTTCAATGGTTTTGCATTAAATTAAGGAGTGTAATTTGGTTTAGGGACCTGTAAAGTAGCACAAACTATGCTGAGTTCAAATTTGCCAAGTTTATGAACATGTTTTGATGAAGAACAAAAGTGAATTCTTGCCAACTTGTGAAATTCGAATCTCTCAAGTTATGAGGTTGTTTGATGAGTTCTTGGACATTTTGGAAAGCTTGGAATGTGTAATACAATCCATCTTTGAAATTCAAATTAAAATTCCAAGTGGAAGGGTATGAAAAGTGGCCTTGAAGTGGGGTAGAAAACCTTGTCAAAATAGGTTAAAATTTCACTAAGTTAAAAATGGTTTAGTGCCCTTATTCAAAAAATTATAACTTGAGATACAAGCTTCAAATGAGAAAACTTTGTGAATCAAAGTTGTAGATTATGCAACAAGCTACAACTTTCATGTTTTGACTTTTGTTTGAATCCAAATGGATCATGGTGAAAAGATGGGGCAAAGTTGGGAAAAAATTAGGGTTTTTCATAACTTAGAAAAATTCTAAGTTATGAAAAATTCCATTTTCAAACCCTAATTTGCATTTTGTGATTTCTTGGTGAACAAGTTTCATGATTTGGCATGTTTTGATGAAAAATGAATCTTGACTCTTGATTTTGACCAAAAAGTCAAAGTTTGACTTTTCAGTATACAGTCAAAATTGATCAATTGACTGGGAAATTCAACTGTCAATCTTGTGTACTTGGGATCTTTTGAGCTTGATGAATGTGTCAAGACCATTTCATGGGGTCCTTGAGTCCATATGTGAGCTTGATTTGCCATTGGCTAGGTCAAACAGTCAAAAATTGCCTCTGTGCAGTCAAAACCCTAAAAATGACCATTTTGCCCTTTTGGTGATCTGATCAAATTTCTTGTGGAATTGTGATCCAAACTTGATCAAATGGTCCATATGAGTTCATAATGTTGATGTGGATCAAATTTCATGAGGTTTGACTGTCAATTGGCCACAGTTGACTTTTTCCCCAATACAGCTGATTTCTAGGTCAACTGTCCAATTGACTGGGCAAAACTTGGAATCAAAACTTGAAACTTGGTATAGGTAAACTTGGGAGTCCAATATGAAGCATGAAAGTCATCTTAGGCATTTTAGATCATAACATCCTTAGGCAAACACAAACCCTAATTTGAGTCCACAATGCAAGGAGAAGTCTTGAGCAGGGGAAACTCTAACTGGATCTTAATCTTCAAAGGTCTTGTGATGAGAAAATATTGAGGAAATGGGAGGGCAAATTTTGGGGTACAACAGTTGCCCCTGTTCAATCTTCTTGAACCTGAAGAGTTAGATTGGCAAGTTTGCCTTTCGCGACTCGAGGGTAAAAGAAGATTGGACACTAGAGTGCCCGGAAATTTGCACTCGCATGTTGAGGTATCAGCAATGTGATGTCAGGAATGGACTTATAGATGCCATTTGGAGAGGTGGTGGATAGGGAGATGGGCTTATAGATGCCATCTGGAGATGTGACAGAACTTTGTCGGGAATGGGCTTATAGACGCCATTTGGAAGTGTTGATCGCATAAGAGATTCCTTAGCGAGAACTTGTGTATTTAAGAAAGACGGATGTTTTCCTGGCTTGTTACAGGTGTTTGATCTTCAATCTCCTCATGCAGATATGCCCTGGCTAGATACAGGTATCGAATCTACAATTGGTTGCTCACAGATATGCCCTGGCTGGATACAAGAATCGAATCTGGAAATAGTCGTTAATAGATGTGCCCTGGCTGGATACAGGAATCGAATCTTCGAACTCTTCAGACGTGCCCTGGCTAGATACAGGAATCGAGTCTGGAAACGTGGTCAACAGATATGCCCTGGCTGGATACAGGAATCGAATCTGGAGATGTTGTAGTGGATAGATGTGCCCTGGCTGGATACAGGAATCGAATCTTCGAACTCTTCAGACGTGCCCTGGCTAGATACAGGAGTCGAGTCTGGAAATTTGATAGTTGTTAGATATGCCCTGGCTGGATACAGGAATCGAATCTTCGAACTCTTCAGACGTGCCCTGGCTAGATATAGGAATCGAGTCTGGAATTATGACAGTCGGGGGTAATTGTTTTTGGGATTGTCTTTTTCCTGAAAAGGCAAAAAACGTAAGTTGTATGCAATGTCATGATGTATGATATGCATGTTGTCATGATATTCAACATGAGATGTTGTATGCGTTCCATCGTATGCAAGCAAGATGTATGAAAATGTAAAATGTTCATGAATGTAATTTCGTCTTGGGGAAAATAAATCCTTGACGAACGGCCGGAGAATTGCTCTGTGGGAGAGATACTTGGCCGAAGTTTTGATGAGAGGCCTGTTGAGGACTTCAATGATGGATTCCGCTGAGGATAATGATGATAAACTCCGCTGGGGAACTCCAAAGATAAACTCTGCTTGGGAATACCAAAGATAGACTCCGCTGGGGATTGAAGGAACTTTGCCGAGAGCGGTCTTCCGTGGTTTTTAGCTGAGGATAACCCAGTTATAAGTCCTTGCGAGGAAATAACTCTAAATAAAAACTCGGGTGAGACGTCCGTGCTTCGCAGGGGATAAGCTTGCAGAATCTACTGGGGATGAGCTTTAAGATCTGCCGGGGAATGTTGTGCCTCTTCAGGATCGACGGGGAACCAACTCCGCTTGGGGAAAGTATTGTCGCATCCTGTTTTACTCTGCGGGGAATTGAGATGATTTGGCCACATTCTTCAGTTGAACCTACCTTGGTGCCTTGGCGGACAAAAAACAATCAGACTGCATTAGACAACTCCACATTGCCCCTGTCTTTGATGTCACCTGTAATTAACCTCTTATTTTATATGCAAATATTTATGAATCAGCAATTTAATGTCAAATGCATATATCAACAATGAACATTGGACGTTCTTCGCAAAACAGAAAAAGAAAACAATGGTAATTTGTATGGACAAGTGAATCTGTATTGATTTAAACTTTGCCTGTGAATAGGCGTTTTTGTACAAGAGGCTGACATCCTAGTAAGAGGACATCGCCAAATAGTATAGAGTTTACAATTTGAAAAAGGAAACAAAACAGCTATGTGAACAATCCCACTGGGTTCCAATTCTGCTATTGCCTTTATGTCTTCGAACGTCTCATCGCTTTGCTACCTAGTTGAAGATGAAGCCGATTGGCCAATGCCGAAACCTGGAGCCAGATAGTTGATGCCGAATTCTGGATGCGAAGTGATCTAATGAGACATAGTGTTACGCTTTTATCCCTATCTTTTGCCTGGACCGCCCTTTCGGGTTTTCAGTCCACCGGGATACCCATTTTTGCCCAAGCCGCCCTTTCAGGTTTTCGACTTGCCGGGTGTACAGATTTTTATTCATTTCATCCCTTATTTTTGCCCGAACCCTTTTGGTTCGCCGGGAAGCCCTTATTTTTGCCTAGGTATGTCAACCTAGCGGGTCTTTTATTTATGCGTAGTATTTTTTCACTATGTCTGCATTGGCGGGGTGAGGAAGGTCGTCACCATCCATGGTAGTTAGGATCATGGCTCCTCCTGAGAACACACGTTTAACCACAAATGGCCCTTCGTATGTAGGGGTCCATTTGCCCCTGGGATCACTTTGAGGAAGGATGATGCGTTTGATTACCAGGTCCCCAACTTGATACTCTTGCGGTCTGACTTTCTTGTTAAATGCCCTGATCATCCGTTTCTGATACGTTTGACCATGACAGATAGCAGTGAGCCTCTTTTCGTCAATCAGATTTAATTGATCAAGTCGAGTCTGGATCCAGTCATCTTCACTCAAGTCTGCATCCTTCATAATCCGGAGAGAGGGTATCTGGACTTCAATTGGCAAGACTGCCTCCATGCCATAGACCAAGGAGAAAGGAGTTGCCCCGGTTGATGTCCTTGCTGAGGTGCGGTACCCATGAAGAGCGAACGGTAACATCTCGTGCCAATCTTTATAGGTCACTGTCATCTTCTGCACAATTTTCTTGATATTTTTATTGGCTGCCTCTACAGCCCCATTCATCTTCGGCCGGTAGGGAGAAGAATTGTGGTGCTGTATCTTGAATTGTTCACAGAGTTCAGTGATCATTTTGTTATTGAGATTGGTACCATTATCCGTAATGATTCTTTCTGGGACGCCGTACCGACAGATCAGATTATGCCGGATGAAACGTGGCACGACGCTCTTAGTTACTGTGGCATAGGAAGCTGCCTCAACCCATTTCGTGAAGTAATCGATCGCCACCAAGATGAAGCGATGCCCATTGGATGCCGTTGGTCGGATCTCACCGATCATATCGATGCCCCACATTGCGAAAGGCCAAGGTGCCGTCAGGACATTCAAAGGAACCGGGGGGATATGCACCTTGTCAGCATAGATCTGGCATTTATGACAAGTTCGGGAGTGTTGGTAACAATCGGCTTCCATTGTGGACCAGAAATATCCTGCCCGAAGGATTTTCTTAGCCATGGTGTGTCCACTGGAATGGGTTCCAAACGTACCTTCATGAAGTTCTATCATGATTTTCTCTGCTTCAGCCTTATCCACACAACGTAGCAGAGTTGAATCATGATTCCGTTTGTAGAGAATGCCGTTGCTGAGGAAGAATTTTGCAGCAAATCTCCTCATGAACTTCTTATCATTGACAGACGCGCCTTCAGGGTATTCCTGAGCTTTCAAGTACCTCTTCACCTCATGATACCAAGGTTTTTCAATAACTTTCTCAGCCTTGAGCTCGCAACAGTATGCCGGTTCATCCAACTTCCAGATTATGATTCGGGGAGCTTCATTGTCCCATTTAACCTTGAACATTGAAGACATCGTAGCCAGGGCGTCCGCTAGCTGATTCTCCTCTCTAGGGAAATGCTCAAAAGTTATCTCTTCAAAGTGAGGGAGCAAGGTCAACACATACTCCTTGTAAGGAATAAGATTCGGGTGTTTCGTATCCCACTCGCCTTTGATCTGATTGATCACGAGAGCGGAATCTCCGAAGACACTCAGAAACTTTATCCTTAAGTCGATTGCAGCTTGTAAACCCATGATACATGCCTCATATTCTGCCATATTGTTGGTGCAGCTGAAACATAATCGGGCGGTGAGGGGAGTATGAGTTCCTTTGGGAGATATGATTACAGCGCCGACGCCGTTACCCAAAGCATTGGAGGCTCCATCAAAATGCATAGACCATCGGGATCCTTCCTCAGGTCCTTCATCCGGTCCAGGTACTTCACAGTCAGTTACCACCATGATGTCTTCGTCCGGAAAATCAAAGTTCAATGATTGGTAATCGTCCACAGGTTGGTGTGCCAAATGATCGGCCAGTACACTTCCCTTAATTGCTTTCTGAGTTGTATACTGGATGTCATATTCTGTTAAGATCATTTGCCATCTCGCTATTCTTCCAGACAGAGCGGGCTTTTCGAATATGTACTTGATGGGATCCATCTTTGAAATCAATAAAGTAGTGTGAGTCAGCATATACTGTCTCAGCCGGCGAGCAGCCCATACAAGAGCGCATCAAGTTTTCTCAAGCAGTGAGTAACGAGACTCACAGTCGGTAAACTTTTTGCTCAAGTAATAAATAGCGTGCTCTTTTCGGCCAGACTCGTCATGCTGCCCCAGCACACACCCCATTGAATTATCAAGTACCGTCAAGTATAGTATCAGAGGTCTTCCTTCCACTGGTGGCATAAGAATGGGTGGCTCTTGGAGATATTCCTTTATCCTTTCAAAGGCGGCCTGACATTCATCATTCCAGCGTACCACTTGATCTTTCTTCAGTAATTTGAAGATTGGCTCACAAGTAGCAGTTATATGTGAGATGAATCGGGCGATGTAATTCAGTCGTCCTAGAAAACCTCTGACTTCTTTCTCTGTCTTTGGAGTCGGCATCTCTTGAATAGCTTTAACCTTGGCAGGGTCCACCTGAATACCTTTATCACTTACAATGAAACCTAGCAATTTTCCGGACCTCACCCCAAAGGTGCATTTGTTGGGATTCAACCTCAGCTTGTATAACTTGAGTCGATCAAACAACTTCCTCAGATGGTCAAGGTGCTCCTCCTCAGTTTGAGACCCCGCTATCATGTCATCCACGTATACTTCAATCTCATGATGGATCATATCATGAAATAAAGCAACCATGGCACGTTGATAGGTTGCCCCAGCATTTTTCAATCCGAATGGCATGACCTTATAACAGAAGGTGCCCCACTGAGTCACAAAGGTAGTCTTCTCCATATCTTCTGGAGCCATCTTAATCTGATTATACCCTGAAAAACCATCCATGAAGGAGAACACCTTGTGTTGAGCTGTATTGTCAACAAGGACATCGATGTGAGGTAGGGGGAAGTCATCCTTGGGGCTGGCCCTGTTCAAATCCCTGTAGTCGACACACATTCTGACTTTACCGTCCTTCTTCGGTACCGGCACCACATTGGCAACCCACTGGGGGTAGGAAGTCACTACAAGGAACCCGGCCTCAAACTGTTTCATAACCTCGGCCTTGATCTTTTCAGACATCTCTGGACGCATCCGTCGGACTTTTTGCTTTACTGGAGGGCAGTCTTCCTTGGTTGGTAGATGGTGAACTACAATATCGGCATCCAAACCAGGCATATCTTCATAGGACCAAGCAAAAATATCCATGTAGTCTTGTAGCATCTGGATCAATCGTTGCTTCACGCTGAGCTCTAGATTGGCACCAATCTTGACCTCTTTCCTATCCGTCTCAGTACCCAGGTTAATTGTCTCCACAGGCTCTTCATGCGGTTGAATAGCTCTCTCTTCCTGGAGTAGCAGTCTTGCGAGTTCACTAGGCACTTCGCAATCATCTTCACCTTCGTCTTCGGCCAAGTTGATCGGATTTTCGAAGTCATAACTGGCGGTAGCAGAGCTGTTACCAGTGAGATCCAGAGTGGATTGAAACCTGTATAAGTGAGTGTGTGTAAATATAGCTGTTTTGCAATATATATAACACAGAAAGGAAAAGAGCGCAAGATTTGAAATGCAACAGACGTCCAATGTTTTGATTGATGATATATGAAAATGTCATACAAAAAGCCCTCATAAATGGAGCTACGATGCCCCGGGTAGGACACCGAGCCAACAAAGTTTTAACATATTGTTTGTTACAAATTGGAAATCAAAAGAAATCAATTACTGCGTGACAAATGTGATAGGGGTAAAATCCTTTGCCGTCCAGTTGCTCGGTCCGTCGCTGGCAGTCGGGTAGATCCAACTGTCAAACTCTGCTTCCTCTACATCCTCCTCGATAGCATTCACCCTTGAGCTGGAGATAAACACCGGAGCCTTTCTGATCTTCTCTTTGCGCACAACCCTCTGAGCCTCCGCAGTAAAGCCTAGCCCGAACTTGTCGTTCTTCTGAGTGAAGTCAGGTAGCTGACCCCAGTTTGCACAATTGCCTTTCTGAACCACAGCCCGGGCATCCCTTAGGGAAGCCATCTTCAAGGAAACATTCTCTTCGACCGCTGCCTCTGCTGCTGCTGAAATTGGATGTACTTCCTCGAAATGCTGAAAGGGGGTTTCAATAAACTCCCCATCCATCTCAATGTATCTGAAGGAATTCAAATGGCTCACCATATACTCCTCTTCTCCTTGCACAGTGACGATTTTCCCTCTGACAGGGTATTTCAGCTTCTGGTGCAAGGTAGAGGTCACTGCCCCAGCTTTATGGATCCAAGGTCGACCCAACAGACAAGAGTACGATGGACGTATATCCATCACGTAAAAGGTAGAGTCAAACACTTGAGAGCCCACACGAATAGGGATGTTAACCTCTCCATGAACCATCCTTTTTGAACCGTCAAAGGCCCTGACGATGATATTGCTGGGCTTCAATTCCAGGCCTTCATAATCCAGACGATCTAAAGCCTTTTTCGGTAGAACATTCAAGGAAGAACCAGTATCCACCAATACATGTGCCAGAGTAGTGCCCCTGCATTCAATAGAGACATGCAGGGCATCATTGTGGTCTCTCCCTTTCGCGGTTAGGTCAGCATCTGAAAAACCCAAGCCATTGTCTGCTGTCAGATTAGCTATGCAATCAGTGAATTGGACTGCAGACGTTTCCTGCGGCACATGGGCCATCTTGAGAAATGAGATCAAGGCCTTAGCATGGGCCTCGGAGAATAGCAATAAGGAGAGCAGGGAGATCTTGGAGGGTGTATGCCCCAACTGCTCGACAACATTAAAATCACTCTTCTTTATTATTTTCAGAATCTCCTCCATTTCTTGTCGGGAGGCCTCAGCATTTACGGGTATTGGTGCCTCCATCCGGGCAGGCTCTTCTTCAATCCCTTTGCCCCGAGCATTTGATGACTCGGCAGCAGGGGAAACAACTTGATCATCAACAGTAACAGGTATACTTGTAGGTTTTATAAGAAGGGGTCTTCGAATAGCGGGCGGTGCAATGTCAGGCGAAAAGAGCCTGCCACTGCGGGTAACTTTGGCTGGACCAGTGATATCGCAGATACTGGCACCAGCGTCGAATTCTTGTTTGATTCCATTCACATACACGTCTGCCCCATAATGCCAGGGGACAGCCTTATCAGACACGTAGGGGAGAGGCCCCGGAACAGTAATGATCACAGGTGCAACAGTCATAATTTGAACAGGCTTCTTCGGGGGAGCCTTGATTGGATTTTTGAAGATGGTAATCACAGAAACTTCTTTCATCGGAACCAATTGAACAACAGTCTTTTTGAATAAGATCTCCTTGCTATCCATTAGGCTTTGGATGCCTAACCTCAGCAAGGGGAAACCAGACAGGGAAACAGCACAGAACATGCAACCTTCACCGCAACCCGGAAATAAACCGGCCCGCAGTAGGTTCTTCTTAACGGTCTTCAGAGGGGTGACAACTTCATCTACCGAAACAGCGTACATTTCTTCCTCAATGGCATTTACCCTATGCTGGGGCATAGGAGCCGTTACAACATTTGGTCTTTCTGGTGCTTCAAACTGAATTTCCTTTGCGTCGATCAGATCTTGCACTTTGTTTCTCAAGGCCCAGCAATCATCAGTAGTGTGCCCGGGACTATCAGAATGATAAGCACACCGGGCATTTGGGTTATATTTAGGAGACGCAGTGTTGACAACCTTAGGAGCTTCTTTGAGGGTCACCAGGTTGGTGGATAACGGTTGGGGTAAAATTTGAGATAAGGTCATACTCAGTCGGGTATACTGCCTCTTGGGCCTTTCGCTTCTTTGTTGATTGTACTGCTGAGGAGCAGCAACAGGTTTGGAGATGACCAAAGCATTGACGGCTTGGCGACTTTCGGGCTTGACTTGTCTTCTAGGACCATAGACGGCACTTGCTTCTTTCTTAAACGGCCTCTTCTCAGCACTTGTGGAGGCAGCCTTTTGTATCTTGCCTGACCTGATGCCAGCTTCAATTCTTTCTCCCGTTAATATCAAATCTGTAAATCCAGCGGAGGAGTTACCAACCAAATGATTGAAAAACGGACCAGAAAACGTCCCCAGAAACATATCAACCAGTTCTCGATCAGTCAGTGGAGGCTGCACCCTGCCAGCCAAATCTCTCCATTTTTGAGCGTACTCTTTGAACCCTTCACCCGTCCCTAGAGACATACCCTGAAGTTGGGTACGCGTAGGAGCGAGATCAGAATTGTATTGGTATTGTCTGTAGAATGCGGTTGCCAAATCTTCCCAGTGTCGGATGCTAGCTCCATCCAATTGGTAGAACCATTCAAGCTGTGACCCCGAGAGGCTATCTTGGAAGAAGTGAATCCAGAGGTTCTTATCCGCCGTGTAAGGTTGGATTTTCCTTACGTACGACCTCAGATGCAGCTTTGGGCAGGAGACCCCATCATACTTGGCGAAGGCAGGTGCCTTAAACTTGTGTGGAATTACTACTCCAGAAGATAATCCCAAATCTCCGAAATCCAGCCCCGGCACATTCTGAATCTCCATGGCGCTCAAGCGGTCCTCCAATTGCTTGTATCTGTCAGCAGTAGGTGGGTATTGTTCGTCGTTATAGTCCGTCTCGTTGTCGGAGACTGCGGGACTAGGAGCTCCTCCCCCTTGGGGACTGTTCTTCTCAGCAGAAGAAGTGGTTGGATCAGCTTCATTATGGAGTGTGTTCCCAAATCTGCGTCCGGTGTTGAACAATGCAGTCCTCTTTTTCTTCTTCTTCTTCATGAGTAGAGTCTTCAACTCTTGCTGACCTTGGGCTAGGCTTAGGACCATCTCTTGAAACTGTGCACTTTGGGCCTGAAGGGCCTTGATTGCCTGCTCACTGGATGAGTCTGGATTCATGATGACTGTTCACATAAACAGCGAAGAAAATTAAGCAACCTGTGAAATAGGGTACCTGCTTATGCGTATGGTGCAATGGAATGCGTATGTATGCAATGCATTCAAGAATTTAGAACATTCAAAATTTGTTGTAGACAAAAAGGAACGCACATCATATTAATAAGGAGAAATTCGTTAGTACATAAATGCCCCATGGGCCAAATATTACAAAATAACTCCTTAAGGTAAAAAAACATTGCGCATCCTCTTTGGCGCGATGTAGGTGTTGAGATTCCTTTCCTCGTGCAGTAGGCGGGTGAGTTCCAGGACCTTCTTTTCGCTAGCATGTAGACTGGTCTCAAGAGAATTCCGTTCTTCCTTAAGCTGGATCCAGCTCTTCTGCATCTCTTCCCAGGAGGTGGGCATGTCGGGATGTTGAATGGTGTAGGACGCCTCTCCTTCCAAGACTGGTTCTTTGATCACAGGAAGCATATGAGGATAAGGCATCACTAATTTCTGGGAGCGGGCTCGTATCCACTTGAGATAAGGTTCCAACGGGATGGAGTTCCGGTGCCCCAATGTCTTGCTGTCTATCCTACTTGGCATCCTCCAAGCTCTGATAAATCTCTGACGAAGTCCTTGAGTATCGTTGTCGAAGTCAAAAACTATGTTAGGAATTAACATGTCACGAGGGCCATCCCTCCGAGCATAACCAAATTGTCTCCAAGCCAGGCATGGGTTGTAAGTAATACCTCCTTTGATTCCAAATAAAGGAACATTAGGGTACTCTCTGCAACGATCAATGATAGTGACGTCTTCCCTGGACCTAGGGCACCAATGTATATCTGCATGCGTGAGAGTCATTAACCGTTGTGACCATCTCAAACCCCGCTCGTTCTTCAAAACTGATTGTGGAAGGTGCGAAATAAACCACCTTCCCAGGAGAGGAGTGCAACACAAAAGGACACCCCTTCTTCTCATGGTTCGAGTGTAACATGAGTGAAGGATGTCCCCCAGCAGTGTAGGTATAGGATTCCTGGTCATGAAGATCTGGACAGCACTGATATCAATAAGTTGATCTGGGTTAGGGAATAACACCAAACCATAGACAAGGAGGGCCATAACTTCTTCAAAAGCTTGTAGGTCAAGGGAGTTCCAACATTCTTGGGCCTTCTCAAACAGAAACTTGGCTAAGAAACCCTTGATACCACTTCTGACTTCCCAATGTCCCTTGAGGTCAGATGACTGCAGGTGCAAGGCTTTAGCAATCTCTTCAAGCCTGGGCTCCTCTTCCGTACAGTTGTAGGGTAGTTGATCAAGGATAGGGACCTTCAGGATTCGGGAGAACTCTTCCAATGTAGGCACCAATTGATAATCCGGAAAAGTGAAACAGTGATGCAGAGGGTCAAAGAATTGGAACAGGACTTTTATCAAATCCTCCTCAATGTTGGTGTTAACCAAGCTGATGAGTCTTCCATGTCTCTCACTGAATGAAGAATCCTCGGGAATCCTGGACATAAGTTCCTTAAGCTGAGGAGGGATCTTTACAAGGCTAATCTGAATTGTCTTTCTGCGGGCAGTTTCCATGTCCTATAAAACAAGAACAAAGATGAAGATTCGAAACCCTTGAAATGGTTAGTCAATGCTCATGATGTGGTATGATGTCATGATGTTATGATTAAATACACCACAAATGTTCACAAAAACATGGTAAGGCACACAAGTCACACAAGACAAACCCTTAGAGTTTAGGCCTGCATGGGGTCTGGGTATTACCCTCTTGAAGTTTGGTGGGCTCAACCTGTCCTATTAGAAGTAACCGGATTCTAAAGGTCCCAATATCACTGGATTACTTTCATTGTTCATCGTTTCGATTTAGCCACTGAACTGGCGACCGAAATATCCCAGGAAAGTAACTCTCAATTGAGTGTAGTATCGAGTATCAACCAACCTCGGACTGCACCAAAGTCAGTTATCTCACTACCCTAAAAAGGCCAAGATGGTTCAATTAAGGTTCCTAAGGTCAGTTGATGCTTCACGACACCACGCGGCGGCCCCGTACTCTCCTTGACTGAACTCAAGGGTTACCGGTACACACCAAAGTGCCACATCAACGTAGCAGACTGCTTCAACCATGTCGGTATACCCCGCACAGTTCCCTCACAGCCTTGTTGCTACTTTCTAAGAAGGTATCCCCAGATCCGGGTTAGGATCTATAAAACTCCTATACAAAGCCCACAAATGTAAAAGCAAACAAGACAATCAATTGAAAACAAAGGTGATCTAAGCCCTAAGGTTACTCCACTTTTAAAAGTTATCCCCAGCAGAGTCGCCAGTTCTGTGATACGGTGGGAGAACTGACTTGAGGTTTGCGTTTGTATTCGCAAATGTTGCGGTTAGCAAGAGTCGCCACCGAATTTTTATTTTATCCTAAGGAAAGGTTAAAAAGCACAGCAAAAACCTTTTGAGATGTTTTCTTGGGTTCGGGGAGTAGATTATAGAAAGGGAAGGTATTAGCACCCTTTCTATCCATGGTTATCCATGGGCTCTTAGTTACTTGCTTAAATCACTTGCCTTTTGTTTTCAATTGTTTTAAATGGTGCTTTGCGTGTGGGTTTTGAAAATGTTTTGAAAAGATGCCAATGTGGTGGCAACCTTTGTAATGATCCATGTGGGGATGTATACAAAGATGTATGTCTTTTAAAAAAGTTTTTATTTGTTTTTGAAAGTTGTTTTGAAAGTGTAGTGATGTGTGATTTTGAAATTAGGCAAGTGTTTTGTTTTGCAAGTTTGATTCAAGTAACTAAGAGGTTATCTACTCCTAAATTTCTCAAAAGATCATTGTTATGTTTCGACCCTTTTAACAAGTTTGTTCCACCATTGTATTTGGTGGGCAACCTTGTGTTAGGATGTGAAAGGGACAGGCGCGGGTCATCGTTTAGACCATAATTGCAACGACGTTGAATGTCTTTGGGCAATTTCTTTAAGGGACTTGATCATTTGTTTTTTTGTTTGTTTTGAAAAGTTTTGTCGAGGGACTATGATCATTCAAATTGTTTGCTTTGCCCAAAGAAGTTCAACATGCAATATGGCCCATTTATTTGAAGGCAACAAGTGGAAAACCCTAGGGGGTGCAAGTGTGATTTGTGTGTCCATTTTCATGCTTGTTTATCTTATATTAGGTCAAACTACTTTTTTATCGTTTTTTCGCATGCAAACCCTAATTCTAACATGTTATCATTAGAAAGCAATAAAGTGCGAAATTAAAATTACTAAGCTATTACAAAACCAAATATGGGAAGGGGGGTACAATTGTTCAAATGGGGATATTGACAAGAATTTAAATCTAAGTTATTACATCATTTTGAATATTTGCAATTTAAATAATGTACAAAAAATTAAATAAAAATGCAAGATGCATAAAAATGTTTTGTATATGTATGAAAAAAAATATTATTTATGTAAAAGAGAAAAGAAAATAAAAATGTATTATTTTTGGGTATTTTTGAATTTAGGGCACAAACCCTAATTTTTTAAAGAAAATGCCTTATTATCTAATTTAATATAAATATTTATTTGTTTATTTATAAAAATGAAATAATAATGAAGTATATTATGAAAAAGTATTTTTTGTATCAAATATTAATAAAAGTGAAAAATTCAAGTATTTTCATATTTTATCTTAAATATACTAATAAACATATATATATATACATATATTAATTTCTTAAATGTGCATCATACACAAAATAAATATTTATTTAATATTTTAATAAAATAAGTAAAAAGAGTATTTTTTGTGTGAAATATTTTCAGAAGGTAAATGAAAATAAAAATGTATTTACACTATTTTTTCTATTTATTCTAATAATAGTATATATATATTTATATGCAAACAAAAGAAATAAATCAAACAAATATGCCATATATTCAAAAAATGATGGAAAAAATATTTTTAATTTTTTAATGCCATGAGAAAAAATAAACAAAGTCAACCAAAAAAAGAAAAAGTCAAAAATGTTAAAAAATGAACAAATGGGCTCAGGGGGGTGTAAATCAAAAAAGATGGTGTGAAAAGTAAAATAACATAGGCCCAGCCCACTGATCATTGTCTTCAACCTCCAGCTCAAACATTTGAAAAAAACGCGCGCCCCTGTTCTTCAATGTCTAACTCCTGATTCTTGGCTTTTCAGCAAAAACTCATAACACAAGAAATGTTCAGCATGAAGAGACGGTTTCAACCATATAAATAACTTGACCTATCTCTCTAAGATGAGGGAGAATTTCTCCTCCCCCAATTTCTGACCTAACTTTTCAACAATGTTCAGACATGAAATTCTCCAAGCACACGAAACATAAATGAAATCTAATCATATGAGCGTGTTCAGGGCTATGATTGTGACATGTTTTCTTCAAAAACCTAAAGCTAACAATGCATAATAAGAGAGATAGAACTCCAAGAATATACCTGTTCAGTTGGAATCGAGCTTGGCAATGGAGGATGTTTCAGAGTGAAATGATGACTTGTATAGCTTCCTTGAAGTGTAAGGATGCTTTTCCAAGTCCTACTTTATCTTGAAACTCCCTGAATCGAGCTAGTGAACTCCAACTGCAAAACAGAAATTTAAAAATGGTGAAGTGGCTTGGGGGTGTTACAGGTCAGGTTTAAGGACAAGGTTAGCTTGCATATGTTGTAAGGAAGGTAGAGGAACAAGTTTGGACAAGAATGCTCGAAGGGATTGAGAGATAGCACTCAATCTGCAGGGCTTCCCCTGTTTGTGCAGTTTCAAGGTGATTTTGAGATGGAGGATGCTTGGGAGGTTCAGGACTCGTGCCAAAGCTTGGGTATGTTCTCTGGAATGTGTTTGATAGCTTTTGTGTTGTGTGTCTATGCTGAAGAGAGAGTTTGCATAAGTTATGGACCTTTCTTCACACTTAAACTACAAAATGCAACTTGGCTCTCTAGGTCAGTACAGGCCCTCCCACTATGCTGCTATCCCTTGCCTTGATCAGTGCAATTTGCTCACAAACTTGTGCCAAGAAGATCTTGATTGTACCACTTGGATTGCAAACTTGACATAAAGTTCTTCTTTTCAAGAATGGAAATAATGCTTTTTCTAGTTTAGGCTTAATTCCTTGTGTAATGACCAAAGGCTTAGAATAACAACTTGGTTCAATGGTTTTGCATTAAATTAAGGAGTGTAATTTGGTTTAGGGACCTGTAAAGTAGCACAAACTATGCTGAGTTCAAATTTGCCAAGTTTATGAACATGTTTTGATGAAGAACAAAAGTGAATTCTTGCCAACTTGTGAAATTCGAATCTCTCAAGTTATGAGGTTGTTTGATGAGTTCTTGGACATTTTGGAAAGCTTGGAATGTGTACTACAATCCATCTTTGAAATGCAAATTAAAATTCCAAGTGGAAGGGTATGAAAAGTGGCCTTGAAGTGGGGTAGAAAACCTTGTCAAAATAGGTTAAAATTTCACTAAGTTAAAAATGGTTTAGTGCCCTTATTCAAAAAATTATAACTTGAGATACAAGCTTCAAATGGGAAAACTTTGTGAATCAAAGTTGTAGATTATGCAACAAGCTACAACTTTCATGTTTTGACTTTTGTTTGAATCCAAATGGATCATGGTGAAAAGATGGGGCAAAGTTGGGAAAAAATTAGGGTTTTTCATAACTTAGAAAAATTCTAAGTTATGAAAAATTCCATTTTCAAACCCTAATTTGCATTTTGTGATTTCTTGGTGAACAAGTTTCATGATTTGGCATGTTTTGATGAAAAATGAATCTTGACTCTTGATTTTGACCAAAAAGTCAAAGTTTGACTTTTCAGTATACAGTCAAAATTGATCAATTGACTGGGAAATTCAACTGTCAATCTTGTGTACTTGGGATCTTTTGAGATTGATGAATGTGTCAAGACCATTTCATGGGGTCCTTGAGTCCATATGTGAGCTTGATTTGCCATTGGCTAGGTCAAACAGTCAAAAATTGCCTCTGTGCAGTGAAAACCCTAAAAATGACCATTTTGCCCTTTTGGTGATCTGATCAAATTTCTTATGGAATTGTGATCCAAACTTGATCAAATGGTCCATATGAGTTCATAATGTTGATGTGGATCAAATTTCATGAGGTTTGACTGTCAATTGGCCACAGTTGACTTTTTCCCCAATACAGCTGATTTCTAGGTCAACTGTCCAATTGACTGGGCAAAACTTGGAATCAAAACTTGAAACTTGGTATAGGTAAACTTGGGAGTCCAATATGAAGCATGAAATTCATCTTAGGCATTTTAGATCATAAAATCCTTAGGCAAACACAAACCCTAATTTGAGTCCACAATGCAAGGAGAAGTCTTGAGCAGGGGAAACCCTAACTGGATCTTAATCTTCAAAGGTCTTGTGATGAGAAAATATTGAGGAAATGGGAGGGCAAATTTTGGGGTACAACAAGTACCCATTTAGGAAGGCACTTTTTACATCCATCTGAAATAACTTGAACTTCAGGAGACAAGCAATTCCTAATAGGAGTCTGATTGATTCTAGTCTGGCTACAGGGGAAAAGGTCTCATCAAAATCAACCCCTTCAACTTGAGTGTATCCTTGAGCAACAAGTCTTGCCTTATTCCTGGTGGCAACTCCTTTAGCATCTGATTTGTTCTTGTAGATCCATTTTGTGCCAATGATGTTTGTTCCTTCTGGTCTAGGAACTAACTCCCATACTTCATGTTGCTTGAATTGGTTCAATTCATCTTGCATTGCTCCAATCCAGTATTCATCAGTTAAAGCCTCCTTAACATTTCTTGGTTCAATTTTAGACACAAAGCAAGATTTTGAGATGATTTCTCTAGATCTTGTAATGACTCCACTGTTAGGATCTCCTATGATGAGTTCTTTAGGATGATCTTTCTGAATTCTGATGGAAGGGTTTTTGCTAGCTTCCTTTGATTCAGAGTCTTCTGCAGTGGTGTTAGGTAAATCATTCTGTTGAGTTGAAGTCTCAAAGAATGTCTCAACATTACAAGGGACATCTGTTTCCTCATGATAATCATCAACTATGACATTTATTGATTCCATCATGACTTTGGTCCTGGAATTGAATACCCTATAAGCTCTGCTGTTGGTGGAGTATCCTAGAAATATTCCTTCATCACTTTTAGGGTCCAGCTTTCTCCTTTGTTCACGATCTGCCAGAATATAGCATTTGCTACCAAATACATGGAAGTACTTCACTGTTGGCTTTCTTCCTTTCCAGAGTTCATAAATGGTGGATGAGGTTCCTTTTCTCAAGGTGACCCTGTTATGGACATAACATGCTGTATTCATAGCTTCAGCCCAAAAATGAATAGGAAGTCTTTTGGCATGTATCATTGCTCTGGAAGATTCCTGTATGGTCCTGTTTTTTCTTTCTACAACTCCATTTTGTTGAAGAGTTATAGGAGAAGAGAATTCATGATTAATTCCTTCTGAGGAACATAATTCATTAAACTTACTGTTTTCAAATTCCTTGCCATGATCACTTCTAATTCTGACAATGCACCCTTCTTTTTCTCTTTGAATTCTTTTGCACAGTTCTTTAAAAACTTCAAATACATCAGATTTTTCCCTAATGAAGTTAATCCAGGTGAATCTGGAAAAATCATCCACAACAACATAAGCATATCTTTTTCCACCAAGACTTTCCACCTGCATTGGTCCCATCAGATCCATATGAAGAAGTTCTAGAACCTTAGAGGTGGTCAGATGTCTTGACTTTGGATGTGACATCCTAGTCTGCTTACCAACCTGACATTCACCACATACTCTCCCTTCATCAATTTGCAGTCTTGGAATCCCTCTGACTTCCTCCATGGATATAATCCTTTTCATTCCTATTATATATAGATGGCCAAGTTTTTGGTGCCACAATTTCACTTCTTTTTCTTCTTTGGCAATAGAACACACAGTAGAGTAATTAGTGTTCTCAGGCTCCCACAAGTAGCAGTTGTCTTTAGATCTGACTCCTTTCATTACAACTTCTTGTTTCTCATTAGTTACAAGACATTTAGATTTTGAGAAGTTGACCTTGAATCCTAGATCGCATAATTGGCTGATACTTATGAGATTAGCAGTCAAGCCTTTTACCAGCAATACTTCATTTAGATTTGGAACTCCAGGACAGTCCAAGTTTCCAACTCCTTTAATTTCTCCTCTAGCACCATCTCCAAAGGTCACATAACTAGTGGTGTGAGGTTTAACATTATTGAGAAGGTTCTTGATTCCAGTCATGTGCTTAGAGCATCCACTGTCAAAGTACCAGTCTTCCTTTGCAGAGACTCTAAGGGAAGTGTGAGCTATCAGGGCAGTAGCCTTTTTCTTCCACTGTGGAGTATATGGTACCTTGTTAGACTTAGGTTTGACACCTGGGTCCTGATTAGGATATCCATATAATCTGAAGCAGAATGGCTTTATGTGACCAAACCTCCCACAATGATGACATCTCCATCTTTGATACTTCTTCTTCATATTTCTCTGTTCACGATGTTGAGTGCTATGTTGAGAAATCTGCTTTGACATTTGTTTGTCAGGCCTGATCTTCTTGTCTATACCAGATTTCTTTGCTGCCACAAATCCTAGACCAGACTTGGTTCCCACATTTTGTCCAACCTGAAGGATTTCTTCCAATTTGTCAGCATCTTGACAGATTTGGTCATCTGGTCCAGTTTTGAGTTTAGCAATTGAACCTCCTCTTCTAGATGAATTATAGTATCAGTGTCTGCCCTTTTCTCAGCCTCCAACTTTATTATGAGTTTTGTTTGTCTCTCATTTTGCTGACAGACTTCAGCACTTCTGATACATAATTTCTTGTAGGAATCAACCAGTTCTTCAAATGTCACTTCCTCATCACTAGAGTCACTATCAGAGTTACAAATACCAGTTAGAGCAGTAACTAGTTTGGCAGATTCTTCTTCAGAATTACTTTCTGAATCACAGTCAGACCAAGTAACAGACATTCCTTTCTTTTGTTTCTTAAGAAAGGTAGGACATTCAGCTCGAATGTGCCCATATCCTTCACATCCATGGCATTGAATTCCTCTGCTTTGATTTCCCTTCTCTTTAGACTTTGGTCTTCTGCTGGAGTCATAAGATCTGTTAATGTCAGAAGGAATGTTCTTGACATTTGACCTTGACTTTGGATCCATTCTCTTGATGAGTTTGTTGAATTGTCTTCCAAGCATGGCTATAGCTTCTGAAATATTTTCTTCTTCAACCTCCTTGTTTTCATCTTCAGCATTAGATACAAGTGCTATGCTTTTGTTTTTCTTGTCGACATTGTCACTGATTCCTATCTCAAAGGTCTGAAGAGACCCAATGAGTTCATCCACCTTCAAATTGCTGATATCCTGGGCTTCCTCTATAGCAGTTACCTTCATTGCAAATCTTTTAGGCAAGGATCTGAGAATCTTTCTCACCAGTTTTTCTTCTGACATCTTTTCTCCCAATGCTCCTGAGGTGTTGGCAATCTCCAAGATGTTCATGTGAAATTCATGAATGGTTTCATCTTCCATCATCCTTAGGTTCTCAAATTTGGTAGTCAGCATCTGAAGCCTTGACATTTTTACTTTGGATGTGCCCTCATGGGTAGTTTTGAGAGTGTCCCAAACTTCCTTGGCCAGTTCACATTGATGTACTAGTCTGAATATGTTTCTATCAATTCCATTGAACAAGGCATTTAATGCTTTGGAATTGCCCAGAGCTAACTCATCTTCTTCTTTGCTCCATTCTTCCTCAGGTTTCAGACTGATTGTCCCATCTTTCTCAGTTATGGTGGGATGGTTCCATCCTTTGTCAGCAGCTCTCCAAGCCTTTTTGTCCAGTGATTTTAAAAAGGCAACCATACGAGGTTTCCAGTAGTCATAATTTGATCCATCCAGAATGGGTGGTCTGTTTCCAAAAACTCCTTCTTTGTCTATAGCGCCAGAAAGTGATATCCCTATATCTCACCCAGTAAGACAGGCAGGGTGCCTGCTCTGATGCCAATTGAAATTCTGGCAGCAGATACTCAATGTCATAGTGAATGTTATGACACCGTATCTGACTTTCTATAAGACAATAAATCAAAAAACAGTAAAGAACACAGTCAATTGTTTACCTAGTTCAGTGTGAAACAACACCTACTCTGGGGGCTACCAAGCCAGGGAGGAAATTCACTATAAGAGATATTAATTCAGGAATAAACCAACCAGTTTATCTCCTTCACTTAAGACTTACCCAATGCAACTTCAATCTAAGTTCAACTTAAACCTGAGTTCCTACTCACTCCCCCTCAATCACAGCAGTGATACTAAACAATTGACTAATGAAATAATGAAGACACTCTTCAGAACAAACACTTGATTATGCTTCACAACTTTTAATCAAGTAACACAAACACTTGTGCTTCAAAGCTTTGAGTGATACTGAAACCTAACTTGACCTTGCTTCAAAGCTTTAATCAAGTGACACAAACACTCTTGCTTCAAAGCTTTGAGTGATACACAACCCTTACAATCAAAACCTACTCCAAGTCACTTATCGTAAATGAAAGTAGAAAAAAATTATGAATATAATGACCTAAAATTGTAGCTCAAAAGAATGATATAATTTAAAAGAAAATGACTATTAGACAAAATCATCATATGGTCTAAACACTAAATAAATTAAAATTATAAAAAGATAAAGGGAGAGGTCCTCATGTTAAATTAATTTAGACACATGTTTGTCTAATGATTAATTTATTAATCATCGACCAAGAATAAGGATTAATCCCCACAAATTTGAAAAAAAAAGTAATTTTGGGGTTGTTGTGTGATATAGTCAACAATCCTATAATAAACCAAGAAAACAAAAATTCTAATAATTTGGAAAGATAGTAGATTTGGAGATAAAATTGTTAATGAATTGTGTCTGAGAAATTCTGGATATTGTGGATTCTTGGTGAATTGTGTATGTGTGAAATCATGGAATTTGTGAATATTATGGATATATCGTGTGAGGGTGATAGTGAAATAATAAAACCATTCGCAATCATTATCATATGGTAAAAATAAAAAATAAAAATTAAAAGAAAGACATAAATTAAAGAAATAACAAGGGAGAGGGCCTCATATAGAAACCTTGGCCAAGAATAGTTGTTGTCTGATATAGACAACAACCCTTGAATAAGCTAAGAAAAAGAAAAAGCAAGTTTTTATGGATACTGCGGAAATTGTGAATATTTTTAGATGAAAAATTTAGACAATGAGGAGTCTTATTTATAGAGTGAGAATTAGGTTAAACAAACTTAACAAGTAAGTTATCCAAAGTGAATGAAAAGACCAAGCCCGATTTCCTAAAAGGAAAGAAAATTAGTAACAAAAAGAAATAAAAAGAACGTCACAAGTGCTCCACAAGAGATTCAAACCCACGACCTTATACTTGTAAGCTTTATTCTTTACCAATTGTGCTATGTTACTCATTTGTAAGTAAACTCAATTTGAAAGAATATGAAAGGTGTGCAGATATTTGCTATTTTTAAAATACAAATAATTTGAAATGAATCATTATATTTTTTAATAGGTTTGAAAGCGAATATTTATAAAAACCAAATAATATTATAAAAACAAAGTTTAAAATATTTTTGACTGGACTTGAGAATGAACATCTATAAAAATCAAATAATATTATAAAAACAATGTTTAAAATAATTTTGACTGTAGAAATAAAAGGGCGGGCAAATTTGGGGTATGACAATTGCCCCTATTTAATCACTCTTCGATTGAATGGTGTGAGAATTCATAGGTCTCGCATATTCGAATCAGAGGATTATTAAATAGTGGAAGACCCTAAAATTTGACCAAAGATTTATTAAACAAGGATACACTGATATAGCACACCCCATAGCTCAAAGAAACAGACAAGGGTGATGATGTATCATCCTACCAGAGTTTAAATAAAGATATGTGAATGAAGGGTAAGTTTGACCGAGATACGAAGACGCAAATAACTCACCAATACTTTGAAAAGAGATCGTAGATTCTTTTGCATATTTACAAAAACTAAAGTCTTGGAAAGGATGACTTACTAATGCTTGAAGTCTAATATAGTAAGTTTGTGACGTGGATTTTATATATTCATCGCAATCTAGGGGATGAATAACATAAAGCTCAATAACACATTGCTGCTTAGAGACTAATGCCATGAGCCAAAGATTTTTCTTATACCTATCACAGCCTAATGGATAGGTAACATAAGCTTGAAACCAGATATTTGGAACTTGGAAGGACAAAGTTGGTTGTGTCAGCCCTCAACTAAGATTTGATAACCAAATGGAATAAGCTAGATTTGAAGAGATGGAACCCAAATTCACTGATGATGTTTGGTT
Source organism: Vicia faba (assembly GCA_948472305.1). Taxonomy (NCBI): domain Eukaryota; kingdom Viridiplantae; phylum Streptophyta; class Magnoliopsida; order Fabales; family Fabaceae; genus Vicia; species Vicia faba. Next base: position 659,507,148 of record OX451737.1, read on the forward strand.
CTGTCAGCCCTCAACCACAACTATCAACATGAAGAACACCAAATTCATGATGATGTCGGTTGTGTCGCCCTCAACAACAACTATCAACATGTAGGAAATATGCCCCAAATTCACGATGATGTCGGTTGTGTGACCCTCAAACATAACTATCAACATGAAGAATTCCAAATTCATGATAATGTCAGTTGTGTCGTCCTCAACCAAGTCTATCAACCCGAAGAAGATAAGCACCAAATTCACGATGAATTCAGTTGTGTCGCCCTCAACCACAACTATCAACGTGAAGAACACCAAATCCATGATGAAGTCGGTTGTGTCATCCTCAACCACAATTATCAACATGAAGAAAATAGACACCAAATTCACAATGAAGTTGTTTGCGTCGTCCTCAACCACAACTATCAACGTGAAGAACACCAAATATATGATGAAGTCGGTTGTGTCATCCTCAACCACAACTATCAACATGAAGAAAATAAACACTAAATTCACGATGAAGTCGGCTGTGTCGTCCTCAACCATAACTATCAATGTGAAGAACACCAAATCTATGATGAAGTCGGTTGTGTCGTCCTTAACCACAACTATCAACATGAAGAAAATAAACACCAAATTCACGATGAAGTCAGTTGCGTCGTCCTTAAACACAACTATCAACCTGAAGAACACCAAATCCTTGATGAAGTCGGTTGTGTTGTCCTCAACAACAACTATCAACATGAAGAAAATAAACACAAAATTCACGATGAAGTTGGTGGTGTCGTCCTTAACCATAACTATCAACGTGAAGAACACCAAATCTATGATGAAGTCAGTTGTGTCATCCTCAACCACAACTATAAACATGAAGAAAATAAACACCAAATTCACGATGAAGTTGGTTGTGTTGTCCTCAACCATAACTATCAACGTGAAGAACACCAAATCTATGATGAAGTCGGTTGTGTCGTCCTCAACCACAACTATCAACATGAAAAAACTAAATAAAAAATTCATGGTGAAGTCGGTTGTGTCGTTCTCAACCACAACTATCAACGTGAAGAACACCAAATACATGATGAAGTCGGCTGTGTCGTCCTCAACCACAACTATCAACATGAAGAAAATAAACACCAAATTTACGATGAAGTCGGTTGTGTCGTCCTCAACCATAAATATCAACATGAAGAACACCAAATAAATGATGAAGTCAATTGTGTCATCCTCAACCACAACTATCGACATGAAAAAAATAAACACCAAATTTTCTTAAAGTTTTAACTATAAAGTTTGCACAGATAAGCTTGCTAATGATGAACCCCAAGAAAATTTGTAATTCTAACCAAAGTAGCTCTGCAAGATGCACTGCATGCATAATACCCTAAATTGATGTGCTATCCAGGTGTGATGTATGCCCAACATGTTTACAATGTGTATGTAAAAAAAATTCTCATGTGCTTATGCCCCAAATGCTTGTATGTGTATGCCCCAAGTATGTGTATACTCCCAGTATGTGTACATGCCCTGAATGTATATGCCCCAAGTATTTTGAAAATGTTTTTGATAATTCTGCTATGTTAAACCATCGGGTTCTTGTAGCCACCTAATTCCTAACATTGTTTGTTGCCAATTATCATATCTCCAAGTTAATTTGAATTTGGTGAAAAGTGTCAGCAAGACTTTGATGTCTATATCGTAGGTGCAGGCAGAGGTATGGACGTAGATGTGGATGTTGGTATAGATGTTGATATAGTTGTAGATGTAGGAATGGGCATAGAAATAGGTGTGGATGTGGATGTGGACGCAGGTGTATACGTAGGCGTAGGCGTGGATGCAGGCATGAATTTTCTTTCGATGTTTTTCTAACCAGAATAACCTTTGATGCATTATCAAATTCTCTTTAGTGTTTCCGTATGTTAGATGCACTAAATTTTGTAAATGGCCTTGAGATTTTGATAAGGTTATGCATACGTCATGCTTGATATTAGGCTTTTCAACGAGAAATCTATTGCCGAGATTTCCAAGGAATCTACTTCCTAGATTCTGTCGAGAACTACCTTCTGTCGAGGCCTTCTAGATAATCATCTGCCAAAATTAACCAGGAGAATCTACTGCCGAGATTTATTGTGAATACCTTCTGCCGAGTTCTTCCGGATAATCAACTGCCTTGATTAACCAGGGGAATCTACTGCCGAGATTCTATTGAGAATTACCTTCTGCCGAGGTCTTTTGAAAAATCAACTACCGTGATCAACCAGGGGAATCTACTGCCAAGATTCGTTCGTAAGCTACCTTCTGCCGAGGTGTTCCAGCTAATCAACTGTCGTGATCAACCAGGAGAATCTACTGCCGAGATTCAATTGGAAACTACCTTCTACTGAGGTCTTCAGGATGATAAACTGTCGTGGTCAACCAGGAGAATCTACTACCGAGATTCAATGTAGAATTACCTTATGCCGAGGTCTTTTGGAAAATCAACTTCCGTAATCAATTAGGGGAATCTACTTCCGAGATTCAACCTAGAATTTGTAGCTTAATTGACAATGATGATTGTCTTCACATAAAACAAGGTTTTATGCTATGCGCGCAAATATCATTGATGCATGAAATGAGATGATTTATTGATGGATGAAATGTAATGATTGATTGGTATATGTAATTAATGACTTGGATATATGTAAATGGATGTTGGATTTTAAAATGCGAATGCGTAATTGGGCTTTTTGAGATATGCTTGACCCATGCTGTCGAAATTCGTTAGATGGATGAGATGAATAATATGGCTTGATTCTGGATCGAGGAGCCCTAATGCATGATTTATGCAGCCTTATGCTTTATGATTATAGCTTGAATGCTCTTTTTTTAATGGTGCCCCCTGTGATGAGTCGTGGATGATTAAAGCGTGGAGGTTTTCCTATGCAACAAGGTTGCTTATCACATGATGGTTGAGTGTTGTGTTTGCATGATCTCCTGATACTCGTTTCAAACTTGAAGATTGTTGATGTAGAAGAGAGGTTCACTGGAGATTATGAAAGTGCACGGAGAGCTTGCCCCTATGTGGATTGTCTTTCCTTAATTTGTTGGTAGGATTTTGGAAGAGATTCTCTTTGATATAAGCTTGGAAATAGTTTGATCATAATGTGGATGACCCTACTATTTTGTGTTATGCCCCTGATTAAAAGATTCTTGAAAATGCTCGGCTTTGATGAACCATTTTGAACCAACTCCCTTTTGATCGAGCCTTATAGTGGTTTACCCCACCATTCGAATTTTGAAATGATACGCTCCTCAATCTCCAGGATATTGAGGAAGCACCCTCAGAAGGATCTTAGACCTTTCCATGAATTTTTCATAGGTTTCCCCAAGTATTTAGAGTTTGACAAGTTTGTACTTGAAGTTGTTTGAAGGGGAATTTGGACCCTACGTGCAGTAGGAAGAACTTGGTACGTACTGCCCCAACATTTGAATCTTAGGAGGTCGCCCCTACTTTCAGGCCTTGAGAGGTTTGTTAAAATGATGAAACCGAGTCATACCATGTTGTGGTATGACTTGATTAAGGAATTCCCGTTTGAAAGATATGCCCCTTGTTGAACAGTGCTCTGAAATTTGACCCAAGTTGATTAAATCTTGGAATGATCACCCCTTGTCAACAATACCTTCGTGTGATATACCCATATGATCATTAGTCTTTGCCTCTATTTATATGGGTCCTCTTAGATGCTTTGCCTCTGTTTATAGGGGTCCTCTTAGATGCTTTGCCTCTAGTTAGAAGCTTCTTGGAAATGTCGCCTTTGATCAGACCTTTTTGAAATCTCCTTGATGCCAAGTATTGATTCGTAGGTAAAATTGTACATTTTGAAAAAGTAATTCCGCTTGATACGCATGCAAGTTCTTGAAATCGAAATTGATTATTTGAAAAGAAAATGGAAGATTAGAAGATGAATATTTGAAGAAGCGAAGTATTTAGAAATAGTTTTAACAAACATAGGAGTGAGTTTAACACAAATATTACTCAGTATGCTTTCATAGTGAACTTAACTTCAATTAGGACTTTTAAAGGGTATAATATGGCCATAGTTCATGGTTTAAGAAACAAAATATATAAGGCTCAAAATTTATTCAGCCCACCCCATTCTCCTTGATGTTCTTCAATCCTAAGTTCAATTAATCCAACAGATGCGTTTAATCCCCAAGAGAAATTTTGTAGTCACGTAGATGATGATATGCATAGATAAAGATCCATGCGCTAATGAAAATCATTGATAAGATCCTAAGCATTGATAAGATCCATGCATTGATGACAAGACTTGATTATTCTTGATATGGAAATCACAAGATTGTTCTCCAATTTATTCATTTTTAATTTCTTATTTTGCATGGACCAATTCCTTTTGAATTTGCGGTCCATCGGGATGCCCTAACTTTTGCCTAAGTCAAGTTTTGATTTCCTTTGACTTAGAGGGCTTTCTCTTTTAAAAAAATAATTTATTTTGTTGCTTTTGATTTTGAAAATTTGTGACTACCACGCCGATTGTGGTAAGCTTCGTCTTCATCGTTTCCTTGATCTTGATTGATGTACTGAAGAAGAAGATGTCGTGGAATTTTTCTTTGTTGATTCCTCAATCTTGGATGATGAACGCGGGAAAGATGATGTGCTCGATTATTCTCTCAATGATGTATCTAGGAAAGAGATATGCTTGAACCTTTGCTTAGATTGTTTAGATTCTCCTAGGATTTGAATGCATCATCGAATTAATTGAAATCTACCCTGCCCCTGGTTAAGATTAAGGTTTTTTTAGAAAATAGAAAGAACTCTGACTTCTGGATCGAGGGGGTTAACTACGTATTAACTCCTTATTTCTCTACTATTTAGGAAGTTAAACAATGCCTTACATCTTCAGCTAAGCCTAACTACTAAAAATTCGATTATTTTGTATTTTCATCATACGTCAGCAAAATTCGATTATTTTTTGTATTTTCATCATACGTCAGCAAAATTCGATTATTTTGTATTTTCGTCATTCTCCATCAAAGTTTGTTAAAGTTATGCAATGGAAGATAGAAAAGAATAATAGAAAGTCGTTGATTATTTTTGGAATGGATCAATTTCAAAAACATGCATGCTTACTTTATTAGAATTACTTGACCAAAGAGTACAAAGTTTATAACAAATAACACTTAGCAAGAAAGAAATCATGATTTGAAATGATAAAGGCCTAATAATATAGAGATAAGCCCTCTTGTTGATCCACTGACTTTAGGGGATCCTTCTTAGTCTTAAGATTTGTCAAAGCAAGGGCGACCATTCACCAATGAGACCCCTTCTTCAAAAGTCAATTGCTTATTGCCGATCAAGTCTTGGACCTTGTGTCTGAAAGCCCAACATTTTTCTATAGTGTGTCCCATGGAATTGGAATGATACTCGCACCTGGCATTTGCATCATACCTAGGCAGGAGTTCCCCACTCGGAGGACTCAGTGACTTCTGCTCTACCAAAGATGCCTTGAGTAAATGATGTAGCAGTTGACTGTGCGATATGGGAAGCGGATCAAATCTCCTAGGTGATAGATTTTGTCTTTTCCTTTGTTGGGAATATTCCTTATGTTGATAAGGTTGTTGTAGTCACTGTTAAGGCGGGGGACTTTCCCACAGTGGTGGCATCTATGATGTTGAATAAGCTTGTGGCTGGGATGATGAAGGGTTACCTTCACTTATCAGTAATAATTGCATGATCAAGTTCATTTGAGTCTTCAACTGGTGTACCTCCTCCTTCAACAACTCTTAATCTCTTTTGAGTTCCTCCATGTCTTCTTGGGACATGCTTTGAGTTTGTTTATGAGTATCGAGAATCTTGCTAGCTGGATCACAGTTGGATAAGGGTGGAAGTGTAAATGATATGAACTTTGTTCAAATGGATGAAAATGAAAATGTATGAAGATGCTTGGGTATGCAAAAACATTTTTTTCTTTTAGGTATGCACAAAAGTTTCATGGATATGCAATGCAGCGTAGATGTAGTATGATGGTAGACGCAGGGGTACCCTATACAGGTTTGATGATGGTATCCTACTCTGACTCAGAAGTTGAGACAGGCAGAGGTTCCTTGAGGATTATGGATAATGAAAGATGATGAGGAGTCCCTACAGGATAGGGATTACGACATAGGTGGAAGCCCTACGGGCTTGAGATAATAGTGGATGGAAAGATAACCCTTGCGCGTTTACAAATTGTAGTGGTCTTCGTGAAAGGTACCCTTAGAAGGAAGGCTCCTAGCTTTGGCATACAAATATTATACCCTCCCCATAAGGTGGTTTCCTTAAGGCTAACATGAATAACACTAGAGGGAAAGGCATAAGGGCCTCCCTTAAGCGGAGTCTCTTTACAGACCGAAACCTTTCGTCTCTAGGTCATGAAAGGTCTCATTATGAGTTTTTGGTTTAAAGGACGTACAAAGAGTCATAGGTGTCATTCCAAAGTCCTACTTCCCAAGAGGATGTCTCTTGAGAGGTATTACTTTTTGTGCAATTCCACCGACTCTAGGTGAAGTCGTCACATAAACTCATAGGCTTGATGTAACCCCTTGGCTAATAGACGAATCTTCTTTCTAAGGATTTTTGAAAATATTTTTGCAAAATTTTAAATCCCACCACAGATATAACATGATAAAATATAATAAGCAGAAAAAATGAATAAATAAATAAAGAAAAAATAAAAAAAATCCTAAAAAATAAGCAAAACCCTAAAACCTAAAGAAAAGGCTTCTAAGCCTAGGGTTGAGTCCCCAACAAAGTCACTAGCTGTTGTAACTGGTTTTAAATTCAGAGTCGCCACCCTTAATTTTTATTCTACGAAAGGGAGTATAAAGGAATAACCCTAAAGTTTAGAGATTCTAGATTTGGACTCGGTTCTAAACGAGGGGAAGGTATTAGGCACCCCTTATCTACCTTGTTCACAAGGATACTAGGTTTAGAAGCGCGATATTTAGGAAATAGGGTTTTTTATTCTTTTATTAAGAAAAAGAGTTTTAATTTTAATTACGGGGAACTTGCCACGATTTTAATCGTATACCTATGTATCCTTCTAGGAGGAATCAGAGTCCTATTTTGTAGTTCGCAGTGGGTTGATGTTTTTATAGGATTGCATAGAATTGATTTTGAATTATCCTTGAACCTTGTCTGGGTTGAAAAATATGTGAGCGTAGACATAGTTCGCAGTTAATTCAAAAATAATTCTCCTTAATCCTTCTTCGAAAATGATCTTGATTTTGATTATGTTAGTAAAAATGATTTGAGATTGGTTAGTTGTTTTGAGTGTAGAGTAGGGTAGTTTGATATTGTCTCCTCATCACGTGGCTAGATATTGGCCACGTGTCGCTCGCGGATGGTGAAGTTAGTGAGTTACGTGGGTTTTAATTGTTTGATTTTTGAATAATAAACTGGTAGACGATGCGTCGACCGATTTAATTACTCAAAGATGGACATCCTATTATTAATGGAATGTTTGAATTAATTATTTTTTTTTGAATTTTCGAATCATGTACAAGTTTGTTGAATTATCTTTCTTTTAATGATAATAGTTTAGCTAAATTAAGTTAAAACATTAACTATATTTACTAAAATAAAATAAATACTATCAAAGGGGTGTAAGGTTAAATAAGGAGCTGATTTAACAAAATATGTAGAAACTAAAATAATAAAAGGCCCAAGCCCAATTATTCTAAGACCTAATTCCCAACATAATATTGATAATTAAATTATAACAAAGAGAAAAAATGAACCAAAGAAAGCGTACCAGTAAAGATCGGCGCAACTCGTCAGTCTTAATGTTCCACACCTTGAATTATATTTGACTTTTCAAACCAAATAATATAGCAAATAACAACTTGACATTTGGAATTATTAATTATAAAACAAAACGAAGTGGTGCATATATATTTACAGATGAAATAAATCAATTTTATTTTTTTTCAGATCTGTAGGTGTTTAGGTATTGGCTTGCATTTTTGGTAAATTCCAAGTATATGTGTGAATGTCATGACTGATGTCATAACATTCTAGTTCAGGTTGTACTAGCTCTTTAGGTACATGTGCAGAAAAATATTGTAACTCAAATACTGATGTTTATAAGTGTGTATCTGAGCATGTTTGCAAAATGATCACATTTTACTAATCAGTAGACAGGTTTTCTCAGATGTCATAACAGATGTTATGACATCCTGTTCTGAACTAGCAGGATTACAGGATTGGATAAGTCTGAGTTTTTTCAGGAAATAACTCAGTCCTTCCTAAACAGAATCCTGCGTTTTCTGAGGAGTAACCTAGCTCAATCCTAACCTGATCAATGAAGTACTGTGACCTGGTCTTAAGGTCAAACGGAATCAACCCTAGGTTTTTGGAAACCCTAACTGAAGTTGCAGCTGCTATATATTCAACAGAGCTGCGGTTTTTGAGATTATCCCTGCTGATTGATTAGAAGATCAAGGTTGTAATCTGTATAGATTTGTTTATTGTACTCCAAGCAATTATCATTGTGATAAGTGTCTTGGAATAGGCTTAAATTGTAAGGGTTGTGTAGCACTCAAAGCTTTGAAGCAAGAGTGTTTGAATGTTACTTGACTAAAGCTGTGAAGCAGAGTCAAGTTAGTTGTGTACATCACTCAAAGCTGTGAAGCACGAGTGATTGTGTTACTTGATTAAAAAGCTGTGAAGCTTAATCAAGTGTGTGTTTTGAAGAGTGTCTTCAACAATTCTCAAGTCAAATTTGTTTATGTATCACTGCTGTGATTGAGGGGGAGTGAGTAGGAACTCAGGTTTAAGTTGTACTTAGATTAGAATTGCATTGGGTAGGTCTTAAGTGAAGGAGATAAACTGGTTGGTTTATTCCTGAATTAACATCTCTTATAGTGGATTCTCTCCCTGGCTTGGTAGCCCCCAGAGTAGGTGTTGTTGCACACTGAACTGGGTAAACAATTGACTGTGTTATTTACTGCCTTTGTATTTACTGTCATATAGTAAGTCAGATACGGTGTCATAACATTGGACGTGACATTGAGTATCTGTAGCCAGAATTTTCAATTGGCATCAGAGCAGGCACCCTGCCTGTATTACTGGGTGAGATCTAGGGATATCACTTTCTGGCACTATGGACAAAGAAGGAGTTTTTGGAAACAGACCACCCATTCTGGATGGAACTAATTATGACTACTGGAAACCTCGTATGATTGCCTTCCTAAAATCTCTGGACAAAAAGGCTTGGAGAGCTGCTGACAAAGGATGGATTCATCCCACCATAACTGAAAGAGATGGGACAATCAGCCTGAAGCCTGAGGAAGATTGGAGTAAAGAAGAAGATGAGTTAGCTCTGGGAAATTCAAAAGCCTTAAATGCCTTGTTCAATGGAATTGATAGAAACATCTTCAGATTAGTACATCAATATGAACTGGCCAAGGAAGTTTGGGACACCCTCAAAACTACTCATGAGGGCACTTCCAAAGTAAAGATGTCAAGGCTTCAGATGTTGACCACTAAGTTTGAGAATCTAAAAATGATGGAAGATGAAACCATCCATGAATTTCACATGAACATCTTGGAGATTGCCAACACCTCAGGAGCACTGGGAGAAAAAATGTCAGAAGAAAAACTGGTGAGGAAGATTCTCAGATCCTTGCCTAAAAGATTTGCAATGAAGGTGACTGCCATAGAGGAAGCCCAGGACATTAGCAAGTTGAAAGTAGATGAACTTATTGGGTCTCTTCAGACTTTTGAGATGGGAATCACTAATGATGTCAAAAAGAACAAAAGCATAGCACTTATGTCCAACACTGATGTTGAAGAAAACATTTCAGAAGCTATAGCCATGCTAGGAAGACAATTCAACAAACTCATCAAAAGAATAGATCCAAAGTCAAGGTCTAATGTTCATAGCATTTCCTCTGACATTGACAGTTCCAGCAAAAGATCAAGGTCAGATGGGAAGGGAGTTCAAGGCAGAGGAATTCAATGCCATGGTTGTGAAGGATATGGGCATATTCGAGCTGAATGTCCTACCTTTCTTAAGAAACAAAAAGGAATGACAGTTACTTGGTCCGACTGTGATTCAGAAAGTAATTCTGAAGAAGAGACTGCCAAACGAGTTACTGCTTTAACTGGTGTTTGTACCTCTGAAAGTGATGAAGAGGTGACTTTTGAAGAACTGGCTGAAACATACAAGGAATTGTGTATCAGAAGTACTGAAGTCTGTGTGCAGAATAAGAAACAATCAAAACTCATCATAAAGATGGAGGCTGAAAAACGGGAAAACCTTGAAACTATAAGTCTTCTAGAAGGAGAAGTTCAATTGCTGAATTCACAACTGGATCAAATGACAAAATCTGTCAAGATGTTGACAAATGGAACTGACAAATTGGAAGAGATCCTACAGATTGGACAAAATGTGGGAAATAAATCTGGTCTAGGATTTATGAAAGCAACGAAATCTGGTTCTGGTAGGCAAATGCCAAAACAGATGTCTCAACACAACTCTCCACATCAGGGACAGAGACACATGAAGAAGAGGTACCAAAGATGGAGATGTCATCATTGTGGGAAATATGGTCACATAAAGCCTTTCTGCTACAGACTACATGGATATCCTAATCAGAAATCAGATGTCAGACCTAAGTCTAAAAAGGTACCACACGCTCCTCAATGGAAGAAAAAGGCTATTGCACTAATAGCACACACTTCCCTGAAGATCTCAGCAAAGGAAGATTGGTACTTTGACAGTGGATGTTCCAGACACATGACTGGATTCAAAAATCTCCTCAATAATGTTATGCCTCACACCACCAGTTTTGTGACCTTTGGAGATGGTGCTAAAGGAGAAATCAAAGGAGTTGGTAATTTGGACTACCCTGGAGTTCCAAGTCTGAATAAGGTACTGCTGGTAAAAGGGTTGACTACTAATCTCATCAGCATCAGTCAATTATGTGATCTAGGATTCATGGTCAACTTCTCAAGATCTGAATGTCTAGTGTTTAATGAAAAACTAGATATTGTAATGAGAGGAATAAAATCCAAAAATAACTGTTATGTGTGGCAGCCTGAGAACACTGATATCCACACTTTGAGTCAAATCATCAAAGAAGAAAAAGATATGAAACAGTGGCAGCATAAACTTGAAGGAATGAAAAGAGCTATTCCTATGGAAGATGTCAGAAGAACTCCTAAACTACAGGCTGATAATATATGTGATGTGTCAAAGAACAAGTCTCATAAATTCTGTTCTAAAAAATTCTGGTCAACACAGTTGCTATCTGAAGACAATGTTACACAAGATGTTGTGACATTGTGGTGTGATAATCTGAAAACATTCAACATTTCCTTAAACCCTATTGACTTTGGAGAGAAGAAATCATTTGAACTGAAACATAGGTTCTCTAAGCTTCAGCTAACTGATTCTTCTATCAAGGCGCTTGTTGGAAATCAACTTGAAAATTTGAAGGGCAGATTGGGTATTCACCAACATGAGAAATTATAGCAATTAGTTTTGCTGAAAACAAGGGTTGAAGGGATTAATTCTATTAAGTCTATATTTAGTGGGTTGATCATATTCATTCACAATTCCTTCAAAAGCCTTCAGAAGTTGAAAAGACTCCCTTGTACTCCCTATCTCTCTCATCCTTGCAACCTGTTTTCTCCTCCCAATCAAAGAGCTTTCTCAAATTGCTACTGCTACTCAACGTTAAACACAATGTCTCAGACATCATCTTCCACTATGGCGGCTTCGTCTCACTCATCATCATCGTCATCTGATCAAGATTCTAGGGCAATCACGACATGCATAGAATCTGAAGTACTTGAGGTCACTCCTCTCAGGGAGATGGCAACTAACCCAGCCAAAATCAAGAAGCTCAGGACCAGACATGCAGGAAGAGCTCAAGCTGCAGTCTCTGGTAATTCTTCTCTTCCTTCATCTACTATACCTAATAACGAAGGAACAGTTCAAATACACCAAGCCATTGCTAGACTGGTTACTAGCATTCTGAGTGGCAACCAATCTGTACCGGGGATTTCTATTCCTTTGAATCAATCTGAGAGTCCAAATGTGGAAGGTTCTGAAAATATAGATGTCACTGAGGATGTTGTGACACCAAAAGACAACATTCAGAATCCCTCTGAAAAGGCTGCTGATCCACCTATCATTGATGTGGATGAAGAGTACTCAGATAATGAACTGATTGCTAATGTGAACCCTAGCATTGCTAGGAGATTGATGAAAAGAAAAAGTAGTGAGACTGTTAAACCTAAGAAGTCCAAGGCTGAAGGGATGGCTGAAAAAATTCAGACTAAAGGGAAGAAGGCACAGGTGCTGACTGCTAGACAACCAATCTCCAAGAAAAGAAAAGAACCTGAAACTTCTGACTCTGATGATGAATCAGAATTTGAGATTGACATTGACAATGTTCCCATCAGAAGGAAGCTCCCTTCCAGCAAGATTTCTAGAGTGCCTGAAGTGCCAACTGACAACATCTCCTTTCATCATCCTGATAATGCAAACAGGTGGAAGTATGTTTGCTTGAAGAGAATAGCCTTGGAGAGAGAACTCAACAATGATGCTTTGGAGTGCAAAGACATCATGGAGCTGATCAGGAATGCTGGGCTAATAAAGACTGTGATGAAGTTTGACAAATGTTATGAAAATCTGGTTAAAGAGTTTGTAGTGAACCTATCCAATGATTGTGCTGATGGGAGGTCAGCTGACTTTGAGAGTGTGTTTGTTAGAGGAAGAAGGGTCAAGTTCTCTCCATCAGAAATCAACAAGTTTCTTGGAAGAACGAATAAGGACTGTCCTGATCTAGAGGCAACTGACAATGAAGTATGCTTGACCATCACTGCCAGGCAAGTAAAGTGCTGGCCATTGAAAGGGAAGTTGAATGCTAGTAAACTCAGCATGAAATTTGCCATCTTGCATAAAATAGGTGCAGCAAACTGGGTGCCTACAAATCACAAATCAACCATCTCCACAGGATTGGGGAGATTCATCTATGCTGTAGGAACCAAGACTGTCTTTGACTATGGAAGGTACATTTTTGAACAAACCTTGAAGCATGCTGGCAGTTATGCTGTCAAAGGACCAATTGCCTTTCCCTCCCTCCTTTGTGGAATCATCCTTGCACAATATCCTGACATACTTGTAGCAAGAGATACAGTCTGCAAAAGAGCCCCTGCCCTTGGCCTGCACTACAAACTGTTTCAGGGATCCCATGCTCCAGACATTGTCATAACATCAGCTGAGACATCGTCTGCAAAGAGCCAGTCCAAAACATCAGATGTCATAGCTGTCTTAAAAGAAACTTGCAAAGATCTGGATGCTAGAAAAAGGACCCTAGAAGCACTAATTGCCAAGCTAGAAAAGGAAGAAGCTGAAGCAAGCATGAGGGAAGAAGATGAAGGACAGCTCAACAGTGAAGAAAGTGGCTCCTCTGAGTCTGATGACAGTACTTGAAGGATGATTGCTGCTTGGTGGTGTTGCTGGTGGAGTTTGGAAGTATGTTCTGCTATTGTCTGCTGCTGATCTCATTATTTTGTCTTGGATAACTGTATAACTTTATAAACATGTAATCTTTGGCCCATTTGTGGCTAAAGTGGGGGAGAATATTTGGTACTGCTTAATTAGTACTTAACACTATATTTTTCTGCTGTCATTTATTTCTGCTGCTATCTATCTATCTCTGATTGTTTAGGGACTTTAGCCAAAAATCTGCCAAAGGGGGAGTTTGTAGGTGTTTAGGTATTGGCTTGCATTTTTGGTAAATTCCAAGTATATGTGTGAATGTCATGACTGATGTCATAACATTCTAGTTCAGGTTGTACTAGCTCTTTAGGTACATGTGCAGAAAAATATTGTAACTCAAATACTGATGTTTATAAGTGTGTATCTGAGCATGTTTGCAAAATGATCACATTTTACTAATCAGTAGACAGGTTTTCTCAGATGTCATAACAGATGTTATGACATCCTGTTCTGAACTAGCAGGATTACAGGATTGGATAAGTCTGAGTTTTTTCAGGAAATAACTCAGTCCTTCCTAAACAGAATCCTGCGTTTTCTGAGGAGTAACCTAGCTCAATCCTAACCTGATCAATGAAGTACTGTGACCTGGTCTTAAGGTCAAACGGAATCAACCCTAGGTTTTTGGAAACCCTAACTGAAGTTGCAGCTGCTATATATTCAACAGAGCTGCGGTTTTTGAGATTATCCCTGCTGATTGATTAGAAGATCAAGGTTGTAATCTGTATAGATTTGTTTATTGTACTCCAAGCAATTATCATTGTGATAAGTGTCTTGGAATAGGCTTAAATTGTAAGGGTTGTGTAGCACTCAAAGCTTTGAAGCAAGAGTGTTTGAATGTTACTTGACTAAAGCTGTGAAGCAGAGTCAAGTTAGTTGTGTACATCACTCAAAGCTGTGAAGCACGAGTGATTGTGTTACTTGATTAAAAAGCTGTGAAGCTTAATCAAGTGTGTGTTTTGAAGAGTGTCTTCAACAATTCTCAAGTCAAATTTGTTTATGTATCACTGCTGTGATTGAGGGGGAGTGAGTAGGAACTCAGGTTTAAGTTGTACTTAGATTAGAATTGCATTGGGTAGGTCTTAAGTGAAGGAGATAAACTGGTTGGTTTATTCCTGAATTAACATCTCTTATAGTGGATTCTCTCCCTGGCTTGGTAGCCCCCAGAGTAGGTGTTGTTGCACACTGAACTGGGTAAACAATTGACTGTGTTATTTACTGCCTTTGTATTTACTGTCATATAGTAAGTCAGATACGGTGTCATAACATTGGACGTGACATTGAGTATCTGTAGCCAGAATTTTCAAGATCCAATTCCTCTTCTCTCAATTTTAGTTCTGAATTGTGAACCTGCATCAATTATTTTATAGCCTGCATTCTATTGTTAGTATAACTTACAAATTTGTTGTTGTTAACGATTAATGAATATTAATGATCATAAATCGATTTTTGTTTTATATTTATGGTACTTTTTGAATGCTTGGCATATGAATGAATGGGCATGGTTAGTAATGATGGATATTGAATTATGGTTTAAAGTCTGACTTTAAGGTTATCATGAAATGATGATATTGTTATGAATGATAGAGATTGAAATCATTGAAGGTGGGTGAGGTTAATGATCTCTATGTGAGTGAGTGTTATGTATAAAAATGTATGTACGTAGGTTTTTTTTACAAACATGGTTTGGGACTCTATGGGTTTGTTATAACAAAATAAAGGTCACAGAGTTGGTGTAAAAATTCCGATGTATGTTTTCTGTGCCAACACCGAAAAAAGGGTAACAATTTTTTTGATATGTAAGAAAAATATGTATGTTGAAATATAGACATTTACGTGAATGAAAGAGGGGTAGAAATCTGCTAGTGAATGAAAGTGGCCCCTTGTCAAATATACAATGTGTGATCGTGAATATTCGTGAATGAAAGTAGAAAAAGAATGATATAATTTAAAAGAAAATGACTATTAGACAAAATCATCATATGGTCTAAACACTAAATAAATTGAAATTATAAAAAGATAAAGGGAGAGGGCCTTATGTTAAATTAATTTAGACATATGTTTGTCTAATGCATAATTTGTTAATCATCGACCAAGAATAAGAATTAGTCACCAAAAATTTGTAAAAAAAGTAATTCCGGGGTTGTTGTCTGATATAGTCAACAACCCTATAATAAACCAAGAAAACAAAAATTCTAAGAATTTTGAAAGATAGTAGATTTGGAGATGAACTTGTTAATGAATTGTGTCTGTGAGAAGTTCTGGATATTGTGGATTCTTGGTGAATTCTGTATGTGTGAAATTATGGAATTTGTGAATATTGTGGATATATCGTGTGAGGGTGATAGTGAAATAATAAAACCATTAGCAATCTGTCATACCCCAATTTTTGACCTAAGATCCCATCTTCATTTGCATTTTTCATATAACATCAAGATCACGAAACATGGTCGGTTTTTAACTCTCTCACCTCCGAGCATTGCTTATGCAGAGATTATCAAGTGTTGTGAACATATTATCTTATGCATGACTAACTTCTAATCAAACACAAAGTGGATGATTTTGTTTTCGTGTACAGAGACATGGCTGAATCTAGAGCATCAGGTGTTGCACCTCAGCTAAAGTTTTATGGGTCTTGAGGTTTCTTCATAAGATAAAGTCTCTTTCATCTGGATCCCGAGCGATGAACTATGTATAATTAGGGTTTTTGAAGTTTGGCTATAATGGATTTCATTCTCCTCAAGTTACGGGGCAATTTCTCATTCAAATTCATCAGATCTCAGATTAGGGTTTACTTCCCTATTATTTGTCAAGGGACTAGATTTTTGGATCCATTGTTATTGTGAAATTCTTCTTTCATTTGCTCCAAATACTTCTCAAGAGCAAGATTTTAGGGTTGCAACTTGCTAATGTTAAGATTCTCTCCTTATTTTCAACTGAGGAGACTATGGACCAGGGTTTTATGGATTCTCAACATCTCAAGTCACCTTCTTCATTCAACATGCATCTTAGATGAATTTGAGTTTGTTAATACCATAGTTTCTGTAATCACTTCAGGGGAGAATCTTGTGATCCAGGTTTCGTCCTCGTGTTCTCAAATCATCTTCATTTAAAGGGACTTGTGTTTGTGTTAATTTCATCAACTTGAAAAGGCTTTGTCTCAATAAAGAATGCACTAAGTTTTCTTTTGAGAATTTATTGATTCAAAGTTTTCTTTTTGGTTCATGTCACATTTTGATGGTTAAGGAAAAGATGTTGTATCAAGGTGTTGTGGTTGAATTGAGTTTAAAACACAACATGGAAATTTATTGAATGCACTTTTGTGAATAACAAATCTTGATTAAAAGTCTTATGATCATGATTTGTCAATATTTGATTTGAGGCTAGGATAAGAAGGTTCGTTATTCCAAGTGATTGTTCTAAAACATTTGATTCAAGAAAAGTTGAAAGATTCATGGCGTACTTGGAAGACAAGATACAAATGTTAAAATTCAAAGAAAATGTAAATTTGAAAGAAATAGTTTGAAACTTCATTCATTTCATTCAAGGCATGGATTCAAAATTCATACAAATTCAAGATTAACCTTTTTCCATCATTATCATCAAAACAAGCCCATTACAAATGCATTCAAGATTATAAGTAATTACAAGTTCTAAAAAAAGTCATTACACAAAACAAATTCCATCAAACCACTTCCATAATTTCATTCAAATTCATCCATAATTCTTTCCAAATGTTATTACATATCATATTGTGTACATTTTGAAACAAGAAGCAAAAGGGAAATTAAATCTACAGGATGATATGTTTCTAAGTGACCAATTGATACAATTTGATTAAACTTTATGCTCCAAATTTTTTGCTGTCCACTCTGCATATCATCCCTGCAAAAGATAGATTAAAATCTGCAAATACACCAAGCATAATAGTCCAAAACAAAGCCAAAACTATCTTTTGTCTGCTGTCCAAAACCAGCTGCTACAAACCCTGCATTACAGTCCTAAAACTGTGTAAAATCTGTCCAAAACCAGCCTATGCTGCATCCGTCAAACTAGTCCTGCTATGCTGTCCCAATTTTGCACAAGAATGGAAAGCTTCAGCCTACACCGAAAAGCAATAAAACAGTTACAATAAAACCAACTTTCACATCTAATTTCCCCCCCAATGTTCGCATTTTTCATTCACTATAAATACACAAAAAACCAGTAGGGAGGGTTACAGATTAGTGAATCTTTTTCACATAGAAAACCAAGAATCACAGAAAAAATAGAAAAATTAGAGGAAGAAAAACTCAAGGAGAAAAAACAGAAAAGGAGCTTTTTTTTCAAGAATCACAGTAGGAGGAAAAATAGAAAATAGAAGAGGAAGTTTGTTCAAGCCTCACAACAAATAGTCAAGAAAGCATAAAGAACAAGAAGGGAACTTACTCAAGTCAAGCAGCTGGGATTTCTTTCAGGTAATATAGCTCCACCGTTTTTGAGTATTTTATATTTGAGATTCAACTTGACCTGCATTTTGTATCAGTTCATAAGTAGATTTCGTTTCAGTAGGATAAGGTTTTTACTGTGAGATGAAAAGTTTGAAGACCCATTTTACCTGATATATTGTTATCTGTTATTTACCTCAGATGATCCATTTTCTGAATCTGATTCGAATTTCAACACTGATTAGATTCTTTATCACTCGTTATAGACCTTGAGGTTGAAAATCCAATTTCAACATTTGGGTTCGAAAGGGATTGTTTTAGTTTGAATCTGTTTGAAATTGATTGGAAATTTGTGTTCGAACATGAAATCAGTGATGGGTTTTGTGTCTGGTCATTCGCTTTCGGACGAAGCACCTTCTCCCATGGCATCCATGACCGCTGAATCGTAAGGGAGAAGACAATTTTGGATTTTAGGGTTTGTAACCCTTGGTCCCATTTGGGTTTATTTGGTGAGGGTTTGGATCCTGGATAACCCGGTCCGACCCAATGATCCAATCCGGTTTTTTATTTTTATTTTATATTTGTTTTGTTTTTGTTTTTGTTTGCTACAAGAGGTTAGCGGACTCTTCTCAGTGGGTCTTAATGCTTCAATGCTGACTACACCCCCACATTACTACTTGTTATAGCCTATATTGCCACTTATATACATTTCATTGTCCCTTTCTAAACCGGGTCAACTCCAATGTGTTAGAACAAAGTTTGAATCTACTACCCTATGTTTAAGTTTTGATGATAACAAAGTGAAAAGATATATTATTTATATGATTCATGTAAGAACTATCTGCTGCCTAAATTATTACGTTCTGATTTGCAGATACTCTGATTGATATAAGCAAGATCACACCTAATCAGCATCAGAAATTTGGTTCCTGACATCAGCATCAGAAGTTGCCATATCTGAATGTCAGAATCAGAAGATTAACTCACGTGAATGCTGAAGCCTGATGAACAGAACTGCGCTCAACACTCTGATAAAGAAACATAACAGTTCATCAGCAGCCAAGCAGAGTCAGAATGAGCCAAGCCAGAACTTGCATTAAGTAAGCAACGGTACTATGCATTGAAAGCAAATTAATACCAACGGCCTCATTCCAGACAAGATCTGCTCGATAAGGAAAGTTTGTTATTAGCATTGAATCAAGAATATTGCTCCAACGTTCAAACATCTCAGTGCTATATAAACAAGACTTTGAAGATTGAATTGGCTAATGCTCTCCAAATCTTTACACGCCTAAAAGCTGATAATAATCTTCCTTCTCTCAGTTTGCTAAACACTACACATTCTCTTATTTAATCATTGTTTAGAAATCTAGTTTCTAAGCTTTAAGTTGTGTATACATCACAGTTGTGACACAGTTTTGTAGAAAACATTCACACACTTAGATTTATCTTCTTTGTAAGAAAGTGTTTCCTTGACAAACCGGGTTGTGGTTTGCATCAAGAAGGCTTTAGCAGTTGTTAAAGCAGTCTGTAATATTCAGTTGAATATAGTGGATTAAGACCTCGTTGGAGAGAGGCGAAATCACCTTGACGGGTGGACTGGAGTAGTTTGAGATCAAACGAACCAGGATAAAAATATCTTGTTCATTGCATTGATTTTCAGTTTTACAATTCAACCCCCCCTTCTTGTGTTTTTCACTACTTCACAATGGGCACGTTTGGCCCAATAACCTTATATATTCACCTTATATCTCAATTAAAACATAGTAATAATAAATAAATAACATAGTTTAGTTGGCAAAGCATACCACTAATAATTTAAGGCGCCCGAGTTCTACCCTTGCTGGAGCATTTTCATTTTGTTCTTTTGGCCTTATTTCCCAATTATATTAGTTTTAGTTTATTTTATATATATAATTACTTCTTGACATTACAAAATACAAAAATACATGCTATTATAATTTAGTCTTTATATAATTTTTGTTATTTATTTAATTGTTCAAAATACATGCTAGTATAAATTAATCTCTTATTTAATTTTTGTTATTTATTTAAACTATTCATTGTCATCCTAATTAACTTTGTTTAAATCTTTATATCTTTCGACCTTCTTAATTCCAAGGGAAAGAAATTAAATTTGTTGACTTCATGTCATCGAGTATCTAATACGATTGTGCGAAACCCTTTCATACATTTTAGTTTTAGTTAAAATTAAGTTAAATATCCTAAAAACTCAATTAAAAAACTCACACCTTTTAAGTCAAAACTTCGACACTAGGTCGTCGTATCTTCAAAATCTCATTCACACCCATTTTGACCAAACAAACCATTTAAACCAAAAAACAGATATTTTAAAAGGTTCTTGCAGAGTACCGCTGATGCATTGGATGCTAGTACCTTCCCATTGTATAACCAACCCCTAAACCTTCGATCTCTTTCAAATGCATTATATTTTTCTTTACTTTTAGTATTGCACTTACTTTGCATATTTATGGGTTTTATTTCACACTTTTCCCTTTTCCCTTGGAAATAATAAAGCGCGATGGGGACTCTTGCTTATTTTTGAGTCAAGTTAATTAATAGCTTGATCTCCGATTTTCACCGCTACACAATCATTATCATATGGTAAAAATAATAAATTAAAAATAAAATAAAGACAAAAATTCAAGAAATAACAAGGGAGAGGGCCTCATATAGAAATCCTTGGCCAAGAATAATTATTGTCTGATATAGACAACAACCCTTGAATAAGCTAAGAACAAGAATTATAATAAAAAGAAAAAGCAAGTTTTTGTGGATACTGTGGAAATTGTGAATATTTCTGGATAAAAAATTTAGACAATGAGGAGTCTTATTTATAGAGTGGGAATTAGGTTAAACAAACTTAACATGTAAGTTATCCAAAATGAATGGAAAGCCCAAGCCCGATTTCCTAAAAGGAAAGAAAATTAGTAACAAAAAGAAATAAAAAAGAACATCACAAGTGCTCCACAAAAGATTCAAATCCACGACCTTATACTTGCAAGCTTTATTCTTTATGAATTGTGTTGTCTTACTCATTTGTGAATAAACTCAATTTGAAAGAATATGAAAGGTGTGCAGATATTTTCTATTTTAAAAATACAAATAATTTGAAATAAATCATTATATTTTTAAATAGGTTTGGAAGCGAATATATATAAAAATTAAATAATATTATAAAAACAAAGTTTAAAATATTTTTGACTGGACTTGAGAATGAACATCTATAAAAATAAAATAATATTATAAAAAAAATGTTTAAAATATTTTTGAGTGTAGAAATAAAAGGGCGGGCAAATTTGGGGTATGACACATGTGCTGGCCCATAAATCGTGTGTGTCGACCTATATGCTCGTGTTTTAAAGTAGAAATTCTGAAGGCTTTAATAATGCGGTACATGTGTTGACCTATAAATCATATGTGTCAACCTATACTGAAGCTTTGAAGAAAATGCTGAAATGTTAAATTTGTGTCGACACATACAAATTTTAGGTCGGCGCATAAATGCCGATTTTATGCAAAAATTAATTTTTCATGTTTGGGACTTTTAAAGTTGTTTTAAATTATTCCTAAGACCTATATTGTAAGGGAGTGCCACATGACATAGAGATACCGTCCAATATACAGAAATGCTAAGTTTCCCTAGTTTTGTCATCATGCAAAACAGCTGATGGAGAAGTTGCACTCACATACTTCCCCTTTTTAATGGTGGAAAAAATTATGATGATGCATTTCATGTAGTTATTGAAGGCTACTTCTCACTTTGTGTTTCCCATCTTCATCTCGCATATGCTTATCCCCCTTTGACAACATTAAAAAGAAAGAAGGCAAATAGTGAGAAGTATGATATTTCAATACCAATACTAATATATCACTTAGAGGCGTTTTTGCAAAGAAGATCATACTAATATATATATATATATATATATATATATATATATATATATATACTAATATATATATATATATATATATATATATATATATATATATATATATATATATATATATATATATATAAAATAATGCAAAATTAATAGATAACAAGCATAAATCATTACCAAACATGTAATGCAATTGCATGAATAATAATGAATGTGATGCAAGAGCAAGCTAGTCAAGTTGCTTCTATAGCGTCACTGTTGTACCCCAATTTTAGCCTCTAATATTCCTCTATCATCTCATATCAACTCAATCACAACAAGGTCACACTAGGGTTTTGGTTCTTCTCCCTATCTTTAGGTTTTCTCATGAGGGATCACCAAGCACTTTAATTTGTATATTGTGATCACATATGTATTGTGTGGATTAACTTTTAACTAACAAATACAATGAATGTTTGATCTAATTGGTGAAACTATAGGTGAGGGCACGACCTATTTCATCAGGTTGATTCATAGGTTCATGAGTTTATTCCCATGCCTTCTTCAACAAAGCTTCATTGAGATTCAAGCTTCATAATTGAGAGTGCTTTAAATTAATATCATGAAAAGGTCTACTATGATTCATCATGCCTCAATTTGTCAAAATAAGTCAAAAGATACAAGGGTTGATTGAAGAAGTTTGACCTAATTGGACAAAATCTTGATTCCTTGATTACAAGTGCATAACACTTTCAATTCTTAATATTTGGAAGTGGTTATTGTTGTTATGGTTTCTTATTATCATCCACAACAACTTCTATTCATATGGAAAAATTGATTATGCAAGAAAGATTGTCAACATTGAAAGGGGTTTCCAAGTCATTTTGGTGCTTTTGGAGCTAGGGTTTTGAACTTCTAAGGGCTATATCTTGTTCATATTTTGAGATTTTTGAGTGATTCCAAAGACGTGCTTCTCTTTAAAGTGTTATCAACCAATCACTTCAAAAGTTTCAAGAAAATTTTGTGTGGAAGATGCCTAATGATGAAGAAATATTACAGGTCCTCTAGATAGGCCATCAAATTCCCTTTATGTGACTTCAAAAGATCATAACTTGGACAATTTTTATCTCCTTGAGCCCATTATTTATCCACAATGATCTTAAGGATGTGAACTTCAACTCTTATTTTATGTGCAAGATTTGAAAATATGTGGAAGATGCCCTAAGAACTCAAAAGATTATAGGTCACCTCATGAATTTTCACTAATTTCACAAGGCCATAACCCTTTCGATATTTGGTATTTTTAAGTGATTCAAGTTTCACAATGCTCTTTGGGAAGTCTACTTCAAGCTAGCATCAATGATCGAAGCTCAGTTTTGGAAGAAGGATTTGTTTGAACTCAAAATATTATAGATCACTTTTGAAGAAAAAACTTAGAATTTTTCTAAGTACAAAAAGTCAACATCTTTTTCTCAACTTTGACTCATCACAACTTTTAGCTCAAACATCCATCTGATCTCATTCTTGGAATATTGCAAAGATTGCGACCTTGTCTCCCAAATGCTTCAAGAATCATGCCCTAAGACCCCTTGAGATGTAAACACCATGGATTCAAAGATGGTACCTTGAAACTGAATTTTCCTTCCAAGTCAGAATTTAAAATCCATATTGTGCCCTCTAAAGACAAAGTTTACATGCGTTTTTTCTTCTAATAATGTTGAGAAACTTTCCAAAAGGATTTAGAATCATGAAACACAAATTTTGGCTGAGTTTTGATGCTAAACAAGTCACACATTTATCATGCTTCAGGTTCACACGAATTCACTCAATTACACTCTCATTCGCATGCTTAAGCATTGCCCCATCCTATCCTATAAATAAGATGCATATTCCACCTATTTTCACAAGCTTTTGATAGCCAATTGACCCCTGTTTAGATCCCACACGAACTCTGAATTTGAATTTCCGATTTCTCTCATTCTCACTCCAAAACACCAAAAGCTCCATTCAGTTAGCTTTATTGAACTTCACTAAAGATAACCATACTCTTACCTTCAAGAATTGTGACCTATATTGTTCTACAGAAGTCCAGTTTCAGAGCCACTTTTTGCTACTTCATTCAGGTAGATTTCTTGGTCAAATAGATTCAAATAAAAGAATAATCTACTCTCTTCATCCTTATTATTCTCATGTGTTGTACCTTGAAAATTTCCCTCCCTTTTTCTCAAGACATTTCTTACAAAAATTCTCAAATGCCCAAGAAATACTCAAGAGATGATCAGACAAGCTCACCTCCTAAGCAATGAGTCCACAACTAGGGTTTTGGTTTTCTCAAGTAAAATTGGACTTACAATGCCTAAAGTGACTTTCATGAATCATAATTGGTCTCCAATAATGCTCATACCAAGTTTCAAACCTTGCATCATAAATTTTCTCAGTCAATTGATCAGATGACTGAAAATCAACTGTATTGGGTAAAAAGTCAGTTGTGGTCAACATACAGTCAAACTTCAATATTTTGGTCAAAATAAACATTTTGAAGTCATATTCATCATTTGATCAAGGGTTAATCATAATTCCTCAAGGAAGACCCTCATATCACCAAAGGGGCAAAATTGTCAAATTTAGGGCTTTGACTGAGAATGATTGATCATTGACTTTTGACCTAGTACATGACCTAATGACTTGAAGAATGATCACAAGGGCTCAAATCTAATGTCTTGACCTAATTACATGGTTCAAAACATTTCTAAAGATCAAGTGATTGATAGTTTAAGTTTGGATCAACTGATGAAAAGTCAACTGTCACATAAAAGTCAAACCTTGACTTTTTGGTCAACTTTGAACTTCAAAGATCAAGAATCATCAAGACATTCAATATATCAAGCTTGATCAACAATAATCAACAAAATCAAGAAAAGTCAACAAAAAGTCAAAATTTCCAATACTTAGAAAAAAAATTCTAAGTGATTTATCCTTAATAAATTCATTACTCCATGACCTTTTTTCACTAAGAGGCAAGATGATTTAAGGAAAACTTTCAACATGAAAGTTGGAGAGCATGATGAATTCTACAACTTCGTCCTTGAGGGTTGATGTCCAAAAAATGCTTAGATTAGGAGATATAGGCCCATGAAGTCATGACATTTTTATCTAACACTTAGAGAAATTTTTAACAAGTTTGGTCAGATTTTTATCCCAACTTCTTGAAAAATTTTCACCAAGCTCGAATTTTATTTAGCCAAAGCGGCCAACATGAAAGCTGTAGACAATGTTTCAAGCTTTCCAAAATGTCCATGAACAAATTTTTATCATGTTTGATATAGGAGATTCGAAGAGATGAAGTTGGGCATCCATTCTTGAATTATAGGTCATATTTGTGAAGAGCTCAAGAACAAATCTGTTAGAACAAAGTTTGAATCTACTACCCTATGTTTAAGTTTTGATGATAATAAAATGAAAAGATATATTATTTATATGATTCATGTATGAACTATTTGCTACCTAAATTATTACGTTCTGATTTGCAGAAACTCTGATAGGTATAAGCAAGATCACACCTAATCAGCATCAGAAATTTGGTTCTTGACATCAACATCAGAAGTTGCTATATCAGAATACCAGAATCAGAAGATTAACTCACGTGTATGCTGAAGCCTAATGAACAGAACTGCGCTCATCACTCTGATAAAGAAAACAACAGTTCATCAGCAGTTAAGCAGAGTCAGAATGAGCCAAGCCAGAACATGCATTAAGTAAGCAACGGTACTGTGCATTGAAAGCAAATTATTACCAACGGCCTCATTCCAGACAAGATCTGCTCATTAAGGAAAGTTTGTTATTAGCATTGAATCAAGAATATTGCTCCAACGTTCAAGAATCTCAGTGCTATATAAACAAGACTATGAAGATTGAATTGGCTAATGCTCTCCAACATCTTACACGCCTAAAAGCTAATCATAATCTTCCTTCTCCCAGTTTGCTAAACACTACATATCTTCTTACTCAATCTTTGTTTTAGCAATCTAGTTTCATAAGCTTAAAGTTGTGTATACATCACAGTTGTGATACAGTTTTGTTGAAAACATTCACACACTTAGATTTATCTTCTTTGTAAGAAAGTGTTTCCTTGACAAACCGGGTTGTGGTTTGCATCAAAAAGGCTTTAGCAGTTGTTAAAGCAGTTTGTAATATTCAGTTGAATATAGTGGATTAAGACCTCGTTGGAGAGAGGCGAAATCACCTTGACGGGTGAACTGGAGTAGTTTGAGATCAAACGAACCAGGATAAAAATATCTTGTTCATTGCATTGATTTTCAGTTTTACAATTCAACCCCCCCTTCTTGTGTTTTTCACTACTTCAAAATCTTCATGCCATGCTGCATAATCTTGCTTTTCAGGCCTTCTAACTTGAAAATCTCACCATAATTAAATGTTTACACAACTGATTGAATCATTATCCAAGTATTCAAGCCATTCTCCAAGTGATTATTCCATTTTGGCACAAAGTTATCATTGCCATTCTTGCAAAGTAGCTTTAATCATAAAGTCAACTCTTCTTGAGCCTCTAACTTGTTCCTTCTGCACATACTCAACATACAAGATCAGATAAGCATGCTTAAAGTATCCAATAACTCTATGAAGTAAAGTATAAATCATTGGAACTATGATCTTTAAGCTTTCTTCATTTACAATCCAACCTAGCCATAACATGTGATCTTGCAAATCTGATCAATCCTTGTTCTCAAACCTCTTGCCTATAAATAAAGGAAGTATTTTCAAGCTAACACACGATTTCAATATCCCTTAAACCCCCTCAATCACTCCTAAATTCAGAATTTCCTTAAAACTCCATTTTGTTGCAAGTTTCTGACCTTGAACATCAAACACCTAATCCCTTCATGCGTTTTCATTTTAAATCATTCATAAAACTTCTATAACTCACACAAAACTTATCCAAGACCCTGTTTCATCACTATAACATCATTTTCATCATCCTCCATTTTAAAAAACAGAGCCCTGTAACTTGACTTATCCAGAAGAATCCAGGCATTCTAAATCCAAAGTAAGCATTGTAATAGCTTCCTGGGAGTTCAATGAAGCTATCCAGATCATCACAACATCTCCAGGAGTGCTCCTACTACAAACACGATTCTCACTTCTGAGGTAAGTTTTATAAACTTTGAAACCTCTGTACAAACATCATTAATGCTTACATTCTGAATACAAAATGTAGACATCATTGACCTGAAGCTAACCATGTGCTTACATTTCATTTATCTTGCCTGAGTGATGAGAATTTTGAAACTGAAGTTTCTGAAATATTAGGGTTCAGTTTGGTACCAACAGAAAAACATGTTCATCTTTGAGTGTTAACTTAAGTTATTTACAAGGTTGGATTCATGTTGATATTTAGAACAAGTTTGGTGTTTACAGTTTTTGAAATAATTAAGAAATGAAGGAGTTAGCATTTTCAAAATTTTTGTTGTTGTTACTGGCACGAGGTAGAAAATGAAGTTACATCCAGGAAGGAGTTTGTAATGTATTTAGTAGTTTGTGTATAAACCAACATATGTATCACTACACCAATGGTTAAAGCGTGCGCCTGTGACTATAGGGACCTGGGTTCGAGCCCCAGTGGTACCCTTTTATTTGTTTCACATTTATTTCTTATAGATTCAATACAAATAAGCCCGACGCGCATGCTATACACCCTCACTCCCTCACCACATGATCATAACAGAGTCAGATCAAATGCTCCAGAAGGCAAGCGCATGATACACTCCTTAGGGATAGCCACACTGAATCCAATACAGTGTCTGGGCTCCTTGTTTTTGGGCCCAACGTTCTTTCTTCTCCTTATCCCCTTTTTACTTTTACAGTTTATGCCCATCTTATTTCTTTTTTTAATTAACTTTTTCTCTTCTAAAATTAGTTTTGCTTGATAAAAAATCATAAAAATGATGAAAAAAAAATTAGATTTAGGTTTTTATCCTTTAATTTAATTTTTGACAATTAAAATTTAATTCAATCACTTTGATTTTAATTAATTTGAATTAGGGTTTGTAATATAAAATTTCTTTTTCTAAATAAAACACCAAAAACCTTTTCTAAATTATTTAGATTTCTTTAGGTTTATTTAATCACTTCTTATTTTCTTTTAATTAATTAATTTGTAAATGTAAATTATAATTAGGGCTAACCTTTAATTATTTTCTATACAAAGAAACAAATAATTATTTTCTTAAACACTTATTAATACTTTCAAAGGTTTCTTAAAAAATATCTTGCTCCTTTTCACTACCTTCGCGCACCTTATTTTCGCATTAATATTTCCCAATATTGTAAATGCTCAAAGTTTGAAATATACAGGGTTTATTGCTTTCTCTCCCCATTCATGAATTTGTAACCCCCATTCCCGAAGCTTTGTAATAGTGTAGAACATTTAAATTTCGCAATTTACCGCTTTCCATATTTCTGTTAGTAATTATGGTTTGTATGACAAGATTAAAAACAAATCATAGCAAAACCCTAATTCAAGATAAAATAATCGAATAAAATACACTTTTCACACTTACACTTCTAGGGTAACCTCACTTGTTGCCTTCGGATAAAAACAGTTATGTCCCTCGAACGTGGGACGCTTTAGCAAAATACCCTCAATTAAAAGATCATAGTCCCTCGATGACCCTTCGATGTTTCCTTCAATAAACTTCCTTAGTCCCTTACGACAATTGCTAAAGCATCTTACAAGTTGCCTTCTATGACTGTAAGATGACCCACATCTGTCCCTCACATCCAATAATGGGGTTTCCTACTAACTAATAGTAGGATAGCACATTCTAAAGGAGGAGGAAAAGAACAAATACTTTTGAGTAGGTAGATCGCTCGTAATCACTTGCTCACAAACTAAAACAATTTCCACACCTCACACTTTCAAAACAATTATTTTTAAAACACTTTTAAAATATTTTGTATACATTCTCAACGATACGGGAATCGTTACAAAATTGCCTTACATTGGCATTTTCAAAACATATTTCCAAACACTCTCTTTCAACAAATATTTCCAAAACAAACATTTTGTATACATTCTCAACGATACGAGAATCATTGCAAAATTTCCATACTTAGGCGTTTTTAAAATATTTTCAAACATATACAAACACAAGGCATTTCAAAAAGTGATCAAGCGATTAAGAGCCCGTAGATAACTACGGATGAAAAGGGTGCTAACACCTTCCCATTTTAAAACCTACCCCCTGAACTCAAGAAAATTCTCAAAGGTCTTTCCTATTCTTTTCACCCTTTCTGTTATTGGATAAAAGAAAAGTCGGTGGCGACTCTTGCTATCCGCAACATTTGTGATAAAACGCAAAACACCAAGTCAGTTCTCCCACCATATTACAGAACTGGCGACTCTGCTGGGGAAACACCAAAAGCGGGGTTACTTTAAGAGCTAGATAACCTTTATTGCTTTACTTGTTTGCCTTGTTTGCTTTACATTATGGGGTTATGCTTGGGTTTATTTCTCGTATAGATCCTATACCTGGATCTAAGGCATTTTAGGTAAGTAGCAATAGATCGTGAAGACTGTATGGCATAGAAGGATATGGTTGAAGTGATGGCTACATTAGTGTGACACATTTGTTGGTACCGGTGTCCCTTGAGTTGAACCAAGGAGAATACGGGGCCGCTGTGTGGTGTCATAAAGCACTAACTGACTGTAGAACCTTAGTTGAACAACTTAGCCATTAGAAAGTAGTGAGATAGCCGACTTTGGTGCATACTGAAGTTGGTTAATACTCGATACTACACTCATTGAGATCAGACTATCGGGACATTTCAGTCGTAGTTCCGATGCTTGTGCTGAAACAATGCCCGAGAAGAAAGATTAATGATATTGAAATTCCTAGAACCCGATTACTTCTTTTAATGCAAGTTGAGCAAACTAAAACTTCAAGAGGGTACTTAATTATAAACTCCATGCAAGCAAAAACCTAAGACCTTGTGTGATTTGTTTGTGTATGATTAACTATTCGAACATGACATCATAACATCATGACATCATGTCATATCATTTTCACTAACCATTTCAAGGACCTAGGGATTTATCTTTGTTCTGTTTTGTAGGCTATGGCTTCCGCTCGCATAAACACTATCCGAATTAATTTTGTGAATATCCCTTCTCAACTTAAGGAGTTAGTCTCAAGGGTTCCCGAAAGTTCTCCATTCATCAAAAGGCATGGTCGACTACTCAGTTTGGTTACCTTGGGTTTTGAAGAAGATATGATGAGTGTTCTATTCCAGTTTTTTGACCCTGTACATCACTGCTTCACCTTTCCCGATTATCAGTTGGTACCCACAATGGAGGAGTTTTCTCAATTACTAGAAATACCTTTTCTAAATCAAATACCTTTCACTGGTTTAGAAAAATATCCACAACCTAAATAAATTGCAACAGTCTTGCATCTAAAGTGGTCCAACATTATAGCAAATTGGGAAACAAGGAGTGGAGTCAAGGATTTTCTAGCTAAATTCCTGTTAGAGAAGGCTCGAATATTTTTGGAGGCTATGAAATTTCAAGCTTTCTAAGAAATCTTGGCTTTATTGATATATGGTTTAGTGCTATTTCCTAATCCAGACCAACTCATAGATGTGAATGCTATCAAAATTTTCCTTTCTCGTAACCCTGTGCCTACTTTGCTTGGAGATATTATGCATTCTCTTCACACTCATGAGGAAGAGAGAGGCTCTTATGTGTTGCATACCCTTGCTATCTAGGTGGTTTATTTATCACCTTCCCCGATCAATATTGAAGAATGAATAGGGTTTGAGGTGGTCTCAAAGGATGATGTCGCTCTCTCATTCAAATATATATTGGTGTTCCCGATCTCATGAGGATATTACTATCATTGACTATTGTGGGGAATTCCCTAATGTTACGCTCTTTGGCATTAGGGGAGGTATTTCTTACAACCCTTCTCTGGCTCTACGAAAATTTGATTATGCTCGAAGAGATAATCCTCATGCCACACTTATCCAGGGTATTATGTTCGACTACGAGAATGATTTACAAGGTTATCGACAAAGGTTTGTACGAGCTTGGGGCATGGTAAACAAGATTGATAGCAAGACTTTGGGAGATAACAATTCCATTCCTATGGAGCCTTATCTCAAATGGGTACGAGCTCGCACCCAAAAACCTCATGATGCCATATCCAACTATCCTACCAATGATCATGGAGCCCGTTTTCGAAGGGGATATTCCTTATATCATCCTTCATCCATTTATGGCCACTAACCTCGAAGAGTTGCAAAAGTCGTGGATTCAACTCAAGGGAGAACGAGATACCTTTGAAGCTCAATTCTATACAAGCAAGAAAAAAGTGATGGAGCTCACAAAGTGACTTCACGAGGATCAAAGTCTTAATGCATACAACGACACAAAGAGGAAGTGTCCGTGGGAGACTTGAGTCTTAGGTTTTAGAAGTTCATTTTGTTATCTATTTGAGACTCTTTTGCTTTTCATTGTAATCCCAAGAGGCAATTGTAATTTTTGAACTTATTAATGCAATCTTTGTTTCTGTTTCCCTTTTTGGCTAGCAAATTTAAATCTCTTAAGGTCCTTGAAAACATTGAATCCACATATCATGCATCATTTCATAAGAAGGTTTTCCAATACAAGTTTCCTCATCTATTTATTGTTTATTTCAGTATAAGATGGCTCTCGAGAAAACCGTCAAAGATCTGCAAACTCAACACGCACAGTTTCAAGAGACTCCCCTGAACCCAGCCAAAGGGCAACAAGAGATGATGACGCTCCTCGTCACGAAAAAGAAAACTAAGAAGCGGGATATTATCCTTAACACGGGGAGGAGATTCAAAGGTCCTTCCCGACTGGCTCAAGCAGAAGATGATGGGGGTGGAAATAACCAGATTTTTGAGGATGAAGACTACTCCGATGAGCAGTACCCAACAGAAGATGACAAATACAAATAGCTGGAAGACCGACTCAAGGCTGTTGAAATCCAAAAAGTGTCTGGATTGGATTTTGGAGGTTTAGGTTTGGTCCCAAGGGTAGTCATCCCTCACAAATTCAAGGTCTCTGTCTTTGCCAAATATGATGGGATCTCTTGTCCCAAACTCCATTTAAGGTCACATGTCCGAAAGATTCAACCACACACTGCCGACAGGAAGTTATGGGTTCATTTCTTTTAAGAGAGCCTATATGGAACATAGTTGGAATGGTTTTATCAACTTGAAGGAACCAATATTCATACATGGTAGGACTTGGATGCTGCCTTCTACAAACAATACCAATACAATGCTGAACTTGCACCAACTCACGTGCAATTACAGAGTATGACTATGGGCTCGAACAAAGGCTTTAAGGAGTATGCTAAAAAATGGAGGGATCTGGATGGAAGGGTGCAACCCCCTTTGACTGACCGAGAATTGGTGGACATGTTCATGGGAACTCTGACAGATCCATTCTTTAATTTTCTGATTGGGAGTTCTTCATCAGGGTTTACGAAACCGATTTTGACTGGCGAACAAGTTGAAAGTGGTATCAAGAGAGGGATGATTCAGGTGGTTGCATCCTCTAGTACCTTGAAGAAACAATTCATTGGAAAGAAAGAAATCAATGCTGTCTATGGCCAGAGGAGCCGTAGTAAGAATGATCGTCATTAGTCTGTAGGGGCAGTGTTAATCTCTGATCCAACACCTGTTCGATCACAACAACCGGGCTATCAGAGTAGGTCATACACTCCGAGGAGGCAATTCACCAGGATTAATATGCCATTGGCTCAAGCATTACATCATTTGTTGAAAGCACAATTGGTAACACTGTGGGATCCTCCTCAGAATTCCAACACATCATCTTCGAAGTATAACCAAAATGCAAAGTGTGCCTACCATTCCAATAGTCCTGGGCACGACACCAACGGTTACTGGGCCCTAAAAAGCAAAATCTAAGACATGATTGATGTAATGGAAATTGAATTTGATCCTACCAAGACCCCTAATGTGATTACTGTGCCCATGCCCAGTCATGGTAAAAGTGTTAATGCTATTGATGATGTTTCCTATGTATCCACCATAAGTGACATGACCACTCCCTTGATGATCGTTAAGAAGAATCTATTAAGAGCCAGTTTATTTCCGGTTTGTCCTGAAAATTGTTACCATTGTGCTTTCCAAACTAATGGTTGTATGTGGCTGAAGAAGGGTATTCAACGCTTGATTAATAGCCATGAAATTCTGTTTGAGAAAACTCCGTCCATGAAGAGTATGCATGAAAGTATATCTCAAGAACTGAGACTTGAAGATGTATATATAATCACAATTTCCAATACTCCTATAAGGATCACCTCTAGAGGCCCTATAAGGATTACTACTGAGCCAAGAGTGGCTCCCCTAATCATTGCTGCACCAAGGCCAATCCCCTATTCCTCTGACAAGGCTATCCCCTGGAACTATGGAGCAGAAGTTTATTACTATGGTGTTAGGAAAGAGCCGTGGGTTACCGAAGATGAAGATTCTAAAGTTACCAATCTCAATGTCGAAAATATTGTTGAAACTAGTAAAGTTACCCGAACGGGAAGATCTTCTTCCCGGAGATCTCTCCTTCAAAAACTATCACAACACCTGTTCATATTCCTGCTGCTGGGTCAACTATTGAAGCCCGGGGCAAAGAGAAAGTGAATGAGATTGACCAAACAGAGGCATCTTCAAAATATGTTACAATTGAAGACCCCTCTAAACAAGAAATGGAAGAAATACTGAAGATCATTCGTAAGAGTGACTACAAAATAGTGGAAAAACTGGGGCAAACACCCTCCAATATATCCATGTTGTCCTTGTTATTATGCTCTGATGCCCGTGCTCAGGCTTTGTTGAAATTTCTGAAGAAAGCTCATGTACCACAAGAGACCTCTGCTGATCAGTTTGAGAATTATGTTGCAAGCCTAACAGTTGACAATGGTTTAGGCTTTTCTGATGCTGACTTAACTCCGGCCGGAAAGAATCATAACAAGGCTCTGCACGTCTCTATTGAGTGTAAGGAAACTACTTTGGCTCATGTTTTTGTTGATACAGGTTCCTCCCTGAATGTATTACCAAAAGGTGCTCTGGATAGATTGGACCGTGAAGGGCTGGTGCTGAAACCCAGCGATATTGTGGTAAGAGCCTTTGATGGGTTAAAAAGAATAGTGCACGGAGAATTTGATCTTCCAATCAAGGTGGGATCTCAGGTTTTTAACTCCACTTTTTATGTAATGGATATTCTCCCAACCTATTCTTGTCTGCTAGGACGCCACTGGATTCATGGGGCTACGCTGTTACCTCTACCCTACATAAAAAATTTAAATATCCGGTGAAAGGGAAGATCGTTACAGTCTACGGAGAAGAAGAATATATGGCCAGCCATTTGATTTCTTTCAAATATGTTGAAATGGATGGTGAATTCATTGAAAATCTCTTCCAGACATTTGAAGTAATCCCTCCGACGATTGTCATTTCTAAACCAAATATGCTACCCCTAAGATCATTAAAGACACACCAAGAATGGCTTCTTTGAAGGATTCTAGGGCTATGATAGAAGAAGGAGGATGTACTGTTTGGGGTCAGCTTCCTGATATCCCCTACAAATATGACAAGTTTGGACTGGATATTCCCTACCATTGGTGGCAGACTCAACAGATGGAAGGCTAAAGACTTTGTATCAATCTCCTTCAGCCAGGAGTAATAGCTATTTATGTTTTATTGCTTTAAGAAGTTTGGTCATGTAATTTCTTTTAAAAAACTACGACTTTAAACCTTTTTCCTGGCTCAGGGCACAATGGTCCATTTGTTAAGGATTGTCATTTCATATGTCATATTTTCATTTAATGAAAAACATTGGACATTTTGCATACAAATTTTGCGCTCTCTGTATTTCTCTTACTTTATTGCACTTTCAAATAGCTATGTGTTCTTACACACACCCACACACTACATTGCAGATCTTCATCCACTCCGGATCCCATTGATAATGATTCTGCTATTGCCGTCTATGACTTTGAAAATTCGATCTACCGAGCCAAGGACGAAGGTGAGGAAGATTATGAAATACCTAGAGAACTCGCCATACTCTTGATCCAAGAAGAAAAGGCTATCCAACCACATGAAGAACCAATCGAGGTGGTAAACTTGGGTTCAGAGACAAATAAGAAGGAAGTCAAGATTGGCGCCAACCTGAAGGGCAGTGTCAAGAGAAGATTTATTCAGATGTTGCACGACTATGTTGAGTTGTTTGTTTGGTCATACGAAGACATTCCAGGGCTCGGCACAGATATTGTGGTTCACCGTCTACCGATGAAAGAGGGTTGTGCTCCGATTAAGCAGAAAGTTCGTCGCATGCGTCCTGAAATGTCAGAGAAAATCAAGGCCGAGGTCATGAAACAGTTCAATGCAGGGTTCTTAGCAATGATGTCATATCCTTAATGGGTTGCTAATGTTGTTCCGGTACCAAAGAAAGATGGAAAGGTACATATGTGTGTAGATTACAGGGATCTGAATAGGGCAAGCCCCAAAGATGATTTCCCACTTCCACATATTAACATCTTGGTCGACAACACCTCTCAACATAAGGTATTCTCCTTCATGGATGGTTTCTCAGGTTATAATACAATCAAGATGGCGCCTGAAGAAATGGAGAAAACTACCTTCGTCACATGGTGGGGGACATTCTATTACAAGGTCATGCCTTTTGGGTTGAAGAACGTTGGGGCAACTTATCAACGTGCCATGGTAGCTTTATTTCATGACATGATTCACCATGAGATAGAAGTATATGTTGACGGCATGATATCTAGATCAAAAACTGAGGAAGAATATCTTGACCATCTGCACAAGTTATTTGAAAGGCTGAAGAAGTACAAACTAAGGCTGAATCCGAACAAATGGACCTTTGGAGTGAGGTCTGGAAAACTCCTAGGTTTCGTTGTCAATGATAAAGGTATTGAAGTTGATCCTTCAAAAGTCAAAGCCATCCAAGAAATGTCAGTTCCCCATACTGAAAAGGAGGCCAGAGGTTTCTTAGGATGACTAAACTACATTTCCCGACTCATCTCTCATTTGACTGCTACTTGTGAGCCAATCTACAAGCTGTTGAAGAAAGATAAACTAGTAAAATGGAACGACGACTGTAAAATGGCTTTTGATAAAATCAAGGAGTAATTACAAGAACTTCAGACTCTGATGCCACCAGTTGAAGGGAGACCTCTAATCATGTACCTAACAGTTCTAGAGAATTCAATGGGGTGTGTACTGGGGCAACATGACGAGTCTGGTCGAAAAGAGCATGCAATATACTACCTTAGCTAAAATTTTACTGATTGACAAACAAGGTATTCACTGCTCGAGAAAACTTTCTGCGCTTTGGCATGGGATGCTCACCGATTAAGACAATATATGTTGACTCATACTACTCTATTGATCTCTAAAATGGATCCCATCAAGTACATATTTGAGAAGCCAACTCTCTCCGGAAGAATAGCTCGATGGCAAATGATCTTAATGGAATACGACATTCAGTACACCACTCAAAAAGAAATCAAAGGAAGTGTACTAGCAGATCATTTGGCACATCAAGCAGTAGACGACTACCAATCTATGAACTTCGAATTCCCGGATGAGAACATCATGCTAATTACAGATTGTGAAGTATCTGGACTGTACGAAGGACCTGAGCTAGGATCTCGATGGACTATGGTTTTGACGGAGCTTCTAATGCACTAAGCAACAGAATCGGTGCTGATCATCTGTCCCGCAGGTTTCCATACGCCTTTCACTGCCAGGCTTTGCTTTGACTACACAACAATATAGCTGAGTACAAAGCGTGCATATTGGGTCTTAAAGCTGCTATTGACTTAAGAATCAAATTCCTGAGCATATATGGGGATTCAACCTTAAGTATGGTCAAGGGAGAATGGGATACAAAGCACCCAAATCTTATCCCTTACCGAGAACATGTGCTAACCTTAATTCCATACTTCGAAGAGATTACCTTTGAGCACATCCCAAGGGAAGAAAATTAGTTGGCGGACGCTTTGGCTACCATGTCATCCATGTTCAAGCTCAGATGGGACAATGAGGCTCCCAGAATTACCATTGAAAGATTCAACAAACCATCACACTGCTACAAAATTGATACTGATGAGAAGCCCTGGTTTCATGAAGTAAAAATATATCTTGAAGTTCAAGAATACCATGAAGGGGCATCAATCAATGATAAGAAATTCCTGCGGAGGTTCTCAGCTAAGTTCTTCCTGAGCAATGGAATTTTGTACAGGCGCAACCATGATTTAACTCTGCTTCGTTGTATGGACAAGAAGGAAGTAGAGAAAATTGTGGAGGATATGCACGAAGGCATCTTTGGTACTCACTCCAGCGAGCATACTATGGCTAAGAGAATCTTGAGAGCAAGTTACTATTAGTCAAACATGGAAACTAACTGTAACCACCACTCGAGGACTTGCCATAAGTGCCAGATCTATGCTGATAAAGTTCATGTGCCTCAGATACCTTTGAATGTCATGGCTTCTCCTTGGCCATTCGCAATATGGGGCATTGATATGATCGGAGAAATCAAGCCTACTTCTTCTAACAGACATCACTTCATTCTCGTTTCCATCGACTACTTCATAAAATGGGTTGAACCGGCTTCATTTTCCTCAGTTACCAAGAATGTTGTGGCCCGTTTCATCAAGTATAACCTTATCTGTCGGTATGGAATCCCTGAGAGAATCACCACTGATAATGGTACCAACCTCAATAACACTATGATCACTGAACTCTACATGTAGTTTAAGATCAAGCACCACAACTCTTCTTCACATAGACCAAAGAAGAATGGCACGGTGGAAGCTTCCCACAAGAACATAAATAAGTTTGTGCAAAAGATGGTTGTGACCTATAAAGACTGGCACAAGATGTTACCGTTTCCTCTTCATAGCTATCATACTTCAGCTAGAATATCAACTGGGGAAACCCCATTCTCTTT
This sequence comes from Vicia faba, assembly GCA_948472305.1. NCBI lineage: Eukaryota > Viridiplantae > Streptophyta > Magnoliopsida > Fabales > Fabaceae > Vicia > Vicia faba. The sequence goes on from OX451737.1 coordinate 659,545,036, forward strand.
GGTCTATGCTATGGAAGTCGTTCTGCCTGTCGAAGTTCAAATTCCTTCTCTAAGGATTATGAAAGATGCAGGCTTAGACGAAGACGAGTGGATTCAAACTAGGTTGGATCAGTTGAATTTAATTGATGAAAAGAGGCTTGCGGATGTCTGTCATGGTCAGATGTATCAGAAACATATGATCAAAGCATTTAATAAGAAGATCAAGCATCAGGTATATCAGGTTGGTGACTTGGTGATAAAGCGCATTATTCTTCCCCAAGGTGATCCCAGGGGCAAATGGACTCTGACCTACGAAGGGCCATTTTTTGTCAAGAAAGTATTTTGGGCGGTGCTATGATATTAACCACCATTGATGGTGAAGGTTTCCCACACCATGTGAACGTAGACATAGTCAAAAGATACTACGCATAAAAACGACCCGCTAGGTTAACTGGACTAGGCAAAAATAAGGGCATCCCAGAGAATCGAAAGGGCTCAGGCAAAAATTAGGGATATATATGCACAAGATTGTACACCTGGAAAGTCAAAAACCTAAAAAGGCAACTTGAGCAAGAAAGGGTACCCTGATGGACTGAGAACCCGAAAGGGCGGTCCAATCAAAAATTAGGGATTTAAAGCGTATGATGATGTCTCGTTGGATCTCTTACTGCAAGTTTTATTACCAAGGTCAAAAGTTTAAATGGTACGGATCAGCTCAATTAACTTCTTCAGACAGCAAGGGATGAGATGTTATAGACATAGGGGCAATAGCAGGGTTCAAACCCAACGAGATCATTTCCATATAGATATATTTTGTTTTCACTTTGTATTATTCTCATTTCACGACAATTTCCTCTTACTAGGATTTATGTCTCTTTGTACAAAAAACGCACGTTTATAGGCAAATTATCAATACAAATACACCTTAAAGTTCAAACTTTTTGTTTTTTCTGTTTTGCTTGCAAAAATGTCCAATGACTAAAATTGAATGAACATATGCATATGAACATGATTAACTATTAACAAATATATGCATAAGAACAAGAATAAGCATTTACTCAAGATTCTAGGAGTTAGGATGACATTCAAGCTGTCCATGAATCCCCACAGAGCCACTTCTATGAGATTATACCCACAAAGTAATCTTCACGAATTCATCCCCAATAAGGATACATTCCCCATATTTTCCCCAACCTACAGAGTTCCAATCAATACAATTCACGAAAATTCTCTTCCCCAGCTGAGTTTGAAAACTATAAAGCCAATTTCCCCAAGAGAGTTTGTTTCCTCAGAAGAATACTTCTCCGTCAACTTGGTTTATTTCCCCAACAAATTATAGTCTCCCCAGCTTGAGTATATTCCTCAAATTGCTACGAATCACCGACAAAATTCCTCTCCTCAGTGAAGCCACCACTATCCCCAGAGAGTCGCTACGGAAACTGGAACCGGACCAGATATCAGTCAATTATATCTTCCCCAGACGAGTCAAAAGGTGATCTATCTCTTTTATCCCTAATCAGGGTATATAAGAATTAAATTCCCCATTAAAGCAACAGACAACCAAGGTTCCTGAACTCTTCTCCCCAAAGCAGAAGTCAACATTCCTCAGCAGAGTTTTCTCAAACAGTAAGCAGGAATCCCCAACAAAAGCATTCTAGACAAGATTGAAGATACACATACTCTTCATCCCCAACAGTAGTCAGGTATTTATTTTCCTAGACAAAATACAACACAAGCTTACAAATACACGTCACAATATTTCACACACATACATCATAGCATATGCATACGAAACACATACGGCACAATCTCATTTATTTCGAGAACATCATTACGCAGTGCATTTCATACATCATGGCATTTCATACAACTAACTTTTTACCTTTTCAGGAAAGATCAATCAACAGACGAATATTATCACCAATAGGTCCAAGATTAATTCCCAAAACAAGATGGGGCAAATATCTCCATGATAAATACTTCCTTCAGACATCTTCTGGCTCAAATTAAATCGACCAAAGATTTATTATGATACTTCTTCCAGTAGACCTTTTCTGGCTCAGATTAAATCAACCAATGATTTATTTTGATACTTCTTCCAGTTAAAGATAAAAGACCTCTTCTGGCTCAGATTAAATCGACCAAATATTTACTCTGATACTTCTTCCAGTAGACCTTTTCTGGATCAGATTAAATCGACCATTGATTTATTCTAATACTTCTTCCAGTTAAAGACAAAAAGACCTCTTCCGGCTTCGATTAAATCGACAAAAGATTTATTATGATACCTCTTCCAGTAGACCTTTTTTGGCTTAGATTAAATCAACCAAAGATTTATTATGATACTTCTTCCAGTAGACATTTTCTGGCTCAAATTAAATCGTACAAAGATTTATTCTGATACTTCTCCCAGTTAAGGACGAATGCAGACATCTTCTGGATCAGATTAAATCGACCAATGATTTATTCTGATACTTCTCCCAGTTAAAGTCGAGCGAAGATTTAGTCTAATTTCTCTATCAACGGTTACTTTGGTTTGCATCTATAAGCCCATCTTTGGAAACTCTTCATTACCTCTCCAAATGGCATCTTTTAAGCCCATTCCCAGCATAATCAACCAATAACATTACTTCATGCACAAGCGAGTGCAAATTTCTGGGCACTTATGTGTTCAATCATCTTCCACCTTTAAGTCACGAATGGCAGACATACCAATCTAACTCTTCAGGTTTAAGAAGATTGAACAGGGGAAGCTATTGTACCCCAAAATTTTCCCTCCTTTTTTCTCAAGACATTTCTTACAAAAGTTCTCAAATGCTCAAGAAATACTCACGAGATGATCAGACAAGCTCACCTCTTAAGCAATGGGTCCACAACTAAGATTTTGGTTTTATCAAGGAAAATTGGACTTCTAATACCTCAAGTGACTTTCATGGTTCGTCATAGGTCTCCAATAATGCTCATACCAAGTTTCAAGCCTTGCATCATAAATTTTCTCTATCAATTGATGAGATGACTGAAAATCAGCTGTATTGGGTAAAAAGTCAATTGTGTCAACATATAGTCAAACTTCAAGATTTTTGGTCAACATTAACATTTCAAAGTCATATTCATCATTTTATCAAGGGTTAATCATAATTCCTCAAGGAAGACCCTCAGATCACCAAAGGGGCAAAATTGTCAAAATTAGGGCTTTAACTGAGAATGACTGATCATTGACTTTTGACCTAGTACATGACCTAATGACTTGAAGCATGATCCCAAGGGCTCAAATATAATGTCTTGACCTAATTAAATGGTTCAAAACATTTCTAAAGATCAAGTGATTCAAAGTTGAAATTTGGATCAACTGATGAAAAGTCAACTGTCACACAAAAGTCAAACCTTAACTTTTTGGTCAACTTTGAACTTAAAAGATCAAGAATCATCAAGATATTAAAAATTGTCAATCTTTATCAACAAGAACAAACAAAATCAAGAAAACTCAATAAAAAGTCAAAATTTCCAATACTTAGAAAAAATTCTAAGTGATTTCTTAATAAATTCATTACTTCATAACCATTTTTCACTAAGAGATAAGATGATTCAAGGAAAACTTTAAACATAAAAGTTGTAGAGCATGATGAATTCTACAACTTCGTCCTTGAGGGTTGATGTCCAAAAAATGCTTGGATTAGGAGATATAGGCCCATGAAGTCATGACATTTTTATCTAACACTTAGAGAAATTTTCAACAAGTTTGGTCAGATTTTTATCCCAACTTCTTGGCAATTTTTCACCAACCTTCAATTTGATTTAGAAAAAGTGGTAAACATGAAAGTTGTAGACAATGTTTCAAGATTTCTAAAATGTCCAAGAACACATTTTTATCATGTTTGAGCTAGGAGATTCAAAGAGATGAAGTTGGGCATCCATTCTTGAATTATAGGTCATATTTGTGAAGAGCTCAAGAACAAATCTTCATGCCATGCTGCATAATCTTGCTTTTCAGGCCTTCTAACTTGAAAATCTCACCATAATTAAATGTTTACACAACTGATTGAATCATTATCCAAGTATTCAAGCCATTGTCCAAGTGATTATTCCATTTTGGCACAAAGTTATCATTGGCATTCTTGCAAAGTAGCTTTAATCATAAAGTCAACTCTTCTTGAGCCTCTAACTTGTTCCTTCTGCACATACTAAACATACAAGATCAGATAAGCATGCTTAAAGTATCCAACAAGTCTATGAAACAAAGTACAAAGCATTGGAACTATGATCTTCAAGCTTGCTTCATTTACAATCCAACCTAGCCATAACATGTGATCTTGCAAATTTTATCAATCCTTGTCCTAAAACCTCTTTCCTTTAAATAAAGGAAGTATTTGTAAGCTAACACACGATTTCAATAGCCCTTACACCCCCTCTATCACTCCCAAAGTCAGAATTGCCTCAAAACTCCATTTTGTTGCAAGTTTCTGACCTTTAACATCAAACACCTAATCCCTTCGTGCATTTTCATTTTAAATCATTCACAAAGCTTCTATAACTCAATTAGAACTTATCCAAGACACTATTTCATCACTGTAACATCATTTTCATCATCCTCCATTTTTAAAAACAGAGCCCTGCAACTTGACTTGTCTAGAAGAATCCAAGCACTCTCAATCCAAAGTAAGCATTGTAATAGCTTCTTGGGAGTTCCTTGAAGCTATCCAGATCATCACAACATATTCAGGAGTGCTCTAACTTCAAACACGATTCTCACTTCTGAGGTAAGTTTTCTAAACTTTGAAATCTCTGTACAAACATCATTAATGTTTATTTTATGAATAAAAATATAGACATCATTGCCCTGAAGCTAACCATGTGGTTAAATTTCATTTATCTTGCCTGAGTGATGAGAATTTTGAAACTGAAGTTTCTGAAAAATTAGGGTCCAAGATGGTACCAACATAAATTCATGTTCATATTTGAGTGTTAACTTAAGTTATTTACATGGTTGGATTCATGTTGAGATTTAGAACAAGTTTGATGTTTACAGTTTTTGAAATGATTGAGAAATGAAGGAGTTAGCATTTTCAAATTTTTTGTTGTTGTTACTGGCGCGAGGTAGAAGATGAAGTTACATTTAGGAAGGAGTTTGTAATATATTTAATAATTTGTGTATAAACCAACGGATGTATCACCACCCCAGTGGTTAAAGCACGCACCTGTGACTATACGGACCTGGGTTCGAGCCCCAGTGGTACCATTTTATTTGTTTCGAATTTATTTCTTACAAATTCAATGCAAACAAGCCCAACGCACATGCTATAAACCCTCACTCCTTCACCACATGATCATCACAGAGTCAGATCAAATGCTCCAGAAGGCAAGTGCATGATACACTCCTTGGGGATAGCCACATTGAATCCAATACAATGTTTGGGCTCCTTATTTTGGGGCCCAACGTTCTTGCTTCTCCTTACCCTCCCTTTTACTTTTACAATTTAGGCCAATCTTATTTCTTTTTTTAATTAACTTTTTCTCTTCTAAAATTATTTTTACTTAATAAAAAATCATAAAAATGATGAAAAAAAATTAGATTTAGGATTTTATCCATTAATTTAATTTTTGACAAATAAAATTTAATTTAATCACTTTGATTTTTAATTAATTTGAATTAGGGTTTGTATTATAAAATTTCTTTTTCTAAATAAAACACCAAAAACCTTTTTCTAAATTATTTAGATTTCTTTAGGTTTATTTAATCACTTCTTATTTTCTTTTAATTAATTAATTTGTAAATGTAAATTATAATTAGGGCTAACCTTTAATTATTTTATAAACAAAGAAACAAATAATTATTTTCTTAAACTCTTATTAATACTTTCAAAGGTTTCTTAAAAAACATCTTGCTCCTTTTCACTACCTTCGCGCACCTTATTTTTGCATTAATATTTCCCAATATTGTAAATGCTCAAAGTTTGTAATAGACAGGGTCTATTGCTTTCTCTCCTCATTCATGAATTTGTAACCCCCATTCCCAAAGCTTTGTAATAGCGTAGAACATTTAAATTCTGCAATTTATCGCTTTCCATATTTTTGTTAGTAATTAGGATTTGTGTGACAAGATTAAAAACAAATCATAGAAAATTCCTAATTCAAGACAAAATAATTGAATCACACACACTTTGCACACTTACACCTCTAGGGTAACCTCACTTGTTGCCTTCGGATAAAAATAATCATGTCCCTTGAACGTGGGACGCTTTAGCAAAAGACCCTCGATTAAAAGATCATAGTCCCTCGATGACCCTTCGATGTTGCCTTCAATAAATGATCTTAGTCCCATACGACAATTGCTAAAGTATCTTACAAGTTGCCTTCTATGACTGTAAGATGACCCACGCCCGTCCCTCACATCCAATGACGGGGTTTCCTACTAACTAATAGTAGGATAGAACATTCTAAAGGAGGAGGAAAAGAACAAAGACTTTTGAGTAGGTAGATCGCTCGTAATCGCTTGCTCACAAACTAAAACAATTTCCACACCTCATACATTCAAAACAACTATTTTCAAAACAATTTTAAACAATTTGTATACATTCTCAATGATACGAGAATAATTACAAAATTTCCTTACATTGGCATTTTCAAAACATGTTTCCAAACACTCCATTTCAACAAATATTTCCAAAACAAACATTTTATATACATTCTCAATGATACGAGAATCATTGCGAATTTTCCATATTTATGCGTTTTCAAAATATTTTCAAACACAAACAAACACAAGGCATTTCAAAAAGTGATCAAGCGATTAAGAGCCCGTAAATAACTACGGATGAAAAGGGTGCTAACACCTTCCCTTTTCATAACCTACCCCCCCGAACTAAAGAAAATTCTCAAAGGTCTTTCCTATTCTTTTCATCCTTTCTTTTATTGGATAAAAGAAAAGTCGGTGACGACTCTTGCTATCCTCAAAATTTGCAATAAAACGCAAAACACCAAGTCAGTTCTCCCACCATATTACATCATGCTTTTTACAATTTGTGATTTCATTGAGATTTGAGTGAGATATTCCAGAATTTCGTGCTCGCTATTATTTCTACATTTTCTCAATTCAAGTCTTGCTCAGTTTATATAAATTTGGCGCGAGGGTACCATTAGAATCATCTTGAAGAGACGAATCTAATGGTACCGGTCTGGTCCTTTAATTTTTCAGTTTGAGGAACCCCAATCTAGGGCGTCCGGAGGTTGAAGACGATCTACATGTCATGCTTCAACCAATGAAGGCGTGACATGTAATTTTTTTGAATTTAATTCAGTGTGTTAGCTTTATCATATGCGTGCTTTGAGAGCCCTTAGATCTGATTACTTTCATTAGTCAGACTCCATCCAACGCGCCAGAATTTTAGTGATTTTTAATATTTAAAAGGTGATCCGGTGCAATTTCCAAAGTTGACCATGATATGCACAACATGCATGATCCTTTGGATCTGATTACTAGTGCGCTTTGACTCTCATCCAATGGTCCACATTTTTTTAAACTTTATTTTATTTTCTATTTTTTACACCAAACTTCAAAAAATCATAGAAAATTCATTTCTGACTCAAAAATTATAAAAAATTCACAAAAATATTTTCAAATGTTCTCTTTCTAATTTTTATTTTTTTCATGATTTTATTTTCAGATTTGGTATTTTTTTATAATTTTCCCCTTATTTTGACTTGTTTTTAATTATTTAAAAATACTTTTTGGTACTTTTAAATTCTAAATATTTTTATAAAAATCATTTTCCTTATTTATGATTATCAGAAATTTTTCTAGAATTTTATTTTGACTTCTATTATTTTCGATCCTTTTTTCCATTTATTTGAATGATTTCAATTAATTTAAATATGTTTTTCTGTTTTAAAAAATTACTAAAATTTTTTTAAAAATATTTGGGATCACTTCTGACTTTTCTATGGTCTCTTTTAATTTTTCTTTGATACTTTGAATATGGTTTGCTATTTTGTCTTTTATTTTCCTTTTAAAAAAATAATTTAAAAATCACTTTCCCTTTTTATTCTTTTCATTAATTGCAATTTATTTTTTAATATATTCTGACTATGTGATTTTTGATCATGAGCTTCATTAACATCATTGAATCTTGGGTGTTGAGTTTAACTCCACCAAAATGGATGGATGATTTTAATGAAAGTTTGATTAAAATCTTTGATTCAAATATTTCCCCTCCCGCTTCATGTTATCCTTTTCTTACATGTGCTACATGTTATTAGAAGATGATCTACATATCATATCTCTAAACATATGGTACATAGATTGCTATTGACTGACCTCACAATAGGTGCGACTTCTATATAATTCCACTTATAATTGCTTAACATAGCGCTAAATTTTGTCCCGATTCGAGAAATGATCATTCATGGCCTAAACCTATGTTTGCAAACCCAAGTATGTTTAATTTGAAACCTTTGATCCAATAAACTTGAAGTTCATTGTTAGGAGGCTTTGGTCTTATCAATCTTCTAATGAACTTTCATAAAATTTGGTCTAAGTGAATCATTTAAACATTGTTGATCATTTGATTGTTGCCTCGAGAATTTGAAATGAATGATATACTTGACAAAAAGCAAATGAAACTTGTTGCTGAGAGGCTTTGATTTTATCAATCTTCTAATGAGTTTTCAAATGCAATATTCAAGATGGTCATTCAACTAACCTCTAATTTCTAACTTATTAACAATTGACTTTATTTTCATGATTTTACTGTATGCCTTTATTTTATATGTAGCATTTACATTTCATACTATTTTCATCTTTGCTCACTTGAGAATTTACCTTTATGTCTTTTCATTTTGCTCACTTGAGCTTTTCATTTTCTTTTTGAAGATACCTAAAAATCAACTTGAACAATAAAAAAACTTTAAGGTTACTTGGACTATGTGGCTACTATCCTTGGCATGATGGAGTTATGGACTTCTTGGACTTAGGATTAAAGACCTTGACTACCCTTGAGACCTTTGTGACTTCTATTATTATTTTGTCTGGAGTTTCTTGGGGTTTACCTCGAGACATTGGTGTAAGTGTTTATTGGCAGCAATTTTGGTAAAACAATGACTTGTTAATGTATTGCTAAATGTATTAACATTTGGAGCAAAACTGTTTTGAATGATGTCAAAGCAGATGTCTTGACATCTTCCTACTGAACTGATCTCAGCCCAAAATCAGTTAAGTCTTTTGTTTCATGATTTCCAGCACTCTATAACTCAGGATTTGTGAACTACAGGTTGCAAAAAATATGGAGGAATATTTTTCAAATTGCATAATTATATCTTAGCCTATTTTTATGGAAATATTCAAAAGATTTGAATATTTGTTTTCAAGCCCAAGCCCAAAGCTGCGCATATATAAGGACTCACTTCCTTATTTAAAGACAAGCAATTTTTGAAGAAGAATACTTTCTATCTGATTAGAAGTTTAGGATTTTTATTTGTAATACACTCTAAGTATTAGTTTAAGTACTTGAGTTGTTATTTGGGTTGTTAATTGTGTATCATTCATAAGCTTTTAAGCGTTGAATGATTGAAGTATTTCAAACTTATTAATTCTGTAAGTGATTGAAGGGATTTGAGGATGACCTCATACCTAGGTGAGTCTTAGATATAAGTTTAGCTTGGTTAATGATTAAGTGATTAGATTGTAAACTGGTTGTTTACTGAGGGTCTTTGAATTGACACTATTTAGTGAACTTGTCCCTGGCTTGGTAGCCCTCAGAGTAGGTGTTGTTGTACACTAAACTGGGTGAACAATCTCTTGTGTTTTTACTGCTTTTGATTTTACTGCACCTTACTTGCAAATAGATATTTGTGTGTGATATCTCTTTCGACATCACATATCTGATACCAGAATTTCAATTGGTATTAGAGCAGGCATCCTGCTCTTTATCTGGGTGAGATCCAGGGAAGATACTTTCTGGTACTATGGACAAGGAAGGAAGATCTATGAACATACCACCCATTTTAAATGGAAGCAATTATGACTACTGGAAACCACATATGGTTTCCTTTTTAAAGTCCTTAGATAGCAGGGTCTGGAAAGTTGTTTCAAAAGGATGGAAACACCTTGTCAAATTAGGAGAGAATGGAGAACCTACTGCTGAACTAAAACCTGAAGAAGATTGGTCTAAGGAAGAAGATGAAATTGCTCTTGGAAATTCTAAAGCCTTGAATTCTACATTCATTGAAATTGACAAGAATATTTTCAGATTAGTGAATACTTGTGAAGTTGCTAAGGATGCATGGGGAATTCTTCAATCTACTCATGAAGGCACATCCAAAGTTAAGATGTCAAGACTACAGCTACTCATCATGAAATTTGAGAACTTAAAGATGAAATATAATGAAAGTATAAATGACTTCCATATGAACATCCTTGAAATTGCTAATGCCTCCAGTGCTTTAGGAGAGAAAATACATGAAGACAAATTGGTGAGAAAGATGCTCAGGTCTCTTCCTAAGAGATTTGATATGATGGTAACTGCTATAGAAGAAGCCCAAGACATTGACAAAATGAAAGTGGATGAACTTGTTGGATCCCTTCTAACATTTGAATTGAGCATAAATGAAAGATCTGAGAAGAAAAACAAAAGCATAGCCTTTGTATCAAATACTGAAGATGAATAAGAGGACTGTGATCAAGATTCAGATGGTGGAATATCAAATGCCCTAGCTATGATTGGAAGATAATTTAATAAAGTGATAAAGAGAATGGACAGGACCCAAAGGTCAAATGTCAAGAACATCTCATCTGACATGGGAAGAAAAAGGGTTGAAGAAAAAACTTCTCAAGGGAAGGGAATACAATGTCATGAATGTGAAGGCTTTGGTTACATCAGAGCTAAATTTCCTACATATCTAAAGAAACATAAGAAGAATTTATCTGTTACTTGGTCTGAAGAGGACTCAGAGAGTGATCTTGAAGAATCTGCCAAATATGTGAAAGCATTGACAGGCAAATATGTATCTAATGAAGAGTCTAGTGATGGAGAACTAACATTTGATGAGTTAGATGCTTCATACAATGAATTATGTATCACAAGTGCAAAAGTATGTCTTGAAGGGGAGAAACAGAAAGCCCTTATAACTCAACTAAAGGAGGAAAGGGAAGAGCATCTTAAAACTATTTCTGATCTAGAAAGTGAAGTGTCCTTTCTAAATTCAAATCTTGATAGAATGGTAAAATCTCTCAAGATGCTGAATAATGGGCCTGACACATTAGATGAAATTCTCCAAGAAGGAAGAATGACATGAGATAAGAGTGGTTTAGGTTTCAATGAGAAAAAGGAACCTAACTCAGAAGAGCCTTCATCTGTTTCCACTCATGCCAAGCCTAGACCAAAGATGTCGAATCAAATGTCTCGACATCATGGTAAGAAAGGACATCCTAGCAGACATCATATAAAGAATGAGCATCATGGCAAACAGCCTGCATCTGTTACCACACATACCAAGGCTAAACCAAAGATGTTGAATTAGATGTCCCAACATGTGGGAAAACATCATGATAACAAAGGACATCTTGGGAAACCTCATGTGAAGAAAGGATATCATGGGAAGAAAAATATTAATCAAACCAGAGAGAATCCCCAGCCTTGGAAATGTCATCACTGTGGAAGGCTTGGACATATAACGCCCTTCTGTTTCAAGCTGTATAGGTATACTAAAAATTCTCCTCCTCCTAAAAATGATAAGATTCTCCAAAACAGCAAGAAGAAGAAACAATGGGTTCCCAAGTCCAATGTTAGTAGTCTCATTTCCCACAACTCTCTCAGAGTATCAACCAAAGATGACTGGTACTTTGATATTTTCTGTTCTAGACACATGACACGTGTCAAGAATCTATTGGTGGATGCCAAATCTCATTCCACCAGTTATGTGACTTTTGGTGATGGAGCAAAAGGAGAAATCAAAGGTGTTGGCAAGCTTGATTGTTCAGGAGTTCCTAAACTTGATAATGTGTTACTTGTAAAAGGGTTAACAGCTAACCTGATAAGTATAAGCCAACTATGTGGTCAAGGATTCAAAGTTAACTTCTCCAAATAAGGATGTCTTATGTGCAATGAAAAGAATGAAGTTGTCATGAAAGGAATCAGATCTAAAGACAACTGTTATCTATGGGTTCCTCAAGAGTTAAACCTCTCCTCAACATGTGTTTCAGCCAAAGAGAATGAGGTTAAACTATGGCATCATAAATTGGGGCACTTGCATCTTAAAGGTATGAAGAAAATTATATATGAAGAAGCAGTGAGAGGGATTCATAAGCTCAAGATAGAAGAAGGAAGGGTATGTGGTGACTGTCAAATTGGAAAGAAGACTAAGATGTCACACAAAAGATTCAACATCTTACTACATCAAAAGTATTAGAACTTCTTCACATGGACTTGATAGGACCTATGCAAGTTGAAAGTCTTGGTGGTAAGAAGTATGCCTATGTTGTTGTAGATGACTTTTCTAGATACACATGGATAAGCTTTATTAGAGAAAAATCAGAAACTTTTGAAGTGTTCAAAGATCTTTTTCAAAGACTTCAAAGGGAAAAGGAAAGTCATGTCATAAGAATCAGGAGTGATCATGGAAAATAAGTTGAGAATAACAAATTTGTTGAGTTTTTCTCCTCTGAAGGAATCAACCATGAATTCTCTTCTCCCATTACTCCTCAACAGAATGGGATTGTAGAATGCAAGAATATGACTCTCCAAGAATCTTCCAGATCCATGATTCATGCTAAGAAGCTGAAGCTACCGGCAGAAAACACAGAACCGCCACCGAACTTTATTTATCCCGAAGGAAGGGGAAATATCGATAAAACCACAAGGGAATGGATAAGATGGTCTTGCGACCAAGAGAAAGGGTAAAGGAGTCGGTTATGCAAGGGGAAGGTATTAGCACCCCTCGCATCCATTGTACTCAACGGGATCCATTTTGTTTGTTTGTCTTAAAGGGTGTGTTTATCTACAACTATGCTTGCTTAAGGGGAAATGGGTGGTTTTTGATTATTGCGTTCGTGAGGGTTTCGCGACCCTTTGCCTACGTATCCAATGAAGGAATCAGAACACCTTAGTTCCTCTAGAAAAAGGATGGGCTTGTTTGTGTTTTTTAGTGGGCGACATTAACGCATGCATTCTAGCAATAGGCACGGCCGATATCGCGGTAGAACGGAGATAACATGCCCTTGGGGGAGTTTGTCTTGGTTGAGTGTTTTTGCGATTTTTAAAATAAATTCAAGTAATGATTAAAGAGGTGTTTTTGGATTTTGGTTTGTTTGGTCAAAATGAGTGTGAATGAGATTTTGAAGATACGACCACCTAGTGTCGAAGTTTTGACTTAAAAGGTGTGAGTTTGAAAATTGAACATTTGGAAAAATTATCTTAAGTTTTTAACAAAATAATAAACGAAAGATGAATGAGGGTATTCACACGATTAGATGAGACGTGTTTGATGACATGAAGTCAACAAAATTAAAACAATTCCCTTGGATTTGAGACAGACGAAAGATATAAAGATTAACGATTGATGACAAATTTAATTAAGATGACAATTGAACAAATAAATAATGAAAATTAAATTATACTAGCATGCATTTCAACGATTAAATAAATAACCAAAAGTACATAAAGATTAAATTACAAAATCATAGATTTTTAACATTTAAACAAATAGCAAAAATTGAATAATAAAAACTAACTTATGTATTTTTTGAATAATTAAATAAAAGATTAATAACAAAATTAAATAAAGATTAGATATGACAAAATTTAAATAAATGATAAATTTTAATTAAACATGTTTTTTGTATTTTTATAAAGGACTAACTTAAAATTATATAATTCAAATAGAATTGAAAGAAAAGAGTTAAAAGAGCCAGAAAACAGAAAAAAACGTGCCCAACAGGAATCGAGCTTGGATCTTAAGGGTAATGGGTAGTGTACTTTGCCAGCTGGGCTATCTTACTAATCGTTATTGTTATTAAAACTAATAATACAAAAGGGAAAAGTGATAATTGGATTGGGTGATTGGGCCAAAAGGCCCAAAAGGGAGTTGAGCCGGTTGGGAAGAGGAAAACAAGTTCTCGTAACCCTAAGCTACAGCAGCGCCGCAAGTTAGTGTACTTTGGAAAAGGAAAACCGCTTGAATTAATATTACTGCTGAAATCTATTTTTCTAAGTTCATCAAAAAACACATCAAAACCCTTTCTCTCTAACCTCTCATAAATCTTCAATTTTTTCGCTAAATCCCTTCTTTATTCACGCTAAGTATTCATCTGTTCTTACTCGGTTCCAAAGAACAACAACCAAACTTTTTGTTCTACTTCCATCTCTGTTTCCTCCTGATCTCAAAAATTATAATGCAAAGTAATCACAACTGGACTTGAATAAGTAAAATAGGGGTGCAAGGTTGAGTGATGCGATGAAACCGAAAGAGGAGGAGGGGCGTTACTGTTAAGTAACGGTGGTGGACAGTTAGTGATGTGATGTAACGGAGGAGGACGAATTCGTTGAAGACAGGAGCTTTGTTATTTGGGAGGTTAGCAGAAAACTGAAGAGAATTTATGGGTTTACTGAACATTCTTGTCTGGTTGGTAATGACAAGTTGATGGTTGAAAAGGCAGTATTAATGATGAAGAGGACAATGGATTGTGAGAGTGATCGGAAATTGAGAAAATGGTATGAAGATGGATGTTGTGAGGTAGTATAGAGATGAATAGTGGAGCTAGGTAGTATGTTGTTGTGATGGTATCAGTAGCGACCAGGGGTGGAATTTCGTAAACAGCGGATCTGGGAACTAAGAGGCGAGTTTTTGAAATTTCTGTAATTTTTGTTAGTGAATTTGTGTGTATGAGTTTTCTTTGTGTGAATGTTCTCTTGTGAAACTCTGTGTATTATGGTGTTGATGCAGAGATATGGGATCAAGAGAAAGCATAACATTAATGTGACGTTTAAAATTGATGAAAGTAGTTGAGCATGTTGCAGAAGTTGATGAGAATAATAAAGATGGAAACGAGAGAAGTGCCAGGAGAATTTGAGAATTTTATGGTGAGTTTTCTGTCTATCTATGATGTCATATGTGTATATTTCTATTTTCTGCTCTGAGTTTTGTGATTCTTCTGAGGTGATTGAAGAATAGTGGCTGAAGATTTTGTGAATTTGCTATAGGTATGGCGACTGAAACGGCGGGTAAAGGGCTGTTTAATGAGGAGGCAGTTTTCACATGAAATGAAGATTGTAGTACGAACAACAAAGGGTGGAGGCTGATAGTTGGGTTAGGTTGCGGAAAGGACACAACGGGTTCTAAGTTTTGACAGCAGGTTCTAAGATTTTGCAGGTTGAGGTTTTAAAATTGTCAACAGGTTCTATGGGTTTTTTAACAAGTTCTATGTTTTGTACAGGTTAAGGTTTTTACATGGATAAGCTAGTTTTAACAGGTTGAGGTTTTCTTAGTGATAACAACACACAACAATATGGAAATGGAAATCGAAATTGCATACAAATATGAAAATGAACAGTAATGAAATAGAATGAGTTATAGCAAAAAAACCTGGTATGTTTTTCTTTGATCTGTTTCTCTCGCTGAAATTTTTTTGGAAAAGGAAACCCCTTTTTTGTTTTCGATCATGCTCTTGCTGAAGAATTTTTTTTTGGAACTAAGGCTCTTTTTTGTTTTCGATCTTTCCTTTGCTGCCTCCAAAAGAAAAATCCTCTTTGTTGTGTTTTAGGCTGTGTGTCCAGGATCCCTCAATGAAACAGTGGTGTGTTTCTTTATATTGTAACAGGGGTGGAAATCAGGGGGGAAAAATTTGGGGAATTTTGAACATTGTTGGTATGCTGGCTTTTTGCTTTTGTGATGCAGATTTTGATTTGCTAATTTGGTGCAATGTTACAGAAGTAGTTCTTTGTTATTTTGTGGGCTGCATTTTGACTGTTTTTTGTAAGTTTATAGCAACTGGTTTTGGGACAGTAATGTGCAGGTTTTTCTTTCCTCTTTTACCTTTCTGTGATACAAAGCTTACTGCTTTTTTCCTTAAAGTTCTGATGGGTTTACACATTTGGAACATGATGACATAGGGAATTTGGCTGCTTGTTATCCTTTTATATTACTTGTTTGGCTTGATGCTGCTGATTGTTTATGTTGCTTGTTGTTTGAGGTGCTGCCTGTTGCTATTTGTTCTGCGCGCTAGGCTGCTGCTTGCTTTTTGTTGTCTTGTGCGCTGCCTTGTCTTGTGTATTTATGCTGTTTGTATTCTGCGCGCTATGATCTGTTTGCTGTTGTTGTGGCTTGGTTGCTACCTTTGCTCTTTGTTCCGCGCGCTGCCTTGTCTTGTGTATTTATGCTGTTTGTATTCTGCGTGCTGCCTGTTCTGTTTGTTTTAGCAACAGGAAACATTTGCAATTTTTTTTCCTTTTTGTGAACTAAAGAGAAAAACTCTTTTTGTGATTTGCAATTGGGAGAAAATAAACCATGATAAAAATAACTCCCTGACTGATTCCAAAAGGCAAACCCTTATTATGAGATATCAATCAATTAATTCTTGCTTGAATTTTTTTTATGTGTTTGATCGCTAACTTTTCTTTTTCCTTGTTTCATGAGCACGATTATTGGACGATCCAAAGCGAGATTGAATGATGAAAATACCATGGCGAGGAGTGAAGATGAAGACTTGAAGAAACACAAATTATATTTCTCTTTTCTTTGTAAACAAAACAAATGTAATTTGTATTCCAATAATTGTAATTTATGTTTCATACGTTCTGTAATCTGTCCAAAAAATGTAATGAACACGAAAGCTTGAATGATATATTTTTTTGAATGAATTCTCTTGTATGGAAATCAAACAACTCTCGATCTTTGATTGAAAATGGAAATTCCCACTTGAATGATTTGAATGCACCCTTTGGACTTTGGACTTTGTAACTTAAACCTCAAGAAATTGTTATAACTCGTATTCCAAACAATCACGCGCCTTATCTTTCAAAATCCAATCAAACTCCCAAACAAAATAAATGCTTAAGAATTTAATTCCACTGATTAATTCGAACCCCAAAACACCGGTCGCTTGAACCCTGATCTTCAAGTCATGCCTGAACCATACTCGCACTTCTCAAACAGAACTCTGACTTTAACATTCAGCCCACAATAACTTGTAACTTAAGCAACAAAAACATGTCTTGATTATCATGAATCTTTAACCTCATTTCCTGAAATGCTCGAACTTCACATTTGCCAATTCAACCTCCAAATTCTCGACTCAATGGATTAGAGACTTAAAGAAGAAACTTGAAATGCGAGGAGGTGAAATTCTTGACCTAATGCACTGAGCTTTGAGCCATCTTCGAGGCAGGTGAGAGAAACATCTTCCCAGAAACCAAAGACTCGAAACCTTAGCACCTTGACAGCACATATAGGGAAATAAACCCTAATCCGGGCTCTGATAAAATTGAGCAAGAACCAACCTTGTAACCTGACGACACGATTTGTTCCATGATCCACTAATCGAGAACCAGATGTGCTTCCTTTTTACCTGATAAGGAAACCTCAAAACAAGATCAGACATAAAGAGGGCGTAGCCCTAAAACTTCAAACCAAAGCGCTTGATTCCCTGAGATATGGGATATGCAAATGACTGAATGTTAAAATGATGCAAATGGAATGCAAAATTCAAAGCCGAACAAAAATAAAAGAGATAGGGCAAATTTAGGGTACGACAGCTGCCCCTATTTAATTGTCTTAAACCTGAATGTGAGATTGGCGTCAGCCTTTCGTAAGTTCAAGGTGGAAGATGATTAAATACCAGGGCTCGAAATTTGCCATGGAGAGATGGAATGAGTGTTATTCACTGGTGTGAACGTCTGCTGGGGAAAGACAAACTGGTCTTCTGGTGGACTGGTTATGATGGATAAAACATGGTTGAAAAAAGGCAGCTCGTACTGGGGTAACGGTGCCAATACAAGGTTCTTGAGGGACTGAGTGGTAGAGTGATTGAAAGGATATGGCTGACAATGTCGTGATGACTGAAAGTAGAATTACTTGACAAAATGATAATGTGATGCAGTGGGAGAACTGACTAGATGTTTTGCGTTTCGTTCGCACTTGTGCGGTTAGCAAGAGTTGCCACCAACTTTTATTTTATCCAAATGGAAAGGTAAAAAAGCACATGAAAGACCTTTCGCGAATTTTCTCGGGTTCGGGGGGGTAGATTATGAAAAGGGAAGATATTAGCACCCTTTTCATCCATGGTTTTCCATGGGCTCTTAGTTACTCATTTAGATCACTTGCTTTTGTTTGATTGTGTGCTTCTGGTGTGGGCTTTGAAAGTATTTTGGAAAATCTCTTTGTAATGGTTCTCGTCTCTATAAGAACGTATACAAAGTTTTGTTTCGAAAAATGGTTCAAAGATGTGTTTGTGAATCGTGTTTTGAAAAGTGTTTTGAAAAGAGGTTTTGCAATGGTTCTCGTCTCTATAAGAATGTATACAAAATGTTTTGTCTTTTGAAAATGTTTTGAAATGGAGGTGTAGGTGTAAAAGTTTTGTCGTGAGCAAGCGAGTAACTAAGAGCGAATCTATCTACTCGAAAGGTCTTAAATTGTTATTTTCTTCTTCCTTTTAATGGTGCCATCTTACCATTGATTTGGTAAGAAGCCCCACCATTGGATGTAACGGGACAGGCGCGGGTCAATTTTACAATCATTGAAGGCAACTTGTGAGACACTTTAGCAATTTTTTGTAAGGGACAAGATCATTTTAATCGAAGGCAACATCGAGGGTTATCGAGGGACTACGATCTTTTTTTTATCAAAGGGACATTGCTAGAGTGTCTCATATTCGAGGGACATGATTGTATTTCCGAGACAACGAGTGAGGTTACCCTAGAGGTGCGCGTGTGAAAAAGTGTGTTGGTTTCAAGTTATTTATTCTTTGATTAGGTCATCTAACGATTGATTTTGAATCTTGCCATACATGCCTAGTTACTATACAGTATATGGAAAACAGTAAATTGCGGGAATTGAAATTCTACGCTATTACAAAAGTATTCGGGAATGGGGGTACAATTGTTACAAATGGGGATGAATCAAATGAAATAGCGATGTCCAAATATCAAGCAATACAACCAAATTGAATTCTTGTGCAATTTAATACAAAGCTATGAAAATTTATGAAATAAAGTCAACAAGATATGAAATGAAATGTATTTACATGACAAGAAAAAGATAAAACCTATTCTAAAAAAAAGATTAAAATCTTTATTATTATTTTTTTGTATTTTTATTAATTATGTAAATAGGTTTAAAGAAAGGAAACAAATTAAATTTTTTTTGATGTTTTTATTAAATGTAAAAAATTAATAAAGGTAAGTTATAAAAAAAGAAAATGATAAAAAAATTAATTTCAAGACTTAGATTAAATGTATAAAAGTATTCTAAGTTTTAATTAGTAATTTTCAAAACAAATAAAAACAAATTAAAAAGAAGAAATGGGCTTAGGAGATTTAGGGATATTAGGCCCAAAGAAACATGTTTTTTGCTGAAAAGAAACAGGCCAAGGGGGGGGGGGGGGGTGTAAACGTGAAACAAATGGGCTTTAGGGGTAAATGAACAAAAGGGCCCAAAGTTCTTAAACTTTGCATAATTGTTTGATTAGGGTGGAAAATGAATTAGGGTTCTTGGAACCCCTTTCGTTCACAGCGGCGCCATTCGTCTTCTCTCATCCATATCTTCCAATTTTGTTCATCTATGATCTCTGTTACTATCTCACCCCTCGCCTCTTCCTAATCTCATGAATAAAACATCTCTTGGCCTCTTCGACTTAAGCTGATTCACGTTTTTTTATGGAAACCCTAAGTTCCGATTTATTTAATGGGTTTAAAATTTCGCTTATCTGATCTTCCTCTCAACCTCTATTGCCGGAGATTCGTCTCTCACGCTTCCTAACCATGCTCTAAGGGTTTTGTTCTTGAAAGGTATGGTTCTGTTTTGTTTAAGGCTTAACAGTTTCATCGTTTTTGCATGTTTTGTTCATGCTCTTCTGTTAATCTACTTGCTATTCATTGAGATGCAGGAAATAATTTGTAAGGAGGGTGAAGAAGCCATACCTGTTTGGGGCTTTTCTATGAAATGGAAGGGAATAGTGAGACGATGATGATGCTCCTTGGTGGCGAGAGCTTGCGAGGGAGGAGATGAAGATTGAAAGTGCTGGTGTTTCTGGTAACCTTTTTTCTATCCTCTGCGTTTGGATGATGCTGATGTTGATGATAATGTTTTGATGATGTTTGCTGATGATAATGATTTGATAATGTTTGCTGATGATAATGATTTGACTATGTTGGTTATCTTGGATGTTTGAGGCTTAAATACTGTTTTATTTCATTATGGTTTTAGGCTTTTTTTGGTTTTGTGTTTGAAGCTTGAGATGGTTTGAGGTTTGGAGATTTGGTTTGAACTGTTTTACAGGTTTTGGTTGAGTATGTTTTTCTGGTTTGAACAGTTTGACAGTATGGGGGTTTTGGTTTGATGGTTTGAGGCCTTGATGATTTTTATGGTTTTAGGCTTGTTGGTTTAACAGGTTGGGATATATTTTTTTTCTGATTTTGTTTTGTTTTGTTTTGGGTTGATGATTTGAGGGTGGTTGTTACAGTTTGGTTTGAGGTTTTTCTGAGTTTGTTGTTACAGTTTGCAGGTAATGGGTTTTTTCTGAGTTTGTCGTTACAGTTTGCAGGTTTGGTTGATGGTGTTGAAAATGGTTTGGGGTTTTTTATGAAAGTTGTTGTTACAGTTTGGTTATGGCAAGTCTGGTTGATGGATTGCAGGTGTGGTTCAGTATGTTTTTCTGGTTTTGGACTTGTTGGTTATCAACATGTTTTTGTTATTGTAAGTTTGACAGATCTGGGCATTTTTGGCTTGATGGTTTGAGGCCTTGACAGTTTTTATTTGCCTTTGGTTTTGGAGGTTTTTGGTTATGCAGGTTTTGAAGTGTTTAACAGGTTTTGTTGACAGTATTCTGAGTTTTTAAAATGGTTTTGTGTTTTGGATTTTTGACAATGGAGACTTTTTGAGTTTGAAAAAATGGTTTGATGGATGATGGTTTGAGGATTTGTTTATGGTTCTGGCTGTTTGAGGATGGATGTTGGGAGTTTTGACAGTTGGAGACTGTTTTGGATTTTTGACAGTTTTGATGCTTTTTGGACTTTGATAGTTTTCTGAGTTTGATAATTTTTCTCTATCTCTTTGCTTGAGAGCTGTCTACTGTTATATTAGTTTCTTTGGTTTGACAACTTATTCAAAATGGTGGGAAAACACCAAATTTTGAATACTTTGGCATATTGTTCTCATGCTCTTTTTCTTGCAGTTTTTGTTTTCTAGCAATTCTTATGCAATTGTGACAGTAGGGCAGCAGGGCTGTGCATCCCTAGGTGACTTCTTTCCTATCTTCTCTCTCAATGACCTTAAGAGTCAATTGCTCTTTTTGCCTTTTTTTTCCTGAAAAGTTTGCAAATAAATGGGAAATGATGAAAATGGCTTATTGAACAAGCCTTTTTCTTGTTGACTTAGTTTACCATACTGATATAATTTCTTTGCTGCCTGCTTATGCTGTTTGTTGTTGCCTCGGTTGCATTTTGTATTGCCATATTTTGTTTTGCTGTTTGGGCAATTTGGACAGTTTTGAAAACTTGTTTGGACAGTTTTTCTGTTTGCTTTGCGTTGCTGTTTGGATAAATTTGTTTGGCCGCTGTTTGGACATTTGGCTGCATTTGTTTTGTCCAGCTTACTTGCCTTTCCTTTGTTTGGACAGCTTACTTGTATTTTTTATTTCTTCTTTTTGTGAACCAAGAAGAATAATCTTCTTGTGATTTTCAAATAGAGAAAAATAAAAATGTGATGAATTAAAAAAAATAGCCTTCTGATTCCAAATTGCAAACTTTAATGATGAACACCATTCTTTCTTTTGAAAATGTTTGCTTATGCCCAAATAGTTTTTGTACTAACTATTTCTTCTGTCTTTTGTTTTCATGTGAGCACAACTGGATGATGGCAAAGCAGGGGAAGCAAGAGACTCTGTGGAAAGCATGGAAGCAAAGGAAGCTCGGCCAACTTTAGGCCTAGATTCATTTTCTTTTCTTTGTAATTTAGAGAGAAACATTCAACAATTGTACTAATTTATTTTTTTAAATACAATAAGTTGTAAAACCTAAAGTATTTAAATATTAAATTGTTTTGTAACAACTTTTGAAATAAATGGAGAAAGTCTTATGAGATATTCTGGTGTCTATTAAAACCCTTTACTGTCGATAACTTGTAATTCTCTCTTCGCATCCTAACTAAATCTTAAAGATTCTCAATCAAGATAATTGAAACAAAATGCTCCAATATGATAACTTAAACTCCAAGTAATCCAATAACTTTGTAATCTGCAACTTCATTCCTATCAAAACACGCACTATCTACCCCATTTCCTAAACAAGCAAATGTTTTAAAAGACGCAAATTATCTGGTTAACCTGGATCAAACAAAACATGAATGTCCCAAATGACAGTCTTAGATTCCATCTCTTGTCCCAAACAAACATGCCTTGAGAATAAACATTAACCTTTCAGTAAACTTGAAAAAGCATGAAAACAATGTGAAAGCCAATTGGATCTTTGAGAATTCATTTCTTTTGAGAATTGCAAGAAAAACCCTAATTGCTGGTTTACTGCCACAGAAGAAAATCTGTCTGATCGATTCCTGAGCCAATCTTGAATATCTGAGAAACCCTAGGGTTGTGTTTTCTATGAAAAATGGGAGGGCAAATTTTGGGGTACAACAACTTCCCCTGTTCAATCTTCTTGAACCTAAAGAGTTAGATTGGCGAGTTTTGCCATTCGTGACTCGAAGGTAAAAGATGATTGGACACTAGAGTGCCCATAAATTTGCACTCGACAAAAGTGTAATTGAGGGAATGGGCTTAAAGATGCCATTTGGAGAGATGTTAGAATCTTGATGGAGATGGGCTTGCAGATGCCATCCAAGAATGTTTGGTTGTAAGTCGATAGAATAAGCATCAAAGTGGTATCCATATTTGGAACGTATCTGAACTGTATTTGTCCTTGAATCTGAATAAGCGACATAATGGCTTCCGTGTCTGGAGCGTATCTGGACTGTATCTGTAGGATGAAACTGAATAAACGACATAATGGCTTTCATGTCTGGAGCGTATCTGAACTGTATCTGAATGAGAAATAGAATGGCTTTCGTGTTTGGAGCGTATCTAAACTGAACTGTATCTGTAAGCTGAATGAGTATCAGAATGGCGTCCGTGTATGGAGTGTATCTAAACTGAACTGTATCTGTAAGCTGAATGAGTATTAGAATGGCGTCCGTGTCTGGAGCGTATCCGTACTGTATTTGAAACTTGAATCTGAATGAGTAACAAAATGCCTTCCGTGTCTAGAGCGTATCTGTAATGTATCTGAAATCAAGTCTGAATGAGTAACAGAATGTCTTCCGTGTCTGGAGTGTATCTGGACTATATCGGTACTTGGAATCTGAATGAGTAACAAAATGGCTTCCGTGTCTGGAGCGTATCTGTACTGTATCTGAAGTTGAGATCTGAATGAGTGACATAATGACTTCCGTGTCTGGAGTGCATCTGTACTGTATCTGAAATATTTGAATATTTGTTAAAGATAACTGTTAATCTTATCCTAAAAAGGGTAAAATGTTAGCTGAAACACAAAGTTATGTTGCATGAAATGTATGATGCAATAAATGTGTTTTATCCATGTTTATGATATATGAATGTAATGTATGCGCATGTAAGCTGATTTGCTGTATTGCTGAGGAAAATAAATCCTTGACTGCTGCCGGGGAAAATAAATCCTTGATTGCTTCCAGGGAAAATAAATCCTTGACTGTTGAGGATTCCGTTGTGAGAGTAATGCCAAATACTTCTTGAGGAATCTGCTTGGGGAGTCCAGAGAAATTTAATGACTTCTACTGGGGATTGTTGACGGGAGTCTTTGTTCTGTCGAGAAGCAATAAAAACTCTGTGGGGAAAAAGTTTAATTCCATTGGGGAGTTCAAGAGTTTGGGTTGTATGCCAATCTACTGGAGAGTTACCATAGGTTGGGGAGAAACAAAAAGTTAACCATTATCTGGTTGATTTTCAGGCTTCAAGACAACTTGCTGGGGAAACCTGGAGAAACTGGATGATTTCCGCTGTGGGTTGATAGTTTCAGCTCCGCTGGGGATTGGTAGTTTGTAGTCTTAGCTCCGCTGGGGATCTTAATGACATGCTGATTTGATTGTGTATGGAAATGGGCTCAAAGATGCCATCCAAAGGTGATTGTTGACGGAAAGTTTGAACTGGATCTGAACAGAGAATGAATCAGAATAAATCATTGGGAGATTTATCTGAAACAACAAAAGTCCGAAAATGAATCAGAATAAATTGTTGAGAGATTTATCTGAAACAGTAAAAATCTAGAAATGAATCAGAATAAACCATTGAGAGATTTATCTGAACCAGTAAAGGTCTTGGACCAGCTTTGACTGGGTAAGAATCAGAAAAATCTTAGAACCGATTTAACTGAACCAGACGAAAGTCTTGGAATATCTTCAACTGGAATAAGAATCAGGGAGATCTCAGTGTCGATCTGACTGAACTAGAGAAGGTCTTGAATTAACTTTGACTGGATAAGAATCAGAAAAATCTTAGAATCGATTTAACTGAACTAGACGAAAGTCTTGGAATATCTTCAACAGATGCCAGGGAATCGTTAAATCCTGGACTGCTGTTGAAGAGTATGTGTGTCTTCAAACTTTTCTTAGAATGTTTCCACTGGGGATTCCTATTTTGTTGTTTGAGGAGGACTCCACTGGGAAATGTTGATCTTTGTCTTGAGAGAAATCGAATTTTAGGAGCTTCAGTCGTTCGTTATTCTATTGGGGTACCATCTCTGTTGAATTTTGGGAACTTCAGTCGTCTGTTATTCTACTGAGGAATCATCTCTGTTGAATTTTGGGAACTTCGGTTGTCCGTTATTCTACTGAGGAATCATCTCTGTTGAATTTTGGGAACTTCGGTCGTCCGTTATTCTTTTGAGGAATCATCTCTGTTGAATTTTGGGAACTTCGGTCGTCTGTTATTCTTCTGAGGAATCATCTTTGTTGAATTTTGGGAACTTAGGTCGTCCGTTATTCTACTGAGGAATCATCTCTGTTGAATTTTGGGAACTTCGGTCGTACGTTATTCTTCTGAGGAATCATCTCTGTTGAATTTTTGGAACTTCGGTCGTCCGTTATTCTTCTGAGGAATCATCTCTGTTGAATTTTGGGAACTTCGGTCATCCGTTATTCTACTGAGGAATCATCTCTGTTGAATTTTGGGATCTTCGGTCGTCCGTTATTCTTCTTAGGAATCAACTCTGTTGAATTTTGGGAACTTCGGTTGTCTGTTATTCTACTGAGGAATCATCTCTGTTGAATTTTAGGAACTTCGGTCGTCTGTTATTCTATTGAGGAATCCTATCTGTTGAAGAGGAAAGTTGAATGAACTACTATCTGGTCGAATCCAGGCTTCGCGATGTTTGATACTGTTATCCAGTCGTAATCCGGGCTTCACAAAATGCTTGTAGAAATCAAGATACTATCCGGTCGAATCTGGACATCATAGCTTGAATTTTGTGAGAATTTGATTGCATCTTTCCTGAAAGGTAAAGGTTAGTTGCATGACATATATCAAGCAATGATGTTCTCAAAATAAATGAGATTGCATTGTATGATGTCCTGATGTATGGATACATAATGTTTTCAAGATGATCTCTCACTGGGGAAAATAAATCCTGAATTGGTGCTGGAGAAAAGAGTTGAATTCTTTGTTTCTGCTGGGGATAGTGAAAATTTTGGCGAATTCAATGGGGAAAAAATCCTCAGGGATTCTTGAGGTCGACTTAGCTGGGAAGAGGTTATCAAAGATTGAAACTCTGGCTGGGAGTCCTCTTATGAGAAGGATTTTGGGGAGATTCGTCACTGCCCCTAGTAGAGAGTGTTTATGGCTTTGCCAGGAAATGTTTGACTGTATGCAACCCTTTATTGGGATTAACGTTCAATGCCCCAAGTGAAGGGGACGGAGACTTCCCTCTGGTTACTCTGCACTTTGAGAGATTTCTTGAAATCTTGACTGGACTGCCCCAGGTTAGTCTGCACTTTGAGAGATTTCTTGAAATCTTGACTGGACTGCCCCAGGTTACTCTGCACTTTGAGAGATTTCTTGAAATCTTGACTGGACTGCCCCAGGTTACTCTGCACTTTGAGAGATTTCTTGAAATCTTGACTGGACTGCCCCAGGTGTGTTGGACAATGACATGTCATGTCCCTTTGTTGATAGGAGATTTTTGCAATGGAAGTGCCATCCCACTTGAAGTGACTTTGTTCACTGAGAGAGCTTTTCATTCATTGGATATTCATTGTGTGAATTTCTCCGCTGCCAAACAAATAGCCATATGCAAACAACGATATTCAAATAATACAAAATTTATGCTTGTCTTGAAATTTTGAAAATGCGTTTTTAGCAAGAAACTTTTGTAAGAAAAATTCAACTCAGTATTTAGAGCAAAGCCTTACAGGAGTCAGGATACCTTTTGTAACAGTATGCTTTCGAACTAACCCACGCTTCAATTAAGACTTTTGAAGGGTTGTAACGTGGCTTGGTTCACGGTTTAAGAAACAAAGGATAAAGGCTCAAAGTGAATTTGTACCCGCCCGTTCTTTGTGATGTTCTTCGGTCCTAAACTCAACTTAATTATGCGTTTGAACTCCAAATGAGTCTGGAATGACATTTTGGTGATGGTTCAAACAAGTTAAATTTGTTGGAAGGCAGTCATTTTTGCAACATTATTTTTGTTGAGGATTTGTAGTGACCTCTTTCTTTTGATTTATTATCCCTAATTTTTGCCTGACTGTTCCTGTTTTTGAGATTACAGTCAGCGGGATGCCCCAGTTTTCTTAAGCCTCCTTCGTAAGTTTCGACTTAGTGGGATTTTCTTTTTGAGAGATAATGACTGCCTATGTGATAGGGAACCATCACCGTATTTTGATTCCAAAGGAATATTTTTTTTGATGTCATTCGTTGTATTACAAGATGAGAGTTTGCGACTTTATCGTGCGTTTGAATTAACTGAGAGACTACCCTGCCCCAGGTTTTGACTAAAGGTTTCAACTTGTGTTAAAACAAAAAACTTCTACTTCTTTGGCTCGAAGGGGTTGACTAGGGATTATCTTCCTTATAACTCCAATGTTTAGGATTTGAAAGAAACGCCTGTACATCGTCAGCAAGGTCTGTCCAAAAGCGTACTGTATGAGATTATGGCATTGTTTTCGTCATCCTCCCTCTAAAGGTTTGTGTCATAAGAAGAATAAAAAGCATAGTTTAAATATAGTGAAAACGAAAAGATGAATTCAAGACAAACATACGTAATGCATTAATGAAACAGGGTTTGACATTAATAGATAATTGTTTGAATAACAAAAGAAATTACAATTGGAAATTCAAAATGAACAGAAGCCTCTTTGTTCGAACTTGTCATTTTAGGTGGAGAGCTCTCAGCGAAAGATTTTCATCTGGCCATCTTGTGTGAACTCCAGCGTTCTTCCTTCAATTAGATCCTGGATTTTGTTTTTCAATGCCCAACAACTATTGGTGTCATGTCCAGGACTGTTGGAGTGATACGTACATCGTGCATTTGGATTATACTCTGGAGAGGCTGTGTTGGGATTCCGAGGGGGGTCCTTTAATACAATCAGCTTGACTTCCAACAAGCGTTGCAGCACTTGAGATAATGACACGTTAATCTCAGTGAAGCGATTTTCAGATGTATTCCGCCTACGCCGATTACCCTGTTGACGTTGGTGAGGTTGTTGTTGGGCTGGTGATCCTGAAACCAACTGGGGAGGTTTTCTCTCGGCTTCTTGTCTCATAGGAGGCTGAATGATGACTTGATCCTCAACCCTAGTTGTTTACCCCATTTGGTTACATTCATCTTGATGAAGCTTGTTGATGAGGACTCTCAGCTCCTCTTGCCCTTGTGCCAAATTTTGGATGAGAGCCATCTGGCCCACCAGTTGTCCCATCATCTGGATTTTCATTAGGGCTATCTCAGTTCGTAGCAGCTCCAACTGATCATCTTTGTTGCCCTCAGGATTCCCCATGATCATGCCCCTAGTGAGAAGAGATTTCACTTCTTGCTGCCTCTTGGATAGGTTCAAGAACATCTCTTGAAGTTGAGCGTTTTGGGCTTGGATGTCCTTGATAGTCTTCTCTAGAGCCATCTCTACTGAAATAAACAGTAGGAAGATAAAGAGACCTGAAGGGGAGAAACCTGTCATGATAAGATGCTTGATATGTGGATGCATGTTTTCAAGGATTTCGCTGGGTAAACATAAGAAAATGTCGGAAGTTGAATTTCGATCAATATCTTTGATTGGAGAACTTCGTATCGGTGGATGCCTTTCCATGAGAATCAAGCTCACCATGTCAAGTGGGTCATAGCCCTTGACTCAAGTTGTTGTACTTGATCTTTGACGGTGTTTGTTTAGAGGAAAATGAATCATCTTTCCCTTTGGTAGACGTCTGGTTCAACGTGACCCTGCATCAAAGACCCTCGAGATCCTTGAAATGGTTATTGAAAATGCTATGTTATGATGTTATGTACAGATATACGAGGTAAGCAAGTTTATATACAAATCATCATATTCACACAAAGCAGACAAGTCCTTAGGTTTAGGCTTGCATGGAGTTTGTAGGTAAGTACCCTCTTGAAGTCTAGTTGGCTCAACCTGTCCTAGAAATAATGATCGGGTTCTAAAGGATCTCAATATCACTGACCTTTCCCACAAGCTTCGTTCAATAAGAAATTGACTCGAAACCGAACAAAACTCAAGGGTCAAGTCTCAATGAGTGTAGCATCGAGTATCAACCAATTTTCAACTCTACACCGAAACCGGTCATCTCACTACGTCCTAATGGCCAAGTTAGTCAAGTAAGGTTCTAAGGTCAGTTGATGCTTCACGACACCACGCGGCGGCTCCGTACTCTCCTTGATTCGACTCAAGGGTTATCAGTACCAACCAAAGTGCCCCATCAACATAGCTACTGCTTCAACCATGTCGGTATACCCCACACAGTTCCCTCACAGTCTATTGCTACTTCCCTAAAAGGTGTCCCCAAATCCAGGTGTAGGATTTAAAACAAACCCAAACAAGGAACCAAAATGTAAAGCATACAGATCAAACAATGAATGCGAGTAAAGGTGATCTAACCCTAAGGTAACCCTACTTTTAAGAATCCCCACCAGAGTCGCCAATTCTGTGATGCGGTGGGAGAACTGACTAGATGTTTTGTGTTTTGTTCGCACTTGTGCGGTTATCAAGTGTCGCCACCGACTTTTCTTTTATACAAAAGGAAAGGTAAAAAAGCACAGGAAAGACCTTTTGAGAATTTTCTCGGGTTCGGGGGGTAGATTATGAAAAGGGAAGGTATTAGCACCCTTTTCATCCATGGTTTTCCATGGGCTCTTAGTTACTTGCTTAGATCACTTGCTTTTGTTTGATTGTATGCTTGTGGGGTGGGCTTTGAAAGTATTTTGGAAAATCTCTTTGTAATGGTTCTCGTCTCTATAAGAACGTATACAAAGTTTTTTTTCGAAAAATGGTTCAAAGACGTGTTTGTGAATCGTGTTTTGAAAAGTGTTTTGAAAAGTGTTTTGAAAAGAGGTTTTGCAATGGTTCTCGTCTCTATAAGAACGTATACAAAACATTTTGTCTTTTGAAAATGTTTTGAAATGGAGGTGTAGGTGTAAAAGTTTTGTCGCGAGCAAGCGAGTAACTAAGAGCGAATCTATCTACTCGAAAGGTCTTAAATTGTTCTTTTCTTCTTCCTTTTAATGGTGATATCTTACCATTGATTTGGTAAGAAGCCCCACCATTGGATGTAACGGGACATGCGCGGGTCAATTTTACAATCATTGAAGGAAACTTGTGAGACGCTTTAGCAATTTTTTATAAGGGACGAGATCATTTTAATCGAAGGGAACATCGAGGGTTATCGAGGGACTACGATCTTTTGTTTTGAAGGGTCATTGCTAGAGTGTCTCATATTCGAGGGACATGATTGTATTTCCGAGACAACGAGCGAGGTTACCCTAGAGGTGCGCGTGTGAAAAAGTGTGTTGGTTTCAAGTTATTTATTCTTTGATTAGGTCATCTAACGATTGATTTTGAATCTTGCCATACATGCCTAGTTACTATACAGTATATGGAAAACAGTAAATTGCGGGAATTGAAATTCTACGCTATTACAAAAGTATTCGGGAATGGGGGTACAATTGTTACAAATGGGGATGAATAAAATGAAATAGCGATGTCCAAATATCAAGCAATACAACCAAATCGAATTCTTGTGCGATTTAATACAAAACTATGACAATTTATGAAATAAAGTCAACAAGATATGAAATGAAATGTATTTACATGAAAAGAAAAAGATAAAACCTTTTCTAAAAAAAAGATTAAAATCTTTATTATTATTTTTTTTGTATTTTTATTAATTATGTAAATAAGTTTAAAGAAAGGAAGCAAATTAATTTTTTTTTGATGTTTTTATTAAATGTAAAAAATTAATAAAGATAAGTTATAAAAAAAGAAAATGGTAAAAAAATTAATTTCAAGACTTAAAATAAAGGTATAAATGTATTCTAAGTTTTAATTAGTAATTTTCAAAACAAATAAAAACAAATTAAAAAGAAGAAATAGGCTTAGGAGATTTAGGGATATTAGACCCAAAGAAACATGTTTTTTGCTGAAAAGAAACAGGCCAAGGGGGGGGGGGGGTGGTGTAAACGTGAAACATATGGGCTTTAGGGGTAAATGAACAAAAGGGCCCAAAGTTCTTAAACTATGCATAATTGTTTGATTAGGGTGGAAAACGAATTAGGGTTCTTGGAACCCCTTTCGTTCACAGCGGCGCCGTTCGTATTCTCTCATCCATCTCTTCCAATTTTGTTCATCTCCGATCTCTTTTACTATCTCACCCCAAGCCTCCTCCTAATCTCATGAATAAAACATCTCTTGGCCTCTTCGACTCAAACTGATTCAGGTTTTTTTTGTGGAAACCCTAAGTTCCGATTTATTTAATGGGTTCAAAATTTCGCTTATCTGATCTTCCTCTAAACCTCTGTTGCCGGAGCGTCGTCTCTCACTCTTCCTAACCATGCTCTAAGGGTTTTGTTCTTGAAAGGCATGGTTCTGTTTTGTTTAAGGCTTAACAGTTTCATCGTTTTTGTGTGTTTTGTTCATGCTCTTCTGTTAATCTAGTTGCTATTCATTGAGATGCAGGAAATAATTTGTAAGGAGGGTGAAGAAGCCATACCTATTTGGGGATTTTCTGTGTAATGGAAGGGAATAGTAAGACGATGATGATGCTCCTTGGTGGCGAGAGCTTGCGAGGGAGAAGATGAAGATTGAAAGTGCTGGTGTTTCTGGTAACCTTTTTTCTATCCTCTGCGTTTGAATGATGCCGATGTTGATGATAATGTTTTGATGATGTTTGTTGATGATAATGATTTGATGATGTTTGCTGATGATAATGATTTGATTATGTTGGTTATCTAGGATGTTTGAGGCTTGAATACTGTTTTATTTGATTATAGTTTTAGGATTTTTTTGGTTTTGTGTTTGAAGCTTGAGATGGTTTGAGGTTTGGAGATTTGGTTTGAACTGTTTTACAGGTTTTGGTTGAGTATGTTTTTCTGGTTTGAACTGTTTGGCAGTTTGGGGGTTTTGGTTTGATGGTTTGAGGCCTTGATGGTTTTTTTATGGTTTTAGGCTTGTTGGTTTAACAGGTTGGGATATATTTTTTTTCTGATTTTGTTTTGTTTTGTTTTGGGTTGATGATTTGAGGGCGGTTGTTACAGTTTGGTTTGAGGTTTTTCTGAGTTTGTTGTTACAGTTTGCAGGTTTGGTTTTTTTCCTGAGTTTGTTGTTATAGTTTGCAGGTTTGGTTGATGGTGTTGAAAATGGTTTGGGGTTTTTTCTGAAAGTTGTTGTTACAGTTTGGTTATGGCAAGTCTTGTTGATGGATTGCAGGTGTGGTTGAGTATGTTTTTCTGGTTTTGGACTTGTTGGTTATCAATAGGTTTTTGTTATTGTAAGTTTGACAGGTCTGGGCATTTTTGGCTTGATGGTTTGAGGCCTTGACAGTTTTTGTTTGCCTTTGGTTTTGGAGGTTTTTGGCTATGCAGGTTTTGAAGTGTTTAACAGGTTTTGTTGACAGTATTCTGAGTTTTTAAAATGGTTTGGTGTTTTGGATTTTTGACAGTGGAGACTTTTTGAGTTTGAAAAAATGGTTTGATGGATGATGGTTTGAGGATTTGTTTATGGTTCTGGCTGTTTGAGGATGGATGTTGGGAGTTTTGACAGTTGGAGACTGTTTTGGATTTTTGATAGTTTTGATGCTTTTTGGACTTTGATAGTTTTGAGTTTGATAATTTTCTCTCTATCTCTATGCTTGAGAGCTGTCTACTGTTATATTAGTTGCTTTGGTTTGACAACTTATTCAAAATGGTGGGAAAACACCAAATTTTGAATACTTTGGCATATTGTTCTCATGCTCTTTTTCTTGCAGTTTTTGTTTTCTAGCAATTCTTATGCAATTGTGACAGCAGGGCAGCAGGGCTGTGCATCCCTAGGTGACTTCTTTCCTCTCTTCTCTCTCAATGACCTTAAGAGTCAATTGCTCTTTTTGCCTTTTTTTCTGAAAAGTTTGTAAATAAACGGGAAATGATGAAAATGGCTTATTGAACAAGCCTCTTGCTTGTTAAC
This sequence comes from Vicia faba, assembly GCA_948472305.1. NCBI lineage: Eukaryota > Viridiplantae > Streptophyta > Magnoliopsida > Fabales > Fabaceae > Vicia > Vicia faba. The sequence goes on from OX451737.1 coordinate 659,577,895, forward strand.
TTAGTTTACCATACTGATATACTTTCTTTGCTGCCTGCTTATGCTATTTATTGTTGCCTCGCTTGCATTTTGTATTTCCATATTTTGTTTTGCTGTTTGGGCAATTTGGACAGTTTTGAAAACTTGTTTGGACAGTTTTGCTGTTTGCTTTGCGCTGCTGTTTGGATAAATTTGTTTGGCCGCTGTTTGGGCATTTGGCTGCATTTGTTTTGTCCAGCTTTCTTGCCTTTCCTTTGTTTGGACAACTTACTTGTATTTTTTATTTCTTTTTTTTGTAAACCAAGAAGAATAATCTTCTTGTGATTTGCAAATAGAGAAAAATAAAAATGTGATGAATTAAAAAAAAAATAGCCTTCTGATTCCAAATTGCAAACTTTAATGATGAACACCATTCTTTCTTTTGAAAATTCTTGCTTATGCCCAAATAGTTTTTGTACTAACTATTTCTTCTGTCTTTTGTTTTCATGTGAGCACAACTGGATGAAGGCAAAACAGGGGAAGCAAGAGACTCTGTGGCAAGCATGGAAGCAAAGGAAGCTCAACCAACCATAGGCCTAGATTCATTTTCTTTTCTTTGTAATTTAGAGAGAAACATTCAACAATTGTACTAATTTTTTATTTTTAAATACAATAAGTTGTAAAACCTAAAGTATTTAATTAATAAATTGTTTTGTAACAACTTTTGAAATAAATGGAGAAAGTCTTATGAGATATTCTGGTGTCCATTAAAACCTTTACTGTCGATAACTTGTAATTCTCTCTTCGCATCCTAACTAAATCTTAAAGATTCTCAATCAAGATAATTGAAACAAAATGCTCCAATCTGATAACTTAAACTCCAAGTAATCCAATAACTTTGTAATTTACAACTGCATTCCAATCAAAACACGCACTGTCTACCCCATTTCCTAAACAAGCAAATGTTTTAAAAGACGCAAATTATCTGGTTAACCTGGATCAAACAAAACATGAATATCCCAAATGACAGTCTTAGATTCCATCTCTTGTCCCAAACAAACATGCCTTGAGAATAAACATTAACCTTTCAGTAAACTTGAAAAAGCATGAAAACAATGTGAAAGCCAATTGGATCTTTGAGAATACATTTCTTTTGAGAATTGCAAGAAAAACCCTAATTGCTGGTTTACTTCCACAAAAGAAAATCTGTCTGATCGATTCCTGAGCCAATCTTGAATATCTGAGAAACCCTAGGGTTGTGTTTTCTATGAAAAATGGGAGGGCAAATTTTGGGGTACAACAGATAACTTAAATGCGATGAGTAGAACTTGAGGACGACAGAGAATCTATCAAGCGGTGCTTCACGACCCAAAAAGAAAGGTAAAGATAAAGGGTAAAGATCAGCGTATAACCTAGGACCCAAGAGAAAGGTAAAGACAAAGGGTAAAGATCGGCGTATAATATATGACCCAAGAGAAAGGTAAAGTGAGGTTAATTCCTACGGGCGACCTACGATCCTAAAAAAGATAACATGGGGGTAAGAACTACGAGCGACCTACGACCCTATAATAGATAACATGAGGGTAAAACCTACGAGCGACCTACGACCTTAGCAAAGATAACGTGTGGGTAAGACCTACGAGCGACCTACGACCCTAGCAAATATAACGTGAGGGTAAGACCTATGAGCGAACTACGACCCTAGCAAAGATAACGTGTGGGTAAGACCTACGAGCGACCTACGACCCTAGCAAAGATAACATGAGGGTAAGACCTATGAGCAACCTTTAACCCTATGAAAGATAACATGAGGGTAAGACCTACGAGCGACCTACGACCCTATGAAAGATAACGTGAGGGTAAGACCTACGAGCAACCTACAACCCTAGCAAAGATAACGTGAGGGTAAGACCTACGAGCGACCTACGATCCTAGCAAAGATAACGTGAGGGTAAGACCTACCAGCGACCTACGACCCTAGCAAAGATAACGTGAGGGTAAGACCTATGAGCGACCTACGACCCTATAAAAGATAATGTGAGGGTAAGACCTACGAGCGACCTAAGACCCTATGAAAGATAATGTGAGGGTAAGACCTACGAGCGACCTACAACCCTAGCAAAGATAACGTGTGGGTAAGACCTACGAGCGACCTACGACCCTAGCAAAGATAACGTAAGGGTAAGACCTATGAGCGACCTACGACCCTATGAAAGATAACGTGAGGGTAAGACCTACGAGTGACCTACGACCCTATGAAAGATAACGTGAGGGTAAGACCTACGAGCGACCTACGACCCTAGCAAAGATAACGTGAGGGTAAGACCTACGAGCGACCTACGACCCTAGCAAAGATAACGTGAGGGTAAGACCTATGAGCGACCTACGACCCTAGCAAACATAACACGAGGTAAGACCTATGAGCGTCCTACGACCCTATAAAAGATAATGTGAGGGTAAGACCTACGAGTGACCTACGACTCTATGAAAGATAACGTGAGGGTAAGACTTACGAGCGATATACGACCCTAACAAAGATAACATGAGGGTAAGACCTACGAGCGACCTACGACCCTAGCAAAGATAACGTAAGGGTAAGACCTACGAGCGACCTACGACCCTAGCAAAGATAACGTGAGGGTAAGACCTATGAGCGACCTACAACCCTATAAAAGATAATGTGAGGGTAAGACCTACGAGCGACCTACGACCCTATGAAGATAACGTGTGGGTAAGACCTACGAGCGACCTACGACCCTAGAAAATATAACGTGAGGGTAAGACCTATGAGCGACCTATGACCCTAGCAAAGATAACATGTGGGTAAGACCTACAAGCAACCTACGACCCTAAGAGGATGAGAGGGTAAAGTCTACGGACGACCTACGACCCTAAGAGAGATAAAGTGAGTATTGAGAGTTGGGGAGAAGTACGACGTACTGGAACCACAGTTTATTTTAGTTGGTAGTGTAATAACAGATGTTAACTGGGAATTATGAGGATGAAATTCTTTGTGAGGATGTTTTGTTGGTTTGGGATTAATCTGACTCAGGTTTCACATGCATTTGAGGTGTGACATGATGACCCATGGATATGTTATGCGTTTGGGGATGCATCATAGTAGGTCGTGATGATTATTGTATGTAAAGTGCCAAAACTCATTGGGATCCGTTGCCCGTCGTCTTGAGACACCAATTTGGGTTGGTGCTTGAAAACTGAGAGAAAAGAGTTAGCCTTGTTGATTTCACTGGGGGATTAAATCTTGCTGAGGAGGAGTAGCTTGATCTGACTTCCTTCACCTGCTGGAATGCTTGTGAAAGGCTGAATAGAGACATGGATCTCATCAAATGCCCCAAGTTTTCTATTGCTAGGGAGGAAAGGGCCCCGTTTGACTTTCCTTACTTCAAGAACCACTTGGGGATTTAGGAAATGGACATTAGTGTCTTCAGATGCCCCGAGTTCACTTCATTGCTTGGGAGTTGCGTGTTTAAACATCCGCGAGGAATGATGATGATTCCGAGGATTTTAACTGAACCAAAGTGAACGTCGTGACGCTCTTAGCTTGATTACATTCGCACGGATGACAGGAATTTTCTTGAGTAGCTCCATAAGAGGGGAGGAGGAATTCCCCTGTCTACAAGGATATCTTCGAGTGGAATGCTGGAAGATTCATGTCATAATACGGTGCAAAGTGGCATTCCCCAATATCTGCCTCTGATCATGGATTCTCGTAGAGATTTGTCGAATGTCGATGTAACTGCCCCAGGTTACACAAATTTTGAACAGGTTACTCAGCCTGATTCCCCCAGTTTGAAGTTTAAAGAGATTTATCGACATGATTGCTTCTGATTGATTGGAAAAAATATGGAAGAGATTTATCGACGTAATATCCTCTGATTGGCAGCTTGAGGGAATACCCCAGAATAAGATCAATCTTTGTTTTTTGACAAGTTTCTGCAGCAATTCGTCCTTCGAGATGACCATGTTTTCAATTGATGCTTATCACACAAGCTTACTTGATGTTCAAGCACTTATTTATATGCAACGAATGTTTGTCTCAGAATGATGATTCTAATGCAAATTCTATGCTTGTCTTGAAGTTCAAATTTTTTTTATTGAAATGATGTCGAAGCATCCGTTTTTTTTTGTTTTTATGAATAGGTGACGTGTTACCAAATCAAATTTTAGTACATCCCAGAGGAGTCAGGTTTCCGTATTCTCGCTACAATATTGCTTTCGAATTAACCCATGCTTCAGTTAGGACTTTTAAGGGTTGTAACGTGGCCTGGTTCACGGTTTTAGAAAAAAGATTTAAGGCTCAAAATTATTTGGTGCCCACCCATTCTCCATGATGTTCTCGATTCTTATGTTCAGTTAACTCGATACGAGCGCTCATCTCCTGAGAAGAGAGTCTGCAATGATTGAGGAACCACATGGGTTTCTAAGACCCGACAATCACTAGCTTCTTGGCGTCTGATCACTTGATCTTGTTCTTTGCTGAGGATTATTATATATTTTTTTAATTTCGCTTTCCCTAATTTTTTCCTGGACAATTTTTTGATTTTGAAGTTGCAGTCCAGCGGGATGCCCTGACTTTTGCCTAAGTCTCATGTTTTTCAATTTTTGACTTAACGGGGCTTTTTGTCTCTTTCTTTTTGAACAAGCTATTGATCTTTGCACCATCTTCAATTTGTTGGAAATGGTTGTGATTGTTTGAGTCCTGGATAGATGAAGAATAACTGTTATGGTATCGTCATCTGCTGACCTCCTGATTGTGCAAGAGATACCCATCGGGATATCGTTCTCTTTGATGCATGCTGCTGGTAGGTGACAGTTTGTCATTATGGTGTTGACTTCTCCTAGCGCTTTGATGGATAACCATTGTTGTATCCCTAGGAACTCTCTCTCGACGAGTTCTGGATGCTCGATCGAATTAACTGAAATCTACCCGCCCCAGGGTTAAAATTGAGGGTTTTTCTGTGTAAAAGAAACTCCTACTTCAAAGCTCGAAAGGGTTGACGAGGGTCTATCTTCCTTATTACTCCGGTGTTTGGGGATTTGAAACAATGCCTGTACATCGTCAGTAAGGTTTTATTCAAAAGCATACCGTTTGAGAATCTAAGTATTAGATCGTCATCATCCTCCCTCAAGAGTTATTTTTTTCTTTAAATTAAAAAGAGTTAAGCATCAAAAGCAAGTACAATAACAAAACGTAAACGAGTGAATACGAATGGATTAGTTCAAGACAAACACAATCAATGCATGGTGATTCAATATAAAAAGACAAACAATTTTGCATACAATGGGTACTGAACAAAACAAGAAAGGTTACAAATGATAATGCAAAATGAAATTAGAAATTGCCATGCTCGGGAGACTTCTTCAACCCTGGCTCAATTGAGGAGACGCTCTTGCAGTCTTGACACCTATCTCAGCAAGGGGATTCAGTCCATTATCAGACCCTTTGGAGTGAACGTGATAACTTTGGCATCCAGGAGGTCTTGAACGTTGTTTTTCAATGCCTTACAATTCTCAGTTGTATGGCCTGGAGCCCCTGAATGGAATTCACAACGAGCACTGGCATCATACCCTCGTGGGAGAGGATTTGGTGTAGGACCAAGTTCACGCAGTTGAACCAACTGATTGGCAAACAACTGAGGGAAAATTTGAGCATAAGACATGGGAATGGGATCCACCCTCCTTTCAATAACTTTCTTCCTCTTTCGTCCTTGTTGCCCCTGGGGTTGATGACTCAGCTTAAAAGACCCAAATCGTGCTCATTGAACATACAGTTGTCTCTGTGTGTACTGATGTTGATGATGGATTGACTGATGCTGAGTCACCCGCGGTTGTTGAGATGAGATTGTAGCACATGCTCGAGGAACATTAGGATGAACAAACTACGTTTGACGGTGCAGAGCTTGATCTTGATGATGGACCCATGCCTTTCCTTTGTTGATAGTAGCACTAGTCTCTCCTTCTTTCTTCTTGAGGAGGCCAAAGTAAGGTTTATTGTTACTTCCATTGATAGCGCTAGATGTACCTTGAATCTTTCCTGACTTGAGGCCATCTTCAATACATTCCCCGATGGTAACCAAGTTTGAAAAGGAGGTCGAAATACTACCGAGTATATGTTGGAGATATGGGTCTTGCAGGGTGCCCACGAACAAATAAGTCAATTCACGATCCATGAGAAGAGGCTAGACCCTTGTAGCCAGTTCACTCCACCTCTGAGCGTACTCTTTGAAAGACTCTTCAGACTTTTGTATCATCCCTTGGAGCTGGGTACGACTAGGAGCCATGGCAGTATTATAATGGTAATGTTTCAAAAAAGCATCAGCAAGCTCTCCCCAAGTACTGACATGAGATATTTCCAATTGCATATACCAATTCAACGATGCCCCGATCAAACTGTCTTGAAAGAAATGCATGAGTAATAGTTCATTTTCAGCATAGGCCGCCATTTTGCGACAATAGGAACGGAGATGAGTCTCTGGGCAATAAGTGCCTTTGTATTTTTCAAACTCTGGGACTTTGAACTTGGGAGGAATAACTACCCCAGGCACGAGGCACATTGCAGCAGTATTGAATCCGGAAGCCTTGATACCCTCCATGGTTCTAAGTCGCTCTTCAAGAGCCTGATACATTTTTGCAGTTTCGGCAACCCCGGCAGCAAGGTTCACTTGGGGTTCATCGAGATTAATAACACCATGATGATCGTCGACATTATTCCTAGGAGCACCGGTAGGAGTCTTAACATTTTCATTGTCATTTCTCCCATTAGCATAAGTGGAAGGAGCAGCAGTAGAAAGCTTGGAAACACTTTGGTGTAGTTTTTCTTGACCCTTGATCACGACACGAAGGGATTCCATGAGTTGATCCATGGGAGTACCCATAATGTCCATATCCCGATGGAGTGCATTCTGATTTTCTTCAAAAAGATCCATAAGCCTTTGCTGGTTGCCTTTGGTGCAGTAAGGATGTGGATGAGTCGTCTTTGCTGTTTACTGGATTCTGAGAAAGGGGACCCCAATGAGTTTTTGTTGTGAAAAAATGAATGCATGGTAATATGGATGAATGCTTTATCTTCATTTCTAATGAGACCCAAAGACTCATCTATCTTTTAAAATTTTTTTTTGAAAAGCTATATCAACAAGACTTGTCTTTGGATTTCCATAGATATGAGATATATACACATGATGATATGATGTCATGGTATGCTATGGCATGAAGTCTCAGCTCCACATATTCTGGATAACCATTACATAGTCTGTTGCACAGGCTGAAAGTAACAGGATCAAAAGTTCGACGTCACAGGCATGGAGTCAAAGTAACCACGCATGAGGTATGTACTAGGGTTTTATCACCTTCCTAACAAGGTTCTAAAGAGTTCTCGAAGTCTACGCTCTTCCTTTGGATATTACCGACGTCCCAATTACTTGGTAATCAGTAATATTCGCAGGAAAACCTCGTCTGAGTGCAATATCGCGTGACAACTACTTCCGGATTACTCTGTTACAGTCTCCACATTGCACCTAAAAGGCTAGGATGGGTTAATGGTTCTACGGCCCTCAGCTTCTCGAGCTCCCAGGTCGAAAGCAACGACGTCTTCCCGATTACTCGGTAAACATCACTACTTTCAAGGGGACCTCCATTGAGTGGGGGATTTTCATGCCTCCTTCTTCGGGATTACTCCCTCAAAGTTAACATGACTATATCGCCCGTCCGAATCCTATGTGCATCCCAAGTTTGGGTATAGGACTTATCAAAAGTAAACACCGAACCCAACATCACAATGTATCCAGAATATGTGAGTAACAACAAATATATGCAATATATACAAAAGAATAAAATAAATAAAGAAATAAAACAGTAAAGCAAGATAAAGCAAATAAATAAACACCCAAAAAGACAAATAAACAAAACTAGAAAAGACTCGCTAAAGGTCCCCAGCAGAGTCGCCAGCTGAAGCTACCGGCAGAAAACACAGAGCCGCCACGGAACTTTATTTATCCCAAAGGAAGGGGAAATATCGAAAAAACCACAAGGGAATGGATAAGATGGTCTTGCGACTAAGAGAAAGGGTAAGGGAGTCAGTTATGCAAGGGGAAGGTATTAGCACCCCTCACATCCGTTGTACTCAACGGGATCCATTTTGTTTGTTTGTCTTAAAGGGTGTGTTTATCTACAACTATGCTCGCTTAAGGGGAAATGGGTGGTTTTTTATTATTGCGTTCGTGAGGGTTTCGCGACCCTTTGCCTACGTATCCAATGAAGGAATCAAAACACTGTAGTTCCTCTAGAAAAAGGATGGGTTTGTTTGTGTTTTTTAGTGGGCGACATTAACGCACGCATTCTAGCAATAGGCACGGCCGGTATCGCGGTAGAACGGAGATAACATGCCCTTGGGGGAGTTTTGCTTGGTTGAGTGTTTTTGAGAGTTTTAAAATAAATTCAAGTAATGATTAAAGAGGTGTTTTTGGATTTTGGTTTGTTTGGTCAAAATGAGTGTGAATGAGATTTCGAAGATACGACCACCTAGTGTCGAAGTTTTGACTTAAAAGGTGTGAGTTTGAAAATTGAACATTTGGAAAAATTATCTTAAGTTTTTAACAAAATAATAAACGAAAGATGAATGAGAGTATTCACACGATTAGATGAGACGTGTTTGATGACATGAAGTCAACAAAATTAAAACAATTCCCCTGGATTTGAGACGGACGAAAGATATAAAGATTAACGATTGATGACAAATTTAATTAAGATGACATTTGAACAAATAAATAATAAAAACTAAATTATACTAGCGTGCATTGCAACGATGAAATAAATAACCAAAAGTACATAAAGATTAAATTACAAAATCATGGATTTTTAACATTTAAACAAATAGCAAAAATTGAATAATAAAAACTAACTTATGTATTTTTTGAATAATTAAATAAAAGATTAATAACAAAATTAAATAAAGATTAGATATGACAAAATTTAAATAAATGATAAATTTTAATTAAACATGTTTTTTTGTATATTTATAAAGAACTAACTTAAAATTATATAAGTCAAATAGAATTGAAAGAAAAGAGTTAAAAGAGCTAGAAAACAGAAAAAAACGTGCCCAACAAGAATCGAGCTTGGATCTTAAGGGTAATGGATAATGTACTTTGCCAGCTGAGCTATCTTACTAATCGTTATTGTTATTAAAACTAATAATACAAAAGGGAAAAGTGATAATTGGATTGGGTGATTGGGCCGAAAGGCCCAAAAGGGAGTTGACCCGTTTGGGAAGAGGAAAAGAAGTTCTTGTAACCCTAAGCTACAGCAGCGCCGCGGGTTAGTGTACTTTGGAAAAGGAAAACCGCTTGAATTAATATTACTGCTGAAATTTATTTTTCTAAGTTCATCACAAAACACATCAAAACCCTTTCTCTCTAACCTCTCATAAATCTTCAATTTTTTCGCTAAATCCCTTCTTTATTCACGCTAAGTATTCATCTGTTCTTACTCGGTTCCAAAGAACAACAACCTAATTTTTTGTTCTACTTCCATCCCTGTTTCCTTCCGATCTCAAAAATTATAATGCAAAGTAATCACAACCGGACTTGAATAAGTAAAATAGGGGTGCAAGGTTGAGTGATGCGATGAAACCGAAGAGGAGGAGGGGCGTTACTGTTAAGTAACGGTGGTGGACACTTAGTGATGTGAGGTAACAGAGGAGGACGAATTTGTTGAAGACGGGAGCTTTGTTGTTTGGGCGGTTAGCGGAAAACTGAAGAGAATTTATGGGCTTACTGAACATTCTTGTCTGGTTGGTAATGGCAAGCTGATGGTTAAAAAGGCAGTATTAATGATAAAGAGGACAGTGGATTATAAGAGTGATCGGAAATTGAGAAAATGGTATGAAGATGGATGTTGTGAGGTAGTATAGATATGAATAGTGGAGCTAGGTTGTATGTTGTTGTGATGGTACCAGTAGCGACCAGGGGTGGAATTTCGTAAACAGCGGATCTGGGAACTAAGAGGCGAGTTCTTGAAATTTCTGTAATTTTTGTTAGTGAATTTGTGTGTATGAGTTTTCTTTGTGTGAATGTTCTCTTATGAAACTCTGTGTATTATGGTGTTGATGCAGAGATGTGGGATTAAGAGAAAGAAGAGCGTTAATGTGACGTTTAAAGATGATGAAAGTAGTTGAGCATGTTGCAGAAGTTGATGAGAATAATGAAGATGGAAACGAGAGAAGTGCCGGGAGAATTTGAGAATTTTATGGTGAGTTTTCTGTCTATCTATGATGTCATATGTGTATATTTCTATTTTCTGCTCTGAGTTTTGTGATTCTTCTGAGGTGATTGAAGAATAGTGGCTGAAGGTTTTGTGAATTTGCTATAGGTATGGCGACTGAAACGGAGGGTAAAGGGTTGTTTAATGAGGAGGCAGTTTTCACATGAAATGAAGATTGTAGTACGAACAACAAAGGGTGGAGGCTGATAGTTGGGTCAGGTTGTGGAAAGGACACAGCAGGTTCTAAGTTTTGACAACAGGTTCTAAGATTTTGCAGGTTGAGGTTTTAAAATTGTTAACAGGTTCTATGGGTTTTTTAACAAGTTCTATGTTTTGTACAGGTTAAGGTTTTTACATGGATAAGCTGGTTTTAACAGGTTGAGGTTTTCTTAGTGATAACAATACACAACAATATGGCAATGGAAATCAAAATTGGATACAAATATGAAAATGAACAGTAATGAAATAGCATGAGTTATAGCAAAAAAACCTGGTATGTTTTTCTTTGATCTGTTTCTCTTGCTGAAAATTTTTTGGAAAAGAAAACCCCTTTTCTGTTTTCGATCTTGCTCTTGCTGAAGAATTTTTTTTTGGAACTAAGGCTCTTTTCTGTTTTCGATCTTGCCTTTGCTGCCTCCAAAATAAAAATCATCTTTGTTGTGTTTTAGGCTGTGTGTCCAGTATCCTTCAATGAAACAGTGGTGTGTTTCTTTATATTGCAACAGGGGTGGAAATCAGGGGGGAAGAATTTGGGGAATTTTGAACCTTGTTGGTATGCTGGCTTTTTTCTTTTGTGATGCAGATTTTGACTTGCTAATTTGGTGCAATGTTACAGCAGTAGTTCTTTGTTGTTTTGTGGGCTGCATTTTGACTATTTTTTGCAAGTTTATAGCAGCTGGTTTTGGGACAGTAATGTGCAGGTTTTTCTTTCCTCTTTTACCTTTCTGTGATGCAAAGCTTACTGCTTTTTTCCTTAAAGTTCTGAAGGGTTTGCACATTTGGAACATGATGACATAGGGCATTTGGCTGCTTGTTAGCCTTTTATATTACTTGTTTGGTTTGATGCTGCTAATTGTTTATGTTGCTTGTTGTTTGAGGCGCTGCCTGTTGCTATTTGTTATGCGCGCTAGGCTGCTGCTTGCTTTTTGTTGTCTTGCGCGCTGCCTTGTCTTCTGTATTTATGCTGTTTGTATTCTGCGCGCTATGCTCTGTTTGCTGTTGTTGTAGCTTGGTTGCTGCCTTTGCTCTTTGTTCTGTGCGCTGCCTTATCTTGTGTATTTATGCTGTTTGTATTCTGCGCGCTGCCTGTTCTGTTTGTTTTAGCAACAGGAAACATTTGCAATTTTTTTTTCCTTTTTGTGAACCAAAGAGAAAAACTCTTTTTGTGATTTGCAATTGGGAGAAAATAAACCATGATAAAAATAACTCCCTGACTGATTCCAAAAGGCAAACCCTTATGATGAGATATCAATCAATTAATTCTTGTTTGAATTTTTTTTATGTGTTTGATCGCTAACTTTTCTTTTTCCTTGTTTCATGAGCACGATTATTAGACGGTCCAAAGCGAGATTGAATGATGAAAATACCATGGCGAGGAGTGAAGATGAAGACTTGAAGATGAAGACTTGAAGAAACACAAATTATTTTTCTCTTTTCTTTGTAAACAAAACAAATTTAATTTGTATTCTAATAATTGTAATTTATTTTTCATACGCTCTGTAATCTGTCCAAAAAATGTAATGAACATGAAAGCTTGAATGATATTTTTTTTGAATGAATTCTCTTGTATGGAAATCATACAACTATTGATCTTTGATTGAAAATGGAAATTACCACTTGAATGATTTGAATGCACCCTTTGGACTTTGTAACTTAAACCTCAAGAAATCATTATAACTCGTATTCCAAACAATCACGCGCCTTATCTTTCAAAATCCAATCAAACTCTCAAACAAAATAAATGCTTAAGAATTTAATTCCACTGATTAATTCGAACCCCAAAACACCGGTCGCTTGAACCTTGATCTTTAAATCATGCCTGAACCACACTCGCACTTCTTAAACAGAACTCTGACTTTGACATTCAGCCCACAATAACTTGTAACTTAAGCAACAAAAACATGTCTTGATTATCATGAATCTTTAACCTCATTTCCTGAAATGCTTGAACTCCACATTTTCCAATTCAACCTCCAAATTCTCGAATCAATGGCTTAGAGACTTAAAGAAGAAACTTGAAATGCGAGGAGGTGAAATTCTTGACCTAATGCACTGAGCTTTGAGCCATCTTCGAGGCAGGCGAGAGAAACATCTTACCAGAAACCAAAGACTCGAAACCCTAGCACCTTGACCAGCACATATAGGGAAATAAACCCTAATCCGGGCTCTGATAAAATTGAGCGAGAACCAACCTTGTAACCTGACGACACGATTCGTTCCACGATCCACTAATCGAGAACCATATGTGCTTCCTTTTTACCTGATAAGAAAACCTCAAAACAAGATCAGACATAAAGAGGGCATAGCCCTAAAACTTCAAACCAAAGCGCTTGATTCCCTAAGATGTGGGATATGCAAATGACTTAATGTTAAAATGATGCAAATGGAATGCAAAATTCAAAGCCAGACAAAAATAAAAGAGACAGGGAAAATTTGGGGTACGACAGAAACTACCTTACCATTTCTGGGCTGAAGCTATGAATACTACATGCTATATTCATAACAGAGTCACTCTAAGGAAAGGCACTTCAGCTACTTTGTATAAAATATGGAGGGGAATAAAACTAATTGTAAAATACTTTCATGTTTTTGGAAGTAAATGTTACATCTTAGCTGATCGCGAACAAAGAAGGAAGATGGATCCCAAGAGTGATGAAGGAATATTCCTGGGATACTCTAGAAACAACAGAGCGTACACAGTGTTTAACTCTAGAACCTAAGTAATGATGGAGTCAATAAATGTTACTATTGATGATAGAGGCTGGAATGTTGAAGAAGATGTCTCAGAAGATGTTGGAACATCTTTTCCTGATAGTCCAACTGAATCAAATGACACAAGTATTGATTCTAACCCTCCTCAAGAAGATCCCCAACCTAGTCAGCTCAATAAAGGACCTTCAATCAGAACTCAGAAAGATCATCCTAAGGATCTCATAATAGGAGATCCAAACAAGGAAGTTACTACTAGATCAAGAGAAGGGATTTCTAACTCTTGCTTTGTATAAAAAATTTATCCTAAGAATGTCAAAGAGGCCCTAACTGATGAGTTATGGATTAATGCTATGCAAGAGGAGCTGGAATAATTTAGTAGGAATGAGGTTTGGGATCTGGTCCCAAGACCTGAAGGGACAAATGTGATTGGCACTAAATGGGTATACAAGAATAAATCTGATGAAAAGGGGTGGTAACTAGAAATAAGGAAAGGTTAGTTTCTCAAGGATACACTCAAATTGAAGGAGTGGACTTTGATGAAACCTTTGCTCCTATGGCTAGACTTGAATCAATCATAATTCTGTTAGGAGTTTCATGCATTTTGAAATTTAAATTGTTTCAAATGGATGTAAAAAGTGCCTTCTTGAACGGACACCTGAACGAAGAAGTTTTTGTTGAACAACAAAAAGGATTTGTTGATCTAAGTTGTCTTAAACATGTCTATAAACTGAAGAAAGCTCTGTATGGATTGAAGCAAGCTCTAAGAGCTTGGTATGAGAGACTGACATTATTCCTTGGGGAAAGTGGATATAGGAAAGGTGGCATAAATAAGACTCTCTTTGTCAAAGAAGAAGAATGGAAGATTATGACTGCTCAAATCTATGTTGATGATATTGTATTTAGTGGGATGTCAAATGAGATGGTTCAACATTTTGTTAAGCAGATGCAGTCTGAATTTGGGATGAGTCTTGTTGGTGAATTAACCTATTTTCTTAGTCTACAAGTTAAATAAATGGAAGACTCCATATTTTTATCTCAGAGCAAGTATGCCAAGAATATAGTAAAGAAGTTTGGGATGGAGAGTGCAAGTCACAAAAGAACCCCTGCTCCCACACATCTGAAGTTGAATAAAGATGAAAAAGGAGTGAGTGTAGATCAAAGTCTCTACAGAAGCATGATAGGCAGTCTTCAATATCTCATAGCTAGCATACCAGACATTGCCTATGTTGTAGGAGTGTGTGCGAGATATCAGGCTGATCCCAAAGTTAGCCATGCCAACCATGTAAAGAGGATTCTCAAATATGTGAATGGGACAAGTGACTATGGTATGTTGTACTCTCATGGATCAAATTTTGCCTTAACTGGCTTTTGTGATGTTGATTGGGCAGGGAGAGCTGATGATAGAAAGAGTACATCAATAAGATGCTTCTTTCTAGGAAATAACCTCATATCTTGGTTCAACAAGAAGCAAAATTGCGTGTCTCTATCCACTGCTGAGGTTGAGTACATTGCTGTAGGAAGCAGTTGTTCTCAATTGGTTTGGATGAAAAAATGTTAACAGAATACAATGTCAAACAAAATGTCGTGACATTATTCTATGATAACTTAAGCGCCATAAACATTTCAAAGAATCCTATTCAACATAGAAGGACCAAGCATATTGACATCCGTCATCACTTCATAAGAGAGCTTGTTAAAGAAAAGATTATGGCCTTAGAACATGTAGCCATTGAATTGAAACTGGCTAACATCTTCACTAAGGCTTTGGATGCTAATCAATTTGAGAATTTAAGAGGAAAATTAGGGATATATTTATATGAGGGTTTGTAGAAATTAGAAGTGTGTGAGAATATCATTAAAGTGATATTATATTGTTTGTGTTTCCAACAAATAAATTTTAGAAACAATCATTACAAGACTGGCTAAAATTGTTTCCCACACGCTACTACATCTCTTCTCTCTACTTTCACAAACTCTTCATTCTCCACAACAGAAGAAGAACCCTTTCCATTCCTCATCTCCTTGCCAGAAAGTTTTCAAACATGTCTCAACATCACACATCATCTTCCTCAAAATCTGCAAATGAAAATATTTCTCTTGACAGAGTACTAGATGTTACTCCTCTATCAACGATCCCTCCGCTTGATAAAAAGGTCAAGAAACCTAGATCATCACTAGTTAAGAAATCTAAAGATGATAAAGGTAACTCATCTTCTGCTACTGACAATAGAACTGAAGAAGAAATTGTCAATGTTGATAGAAGCATCAGAAGACTTGTGGATAGAATTTTTAATGAAGGATTTGCTGTGCATGGGATTTCTACTCCCCTTGCTCGCATGCCCCCTGCAGTTGAGAAAGGAAGTAATCCTAAGAATGATGCTGCTGAATCATCCAAAAATGATGCTGCTGAATCATCCAAGAATGATGTTGCTGATAGCAAACTTGAGAAGCTTGCTACCTCTTCCCTAAAAGACATGGAAAAAGAAAATGTTGATCAAGATGTTGAGGAAAATGTTGATCAAAATGTTGAAGAAAATGCTGCTGCCTCCAAGGATGGAGAATGTCACAATGTTGTGGATGTTGTCAATATTGAAGAGCTCTCTGACAATGAGCTCATCACTAATGTTGTACCTGGTATTGCTAGAAGGATAAAGTCAAGGATAATGAAAGATGCAAGCATCACACCCCTTCCCAAGTCTATCAAGAAGAAAACCATCTATGGACCCCCAAAAGCAGGAAGTAAAATGGTCCCTCCTTCTAGCAAGAGAAAAGCTAGATCCGTTACTTCTACTAATAATGATGAGGATGCTGTAAAAAGGTCCAAGAGTAAGAAGAAAGTTGTTCTAGTTGAAGAGACTGACTCTGAGTATGATGTCGAGCAAGATGTCCAGGACATCTCTCCTATAAAAAATTATGCAAATAAGAAATTATCTATTAGGGTTCCTGATGCCCCACTTGACAACATCTCCTTTCACTCTGTTGGGAATGCTGAAAAGTTGAAGTATGTGTATCAAAGAAGGATTTCCCTGGAGAGAGAACTAGGATATGGTGCCTTGGAATGTAAGAAAATCATGGAGCTGATCTCCTATGCTGGACTGATGAAAACAATTACCAGGTTTGCAAATTTCTATGAAACTCTTGTTAAGGAGTTTATTGTTAATATTCCCGTTGACTGTGCTGACCATAAGAGTAAGGAATATAGAAAGGTTTTTGTTAGAGGAAAGTGTGTTGAATTTTCTCCTGCCATTGTAAAAAAATTTCCAGATAGGTCTGAAGATGTATGTTGTGAGCTAGAAGTTACAGACAATCAAGTGTGTAGAGCCATTACTGCCAATCAAGTAAGTGAGTGGCCAATGAAAAACAGACTTCCTGTCAGCAAACTAAGTGTGAAATATGCAATTTTACATAGGATTGAAGTTGCAAATTGGGTTCCCACTAATCACACTTCAACCATATCTATTGGTCTAGGAAAGTTCATTTATGCTATTGGAAACCAAAAACTTTTTGATTATGGGACTTATATCTTTGATCAGACCATCAAGCATGCAGGAACTTGTACCATTAAGATGCTAATTTCTTTTCCTTCCCTACTCTGTGGAATTATCCTAAATCAGCACCCTGTAATCCTAGGTGGAAATGATGTTGTATGCAAGAGGGAGTCTGCCTTGACCCTCCACTTTAAGCTCTTTTCAGGAAAAACATGTCCTAGACATTGTTTTAACATCTACTCCTGCTGAAAAGACCTCCACTAAGGAAGAAATGATCAATGAACTAAAGGAAGCCTGCAAGGAATTAGATGATATGATCAGAGTGAGCCCGACTAGGAAGCTAGTCTTTGAAAAGATGATCAAGGACCTGCAAAAAGATAGCAACCTTGATGATGCAGTGCACTCTGAAGGTGAAGATTCCAGTGAGGAAAGAAGTTCTGGTTCAACCAAGTCAACTGGTCAGGATGACAGATAGACTATTTGATGTTTATCTGAACACTTTGTTTCTTTTTTGGCACTTGCATTTTATGGTCTGTACCCTAATACTGATATTCCTTTGATTGCATCTTTTCTTTGGCATATTATGACTAAAAAGGGGGAGAGAAAGTGAGCGAGTGACTGACTAACCTCAAACCACTGACTGACCACTAACCATTGATTGAGGGGGAGCCTCATGTCCAAGAAGATGTTTTGACATCTCCCTGTGCTAACAGCTAACTGCTAACTGAATGTATGTTTTGTTTGCCTTGCTTGCTGCTGCCTTGATAATGCTCTGATAATTGTGCTGCTGCTCTGATAATATACTCTAACAACGTTTTAGCCAAAATTTGCCAAAGGGGTAGTTTGTAAGTGTTTATTGGCATCAATTTTGGTAAAACAATGACTTGTTAATGTATTGCTAAATGTATTAACATTTGGAGCAAAACTGTTTTGAATGATGTCAAAGTAGATGTCTTAACATCTGCCTACTGAACTGATCTCAGCCCAAAATCATTTAAGTCTTTTGTTTCCTGATTTCCAGCACTCTATAACTCAGGATTTGTGAACTACAGGTTATGAAAAATATGGAGGAATATTTTTCAAATTGCATAATTATATCTTAGCCTGTTTTTATGGAAATATTCAAAAGATTTGAATATTTGTTTTCAAGCCAAGCCCAAAGCTGCACATATATAAGGACTCACTTCCTTATTCAAAGACAAGCCTTCACCTGCACCCATGGACATACTCTAGAGTTGAGTACGAGTAGGGGCAAGGTTGGCATTGTACTGATACTGCTTATAAAAAGCAGCAGCCAAATCCTCCCAGTTTCGGATATTGGTTACCTCCAGCTGGTAGAACCATTCAAGCTGAGTCCCTGACAGACTGTCTTGAAAGAAGTGAACCCACAAGTCTCTATTAGCGGTGTGGGGCTGGATCTTCCTTACATAGGAACGAAGATGGAGTTTTGGGTAAGACATTCCGTCATACCTTGCAAAAACTGGAGCCTTAAATTTCTGCCGGATAACCACTCCCGACACCAATCCCAGTTCTTCAAAATCCAACCCAGGTATTCTCTGGACTTCCATAGCACATAAACAATCTTCCAACTGCTTGTATCTATCCTTAGTGGGAGGATACTGCTCATCATTGTAGTCCATATCATTGTCGGAAACATTAGGGCTATGGTCTTTCTCCCTTGTCTCCCTTTCTTGATTCTCCCCTTCCTTGGATGAGGAGGTCAGATCGACAGGTTGCTTTAACGGCCCCCTGAACCTTCTTCCCAGATTTAGAACACCATAGACCTTCTTCTTTTTCTTCTTCTCCTTCAGGATGAGGGATTTCAGATCCTCCTGCCCTTTTGCTAGAGTTATGAACATCTGTTGAAATTGGGAATTTTGTGCCTGAAGATCTTTGATGCTTTGTTTAGAATACATTTTTGCTAAAATAAACAGCGAAGAAGATGAGAAGCCTGTAATGGTACCTGTTTATGTAATGCTATGGATGAGATGCATATGTAATGATTTCAATGACTTTGGGAAATTTAAATTTGCTAACCAAAATTAAATAAAGATTTTATTATTAGAATTCAAAATACAATTGCCTTTTAGGCGTTACAATTGAAAATTCTAAAAACTAAAAGAAATCAAGTTTCCCATGGACGCTTCCACTTCGTGTCGAGATAGACATTGAGGCTTCTTTCCTCACTAACCTGCTTTGTGAGCTCTAAAACCTTCTTCTCCTGAGCATAGAACTGGTCCCTATAAGTATCACGCTCCTTCTTCAACTGAATCCAAGACCTCGGTAATTCTTCAAGATCAGTGGGCATATCAGGATGAAGAACCGTGTAGGGGATTTCCCCTTTAGTAATGGGCTCCACAATCACTAGTAAGACGGCTATGTAGGGCATCATAAGTTTCTTAGCACGATCTCATACCCATTGGAGATAAGGTTCCATAGGAATGGAATTCTTCGGCCCCAAAGTCTTGGCGTCAGATCTGTTTACCATGCCCCAAGCTCGTATGAACCTCTGGAGATACCCTTGAACATCATCCTCATAGTTAAACATAATGCCATGGATAAGTATCTCATGAGGACCATCCCCTCGAGCGTAACCAAATTGTCGTAGAGCCAAACAAGGGTTGTAAGTTATGCCTCCCCTAAGGCCAAGTAGTGGGACATTAGGGAACTCCCCGCAATCATCAATAATAGAAACATCTCCTATAAATCGGGAATACCAGAGAACATCCGCGTGTGAAAGTGACATTATCCTTTGCGACCAACCCAAACCTTCTTCATTCTTCAGCACTGACTTAGGGAGGTGAGAAATAAACCACCTCGACAGTAAAGGCATGCAGCAAATAAGAACCCCTCTTCTCTTCATGGTACGAGTATGGAGAGCATGCAAGATATCTTCGAGCAAGGTAGGCACAGGGTTGCGAGAGAGGAAAATCTTGATAGCATTCACATCTATGAGTAAGTCTGGATTAGGGAATAGTACTAACCCATAGATTAGAAGGTCCAAGACCTCCTCAAAAGCCTGAAAGTCCAAATCATCCCAAAACAACTGGGCCTTATCTATTAGGAACTTGGCTAGAAAACCCTTGAATCCGCGTCTTGTCTCCCAATTGGATAGTTTCAGATGCAAAGCTGAGGCAATAACTTCTGGCTTAGAAACCTCTTCTAAACCTGTGAAAGGCGCCTGGTCAAGAATGGGTAGATTCAATAATTGAGAGAACTCTACCATGGTAAGCACCAACTGATAGTCTGGAAAGGTGAAGCAGTGGTGCTTGGGATCAAAGAACTGAAAGAGTACACCCATCATCTTTTCATCAAAGCTCAAAGTAACCAGGTTGAGAAGTCGACCATGTCTCTTAATGAACAAAGAAGTTTCAGGAACCCTTGATACTAGCTCCTTGAGTTGGGGAGGTATTCTCACAAAGCTGATTCAGATAGTATTTCTACGAGCAGAAGCCATGATCTGTAAAACAGAACAAAGATAAATTCCCTCGGTCCTTGAAATTGTTAGTGTAATGAGAATCAATACTATGTTGTGATGCATGATGTTATGTTTAAACAGAGTAAACCACACACAAGCAAAGCACACAATAGACCTCAGGTTCAAAGGTTTGCATGAGGTTAAAGGTAGGTACCCTCTTGAAGTTTATTTGGTTTCAAACCTGTCTTAGAAAAGTAACCGGGTTCTAAGGATTCTCAATATCACTGGTCATCCTTTATCAAGCATTGTTTCAGCTCAGGAAATCTTTTCTTGCAGCCGAAATATCCCGAAAGTCTGATCTCAATGAGTGTAGCATTGAGTATCAACCAATCCTCAACTTTATACCGAGGTCGGATATCTCACTACTTTCTAATGGCCAAGTTTGTTCAACTAAGGTTCTAAGGTCCGTTAGTGCTTCACGACACCACGCGGCGGCCCCGTATTCTCCTCGTTTCCACACGAAGGATACCGGTACCAACCAGAGTGTCACACCAATACAGCCATCGCTTAAACCATATCGGTCTACGCTGTACAGTCTCCACGATCTATTGCTGTTTACCTAAAGAGTGTCCCCAAATCCGGGTGTAGGATCTTCAATAATACCTAAGCAAAACCCTTAAAGATAAAGCAGGCAAAGCAAACAAGAAAGCAATTTAAAAAATGACCTAGATCCTAAGGTATACCCCACTTATTAATTCACCAGCAGAGTCACCAGTTCTGTCATACGGTGGCATAACTGACTGTTAATATTGGTTTGCATTTGGTATTCACAAATGTCGCGGTAAGCAAGAGTCGCCACCGACTTTTATTCCATCCAACAAAGGAAAAGGAAAAATAATAGAAAAACCTTTTTCGAGATGTTTCTGAGTACGGGGGGTAGATTATAGAAAGGGAAGATGTTAGCACCCTTTCTATCTGTGGTTTTCCACGGGCTCTTAGGTACTTGCTCATTTTTTAAATTGTTTGTGTGTGCTTGTTTTGAAAAGTTTTGTTTACTTCGTGATAACCCTTGTGTCGGTCCTCAAGAGTGTGACGAAGTTATTTTGAAAACGGTTTTGAAAAGTGTTTGTGTGAGAAGCTTTTATTTTGAGCAAGTACCTAAGATTTCTACCTACTCGAAAAAAAAAGTATGTTCATTTTCGTTTCCTTTAGACAGTTTTATCCTACTATTAAGGAGTAGGTAGCTCCGCCATTGGAATTTTAAACGGACGTTCGAAGGGACGAATTGGTCTCTGAAGGAAACAAGTAAAGATACCTTAGCATTTCGAAGGGACTATCGTCATAAGATCAATTTGTAGGCAACTCGAGGGACAAGTAGAGTCTATGATCTTTATGACGACTTTGAATCGCGGGTCATTGCTAAGGTATCCCAACGTTCGAGGGACACAACCATTATTTCCAAGGCAACCAAGCAGGGAAAACCCTAGGAGTGAGCATGTGCAAGTGTATTTTTTTCCAGTTAATTATCTTTGCACAATTAGGGTTATCTGCCGTTTTAAATTGATTTATCTTGCCATTCAATCCTATTATCCATACATCTAGGCAGTTTATAATTGCGGAAAATAAAGTGCAAGAATTTAAAACCCTAGCTATTACAAGGCTTTGGGGAGGTACACAAACATTTGACTAAAAATAAAGATGCGGAAATTAAAATCCTAATTAATCCATTACAAACTTGAAACAATTACATTAATTTGAATTAAAAGGAAGTAAAGGCACGCGCGACCAATTAAGCACGTGAATAAAGTCTGAGTACTAAAAAATCTAATCAATTAAAGAGAAAATATTTTTTTGCATTTTATTGTTGAGAAAAATATTTGAAATCTTAACCTAATTTGTCTAATTAATTTTAATTATAAAAAATAATTTGAATTAATCTAATCAAGCTAATTAATTAATAGCAATTAAATATTTCATGAAAGAATAGAAAAAAACTAAATCTAATTTTTCAATGATTTTCTGATTTTATGATTTAATTAAAAAATATGATTTTATTGTGAAAATAATTAACAAAATAAATTAAAAGAAAAAAAAAGAATAGAAAGAAAAAGAGATGGGCCTGATGTTATAAGCAACCCAGGGGGTGTATTGCCAAATCTGAGCTAGGCCCAAAACTGGTGGCCCAGAGTCTGGCGCCTGATCCAGGGAGACCATCTTCTGAGGCTTCATGGTGGACCCGCGTATGTTGGGCGTTGGATCTGGCTAGAGATGAATCAAGAGGATGAGATCGGAGGGCGCGTGATGATCCTCAAAAAGTGAAGTGCACTGGATCTGGAATTGAAAATTCAGAAAATACAAAAGGCCTGGACCTGGGATCGAACCCAGGTCCTCCCTCTCACACGCCTTCTTCCCTTGCCATATGCGCTGGTTAGTCAATTAAGTATATAATAACAATAATTAAATATAATGGGAAACAAGGACAACTACTGAGTTGTCAAACGAGCGCCAACAAGTGGGGCCCCTGTGATTCAAATTGGCCAATCAAACAAAGAGAGATAAAGAACTATTTGAAAGGAACCAATGAGATGCTGCCTTTTTGCCGCGCCATCCAATTGATTGACGATCGACCAATCTAACCATCGGAGACGGTGGTTTCCACCCTCTTCTCCGGTGAGGTTGCCTGAAAAATCAATCAAATAAAAAAACAAACAATTCCATTTGCCTTAAAAAAGTCCCCTGAATTCGAACATGGCCTCTAAAAATGCGAATTCCTCACGCATCATTGAGTTTTCGTTTGAAACCCTAGCGAAGGTCAAACATGGAAAAATGTAAACCCAGGCCCTATTGCCCCATGTAATAAGTCAAAAAGCTAACAAAGATCATTAGCAACTCAAATATAAACTCAAACAAAATTGATATGGACTGTTATGAGAGTTTGAGATCCAAGACTTACCAAGAAAATTGAGATTCGGTTTGGCCACTTCAGAGTGTTTCAGGCGTGGGTGAGGGGTGGTTCGTCTTCCTGGGAGCCTCAGGAGGATGATAGAGTACCTACTTCTGATTGAGAGTGGCTGAAACTTGAGTTTTTTATTGCACCACTTTTTGATATTTTTGCAAACTTGTTCTTGATTTTTTGAGGTAGCCTCTCGTGTGTTTTAGGTCTGGGATGATTATGCTTATGTATGGTAGCTTATTAGGTCAACATAAATGGAAGAAATCTCATGCTTTGATGATAAAATATTCTCCTTTAAAATATTTGATTTTTGTCTATTTTTGGATCAAATCTACTCTTGCTCCCTCCACGAATTTCCCTTGCCATGCCAGCACATCTTGCTCCTTATTTTGATGAGAAAAATATTTGAAATCAAATCTTACATTATTCCTTTTATTCACTTTATTTAATTTTGCATTCTATTGAATAAAACATCAAAAATAAATAATATAAATAATAAAATAATGTAAGAATGGACTCAAAGGCCGTGGGCCATGTTGGAAGTGAGATATAAGCACAAAAAGTTGGGCCCACTTGCCAAAAAATGCAATTTTGGGCATTGTTGACTTTTGACAATTCTCCAAAAATGGCCAACTTTGACAATGCATATCTCCTTCAATTTTGACCCTAAGAGGGTGTTCTTGTACTTTTTCAAAAGCTTGGGATGTCCCATAAACAACCTTTTTGGTTTCATTTCAATTGGATCTTCCATGCTCATGTAAGAAGCTTTGACCCAAAATGTGTTTTTGTTGACTTTTTGGAATGACCTATATTGTCTGAATTCATATCTTTTCATGAGTGCATTTATTGAAATTGAGGATTGAAGATGAGTTGTAGCGAATTGAATTCTCTTCAAAATGAGCCTTGGATGAGAAATTTATGACAAAGTATGAGAAAGTTATGCCTAGTCAAAGTTTGGTTGACTTTTTCCTGAGAAAACCCTAATTTAGCAACTTTTGAGTTTTGATGAATTAGGAGCCTTCCTTAGGGAATTATAAGCATTCCTTGATCAAATGATGGGTATTACTTCAAAATGTTGATGTTGACCAAAATCTTGAAGTTTGACTATATGTGGGCCACATTTGACTTTTTACCTAATACAGTTGATTTTCAGGCATTTGAGCAGTTGACTGAGTAGACTTCTTGTGCAAGGCATGAAACTTGACATGGATAATCTTGAGAACATATTAGGACTATGGAGAGAATATGAGGCCTTTGGAGCTCACCCATCTTGATGAAAATAGAAACCCTAGTTGGAGGTTCATTGCTTTAGGAGAGAGTTTGTCTGGTCAACTCTTGGGCATCCTTGAGCAAGTTGAGTATCTTAATGAACATATGTTGAGTAAAATGGGAGGGAAAATTTTGGGGTACAATAGCTTCCCCTGTTCAATCTTCTTAAGCTTGAGGATGTAGATTGGCTGGTCTGCCCTTCGTAATCTGAAGGTGGAAGATGATTGAACATTAGAGTGCCCAGAAACTTGCACTTGCATGAAGTAACACTGATCGATGATATCGGGAATGGGCTTACAGATTCCATTTGGGAGTCGAAGGAGAGTTGTCGGAGATGGGCTTAAAGATGCCATCCAGAAAAGATATCAGTCGCATGATATTTCTTTGCGAGAATTCCTATACCTGCTGTTGAGGAGGACTTCGCCGGGGAATTTGTCATGGGAAGTAGAGTCTAGGAGCTTCGGTTGTCCATTACTCTATTGGGGAATTAACTCTTGAGAAGGAAAAAGTGATCTGCATATCTGGTCAGGCTCCAGGCTGCACAATGACTTACTGGGGACTTGTGTAATTGACCGTATCTGGTCGGGTCCAGGTCTTACAGTGTTGTAAACTATTGTCTGGAGATAAGAGAGAAGGAACCTGGATAGTAGGGTTACTTCGAAATGGGAGCCTGGATAGTAGGGCTATGAGAAGGAACTTGGATAGTAGGGTTACTTCGAGATGAAAGCCTGGATAGTAGGGCTATGAGAAGGAACCTGGATAGTAGGGTTACTTCGAGATGAAAGCCTGGATAGTAGGGCTATGAGAAGGAACTTGGATAGTAGGGTTACTTCGTTTGGTCGTGTAGATTAGCTGTCTGCAGATATGACATGTATAACTGGTGGGATCGTTGGAGATAATTGTCTTTCCTGAAAAGATACCAGGGTTAATTATATGCGATGCATGCAATGTATTGTGAGATGATGTTCTCAAAATAAATGAGATTATGCTGTATGTGATATGTATGCGCATGTCATGATGTATGAACATGAAATGCTATTGGGACATGTCCGAGTCTGGGAAAATAAATCCCTGACTGCTGTTGGAGAGTATAACATTCCTGACTATTGTAGAGGATTGCAGTCCTTTTACTTCCAATGGGGATGGTGAACGGAAATGACTATACTGGAGATTTACTCTTTGTTGTTTATGAATATTCTTCCACGGAGGGATTCTGTTTGAGAATGGCTCTGTGGGGGAAAAACTCTGTTGGAAGGTGAATTTTCGTATCTGAAGTAATAAGCTCTGTTGGGGATTGAGCTTTTGTATGCAGAGAAATAAACTCTACTTGAGAAACAAATTTTATGACATGTTTGCGATTATGAAATTCGGCTGGGGGATATAGATGTCAGGCTTCTGAGAGACCCTGGCTGGGGAGATTACTTCCTGCTTTGGGAAAGCTTATATCAAATGCCTTGATTGCTTTTACTCTGTGGGGACTATAGATACTACGAGGTCGTATGCACTGATGATTATATTTCAAAGTTGTCTATGCCCCGGTACCTGCTGGACAGAGTAACTCTCGGGTTTGACATTTCTTATTTTTGCCCTGTTTCTTAAGTTACGAGAAATTGTCTTTTCATTTCTTATGTAAATATTTAGGAGCATCAATCATATTCAAATTCATATGTCAAGAACAAATCATTGGACATTCTTGCAAAACAAAACAAAAAAGGAAAAAACCCATAGTTTTTGTAAAAATGATTTGTATTGATTTTCGAGGTTGGCCTGTAATAAGCGTTTTTGTACAAGGAGGCTGACGCTCTAGTAAGAGAACACCGTTATAAAGATAGAAGTTATACAATATTGTGTAAAAGAAAACAACTATTTGTAATAATCCCATTGGGTTCCAACTCTGCTATTGCCCCTATGTCTTCGAGCATCTCATCACTTTGTTGCTTGTCCGAAGCTGATTAGATTGATCGGTGCCGTTCGAGCTTGATAGTTGATAATGAGGTCTGATCGCAAGGTGATCCAGTGGGACTTAGTGATACGCTTTACATATTTAACTTTTTCCCGGACCTCCCTTTCGGGTTTTCATTCCACCGGGATACCCTTTTTACCCAAGCCTCCTTTCCAGGTTTTCGGCTTGCCGGGTGTACATATTTCTTTCATTTTCATCCCTTATTTTTGCCCGAACCCTTTTGGTTCACCGGGAAGCCCTTATTTTTGCCTAGGCCAGTCAACCTAGCAGGTCTTTTATCATGCGTAGTATCTTTTCACTATGTCCGCATTGACAGGGTGAGGAAGGTCGTCACCGTCCATTGTGGTTAGAATTATAGCTCCACCTGAGAAAATGTTTTTAATCACAAATGGCCCTTCGTAGGTGGGAGTCCATTTTCCCCTTGGATCACCTTGCGGCAGTATGATACGAATGATTACTAGATCCCCGACTTGATATTCTTGACGTCTGACTTTTTTGTTAAAAGCCTTGATCATCCGCTTTTGATATGTCTAACCATGACAAACATCAGTAAGTCTCTTCTCATCGATCAGATTTAGTTGATCAAGTAGAGTCTGGATCCAGTCGTCTTTGTTCAATCCTGCATCCTTCATAATCCTTAACGAAGGAATCTGGACCTCAATGGGTAGGACTGCCTCCATGCCATATACCAGAGAGTAGGGTGTTGCCCCTGTCAACGTCCGTGCTGAAGTACGGTACCCATGAAGAGCGAATGGTAACATCTCATGCCAGCCTTTGTATGTCACCTTCATATTCTGTATAATCTTCTTAATATTTTTGTTATCGCTTCAACAACACCATTCATCTTCGGTCGGTAGGGAGAAGAGTTATGATGTTATATCTTGAACTTCTTATAGAGTTCGGTGATCATCGTGTTGTTGAGATTTGTACCATTGTCAGTAATAATTCTCTCTAGCACACCATACAGACATATCTGATTATGTCGGATAAACTGTGACACGACGTTCTTGGTCACAGTAGCAAAAGAGGTTGCCTCAACCCATTTTGTGAAGTAATCAATGGCCACCAGGATGAAGTGATGTCCATTGGAAGCGGTAGGCCCGATTTCTCCAATCATGTCAATGCCCCACATTGCAAAGGGCCACAGAGCTGTCAAGATGTTCAAAGGAACAGGAGGCACATGCACCTTATCAACACAGATTTGGCACTTATGACAAGTTTGGGAGTGCTGATAACAATCTGCTTCCATAGTGGACCAGTAGTATTCTGCCCGTAGGATCTTCTTAGCCATGGTATGCCCACTGGAATGGGTTCCGAAGGTATCTTCATGTAGATCCGTCATAATCCTCTCTGCTTCGGTCTTGTCTATGCACCACAGTGAGGTAGAGTCGTGGTTGCGCTTGTAGAGGATTCCATTACTGAGGAAGAATTTCGCAGCGAACCTTCTCAAGAACTTCTTATCATTGACAGATGCCCCTTCAGGATACTCTTGAGTCTCGAGGCACTTCTTCACTTCATGAAACTAGGGTTTGTCTGCCACTTCTTCGGTATCAATCTCACAATAGTGCGCTGGTTCATCCAACCTCTCAATGGTGATTCGGGGAGCTTCGTTATCCCACTTGACTTTAAACATGGAAGACACGGTAGCTAGCGCATCTGCTAACTGATTCTCCTCTTGTGGGAAATGTTCGAAGGTTACCTCCTCAAAGTGTGGGAGCAATGTCAGTACGTGCTCTTTTTATGGGATGAGATTCATATGCTTCGTATCCCATTCGCCTTTGATTTGACTTATCACCAAGGCTGAATCCCCAAAGACATTTAAGAACTTGATCCTAAGGTCGATAGCGACTTTGAGACCCATAATGCAGGCTTCATACTCTTCCATGTTGTTAGTGTAGTTGAAACATAGTCGGGAAGTGAAAGGAGTATGACATCCCTCAGGAGATATGATTATGGCGCCAATGCCATTACCGAGTGTGTTCGAAGCTCCATCAAAAACCATAGTCCATCGGGACCCTTCCTCAGGTCCTTCATCCGGTCCAGGTTCTTCGTAGTCAGTCACCAGCATAATGTTCTCGTCCAGGAACTCAAAGTTCATGGACTGGTAGTCATCCACAGCCAGATGAGCCAAATGATCAGCCAATATACTTCCCTTGATTGCTTTCTGGGTTGTATATTGTATATCATATTCAGTTAAGATCATCTGCCATCTCGCTATTCTTCCGGAGAGAGCGGGCTTCTCGAAGATGTACTTGATTGGATCCATCTTAGATATAAACAAAGTAGTGTGGGTCAACATGTACTTTCTTAGTCGGCGAGCAGCCTATGCCAAAACGCAACAAGTTTTCTCGAGCAGTGAGTATCTTGTCTCACAGTCGGTATACTTTTTGCTAAGGTAGTATATTATGTGCTCTTTTCGACCAGACTCGTCATGCTGCCCCAACACACACCCCATTGAATTGTCTAGCACTGTTAAGTAAAATATCAAAGGTCTTCCTTCAACCGAAGGAATTAGAATTGGTGGTTCTTGAAGGTATTCTTTGATTCTTTCGAAAGCAGTATGGCATTCGTCATTCCACTTTACCACTTGATCTTTCTTCAGAAGCTTAAAGATGGGCTCACAAGTAGCAGTCAGATGTGAAATGAACCGGGCGATATAATTCAAGCGTCCCAAGAAACCCCTAACTTCCTTCTCTATACGGGGAGCCGAAATCTCTTGTATGGCCTTTACCTTTGGTCTACCTGAATACCTTTGTCACTGACGATGAAACCCAGAAGCTTACATGACCTTACCCCAAAAGTGCATTTGTTCGGATTCAACCTCAGCTTGTATGTCTTCAATCTGTCGAACAATTTTTGTAGACGATCAAGGTGTTCCTCTTCAATTTGAGACCTTACTATCATGTCATCAACATAAACCTCGATCTCATGGTGAATCATATCGTGGACAATTTTGCATACAACTTCTTCTCTTTTAAAATCTGCAATACTACCCTTAAGTGTTCAACATGCTCTTCTTCTGACTTAAAGTAAATCAAAATATCATCAATGAACACCACTACGAACCGATCCAAATAAGTATGAAAGATACGATTCATGTATTCCATGAATACTCCCGGCGCGTTGGTAACACCGAAAGGCATCACCGAATGCTCGTAATGTCCATAACGCGTTCTGAAAGCCGTCTTCTGGATATCTTTATCCTTCACTTTAATCTGATGGTAACCCGACCTCAGATCAACCTTAATAAACACACGAGCATCCACCAATTGGTCCATCAAGTCATCTATTCTTGGAAGCAAATACTTGTTCTTAATCGTTACTTTATTCAGTTGTCTATAATCAACACAAAGCCTCATACTTCCATCTTTCTTCTTCGCTAACAACACTGGAGCACACCACGGAGATACACTTGGTCTTATAAACTTCTTCTCAAGTAACTCTTCCAATTGCTTCTTCAACTCTGACAACTCAGATGCAGACATCCTGTATGGTGCCATAGACACAGGTCTGGTACCAGGTACAAGATCAATTGCAAATTCAACTTCCCTCTCCGGCGGTACATCAGGAATCTCATTAGGGAAAACTTCAGGAAATTCACACACCACCTACAATTCATTAATTATAGCTTGGGTCTCTACAGATAGCGACGCCATCAATGAAAACATTCGCGCTTCCTCTTGCACCAACTTCCTCATCTGTATAGCAGACAACAGACCATCTTCCTCTTCTTCAGGAGTAGAAAACTTCACAGACTTGTCATAATAGTTAATATGAACACAGTTATGCTCTAACCAGTTCATACCCAGAATTACATCAAAACCTCTTAACGGTAAACAAACCAAATCAACAACAAAGTCTCTGTCGAAGATCGACAAGGGACACTTAGCACACACAAAATAAGTAGTCACCGACCCAATGGCTGGAGTATCGACGACCATTTCTCCATTCAAAGAAGACAACATAAGACCCAATATTTCAACACAATCAGCAGCAATAAAACAATGCGTAGCACCAGTATCAATAATAGTAATTAAAGGAGTACTATTAAGGAAACATGTACCTCTAATAAGTCCGTCCTCAGCAGCTGTCTGATACTCAACCAAAGCAAACACTTTACCACTTTACTGAGCCCTCTTCGGTTTCAGACACTGACTACCAATGTACCCTTCTTCTCTACAGTTGAAACAAATCACATCTTTACGCTCACACTCAGATACAACATGTCTGTTCTTGCCACAACAGAAACACCTATTCACTTCAGCAGTGCACACATTACTCTTGTGCTCAAATTTCCCACACTTAAAACAAATAACACCAGTAGGAGCATCTCCCCCACTAGTCCTCTGACCATGAGCAACTCTCTGTTTACCCTTACCAGCTGGGGCATCATAAGGCTTACCACGATTTTGTTGGTGCTTACCCCTCTTCTCACTGATAATCTTGTAATGAGCATTATTGTCTTCTTCGTAAATCCTGCAGCTATCAACCAAATCAGAAAAGACACGGATTTTCTGACATCCAACTGCTTTCTTAATCTCTGGGCGTATCCCGTTCTGAAATTTAATACACTTCGAAACCTCAGCATTTTCCTCAGGGTAATGCAAATAAAACTTAGCCAACTCAACAAACTTGGCAGCATACTCAAAAACTGACACATTTCCTTGCTTCAGCTCAAGGAACTCAATTTCCTTAACACGGACATCTTCAGGAAAGTACTTTCTCAGAAACTCCCTACGGAACACAGCCCAAGTGAAATTCTCACCTACAACTTCTAACTTATGACAAGTCTCTAGCCACCAGTCATCAGCCTCGACTTCTAGCATATGAGTCCCATAACGAACCTTCTGCGCTGGAGTGCAATCCATCATGCGAAAGATTCTCTCAATCTCTTTCAACCACTCCAATGCTCCGTCAGGATCATACTTTCCCTTGAACGAAGGTTATTCTCTCTCTGGAAAGTCGCCAAGCTACGAGATCCAGCATTCCCGTCAATATTCGGCTAATTTTCCATCGCATGAGCCATTGCTTCTAAAGCAGCAGCAAGTGCAACATCATTCCTTCCAGCCATCTCAACTTCTCACTACAACATAAACAATGATTAGAACTCAAATAACAATACTTGACTGTTAGACAACTACGACTCGACGACAAGGTTGGACCAACCTTTTGCTCTGATACCAACCAACTTTGTAACACCCCAATTCTACCCCGACAAATTATATAAATAAATCAGTGTTATAAAATTCAAGCATACAAACGAATCGGGATGTCACAAATTCTTCTATCAAAATTCACTGCATTCATCGTGGATATATAACACTTTTTAAAACATCGGGTGAACCATCAACATAACATCTTTAATCAAATAACTCAAAATCTACGCAGTGGAATTCTTAATAACATCTCTAACAACAAAACAACAACTTCGAAACATCACATATTTAATAATAATCAATTTAAAATTCAACAACTGAAAATCAACAACCAAAAACAGCAAGCGTTCATCCCCCCGAGTGTTACATATCAGAGCAATGACACCGACTCAAACTATTGAAGGAATACAACCTTCACTCTCAATTACCTGCACGTTACCAATATAATAAAGCGCATGATAATTAATATATTAAATTAGATTAATAACATCACCACCTCTCATCTCATAATCTACAATAATTACAACGCATATACGCATTCATCAACATCAAAATACACTTCTCTAACAATCATATAATGCGACTCAATACTATGCAAATGTATGTGGTACCATTGGAGCAGAACTCCCATCTCAAAAATTTTCCAATTAATAGAGGCATCAACAAGGCATAGCCTTCATCTCAAAATTCGCCAATACAGGCCATCTCAACGAGCATAAGCTCCATCTTAAAAATGCAATGTATGCGACACAACCATGAATGTAATAACAACACCCAAGTTAACAACATCTCAAATCATCTCAAAAACATCTCAATTAACATCTCAAAAGCATCTCAAAATAACAACATCTCAAATGCATCTCATAGTCTCGTCATCAACATCTCATATCATCAAAATAATTTATTAAACATCATTTATTTATTATAAAACATCAAACATCATTTATTTATTATAAATCATCAAACATCATTTATTTGTTATAAATCATCAAACATCATTAATAACTTCTCACTAACAACTCAATTGTACATTAAGTCCACAGTAAGTCAATACTGCTATTCTGTAACTCTAACGTCATTACCGTCACTATTCCTATTGTTATAGTTCAAACAACATCTTCTAAGCATCTAACTTCCACATTCTGCACAAAACAACGTAAAGGCCAACACAACTTCTGGTCAGCATAACCTCTAACATCACAACCTCTAACCAACACAACTTCTAATAACACAGCTTCTAATAACACAACTTCTGACAACACAACTTCTGACAGCAATACTTCTGACAACACAACTTCTGACAACACAACTTCTGACAACACAACTTCTGACAACACAACTTCTGGCAGCATAACTTCTGACAACACAACTTCTGACAGCATAACTTATGACATCACAACTTCTGACAACACAACTTCTGACAGCATAACTTCTGACAGCATAACTTCTAACAACACAACTTTTGACAACACAACTTCTGACATCACAACTTCTACTTTCTAATAATCCAACGCAACTTCTAACAACATACTTCTAACGTCTGAACTATTACTTTCTATTAATCCTACTATTTTAATTTTTAGTCTGATATCAACGTAACTAAAATAGTATGACAAACTCCATCCCTAATTTAATTCATTATTCTAATACAACAGCACCTGATATCCTTGTGGCCTAATTCTGCATTTTTTCTTCCCTGCAAATTTCTGCGTTTTTCATCACTGCATCTCGCTACAGGATTCATAACTATAGCCCTAAAAATTAACATAATCATGATAATTCATCACCTATAATTACCTCATAATTCTACATCAATTAAACAACATCATGACATCAATATTCATCTAAAATTCATCAATTTTCATCATACAACAATCATGTATTTTCAAATCAAGAACAAGACAACAATCATCTCTAACCCCACATACCAATCATCATAAACCCAATTATAGAGTCAGAACCCCACCCTTACCTTGGATTGAAGGTCGCTCTACAATTTTCGGTTGAATTCTCGTGCTTGCCGTTTTCCACTTTCTCTAGCAGCTTGCACGTTCTCCTCTCAATGCTTATTCTTCTACTACTTCTTTCTTTCTATTCTATTGCAACAACAATAAAGTAACCCTATTATTCTATGTACTCCTTAATGGGCTTAAAACTAATTCACCCCCTTATTACTTCTATTCCTTCAAAATAGGCCCACATCAAATAATATTATACTTCTAATATTATTTCACCACTTAATAATATTATACCTCTAATATTATTTCTCCACTTAATAAAATAATTAAATCCAATTAATTATAACACAACTTCACAAATATTCCAAAAATAATTTAATTAAATTACGGGCGTTACAACTCTCCCCCACTCAGAATATTTTCGTCCTCGAAATTTTACCTCAATCAAACAATTCAGGATATGAGTCTCGCATCTTGCTCTCCAACTCCCAAGTCATGCTTTCACCAGAAGCTCCTAGCCAAACCACTTTAACCAAGGAAATCTCTTTGCCCCTCAGAGTCTTTATTTCAAGATCTGCGATCCGTACATGCATCATCTCCACCGTAAGATTATCCCGTACTTGCACATCATCCATATGAATCACATGAGATGGATCTGAAATATACTTTCGAAGTTGCGACACATGAAACACATCATGAAAATTCGAAAGATTAGGCGGTAAATCCACTCTATAAGCAACATTCCCCACTATCTCCGAAATCTGATACGGTCCAATAAAACGAGAAGTGAGCTTCTTAGACTTCAATGCTGGTCCAAAACCAGTCACATGTGTAACTCTCAAAAACACATGATCACCAGCTTGAAATTATAAATCCTTCCTTCGCTTGTCATGATAACTCTCCTGTCTACTTTGGGAAGCTTTCATCTTTTCTCGAATCAACTTCGCCTTCTCGGTAGTCTCACAAACAAGTTCAGGTCCAAGTACTACACTTTCACCAGATTCATGCCAACATAACGGAGTTTTACATCTTCGACCATACAACGCTTCAAAAGGTGCTATCCCAATACTGGAATGATAACTGTTATTATATGTGAACTCTATCAACGGAAGATAAGTATCCCACAAACCTCCCTGCTCAAGAACACATGCCCTCAACAAGTCTTCCAACGATTGAATCGTCCGTTCAGTCTGACCATCTGTCTGAGGATGATACGCTAAACTCAACCTCAACTTAGAACCCAACACTTCTTGCAAACTCTTCCAAAAATCAGAAGTAAATCTTGGATCTCTATCTGACACAATTCACAAAGGAACACCATGCAACTTCACAATCACACTAGTGTAAATCTCAGCCAACTTCGACACTGGAAAACTGATGTTAATAGGATTAAAATGAGCTGACTTCATAAGCCTATCAACAATCACCCGAATTGAATCATGTCCTCTTAAAGTATTAGGCAATCCCGTCACAAAGTCCATTTGAAATGCTATCCCATTTCCATTATGGAACTTTCAACGGTTGCATCAATCCTGTAGGTTTCTGATGTTCAACTTTCGACTTCTGACAAGTCAAACACGCATACACAAAATGTGCCACATCACTCTTCATCCCAGGCCACCAAAACAAACCTTTCAAATCTTGATACTTCTTTGTAGCTCTTGGATGAATACTAAACTTACTTCTATGGCTCTCTTCAAGTATCACTTTCTTCATCTCAATATCATCATGAATACAAATCCGGTTACGAAACCTCAACACACCTTGCGCACCTAGCTTAAAAGCACTATTCTCAGACTGATCAATTCTAACCATCGAATATACCAGTTTCACATCCAACTTTTGAGCTTCTCTAATACTGTCTAAAAATTCATTATTAATCTTTAACATACCCAACATAACACTCTGCGGAGTAACCTCGCAAACTAAGCTCATATCTCCGAACTGCTCAATTAATTCCAACTCTTTAATCATCATTGCTGACATATGTAAAGTCTTTCAACTCAATGCATCAGCTACCACATTTGCTTTTCCTAGATGATAATTCAAACCGAAATCATAATACTTTAACAATTCCAACCATCTTCGTTGCCTCATATTCAACTCCTTCTGATCAAACAAATACTTTAAGCTCTTATGGTCACTAAACACTTCAAATCTAGAACCATAAAGATAATGCCTCCAAATCTTCAATGCAAAAACAACTGCAACAAGCTCTAAATCATGCGTAGGATAGTTCTTCTCATGAGTCCTTAACTTCCTTGACACATAAGCAACTACCTTACCATTCTGCATAAGCACACCTCCTAAACCCATCTTAGAAGCATCACAATACACCACAAAAGGCTCTCCTGGATTAGGCAATGTCAAAATCAGAGCCGACGTCAACCTCTTCTTCAATTCTGTAAAACTTTCTTAGCACTGAACATCCCGCACAAACGCTCTTCCTTTATAAGTCAACTTAGTCAACGAAAGTGACAACTTAGAAAACCCTTCGATAAACCTTCTATAATAACCAGCTAATCCCAATAAGCTTCCAATCTCAGTAGCTGACTTTGGAGTTTCCCATTGCAACACAACATCAACCTTCGATGGATCTACAACAATGCCACTACTTGAAATCACATGACCAAGAAAACTAACCTCTTTTAAGCAAAATTCACAGTTGGACAATTTTGCATACAACTTCTTCTCTTTCAAAATCTTCAATACTACCCTTAAGTGTTCAACATGCTCTTCTTCTGACTTAGAGTAAATCAAAATATCATCAATGAACTGCACTATGAACCGATCTAAATAAGTATGAAAGATACGATTCATGTGTTCCATGAATACTCCCGACGCGTTGGTAACACCGAAAGGAATCACCGAATACTCGTAATGTCAATAACGTGTTATGAAAGTTGTCTTCTAGATATCTTTATCCTTCACTTTAATCTGATGGTAACCCGACCTCAGATTAATCTTACTAAACACACGAGCATCCACCAATTGGTCCATCAAGTCATCTATTCTTGGAAGCGGATACTTGTTCTTAATCGTTACTTTATTCAACTGCCTATAATCAACACAAAGCCTCATACTTCCATCTTTCTTCTTCACTAACAACACTGGAGCACCCCACGGCGACACACTTGGTCTTACAAACTTCTTCTCAAGTAACTCTTCCAATTGCTTCTTCAACTCTGACAACTCGGATGCAGATATCCTGTATGGTTCCATATACACAGGCCTGGTACCAGGTACAAGATCAATTGCAAATTCAACTTCCCTCTCCAACGGTACATCAGGAATCTCATCAGGGAAAACTTCAGGAAAATCACACACCACCTGCAATTCCTCAATTATAGCTTGAGTCTCTACAGATAGCGACACCATCAACGAAAATAACGGTGCTTCCTCTTGCATCAACTTCCTCAACTGTCTAGCAGATAACAAACCATCTTCCTCTTATTCAGGAGTAGAAAACTTCACAGACTTGTCATAACAGTTAATATGAACACAATTATGCTCTAACCAATTCATACCCAGAATTACATCCAAACCTCTTAACGGTAAACAAACCAAATCAACAACAAAGTCTCTGTCGAAGATCGACAAGGGACACTTAGCACACACAAAAGAAGTAGTCACCGACCCCTTGGCTGGAGTATCGAAGACCATTTCGCCATTCAAAGAAGACAACATAAGACCCAATCTTTCAACATAATCAGCAACAATAAAACAATGCGTAACACCAATATCAATAATAGTAATTAAAGGAGTACTATTAATGAAACATGTACCTCTAATAGGTCCGTCCTCAGCAGCTGTCTGATCCTCAACGAAAGCAAACACTTTACCACTTGACTGAGCCCTCTTCAGTTTCGGACACTGACTACCAATGTGACCTTCTTCTCTACAGTTAAAACAAATCACATCTTTACGCTCACACTCAGATACAACATGTCTGTTCTTGCCACAACGGAAACACCTCTTCACTTCAACAGTGCACACATTACTCTTGTGCCCAAATTTCCCACACTTAAAACAAACCACACCAGTTGGAGCATCTCCCCCACTAGTCCTCTGACCATGAGCAACTCTCTGTTTACCCTTACCAGCTGGGGCATCATAAGGCTTACCACAATTCTGTTGGTGCTTACCCCTCTTCTCACTGATAATCTTGTAATGAGCATTATTGTCCTCTTCGTAAATCCCGCAACTATCAACCAAATCAGCAAAGACACAAATTTTCTGATATCCAACTGCTTTCTTAATCTCCGGGCGCAACCCGTTCTCAAATTTAAAACACTTCGAACACGAAGCATTTTCCTCAGCGTAATGCGGATAAAACATAGCCAACTCAGCAAACTTGGCAGCATACTCAAAAACTGACGTATTTCCTTACTTCAGCTCAAGGAACTCAATTTCCTTCTTACCACAGACATCTTCAGGAAAGTAGTTTCTCAGAAACTCCCTACGGAACACAGCCTAAGTGACATTCTCACCTGCAGCTTCTAACTTCTAACAAGTCTCTAGCCACCAGTCATCAGCCTCGACTGCTAGCATATGAGTCCCATAACGAACCTTCTGCGCTGGAGTGCAATCCATCACGCGAAAGATTCTCTCAATATCTTTCAACCACTCCAATGCTCCGTCAGGATCATACTTTCCCTTGAACGTAGGTGGATTCTCTCTCTGGAAAGTCGCCAAGCTACGAGATCCAGCATTCCCGTCAGCATTCGGCTGATTTTCCATCGCATGAGCCATTGCTTCTAAAGCAGCAACAAGTGCAACATCATTCCTTCCAGCCATCTCAACTTCTCACTACAACATAAACAACAATTAGAACTCAAATAACAATACTCGGCTGTTAGACAACTACGACTCGACGACAAGGTCGGACCAACCTTTTGCTCTGATACCAACTTTGTAACACCCCAATTCTACCCTGACAAATTATATAAATAAATCAGAGTTATAAAATTCAATCATACAAACGAATCGGGACGTCACAAATTATATAAATAAATCAGAGTTATAACACTTTTTAAAACATCGGGTGAACCATCAACATAACATCTTTAATCAAATAACTCAAAATCTACGCAGCGGAATTCTTAATAGCATCTCTAATAACAAAATAGCAACTTCGAAACATTACATATTTAATAATAATCAATTTAAAGTTCAACAACTGAAAATCAACAATCAAAAACAGCAAGCGTTCACCCCCCTGAGTATTACATATCAGAGCAATGACACTGAATCGAACTATTGAAGGAATACAACCTTCACTCTCGATTACCTGCACGTTACCAACATAAGGGCAACATTCAAATAGAATGGGTGAGATATCTAACAATATTAAATTAGATCAATAACATCACCATTTCTCATCTCATAATCTACAATAATTACAACGCATATACGCATTCATCAACATCAAAATACACTTCTCTAAACAATCATATAATGAGACTCAATACTATGCAAATCCATGTGGTACCATTGGAGCAGAACTCCCATCTCAAAAATTTGCCAATTAATAGAGGCATCAACAAGGCATAGCCTTCATCTCAAAATTCGCCAATACAGGCCATCTCAACGAGCATAAGCTCCATCTCAAAAATGCAATGTATGCGAGACAACCATGAATGTAATAACAACACCCAAGTTAACAACATCTCAAATTATCTCAAAAACATCTCAATTAACATCTCAAAAGCATCTCAAAATAACAACATCTCAAATGCATCTCAACGTCTCGTCATCAACATCTCATATCATCAAAATAATTTATTAAACATCATTTATTTATTATAAATCATCAAACATCATTTATTTATTATAAATCATCAAACATCATTTATTTATTATAAATCATCAAACATCATTAATAACTTCTCACTAACAACTCAGCTATACATTAAGTCTACAGTAAGTCAATACTGCTATTCTGTAACTCGAACGTCATTACCGTCACTATTCCTATTGTTATAGTTCAAACAACAGCTTCTAAGCATCTAACTTCCACATTCTGCACAAAACAACGTAAAGGCCAACACAACTTCTAGCCAGCACAACCTTTAACATCACAACCTCTAACCAACACAACTTCTAATAACACAGCTTCTAATAACACAACTTCTGACAACACAACTTCTGACAGCACAACTTCTGACAGCACAACTTCTGACAGCACAACTTCTGACAGCACAACTTCTGACAGCACAACTTCTGACAATACAACTTCTGACAGCACAACTTCTGACAGCACAACTTCTGACAGCACAACTTCTGACAACACAACTTCTGACAGCACAACTTTTGACAGCACAACTTTTGACAACACAACTTCTGACAACACAACTTCTGACAGCACAACTTCTGACAGCACAACTTCTACTTTCTAATAATCCAACACAACTTCTAACAACATACTTCTAACGTCAGAACTATTACTTTCTATTAATCCTACTATTTTAATTTTTAGCCTGATATCAACGTAACTAAAACATTATGACAAACTCCATCCCTAACTTAATTCATTATTCTAATACAACAACACCTGATATCCTTCTGGCCTAATTCTACATTTTCTCTTCCCTGCAACTTTCTGCATTTTTCATTACTGCATCTCGCTACGGGATTCATAACTATAGTCCTAAAACTTAACATAATCATGATAATTCATCACCTATAATTACCTCACAATTCTACATCAATTAAACAACATCATGACATCAATATTCATCTAAAATTCATCAATTTTCATCATACAACAATCATGTATTTTCAAATCAAGAACAAGACAACAATCATCTCTAACCCCACATACCAATCATCATAAACCTAATTATAGAGTCAGAACCCCACCCTTACCTTGGATTGAAGGTCGCTCTATAATTTCCGATTTAATTCTCGTGCTTGCCGTTTTCCACTTTCTCTAGCAGCTTGCACGTTCTCCTCTCAATCCTTATTCTTCTACTGCTTCTTTCTTTCTATTCTATTCCAACAACAATAAAATAACCCTATTATTCTATTTACTCCTTAATGGGCTTAAAACCAATGCACCCCCTTATTACTTCTATTCCTTCAAAATAGGCCCACATCAAATAATATTATACTTCTAATATTATTTCACCACTTAATAATATTATACCTCTAATATTATTTCTCCACTTAATAAAATAATTAAATCTAATTAATTATAACACAACTTCACAAATATTCCAAAAATAATTTAATTAACTAATTAATTAAATTACGGGCGTTACAGTAACAATCTATCCAATTCTCTAGGCACCTCAAAATCGTCCTCACCTTCATCCTCGGCTTGGTTAATCGGATTTTCAAAGTCATAACTGGAAATAGCAGGATTGTTATCAATGGGATCCAAAGTGGATATGGATCTGCAGTTTGATACATGAGTGTGTGTAAGAGCATAACTGTTTTGATAAAGTAAAGGCAGAAAAGAAAAACATAGAGCGCAAAATTTGAATGTAAAGAAACGTACAATGTTTTATTGATGATATATGAGATGACATATAATAACCCTCACAGATAGAACCATTGTGCCTCGGGTAAGACACAAGGCCATAAAGTTTAAATTGTTTATTACAAATTCAGAAAACAAGTAAGACAATTACTGTAGAATAAAAGAAACTGGTATAAAATCTCTGACCGTCCAATTACTCGGTCCACCGTTGGTAGTTGGGTATATCCAGCTGTCAATGTCAGAGTCTTCCTCATCATCTTCAATAGCGTTGACCCCACGAGTGCGGATGCATAGGGGAGGTCTTCCAACTCGAGCGTGTCGAACATCCCTTTGAGCTCCTGAAGTAAAGCCCAAACCAAACTTGTCAGTTTTATGAGTAAAATCAGGGAGCTGTCCCTAGTTGGTACACCCACCTTCCTCAACTATCGCTCTGGCATCCTTGAGAGAAGCCATATTTAGGGGAGGTTTGGTGCTGGTGGTAGTTTCGGTTGACGCCAAAATCTGGGGAACCTCTTCAAAGTTTTGACAAGTAGTCTCTATGAATTCCCCGTCCATCTCCACATATCTGAAGGAGTTTAGGTGGCTCACCATATACTCCTCTTTGCCATGCACAGTGACAATCTTCCCCTTCACCGGATATTTCAACATTTGGTGTAGTGTAGAAGTAACAGCCCCAGCTTCATGGATCCAAGGACGACCCAACAAACAAGAGTATGATGTCCTGATGTCCATCACATAGAAGGTGGACTCAAAGGTCTAACAGCCTACCTTGACAGGGATGTCCACCTCCCCATGCACCATTCTCTTCGACACGTCAAAAGCCATTACCACAATATTACTAGGCTTTAAGGTCAAGCCTTCACAATCCAACCGATCCAGAGCCTTCTTAGGAAGAACATTCAGTAAAGACCCAATATCCACCAGCACATGAGCCATAGTGGTGCCCCTGCATTCGATCGAGACATGCAGAGCATCATTATGCTTCCTCCCTTTCAGTGTCAAGTCGGCATATGAAAAACCCAGCCCATTGTCAGCAGTCAAGCTGGCTACACAGTCTTTGAATTGATCAGCCGAGGTCTCTTGCGGCACATGCGCAGTCTTGAGGAATGCAATCAAAGCCTTTGCATGGGCCTTGGAACACAACAACAAAGATAACATGGATATCTTCGAGGGGGCCTGCCCCAGCTGCTCGACCATATTGTAGTCGCTCTTTTTAATTATTTTTAATATTTCCTCTATCTCTTTCTTAGAGGCTTCAACGATAATCTTTCTAGGTGCCTCCGTCCGAGTAGGCTCACCTATATCTTCTTTGCCTCGGGTCCTAGATGACTCGATGACATGTGTGATAATTGGAGTAAGAACAAGAGTAATAGTTGAAGTAACAGTAGGAATAGCAGGTGAAATAACAATAGGCTTATTGACAGTCTTTGGGGAAATTTCGGGAGAGAAAACCCGTCCACTTCTGGTAATCTTATGGGTCCCGACAATGTTACTGAAATTGGGATCAGCCTCTTCATTCTTCAGATCTTGTTTAACACCATGATAGTAAACATCAACACCATAATGCCAAGGGACAGATTTGTCTGAGGCGTACGGGATATGACCAGGAAAGGTGATTATTAACGAAGCAACTCTCAGAGCGGGTTTAATCCTAACAGGTCTTCTCGAGGAGACCTTGGAAGGATTGGAGGAAATGGTTATAATAGAAATATCTTTGAACGAAACAGTTGGAATCAAAGTTTTCTCGAACAAAATTTCTCTACTGTCCATCAGGAGCCGGACACATGTCTTCAGAAAATAGCAATCAGAAGGCAGAGATGAACACATGTGGCAACCTTCACAACAACCCGGAAATAAACCGGCCATCAATAAATTCTTCTTAACAGTCATAATGGAAGTAGAAACTTCATCAACTAAGGTCACAAATAGATTGGTATCAACGATATTAACTCCTCAGTTGTGCTTAGGCATGGGAGCAATTATGACATTGGGCTTCTCCGGAGTATCAAACTCAATCTCCTTGGCTTCAATCAGATCTTGTACCTTATTTCTCATAGCCCAACAATGATTTGTATCATGGCCGGGACTCTCAGAGTGGTAGGCACACCGAGCATTTGGATTGTATCAAGGAGACGTGGTGTTAGGATTCTTGGGAGCCTATTTCAAGGTTGCCAAGTTGGATCTCAGCAGATGGGGTAGAACCTTTGTCAATGTCATGTTAATCTGGGTAAAATTCCTTTGTGGTCTTTCTACCCTTTGTTGATTGTTGCGTTGTGGAGCAGCCGCATGCATAGGTATCATTACAGCACTTACTGTTGGACGGTGTTCAGCTCTGCTTTGACCTCTTGAGTTATAGATGGCACTGGCCTCCTTCTTACCAGTGAAAGGTTTCTTTACTGAACTCGAAGAGGTGTCTTTCTATATTTTACCCCTCCAAATCCCATCCTCTACCCTTTCTCCTGTCAATATCAGCTCGGTGAAACCAGCTGATGAGTTGCCAATCAAATGATTAAAGAATGGACCAGACAACATCCCAAGAAACATGTCAACCAACTCCCTATCATATAAGGGGGGTTGGACTCTCCCAACCAAGTCTCTCCACTTCTGTGCATAGTCCTTAAAGCCTTCACCTGCACCCATGGACATACTCTGGAGTTGAGTACGAGTAGGGGCAAGGTCGACATTGTACTAATACTTCTTATAAAAAGAAGCATCTAAATCCTCCCAATTTCGGACATTGGTTCCCTCCAGCTGGTAGAGCCATTCAAGCTGAGTCCCTGATAGAATGTCTTGAAAGAAGTGAACCCACAAGTTTCTATCAGCGGTGTGGGGATGGATTTTCCTTACATAGGAAAGGAGATGGAGTTTTGGGCAATACACACTGTCATACCTTACGAAAACTGGAGCCTT
The DNA here is from genome assembly GCA_948472305.1 of Vicia faba. Taxonomy (NCBI): domain Eukaryota; kingdom Viridiplantae; phylum Streptophyta; class Magnoliopsida; order Fabales; family Fabaceae; genus Vicia; species Vicia faba. Next base: position 659,621,660 of record OX451737.1, read on the forward strand.
AAATATCTGCGGGATGACCACTCCCGACACCAATCCCAATTCTCTGAAATCCAACCCAGGTATTCTCTGGATTTCCATAGCACTCAAACGATCTTCCAACTGCTTGTATCTATCCTCAGTGGGAGGATACTGCTCATCATTGTAGTCCGTATCATTGTCGGAAACTTCAGTGCTAGGGTCCTTCTCCCTTGTCTCCCTTTCTTGATTCTCCCATTCCTTGGATGAGGAGGTCAGATCGACTGGTTGCTTTAATGGCCCCCTGAACCTTCTGCCCAGATTCATAACACTAGAGACCTTCTTCTTTTTCTTCTTCTCCTTCAGGATGAGGGCTTTCAGATCCTCCAGCCCTTTTGCTAGAGTTATGAACATCTGTTGAAATTGGGCATTTTGTGCCTGAAGATCTTTGATGCTTTGTTCAGAAGATATTTTTGCTGAAATAAACAGCGAAGAAGATGAGAAGCTTGTAATGGTACCTGTTTATGCAATGCTATGGATGGGATGCATATGTAATGATTTCAAGGACTTTGGGAAATTTAAATTTGCGAAACAAAATGAAATAAAGATTTTATTAGTAGAATCCCATGGATGCTTCCTCTTCGTGCCGAGATAGACATTGAGGCTTCTTTCCTCATGAAGCTGCTTTGTGAGCTCTAAAACCTTCTTCTCCTGGGCATATAATTGGTCCCTATAAGTATCACGCTCCTTCTTCAACTGAATCCAAGACCTATGTAATTCTTCAAGATTAGTGGGCATATCAGGATGAAGAACCATGTAGGGAATATCCCCTTCAGTAATGGGCTCCAAAATCACTGGTAAGACGACTATGTAGGGCATCATAAGTTTCTGAGCGCGATCTCGTTCCCATTGGAGATAAGGTTCCATAGGAATGGAATTCTTCGACCCCAAAGTCTTGGCGTCAGATCTATTTACCATGCCCTAAGCTCGTATGAACCTCTGGCGATACCCTTGAACATCATCCTCATAGTTAAACATAATGCCATGGATAAGTATCTCTTGAGGACCATCCCCTCGAGTGTAACCAAATTGTCGCAGAGCCAAACTGAGGTTGTAAGTTTTTCCTCCCCTAATGCCAAGTAGTGGGACATTAGGGAACTCACCACAGCTATCAATAATAGAAACATCTCCCATAAACCTGGAATACCAAAGAATATCCTCGTGCGAAAGTGACATTATCCTTTGCGACCAATCCAAACCTTATTCATTCTTCAACACTGACTTAGGGAGGTGAGAAATAAACCACCTCGACAGTAAAGGCATGCAGCACATAAGAACCCCTCTTCTCTTCATGGTACGAGTATGGAGAGAATGCAAGATATCTCCGAGCAAGGTAGGCACGGGGTTGCGAGAGAGGAAGATCTTTATAGAATTCACATCTATGAGTAAGTCTAGATTAGGGAATAGTACTAACCCATAGATTAGAAGGGCCAGGACCTCCTCAAAAGCCTGAAAGTCCAAATCATCCCAAAACAGCTGGGCCTTATCTATTAGGAACTTGGCTAGAAAACCCTTGACTTTGCTTCTTGTCTCCCAATTGGATACCACGTGGGACCGTTTCAGATGAAAGGCTGAGGCAATGACTTTTGGCTTAGGAACCTCTTCTAAACCTATGAAAGGAGCCTGGTCAAGAATGAGTAGATTCAATAACTGAGAGAACTCTTCCATGGTAAGCACCAACTGATAGTCTGGAAAGGTGAAGCACTGGTGCTTGAGATCAAAGAACTGAAAGAGTACACCCATCATCTTTTCATCAAAGCTCAAAGTAACCAGGTTGAGAAGTCGACCATGTCTCTTAATGAACAAAGAAGTTCCAGGAACCCTTGATACTAGCTCCTTGAGTTGGGGAGGTATTCTCACAAAGCTAATTCAGATAGTGTTTCTACGAGCAGAAGCCATGATTTGTAAAACAGAACAAAGATAAATTCCCTCGGTCCTTGAAATAGTTAGTGTAATGAGAATCAATACTATGTTATGATGCATGATGTTATGTTTAAACAGAGTAAACCACACACAAGCAAAGCACACAATAGACCTTAGGTTCAAAGGCTTGCATGAGGTTAAAGGTAGGTACCCTCTTGAAGTTTAGTTGGTTTTAATCCTGTCTTAGAAAAGTAATCGAGTTCTAAGGATTCTCAATATCACTGATCATCCTTTATCAGACATTGTTTTAGCTCAGACAATCTTTTATTACGACCGAAATATCCCGAAAGTTTGATCTCAATGAGTGTAGCACCGAGTATCAACCAATCCTCAACTTTATATCGAGGCCGGCTATCTCACTAATTTCTAATGGCCAAGTTTTTTCAACTAAGGTTCTAAGGTCCGTTAGTGCTTCACGACACCACGTGGCAGCCCCGTATTCTCCTCGTTCCCACACGAAGGATACCGATACCAACCAAAGTGTCACACCAACATATACATCACTTAAACCATATCGAACTACACCGTACAATCTCCACAATCTATTGCTGTTTACCTAAAGACTGTCCCCAGATCCGGGTGTAGGATCATCAATAATACCCAACAAAACCCTTAAAGATAAAGCAGGAAAAGCAAACAAGAAAGCAATTTTAAAAATGACCTAGATCCTAAGGTATACCCCACTTATTAATTCCCCAACAGAGTCGCCAGTTCTGTGATACGGTGGTAGAACCGAATGTTAATACTAGTTTGTATTTTGTATTCGCAAATGTCGCAGTAAGCAAGAGTCACCACCGACTTTTATTTCATCCAACAAAGGAAAAGGAAAAAGAACAGAGCAACCTTTTTCGAGATGTTTCTGAGTACGGGGGGTAGATTATAGAAAGGGAAGGTGTTAGAACCCTTTCTACTAAAAAAAAGTCTGTTCGTTTTCGTTTCCTTTAGGCAGTGCTATCCTTCTATTAAGGAGTAGGTAGCTCCGTCGTTGGAATTTTAAAGGGACGTTTGAAGGGATGAAATGGTCTCTAAAGGCAACAAGTAAAGATACCTTAGCATTTCGAAGGGACTATCGTCATAAGATCAATTCGTAGGCAACTCGAGGGACAAGTAGGGACTATGATCTTTATGACGACTTTGAATCGCGGGTCATTGCTAAGGTATCCCTACATTCAAGGGACACGACCATTATTTCTGAGGCAACCAAGCGGGGCAAACCCTAGGAGTTAGCATGTGCAAGTGTATTTTTTTCCAGTTAATTATCTTTGCACAATTAGGGTTATCTACCGTTTTAAATTGATTTATCTTGCCATTCAATCCTATTATCCATACATCTAGGCAGTTTATAATTGCGGAAAGTAAAGTGCGGGAATTTAAAACCCTAGCTATTACAAGGCTTTGGGGAGGTACACAAATATTTGACTGAAAATAAAGATGCGGAAATTAAAATCTTAATTAATCTATTACAAACTTGGAACTATTACAATAATTTGAATTAAAAGAAAGTACAGGCACACACGACGAATTAAGCACGAGAATAAAGTCTGAGTCCTAAAAAATCGAATCAATTAAAGAGGAAATATTTTTTTGCATTTTATTGTTGAGAAAAATATTTGAAATCTTAACCTAATTTGTCTAATTAATTTTAATTATAAAAAAGAATATGAATTAAGTTAATCAAGCTAATTAATTAATAGCAATTAAATATTTCATGAAAGAAAAGAAAAAAACAAAATCTAATTTTTTAATGATTTTCTGATTTTCTGATTTAATTAAAAAAATGATTTTTATTGTGAAAATAATTAACAAAATAAATTAAAATAAAAAACAAATAAAAAGAATAGAAAGAAAAAGAGATGGGCCTGTTGTTATAAGCAACCCAGGGGGTGTATTGCCAAATCTGCGCTAGGCCCAAAACTGGTGGCCCAGAGTCTGGCGCCTGATCTAGGGAGACCATCTTCTGAGGCTTCATGGTGGATCTGCGTATGTTGGGCGTTGGATCTGGCTAGAGATGAATCCAGAGGATGAGATCGGAGGGCGCGTGATGATCCTCAGAAAGTGAAGTACACTGGATCTGGAATTGAAATTTCAGAAAATACAAAAGGCCTGGACTTGGGATCGAACCCAGGTCCTCCCTCTCACATGCCTTCTTCCCTTGCCATCTGCGCTGGTTAGTAATTATGTATACAATAACAATAATTAAAAATAATGGGAAACAAGGACAATGCTGAGTTGTCAAACGCGTGCTAGCAAGTGGGGCCCCTGTGATTCAAATTGGCCAATCAAACAAAGAGAGATAAAGAACTATTAGAAAGGAACCAATGAGATGCTGCCTTTTTGCCATGCCATCCAGTTGACTGACGACCGACCAGTCTAACCACCAGAGACGGTGGTTTCCACCGTCTTCTCCAGTGAGGTTGCCTGAAAAATCAATCAAATATAAAAACAAACAATGCCATCTGCCTTAAAAAGTCCCCTGAATTCGAATCTGGCCTCTAAAAATGCTAATTCCTCACGCTTCATTGAGTTTTCATTTGAAACCCTAGCGATGGTCAAACATGGAAAAGTGTCAACCCATGCCCTATTGCCCCATGTAATATGTCAAAAAGCTAGCAAAGATCATTAGCAACACAAATATAAACTCAAACAAAATTGATATGGACTGTTATGAGAGTTTGATATCCAAGACTTACCAAGAAAATTGAGATTCGGTTTGGCCACTTCAGAGTGTTTCAGGCGTGGGTGAGGGTCGGTTCGTCTTCCTAGGAGCCTCAGGAGGATGATAGAGTGCCTACTTCTGATTGAGAGTGGCTGAAACATGAGTTTTTGATTGCATCACTTTTTGATATTTTTGCAAACTTGTTCTTGATTTTTTGAGGCAGCCTCTCGTGTGTTTTAGGTCTGGGATGATTATGCTTATGTATGGTAGCATATTAGGTCAACATAAATGGAAGAAATCTCATGCTTTGATGATAAAATATTCTCCTTTAAAAAATTTTATTTTTGTCTATTTTTGGATCAAATATACTCTTGCTCCCACCACAAATTTTCCTTGCCAGGCCAACACATCTTGCTCCTTATTTTGATGAGAAAAAGATTTGAAATCAAATCTTACATTATTCCTTTTATTCACTTTATTTAATTTTGCATTTTATTGAATAAAATATCAAAAATAAATAATATAAATAATAAAATAATGTAATAATAGACTCAAAGGTCGTGGGCCATGTTGGAAGTGAGATATAAGCACAAAAAGTTGGGCCCATTTGCCAAAAAATGCAATTTTGGGCATTGTTGACTTTTGACAATTCTCCAAAAATGGCCAACTTTGACAATGCATATCTCCTTCAATTTTGACCCTAAGAGGGTGTTCTTTGACTTTTTAGAAAGCTTAGGATGTCGCCTAAACAACCTTTTTGGTTTCATTTTAATTGGATCTTCCATGCTCATGTAAGAAGCTTTGACCCAAAAGGTGTTTTTATTGACTTTTTGGAATGACCTATAATGTCTGAATTCATATCTTTTCATGAGTGCGTTTCCTGAACTTGAGGACTGAATATGAGTTGTAGGGAATTGAATTCTCTTCAAAATGAGATTTGGATGAGAAATTTATGACAAAGTATGAGAAAGTTATGCCTGGTCAAAGTTGGGTTGACTTTTTCCTAAGAAAACCCTAATTTAGCAACTTTTGAATTTTGATGAATTAGGAGCCTTCCTTAGGGAATCATGATCAACCCTTGATAAAATGATGGGTATTACTTCAAAATGTTGATGTTGACCAAAATCTTGAAGTTTGACTGTATGTGGGCCACAATTGACTTTTAACCTAATACAGTTGATTTTCAGGCATTTGAGCAGTTGACTGAGCAGACTTCTTGTGCAAGGCATGAAACTTGACATGGATGATCTTGAGAACATATTAGGACTATGGAGAGAATATTAGGACTTTGGATCTCACCCATCTTGATGAAAATAGAAACCCTAATTGGAGGTTTATTGCTTTAGGAGAGAGTTTGTCTGGTCAACTCTTGGGCATCCTTGAGCAAGTTGAGTATCTTAATGAACATATATTGAGTAAACTTGGAGGGAAAATTTTGGGGTACAACACATGCATTTTCAAAATATTTTATTAATCAAACTCTAAATAACTTAATAATACTTTGACATTTTTGTGAGAAGACTAAACGTCAATCAATCTCATTCAAACCATTTTTGCCATTTTGGCTTTTTATCTTAAAAACCTTTCTCAAAAGATTAGACTATTGTCAATCCTTGCAGTGATGTGAACTAATATACTTCTATGATATATAGTGAAGTGAGATATTTTCCACTCGGGTGTTGAGCGAGGCTGTGTTGATTTTAAAATCCAAGCCATATCCTCCACTTTGAGATGATACAAATTCTCCTTTCTCATAATCGTGGGTAGTAAGTATGTTTTCCACTCGGATACAACGATGATGTCTCATCTCTTAAAGTTAACCAACACACTTGTGTTTTAAATTATTTAAAGGTGAACTATGAGTACCCTGATCCCCTATTGCACAAAAGGTGGTAGTAGGCATAAAGGTTCGCAACTGCGGCGGGTGCAAAAAATTGTCATGAATATTTCTTTTCTCATCCCCAAAATCCATCTATTTTTTATACAACACTTATAGCCAAAATACACAAAATTTTCAAATAGGTTCTTGCGGACTACCTTAGATGTTTAGGGTACTAATACCTCCCCTTTGTATAAACCACCCCCAAACTTAGATTCTCTCTCCCTCTTTTTTGGTTATTCGCTCTTTTCCCATTTCTTTGGAAACAATAAAGCGCAATGGAGATTTTTATTTGATCTGTAAGAGTTAAGTCAATCCAATGGCATAATATCAACATTTCTACTGCTACAGAAAAATTGCGACTTCACTGGGGACATGTCGACCAAATGCTGGTCCATCCCTAAGTGGGTTGAGCGTATCTTTATTTATTTATATATGTGTTATTATTTGTTGTATGTTATGTGTTGTATATTTGTTTGTCTGGATTTCCCTGGTTTTTAGGGTGCTTGGTAATTTCTCATAAGTCCTATACTCGGGCTTGCGAAAAATTAAGATAGGACGGGAGGTATAGTCATGTTAACTTTGAGGGAGTAATCCCAAAAAAGGAGGCATGAGATCTTCCACTCAGTGGAGGCCCCTTTGACTATAGTATCATTTACCGAGTAATCGAGAAGACGTGATGCTTTCGACCTAGGAGCCTACTTAACTGAGGACCATAAAACCTTTAACCCATTTTGGCCTTTAAGGTGTAGTGCAGAAACTATGACGGAGTAATCTAGAAATGGTTGTCACGCGATACTACACTCAGACGAGTTTTTCCTGAGAATATTACTAATTACCGAGTCAATTGGGACGTTGGTAATATCTGAAGGAAGGATGTAGACTTTGAGAACCTCTTAGAACCTTGTTCGACAGGTGATAAACTATTTGACCATACCTTGTGGGTAGTACCTTTGACCTCATGCTCGTGATTTCGAACCTATGAACCCCCCATGTTTGTGATCTTGCGTGTGATTGTTGCATCATGCATTCATGCACCCATGAGCATCCTTTAAAACATTTTTTTCAAGGGACTTAAAGTTGACTTTTTAGAAATATATCAAGTACTTTTGACCATGGATTATGGAAAAATAAAGACTTGGAAGTAACATTTCAAGAATCCTAAGATAGATAATTGTTGAGTCTGATTCCCGAGATCGAGAGTTCTACAAATTTTTGGAAGAAATATGGATCCATCGTGTCTCTTATGAAGCTCAGAATAAAGGAGGGTATTCTCTCGACTTTGGTCCAGTTCTATGACCCGATGTATCGATGTTTTACTTTCCCTGATTATCAGCTAATGCCTACATTGGAGGAGTATTCTTACCTACTGGGTTTACCTGTTACCAATTGTATTCCTTTCACCGGTTTAGAGGGAGAGCCCAAGTCCAATGAGATTGCTGCCGTGATTCATTTGGAGAAGTCTGAGATCGAAGCCAACATGAATACTAAAGGAGGAATCAGAGGATTACCCGCCCAATTTTTATTGGAGGAATCTCGCTATTTTGCTAGGATGAAAAGTACAATTTCTTTTGAGGCCATCTTTTCTCTACTTATCTACGGGTTGTTCTTATTTCCTAACGTCAACAAATTTGTGGATATCAATGCCATCAGGATCTTCTTGATTGGGAATATAGTTCCTACATTATTAGGAGATGCTTATAATCCATTCATCTTTGGGATTCTTATCATGGAGGGGTGATTATTTGTTGCACGCCTTTGCTGTATCAGTGGTTTATTTCTCACTTACCTTAGTCCGATGCTTTCTTGGATATCAAGAAGGAACCTCGCTGGGCTCCGAAGATTATGGACCTCACTCATTTCAACATTGTTTGGTATCATTGGGCTTACTATGATCTGGAGATTACCGATTGTGATACGGTGGCAGAACCGACTGTTTGACGATGGTTTGCGTTTTTGCGTTTTTTGTTCGCAAATATGTCGCGGTAAGCAAGAGTCGCCACCGACTTTTATTTCATCCAATCGGAAAGGAAAAAAGTACAGAAAAAAAAAATCCTTTTTTGAGATATTCTGAGTACGGGGGGTAGATTATAGAAAGGAAAGGTGTTAGCACCCATTCTGTCCATGGTTTTCCATGGGCTCTTAGGTACTTGCTCATCTTTTAAAATTGCTTGTGTATGTGCTTTGTTTTGAAAATGTTTTACTTCGCGATAACCCTTGTATCAGTCCTCAAAGGTGTGACGAAGTTTGTTTTGAAAGTTGTTTTGAAATGTGTAAGTATGAAAAGTTTTGATTTGAGCAAGTACCTACTAGCATCTACCTACTCGAAAAAAAGATCGTTTCTATTCCTGTTTCCTTTAGACAATGTTATCCTACTATTGAGAAATAGGTAGCACCATCGTTGGAGTTTGTAATGGTCAATTTGAAAGGGACGTAATGGTCATTGAAGGCAACATGTAAGGATACCTTAACATTTCGAAGGGACTGTCATCATATATTCGTAGGCAACATCGAGGGACAAGATCATATACCGTAGGCAACTTCGAGGGACATCGAGGGACCATGATCTTTATGATGATTTTAACCGAGCGTCTTTGCTAAGGGTATCCCTATGTTCGAGGGACATGACCATTGTTTTCTGAGGCAACCAAGTGAGGCATACCCTAGGAGTGAATATGTGCATATGATTTGTTTCAGTTATTTAATCTTTGCACATTAGGTGATCTACCGTTTTAATTTTCCAGACATTCTTGTCATACAATCCTATTAGCCATACATCTAGACAGTTAAAGATTGCGGAAATTAAAAGCGGAAAAGTAAATCTAATTATTACAAGGCTTCGGGGAATGGGGATTACATAACCAAAACTTCGGGGGAAATTAAACAGTAAATAAAACCCTAGTTTAAAAGACTATTACAACCTCAGAGCAATTACATAATTAGAAAAAAATGCGAGAAAAGATAAATCTACGCTATTACATTGATAATGCGACCTATACAATTTTCCTAGAAATTAAAATGTAAAAGAATAAATAAAAAGAAATTAAGGAAAAATTAAAACCGAAAATTCTAAGTTAATGTTTTTGGTGTTATTTTGTAGAAAATAATTTTAAGTTAATTAAAAAACCTAATTCTAACTAATTTTAATAAAAAAAAAGTTAATTAACTTAATTTATTAATAAATGAAAAAAAAGCCAACAATTCAGTTACTAACTAAAACAAAAACCTAATCCTAATTTGTTAAAAAAAGGTTAATTAAAGGGTTAATTACAAAGAAAACCTAAAATCTAATTTTTTAATAAAAAAATGTTAATTTTGAAAAAAGTTAATTAAAATATCTAAATCCTAATTAGTTTTAATTAAAAATAAAGATTAATTTTGAAAAAAAAAGGTTAATAAGAAAAAAACCTAAAACCTAAAACCTAACTAATTTTAATAAAAAAAAGTTAGTTTTGAAATTTTTTTTTATGTGTAATGATTAATAAGAAAGAATTAAGTTTGCCAAAAATAGATTGGGGAAGAAACATCAATGAAAAATAGGGTTAGAAAATAAAGATAATGCAAATGTCATGGGTGGTTGTTGAACCAAAAATTAATTTTAAACCTAAAATTAAATTAAAAAAAGACCTAAAATTAATTATTCGAGTTTAGGAGGAAAAACCAAAGGTTTGTGAAAAATGTTAAGTTTTATGAAAAAAAGTTTTAAACAGAAAGAATGAAAATAAGTAAAAGGATAAATATAGGAAGAAAACCAAAACCAATAGGGGTGGTTGTTGAACCCACGCCCTTAACCTTCTCAAGATATCTGCCTCGCCATGCATTGGTGGTTCTTCTGTTTTGGCCATCAACTTCTGTTTTGGCCATCAGCATTTTGTAATAATCCTGCATGGGATCCTGTCTAAATCTGCAGTGTTGAATCTCATGAATACATTAAATAAGTTACTATATCATGAAATACAAAGAAAATAAATATAAAAACATTTTTTAATGTTAAAATCGATATGGGTTGTATGAATTTGTCTATGCCCTTTTGATCATGGAGATCAAACCAGCCTTACCCTTACTGGATAAGTATTGAGATGAATGCTTCTATGCCCTTTTGATCATGGAGATCAAACCATCCTTACCCTTACTGGAGAAGTAGTGAGATGTGGGTTTGCGACAAGGATCTCAAGGTTTTAGGGTTCTTGAACGAATTTGATATTCTGACAGGGTTGTGGCAAAGGTTTTTTTATCCTCTTTTCTTTGTGTGAAAAGAATGAGATTATATAATAGAAATTAGAGAAAAAAATGGGCTTTGAATGTGCAATTGGGCCTCCAATAACCATAAGTAATAGTGCAGATTTTTATTCACTTGAGTTTGTCACGTTCCAGGATAAATCGCAGGGGCTTAAGTGCAATTTTTGAAGTTGAAATTTGAAATCAAAATGTATCCGACATCGATAACTAACTCCTGTCCGAAAATGGGCTCAATCGGATAAACGGTGAATTAGTTATGAATTTTTGAAGTTTTAGCTCAGACAAACTTATTTTGGGCTCTAATGTCGACTCTGACATGTTCTTCAATAAAAAACTGGTATTGATCGGATCATAAACCAGTCTCGACTTTTGAAGCAAAGTTGTAGATCTCTGAGTCAGTGACCTTGTGTAAAAATATGAGCCCGATCCGATAAAAATTGACCGAGTTATGAATTTTCGAAGTTTCGACCCAGATGAAATATTATTCAGCATTTAGGATTTTCGATGCGTCACACGCACTCTGAGCAAAAAACGAAGGCCTTTTGGAAACTGTTAGAACTTATTACCTCCTGTGAAAACTTAGCCAACTCAATTTGTGAAATTTTGGCGCCAGAACCAGCTGGATACGATGAAAATCGACCAAGTTATGATTTTCTGAACATGACGCAAATAAACTTCTGTCACAAATTTTCTGTAGGAAAATACTTGATAAATCCGCATTTTTGAAGACCTTCTGATCGGAATTGGTTTCCATCCGTGAGATATGAAAACGTAAATGACGTCAATACGGAATTTTGGCCACCAGAATGGGTTCAAAACGAGCCATGATCTTCAAGTTATGAATTTTTTAGCGCGTAAAAACTGCACTTTCAGCATACTTTTTCACCATATTTCTTCGAGAAAACTCACACATTCGGAGACCTTCTTTAAAGAATTGACTCTTGAGCCGAACCTGAATTTGAGAATACGTTATCAGAGATATCTCGGCGAAAGAACACCTAAATATGACGCGCCAGGTTGGACTTGTGACTCTTTGAGCCATGAATCGTTGCAAAACGGCGAACCGATCTTCAGCACGGAAAACACTATGAGAATATCCATTGACGAAATAAACGTCAGTTGTAACCTGAAGAAGCTTGATAAATATACCTTTATTCCATAACCATAAAACCAATAATATGCGTGTATGAAAAGAGGGCAAATTTTGGGGGTACAACACCGATATTTGTGGTAGTTTCCCAAATGTACCTCTTCTCGATACAAAGGAAGGAATTAACTACAATCCCATTCTTGCACGATGTCAGCTTGGGTATCCAATGAGAGACAAGCCAAATAGTATTCATCTGAGTGGTTTCTTTCTTAAAGAAGGAGAGAACCATAAGAAAGCTAAGGATGAAATTGAAAAGGCTTGGCGCCATATTCACAAGAAGAGTAGAAAAGACTTGGGACCTAGAGGAGTTCTTTCTTTGGAGCCTTATCTCCGGTGGGTACAAGCAAGGGTAATTCAGTTGAGGATGCCATATTACTGTGAAGAAACTATTCCTGATATGTTTGTGAAGACCACTCCTCCCATTTTAGATGATGTGGAAGAGCTTCAGCTTGTCCTAGTTAGGATGCAGCAGGAGAAAAAGGCTTGGAAGAATAAGTGTCAAACTTTAAAGATGTCCTATCGAGCAGACCTAAAAGAGAATCATGACATGATTGAGATTACTGTAGAGCTTGATCAGGACTTAGTCATTCACTTTCTGACTCTGGTGACTGGAAAGGGGTTGCCAACAGGTATGCAGAAGAGAATAAGCAGTTGAAGGCTCAGATTGCAAGACTCACGGGAAAGCGTCAGTGTGTGGAGATATCTTCATCAACTTTGCCTCCTTAGGATTTTAGACTATATATTATCTTGTACTTGGGATTGTTGAAACTTTTACTACAAAGTTGTAATCCATTTTGAAGTTATTATAATGAGATTTTCAGTATTTCAAAATGTGTTAGTACTTTAATATTATCAAACTGTCTATAATTCTTTGAGTCCCTTGAAATATTAATAATAATAAATAAATCATGTGCATTTCATATCATGCATCATCTTGTACATATTTCTTGCATTCTTGTTCATACTCAGGTGTCTTACTGTGTTTCTCTACCTCATTCAGAAGCAAGTTGTCTCATCAGTACAATACTCAGGCTAATTCTAGGAAGAAAATGGAGAATCTTGAACAAGAGAATCGCGAGCTGTGCAAAGAAGTTACTACTTTAAAGGCTGGTATGGCCAATCTGACTACTTTGATGGAATCATTAGTGTCTGCTCAGAATCAGCCACCACTTGTTCCTCCTTCTGCTCATCTATAACAGACAATGGTCACTTCCGAAGTTCCGACAGATCCCATTTCCATTACTCCAATTACTATTGCTCAGAATTGTATGCCTCAGGGTTACCCGTGGGGAATGCTTGAAAATTTCATGTCAGAAGGTTACAATCCTGATACTCAAGTTTCTCCAATAGAGTGTCAACCTTAAGAAAAAAGTGTATATCCTTTCAATTTCAGCATTGAGTTATCCCTCATGGAAGAATTTTGCTTTAAACTTCTTGTTTGGCTCATTATCTGGTTAGATCCATTTTTCCCTTTTGAGTTTATTTCTCATCAGGTACTATCTTGGTTGACTGTTTCACTACGGTTTATTTCTGGTTTGAATCAGTAGTTCATGGCAACATTATTATTCTGATTTCTGCAGGCTTTAGGCTCGAGTTTGAGAATGCACATTTATTTTGGAACATGAAGACTTTATCTCCCCAGAGAAGTCATATTTCTTTTCCAACCAGGGTTTATTATAACAGCAGATGACAAGTCTTTATTTGAGCAACCTGTACTTCCCCAGTAAGTCTGTTAGTCACCAGAGAAGGTTGAGATTTTGTACTCTGATGGATGGTAATCTCATCATTATGAGAGATACTTCATTGTTGAGATTTGTTATTCCGTTGGATGGTAGCCTCGTCATTATGGGAGGTAGTTCGTTGTTGAGATTTGTTACTCTGATGGATGGTAGTCTCGTCATTATGGGAGGTAATTCGTCGTTGAGATTTGTTAACATGGTGGATGGTAGTCTTGTCATTATGGGAGATAGTTCATTGTTGAGATTTGTTACTCCGATGGATGGTAGTCTCGTCATTATGAGAGGTAGTTCGTTATTGAGATTTGTACTCCGATGGATGGTAGTCTCGTCATTATGAGAGATAGTTTGTTGTTGAGATTTATTGATCTGATGGATGGTAGTCTCGTCATTATGGGAGATAGTTTGTTTTTGAGATTTTGTACTCCTATGATGGTAGTCTCATCATTATGGTAGGTAGTTTGTCGTTGAGATTTGTTACTACGATGGATGGTAGTCTCGTCATTATAGGAGGTAGTTCATTGTTGAGATTTGTTACTCCGATGGATGGTAGTCTTGTCATATGGGAGATAGTTCGTTGTTGAGATTTGTTACTCTGATGGATGTAAGTCTCGTCATTATGATAGATAGTTCGTTGTTGATATTTTTTACTCCGATGGATGGTAGTCTCGTCATTATGAGAGAAAGTTCATTGTTGAGATTTGTTACTCTGATGGATGGTAGTCTCTTCATTATGAGAGATAGTTCATTGTTGAGATTTGTTATTCCGATGGATGATAGCCTCGTAATTATGAGAGATAGTTCGTTGTTGATATTTGTTACTCCAATGGATGGTGTAATACGGTAGGAGAACTGAGAGTTATACTGGTTTTGCGTTTGTATTCAGAAATGTTGTGGTAAGAAAGAGTCGCCACCGACTTTTCTTTTATCCAACAAAGGAAATGGTGAGAAGAAAAGAAAAAGACCTTTCGAGAGTTTTCTGAGTAAGGGGGATTGATTATGGAAAGGTAAGGTGTTAGCATCCTTTCTATCTGTATTATCTACGTGCTCTTAAATGCTTAGCTCATTTTGAAATACCTTGTGCTTTGTGTGTTTTTGAAAAGTATTTTTGAAAGCACCTTAATACGACGAACTTTATAATGTTTCTCGGAATGATAGAGAACATATATAAAGTGTTTGAAAATGTTTTTTGAAAGAAGTTTTATGTAAGTGTAAAAATTGTTTGAGCAAGCATCTAACAACTATCTACTTTACTTGAAAGGTTGTTCTTTTCCTCTTTTCCTTTAGACAATGTTATCCTACTATTAGTGAGTAGGCAGCCCTAGTCGTTGGATGTTTGAGGGACATTCGAAGGGACGTTTATACAGTCACAAAGACAACTGGGAAAGAAACTTTAGTAACTACCTAGGGTTTTTAAGATCATACCGAGGCAACATCGAGAGGGTCATTGAGGGACTTATGATCTTTAAACCGGAGGGTAGCCACTAAAATCTCTCACGTTTCGAGAGATGTGACCTTTTTTCCAAAGGCAACCAAAGTAGGATATCCTAGAGGTGTATATGTGAAATTGTGTTGTATTCAGTTATTTTTGTCTTGTGTTAGGTTTTCTAGTGTTTGTTTGTTATTCTTGCCATACAATCCTATTAGGCATACATCTAACAGTTAATAGTTTGCAGAAATTAAAAGTGCGGAAATGTAAATCCTAAACTATTATAAGGCTTCGGGGAGGGGGATTAATTACATGTTCAAAAACTTGGGGGAAATAAAGTAGTAAAGTACAATCCAAATTATAAAAGCTATTACATCCCATAAGCAGATACATTAATATGAAAATGATAATGAAAGCAATAAACGCGCGCGAATTGAAAATAATGTCTAAATCCTAAGTGAAAGGAAATCTTTCTATGTTATTTTGTTTTATTTGGAAAATGTTAAAATTAGACCAGTTAATTGAAAGAAAATAAAAGTTATTAATTGAAAATAATTCTAAACAAATCTAATTTATTTTTGGAATTTTTATTATGCAAAGGAAGTGAATTAACCTAAATCTATTTAATTTTAAATTAAAGAAAATGTTTAAATAATTTTTAATTAATTTACAAAAATTAATTTAATAAAAAAACCTAAAACTATATTTTTTATGATTTTTTTCTTCTATTTTTATATTGTTATTAAAAAAATGATTAAAAGAAATAAATAATTAAAACAAATAAATAAAATAAATATGAAAATGGGTATGATAGCAAAAGAGATAGAGGGGGTATAGTTTGCAAAACGCAGGCCCAAATCAAGAAGTGGCCCAGGTTGCCTTTCGATCCCATGAGGGAGGTTGTCGAAAGTGCATGATGGACTGCACGTTGAGGGAACTGGATCTGGATTGGCCAATATCTGGCAGTAGGGGAATGATGGTGTATGGTGCACTCCTTCGATCTGGGAACACTGGATCTGCAGGAAACTTATTAGAAAAACAAAATTCCAGACCTTGGTTCGAATCTGGTCTTGGATTCGACAAATCGTGGCTATATCATCCAGTTCGAGTCACGAACCAAATAGTGCCCTAAACCTGGAAAATCCCTAATTCTGCATCTAATCTCTCATGTATTACGTTAGAACAAATCAAAATAATAATATAGACAAGAATATATGTGTTGAATTCATTTAAGCGGTATGTATTAAGAGATTCAATAGGGAGAGTTTTACCAAAGTGAAGCAATTTGATTGGCTAGCTTCTGGGCATATCAGATGTGGATATGGACTGAAATAAACTCCCGGGAGTCTCAAGAATGTGAATGCAGCACTGGTTTGGATGGAGGAAGGATTTTGGGAGTTTCACAACTTTGATGATTTTTTTCGCGGAGCTTTGATAGGCAAGGTGTGTGTGTCCTATGCTTCTGATTTGGTCTTGTATTTATATAGGGGTGTAGTGGTGAACAAAAATGGCATGAATCAACAATTAACCATGGCTTTGAAAGCAAAATCAAAAGATTTGAAAAGTTGTCATTTTGATAATTTTCTTTCCTTTCTTGAAACAAAATGAACCTAGACATTTTATGGTTGGTGTCTTGCTCGAATTTGGGCCTCAAGCTAATCAGTCCAAGCCCAACAAGCTTCATCCCATTAGGTTTTCGTTTCGACTTGTAGCTCCATTTCACATCAATTGGTTTTTTTGTTGGTTCTTTCGACAAGCTCCCAAGTTTTGTTCTTCTCGATGGCTCTAAGTTATTCTTTCATGGATTCACACCAATTCGAATTGCTCAAGGCTTCACCATAATGGCTTCTTCGATTAAGTCACCATCTGCATCGATTGCTTGATCTGGAAACCTCTCATATCCAATCAGCCTAGTCGAACAGTTCTTGTTCTTGTGGACCTTCTTTCTTTCTGCACAAGAGGTTATTTAGTTCGACCAGTCGAAGTATCAACTTGTTCATTTTGACTTGTCGAAGCTTAGTTCTATTCATCTCCTTCAAACATAGTTTTGACTGTTTCTAATTCTTGTTAAACTGAACATCGACTCTAATCCCACCCTTTGCTTTCGTCAGTTCTTGTTCTTATGGATCTTCTTTCCTTCTGCACAGGTGGTTCTTCGATTCGACCAGTCAAAGTATCACCTTGTTCATTTTGACTTGTTGAAGCTTCGCTCTGTTCATCTTCTTTGAAAAAAGTTGTGACTGTGTCTGATTCTTGTCGAACTGAACTTCGACTCCAATCCCACCTTTTGCTTTCGTCTTCAAGCACATCTCTACTGATCACTAGTTTATCTTCAGTCGGTGAATACAACTTGTATGCACCATTCAAAGGATAACCTATGAGCACCATGACTTCATTTTGATCATCCATCTTCTTTCTCAATTGTTCAGGTACATGCTTGAAACACATTGATCCAAAAACTCTAAGATGACTTACACTTGGCTTCGACCTTGTCCAACCCTCATGCGGTGTCTTTTCGACCATCTTCTTTGTTGAGAATCTATTCAGAATGTATATTGTTATTGAAGCTGCTTCGACCCAAAATCTCTTAGGCATATTTTTAGCTTTCAACTTACATCTCATTAAGTTCAGTACACTTCTATTCTTTCTTTCAGTTATGCAATTATGCTGAGGCGTATAGGGTGAAATAACCTCATGTAATTTATGAGCTTGTACCTTCCAAATGATGCATTTCTTGAGCTTGAGGATAAAAGTGAAGTTGTAGGGCATGAAACTTGGGATGGACAAACTTGAAGACATATTAGGACCATGGAAAACATTTGAGACATTTGGAGCTCACACATCTTGGTGAAAGGTGAAACTAGTTGAAAGGCCATTGCCTAGGAGGAGAATTTGTCTGATCAATTCTTTGTCAACCTTGAGAAATCGAGGACCTTAATGAGCATGCCTTGAATAAAATGGGAGGGCAAATTTTATGGTGTAGCAGCTGCCCCTGTTCAATCTTCTTAAAATTGAAGATTTAGATTGGCTTGTTTGCCTTTCGTGATCTGATGGTGGAAGATGATTGAACAATAGAGTGCCCAAAAATTTGCACTCGCATGAAGTAACACCATTGGTTGATGATATCAGGAATGGGCTTACAGATGCCATTTGGAGAAGGTAACAAAGAGTCGTCGGAGATGGGCTTATAGATGCCATCCAAAGTAATTGTTGATAGGAGTATGGGAATGAACCCGCGTCTAGTTTTATCTGAATGAAATGCTTGAAAGAGCCCGTGTCAAAGCTGCAATTGGAAATTATGAGAAGCAATCCGTGTAAGATTGTTTCAGGATAAGCCCGTATAGAGCTGCATCTGGAGGTTTATTAGAAGGAACCCGTGTAAGATTACTTCAGGATGAGCCCGTGTGATGATGCATCTGAAAATTGCGAGAAGGAATCCGTGTAAGATTGCTTCAGGATGATCCTGTGTAAAGATGCATCTGGAGATCATGAGAAGGAAACCATGTAATATTGCTTCAGGATGAGCCCATGTGAAGCTACATCTGAAAATTTCGAGAAGGAATTCATGTAAGATTTTTTTAGGATGAACCCGTTTAAAGCTGCATCTAGAGGGTTATTAGAAGGAACCCGTGTAAGAATGCTTCAGGATGAGCCCATGTGAAGCTGCATCTGGAAATATTAGAAGGAACCCGTGTAAGGTTGCTTCAGGATGAGCCCGTGTGAAGCTGCATCTGGAAATATATTAGAAGGAGCCTGAGTAGGACTGCTTCATCTGGTCGTGTAGATAGTTTCCCCATAATCAGCTATTCGCAGATAGTTTCCCTGTCTGGTTTCAAGAATTAATCTGGAACTATTTTTGTTGGTTGTAGAGATAGTTGCCCTATCTGGTTTCGGGAATTAATCAGGGACCTATTTTTTTCTAGTCAAATAGATAGTTTCCCCGTCTGGTTTCAGGCATTAATCAGTGGACTGCTATATTTGTTGGTAAACTCGTCCTGCTCCGGGAGTTCATATCACTGGTCGTGTAGATAGTTTTCCCGTTTGGTTTCAGGCATTAATCTTTGACCTGCTATGCATAAGTTGATAGTATCCGTCTATCTGCGACTTCAACTTGAAAAGGTAAAGTCATTTCATGCGATGTCATGATGTATGAATTGGATGATGCTCTTAAAATAAATGAGAATGTTATATGCGTTTCAGTTATGCATATTCTATGATGTATTGTAAATGTTGTATGACTGTAATATGTGAGCATATCAGTTTCTCTTTGTGGTGTCGTTGTACTAAGAGAAGATAAATCCCTGACTGATGTTGGGGATGAAGAATGTGATTCTTCAATATTTGTTGAAGTTGGATTGCTGGGAGATGAATTTTTGTGGCTAGAGAAATAAAATCTACTAGGGAAAGAAAACTCCATAAACTGCTTGGGGATTTTTATGAAGCCCTGTATGGGAACCCAAGAAGTTTATGAACCAAGCCAAAGAAATCTCCAAGATGTTATGGAGATGATTGAAGCTTTTGATCTATTAAGAAGATGTCAGAATGTATGAAATTGTTAGGTTATATACTGAAGACATGACAATGACTTTGCGGGAGGACGTCTCTGTCTCCATACCTACTAGGGAACACATCCTTACTGATGACAAACTCTGCGAAGATAGTCCCCTAGGGTGGTTACTTTGTGGGAATTTTATGGATGGTTTGAATGTTATCCCAACTCCTGGAGTCTTGAGTAAATGTTGATCAGGGTGATAAGCCTTCTACTGATAGACAAGTGACGAGATGACAGGACATAGTCATATGCTTTAATCCCTAACTTTTTCCTGGATTATCCTTTTAGATTTTTAGTCCACCGGGATACCCTTTTTTGTCTAAGCCGCCTTTTCAGTTTTCAACTTGCCGTGTGCACAGTTTTATTTATATATCCCTAATTTTTGCCCGAAATCCTTTGGTTCGTCGGGATTCCCTTACTTTTGCCTAGGCCAATCAATCTAGCGGGTCTTTTTTCATGCGTAGTATTTTCCGACTATGTCCATGTTCACAGGGTGCGGAAAATTGTCACTGTCCATAATAGTAAGTGTTGCAGCATTGCTAGAAAATGTTTTCTTGATCGCACATGGCTCTTCCTGTTCAATGCTCCAAGTGATTCAGATGGAGGTTTGCCACTGGCTATTCTCCTATTTTGAGGGATTCCTTGAATCTTGACTCGGCTGCCCCCAGATCAGTTTAGACATCATGTCATGTCTCTTGATTATGAAAGGTCTGTTATTGGAAATGTCTTTGCATCTGAGGTGATTTTGTTCATTGAGAGGATTTTCGTTCATTGAATATTCTTTGTGCAAATTTCTCTGTTGTTGAATAATTAGTTATATGCAAACAACAATGATATTAAAAATGAAAAGCTTATGTCTATCTTGAAGTTTTTGAAAATTCATTTTTTAGTAAAATAAAATTTTCAAGAATGTGATATCAACTCAGGATTTATAGCAAACCTTACAGGTGTCAGGATACCTTTTTGTAACAATATGCTTTCGAACTAACCCATGCTTCAGCTAGGACTTTTAGGGGTTGTAACATGGCCTGGTTCACGGTTTAAGAAACAAAGGGTAAAGGCTCGAAATTTATTTGTACCCAACTCGTTCTTCGTGATGTTCTTCAGTCCTATACTCAGTTAACTGTGCGTTTAGATCCCAGTTGAGTTTTGGAATCTTGGTTGTGATATTCCGGTGATGGTTCGGATACTGAAAGTTTATTTGAGAAGGCCGTCATTTTTGTAACCTTTTCTTTTTGTTGAGGATTTATAGCGACCTATTTTTTTTATTATCCCTACTTTTTTCCTTAACTATTTCTTTTATGATTACGGTCAACGGGATGCCTCCATTTTTTTCTTAAGTCTCCTTCATAGGTTTTGACTTAGTGGGCTTTTCTTTTGAGAGATAATGATTGCCTGTTTTAATGATTATGCAGAACCATCACCATATTTTGTTTTGGAATGATACCTCTGACACTACTTGTCGTGTACGAGGGGAAAGCTTGTGATTGAGTGCACTATTGAATTAACTGAGAATCTACCCTGCCCCAGGTTATGATTAAAGGTTTCAATTTGCGTGAAAAAGAAAACTCCTACTTCTTAGACTCAAAGGGGTTGACTAGGGATTATCTTCCTTATAACTCCACTGTTTAGGATTTTAAACAACGCCTGTACATCATCAACAAGGTCTGTTCAAAAGCACACTGTATGAGATTGTGGTATCATTTTTGTCATCCTCCCTTTAAAGGCTTACAACTTTCAATTGAGAGTCGAATATCACAAAAAGGAAGTAAAAGCATAGTTTCAGTATAGTGAAAACGAATGGATTAATTCAAGATAAACATACGCAATGCATTAATGGCATAATAAAGTTTGACATAAAATAAGTGTTCGAACAATCAAAAGACATTACAATTTGAGAATTCAAATGAAATAAACGCTCTCAATCTTTGCCATGATTTGACATGGGAGCAGTGATCATGTTGGGAGTCTCAAGAGGGTCGAATTCAATCTCCTTGGCATAAATCATATTTTGAATCTTGTATTTAAGCGCCTAACAATCGTTAGTATCATGTCTAAGACTTCCAGAATGATAGGCACATCTTGCATCAGGATTATAGTTAGGAGAAGAAGTTATGGGGTTTGGATGAGATTCTATCAACGTAATCAGATTCATCCTCAACATGTGTTGCAATGCTTGAGACAATGGCATGTTGATTTTGGTAAATTGTCTCTTGGGCCCGTCTTGCCTTTGCTGATTACCCTATTGGTGTTGTTGCACTGGTGTAGGATTAGAAATCATAACTACCCCCACAGCTTGATGGCGATATTCTTTACCATGACCCTTATGGTCGTACATAGAATTAGCCTCTTTCTTCCTATTAAAAGGATTTTTCATAGCATTTGGAGATGCAGCCACCTGAATTTTCCCACTTCTGATTCCAGCTTCTACTCTTTCACCGATCTATATCAGCTTGGTGAACCCAGCTGAAGCGCTTCCGATCAAGTGGTTGAAAAATGGACCAGAAAAAGTTCCCAAGAACATATCTACCAGCTCTCTATTTGACAGAGGGGGATGGACTCTTCATGCAAGATCTCTCCACTTCTGGGCATAATCTTTGAAGCCCTCACCAGAACCCATAGACATGCTTTAAAGTTGTGTATGGTTTTGAGTGAGGTCACCACTGTATTGGTACTTCCTGTAGAAAGCAGCAACCAGATCCTCCCAGGTGCGGATGTTGGTTCCCTCCAGCTGATAGAACCATTCCAATTGAGTCCCTAATAAACTTTCCTGGAAGAAATGCACCCACAAATTCCTATCAGCGGTGTGAGGTTGGATCTTCCAGACATAAGACCTCAAATGCAGTTTAGGACATGAAACCCTGTCATATTTAGAAAACGCGGGAACCTTGAATTTTGGTGGGATGACCACTTCAGAAACCAACCCTAATTCTTCAAAATCTAGACCAGGTACCCTCTGAATTTCCATGGCGTTGAGACGATCCTCCAGCTGCTTATATTTTTCATCAGTAGGAGGATATTGTTCTTCTGCGTAGTCAGCTTCTTCTTCATCAGATCCTGGACTGTGCTCGTCTTCTTTTGTCTTCTCTTCCTGATTTTCCCCCTCGTTTAACGGAGTTGTGAATTCTAGAGCTCGCTTGGCGGGTCCTGAGTCTCCTACCTATATTCAGAACACCCACTGGTTTCTTGGCCTTTTTATTCCTGTCTTTGAGAATGAGAGCCTTCAGGTCCTCTTGTCCCTTAGCTAGAGCCAGGAGCATCTGCTGGAATTGAGCATTCTGGGCTTGAAGGTCTTTAATATTCTGTTCGAGAGCCATTTCTTTTTGCTGAAATAGACAGCGAAAAGATAAGAAACCTGTCCTTGAAATACCTATAATGATATGTATGCCATGTTTATGCGATGTTTTCAAGAATCTCGCGGGGTAAACACAAGAAACTGTTAGAATATGACTACATCTTTGATTGAAGAACTTCGTATCTTTGAATGCCCTTCTACGAGAATCAAGATCACCATGTCGAGTGGGTCATAGCCTCTAACTCAACACATCGTTCTTTGGTCTTTTGACGACATTGGCTAGAGGAAAATAAATCCCCTTACCCCTTGCTAGACGTCTGATTTATCATAACCTGCACCACAGGACCTTGAGATCCTTGAAATGTTTAAGGAAATGCTATAGTATGATAGTATGATGTGTATGATATGCATAAAGCAAAAGTGTAAGGTGATGAAGATAAGTGAGTCTTGCAAGAAGTCCAGGTTATTGGATAATGACTATAAACAAGTCCTGCAAGGAACTCACTTCGTTAGATAATGAGTACAAACAAAACCCTGCAAGGAGTTCAAGTTGTTAGATAATGAAAGCAAACAAGTCACATAAGTAGCCTTAGGTTTAAAGGCTTGCATGAGTTTTAAAGGTAAGTACCCTCTTGAAGTTTCAGTTGGCTTAACTTGTCCTGTTAATAATAACCGGGTTCTATGGAGTCTCATATCACTGACCTTTCTTTTAGGCATTGTTTTAGCTCAAGCACCAAAGTGTTGCAGCCAAAATATCCTAAAAGTCCAATCTCAATGAGTGTAGCATCGAGTATCAACCAATCTTCAGTCGAAACTAGAGCCGGCCATCTCACTACTTTCTAATGGCTTAGGATGAGTCAATTAAAGGTTTTAAAGGCCAGTTAGCGCTTAATAACATTATAAGGAAGCCTAATGTTATCCTTGACTGACTCAAGGAACATTAGTACAAGCCTGAGTATCACGCTAACATAACTATCACTTCCTCCATATTGGTCTACACCGTACAACCTCGATGATTTATTTCTACTTACCTAAAAAGGTGCCCAGATTCGAGTGTAGGGCCTTTTAGTAACAATCCAAATAAGCCATAAAAAGTAAAGCATACAAAACACATAATGTAAAGAAAATTTAAAATGATATAACTCTAAGGTAACCCCACTTTATAAGTATTTCCCCAACAGAGTCGCCAGTTCTGTAATACGGTGGGAGAACTGACTGTTATACTGATTTTGCATTTGTGTTCACAAATGTTGTGGTAAGTAAGAGTCGCCACCAACTTTTCTTTTATCCAACAAAGGAAAGAGTGAAAAGAACAGAAAAAGACCTTTCGAGAGTTTTCTGAGTAAGGGGGTAGATTATGGAAAGGAAGGTGTTAGCACCCTTTCCATCTGTAGTTATCTACGGGCTCTTAGATGCTTAGCTCATTTTGAAATACCTTGTGCTTTGTGTGTTTTTGAAAAGTATTTTTGAAAGCACCTTAATGCGACGAACTTTGTAATGTTTCTTGGAATGGCAGAGAACGTATACAAAGTGTTTGAAAATGTTTTTTGAAATAAGTTTTGTGTATGTGTAAAAATTGTTTGAGCAAGCATCTAACAACTATCTACTTTCTTGAAAGGTTGCTCTTTTCCTCTTTTATTTTAGACAGTGCTATCCTACTATTAGTGAGTAGGTAGCCCTAGTCGTTGGATGTTTGAGGGACATTCGAAGGGATGTTTATACAGTCACACAAGCAACTGGGCAAGAAACTTTAGTAACTACCATAGGGTTTTTAATATCATATTGAGGCCACATCGAGAGGGTCATCGAGGGACTTATGATCTTTAAACCGGAGGGTAGCAACTAAAATCTCTCACGTTTCGAGAGATATGACTGTTTTTTCCGAAGGAAACCAAAGTGGGATACCCTAGAGGTGTATATGTGCAATTATGTTTTATTCAGTTATTTTTGTCTTGTGTTAGGTTTGCTAGCGTTTGTTTTTTATTCTTTCCATACAATCCTATTAGGCATACATCTAACAATTAATAGTTTGCAGAAATTAAAAGTGCGGAAATGTAAATCCTACATTATTACAAGGCTTCGGGGAAGGCGATTAATTACATGTCCAAAAACTTGGGAGAAATAAAGTAGTAAAGTAAAGTCCTAGTTATAAAATCTATTACATCCCATAAGCAGATACATTAATATGAAAATGATAACGAAAGCAATAGACGCGCGCAAATTGAAAATAATGTCTAAATCCTAAGTGAAAGGAAATCTTTTTGTGTTATTTTTTTATTATTTGGAAAATATTAAAATTAGACTAGTTAATTGAAAGAAAAGAAAATTTATTAACTGAAAATAATTCTAAACACATCTAATTTTTTATGGAATTTTTATTATGCAAAGAAAGTGAATTAACCTAAATCTATTTAATTTTAAATTAAAGAAAATGGTTAAATAATTATTAATTAATTTATAAAAATTTAATAAAAAAACCTAAAACTATATTTTTTATGATTTTTTTCTATTTTTATATTGTTATTAAAAAAAAGATTAAAAGAAATAAATAATTAAAACAAATAAATAAAAGAAATATGAAAACGGGCCTGATAGCAAAAGAGATAGAGGGGGTATAGTTTGCAAAACGCAGGCCCAGATCAAGAAGTGGCCCAGGTTGCCTTTCGAACATATGAGGGAGGTTGTCCAAAGTGCATGATAGACTGCACGTTGAGGGCACTGGATCTGGATTGGCCAGCATCTGGCAGTAAGGGAATGATGGTGTATGGTGCACTCCTTCGATATGGGAACACTAGATCGGCAGGAAACTTATTAGAAAAACAAAATTCCAGACATGGGTTCGAATCTGGTCTTGGAATCGACAGATCGTGGCTATATCATCCAGTTTGAGCCACAATCTAGATTGTGCCCTAAACTTGGTAAATCCCTAATTCTGCATCTAATCTCTCATGTATTACGTTAGAACAAATCAAAATAATGATATATACAAGAATAAACGTTTTGAATTCGTTTAAGTTGTATGTATTAAGAGATTCAATAGGGAGAGTTTTAGCAAAGTGAAGCGATTCGATTGGCTAGCTTCTGGGCACTTTAGGTGTGGATATGGACTGAAATAAACTCCTGGGAGTCTCAAGAATGCGAATGCAGCACTGGTTTAGATGGAGGAAGGATTTTTGGAGTTTCACAACTTTGATGATTTTTTTCGTTGAGCTTTGATAAACAATTTGTGTGTGTCCTCTGCTTCTGATTTGGTCTTGTGTTTATATAGGGGTGTAGTGGTGAACAAATATGGCATGAATCAACCATTAAACATGGCTTTGAAAGCAAAATCAAAAGATTTGAAAAGTTACTATTTTGATAATTTTCTTGCCATTCTTGAAACATAATGAACCTTGACATTTTATGGTTGGTGTCTTGCTCGAATTTGGGCCTCAAGCTAATCAGTCCAAGCCCAACAAGCTTCATCCCATTAGGTTTTCGTTTCGACTTGTAGCTCTATTTCACATCAATTGGTTTTTTTGTTGGTTCTTTCGACAAGCTCCAAATTTTTGTTCTTCTCGATGGCTCTAAGTTATTCTTTCATGGCTTCACACCAATTCGAATTGCTCAAGGCTTCACCATCACGGCTTCTTCGATTAAGTCACCATATGCATCCATTTCTTGATCTAGAAACCTCTCATATCCAATCAGCCAAGTCGAACTGTTCTTGTTCTTATGGACCTTCTTTCTTTCTTTACAGGCGGTTCTTCAATTCGACCAGTCGAAGTATCAACTTGTTCATTTTGGCTTGTCAAAGCTTCTTTCTGTTCATCTCCTTCGAACGCAGTTGTGACTATGTCTGATTCTTGTCGAACTGAACTTCGACTCCAATCCCACCCTTTTCTTTTGTCATGTCTTGTTCTTGTGGATCTTCTTTCCTTCTGCACAGGTGGTTCTTCGATTCGATCAGTCGAAGTATCACCTTGTTCATTTTGACTTGTCTAAGCTTCACTCTGTTCATCTTCTTCGAACAAAGTTGTGACTGTGTCTGATTCTTGTCAAACTGAACTTCGACTCCAATACCACCTTTTGCTTTCGTCTTCAAGCACATCTCTTTTGATCACTAGATTATCTTCAGTCGGTGAATGCAACTTGTATGCACCAGTAGAAGGATAACCTATGAGCACCATGACTTCACTTTGATCATCCAGCTTCTTTCTCAATTGTTCAGGTACATTCCTGAAACACATTGATCCAAAAACTCTAAGATGAGTTACACTTGGCTTCGACCTTGTCCAAGCCTCATGCGGTGTCTTTTCAACCATATTCTTCATTGAGCATCTATTCAGAATGTATATTGGTGCCGAAGTTTCTTCGACCCAAAATCTCTTAGGCATATTTTTATCTTTCAACTTACATCTCGTCAAGTTTAGTACACTTCTATTATTTCTTTCAGTTATGCCATCATGCTGAGGCGTATAGGGTGCAATAACCTCCTGTAATGTATGAGCTTGTACCTTCCAAATGATGCATTTCTTGATCTTGAGGATAAAAGAGAAGTTTTATGGCATGAAACTTGGCATGGACAAACTTGAAGATATATTCGGACCATGGAAAACATTTGAGACCTTTGGATCTCACACATCTCGGTGAAAAGTGAAACTACTAGAAAGGTTATTGCCTAGGAGTAGAATGTTAGACGAATTGGCAAGTGATCGAGAGGGGGGGGGGGGGTGAATAGACCACCTCTTACTTTTTCAAGGATTTAAATTTTTTTTATCAAAGAGAGTTGAAAGCAGCGAAAATCAATGTCCTGAATCAATTCCGTCTACTTTGAACCGACTACTAGAAAACTTGACATGTGAAAACTTTGCTGGATTTTTATTAAATGGAATGGATGAATGTACAACTAAGAAATCTTGATGTTTCAATGCACTTATCATAAAACAATATTTCCAATGAATTTAGAAATTTGATAGGAATTTTGTCAAACACTTGGCGTAGCTTGTATGATGATTTAATAGTGGTGGTTTGGTGAAAATGTTTGAGCCACTATGTTTATCATTAGACTGTAAAACTTAGCACGCTAATTGATTTGCAAAATTATAGAATATGTAAAATTGTAAAGAGAAAGAAAGAGAGAACGATACGCATGCAGTTTGGTAAGGAAGTTCCCCACTGTCGTCCTCGCGTGTGGGTACGTCTCCCTCTCAATTTCACAATTGAAACTGAGAACTTTTATATCAATATGCTGAATGTTTGATAGCAAGGTTACACTACACAGAAAGAAAGAAATCCCTATGATCTTCTTCTTCTTGTAATAACCACCACTTGATATGATCTGTATCAAGATTCCTTGCAAAGTCACTGAATGATCCTTCGCTTCCATGACATGTTTGTTCAAAATCCTTCCTATTTGCAAACCCCTCGCTACGGCTGAAGCCGACTCGCGCGACCGTGACTGACAAAACCCTCAAGAACACACCCGTTCTTGAAGGACAAACCCTCTGGTTTATTTCTTGAAGCTTCCTCTTCAACCTTTAACTCAACTAGACTTCTTCAATACTCAACTGAACGTTATCTTAAACCGCTTGATTCAATTCAACAAGGATGCTTGATTTTCTTTGTTGTTGTTAAATGTAAGATGGTTTAGAAGATGATGAAGATGAAGGGATGAAAGGCTTCTGGTTGCTCATAATTGTTTTGCACACAATCTTCTATGTTTCTATCTTCTATTCTGAAGAAATGCTTGCTTATATTTATAACATAAAATGGTTAGTCAAAAAAGAAAGTGCTATGAGTCGATGCATGTTGGTCATGTGTCGACTCATGTTAGTTATATGTAACATGATGAGTCGATACATTATGTTTTGAGTCGATACAAAAACATGTTATAGCGTTTTACAGAACCAACACTTTTATACCCGTCGACACATAATGCGTATGTGTTGATACATACAGATTGTAAATTTAAATTTTGAATTTAAAACATAGTATGAGTCGACACATGATATTATGTATCAATACATATAAGTTTCAAAATTTTTTCCAGGATCATCAAAATGTTTTGTATCGATACATAATGCGTATGTGTTGATACATACTGATTGTAAATTTAACTTTTGAATTTAAAACATAGTATGAGTCGAAACATGATATTATGTATCGATACATATAAGTTTCAAAATGTTTTCCAGGATCATCAGACTGTTTTGTATCGATACATAAGGTTTTGTGTCGATTCATACAAGTATTACAGGGGCATCAAAATATTATGTGTCGATGCATGAGATTTATGTATCGATGCATGCAGTTTTTAGATTTACATTCCAGGATCATCAAAGAGTTATGTATCGACTCATAAGCTTTTGTATCGATACATAATAGTTTTGATATACAAGTCCAGGGACTTCAGAAAGCTATGTATCGATACAAAACTTGATGTGTCGACACATAATGATGCATTATGAGAGAAATGTAATTTTGGCTTATTCAAACATGTTATATTATATTTGCAATCATTCAAAATCAATCTATGAAGGGGTTTCTCACAAACTCCCCCTTTTTGATGATGGCAAATATCTGATGATGTGTCGTGAATGAAAAAATCTTGCTCCCCCTGAGTTTGTGTATCTTCTTCCTAATACAAGCACAATCTTCACTGACACACTCTTCCTCTCCCCCTTTGACCATATCAAAAAGAGAATAAGCAACATTTTTAAGAAACTCAGCACATAGGAAAATTTATATACAATTTCAGCGGTTAATGGACTTGGCATTCACACAGAATATCCGGCATAAAGTTATCAATAAGTGAGTAAATAACAGAGTAAACATAAAGTAATCACGTTAAAAGTAATGCATTGGCAGATAAAAAGTTAGATTACATAAGCACGATAAAATGTTTGAAAGAGACATTTATACAAGCACTTGAAAGAAACAAAATGATATGATGTAAATTGCATATATCAAATTCAAACAATAAAAAGAGATATACGAAGACATTTTCAGTGAACATTTAGATCAACTTATAGGTGATTGAGGGTGAAGATATAAAAGATATTACCTCGTTTTATTAGATAAATGAACACACGTACTAAAGTTGAAAAAGCACATCTTAACAGTATGGTGTGACATAGATATATTTCAATTACATATATGTTTAGGACAACACGTATGAGAGATCTAAAATCCCTAGCTCACGGCGAATGTTGAAGAAGAGGTCTGTTGCAAGTGGTTTTGTAAAGATGTCAGCAAGTTGATTTTTAGTATCAACGTTGTTGTACCCCAAAATTTTCCCTCTCTTTTTTTCCAAAGTCTTCCCCTTGCATGGCTGGTCACAAACCCTTGCCTAAGGAAAAAGAAATTTTTTGAGTGGTGCTTTAAGTACCTTTCGATTGGCATTCTGAAGGAGCCTTTCGATTGGCATGGACGAGCATTTCGATTGGTATTATGGATAAGCACTTCAATTGGCACTCTGAAAGACCCTTCAATTGGTATTCTGAATGAGCCCTTCGATTGGCATTATGGACAAGCACTTCGATTGGTGTTGTGTCAAGGCCTTCGATTGGAATTCTAAAAGACCTTTTTGTTTGGCACCCTGGGCCAAGCCTTTCAATTGGCATGCCAAGGGATCCTTCAATTTAGCAATGTGTCAAGGCAGCTTCGACAGGCATGTTAACCATGTCCTTCGATTAAGCATGAACAACACCTTTCGATTGGCCTGTTAACAAAGCCTTTCGATTGGAATTTTAATTAGGACCCTTCGATTGATATTTGGACAAGGGCCATTTGAAGAACTCCTTCCAGGCCATTCGAAAGAGGCCATCAAGAGGGCACTCAAAAAACATGTCTAGGTACACTGAACATGAGAAGATGGCATG
This sequence comes from Vicia faba, assembly GCA_948472305.1. Taxonomy (NCBI): domain Eukaryota; kingdom Viridiplantae; phylum Streptophyta; class Magnoliopsida; order Fabales; family Fabaceae; genus Vicia; species Vicia faba. The sequence goes on from OX451737.1 coordinate 659,652,396, forward strand.
TTTTCCTTGCAAATATGGCAATAATTAAATGCTGATTGTGGATTTAATTCCTGAGTTAAAGGCCAAATTCTTGCCTTTTCTGTTCCTAAAGAGTTGATTCGACTAGAGTGACTCTTTTCAAATCAAGCAGTCGAAGCAGAAGAAGTCCATTCGAAGGAGGCAACTTAGGACCAATCGAAGAGCAGGGCCTGAAGGCATTCGAAATTCAAAAGTTTCCAGGTTCATTCAAGAGACACAAATATTTCAAAAAAGGAAATATTTTAATGTGTCTGATTCTTGTCTCATGGTTTTAATGGACTGTTTAATTGACTGTCTCTTGCCGTTACTAGACCCCCACACTCCTATAAATATAAAGGGCCAGTGGCACATTACAGAGGACGAAAAAAGACACAGAGGAAAAAATAGAGAAAAGAAACAGGAAAGATTTAGAGATACGCTGCCTACAATCCATCAAAGGTTGTCAGAATTTTCCAAGCCAAAGCAGTCCTTCAGATCGAAGGTTCCCACGCCCAGAAGCCCTCAGATTGAAAGTGCTCCCATCCATCCGGTACCCAAATCGAAGATTCAATCTGCTGGTAAGAGAGGGTAAATTGTCAAAAACTTTTCATTTTGCATAACACCTCCATATTTTCTATCCCATTCGATTTTGCCATCCTAGACAGAATTCAAGGGCTTGGGTTTGGCCCCAGGTCATGTTCTTCGTTTGCTAACATTTGCTGCAGATTTAACCTGAAAAGACTCCACACACGCAGGATCGAAAGGCCTTAGGTTCGATACCAAACCCTGAGTTTTATTTTGCTTACATACTTTTGCAGGTATAGCATCCTAGATCGAATGAGACACCTTCTCTGGATCGAAGCTTCCCATAGTCCTCCTGGATCGAAGAAGGCATTTTTCCCAGGATCGAAGGGAAATCCCCTTCCCTGGATCGAAGGCTGTTCATGCCCACTTCCTGGCCCAATCGAAAGAACCATGACCCTGTTTGGATCGAAGCTTCCATTCCCTCCTTGGCTCTAAGCTCCTTTTTTTCCTGGATCGAAGGACCCCCCTTGTATTTTATTTTTGTTTTCATTGACATCTTTTTATCTTTTTAATTAACATTAAAATAAAAAAAATCACAAAAACATTAGGCTAGTTGTTTTTCCAACTATATTTATTTCTTGAATAAATTAATTAATTATTTTAACATTTTTCTTAAAATTAAAAAAATTAATTGACTTAGGCCTTATGTTCTTTTATATAAAAACATCAAAAAGATTTTATTCTTAGGATTTTTAGAGGTTATTTTCAGATTTGCGCGCGTTTATTTTATTGTAATTGCCTACTGGTTTGTAATAGCTTAACTAAGACTTTTACACTTTACTGCTTTATCCCCCAAATTTTGGACATGTAAATAATCCCCCTCCCCGAAGCTTTGTAATAGCGTAGGATTTACAATTCCCTCACTTTAAATTCCTGTACATATATTAACTGTTTAGATGTATGCTAACTAGGATTGTATGACAAGATCTATCTTAACTTAAAATCAACCATAGCTCACCATAACATGTACAAAGATAATATAAACTGAAAAACAACACACTCGCACATGCCACTCTTAGGGTACGCCTCACTTGGTTGCCTCGAACGTGGTCATTAAGTATAGGATGTGTTAGAGGTCGTCCTTTTGTCCAAAGATCATAAGTTGCCTCGAAACGGTTGCCTCGGATAAAATGATCTAAGACATTAGGATTACCACTAAGGCGTCCTAACGTTGCTTTAGTGACCACACGTCCCTTAAATTGAATTGACCCGAAAAGCTCCAACAATGGTGCTACCTACTCCTCAATAGTGGGATAGCACTGTCTAAAGGACATTTGCACAGTTTAATTCCTTTTTGAGTAGGTAGAGGTTCTTAAGTACTTGCTCCTTTTAAAACAAAACAAAACTTTTCGCACTTACACTCTCTTCAAAAACAAAACTCTTTTCAAACCCACAATCACAAAGAAAAGCAAACTTTTGAAAACACAGTGAGCAAGTACCTAAGAGCCCGTGGATGACCACAGATAGAAAGGGTGCTAACACCTTCCCTTTCTATAATCTACCTCCCGAACCCGAGAAACATCTCGAAAAGGAATTTTTCTGTGCTTTTGTCCTTTCCTTGTTTGGATAAAATAAAAGACGATGGCGACTCTTGCTTACCGCGACATTTTGCAAAAACAAACGCAAACGCGAACCGACATTCCAAAACAGTCAGTTCTCATTCCCACCGATCACAGAACTGGCGACTCTGCTGGGGACATTATAAGTGAGGTGTACCTTAGGATTAGATCACTTGTGTTTTCAATTGTATGCTTTGTATGCTTTAAATTTTGTGGGATTGTATCGGAGTTCTATAGATCCTAACCCGGATCTGGGGATACCCTTTAGGTAAGTAGCAATAAACTGTGAGGGATCTGTCCGGCGTAGACCGACACGGATGAAGCAGTAGCTACGTTGGTGTGGCACCTTAGTCTGTACCGATATCCCTTGTGTTGGAATGAGGAGAATATGGGTCTTCTAAGGAGTCATTAAGCACTAACTGACCTTAGAACCTTAAACTGACCAACTTGGCCATAGAACAGTAGCAGTATGCTACACTCATTGAGACTAAACTATCGCGATGATTCCGGCCGCAAGAAAAGGTTGCTAAATTGGAATTATGACCTATTGAGGGTAGTCAGTGATATTGAGATCCTCTAGAACCCGGTTACTATTTTTTAGGACAGGTCTTAACCAACTGAACTGAAAGAGGGTAGTACCTGAGCTTCATGCAAGCCTAAACCTAGGGACTTGTTTGCTCTGTGTGAATATGACTGCCTGTATATACACTTGCTTACTTTTGCATACCTGTACATAACATCATAACATCATACCATAGCATTTTCCTTAACCATTTCAAGGATCTCAAGGGTTTGTGATGCAGGTTATGGTAAATCAAATGTCCAGCAAGGGGCAAAGGGGATTTATTTTCCTCTAGCCAAGGTTGTTTAGAAATCAAAACACGATAACTTGAGTCAGGGGCTATGACCCACTCGATATGGTGAGCTTGACTCTTGAAGAAGGACTCTCAGCAACATGAAGTTCCTTCAATCAAGCTACCAGATTCAGATTCTAATAGTTTCTTGTTTACCCCGCGAGATCCTTGAAAACATTGCATACATATATCATACATATCATTGCATAACAGGTCTCCCAACACAGGTCTCTCATGTTCTTGCTGTTTATTTCAGCAATGGCTCTCCAACAAGACAACCAAGATCTTCATACTCAAGAGACTCAGTTTAGGGAAATCTTCCTAAACCCATCCAAGGGGCAGGAAGAGTTGAGAACGCTCCTCATGGGGAATTTGGTCAAGAAAAGTCCTGAAGACAATAAGGACGAACGACTGGAACAACTGCAAGCTGAGTTCAGTGCCATGAAAACCCAGATGCTGGGGCAGATGGCTCTTATCCAAGGCTTAGCTCGGGAACAAGAAGAATTGAGAACCATGATCAACCAGCTTCATCAAGACAGATACAACAGTATGAAGCAAACGGTCAAGGATGGGGATCAAATCATTAATCAGCCTCAAAGAAGACAAGGGTTTGGTTTGGTAAAGAATGGACCTCTCCAAGTTGCTACTACCTCAAGGGTCCAACAACAACCTCACCAAAAACAACAGGTTGATCAGAGTAAGCCAAATATGACCAAGAGGCAATTTACCAAGCTCAACATGTCACTGACTCAAGCGCTACAACACATGTTGAAGGCAGAGCTGATTACATTAAAGGCTCCTCTCCGGAACCCAAATACATCTGCTCCTACCTATCATCCCAATGAAAGGTGTGCATACCACTCTGACAGTCAGGGACATGACACAAACAACTGTTGGGCTCTGAAGAACAAGGTCCAAGACATGATTGATGCCAAAGAGATCAAGTTTGACCCTCCGGAGACTCCAAACATAATCACTGCTCCTATGACGAATCATTGAAAACTTTTGTTCATTTGAATTTTCAAGTTGTAATTTTCTTTTGATTGTTCGAACATTTATTCATGTCAAACTTTATTACTTTATAAATGCATTGCATATGTCTGTTTTGAATCAATCCATTCGTATTTCACTATATTCAAATTGCTTTTATTGTTTGTGATGATCAACTCTCGATTAAAAATTCTAAGCCTTTTGAGGGAGGATGACGAAAACGATACCACGATCTTTACAATATGCTTTTGAATAGACCCCGCTGATGAGGTACAGGCATTGTTTCAAATCCTAAACAGTGGAGTTATAAGGAAGATAATCCCTCGTCAACCCCTTTGAGCCAAAGAAGTTGGAGTTTTTTCTTTTCACAAATTAAAACCCTTAATTATAACCTGGGGCAGGGTAGTTTTCTCAGTTGATCCAGGTGCACAATGAATGGCATCAAAGAAGTCCTTCTGAAACAAAATACGGTGTTAGATAGGCAGTCATTACCTCTCAAAATAAAATCCTAATAAGTCAAAACCTATGAAGGAGACTTACAAAAAAACTGGGGCATCCCGCTGACTGTAATCACAAAAGAAACAGTTCAGGCAAAAAGACGGGGATAACGAAATCAAAAATAAAGAGGTCCTACAAACTCTCATAAAAAGGACTGCCTGTTCAAAATAAATTGTCAATATCCGAACCATCACTGGTATGTCAGAGCAAAGACTCAAACAAGACCTAATGCACGATTAGCTGAGTTTAGGATTGAAGAACATCACGAAGAGCGGGTGGGTACAAATAAATTTTGAGCCTTTATCCTTTGTTTCTTAAACCGTGAACCAGGCCACGTTATAACCCTTAAAAAGTCCTAGCTGAAGCATGGGTTAGTCCGAAAGCATATTGTTACAAAAGGTATCCTGACTCCTGTAGGGCTTGCTGTAAATCCTGAGTTGACGTCACATTTTACAAAATTTTCCTATCTTACTGAAAAAATGCATTTTTAAAAACTTCAAAACAGACATAAGCTTTGCATTCTTAAAATAACATTGTTTGCATATGACTATTTGTTCAACAACAGAGAAATTCGCACGACGAATATCTAGTGAACAAAAACCTTCTCAATAAAAAGGATCACCTCAAATGGAAAAACACTTCCAATCAAGGGGCACGGCATGATCATTGTCCATCATCTGGGGAAGTTAAGTCAAGATTCAAGGAATCTCTCAAAATGCCAAATAGCCAGGGGCAAATCTCCATCTGAATCAATTGGGGCATTGGACGTGAATTCCAGCAACGAATCTTGCGTGATCAAACGAAGATCTTCTGGTAGTATGGTAACACAACACTACCGACAATGACACCTCTCTACATCCTGAGGGAATGGACATAGTCAAAAAATACCGCGCATGAATCAAAGACCCGCTAGGTTGACTGGCCTAGGCAAAAATAAGGGCTTCCCAGCGAACCAAAAGGGTTCGGGCAAAAATAAGGGATGAAAATGGAAAATTTGTACACCCGGCAAGTCGAAAACCTGAAAAGGCGGCTTGGGCAAAAAAGGGTATCCCGATAGACTAAAAACTCGAAAGGGCGGTCCAGGCAAAAATTAGGGATCAAAGCGTACGACTATGTCCCGTCATCTCGTCACTTACCTACCAGAAGAAGACTTGTCATTTCAATCGAAAGAGACCAAGCACCTCATAGGCTGGGATAATACTCGATCCACAGGGCCTCCGCAGGCACCTTCTCCCACAAAAACAGGGGCAAATAAGAATTGTCCGAACTGTACAAATTGCTCTGTCCACCAGGTACCAAGGTATATATTCAGCTGAAGAATATGGCTAAGATTCTATCACTCCCCGCAGAGTAAAACAGTAATGGTAGCTCTCCCCCACTGAGACTTGCAACTATGAACGAATCATCAATACTCTCCCCAAGCAGAGTTGGTCTACCATCAGCCCTAAAAAGGTTGGGTATCCCCAGAAGGTCTTAATATTCCCCAGCGGAGTATAAGGATATTCCCCAGCAAGCATGAGAGTATCCCTGGCAGTCTTAATATTCCTCAACGGAATATAAGAATGTTCCCCGACAGAATGCAAGATACCCCCAATAGAGCCATTTCCCCAGTGCAGTCTAAAAAAGTTTCCCAAATGGAGTTGAATCATCTTCCCCAGTAGATTCTGGAAGCTTATCCCCTGCGAAGCACAAATAAGTCTCCCCAGCCAAATTCAGAGGTTATCCTCACAAGAGTCTAACTGGGTTATCCTCAGCAAGTTGCAACTGAAACATCATCCCCAGCGAAGTTCTTTCTATCCCCAGTGGAGTTCATCATCAAAATCCCCAACAGAGCTTATCAACAGAATCTCCAGCGGAGTTTATCATTAAAACCTCAGCAAAGTATCTCTTCCCCACAGAGTAATTCCCCGCAGAGTAATCTCTTCACCATGTTTATTCCCCAACAAAGTGATTCTATCCTGCAGGTTTATTCTTGCAATCATCTTCGTTCATCATCCCCAGTGGAAACGAAGAATTCAACTCTATTCTCCAGCAAGCTATCCGGGATTTATTTTCCCCAGCTAAAACATTACATTTCCATACATCATGATACATGCACAAACGCATCATACCATACAATCTCATTTATGTTGAGAACATCATTGCTTGATCCATATCCTGCATTGCATATGACTGGCCTTTACCTTTCAGGAAGGAAGCAGTTAAATTCTCAGCCATATCCAAAGGCCTTCTCTGGTCCAGTAAAATCAATTCCTAAAGATTTTCCTGATGCCGATCCAGTTGAATTTATCCCAAGACCTTGTCTGGTCCAGTTAAATCGATTCCTAAAGATTTTTCTGATGCTGATCCAGCCAAAGGCCTTCTCTGGTCCAGTCAAATCGATTCCTAAAGATTTTTCTGATGCCGATCCAGTTGAAGACATTCCAAGACCTTGTCTGGTCCAGTTAAACCGATTCCTAAAGATTTTTCTGATGACGATCCAGCCAAAGGCCTTCTCTGGTCCAGTCAAATCGATTCCTAAAGATTTTTCTGATGCCGATCCAGTTAAAGATATTCGAAGACCTTGTCTGGTCCAGTTAAATCGATTCCTAAAGATTTTTCTGATGCCGATCCAGTCAAAGGCCTTTTCTGGTCCAGTCAAATCAATTCCTAAAGATTTTTCTGATGTCGATCCAGTTGAAGATATTCCAAGACCTTGTCTGGTCCAGTTAAATCGATTCCTAAAGATTTTTCTGATGCCGATCCAGTCAAAGGCCTTCTCTGGTCCAGTCAAATCGATTCCTAAAGATTTTTCTGATGCCGATCCAGTTGAAGATATTCCAAGACCTTGTCTGGTCCAAGTTAAATCGATTCCTAAAGATTTTTTTGATGTCGATCCAGTCAAAGGCCTTCTCTGGTCCAGTTAAATCGATTCCTAAATAATTTTCTGATGCCGATCCAGTTGAAGATATTCCAAGACCTTGTCTGGTCCAGTTAAATCGATTCCTAAAGATTTTTCTGATGCCGATCCAGTCAAAGGCCTTCTCTGGTCCAGTTAAATCGATTCCTAAAGATTTTTTTGATGTCGATCCAGTTGAAGATATTCCAAGACCTTGTCTGGTCCAAGGTAAATCGATTCCTAAAGATTTTTCTGAGGCGAAACCAGTCAATGGAGACAAAATCAGTTAAATCGATTCCTAAATATTTTTCTGAGGTAAAGCCAGTCAATGGAGACAAAATCAGTTAAATCGATTCCTAAAGATTTTTCTGAGGCGAAGCCAGTCAATGGAGACAAAATCAGTTAAATCGATTCCTAAAGATTTTTCTGAGGTGAAGCCAGTCAATCGAGACAAAATCAGTTAAATCGATTCCTAAAGATTTTTCTAAAGCAAAGCCAGTCAATGGAGACAAAATCAGTTAAATCGATTCCTAAATATTTTTCTGAGGCAAAGCCAGTCAATGGAGACAAAATCAGTTAAATCGATTCCTAAAGATTTTTCTGTGGCCAAACCTGTCAATAGAGACAACCTGTCAATAGAGACAACCTATCAATGGAGACAACTCGTCAAAGGAGACACCCCGTCAGAAGAGACAACCCGTCAACGAAGATAAAACCACCTATCAACAATCTCCAAATGGCATCTGTAAGCCCATTCCCGACATCACAATGCTGATACTACACCATGCGAGTGCAAATATCTGGGCACTCTAGTGTTCAATCATCTTCCACCTTCGGATCACGAAAGGCACGCAAGCCAATCTACATACTCAGGTTTAAGAAGATTGAACAGGGGCAACTGTTGTACCCCAAAATTTGCCCTCTCATGTATTCCAAAGTCTTCCCTCTGCATGGCTTATCATAAACCCTTGCCTAAGGAAAAATAAATTTTTTGAGTGGTGCTTTAAGTACCTTTCGATTGGCATTCTGAAGGAGCCTTTCGATTGGCATGGACGAGCATTTCGATTGGTATTATGGATAAGCACTTCGATTGGCACTCTGAAAGACCCTTCGATTGGTATTGTGAATGAGCCCTTCGATTGGCATTATGGACAAGCACTTCGATTGGCATTGTGTCAAGGCCTTCGATTGGAATTCTGAAAGAACTTTTTGTTTGGCACCCTGGGCCAAGCCTTTCAATTGTCATGCCAAGGGATCCTTCGATTTAGCATTGTGTCAAGGCAGCTTCGACAGGCATGTTAACCATGTCCTTCGATTAAGCATGAACAACACCTTTCGATTGGCCTGTTAACAAAGCCTTTCGATTGGAATTTTAATTAGGACCCTTCGATTGATATTTGGACAAGGGCCATTTGGACAAGGGTGCTAACACCTTCCCTTTCTATAATCTACCTCCCGAACCCGAGAAACATCTCGAAAAGGAATTTTTCTGTGCTTTTGTCATTTCCTTGTTTGGATAAAATAAAAGACGGTGGCGACTCTTGCTTACCGCGACATTTTGCAAAAACAAACGCAAACGCGAACCGGCATTCCAAAACAGTCAGTTCTCATTCCCACCGATCACAAACATGCTCAAATGTAACATCCTCCTTTTCAACATGATCGCGTAGAAAGTGATGTCTAATTTCTATGTGTTTAGTGCGTGAGTGTAAAACTTGATTCTTAGTGAGGTTTATAGCACTTGTATTATCACATTTGATTGGAATACATTTTAATTGAATATCATAGTCTTGTAATTGTTTCTTCAGCCATAAGATCTGAGCACAACAGCTACCGGCTGCAACGTATTCAGCTTCAGCAGTTGACAAAGCAACAGAAACTTGCTTTTTGCTATGCCAACGTATTAAAGAGTTTGAAAACAAGTGACATGTTCCACTATTGGTTTTCCTATCTTATTTTCAGCCAGCAAAATCAGAATCAGAGTAACCTACTAAACTGCAATCGCTTCCCTTGGAATACCATAGCCCAAACTTAGGTGTATTATTGAGATACCTAAGTATACGCTTGACAGCTTTCAAGTGGGATTCCTTAGGATCCGATTGATATCGTGCACACATGCAAACACTAAACATGATATCAGGCCTAGATGCTGTAAGATACAAGAGTGATCCGATCATACCTCTATATTTCTTGACATCGACACTCTTACCGTGTTCACCCTTGTCTAAATTTCCGTTGGTAGGCATGGGAGTATCAATTGGTTTAGAGTTGTTCATCCCAAATCGTTTAAGCAACTCTTGGAAATATTTTGTTTGTCATATAATTGTGCCTTCATTGAGCTGCTTTATTTGGAGACCGAGAAATTAGTTTAGCTCCCCCATGAGGCTCATCTCAAATTCACCCTACATGATTTTGGAAAATTCCTCGACCAAGTGTAGATTAGTTGAACCAAAAATAATGTCATCTAGGTATATTTGAACTAAAAGGATGTGCTTTCCTTTACGTTTAATGAAAATAGTAGTGTCCACTTGACCTCTTGAATAGCCATGATCAAGTAGAAATTTACTAAGTCTTTCATACTAGACCCGAGGAGCCTGTTTAAGACCATATAAAGCTCGTTTTAATTTAAATACATAATCTGGATATTCGTTATTTTCAAAACCGGGAGGTTGTGAGACATACACTTCTTCATTTATGACTCCGTTAAGAAAGGCACTTTTTACATCCATTTGATAAATCTTAAAATCTCTTGCACACGCATAAGCGAGCAAAAGACGTATAGCCTCAAGGCGAGCAACTGGATCATAAGTATCCTCATAATAAATGCCCTACTCTTGGTTATACCCTTGTGCTACCAAGCGTGCTTTATTGCGGGTTATCATTCCGTTTTTATCAAGTTTATTTCTAAAAACCCATTTAGTGCCTATGATATGATGGTCTCATGGACGAGGGACAAGTTCCCAAACGTCATTTCTTTTAAATTGATTTAGCTCATCTTGCATGGCCATTAGCCAAAATTCACCAATCAAGGCCTCTTTGGCATTCTTAGGTTCTACTTGTGAAACGAAAGCAAAATGATAACAAAAATTACTTATCTTGGAGGGAGTCATTACTCCTTTTAAGATGTCTCCCAATATGTTGTCAATGGGATGGTCTTTAGAGGACATCCAAGCTAGTGGAAGATCATTTGCTTCCATTTTCTCTTATTCCTCATCTTTTGAAGGGCTTGTATCTTTTTCTTCCTTATCATCAATTGTTTTGGATTGAACATTTTCTTCAACAGTTTCTTTGAGTATATTTTCAGTAGATACACCTGCACCATCAAGAGAAATACCTTTTCCGACACGTTTCAGATAAGATTCATCAAAAGAGACATGAACTACACTACCTTTACCGAGTATAGCTCCTTTGTTATTGTCTCCATAGGTAACAAATCCTTTCTTCTTTGCCTTGAAGTCAATGAAGAGCGATATGTCACCAGTCATATGCCTTGAACACCCGCTGTCTAAAAACCATCTTCTATCCATGGGTGTGAGGCATTTTTCCTGCAATATCAAAAGAGAGAGGTAGGTAACCAATTTTTATTGGTTCCATGTGGGTAAGTGGTAACATGGTTGCCTTTAGGCCACCATTGGTAAATGCCTTTAGGAACAAGGAACCTCCTAAACTTGCATTTTTCAATGGTATGTCCAAAGTGACAACAATAATGGCATAAACCATGATGATGATGTATTGTTTTACTTCTGCTCATTGTATCCTTTGGTAATTTTTTTACAAAAGAGTATTTTGAATACGGTGGATTTAATGTTTTCTTAAAAATTTTAGGATCGATTGCAAAAGTAACTTTGGGCTGTAAAGCTTTTTCTAATTTGGCATTAAGAGTCCTAACCTCTTGCTGCCAAATATGACAAACTTCACATTCCATTCTGGGAATACATCCTGTAACATCCTTATCTTTTGAACTTTCTTCAATACTAGCTTTTAGACATTTTAAGTCTTTTTCAGCTTTATAGACTTTACTCTCGAGAAATGAAAATATTTGTTTATCGGAGGATAATCTCTTAAAGGCATCTTCAGCTTTGTATTGCAGTTTTTCAAAAGCTAACTTTAGTTCAGAAAAGGTCATAGAAGAAAAGTTGTTAGGATATGCTTGTCTTACTTGTTTGTTGTGCTTGTCTTTCTTGTTGTAGAGTTGATTTTTTGTATGTGCCATCAGACATAAATTTTAACTTTCATCACTACAACTTGAACTGTCATTGTCTGATGAATCACTATCTCTTTCCCACGCAATATAAGCTCTTCTTTGTTTGTTGAACTTCTTTGGTGGAGCTTTTTCCTTATCCTTTTTCATCTTTGGACAGTCTGGTTTGTAGTGTCCAACTTTACCACAATTGTAACAAGGTCCTTTACCTCTTTGATTTTTATTTTCTTCTTGCCTTGGTTCTTTGGATTGTTTTCGAAAGCTTAAGAGATTCTTATCGGAGTGCTTGATTCCATTCTTTCGGATAAATCTATTGTATCTCTGAACAAAAAGTCCCATTTCTTCATCATCAGTTAAGCCATTTTCATCTTGCTCTTTGGTTAAGGAATTAGAGCTAGAAGTCATTAGAGCTATTAACTTCTTCTCACCCTCCCTGTCTTTGTTCCTTTCTTTCTTACTCTTATTTTCGTATTTTTCAAGAATTTGCAATTCTTGTTAATGTTCTTCCAGCTTTCCAAATAGAGTTGTAATGGTAAGCGTAGTAAGGTCATTTGCTTCCTTGATAGCTGTTACTTTAGGTTGCCATTCCCTGCTAAGACATCTCAGAATTTTATTAGTAGAAATTTCTTTGGAAACAGGTTTTCCATGTGCATTTAAACGACTCACAAGATGTACGAATCTCTTCTGCATGTCAGAGACAGATTCTCCTTGCTTCATGCGAAAGAGCTCGAACTCTTGATTGAGTGTATTAATGCGGGATTGTTTAACTTAAGTTGTGCCTTCATGGGAAATTTCTAAAGCGTCCCACATTTCTTTAGCGGACGTGCAGTGAGACACCCTATAATACTCATCAACACCAAGTACTGAGATCATCATATTTTTGGCTCTCCAATCGCACGACCATTTCTTTTCATCCATTTCATTCCATTGTTCCTCATGTTTAGGTACTATTGCACCTGCATCATTCCTCATGGTGATTTTAAAAGGACCATTTTGAATGGCAGTCTATACATTCCTATCAATGGAATTTATGTGTACTCACATGCAATCTTTCCAGTAGCCATAGTTTTCACCATTGAAAACAGGAGCTCTATTATACGCCCCACTTGGTTCAAAGGCCATAGCGTTACGAGTAGATACAAAGCACCAGCTAACCGGTGCTCTGATACCACTTGTTAGACGGTGTGGCAAGTGATCGAGAGGGGGGTGAATAGACCACCTCTTACTTTTTCAAGGATTTAAAATTGTTTTATCAAAGAGAGTTGAAAGCAGCGAAAATCAATGTCCTGAATCAATTCCGTCTACTTTGAACCGACTACTAGAAAACTTGACATGTGAAAACTTTGCTGGATTTTTATTAAATGGAATGGATGAATGTACAACTCAGAAATCTTGATGTTTCAATGCACTTATCATAAAACAGTATTTCCAATGAATTTAGAAATTTGATAGGAATTTTGTCAAACACTTGGCGTAGCTTGTATAATGATTTAATAGTGGTGGTTTGGTGAAAATGTTTGAGCCACTATGTTTATCATTAGACTGTAAAACTTAGCACGCTAATTGATTTGCAAAATTATAGAATATGTAAAATTATAAAGAGAAAGAAAGAGAGAACGATACGCATGCAGTTTGGTAAGGAAGTTCCCCACTGTCGTCCTCGCGTGTGGGTACGTCTCCCTCTCAATTTCACAATTGAAACTGAGAACTTTTATATCAATATGCTGAATGTTTGATAGCAAGGTTACACTACACAGAAAGAAAGAAATCCCTATGATCTTCTTCTTCTTGTAAGAACCACCACTTGATATGAGCTGTATCAAGATTCCCTGCAAAGTCACCGAATGATCCTCCTCTTCCACGACCTGTTTATTCAAAATCCTTCCGATTTCCAAACCCCTCGCTACGGATAAATCCAACTCGCACGACCATGACTGACAAAACCCTCAAGAACACACCCGTTCTTGAAGGACAAACCCTCTGGTTTATTTCTGGAAGCTTCCTCTTCAACCTTCAACTCAGCTAGACTTCTTTAATACTAAGCTGAACGTTATCTTAAACCGCTTGATTCAATTCAACAAGGATGTTTGTTTTTCTTTGTTGTTGTTGAATGTAAGATGGTTGAGAAGATGATGAAGATGAAGGGATGAAAGGCTTCTGGTTGCTCACAATTGTTTTGCACACAATCTTCTATGTTGCTATCTTCTATTCTAAAGAAATGCTTGCTTATATTTATAACAGAAAATGGTTAGTCAAAAAATAAAGTGCTATGAGTCGATGCATGTTGGTCATGTGTCGACTCATGTTAGATATATGTAATAGGTTGAGTCGATACATTATGTTTTGAGTTGATACAAAAACCTGTTATAGCGTTTTACAGAACCAACACTTTTATACCCGTCGACACATAATGCGTATGTGTCGATACATACTGATTGTAAATTTAAAATTTGAATTTAAAACATAGTATGAGTCGACACATGATATTATGTATCGATACATATAAGTTTCAAAATGTTTTCCAGGATCATAAGAATGTTTTGTGTCGATACTTAATGCGTATGTGTCGATACATACTGATTGTAAATTTAACTTTTGAATTTAAAACATTGTATGAGTCGACACATGATATTATGTATCGATACATATAAGTTTCAAAATGTTTTCCAGGATCATCAGACTATTTTGTGTCGATACATAAGGTTTTGTGTCGATTCATACAAGTATTACTGGGGCATCAAAATATTATGTGTCGATGCATGAGATTTATGTATCAATGCATGCAGTTTTTAGATTTACATTCCAGGATCATCAAAGAGTTATGTATCGACTCATAAGCTTTTGTATCGATACATAATAGTTTTGAGATACAAGTCCAGGGACTTCAGAAAGCTATGTATCGATACAAAACTTGATGTGTCGACACATAATGATGCATTATGAGAGAAATGTAATTTTGTCTTATTCAAACATGTTATATTATATTTTCAATCATTCAAAATAAATCTATGAAGGGGTTGCTCACAGAGAATTTGTCTGATCAATTCTTGGTCAACCTTGAGAAATTGAGGACCTTAATGAGCATGCTTCGAATAAAATGGGAGGGCAAATTTTGGGGTTCAACATATGGTAGTCTCGTCATTATGAGAGATAGTTCATTGTTGAGATTTTTTATTCCGATGGATGGTTGCCTCGTCATTATGGGAGGTAGTCTGTTGTTGAGATTTGTTAATCTGATGGATGGTAGCCTCGTCATTATGGGAGGTAGTTCGTCATTGAGATTTGTTACTCTGATGGATGGTAGTTTCGTCATTATATGAGATAGTTTGTTATTGAGATTTGTTACTCTGATGAATGGTAGTCTCGTCATTATGGGAGATAGTTCATCGTTAAGACTCACTTTGTTCTAAAGAATTCATTTGTTTCTAGTTATAAGTACTGATGATGGCCATTTGTGACCTACCATAATATGTGCATTTGCTAGTATTATCCTACCATTTCTTTCCCCTTGTGGGTCGACGTTACCTTTTTTGCTATCTTCTCAGTGAGTGGATAGTTTACATTTATCTGTCGATCACTGTTATCCTTTACTTTCTCTCCTTAATATTTGAGTTGATGTTGCTTTATCTCCTCATTGAGCTTTACCCCAATAGAGTCGAGTCTTCTGTTCACCAGTGATTTATTTTCCTTGTCAGGTTTTACTTTTGATCCTTTATTTTATTTTCTGCCCCCTAGTGGTGTCCTGTGTCATCTCTGGAGTCATTCATTTGCTTTCATAATCATAAGCATCACATGGCATCTTAGGGCCAAAAATAGGGCTTATTTTATATTTAAGTATCTTCAATCGCGTCGACACGAAGATTTTAACCTTCATATCTTCGGATAGAAGACACTTAAATAAGGGCAACTGTTATACCCTAATTTTTACCCCTAAGATTCCTCTATCATCTCATATCAACTCAATCACAACATGGTCACACTAGGATTTTGGTTCTTCTCCCTATCTTTAGGTTTTCTCATGAGGGATTTTGCATATCATACATCATATTGCACATATTTCTTGCATTTGTTATGCATATCCAAGTGTCTTACCAAGCTTCTTTACTTCGTTCAGCAAGCTGTCTCTCCACTACAATACTCAAGCTAATTTTAGAAGGAAGATGGACAACTTAGAACAAGAGAATTACGAGCTGCGCGAGGAAGTTTCTGCTCTGAAGGCCGACATGATCAATCTCACTGCTCTGATGGAATCTTTGGTGGCTGCTCAAAATCAGCCACCGAGCGTTCAACCTCAACAAACAAGGGTTACTACTGAAGGTCCGACTGTTCCAGTGTCTGCTAATCCAATTGTTATTCAGAACTTCATGCCGCAAGGTTTTCCATAGGGAATGCCAGAGAACTTTGTGCCTGAAGGTTTCAATATTGATCCTCAAGTTATTCCAATTGTTCAGATTGTTGTTACTCCTGCACCTCCTGTGGTACATGCTACTCTTGCTACACCTCCTTTGGTGAATATGGTCTTGTTTGCTAATGATGATATGTATCGTCCTTTTCCTCCAAGTGAAGACTTGGGTCTCTATGATAGAATGGATGATTTTCAAGAATAGTTTGACAAGATACAAAGGGAGATGAAGGCCCTCAGGGGAAAGGAATTATTCAGGCAGAATGTGAATGATTTATGCTTGGTCCCGAATATCAAGATACCTGTGAAGTTTAAAGTCCCAGAATTCGAGAAGTACAATGGAAACACTTGTCCTCGTGCTCATCTTGTGATGTATGTAAGAAGAATGTCTACCCATACGGATGATCAACGTCTGTTGATTCACTTTTTTCAGGATAGTTTGACTGGTGTTACGCTGAAGTGGTATATACGTTTGGACAATGTCAATATCCATACTTTCAATGTCTTGGGAAAAGCATTTATCAGACAATACAAATACAATATAGACATGGTGCCTGACCGTGATAAACTCAGGGCTATGGTCCAGAAGGACAGGGAATCATTCAAAGAATATGCACACAGATGGCGTGAGGTAGCCTCCCAACTGATTCCTCCAAGGGAAGATAAGGAGATGACTAAGATTTTCTTGAAAACTCTAGGTGATTTCTACTATGAGAGGATGGTAACTAGTGCGCCAAGTGACTTTACTGAAATGGTAGGCATGGGTATCCTCTTAGAAGAGGCTGTAAGAGAGGGTCGTTTAACTAAGGGTGAAAGTTCTTGAAATACGAAGAAGCCATCCTATGGGTTTTCCAAGAAGAAGGAAGGAGATATGAATGCTGTTATGCAAGAGAGGAGGGTTAATCCTCCTAGAAGAAATTATCAGCATCATCAGCAAGTCACCTCAGTTGCTATAGTTGTTGGTGTAGCTCCAATAATTTTTGCTTATCAGAGACCATCCCATCAAGGGAATCAAGTGTATAATCAGAGAAGGGAGAGTTATGACCCTATTCCTATGAGCTATACAAAATTACTCCTGGCGTTAATTCAAAAGAAGTTGGTTCAGACCCGACCACCTCCCGCTGTACCATCACTGTTGCCTTGGTATTACAAGGAAGATCAAACATGTGCTTTTCATCAGGGAGCGCCAGGGCACAATGTTGAGAACTGCTATCCTTTGAAGACTGAAGTACATAAATTGGTGAAGTCTGGTATCTTGTCTTTCAAGGATGTTGGCCATAATATGAAAGATAATCCTCTACCAAATCATGGAGGAGCAAGTGCTGTGAACGTGATGGCTAGTTTTCCATACGACTTCCGGATTTTTGATATTAATTTGGTTAGAAGAGATTTGGTGAAAATTCTTGCAGACCTCTGTGAATTTAGCTACTATACGCATGACCATGCGAGTTGTGCTATTTGCAGTGCAGATTTATAGGGTTGCGACAAGATAAAGGCTGATTTACAAGAGATGATGGATGAGGGCCTCATCCATATAATCAGGCCTAGGGCAGAGTATGAAGAGGAAGTAAACATGGTTTCTGGATGTCCTGGAGAGTTCAGAATCTTTTATGTGGAACATATGAATGAGGATATTGTACAATTGCACGCTACTTTCTTCCACATGGCTGGTCAGGTGGGACATCAGTATGGATTTTGCCGAATTTGCTGCCGAGATTCCCGAGGATGTTCAATTGTAAGGAAAGTTGTTTAGTTACTATCGGATAATGGAACTATCACAGTTACGGGTCAAATGGATGATTACTATGAGATTAATAAGATTGAGGTTTGTTTGGCTGAAGATGAATCAAATGATGAGTATGCCTCTGCATATGAGTTCTTCTCCTCGGAGGAAGATCTGATTTCCAGGGATGACTCTGTAATGACTGAATGTGTTGAAGAGGGAGTAAATGTTATTGTTCCTTGTTTTTGTGTGCCTATCCATTTTGAAGTTGAATATCATAGCAAGCCAGCTATTACTCCATTGGTGATTAGTTTTCCGAGTGTTGTCCCCTACAAGTCTGATAAGGTTGTACCCTACAAATATAATGCTACAATTTTAGAGGATGGTGTGGAAGTTCCCATCCAGCCAATGCCTAATGTTGGAAATATTGGTGAGACTAGAAGAGTGACCCGCAACGGTCGTGTATTTGCACCAGTGGTTCGTGGAGATGTTAGTACTGGAAAGAAAATTGTTGAAGATGTTGAACCCAAGAAGGCAGTGGGTGAATCTAGTGGAGTTAGGCTAGAAAAAGAGGTGGATGATATTTTGAAGATAATCAAGATGAGCGACTACAGAATTATAGATCAACTACTGCAGACTCCTTCAAAAATATCTATCTTAGCTTTATTGATGAACTCCTCCACTCACAGAGAATATTTGATGAGGGTATTGGACTAAGCTTTTGTGGAAAGTGATATGCATGTAGATCAATTCAGCAGTGTAGTAGGGAACATTACATCATGTAATAACCTAAGTTTTTGCGACGATGAATTACCTGATGAAGGAAGGAATCACAACCTGGCCCTACACATCTCTATGAACTGCAAGAATGATTCATTATCCAATGTGCTGATTGATAATGGGTCCGTATTGAACGTTATACCAAGGAGCATGCTTATGAAGTTAAAATATCAAGGAACGCCCATGCGCCCAAGTGGCCTAATTGTGAAAGCGTTTGATGGATCAAGGAAATATGTTATTGGTGAAGTGGACTTTCCTATTCATATAGGCCCACATTTGTTTCAGATTACTTTCCAGGTCATGGATATTATACCCACTTATAACCGCTTGTTGGGACAGTCGTGGATACATGAGGCAGGAGCTGTCACTTCGACTTTACACCAGAAGTTGAAGTTCGTACGTGAAGGAAAAGTGGTAATTATAAATGGAGAACATGCACTGTTGATATCTCATTTGTCCTCTTTCAGCATTGTGGAGGCGGATGAAGCTGCTGTTGGAACTCAGTTCCAAGCTTTATCCATTGATAATATAATAGGAAATGAGAACTCTATAGCTTTGTTTAAGGATGCGCAACAGGTTGTGTGTAAAGGCCGTAGTGACGTATGGGGATAGATTGTTGATCCACTTGTAAACAAGAATAGAGCTGGTTTGGGGTTCTCCGTGAAGGATGATAAAGGTAAGATCATGAAGCCGAAGTTTGCTGCAGGTAAGTGTCAAGACATCTTTCATAGCGGGGGTTATCTGCATCCAACTGTTTCCGGGATTAATGCCATTGTGGAAGATGAAGCAGAGCCAAAAATGCTAAATTATGTGACGCACAAAGTTAGAGTTTAGAATTGGATCACCATTGATGTTCGCTCTTGCATACATTTTTCAAAGTAATTTGTTTTGTTAATCTTTTTGAAAAGCTTTCACTATGCCCAAGGTGAAAGTATTGATATTGTATGGGCTTATCTGTGTGTTTTGATTTATAAAATCAATAATAAAAGTTGTCTTTGTTTCCCAAATTGTGTCTTTATTTTCTGCTTTTTCTTGGAAAATGGTAATCATAAAAAACCTTTCAAAATAATAACTGAAATTCAATCTGCATGATCAGTTGTTATATGTGTCAGTTTCTAAAAGCAATCATAAATCATGTATGCATATTAATTAAAAAACCCGTTGAAAATAATGACCCTTCACCCTCTCCCAACTTTGAATGTCCTGTGTATGGGGACGAAGAAGAAGAATATGATGAGATTCCAAAAGAGGTCTTACGGTTGCTTGAATGTGAGGAGAATTCCATCCATCCATATAAAGAGCCATTGGAAGTAATCAATTTGGGTTCAGAAGAAGATCCGAAGGAAGTCAAGATTGGAGCATTGCTGCATCCTGATGTGAAGAGCAGGTTGGTTGAGATGTTGAAAGAGTATGTGGATATTTTTGCTTGGTCTTACCAAGATATGTCTGGTCTAGATACATATATTGTAGAGCACCGTTTTCCGCTGAAGCCAGAGTGCCCTCTAATCAAACAAAAGTTGCGAAGAACTCACCCAGATATGGCAGTGAAGATCAAAGAAGAAGTTCTAAAGCAGATTAATGCCGGTTTTCTTGTGACATCAGTGTACCCTCAGTGGATCGCCAATATTATCCCAGTACTGAAGAAAGACGGAAAAGTTCGCATGTGCGTAGATTACAGAGATCTAAATAAAGATAGTCCAAAAGATGATTTTCCATTGCCACACATTGATATGTTAGTGGATAGCACAACAAAATTCAAAGTTTTCTCATTCATGGACGGATTTTCCGGGTATAATCAAATAAAGATGGCTCCTGAGGACATGGAAAAAACAACTTTTATCACACCCTGGGGAACATTCTGTTACAGAGTGATGCCCTTCGAGTTGAAGAATGTTGGTGCAATGTACTAGACGACTATGACAACCCTATTCCATGATCTTATGCACACAGAAATTGAGGTCTATGTTGATGAGATGATTTCTAAATCCAAGACTGAAGAAGAGAATGTAGAATATTTGTTGAAGTTGTTTCAATGTTTGAGGAAGTATCGTCTCCGCTTGAATCCAAATAAATGTACCTTAGGTGCTTGGTCAGGGAAATTGTTGGGTTTCATTGTTTACCAGAAAGGGATTGAAGTTGACCCTGATAAATTAAAATCAGTTCAAGAAATTCCAGTGCCGAGAACTGAAAAGCAAGTCAGAGGGTTCCTCGGGCGTTTGAATTACATCTCTAGATTCATTTCCCACATGACTGCTACGTGTGAACTGATCTTTAAGTTTTTAAAGAAAGATCAAGGTTGTGTGTGGACAGATGACTACCAAAGGGCATTTGAAAGTATTAAAGAATATCTGCTTGAACCTCCTATCTTGCTCCCTCCTGTTGAAGGAAGACCATTAATTATGTATCTGACATTGTTAGATAATTCCATGGGCTGTATTCTAGGACAAAAAGATGAAACAGGGAAGAAAGAGTAAGCCATTTATTATCTTAGTAAAAAGTTTACTGATTGTGAGTCACGGTATTGCATGCTGGAAAAGACATGTTATGCTCTGGTCTGGGGGGAAAAACGTTTGCGGTAGTATATGTTAAATCACACTACTTGGTTGAACTCCAAAATGGATTCAATCAAGTACATTTTTGAAAAGCCTGCTCTTATTGGGAGAATTTCCTGCTGGCAAATGTTGTTATCTGAATATGACATCGAATACCTCACCCAAAAAGCTATTAAAAGCAGCGTATTGGCAAATTATCTTGCTCACCAACCAGTTGATGATTATCAGTATGTGAAATATGACTTCCTTGATGAGGATGTGATGTTTTTGAAAGTGAAAGATTGTGATGAACCATTGCCTGAGGAAGGCCCTGATCCTGAATCTCGCTGGGGCATGATATTTGATGGAGCTGTAAATGCTTATGGTAAAGGAATTGGTGCTGTGATTGTCACTCCACATGGATCGCACATTCCTTTTACTGCAAGGTTGGCATTTGATTGTACTAATAATATGGCAAAATATGAGGCTTGCATCACGGGTCTCGAGGAAGTTATTGATCTCAGAATTAAAATTCTATATGTTTATGGCGATTCAGCTTTGGTAATAAATTAGATTAAAGGAGAGTAGGATACTCGTCACCCCGGCTTGATCCCTTAAAAAGATTATGCTAGAAGATTGTTACCCTTCTTTAATAAAGTTGAATTCCATCACATCCCCAGAGACGAAAATCAAATGGCGGATGCTCTGACAACTCTGGTTTCTATGTATTAAGTGAATACTTGGAATGATATACCTCGAATTATAGTTCGACGACTGGATAGGCCCGCTCATGTGTTTACAACAGAAGAGGTAGCAGATGAGAAACCATGGTATTATGATATCAAACATTTTCTCCAGACTCAGGAATACCCGATTGGCGCTTCGAGTAAAGATAAAAATACATTGAGAAGATTGGATGGCAGCTTCTTCCTCAGTGAAAATGTGTTGTACAAGAGAAATTATGACATGGTCTTGCTCAGATGCGTGGATAGACACGAAGCGGACATGTTGATGCATGAGATTCATGAAGGTTCATTTGGCACTCATGCCAATGGACATTCGATGGCTAAAAAGATGCTAAGGGCAGGTTACTATTGGCTGAAAATGGAATCTGACTATTACAAATTTTCCAAGAAGTGCCATAAATTTCAGATTTATGCGGACAAGATTCATGTGCCTCCAACACTTCTCAATGTTATTTCTTCCACGTGGCCTTTCTCTATGTGGGGTATTGACATGATCGGGATGATAGAACCCAAAGCTTCGAATGGACACCATTTTATCTTGGTAGCAATTGATTACTTCACCAAATGGGTGAAAGCTGCTTCATATGCTAATGTTACTAAGCAGGTGGTAGTGCGCTTCATTAAGAATAATCTCATATGTTGGTATAGTGTGCCGAGCAGAATTATCACCGATAATGGCTCGAATCTGAACAACAAGATAATATCGGAACTTTGTGAAGAATTCAAGATTGTTCATCACAACTCATCTCCGTACGGGCCGAAGATGAATGGGGCTGTTGAAGCTGCTAATAAGAATATCAAGAAGATCATCCATAAGATGGTTATTACTTATAATGTTTGGCATGAAATGCTCCCTTTTTCTTTACATGGGTATCAGACATCCGTCCGCACTTCAACAGGAGCAACCTCGTTCTCTCTTGTGTATAGAATGAAAGTTGTGCTCCCAATCGAGGTTGAGATTCCCTCTTTACGTGTGATAATGGAAACGAAGTTGTCAGAGGCTGAATGGGTCCAGAACAGGTTTGACCAATTGAATTTGATCGAAAAGAAGAGAATGACGGCTTTGTGTCAAGGGCAGTTATATCAGAAGAGAATGAAGAAAGCTTTTGATAAGAAGGTCAAACCTCATGAATTCAGAGAAGGCGACCTCGTGCTCAGGAAGATCATGTCTTTTAATGTTAATTCTAGGGGTAAGTGGACTCCCAATTTTGAAGGCTCATATGTTGTCAAGAAAGCCTTCTCTGGCAGTGCATTAATTCTTGAAACTATGGATAGCGAGGAGTTCCCATGTCCCATGAATGCTGATGCAGTCAAGAAATACTTTGCCTAAAGAAATAAAAGAACAACTCGCTAAGCTGAAAACCCGAAAGGGCGGCTTAGGCAAAAAGGAGCGTCTCGGTAGGCCGAAAACCCGAAAGGGCGGTTTAGGCAAAAATTATAGACATAAACAGAATAAAATTTCCCACTAAGTTGAAAAACCGCAAGGGAAGCTTAGTCAAAAGTTAGGGATTTTCTTGGCAAGTAACTGCATCAAACAAAACTTGATCATTGAAGCAACAATCTTCTTGGGTCCTCACCATACTTTAACAGGAGATGCTGCTAAGGATTTCTAAGTTGTTAGAGGTAATAGTGGTCATTTTTTCTCAATGTATCTTTTCCATTATATATTACCATTTTCCGAACTTTGTAATCATCCGTGGAGTCTCGCCATTCGCAGACTACCATTCTATCAATAAAATTTGAGCTTTTACCCAATTCTTTGTATTTCTTATTTTTATTCAGCTTACAAAGACTCCATTTATTATTGTTAATAATTTTCGAAGCAAAGGGATTAAATAAAAAAATTGTTTTTCAAAAAACTTTACAACTTACTTTTACTTTAGATTTTGTGATTCAAGAGGAAAACAAAAGTGGTGATCCCAGGAATGGACGAACTCCAGTAATTTGTAGAAGTTTTGTTTTCCCCGGGAAGTTTTTCTCAGTTTGTTTTCGCTGGTATGCGCGTGTTTATAGCATATTAAAGACGATACCAATTGGAGTAAGGTGTAGTATCGGATTTTCAATCCCAGTGTCCCCAGTCAAGTGTTGGTTTATTTTTTGATTTTTGGGTTTACTTGGTCTGAGGCCTCTCTCCCAGATTCCCTAGTGAAGTATTCTCTCATATGACGAAAGGTCTTTTTCCCTTGGTGTGCTGAGATGGAACTATTTTCAAAATGTCACTCTTTTTGGCAGTGTTGGCATTATTGTTGGTATTTATTTCCCAGGTAACTAGATCAGGACAATATATTTTCTAAGAAGTATTCAGACAGTTGTCAACTTTTGGGTTTTCACCTACCCAGTGTGGGGTTTGATTTAAAATCCCTAAGAGTTTGACCTCTTTCTATATGTTGACTTCTTGATTCCCCAGGAAAGCTATCCCATGGAATCTTTTGTTGGAATAAGTTTGCATGATATGAAGATTCAATCTGAAATTTCCCAGTGAAGACCTCGCTTATTAGATATATGTCTTTTCTCCCTATGCATGCTGATATTTGATTCATTTACGAAGCATCTCCCTTGCAGATGTACTTGCATTCTGTTTGATTTCCCGATAATCAGGCAAGGGCATTGATTCTTTTAAGAAGTGTTGAATTGGTTATCAACTTTTTGGGTTTTCTCTTGCCAGGTGCTGGGTTAGATTTAAAATCCTCATAATTTTTATTTCTTGCTATTATGTTTGACTTCTTAACTCCCCAAGTTGTAATCCCAATGAGGTTTCATGCTTTTTCCCCAGAAAAGTTGTTGCAATGCTTACTCTCAATATTGAAGAACGTATCTATGTTTTCACCATCAAAGAACGTATTTTGGTTTTCTCCCTTTGAGGTGGTGTGGGCCTCCTCATTGAAGTCAGCACGAGGCCCCTAGTGGATGTCTCGATGATGAGGCTCTATCTCCCCTAGTGAAGTTTGTATGATATTTCTCCATTAAAGTCAATTCGAAATCCTCATTTGATGTTTTGCCGATATGGTTTCCATCTTCCTTGTTTGAAATCAGTATTGCAATCCCTAGTAAAAGTGCGGACCGTGAAAGCATTTGTTTTCTCCATTGAAGTCTGAGTGTTATTCCTCGGTGAAACCTAGAGAAGGATGTTATATCCATGTATTTGTACTTCTTTGTTGCTATGATTTGATTATTTCCAGATTATATTCCTCCCCAGTGAAGTTAAGCCGCGAAATAGGATTTTGTTTCCTCAGTTGGTGCTTATTTTTTCTTATGGAATGTTCATCTTGGATGTGATTTAGCCTAGTGTTGTTTGTGCCCGAGCTGGTTTTGTCTGTTTATCCCCAGTGTTATATGTCTGTTTTGTCAGCATATACACGATAACACTCATACATTCATACATACATCATACATAGCTGAATTTAGTAAATCATTGTTCATTCACATTCGTTAATATTTTGTTGACATATTACCGCGTTTTGCGAATTTGCATTGTCCTCTCTCCAATAGAGTGTCAGCCTTAAGCAGAAAGTGTATATTCTTTCCATTTCCCCCATGAATTATCCCTCGTGGAAGATTTTGTTTTAGCCTTCCTGTGTAGCTCTTTGTCTAGATGATTTAGGTTTCCCTCTTGAGTTTATTTCTCAAAGGATGTATTTTGGTTGACTGTTTCATTCCAGTTTATTTCTAGTTTAAATCTTTGTTTCCCAGCAATATTATTACTTTGGACTTCTACAAGCTTTGAGCCTTGGTTTGAGAATATGCATTTATTTTGCACGAGAAGACTTTATCCCCTCAGCAGGAACATATTGGCATTTCCCGAAGAAGCTGTATTTAATTCCCCAGGAAGTCATGATGCATTCCCCAGAAAGTCATATTTCTTTCCCCAGGAAGCCATATTGCTTTCCCCAGGAAGTCATATTTCTTTCCCCAGGAAGCCATATTGCTTTCCCCAGGGAGGTCATATTTCTTTCCCCAGGAAGCCATATTGCTTTCCCCAGAAAGTCATTTTTACAATCCTTCTCATAACAGCAAGTAGAAGGTCTCTTTATTTGAGCAACTTGTACTTCCCCGTAAAAAGTCGACATTAATTTTTTGCTATCTTCCCTATGAGAGGATAGTTTGAAGTTTATTATTAAATTACTCTAGTGGATGGTAAGTCTTTTCAATATGACAGAGACAGTTCATTGTGAAATTTTTGTAAGTCGTAGTCTCTTCATTTGAGACAGCTTATATATTACCCTTTCCAGGCGAAATGCCTTGGTTAAAGAAAAAGTTGAGACCCGTTCTAGGTGAAACACCAGAATTTTGGGGTAAACTTGTTATCTTTTTGCTACCCTCAGTGAATGTTGGTAGTTCATCATCAGTGAACGACGATGCTATGATATTTTCCTTCTACCTTCATTGAAATTTGGTAGGCCACCATCAATGAAAGTTGGTGCTTGTTATCTTTTTTCTACCCTCAGTGAACGTTGATAGTTCATCGTCAGTGAACGGCGGTGCTATGATATTTTCCTTCTACCTTCAGTGAAAGTTGGTAGGCCACCATCAGTGAGAGTTGGTGCTTGTCATCTTTTTTCTACCCTCAGTGAATGTTGGTAGTTCATTGTCAGTGAACGAAGATGCTATGATATTTTCCTTCCACCTTCAGTGAAAGTTGGTAGGTCACCATCAATGAAATTTGGTGCTTGTTATCTTTTTGCTACCCTCGATGAACATTGGTAGTTCATCGTCAATGAACGGTGGTGCTATGATATTTTCCTTCTACCTTCAGTGAAAGTTGGTAGGTCACCATCAGTGAAAGTTGTTGCTTGTTATCTTTTTGCTACCCTCAGTGAACTTTGGTAGTTCATCGTCAGTGAATGACAATGCTATGATATTTTCCTTCTACCTTCAGTGAAAGTTGGTAGGCCATCATTAGTGAAAGTTGGTGATTGTTATCTTTTTGCTACCCTCGATGAACGTTGGTAGTTCATCATCAGTGAACATAGATGCTATGATATTTAGCTTCTACCTTCAGTGAAAGTTGGTAGGTTACCATCAGTGAATGTTGGTGCTTGTTATCTTTTTTCTACCCTCAGTGAACGTTGGCAGTTCATCGTCAGTGAATGACGATGCTATGATATTTTCCTTCTACCTTCAGTGAAAGTTTGTAGGCCACCATCAGTGAAAGTTGGTTCTTGTTATCTTTTTGCTACCCTCGGTGAACGTTGGTAGTTCATCGTCAATGAACGGCGATGCTATGATATTTTCCTTCTACCTTCAGTGAAAGTTGATAGGTCACCATTAGGGAAAGTTGGTGCTTGTTATCTTTTTGCTACCCTCAGTAAACGTTGGTAGTTCATCGTCAGTGAAAGGTGGTGCTATGATATTTTCCTTCTACCTTCAGTGAAAGTTGGTAGGTCACATTAGTGAAAGTTGGTGCTTGTTATCTTTTTGCTACCCTATGTGAATTTTGGTAGTTCATCGTCAGTTAATGGTGGTGCTATGATATTTTCCTTCTACCTTCAGTGAAAGTTGGTAGATCACCTTCAGTGAAAGTTGGTAGATCACCTTCAGTGAAAGTTGGTGATTGTTATCTTTTTTCTACCTCCAATGAATGTTGGTAGTTTATCGTCAGTAAACGATGATGCTATGATATATTTTCTCTTACTACCTTCAGTGAACGTTGGTAGCTCACCGTCAGTGAAAGTCGGTGTTGTTATTCTTTTCTCTTTCTACCTTCAGTGAACGTTGGTAGTCTCGACTTCAGTAAAAGTTGGTGTATCCTTTGACCTTTTACCATCCTCTTTGAGTCGGTTCTTTTGGATTCACCAGTGATTTATTTTCCTGGTTGGGTTTCTCTTCTGATCCTTATTTCCTTTGCTACATCCCCAGTGTTGTTTTGCGTCCCTTTGAAGTTTTTCATATGCATTCATACGCATAAGCATTGCAGGGCATATTAGGGCCAAAAATAGGGTCTGTTTTTTATTTAAGTATCTTCGATCGCGTCGACACGCAGATTTTTAACCTTTGTATCTCTGGATAGAAGAAACTTAAATAAGGGAAGTTGTTGTACCCCAATTTTCCCCCCTAAGATCCCTTCATCATACCATATTGATTCAATCACAACAAGGTCACATTAGGGCTTTTGGTTCTCCTCCCAATCTTAAGCTTTTGATCTTTAAGGAATCACCAAGCACCTTGACTTGTTTTTCTTTTGTGATCATGCATGTTTTTTTTTTACTTTCCTTTTAATTAATAAAATGCAATGTTGGTTTGTCTTACTTGTTAATAATGTAGGTAAAGGCAATGTGGCTTAACAAATTGATCCATGGGTTCATGAGTTTATTTCCATGCACTAGTCAATAAAGCTTGAGAAATTCAAACCTCACCATTGAAGTTGTTTTGGAATAAATGGCATGGAAAAGGTTATTTTGGTTCACAACATTTCAAAGTTATCAAGATTGATTCAAAAGTACAAGGGGTTGAATGAAGAATTTGTCATTGTTGGACAAGGCCTTGTTCCCATTAGTCAAAAGTGAATATTTCTATCAATTCTTAAGATATGTAAGTGGTTTTGGTTGCTATGAGTTCTCATTATCATCCTTAA
This sequence comes from Vicia faba, assembly GCA_948472305.1. Classification (NCBI taxonomy): domain Eukaryota; kingdom Viridiplantae; phylum Streptophyta; class Magnoliopsida; order Fabales; family Fabaceae; genus Vicia; species Vicia faba. The sequence goes on from OX451737.1 coordinate 659,680,711, forward strand.
CAACTTCTATTTACAAAGCAAAATTGTTGGTACAAAAAGATTGTTCAAAATTGCCAAAGTTCCTCAAAGCATTTCTTGTAGGAGCTAGGGTTTTGAACTTCAAAGAAGTATATCTCGCTCATCTTTTGGTATTTTTCAGTGACTCCAAAGGCATCCTTCTCTTCAAAAGGTTATTAATAAATTACTTCAATAGTTTCATGCATTTTTCATATGGAAGAAACTTGATGGTGAAGAAAGATTACAAGTCCTCCAGAAAAACCCCCAATTTCCCATGTGTGACTTCAAATGATCATAACTTGGTCAATTTTTATCACCTTGAGCCCACTCGTTTTCCATAATGATCTTGAGGATGTAAACTTTATCTCTTCTATTATGTGCAAAATGATAAAATGGATGGAAGATTTCCTAACGATACAAAAGATCATAGGTCATTTCATGATTTTTTGCCAACTTCAACAATTCATAACTCTCTGAATTTTTGGAGATTTTGAACGGTTCAAGTTTCAAAATGTTATTGAAGAGGTCTATCTCATGCCATATTTTTTGTTCAAGATCAAATTCCAAGTGGAAGGTCATATATGGATGCAAAACATTATAGGTCACTTTTGAAGAAAAATTTGAAATATTTCTAAGTATGGAAAGTCAACCTTTTTCCCAAACTTTGACTCTTTGAAACTTTCAGCTTAAGCATCCATTTGATTCCATTCTTTTCCCATTGCAAGGTTTGTAATCTCATCTTTCTAAAACATCAATAACCATGCCCTAAGACCCCTTGAGTTGGGAATGCCATTGATTTGAACTTGGTAACTTAAAATTGAAGTTTCTTCATAAGTCAGAGTTTGAAATTCATGTTTTGTCTTCTAAACATCAAATTATCATACATTTGTAATCTAAACATGTTTAACCAAGTTATCAAAGTGGATTAGAGCCTTAAAACGCAAGGATTGGATGCGTTTTGATGCAAAACAAATCACACATTACTCGTGTATCAGGTTCACACGATTTCCCTCCAAACTTCATCATTTCACACGCTTGAACATTCCATTTGATTCCTTATAAATAGAGGGTCATCCCTCATTCATTTCCTTAAGCTTGAATAGCCAAAATCACCCTGCCAAACTTGCTCCATAACTCAATTTTCTGTAACTTCAAAATCACTGTTCAAGCCTTTTTCAATCCAATTTTTCCATTAATTCACCTTCCTTGATCCTTCCTAAAGCTAACCATATAATTACCTTCAAGAATCGTGCCATATATTGATCCATAGAAGTCCAGTTTCAGAGCTCTGCAACTCAACTTCAATAGGTAGATTTCTCTGTCAATTCTTCAAAACTTTGATATCATTGTGAAGCTCTCATTGCTCTGGTTCTAGTCGCAACACTTGCTTTTATCCGTAAACACATTTTGACCATGAAATTTCAATTCCCTTTTCAAAACTTTCCTTCCAAATTGCTTGAGCTACAATTTATATAAATTTGTCGCGAAGGTGTGGTTGTCTTCGTCTTGAAGAGACGAAGCGAATGGCATAGGCCTGAGCTTCTGATTTTACAGTTTGAGAGACCTACAATTCACGTTGTCTGGAGGTTGAAGATGACCAACATTTCATCTTCCAACCAATGATAGCTTGCCACTTGGTTTTTAAAAAAATCTGATTTTACATTTGATTGAGTGCATTATTCACTAATGACCATGATATGCACAACGCGCCAGATCCCTTGGATTTGTTTACTAATACGTTTTGACTCTAATCCAATGGTCCACATATTTTTGACTTTATTTTTCATTTCCGATTTTCACATTTAATTGTTTTAAATTTCAAAAAATCATAGAAAATTCATTTTAAGTCCAAAAAATCTGAAAAAATTGTGATAAATATTTTTTATTTTTCTCTTTCTTATTTTTATTTTTTTTTAACTTTTTTGTTTTTTTAACATTTTTATTTTATGTTTTGATATTTTTTTTATAAGTTTTCACTTTATTTGAATTTTTTTAAATGTTTAAAAATACTTTTATGCATTTTTAAATTCTGAAAAAATTATGGAATGATCCAATGATGTTGTGACAAATATTGGTGAGCTCACTTATTTTTTATTTATGACTTTGCTATTTTTTTAATCATTTTTGGTTTATTTTACTCATTTCTTTTAATTTTTAAAAATAGTTTCTGACTTTAAAAAATAACCAAAACTTTTATAAAAATATTTTAATTCACTTCTGATTTTTCTATAGTCTTAGTTTTTATTTCTTAATTAATTTGAATATAGTGTATATTTTTCTCTTTCATTTCTATTTTAAAACATTTTAAAGACATTTTTTTAATGAATATATTAAATGCTGTATTATTTTGTGATTATTTCCTGGTTGATCTTGGGTTAAATTTTTGATAATGAACTTTATTAACATCATTGGATCCATGGTGTTGAGTCTAACTCTACAAAATTGGATGAATGATTTTAATAATAGTTTGATTAAATTTTAATTCAAATGTGGTTTATATTCTTTCCCACCCCTCTTCATCTTATCCCTTTCTTATTGCATAAGTGTTATTGGAGCATGATCTCTATATCATGTCTCAAAACAAATGGTGCATAGATTGCTATTGACCGGCCTCAAAATAGGTGCGACTTCTATATAAGTCCACTTACGATTGCTTAACATAGCGCTAAATTTGTCCCGATTCAAATAAATGATCATTCGTGGCCCAAATCTATGTTTGCAAGCCCAAGTATGTTAATTTGATCTCTTTGATCCAATAACCTTGAGATTCATTGTGTGAAGGCTTTGGTTATACCAATACTCTAATAGATCTTCATCAGTTTTGGTCAACACGGATCACTTAAACATTGTTGATCATTAAATGGTACTTTTGAGGATTCCAAATGGATGATATACTTGACAAAAATCAAATGCAACTTGTTGTGTGGAGGCTTTGGTTCTACCAATCCTTTAATGAGTTCCAAATGCAAGTTTCAAGATGGTCATCCAACTAACCACTAATTATTAAATTGTTTTACTTTATGCTTTTATTTTTTATGATTTATGTACCATTTACTTTAAGCATTACATTTCATGCCATTTTTATTTTGCTCACTTGAGCACTTATATTCTAGTTATTTTTATTTTGCTTACTTGAGCTTTTATTTTATTTTTTAAGATACGTAATAATCAACATGAACCATAAAAATCTTTAATGATACTTGGACTATTTGGTTACTATCCTTGGCATTATGGAGTATTGGACTTCTTGGACTTAGGGTTAGAAACCATGGCCTATGTTGGAGACCTTGTGACCTTAATTGATATTTGGTTTGGAGTTCTTTAGGTTTACCTCAAGACATTGGGTTGTTTGTTTGATTGTGTGCAGGTTATTATGGTTACATTCTTTGTTTGTAATATGGAATTCACCCGTATACAGTCGTTACTCTGCCCAATTTTTGTGAAGACTTAATACACTTGAAGTTTGGTCCCCTCAAGAGGACTAGTACCTTTGCTTGTTTAGTTTCAATCCAAGGAATGGGAATTCTATCTTGACTCATAATGTCAAATATTGGCTTATGGTTGGTTAGATGGTTCTTATCCCTAGATTTTACCTTATGCTTTAGGATAGTCTCTTCTTCTCCTCCCACTTTCTTTAATTTCAAAATCTTCTTCTTCCTTTTGAAAACTCTTCTTGTTTTGAAACTTGAACCATTTTTATAATAAACTTGGACTTAGGTCCATGTATTTTCAAAACATTTCTCATAAACAAACTTCAATCAACTTAATAATGCCTTGACAATCTTTTTATGAGAAGACTAAAAGTCAATCAATCTCATTTCAAATCATTTTGCCACTTTGGCTTTTAATTTTAAAACCTTTCTCAAAATATTAGACTCTTGTCAATTCTTGTAGTGATGCAAACAACTTTACTTCTATAATATGTAGTGAAGAGAGATATTTTCCACTTGGGTGTTGAGTGACGCATTGTTGATTTTAAAATCCAAGCCATATCCTCCACTTCGAGACGATGCAAATTCTCCTTTCTCATGATTGTGGGTAGTAAGTATGTTTTCCATACGGACAATGACGATGATGTCTTATCTCATAATATCAACCAACACATTTGTGCTTTAGAATTTTTAAAAGGTGAGCTACGTGTACCCTGATCCCCTATTGCACGAAAGGTGGTACGTAGGCACTAAAGGTTCACAACTGCGGCGGGTGCAAAAATCATAAAAAAATACTTCTTTTCTCACCTCCACCATCTATTTTACATACAACATTTTATAGCCAAAATATACAGATTTTACAAAGAGGTTCATGCGGAGTACCGTAGATGTTTAGGGTGCTAATACCTTCCCTTTGTATAACCAACCCCCTTACCTAGAATATTTCCCCCTCTTTTTGGGTTATTTTCTCTTTTCCCATTCCTTTGGAAACAATAAAGTGCGGTGGAGATTTTTATTTTGATCTGTATAAGTCTAGTCAATCCAATGGCTTAGTCTTAAACATTTCTACCGCTACATCATCGATTCGGGTTGATCAATTTATTCTTTAGGGTCATTGAGTATGTCTCTTGAAAATAAACCTACATCATGAAATGAATACCTTTTCTGAGTATTCTCGGATACAACATCAAAAGTAACTTACGTATCTTTTACCAATAAAACAACTAGTTGTTGCTTTCTAGATCACATAATCCATCTTCTTGCCCAATATACAATATGATTAAAATATGCTCATATGACTTGAGCCTCTATATATGAGAACCCATATTCTCTTCATGGAGTCAAGAGAATGTTCCTACAAAAAAAACTAACAAGACAAGCTAGGTACCCAATCTTCATTAGGTCCTAGGGGGTTAGTGAAAAATTGGTTGTATTTGGGCAAGCCTTTCATACAACCATAGTGACAATTTAAATGTTGACCATCACTAAAATCAATATCGTATACGTGCTAACTTTTTGAAGACCTTTAACTTGACACCCTGAGAGCTTTAGAAATTTGTTTCCTCCTTATCCGTGTCTTTCTTCTTTTTCTTCTTCTTCTCAAGTTTTTTCTCATGCTTGTCTAAGCAAGTAAGTTCTTGCTCAAGTTCTTCAAACTTACCAAACAATATAGTGAGATCAAGTGTTATAAGATCATTAGCTTCCTTGATCGCGGTGATCTTCGGTTGTGAATTCCTAGTAAGACATCTCACAACTTTGTTAGTGGCAGTTGCATTGGAAATAAGATTACCAAGTGCATTTAAATGATTAATGAGATTTAATATATTTTTCTTGTCATAATTATTCCACAGTGCTTCTGGCTTAGATGTGACAACGCCATTAGAATTGTTCCGAGTAATAGCGTCACACATATCCTTGTCATATGAATTAAAATGAATGTGCATACAAGCTTTCAAATAACTATATTTTTCTTCCAAAAAAAATTGGGGGAGTTTTATAATCCCCTTTAGGGTTGTACGCCATTTTATAATAAGAATTTTGAAGCACATAATTAATTAGAGCTCTGATACCACTTGTTAGACTACGACAATTCATCTAGAGGAGGGGGTGAATAGATGGCCATATTAAAAATTAAATTTCAAAATGGTTACTAAAAAATTTATTTGAAAAACAATGTTGAGCAAAAGGTTTATTAGCCTAGATCAAGATAGTAGTCTAAATGAACCTAGTTATTGGAAACTCGGATATGCACAAGCCATTTGGAATTAAGATAATGATAAAATCAACCAACATAATAATATATCAATTAATAGTTGAATATCAAACACAACAGTTTCCTATTTCCAATGAAATCATATTAAAAACATAACTTGATAATTTATCGAACATATGGCGCTAATCAACTTTTCAGAATTTTCTTTGAGCTTTGGTGATATGAAAAAGCACTTATAATCAAAAGTGATTATAAGCAACTCAACACATAATTCAAAATAAAAATAGTCTCGAAAAATTCCTACGCATTGATAGATTACTCAAGGTTATTTGACAAATTGATGTATACAAATTAAAGCAAGTAAAGCAATAGAATAAAAGAGACACAAGGATTTATCTACACAGTTCCCCACTTTCGTCCTCACATGTGGGTACGTTTGCACCAAATTCCAATGTGGAATTAGGATACTTTCTTACTTTGCAAAAAGTATGAATACAAAAGAAGTGTTCCAAGAGAAACTCCACAAACCATAACCGTTTGATGTTAATTCAACCCCTTTTCTTCTTTTGATCTTCAACAAGATCAAGCACACAATAGGTTGCTAACTGACTATCTAGATCTTGCTACTCCTTTGTATTCTTTATCACCAAAGCTTTCCCGCACCATCAATTGCAACTATTGCAACACAAGATTTTAATTTGATTCGCCGTTCTCTCTCTACTTCCTTTGTTTTCTTTATTTGCAAAGGATACTTTGTGTTCTTTATCTCCAAACTTCTTCACTTGGCCGCAATCCTCTTTTAAATGTCTTACAGCAAAACCCCCAAATCAACCAATGATCTTGGAGGACAAACCCGCGATTTTTTTGGATGAAGACCCCTACAAATCTCAACCCAATATTCTCGTCTACACAAGAACCTAATTGGATGTTATCAAACCTCTTCTATATGGCACCCCAACAAAAGATCATTACAATGGAATGTTAGTGTGTATGCATATATTGTAGGTTAAATATGAAGAGTAAATGTAGCCTAATTTTATGGAATCATCAAGTTGGAATGATGCATGAATTATATATTTATAGTTGGGCTCTTTTTAGGTAAAAGAGGGAAGTTTCAGAATGATAAAATTATGAAAAAATGACCCACAAAATAGTATGTGTCGACTTGAAAAGGTTATGTGCCGACACATGAAAAATAGTGGCTAAAAGCTTTAATAATGCACTACATGTGTTGGTGCATAAATCATATGTGTCGACCTACGTGCTTGTGTTTTAAAGCAGAAACGCTGAAGGATTTAATAATGCAGTACATGTGTCGACCTATAAATCGTATATGTTGACCTATACTGAAACCTTTAAGAAAATGCAGAAATGCTGAATATATGTGTCGACGCATACAAATTTAAGGTCGTCGCATATATGCTGATTTTATGAAAAAAATGATTTTCATGATTGGATCGTTGGTGAGATCTAAGCTCCTTAGCTTGTGCGATACCACTATTGCCATCATAATAAAGATCAATGGGATCCTTAATGCTATGAACTATGCAAAGTTTATAATGAAGTTCCTTATCTAAACAGTTTCCTTAGTTTCATTAAGGCAACAATATACTCGTCTTTGGTTGTAGAATCAACAACTGTATTCAGCTTTGAACTTTTCAAGATCACTGCGCCATCAGTTAAGCAAGACACATAATTAGATTTGAGTAATATGTCATCTATATATAATATCAGAATGGCAATCATGCTCCCACTAACCTTCTTGTAGACACAAGACTCATTTTGATCCATGAGTAATACATCACCTTGATCAGTTACGAGATAACCATATCTCTCAGGTTGGTGATATATCCTCTTTGATCTATGCTAGTCTTGTTCTACTTAAGCATGTTTCTCTTCCACAACTACTTGTGTTTCCTTATCTAGTTCCTTATAGGTGAATCACTGCTTTTGTGATTCTTGAATTTCTTTAAGCTATACTTTCCTCCCACTGATTCCTTTGGAAATAAAGTCCCTTTCAAATAAAAATCTAGTAAAGCGACCAATACTTTGTCCCATGAGGATTGTAGAATTAATATCCTCTTATTTCTTTAGGATACCCCATAAATAAGAATTTGTCATATTGGGCTCAAGTTTAGTTGAAATTGTTGTTTCATATAAACTTCACAAACCCACATCTTCATGTAAGACATATGTGGTTTCTTACCACTCCATATCCATATGGTGTCTTCTCAACCTTTTTGGATGGAACATGGTTAAGTGTGTAAGCTGCTGTCAACAGTGCATGCCCCTAAAAGAAGTTTGGAAGATCGGAGTGACTCATCATGGATCAGACCATGTGTAACATGGTTAGATTTTTTCTCTCAAATATACCATTCAATTATGGTGTTCCAGGAGGAGTAAGTTGGGATAAAATCCCACTCTTTTATATGGTCATCAAACTCTAGGTTTAAATATTCATCACCTTGATCTGATCGAAGAACTTTAATATTATTTCCTAGTTGGTTTTGTACTTCATTCTTAAATTCCTTTAACTTTTCAAAGGACTCAGATTTTTGTTTCATTAAATACACATAACCATATCTACTGAAATCATCAGTAAATGTGATGAAGTATTGAAAACGTCTTCTGGCTGGTATGTTCAATGGTCCACATACATCAGTATGTATGAGGGGAAAAATAACATGAACCCTTTCACATTTTCTTGTGAATGGGAACTTTTTAATCTTTCCAATTAAACAATATATGCATGTCTCATACGATTCATAATTAAAAGAAGCCAAAACCATCTTTATGGAGTTTGGAGATATGCTTCTCATTTATGTGGCGTAATCGATAATATGTAACTTGGATTTAACTTATAAGGTTTAATCCTTTTTGTATTAATGTTATAAATTGGAATTTCAATATCAAGGGTATTGTACCCAAAAAATTTCCCTCCCTTTTCTCAAGACATTACTCACAAAGATCTTGAATGGCTCAAGCTTTCACCAGTATTGATTAGATCAAACCACCTCCTAAGCATTGAGACCCCAAATTAGGGTTTTGATTTTCACAAGGAAAATTGGACTTCTAATGCCTCAAATGATTTTCATGGTTCATTATAGACCTCAAAGATTACACATGCCAAGTTTCAAGTCTTGGATCACAATTTTGCTCAGTCAATTGATGAGATGACTGAAAATCAGTTGTATTGGGTAAAAAGTCAATTGTGGGCAACCTACAGTCAAACTTCAAGATTTTTGGCTGATATCGATATTTTGAAGTCATATTCATCAAATGATCAAGGTTTTATCACAATTCCTCAAGAAAAGCATTCAAATCATCAAAAGGGGGCAAAATGGTCAAAATTAGGGTTTTGACTGAGAATGATTGATTTTTGACTTTTGACCTAATACATGACCTAATGACTTGAAACATAATCTTGAGGATTCAAGAACATTATGTTGACCTAATTTCATGATTCAAATCATTTCTCAAGATCAAACAATTGATAGTTGAAATTTGATCAACTGATGAAAAAGTCAATTGTTACACAAAAAGTCAAACTTTGAATTTTTGGTCAAAATTGAGTTTCAAAGATCAAGATTCATCAAGATATTCAAAAATATGAAGCTTGAACATCAAGAATCAAGAAAGTCAAAAGTCCACAAAAAAAAGTCAAACTTTTCAATTCTTAAAAAATTTTCTAAATGTTTTAACCTTAATAATTTCACTATATCATGAAAATTTGTCACCAAGATGCAAGATGATTCAAAGAAAACTTTCAACATTAAAGTTATAGATCTTGATGATATCTACAAATTTTATTTACTGATAGAGTCATAAAAATTCTTGGATTTTGAATTATAAGCTCATGAAGTCATGACATTTTTCAAAAAACACTTAGTGAAATTTTCACCTAGTTTAGCCAGATTTTTGTCCCAACTTCTTGGCCATTTTTCACATAGTTCCAATTTGATTTATCCAAAGTGGACAACATGATAGTTGTACACAATGTTTCAAACTTTCCAAAATGTCATAGAACTTGGAGAGATCATGTTTGAGCTAAGAGAATCGAAGGCAAGAAGTTGAGCATTCATTCTTGAATTACAAGTCTTGTTTAGGATGAACACTTGACCAAATCTTTAACCATGTTGTATAATCTTGATTTACAGTACTTCTAACTTGCAATTCACTCCATAATTAATTTATTTCATAACTGTTAGAGCTTTAATCCAAGCATTTGATCCATTGTCCGTGAGATTAATCCATTTTTGGAACAAAGTAACATTGCCATTCTTGTAAAGTTGCTTTAATCATAAAGTCAACTTGTGTTGAGCCTCTAACTTGTTTGTTCTGAACACACTCAACATACAAGATAAGCATGTTTAAAGTTCCTAACCACTTTAGATAGCCTTGTACTATGCATTGAAACTATGTTTGTCAAGCTTGCTTTAAAAACAAGTCAAATGACCATAACATGTGATCTTGTGATTCTGACCATCTCAAGTCCTCAAACCTTTTCCTATAAATTGAGACATTGTTTATAAGCCAAGGAAAGAATTGACAAGCCCTAAAACTCTCCCAAACTCCCTCAAACTTAGAATTGCATCAAAACTTCATTTTTGTGCCATTTCTGACCTCACACCTCAAACTCTCATTTCACTCGTGCGTTGTACCTCAAAATAAATCACAAAGCATATATATATAATTTAGAACCTAACCAAACACCGGTTACACGACAGTAACACCTCCATTACCATTATCCATTTTCAAAAACATCATCTTGTACATTGACTTCTCTAGAACAATATATCCACTCTCAATCCAAAGTAAGCATTGCAATAGCTTCCTGGAGGTTCAGTGAAGCTAACCAGATCATTACAACACCTTGAAGAGTGCTCAAACTCAAAACATGATCTCTATTTACAAGGTGAGTTTTCTGAATTTCTAACTCTTCATACAAGCATCATTTGGCTTTGATTTTAAAAGATAAAATGTAGACATCATAGCCCTGAAAGTAACCATGTCGTTAGATTTAATTTATATTGCCTGAGTGATTTGAATTTTGAGTTTGAACTTTCTAAAAAAATTAGGTCAGATTTGGTACCAAGAAAAATTCGTGTTCATCTTTAATCCATAGTTTAAGTTAATTACATATTTGAAATCATAGTGAAATTTCTAACAAGTTTGATGTTTACAATTTCTGAAATGGTTGAGAAATGAGCAAGATACGTAATTCAAATTTGTTGTTCTGGTCATGGCGCGAGGAAGAAGATGAAGTGCACAGTCAGGAGCACGTTTATAATATAATGTGATAGTTTTGTATAAATCAACAGATGTATCACCATCCCAGTGGTTAAAGCGCGCTCCTATGACCTTTGTGACCTGGGTTTGAGACCCAGCGCCACATTTTGTTATTTTTCCTAACATTTTCCTTGTTTCACTTTATGCCAGCGCGCTTGGGCCTCTCATGGTTTGGGCCTTTGTTTGTTTTTGTTGAACATCAACCCTTGTTTCTTAATAGCAGCGCATGCCCAAACATCTTTATTTTATTTTATTTTATTTTTTGATTTCAAACAAACAGACATTGGGCCTAAACCAAAAAACGTTTTTTCTTTCAAACCTCCCTGTCTTCTTTTGAAACTCCCTGACCCAACTTTTATGTTTTAGTTTATTTACTTTTCTTTAATTATTTATTTTTAATAAAAATCCCAAAAATACATTTTTCTTAAATAATTATATTTTCCCTTTTTTATTATATTTTTATCATATAGGCAAAAAATAATAAAAATATTTCCTTAAACTATTTAATTTCTTTTTTAAACTAATTTAGACTTAGGTTATTTTTATTTATATCTTCTTTTAATTAATTTATACTTTAGGTTTATTTAAACTTCTTGCAAATAATTAGTTTAATTAGATTAAATTAAAATCCTTTTTCATCAAAAACTCAAATAAAAATTGATTTTCATTTCACTTTTCATTACCTTTACATTTTTGTAAATTTTATTATTTTTGCATTGTAATTTATGTAACTATCAAAGCCTTGTAATAGTAATTAGGTTTACTTTACTTGTCATCCCCATTTGTAATTTATATCCCCCATCCCCTAACGTGATGTAATAGCATAGGATATTTAAATTCCGCAATTTATCGCTTTCCATATTATTGCCAGTAATTAGGGTTTGTATGGAAAGACTTAAAACCAAACAATAGACAACCCTAATTCAAGATAAAATAATTGAAAACAATACACTTTGCACACATACACCTCCAGGGTTAACCCACACTTGTTGCCTTATATTACCACAGTCATGTCCCTCGAATGAGGGATACTTTAGACAAGATCTTCGGTTACAAGATCGTAGTCCCTCGATGACCCTTTGATGTTGCCTTCGGTAAACGATCTTAGTCCCTTACAAAAAATTGCTAAGGTATCCTACAATGTTGCCTTCTATGATTATACCATGACCCACGCCTGTCCCTTCACATTTGTGATACGGTGGAAGAACTGACTTGAAGTTTTACGTTTTGTTCGCACTTTTGCGGTTAGCAAGAGTCGCCACCGACTTTTCTTTTATCCAAAAGGAAAGGTAAAAAAGCACAGGAAAGACCTTTCGAGATTATTTCTCGGGTTCGGGGGGTAGATTATGAAAAGGGAAGGTATTAGAACCCTTTTCATCCATGGTTTTCCATGGGCTCTTAGTTACTCGTTTAGATCACTTGCTTTCATTTGATTGTGTTCTTGTGGTGTGGGCTTTGAAAGTATTTTGAAAAAAATCTCTTTGTAATGGTTCTCGTCTCTATAAGAACGTATATAAAGTTTTGTTTCGAAAAGTAGTTCAAAGATGTGTTTGTGAATCGTGTTTCGAAAAGTGTTTTGAAAAGAGGTTTTGCAATGGTTCTCGTATCTATAAGAACGTATACACAACATTTTGTCTTTTGAAAGTGTTTTGAAATGGAGGTATAGGTGTAAAAAGTTTTGTCGTGAGCAAGCGAGTAACTAAGAGCGAATCTATCTACTCGAAAGGTCTTAAATTGTTCTTTTCTTCTTCCTTTTAATGGTGCTATCTTACCATTGACTTGGTAAGAAGCCCCATCATTGGATGTAAAGGGACATGCACAGATCAATTTTACAATCATTGAAGGCAAATTGTGAGACGCTCTAGCAATTTTTGTAAGGGACGAGATCGTTTTAATCGAAGGCAACATTGAGGGTCATTGAGGGGCTATGATCTTTTTTTATCGAAGGGTCATTGCTAGAATGTCTCATATTCGAGGGACATGATTGTATTTCCGAGGCAACAAGCGAGGTTACCCTAGAGGTGCGCATGTGAAAAAGTGTGTTGGTTTCAAGTTATTTATTCTTGGATTAGGTCATCTAGCGATTGATTTTTGGATCTTGCCATACACGCCTAATTACTATACAGTATATAGAAAGCAATAATTTGCGGGAATTAAAATTCTAAGCTATTACAGAATGCTCGGGACTGGGGGTACAATTGTTACAAATGGGGATGAATCAAATGAGATAGCAAAATCCAAATATCAATCAATACAACCAAATCGAATTTTTGAGCGATTTAATATAAAGCTATGGCAATTTATAAAATCAACAAAGTATGAAATGAAATGTATTTACTTGAAAAGAGAAAAATAAAAACCTATTCTAAAAATAAATTGATTTAAATTAAAAATCTTTATTATTATTTTTTGTATTTTTATTAATTATGTAAATTTAAAGAAAAGAAACTAAAATAAATTATTGTTTTTTTGGTGTTTTATCATATCAATTTAAAATAAAATTAAATAAAAAAACAAAATGATAAAAAAATTAACTTACAAAAACTTAAATCAATTTAATAAAATACTTTAAGTTATGTTAGTAATTTGTTAACAAATAAAAATAAGAAGAAGAAAAAATTAAAAAAAAAAAGAAATAAAATGGGCTTAGGAGATTGACTTAGGGTGAGGCCCAAAAGATAGTAGTTGTTATTGCTGGAAAAAAACAAGGCCATATGGGGGGGTGAATTAGCAAAGCGTGGGCTTAAGAAGTTTGAACAAGACAGGCCCAATGTACTAAAACTGTTTAATCTGTTTGATTAAGGGTGGAAACACAATTAGGGTTCTTGGAACCCTTTTGTGCTTCACAGCGGCGTCGTTCTCACCTTCTCTCATTCATCTCTTCCAACTTTTGTTCATCTTTCCATCTCTGTTACTATCTCACCGATCGCCTCTTCCTAATCTCACCATGATTTGCGTTTTCTTTGAAACCCTAAATTTTGAAATGAATTTGTCTAAGGGGTTCACAATCGGTTTATCTGATCCTCCCTCTACCCTCTGTTGCCGGAGCATCGTCTCTCATGCTTCCTAACCAAGCTCTAAAGGTTTTGTTCTTGAAAGGTATGGTTTTGTGGTTATTAAAGCTTTGAACGATTTTGTTATTTGTTTTGTCTTGTTACGTTTTTCTGTGTTAATCGAACTTTGTTTATCCATTGAGATATAGGAAATAGGTCATAAGGAAGGTGAAGAAGCCATACTTGTTTGGGAGTTTTTATGTGAAATGGATGGGAATGGTGAGACGATGATGATGCTCCTTGATGGCGAGAGCTTGCGAGGGAGGAGATGAAGATTGAAGGCGCGCTTCTGGTAACCTTCTTCTGTATTCTGCGTTTGAATGATGATGATGTTGTGCTTCTGGGTTTTGTGATTTTTGTGAGTTTGCTACTATTTTGTGAATTTGAAAATGATTCTAGGTTTTTTTTGAAAAGGTACTATTATGTTTTGAGTTACAGGTTGTTTGTTGCAAGTTTTTGATCTTGTTTTTTGTTATGGATTTTTGGAATGTTGGTATTTCAACAGGTTTGATGAGTTTAGCCCTGTTACAGTTTTGGTTTGAGGAGTTTTTTTCTTCTGGTTTTTGATTTGTATGTTGGTTTACAGTTTTTGGAGGTTTGATGGTTTTGAGATGGTTTGAGGTTTAGAGATTTGGTTTGAACTGTTTTACAGGTTCTGGTTGAGTATGTCTTTCTGGTTTTTGATTTGTATGTTTAATAGGTTTAGTTTGATGGTTTTAGGATTGGAAGGTTGTGGATTTTTTGTTTGAACTGTTGGCTTTGTAACAGTTTGGCCTTGAAAGGTTTTTGATTGATGGAAGTTTGAAGGTTGGTTTGAATTGTTTGTCAGTTTTGATGCTTTTGACAGTTCTTGGACTTTTTGAGTTTGAAAATGGTTTGAGGTTTTTCTGAGGCTTTTGCTTTGTTACAGTTTTTGGAGGTTGATATTTGCTTGGTATATTTGTTGATGAGTTGCAGGTTTGTGACTTGTTTTGAAAATGGTTGGTGATTTTTGACAGTTTGAAGGTTACAGTTTGGGATATTTTTCTGTTTCTTTTTGTTTTGGGTTGGGTTGATGATGGTTTTGTTGTTTTGGATTTGCTAGCTTATTCAAAAAGGGGGGAAAACCATCATATTTTGAATACTTTGGCATATTGTTCTTATGCTCTTTTTGTTGCAGTTTTTGTTTTCTAGCAACTTCTATGCAATTGTTCCAATCAAGGCAGCAGGGCTATGCATCCCTAGGTGACTTCTTTCCTCTCTTCTCTCTCAATGACCCTAAGAGTCAATTGCTCTTTTTCCTTTTTCTGAAAAGTTTGCAAATAAATGGTAAATGATGAAATGGCTTATTGAACAATCCTCTTGCATGTTTGACTTAGTTTGTCATATTGCTATACTTTCTTTGCTGCCTGCTGTCTAGTTTATGCTGTTTGTTGCAAATTTTGTTTGGCTCAATTTGCGCCTTTGTTTGGCTCAATTTTCGCCTTTGTTTGTTGCCTAGCTTGTGCAGCTTGCTTGCATTCAGTTTGTATTATTCTGTTTGTTTGGATAAGTTTGCTGTATTTGTTATTTCTTCTTTTTGTGAACCAAGAGGAACAATTCTCTTGTGATTTGCAAATAGAGAAAATGTGATGAATTAAAAATAGCCTTCTGATTCCAAATTGCAAACTTTAATGATGAATAACATTCTTTCTTTTTAAAATTCTTGCCCATGCCCAAATAATTATACTAACTATTTTTCTGTCTTTCATTTTCATGTGAGCACAATGGAGAGGGCAAAGCAGGGGAAGCAAGAGAACCTCAGTCAACCTTAGGCATAGATTCATTTTCTTTTCTTTGTAATTTAGAGAGAAACATTCTTGTATTGTAACCGATAGTTGTACTAATTTATTTTCAAATACGATAAGTTGTTAAACCTAAAGTATTTAAATAATAAATTGTTTTGTAACAACGTTTGAAATAAATGGAGAAAGTCTTATGAAATATTCTGGTGTTAATTGAAATCCTTTACTGTCAAGAACTTGTAATTTTCTCTTCGCATCTTCACTGATTCTTAAAGATTCCTAATCAAGATAATTGAAACTGCATTCCAATCTGATAATTTAATTGCAATAATTCTGTAATCTCGCAACTGCATTCCAAACAAACACGCACTGTCTATTCCATTTCCTACACAAGCAAATTTTTTAAAAGAAACAAATCATCTGGTTTACCTGGATTAAACGATCATGACAGTCTTAAATTCCATCTCTTGTCCCAAACAACCATGCCTTGAGAACACACACTATCCTTTCAGTAAACTTGAGAAAGAATGAAAACATGTGAAATCCAATTAGATCTTTGAGAATTCATTTCTTTTGAGAATTGCAAGAAAAACCTTAATTGCTGGTTTACTGCCACAGGAGAAAATTTGTCTGATCGATTCCTGAGCCAACTTGAATATCTGAGAAACCCTAGAGTTGTGTCTTCTTATGAAAAATGGGAGGGCAAATTTTGGGGTACAACAGCTGCCCCTGTTCAATCTTCTTGAACCTGAAGATTTAGATTGGCGAGTTTTGCCGTTCGTGACTCGAAGGTAAAAGATGATTGGACATTAGAGTTCCCATAAATTTGCACTCGGCAAAGGTGTAACTGAGGAAATGGGCTTAAAGATGCCATTTGGAGAGTATGTTAGAATGTTGTTGGAGATGGGCTTGTAGATGCCATCCAAGAATGTTTGTTGTAAATCAAAAGAATAAGCATCAGAATGGTGTCCGTATTTGGAACGTATCTGAACTGTATCTGTACTTGAATCTGAATAAGCGACAGAATGGCTTCTGTGTCTGGAGCGTAGTTGTACTGTATCTGAAGGATGAACCTAAATAAGCGACATAATGGCTTCCGTGTCTGGAGCGTATCTGTACTATATCGGTATTCGAATCTGAATAAATGACAGAATGACTTCCGTGTCTGGAGTGTATATGTATTGTATCTTGAAATTGAGATCTGAATGAGTAACAGAATGACAACCGTGTCTGGAACGTATCTGAACTGTATCTGAAGTTGAATGAGTATCAGAATGGTGTCCATGTCTAGGGCGTATCTGTACTGTATCTGAAGGCTGAATCTGAATGAGTATCAGAATGGCGTCCGTATCTGGAGCGCATTCGTATTGTATCTGAAATATTTGAATATTTGTTAAATATAGTTGTTAATCTTATCCTGAAAAGGGTAAAATGTTAGCTGAAACACAAAGTTATGTTGCATGAAATGTATGATGCAATAAATGTGTTTTATCCATGTTTATGATGTAATGTATGCGCATGTAAGCTGATTTGCTGTATTGCTGAGGAAATTAAATCCTTGACTGCTGCCGGGGAAAATAAATCCTTGAATGCTGCCGTGGAAAATAAATCCTTGACTGCTGAGGATTCCATTGTGAGAGTAATGCCAAATACTTCTTGAGGAATCTGCTTGAGGAATTCAGAGAAATTTAATGACTTCTACTGGGGATTGTTGACGGGAGTCTTCGTTCTGTCGAGAAGCAGTAAAAACTGTATGGGGAAAAAGTTTATCCTATAGTGAAAACTCTGTGGGGAAAAGCTTACATCCACTGGGGAGTTCAGGAGTTTGGGTTGTATGTCAATCTACTGGGGAGTTACCCTAGGTTAGGGAGAAACAAAAGTTAACCGTTATCTGGTTGATTTTCAAGCTTCAAGATAACTTGCTAGGGAAACCTGGAGAAACTGGATGATTTCCGCTGTGGGTTGATAGTTTGAAGTTTCGGCTCCACTGGGGATTGGTAGTTGGTAGTTTTGGCTCCGCTGGGGATCTTAATGACATGCTGATTTGATTGTGTATGGAAATGGGCTTAAAGATGCCATTTGGAGAAATAGAGGAGAATCGTCGGAGATGGGCTTATAGATGCCATCCAAAGGTGATTGTTGAAGGAAAGTTTGAACTGGATCTGAACAGAGAATGAATCAGAATAAACCGTTGAGGGATTTATCTGTTGAGATTTTATCTGAATCAGTAAAAATCTGGAGACGAATCAGAATAAACCGTTGAGAGATTTTATCTGAACCAGTAAGAAAGTCTTAGAAATGAATCAGAATAAACCGTTGAGAGATTTATCTGAAACAGTAAAAATCTGGAAATGAATCAGAATAAACCGTTGAGAGATTTATCTGAAACAGTAAAAATCTAGAAATGAATCAGAATAAATCATTGAGAGATTTATCTGAAACAGTAAAAATCTGGAAATGGATCAGAATAAATCGTTGAGAGATTTCTCTGAAACAGTAAAAATCTGGAAATGGATCAGAATAAATCGTTGAGAGATTTATCTGAAACAGTAAAAATCTGGAAATGAATCAGAATAAATCGTTGAGAGATTTATATGAAACAATAAAAATCTGGAAATGGATAAGAATAAAGCGTTGAGAGATTTATCTAAAACAGTAAAAATCTGGAAATGGATCAGAATAAATCGTTGGGAGATTTATCTGAACCAGTAAAAATCTTGAGATGAATCAGAATAAATCGTTGAGAGATTTATCTCAAACAACAAAATCTGGAAATGAATCAGAATAAACCGTTGAGAGATTTATCTAAAACAGTAAAAATCTGGAAATGAATCAGAATAATCCATTGAGAGATTTTATCTGAACCAAAAAAATCTGGAAATGAATTAGAATAAACCGTTTGGAGATTTATCTAAACCAACAAAATCTTGAGATGAATAAGAATAAACTGTTGAGAGATTTATCTGAAACAGCAAAATCTTGGAATATCTTCAACTGGAATAAGAATCTGAGAGATCTTAGTGTCAATCTGACTGAACCAGAGAAGGTCTTGAATTAACTTTTACTGGAGAAGAATCAGAAAAATCTTAGAATCGATTTCACTGAACCAGACGAATTTCTTGGAATATCTTCAATTGGAATAAGAATCAGGGAGATCTTAGTGTCAATCTGACTGAACCAGAGAAGGTCTTGAATTAACTTTGACTGGATAAGAATCAGAAAAATCTTAGAATCGATTTAACTTAACCAGACGAAAGTCTTGGAATATCTTCAACTGGAATAAGAATCAGGGAGATCTTAGTGTTGATCTGACTGAACCAGAGAAGGTCTTGAATTAACTTTGACTGGATAAGAATCAGAAAAATCTTAGAATCGATTTAACTGAACCAGACGAAAGTCTTAGAATATCTTCAACTAGAATAAGAATCAGGGAGATCTTAGTGTCGATCTGAATGAACCAGAGAAGGTCTTGAATTAACTTTGACAGGATAAGAATCAGAAAAATCTTAGAATCGATTTAACTTAACCAGACGAAAGTCTTGGAATATCTTCAACTGGAATAAGAATGAAGGAGATCTTAGTGTCGATCTGACTGAACTAGAGAAGGTCTTGAATTAACTTTGACTGGATAAGAATCAGAAAAATCTTAGAATCAATTTCACTGAACCAGACGAAAGTCTTGGAATATCTTCAACTGGAATAAGAATCAGGGAGATCTTAGTGTCGATCTGACTGAACCAGAGAAGGTCTTGAATTAACTTTGACTGGATCAGAATCAGAAAAATCTTAGAATCGATTTCACTGAACCAGACGAAAGTCTTGGAATATATTCAACTGGAATAAGAATCAGGGAGATCTTAGTGTCGATATGACTGAACCAGAGAAGGTCTTGAATTAACTTTGACTGGATAAGAATCAGAAAAATCTTAGAATCGATTTAACTGAACCAGACGAAAGTCTTGGAATATCTTCAACTAGAATAAGAATCAGGGAGATCTTAGTGTCGATCTGACTGAACTAGAGATGGTCTTGAATTAACTTTGACTGGATAAGAATCAGAAAAATCATAGAATCAAATTGATTTATAGAAATATCCTCCGCGGCGTGAGTTGAACTTAGTAACTTCATCAAAAAGTCTCAGTGTGCTTCAAAGTTGATGAGTAGTGAGAGTATGGAGATTTTCGCTGGAGTTTGGTGAAGCTGATCCACCACTCTGTACTCACTTCTTTTGATTATTTTCCTAAACTCTTATGCCTCTTGATCAGTAAAGTTTTTGCTTGGAGGTTTTGTTTCTTGACTTGTATCAACCGCTGCTTTTCCCTTGTCCTTTGTTGGAGTCTCATCTTTCTTCTTTGATGGTTCAGCTCCAAAAATTCGACCACTTCGGGTCATACCCCTTGTCCCTGGTATATTTGAAATTCCAGGTCCCTGACTTGGTGAGGGCTCATTTTCTTGCTTCACTCCATTAATGTACACGGCTGAGTCATAACTCCATGGCACTGCCTTGTTATTTTCATAAGGGATGGGTGACGGTACCTTAATTACCACTATGGCCTTTGGAATTGTTGATATCAAGAGAGCCTTCTTGGGTGCCACTCCTATGGTCTCTGTTGATTCTTCCCATGGGATCACTAGAGTTTTCTTGTTAAGATTTGGGCCTTGGCAGGGGATTACTAGTGGCTTTTTCCCTTCAATCACGGCTATATATTTTTCTTCATGGTATTGTCCGAATTAGACTATCCCCTGGTCCACTAGCTTTTGCAGAGTTCTTTCAAATGCTTAATTATGCTCTAACAAGAACCTAGATTCAAACAGATATTCCTTCAACACGTTAATTGGGGTTTTTGCTTTTCTGATTTCCCCAAGGTCAGTGACTACTTCAATTGCATTTATTGTTGGCCCACCATGCAGAGACATATGTTTTGATTTAATGATAGGTTTCTCAAAAGTAATGTCCTGAGATTCCAACAAATCTTGCACCTTGTGTTTGAATGCCCAACATTGCTCTATGGTGTGCCCCAAAGTGTTATCATGGTATTCACATCTAGCATCGGCATTGTATCTTCGCGGGAGTGGCCCGATTGGAGGAGTTAGAGGCTTGATTTCCACCAATGATGCCTTAACAAAGTGTTTTAATAACTAGCTAGGTGGCATGGGGAGTGGATTAAAATTTCTTGGTGGCCTTCTAAACCTGTTTTACTGATGCCCTTGTGGGATCATTAGTGGTTGTGGTTCCCTTTGTTGTGAGGCTACAACATTGATTTCTCCCTCTTTTCTCTTTGGGAAGTTTGAAGCTGGCTGTTTTGAATTATAGGGAGTATTTGATGGTCCACCTAATATCTTTCCATTTTTTAGTCCAGTCTCAATTCTTCTCCATAGTCACTAGATCTGAGAATCCCGACGAGATACTTCGCACCATTTTCTCATGATACAACCCTTGCAAAGTTCCCATGAACATGTCTACTAACTCCTTTTCCAACATCGATGGTTGCATACGAGATGCCATTTCCCTCCATCTCTGAGCATACTCTTTGAAGGAATCTTCTTTCTTTTAGGACAGATTCTAGAGTTGCATACGGGTAGGCGCCATGTCCAGATTATATTTGTAATGCTTTCGGAAAGCATTAGCAAGATCTTCCCCGGTTCGAATATGTGTTCACTCCAATTGCATATACCAGTCTGAAGACGCACCTCTCAGGCTATCTTGAAAATAGTGAATCGTTAGCTTCTAATCATGGGCATGGGCATGCATCTTTCTGCAATACATGCGCAAATGATTTCTTGGACAGGTGAGCCCTTTGTATTTTTCAAAGTCAGGTACTTTGAATTTTTCCGGAATTACCACATCAGGAACTAGACCCATTTCAAGAGCGTCTACTTCGAAGGCATCAAAACCCTCAATGGCTTTTAATATTTCCTCCAGAGCTTTGTACTACTTCATTACTAGTGGATTATCAACAACATGAGTACCAGTCGTCTTTAATGGTGCTTGGTTGGCATCCTCTGGGTCGTGGTCTCCGTATTGCAAGTCTAAGTAGGTGTCTGCATTATTGGTTGGAATCTGTAAGGTATGTGATGCCCCTGATTTTGGTGGCGGTGAGACAAACCCTTCAGTTTCAACTTCTTGTTGGGCCATGACAGACTTTTAGAGTCCGGCTTCTGGCTCTTTCCTTAGTTGGTGACCGCTTGATGCACCAATCGTTTGGGCTACTTGTTTGAAAGCTACCCTGGGAATCTGGTCTTGCCTGTCAATGATGTTCTTTAACTCTAGGAGAACTTGAGTCAGATCTCCTTTCATTGAAGTTACATCCCCCTTTACTTGGTCGAGATCCTCCTTGAATGCAGCCTGAGTTTCCTCAATTTGCTCCATTACTTTTTGTTGATAGGCCCTTGTTTGATATGGAGGCCAAGGAGGTGGATATCTTCTTCTACCAATGGCTTAACTGGAGAGATTTTATTTTTTGAGAAAAAAAAGGAGATAATTTTTGATATGATACACGGGTGTTTATGAATGTATGCGTGCGATTGAATATGTATGAATATGAAATGGTTACTTGTTTTAAATTTCTTATTCATTTGGGTATGTATTTGTCTTTTGCTTATTATTTTACTTGGTGACTATCTTTAAAATAGATACGCAAACGAGATATGGAAACAAAATTCCTTTATCGAAGGTAACATATTTCAGATATTGAAAAATATTACAATCTTAAACCAAAACTTGTTTGCATAAACATAAAGGGAAATAAATCTCCTAGGCGCGCTTGCGGATGTGTGCTCTAAAACCATCAACCATTGTTCGGCAAAGCTGGAGAAAGTCTTCAATGTCCTTTGGAAGAGGGACCATTACACTTTCTGCATCTATCAAACTTCGAGGGATATCCTCAATGAGGTTGTTGGCTAAGAAGGCAAGCTTTTCATGTTTGTCTTTATAATACCGGTATTCTTGATAAATATGTGGGATTATTTTATGGTTATCTCTCCCTGCTTGGGAGATCTTGGTATACTGCTCTTCCCAATACATATTTTCACCCCTCATTTCCGTATAAGGTCTCTGCTGAATAAGGAAATCCTTTTGGAGGCCCTGTAGCTCTAGACACACATGCTCATATTCTTGAGTTCTCTGAGTTAGGAGTCTTTATTCCTCTATCCTTTCAAGGCGTGCTTTGACCTCTAATTCTTAGCTGTCTTGAAGTTCAGTGGTGAGGTACCTTACTTGTTCTTCTTGATCTAAGGAAGCTTGCGCCAAACTATAGATTTGGGATCTCAGAGTTTTCTCTAGCACCTTTTTGTCATGTGTTGCCTTTTCATACCACCTGGTTAACCTTCCGATTTCAGTAGCAGCCTCCTCTAACTTTTGGTTGTGGGAATCTAGGTTGAATGTCTCACTCAACAGCCCTTTAGTTGTACGCTTCCGTTTGATACTCTCTTTCTCCAATGCCTTTTGATCTCTCTCAATTTGTTCATCCTTTGACTCTAGTATGAGCTGCATCTTCTTATTCTCTTTGGTCAGATTGAGAAGGTTGAGTTCTAGCTCTTCTTTTTCCCTTTGAGCTTGCTTTAGGGTGCTCTTCAGATTGTCGACTTCTTCCAAGGATATAGGCATAATCTCTGGGACCTCTGACTTATTTTCTGGATCTATATCAAATGGAAGCTTGATTATTTGTGCCCTATCTCGGACCCATCTGGTGTAGGGTTCTCTCGCTATGGCATTCTTTATTTCGGCTTTCCTTTTGTTAACCTTGTTCCAAGCCCAGATAACCTTGTTGAGCAACCCTTGGTCTTCTATACCCATGTCATGTATGATCAATGGTTGGAGTTGTTCGTCCGATGGTCCATCTTCTAAAGGATACCCTAATTGTCGTAGGGCCAAAGTAGGGTTGTAATTAATACAACCTCGAGATCCGATCAACGGGACATTAGGAAAGTCCCCACAACTAATAGTGATGTCACCAATATCTAGCTTACATACCATAATACCGAGTTTGCAGTGAGAGAGCTTAATTTCTATGGCCACTCGCGTCTGGTCAAGTTTGGAATCATATAGTCTTCTTTGTAAAGATGAGTCATCAACCAAGTATATAGAAGTGGAATGCAACAATTTAGCGTGCCTTTTCTCTTTTCGTACATCGTATGCAAGGTGTAATAAATCTCAGCAAGCAAAGCGGGAGTTGGATCCGTACTAAAGACTTTCACACCCCAGAATATGCTAATGGCCGCAGGGTCAATATAGTCCACAGTCCGAGGAAATAAAATTACACCAAATACCAGTAGCCCTAAACAATCGACACAAGATTCCCATTCTTTATAATTAGCAAATTCGAGTGCCTTAGCTTCCACGTATATCCTTTTGATTCCTTGTATCAGACCTTCTCTTTGGTAATTTTGTATTAACCAAAGGTAGGGGATCCCTAAGCCTTTTTCCAAAACTTTGACTTCAACAGTTTGTCCGATACCTACATAGGCATTCTCTTTGGAAAAATTCAGAATTCTATCAAATTCTTCTAGAGCCGGTGCTAGCTGGAAGTCTTGGAAAGTAAAACATCTCAGTGGAGGGTCGTAAAACTGAATGAGGGCAGAAACAACATCCATTTGAACCTCTACTCTGGTCATTTCAAGGGTATCCCCATAGCCGTGAGCGTACATCTTCAGAGCTCTCTCAAATAATTTCCCCTTTATAGTTTTGATTTCAGAAATGTTGGGCTGGAAGGCATTGATGCTGACAAGTTGTTTCCCTCTGGTATCCATTTTTTAAAGACAACCACCGAGATCTTGATTTTATTATTATTTTTTATACCCTGTGAATAAGGCAAAGAAACGGGTGACAAATATATGAGACGTATGATGAATATATGAGATGTATGAATGCATAGATGTAAGGTTGAGTGACGAGATTTTTGTGATAAGTACCCTTAGAAGGTAGGCTCCTTAATTTTGACCTACAGTTGGTTTACCCTCCCAAAAGGTGGCTTCCTTAAGGATGTCATGAATAACACCATAGGGAAAAGGCACAAGGGCCTCCCTTAGGTGGAGCCTCTTTACAGACCGAAACTTTCATCTCAAAGTCGTGAAAGGTCTCGTCATGAGATTTTAGGTTAAGGCCGTTACAAAGAGTCATGGGTGACCTTCCAAAGTCCTACTCGTCAAGAGGATATCTCTTGATAAGTATTCCTTTTTCGAAAGTTCACCGACTTTAGGCGAAGTCGTCACATCGCAGGGATGATGTACCCCCTAAGTTAATAGATGAACCTTCTTTCTATGGGTTATTGAAATTATTTTGAGAAATAAAAAACCTGCAACGTAGTATATATGATGATAACCAATAGCCAATAATTAAATAAATGCAATGAATAAATGAAATAAATAAATAAATAAATAAAGCAATAAAAATATAAATAAATAAAAAACCCCAAAGCAAAAACCCTAAAACCTAAAGTTGAAGTCCCCAACAGAGTCGCCAGCTGTTGCGACTGGTTTTTAAATCAAGAGTCGCCACTATCAATTTTTATCCTACGGAAGGGCAGCTAATAGGAAACCCTAATTCGCGGATAGAGATTCTAGGTTTCAGACTTCATTATATGAAAGGAAGGTGTTAGACACCTTTCATCTACCTTGTTCATAAGGATACTAGGTTTTAGGTTTAGGTTTGGGTAAAATAGGGTTTTAAATTTTAATTAGGGGAAAGGGTTTAAATATTTTTATAGGGGAACTCTCTACAGTTTTTGATCGTATGCCTATGTATCCTCTTATGAGGAATTAGAGTCCCAATTCGTAGATCGTATGGGGTTGGTGTTTTTTAGGGGTCGCAAACGTACTTTGAATCACCTTGCATTTTGGCCAGGAGTAGTGATTGCGGAGATTTCGACTAAATGCACGATAAGTCAAAACCAGTTTGAAACCCTTTAGCAAAAACAGTTGTTTAGATTAATTTGTTGCTAAAAAAGGTTTGAGATATGTTAGTGTTTTTTAATCGTGTTAATCGCAAAAAAAACTCTTGTTAATGCATGATTAAAAAAGATTCAATGCAAATATATAAGAAAATAATATATGCATTTGAATAAAATAATTTACTTTCATGATATAATAAACAATTATATAAAAATAATAATTAATATCAAGATTAATAATAATAATAATAATAATAATTGCAAAAATAAGTAATTATATAAAAAAATAGAAAATAAATAATAATATGATAATAATAATAATAATAAGATATTGAAATAGAAATTAGATAATTGTATAAAATAAAAAAAAATTAATTAAGACTGGGGGTGTATTATTAGTTCTGTAATAAAAGATGGGGGTGCTAAAATTAGATCAAATTAGGCCCAAAATAGTTCAGACAGGGGGGGGGGGGTGTTTCATTTTAATGTTTAGTAATTCAGGAAATGGGAGGTGCTAAAGGCATTGCGCTTAAGCCCAAAACGCTTAAAAGGGGGCCGCATGGATCCTGTGTAGCGAGGGAGTATGGGTTACCATGTGACTTGGCCAGATGGCCGTTAGATTAAGATTTGATGGATGATGAACGAGAGAGTATACTAGGTATGGCGGGCGCGGTGCATGGGATTGAACAGATACATAACTTTGTTTTTTTTAATTCATTCTTCATTATTTTTTTTTTGTTTTTTTACAGTAACACTATCTTCTACCCCTCTCTTCCTCGCGTCGTAAACCCTTCTTCTTTCTCTCCTCCTAACCCTAACTCTCCTCTACTTCCGGCGGCGGCTATAGAACCACAACCCCACCATCAAAAAACCAAAATAAAAACAATAATAAGGAGCTAAGTATTACCCTATTTCGCAATTGTTCTGATTCTGATTCTTGGGGTGTTTCGATTTGGTGTTGATCCCTAGTTCTTCTTCTCTTTTACAGGTTATGGCGGCGGTGTCAAGCGATTGGAGATGGTGATGAGTTATCGAAGGCAGCTATCAACGGCGATTGTGGTTTCAGACAATGAAACCCCAATCATCCTTCTCTTTGTCAACGATGTTGGCTTGCTGTTGCTTCGAGTTTCTCGTTGGATTCAAGCTTCTTCCCCTTTTGTTCTTCCAGTTCATCCACTCTCTTTTTTTTACTGTAAAATCCTACCCCTCACTGTTAATTTTAGTTAGCTATTTATAGGTTTTTTTTTAGATTTTAGGGTTCTGCCAATTTGTTGAAGAATTTTAGGATTGTTCTTGTTGATTGATTCAGAGAATATTGTAATTGATTTAATTCTGCTTTAATGGATTTTGTTTATCGTAAATTCTAGATTTTGTGTTGTAATTTTGATTTAGTTGTAATTTACGGATTTGATTGCTGATATTTAATTTTCTGTATTGTTATTTCTGGAGATTTGAAATATAGATTTGATTTGTTTTTTTGTAATGATCTCTACGGTAGCTGTAAATGAGCAAAACCATGTGTTAATTCCCTACTGATTGGTACAGTAGTTGTTAGTTGGATTCAGGCTAGCATAATTGTTGTTAGCAAACATGGGCCTACGTTAATAATCTTGTTCAGCCCATTCTACCATGTTTTCTTTTATGTACAACAACGAAACAATTCAACTGGGCTTCACATTATTTGAATTGAGTTGGGCCCGTCTCTGCTTTTTTTTATCCAGCATCATTAAAATTGTTACAGCAAAAAATGTTTTTATCAACACTAGGCCTAAATGGCCCCCTCTTTTCGTAACCCAATTATTTTCAAACAAAACTTTAATAAGCAAATAGATTTTATAAAATAAAATATTTTAACAAACAATAAAAATAATTTTTTACTATAAATCTCTTAGTAAAACATTATTGTAAGATCGAACAGTTTAATCAATACTACAATAACGTCCCTTTTAGTAAATAAGCAAATATATCATTTTAGTAAAATGATGATGATACAAAAATTAATACTTTTTCCCAAAAACGTCAGGTGGACCAATCAAGACTTCAATGGGCCTAATTTGAATTTTTCACCTCCTATTTTACTAACAACAAATAACTCGTAAATAGGCTTTATGAAATGGACCTTGAATACTGCGATTTAATTTTTATTTTACTAGCAACAACAAATACTTAAATGGGATTAGTTAATATATTTAACTTTATCTAATAACAACTTAAATTTAAGTTAGCTTTATGGATTAAGGACTTAATAATTACTGGAATAATTTTCTATTTTTGAATCACATGGGCCATTGGCTAACATGCTTCGTGAATGGGTTTATGAGTCTTTCTGATTTAAAAAGCCCCATTAAAATACACCCTTCTAGTTCTGAATAAAGATGGGCCATCAGATACTGTTGTACCATCTTTAATTAAATAGTTCTTCTATTTTAATATTTGAAAAATAAAATCATCGAGGTAGGAAAAATTTGGGGTATGACACATAGGCGTTTATGGATTGTTTGATCCATATCGTGTTACCATGCATGCGTGAATCCTGGGCCTTTGACCAAAGGTAGTGCAATCGTGCAGTTGAGAATTATGGTTGATTGAGGAGTATGCTACGCATGGAACACAGAGGGTTTGAGAGGTCTATATAACCATTTCCCCTCAATCTTTCTCATTTTTTCACCCCTCTCTCTCTACTCCCAAACAACAGAACCCTTTTGTTATTTCTAGAGAGAGAGAGGCTTTGCCTTCTCTCTAGAATTCCGCCGTGCTGGAAACTGCACAGCCCAGAGCGCCACCGGCCAGAAATCGCTTCCGCTGGCGGCTGCATCTGGGCACCACTGCCTGCATTCAAGCATTCATCCCCAGCCATCGTGAATCTTCATCTGGGATCTTATGAAACCTAAGAACCCTAAGGGTTTAAGATGAACCCTAACCTTAAAAACCCAGCAACTTTCAACAATGATGAACCCTAACCCTAGTCTTAAGAACCCTAACCCTAGTCTGATGAACCCTAATTCTAACCTAACCCTAATTTAACCCCAGAAACCCCAAATTATACCCCAATCATACATTTAAACATCAATCATCATGCAATCAAAACCCTAAAAGCTAAGTGATTTCAGGCTTACCTCTCCTAGTCGTGATTCTTAATTTTCTTGTTTTCTGATTTTCTATTCTAATTTCTTTCTCCTCCCTTTCTGTTTGACAGGTGCACCGATGATGGCTTGAAGGTGACGGTGGCGCAACATAGATCTAGGGTTTTAGAGGTTGAAACCCAGATCTCAAACAAGAAGATTAATGTGTCGCTTATGCTTCTTCTCTTCTTTTTTGTTATCATTTCCTCCTCCTTTCTTTAGAATTTTTAGGTTTATTTATAGTCTTAGATTTTAGATGAATTAGGAAATATTAGGTTAACTTTTATTATGAATTGTTGATTAGGAATTTAGAATCTGTAATTGATATGATTTGATTCTTCTTGTAATTAGATTTGGAAATTAGGGGATTCTATTAGATGAAAATTTTGATTTTGCAATGTATTTGGACAATATCTTGTATATAGATTCAAAATTCAATAAAATATTGATTTGCAATTCATTTCAATTTACCCTGATTCAAAATAAACTCCAGATTTTGGCTTGGGTTGCTTAGTGTAAAGGGTGAACGGGGCGCAACTTGCGAAACACAACTAGGGTTTCTAGCCCTTGTAGTTGACTTGGTCAACATTAATCACAAAAATAATGATATAAACTAATAATAACTTCTTTTTTAATAATAATTAATAAAATAATTACAATACATTTATCGGTTTATGCAATTAATAATAATAGAAAAGAAATTCAATCAAAAAAATCTGAACTGGGCCTATTAACTGTTCAGCTGTTGGGCCCAACCTTCCTTAAAAATGCACAAGCATAAAAAACAGGCCTTTAAAAAGTGATATGGGGCCCTCTGAAAAAAATATAAACCCCCATTCTTCCTATTATCAAGATGGACAACAAGTTTTAATGGGCCTTAACCTTAATGGGCTTCTGATTAGAAAAAACCCTTATACTTAGCAATACACCCCTCTTTCTATTTATTCATTAAATTCTAAATGGGCTGAAATATATCCAACAAATGCACCTCCCTTCTTAATTTTAAGAACCAACTTAATGGACCATCATATTTTGATGGTCCATCATGAAATAATACACCTCCATTTATAAACTTAAAACCCACAATAATTTGCCAACAATCTAAACCTTTATAAAAGTGATAACTTTAATAGGGAATAAATTGTTAGAAATCTATAGGAAAAATTTGGGGTATGACAATAACATCTATTAATCCCTTTTACATCACATTCTTTTTTCTAATTAAGTGACACTTAGTGATAAGGGATCCCTAAACCATCTGCTAAGTTTTTTAATGTCAATAGTCTTCCCGATTCCCACATAAGCTTTCCCCTTAGAAAAAAATCAAAATTCTATCAAATTCTTCAAGAGTCGATACTAGATGAAAGTATTGGAAGATAAAATACCTCAATGGAGGGTCTTAGAACTGAATTAAGGCAGAAAAAACATCTGATTGTACCTCTACTTTTGTTAATTCAAGGGTATCCCCATAACAGTGAGTAAACATCTTCAAAAATCTTTCAGTCAGTTTCCCTTCGATGGTCTCGATCTTCATCATATCTGACTTGACCGTATTAATACAGACAAGTTTTTTCCCTCTAGCGTTCATTTTTCTTAGGAATCTTTACCAAAAACCTTTGATTAATTTTTTTATCTTGTGAATAAGACAGGCAATAAGAAATGGAGGTTAATGAATATATGAAGTGCAAGATGTATGAATGCATGATTGTCTGGCATAGTAACGGGATTTCATGAAAGGTATCCTTAGATGGTAGGCTCCTATTTTTGGCCTACGTGTATTCTACCCTCCCCATAAGGTGGTTTCCTTAATGGTATCATGGGTAAGACTAGAGGGAAAGGCACAAAGGCATCCCTTAAGTGGAGCTTCTTTACAGACCAAAACTTTCATCTCTAGGTCATGAAAGGTCTCACCATGAGATTTTAGTTTAGGTGTTATACAAAGAGTCATAGGTTTTATTCCAAAGTCTTACCCCCCAAGAGGATGTCTCTTGAGACATTTTTTTTCTTCGGAATTCCACCGTCTCTAGGCGAAGTCGTCACATAAAGTCATAGGGATGATGTATCCCCCTGGCTAATAGACGAACCTTCTTTCTAGGGGTTTTTGAAAAATAATTTTTTTTTTAAAATAAAAATCCCATCATCAAATGAATATAATATGATGAAAATAAATAAATCAAAATAAATAAAAGAAAATAAATAAATAACAGAAAATATTGAAAATATTAAAAATCCAAACAAAAATCCTAAGCTTAAGAGGAAGGCTTCTAAACCGTAGGGTTTTTCCCCAATAGAGTCGCCGGCTGTTGTAACTGGTTTTAAATTGAGAGTCGCCACCCTTAATTTTTATATTTATGAAGGGAATATAAAGGATAACCCTAATTTGGTAAGAGATTCTAAGTTGTTTGACTCGTTCTTATACGAAGGGAAGGTGTTAGGCACCCTTCATCTACGTTGTTCACAAGGATGCTAGGGTTTAGAATTATGACTTAGGAATTAGGGTTTTAATTTTTTATTAGTGGAACTCGCCACGATTTTAGTCGTATGCCTACGTATCTTCTTATGAGGAATCAGAGTCTGAATTCGTAGTTTGTAGTTTCTTGGTGTTTTTTATGGATTACGAAGATATCTTGAATTTCCCTTGAATCAAGCCTAGGTGTGTGAATAGCGGAATTGTTAGACGAAGTTCGCAGTCGATTTAAAGTATCTCCATAATCCTTTTTGAAAATTTTCTTGGATTTAATTAAGTTAGTAAGAAAAATTGATTTGATGTTGGTTAGGTATTTTTTAAATATATTAATATATAAAAAAAATCTTTTTAATGCATGGCAAAAAAATAATTTTAATGCAATTTTTAAAAGTAATTAAAGAATAAGTTAGTATAAAAAATAAATATTTGAATTTTATAATAATAATAATATAACTTTAGAATTTATAAATATATTAAATATACAATATTAATTATAATATAAAATAAATTTTAATCGAAAAAATGCAGGGGGTGTATTTTGGTTGGGTTAAGTAATTCATGGGGGTGTAGAAAGTAAGGGCCCTAAGTTCAGATATTAAAATCAGGCCCAAGAATGCAGAGGGGTGTGATTTCTAACGTGGTAGCCAATTTGGGGGGGGGGTGCATGAAGTAAGGAGCCCAAGTTCAAATGTTGAACTGGGCCCAATAGTGCTAGGGGTATAGTTTTGAATTGAGGAAGTAATATGGGGGGGGTGTTTAGCACTGGGCTTGGCCCAGTCAGTGTTTCCAGTCCATTGGCAATTTGTGGGGAGGTTCAGAGGCTTATGATGTGCTGAGCATTTATGGATCGTTTGATCCAAATCACATGGCCATGAGGGAAAGCATCCCGAGCCTTTGATAAAAAATAGGGTCATTGTGGGGGTGAGAATCAAGGTTGACTAGGGAGTATGCTACGCATGGCACATAGAGGATTTATGAGGTCTATATATTCAATTCCCACACAGGTTTCCCATTTTCCCCGCTTTTGTCTCTCTCTCTCTCTCTCTCTCTCTCTCTCTCTCTATATATATATATATATATATATATATATATATATATATATATATATATATATATATATATATATATATATATATATATATATATATATATATATATATATATATATATATATATATATATATATATATATATATATATATATATATATATATATATATATATATCCATATCCCATTCTCTCACTCTATAACAAACCTTAGAAACATAAGCTTTAGCTTCTCTCTAGACTCGTTGTCCACCAGAAATCTCCTTGGATGTGCCGGCCACCACAAATTAACTCAAAGCCGCCGTAAAACCTAGTTTCCCGGTTAAAGCTCAACCGAAACCTTGAAATATTCAACCAAAACCTAAGAATCCTAGGATTCTCACATGAACCCTAACCCTTATACCAACCCAGAAACACCAACCTTTAGAACCCTAACCTTCAGACGAAGAACCCTAACCCTAGATGAAGAACTCTAACCCTAGTCTGATGAACCCTAACCCGGAGTCTCTAGAACCCTAACCCTAAGTATTAATATCAAATTTCCAGAATTTCAAACTATTGTACCCCAAAATTTGCCCTCTCTTTTCTCAAGACATTTCTCACAAAGATTCTCAAAAGCTCAAGCTTGCATCAGTATTGACTAGGTCAAGCCATCTCCTCAACATTGATACCTCAAGATTAGGGTTTGAGTTTGCACAAGGTCAATTGGACTTCTAATACTTCAAATGAATTTCATGGATCATTATGGACCTTCAAGAATGCTCATGTCAAGTTTGAAATCTTAAATCACAAATTCTGCTCAGTCAATCGACCAGATGACCAAAAATCAACTGTACTGATGAAAAGTCAACTGATACGCCAAAAGTCAAACTTTGACTTTTTGGTCAATATTAAGTCTCAAAGATCAAAATTCATCAAGATATTCAAGAATTTCAAGCTTGATCATCAAGAAGTCAAGAAAGTCAAAAGTCAATTTGGAAAGTCAAACTTTCCAAGACTTAGACATTTTCTAAGTGTTTTTATACATGTTTATTTCATAACTTCATGTCATTCTTTCTTCAAGATGTAAGACGATTCAAAGGAAACTTTCAACATGAAAGTTGTAGATCTTGATGAATTCTACAACTTTGTTTTATAGGGTTGATGTCCAAAAAATGCTTAGATTTGAAGATATGAGCCCATGAAGTCATGACTTGTTATCCAATACTTAGAGAAATTTTCAACAGATTTTGGTTAGGATTTTATCCCAACTTCTTGGCATTTTATCACATAGTTACAAGATGATTTTTTCAAAATTGTCAACATGAAAGTTATAGAGGATGTTTCAAGCTTTACAAAAACATCCAAGAGCATGAATTTATCATACTTGAGCTAGGAGATTCAAGGGTATTAAGTTAGGCATCCATTTTTGAATTGCAAGTCACTTTGTTGAAGAACACATAACAAAATGCTTATGCTATGTTGCATAATCTTGTGTTGCAGGCCTTCTAACTTGCCAACCTCACCAAAATTTAATGCTTACACCTAATTTTGAGCTATTACCCAAGTGTTTTAGCCATTGCCCAAAAGATCTTTCCATTTATGGCATAAAGGCATCATTGCTATTCTTGAAAAGCAAGGTTGTTGACACAAAACTTGTCTTGAGCCCATACCTTGTTTGATTATGATTTTACTCCACCATAAATCATGGAAAGTGGCCCCTCTAAACTAGCAACTTTGGTACTTCATCCTGGGACCATGACATAACTTGATATTTGCAATCCAAACTAGCCATGACTCCATAGTTTGTAAACCAAATCAGCTTGTTCACAAACCTCTTGCCTATAAATAGGAGAAGCATTTGCAAGAGAAAGTCAGGAGAAAAAGATAGAGAAAAGTCAAAAGTTTGTTGTGTAGAAGCCCTCAAAAATCCCTGCACTCTAAAAAAACCAGAATTGTCCATAAAACCCCCATTGTAGAGCTTCGAAGTCCAAATCCTTAAACCTCTCACTCCTTGAAAGTTTTGTCCAAGAAAACCATCCAAACACTCCACATACATCATATAGAAGTTGTTCAAACACAAGAACAACTTCTGTAACATCACTATCATCACTGCCCATGGTCAAAAATAGCCAATACAACAGCTCAAAATCATAGCAAATTTCAGTTTCAAGGTAAGTTTTCTTGATTTTGAACTCTTCATACAAACATCATTAGTGGTTCATTTATGAAAATGAAATGTAGATATCATTGCCTTGAAGCTAACCATATGCTTGCTTTTCATTTTCACTGACCATGTGTCGAGAACTGACTTTTACATGTAGCAAAACAATGATAAAAGCAAAAAACAGCAGTATGAGTCGACACAAAATGCTATGAGTCGACACATATTATGTTCAAAATAGGTTATGAGTCGACATGAAACAAGCATGCGTTGATACGAAACCAGTATGAATTGACTCATACTGAGTTATTTTGACTTCCAGGAGTAGGAAATGATTATGAGCCAATACATGAGCCAATACGAAACAGATATGAGTCAATACATAAGCTCATGTGTCAATATATAAAACATTTTTTTAATCTTTTTTAATTATTACTATTTTCATATAAAAAATTGAAGAAAAAAATTTATTTAATATATATATGTATGCATATACTTTTGTTTTATTTCTTTTTCTAAACTAAAAAAAAGGGACAAAAACACTTTCTTATTAAAATCAATTTCTTTTCTTAAAATTAATTTAATATTTAAACTTAGGTTTTATTTAAATTTGTTACTTTTGATTAAATTAATTTATACAGTATGATTTTAATTAATTTCTTTTCCAAATCAATTAGATCCTTTTTTTTCTCTCATAAAAACCATAAAAAAAAATTCTCTTCTCTTTATATTTCTTTGTACATTTTATTATTTCGCACTATAATTATGTAATTGTCAAAGCCTTGTAATAGTAAATTAGGATTATTTGCTTTCATCTCCCCATTTATAAATTTGTACCCCCATCCCCAAATGATGTAATAGCGTAGGACTTTAGATTTCCGCAATTTATCGCTTTCAAATATAAATGCTAGTAATTAGGGTGTGTATAACAAGACTAAAACAAACAAGTAGACAACCCTAATTCAAGATAAAAATGCATGAAAATAAACACTTGCACACTTGCACATCTATGGTAACCCACATTTGTTGCCTCGGATAAAAATAGTCATGTCCCTCGAACGTGGGATACTTTGGCAATGACCCTCGAATACAAGATTGTAGTCCCTCGATGACCCTTCAATGTTGCCTTCGGTAAACGATCTTAGACCCTTACGACAAATTGCTAAGCTATTCTACAATGTTGCCTTCTATGACTATACAATGACCGACGCCCATCCCTTTACATCCAAAGATGGAGCTTCTTACCAATCAATGGTAAGATAGAAATGTCAAAGAAAAACAGAAATGAACAAAAGACTTTTGAGTAGGTAGAACGTTCTTAGTTGCTTGCTCACAATCCATCTTTAAAAAAAACATCTTTTCAAACACCCCAACACTTTCAAATGAAATATTTTCAAAAGTCAACACTTTTTATGCATTCTTATAGAGACGAGAATCATTACAAACTTTGCCTAAACGAAAGTGCTTTTCAAAAATACTTTCAAAAACCACCACAAACACATTTCAAACAAAGCAATTTCAAAAGTGATCTAGCAAGCTTCTAAGAGCCCATAGATAACTATGGATGAAAAGGGTGCTAATACCTTCCCTTTTCATAATCTACCCCCCGAACTCAAGAAAATATCTCAAAGGTCTTTCCTGTTCTTTTCACTCTTAACTTATTGGATAAAACAAAAGTCGGTGGCGACTCTTGCTATCTGCAACAATTGCGATAAAACGCAAAACAACCAAGTAAGTTCTCCCACCGTATTACAGAATTGACGATTCTGCTAGGAACAATCTTAAAAGTGGGGTTACCTTAGAGCTAGATCATATTTAATTGCTTTCATTGTTTGATTTATTTGCTTTACATTTATGGATCCTTGTTTGGGTTTGTATTGATCCTCTA
This sequence comes from Vicia faba, assembly GCA_948472305.1. NCBI lineage: Eukaryota > Viridiplantae > Streptophyta > Magnoliopsida > Fabales > Fabaceae > Vicia > Vicia faba. The sequence goes on from OX451737.1 coordinate 659,717,011, forward strand.
CCCGAATCTGGGAACATCATTAGGTAAGTAGAAATAGATCGTGGGGACTGTGAGGGGTATACCGACATGGTTGAAATGATGGCTACATTAGTGTGACACATTTGTTGGTACCTGTAGCCCTTGAGTCTAGTCAAGGAGACTACGGGGCCGATGTGTGGTGTCATGAAGCACTAACTGACTTTAGAACCTTTAATTGAACAACTTTTCCATTAGGAAAGCCGACTTTGGTGCAGTCTGAAGTTGGTCGATACTCGATACTACGCTCATTGATACCGGTCTTTCGGGATATTTCGGTTGCCAATAAAGAGGCTTGCGCTGAAACAATGCTCGATGAAGAAAGATCAGTGATATTGAGATTCCCTAGAACCCGATTATTTTCTAGGATAGGTTGAACCAACTAAACTTCAAGAGGGTACTTACCTATGAAACACATGCAAGCCTAAACCTAAGGACTTGTTTTCTTTGCTTGCATATGATTACTTGTACATAAACATCACGACATCATACCATAGCATTTTCAATAATTATTTCAAGGACCTCAAGGGTTTGTGATGCAGGGTTATATTGAACCAGACGTCTATCATGGGGTAAGAGGATTTATTTTCCTCTAGCCAGATGATGTCAAAAACCAAAGCATGGTAACTTGAGTCAAGGGCTATGACCCACTTAAAATGGCGAGCTTGATTCTCGTGGAAGGACATTCAATGATAAAAATTTCTTCACTCAAAAATGTGGTCAAAGTTCAACTTCTAACATTTTCTGGTGTTTATCCCAAGAGATCCTTGAAAACATCGCATCCACATAACATGCATGTCATCATAAAAGGTTTCCCCATACAGGTTTTCTCATCGGCTTACTGTTTATTTCAGTAGAGACGACTCTAGTGAAAACAATTAAATATCTCCAAGTTCAGAACGCCCAGTTCCAACAAGTGCTCCTGAACTTAGCCAAGGGGCAGGAAGATCTGAAAGAACTCTTCACCAAAGGGAGCAAGAAGAAGGCAAAGAAACGAGTTGGCATCCTAAACATGAGGAAGAGGTTTAAAGGGACCGCCAAGCAAGCCCATGTTGAAGAAGATTCCTCTGAAGAGAATTATAATCAAGATGAAGATGCTAGGGGAACCCGCGCTTGGGTTGGAAATAATCAAATCTCTGAAGACGAGGGTTATTCTAATGAGCAATATCCACTGGCTGACGATAGATATAAGCAACTAGAAGATAAACTAAAATTTGTGGAGATCCAAGTTGTATCTGGCTTGGACTTTGAAGACTTGGGTTTGGTGCATGGGGTAGTTATTCCCCACAAATTAAAAATTCCAATCTTTCCTAAGTACGACGAAGTTTCATGCCCAAAGCATCATTTAAGGTCTTATGTCCGTAAAATACAACAGCATACCACATATAAGAAGCTCTGGGTACACTTCTTTCAAGAGAGTCTATCTGGGACTCAGTTAGAATGGTTTTACCAGTTGGAGGGTTCTAACATTAATATCTGGGAAGATCTGGCCACTGCTTTCTACCGTCAATATCAGTACAACACTGATTAGGCACCAACTAGAGTTCAACTTCAAGGAATGACAATGGGTTCCAATGAAGTTTTTAAAGAATACGCCTAAAGGTGGAGAGACCTGGCTGGCAGGGTGAAGCCACCCCTAACTGACATGGAGTTGGTTGATATCTTTATGGGAACTTTCACAGGATCTTTCTTCAATCACCTAATCGGAACTCTTCAGCCGGGTTCACCGAGCTGATTCTAACTGGGGAACAATTTGAAAATGGAATTATAGACAGAAAGATCCAAGGGGTTACATCCTCTGATACTCATAAGAAGCCATACAATAGGAAGAAAGAGTTTAATGTTGTGTACGGCCAAAAGGTTCGTAACAAGAGTAACCACAACCAATCTGTGGGGGCAGTCCTGATCTCTAGTCCTGCATCAGTGCGACAACAACAACGGGGAAATGAGCAAAGGCAAGACGATCCCAAGAGATAGTTTACCAAAATCAACATGCCACTGTCCCAAGCATTGCAACAGATGTTGAGGATGAATCTGATTACGTTGATAGGACCTCATCCAAACCCCAAAACTTCTTCTCCTAACTACAATCCCGATGCAATATGTGCCTATCATTCCAGAAATCTTAGGCATGATACTAACGATTATTGGGAACTGAAATACAAGATTCAAAATATGATTGACGCCAAGGAGATTGAATTCGGCCCTCCCGAGACTCCCAACATGATCACTGCTCCCATGCCAAATCATTTAGAGCGTCCAGTTCATTTTTAATTTTCAATTGTAATTTCTTTTGTTTGTTCAAACACTTATCTATTATGTCAAACTTTATTTTCATTAATGCATTGCATATGTTTGTCTTGAATTAATCCATTCGTTTTAACTATATTTAAACTGTTCTTTTTATTCCTTTTTTGTGATATTCAAATCTCGTTAAAAGTTGTAAGCCTTTAGAGGGAGGATGACGAAAACAATACCATAATCTCATACAATATGCTTTTGGACAGACCTTGCTAATGATGTATAGACGTTCTTTCAATTCCTAAAACAATGGAGCTATAAGGAAGATAATCCATAGTCAACCCCTTTGAGCCAAAGAAGTATGAGTTTTATTTTTCACACAAATTGAAACTTTTAATCATAACCTGGGGCAGGGTAGTTTCTCTGTTAATTCAAATGCGCGTTCAGTCGCAAGCTTTCACTTCGTACATAACGAATGACATCAAAAAAACCTTCTGAAATAAAATTCGGCGATGGTTCCTTGTAAAATAGGTAGTCGTTATCTCTTAAAAGAAAAAGCCCACTGAGTCAAAACCTATGAAGGAGACTTAAGAAAAACTGGGGCATCCTGCTGACTGTAACCTTAAAATAATCAGGCAAAAAAATTAGGGACAATAAAAGAGATCGTTACAAATCCTCAACAATGGAAAAATGTTACAAAAATGTTTGCCTTCTCAAATAAACTTCCAGTATCTGAACCATCACCAAAATATCATTCCAGATTCAATTAGAATCTAAACGCGCAATTAATTAAGTATAGGACTGGAGAACTTCATGGAGAAAGGGTTGGGTACAAATAGACTTTGAGCCTTATCCTTTATTTCTTAAACCGTAAACCAGACCACGTTACAACCCCTTAAAAGTCCTAATTGAAGCATCAGATAGTTCAAAAGCATAATGTTACCAAAGGTATCCTGACTACTGTAAGGCTTACTATAAATTCTGAGTCGAATTCATATTCTTACAAAATTCTTTTTTCTACTAAAAATGCATTTTCAAAACTTCAAGACAAACATAAACTTTGCATTGTTTGAATACCGTTGTTTGCATATAGTTAATTGTTTGACAACAGAGAAATCCGCACGGTGAATATCCAATGAATGAAAATTCTCTCAAGAAACAGAATCACTTCAAATTGGAAGACACTTCTGATGACAAATCTCTCATAAACAAGGGGGCATGACATGTTATTTTCCAAGTCATCAGTGGTAGTCAAGTCAAGATTCCAAGAAATCTCTCATAAAGTCTTGAATAGCCAGGGGCAGATCTCCATCTGAATCACTTGGGGCATTGAACATGAATTCCAGCAAAGGGTCACGTACGACCAAACAAACATTTTCTGTTATTTCTACAATACTTGCTATCATAGATAGTGACAACTCTCCACGCGGACATAGTCATAAAATACTACACATAAAAGAGACCTGTTAGGTTGACACACCTAGGCAAAAATAAGGGAATCCCGATGAACCAAAAGGTTCGGGAAAAATTAGGGATATATATGCAAAAGATTGTACACTCAGAAAGTCGAAAACCTGAAAAGGCAGCTTGGCCAAAAAAGTGTATCTCGTTGGATTGAAAACCCGAAAGGGCGGTCCAAGCAAATGTTATGGATTAAAGCGTACGACTATGTCTTATCATCTCATCATTTTGTCTATCAGTAAAAGATTTGTCACTCTGATCAACATTTACTAAGGAATCTGGGAGAAGACAGAGTTCAAGCTGTCCATAAATCTCCATAAGGCCAGATTCATGGATATCCCCACAGAATCACTTCAATAAGATTATCCCGTAAAGTTGGATTCATGCAATCCCAAGCGAGAGTTTTAATCTATCGAAAACTCTCTCCCCAGATGAGTTTGTATTAAGAAAGAAGCCTTGTGGAGTTCTTCCTAAAGAATTAACTTCCCCAGTAGGTCGTCAAAATATTCTCTTCAAAAAGGTTTATTTCCCCAACAAACTACAAATTTCCCAGTACGAGTCTTTCTCACAGACCATTACAAATCAACAGACAAAACCCCTTGTCACAAGCGGAGTTGATACTATCCTCAGCAAATTACTGTGAAACCTGGACCCGACCAGATAACAGTTGAAACAAATTATCGTGAAACCTGGACCCGACCAGATAACAGTTGATTCAATTTGCTATAAAGCCTGGACCCGGACAAAAAATAGTTTGAGTTGCTGAAACCTGGACCCGACCAGATAACAGTAAATCTCAATTTTAAGTTGCTAAAGCTTGGACCCGACCATATAATAGTTTAGCTTCTTCAATTGTTGAAACTTGGACTCGACCAGATAACAATTCGATTTGCTCAAACCTGGACCTTACCAGATACCAGTTAACCTCAAGATCAAATTGCTGAAACTTGGACCTGACCAGATAACAGAATCGTTGCCTGAGGAAGGTCCTGATCCAGAATCTCGCTGGAGTATGATATTTGATGGAGCTGTGAATGCTTATGGTAAAGGAATTGGTGCTGTGATTGTCACTCCACATGGATCACACAATCCTTTCATTGCAAGGTTGAAATTTGAATTTACTAATAATATGGCAGAATATGAGGCTTGCATCATGGGTCTCAAGGAAGCTATTGATCTCAGAATTAAAATTCTAGATGTGAATGGCGATTCAGCTTTGGTAATAAATAACATTAAAGGATAGTGGGATACTCGTCACCCCGAATTGATCCCTTACAAAGATTATGCTAGAAGATTGTTACCCTTCTTTAATAAAGTTGAATTCCATCACATCCCTAGAGACGAAAATCAAATGGCAGATGCTCTGGCTTCTATGTATCAAGTGAATACTTGGAATGATATACCTTGAATTATAGTTCGGCGACTGGATAGGCCCGATCATGTGTTTACAATAGAAGAGGCAGCAGATGGGAAACCTTGGTATTATAATATCAACCATTTTCTCCAGACTCGGGAATACCCGATTGGTGCTTCGAATAAAGATAGAAAGACATTGAGAAGATTGGCTGGCAGTTTCTTCCTCAGTGAAAGTGTGTTGTACAAGAGAAATTATTACATGGTCTTGCTCAGATGCATGGATAGACACGAAGCAGACATGTTGATGCATGAGATTCATGAAGGTTCATTTGGCACTCACAGTAATGGACATTTTATGACTAAAAAGATGCTAAGGGTAGGTTACTATTGGATGACAATGGAATCTGACAGTTACAAATTTGCAAAGAAGTGCCATAAATGTCAGATTTATGCGGACAAGATACATGTGCCTCTGATACTTCTCAATTTTATTTCTTCCACATGGCCTTTCTATATGTGGGGTATTGACATGATTGGGATGATAGAACCCAAAGCTTCGAATGGGCACCATTTCATCTTGGTAGAAATTGATTAGTTCACCAAATGGGTGGAAGCTGCTTCATATGCTAATGTTACTAAGAAGGTGGTTGTGCGCTTCATTAAGAATAATCTCATATGTCGGTAAGGTGTGCCGAGTATAATCATCACCGACAATGGCTTGAATCTGAACAACAAGATGATGACAGAACTTTGTGAAAAATTCAAGATCGTCCATCACAATTCGTCTCCGTATAGGCCGAAGATGAACAGGGCTGTTGAAGATGCTAATAAGAACATCAAGAAAATTATCCAAAAGATGGTTGTTACTTATAAATATTGGCATGAAATGCTCCCTTTTTCTTTACATGGATATCGGACATCTATCCTCACTTCAACATGTGCAACCCTGTTCTCCCTTGTGTAAGGAATGGAAGCAGTGCTCCCAATCGAGGTTGAGATTCCCTCTTTGCGTGTGATAATGGAAACCAAGTTGTCAGAGGCTGAATGGGTCCAGAACAGGTTTGACCAATTAAATTTGATCGAAGAGAATGACGGCTTTGTGTCATGGGCCGTTATATCTGAAGAAAATGAAGAAAGCTTTTTATAAGAAAGTCAAACCTCGTGAATTCAGAGAAGGCGACCTCGTGCTCCGGAAGATCATGTCTTTTAACGCTGATTCTAGGGGAAAATGGACTCTCAATTTTGAAGGCCCATATGTTGTCAAGAAATTATGGATAGCGAGGAGTTCCCACGTCTCATTAATGCTGATGCAGTCAATAAATAATTCGCCTAAAGAAATAAAGTGAACAACTCGCTAAGTTGAAAACCCGAAAGGGAGGCTTAGGCAAAAATGAGCGTCTCGGTAGGTCGAAAACCAAAAAGAGCGGTCTAGGCAAAAATTAGAGACATAAACAGAATAAATTTTCCCGCTAAGTTGAAAACCCACTAGGGAAACTTAGGCAAAAGTTAGGGACTTTCTTGGCAAGTAACTGCATCAGACAAGACTTGATCATTGAAGCAACAATCTTCTTGGATCCTCACCATACTTCAACAGAAGGTGCTGCTCATAATTTCAAAGTTGTTAGAGGGAATAGTGGTCATTGTATCTCAATGTATCTTTTCCATTGTATATTACCATTTTCCAAACTTTGTAATTATCCATGGAGTCTTGCCATTCACAAACTACCATTCTATCAATAAAATTTTAGCTTTTACCCAATTTTTTGTATTTCTTATTTTATTCAGATTACAAAGACTCCATTTATTATTGATAATAAATTTAAAAGAAAAAAGGATTAAATAACAAAATTGTTTTTTCAAAAAGTATCTACAACTTACTTTTAATTTAAGATTTTGTGATTCAAGAGGAAAACAAAAGTGGTGATCCCAGGAATGGACGAACTCCAGTAGTTTTGAGAAGTTTTGTTTTCCCCGATAAGGTTTTCTTAGGTTGTTTTTGCTGGTATGCGCGTGTTTATTGTATATTGAAGACGGTACCAATTGGCATAAGGTGCAGTACCGGGTTTGTGATCCCAGTGTCCCCAGTCAAGTGTTGGTTCATTTTATGACTTTTTGGGTTTGCTTGGTATGAGGTATTTATTCCGGATTCCCCAACAAAATCTTCTCTCATATGACGAAAGGTCTCGTCCCCTTAATGTGCTGAGATGGGATTATTTGCAAAATGTTACTCTTTTTGGCAGTGTTGGCATTATTGTTGGTATTTATTTCCCAGGTAACTAGACTAGGGCAATATATTTTCTAAGAAGTGTTGAGACAATTGTCAGCTTTTGGGTTTTCACCTGCCCAGTGTGGAGTTTGATTTAAAATCCCCAAGAGTTTGACCTCTTTCTATATGTTGACTTCTTGATTCCCCATGAAGGCTATCCCAGGGCACATTTTGTTGGAATAGGTTTGTGTGATATGAAGACTCAATCCTAAATTCCCTAGTGAAGGCCTTGCTTAGTTCATAGAAGTTTTTCCTCCCCGTGCATGCTGAGATTTGACTCATTTGTGAAGCATCTCCTTTCAGCAGTATTTACATTTTATTTGATTGCCCGATAATCAGGCAAGGGCAGTGTTTTATTTAAGAAGTGTTGAATTGGTTATCAAATTTTTGGGTTTTCCCTCGCCAAGTGTTAGGTTTGATTTAAAATCCCCATAAGATTGATTCCTTTCTATAATGTTTGACTTCATAACTCTCCAAGTTGTTATCCCCATGAGATTTCATACTCTTTCCCCAGAGAAGTTGGTGCAATGCTTACTCACAAAATTGAAAAACGTATCCCTGTTTTCCCCAGTGAAGAACGTATCTGGGTTTCCTCTCTTTGATATGGTGTTGACCTCCTAAATGGATTTATCAAGAAGTCCTCAGGTGATGTCTTGATGATAAGGCGATATCTCCCCTAGTGAAGTCTATATGTTATTTCCCCAATCAAGTAAGCTAGAAATCCTCAGTTGATATTTTTCCAATATGGTTTCCATCCGCCTTATTCGAAATCAGTACTACAATCCCCAGTAGAAGTGCTACGCATGACAACATTTGTTTCCCCGTTGAAGTCTGAATGTTATTCCCCGGTGAAGCCTGGAGGAGGAATTTATATCTCTATATCTATACTATTTTGTCGCTATGATTTGTTTCCTTCTGGATTATGTTTCTCCCCAGTTAAGTTAAGCCATGCAATAGGATTTTTCTTCCTCACTTGGTGCTTATTTTTCTTATGGGATGTTCATCCTGGATGAGATTTAGCCGAGTGTTTTTGGTGCCCGAGTTGGCTTTGCTTGTTTATCCCTAGTATTATATGTTTGTTTTGTCAGAATATACATGATAAGACTCATACATTCATACATACATCATGCATAGTCAAATTTAGCAAATCATTTATCATTCGTGTTCATCAATATCTTGTTGACATATTACCCTGTTTTGCAGAGTTGTGTTGTCCTCTCTCCAATAGAGTGTCAACCTTAGGAAGAAATTGTATATTCTTTCAATTTCCCCACTGTGTTATCCCTCATGGAAGATTTTTTTCTTTAGCCTTCCTGTACAGCCCTTGGTTTGGATGATTTAGGTTTCCCCCTTGAGTTTATTTTTCGAAGGATGTGTTATGGCTGACTATTTTACTCCACTTTACTGCTGGTTTGAATCTTTGTTTCCTAGCAATATTATTAATTTTGATCTCTGCAAGCTTCCAGCCCTGGTTTGAGTGTGCATTTATTTTGCACGAGAAGACTTTATCTCCTCAGCAGGAACATGTTGGAATTTCCCCAGGAAGCCATTTTGTTTTCCCCAAGAAGCTATACTGCCTTCCCCGTGAAGTCATGATTCATTCCCCAGGAAGTCATGACATTTTCCCCAGGAAGTCCTTTTACAATCCTCCATAACAACAAGTAGCAGGTCACTTTATTTGAGCAACTTGTATTTCCCCGTAAAAGTCGATGTTACTTTTTTGCTATCTTCTCTTTGAGTTGATAGTTTGCAGTTTGTTGTCAAAATTACTCTAGTAGATGGCTAGTCTCTTCAATATCGCAGAGACAATTCTTTGTGAAATCTTTTCTAGTGGTAGTCTCTCTATTTGATAGAGCTTATATATTACCCTTTCCAAGCAGAATACCTCTGTTAAAGAAGAAGTTGAGACCCGTTCTAGGCGAAACGCTAAAATTTTGGGAAAAGACTTGTTATCTTTTTGCTACCTTCAGTTAACATTGGTAGTTCATCGTCAGTGAACGGAGATGCTATGATATATTTTCTCTCTACCTTCAGTGAAAGTTGGTAAGTCACCTTCAGTGAAATTTGGTGATTGTTATCTTTTTGCTACCTTCAATGAACATTGGTAGTTCATCGTCAGTGAACGACGATGCTATGATATATTTTCTCTCTACATTCAGTGAAAGTTGGTAGGTAACCTTTAGTGAAAGTTGGCGATTGTTATCTTTTTGTCACCTTCAGTGAACTTTGGTAGTTCATCACCAGTGAACGGTGATGCTATGATATATTTTCTCTCTACCTTCAGTGAAAGTTGGTAGGTCACCTTCAATGAAATTTGGTGATTGTTATCTTTTTGCTACATTCAGTGAAGGTTGGTAGTTCATCATTGTTGAACGACGATGCTATGATATATTTTCTCTCTACATTTAGTGAAAGTTGGTAGGTCACCTTCAGTGAAAGTTGGTGATTGTTATCTTTTTTCTACCTTCAGTGAACGTTGGTAGTTCATCGTCAGTGAACGAAGATGCTATGATATATTTTCTCTCTACCTTCAGTGAAAGTTGGTAGGTCACCTTCAATGAAAGTTGGTGATTGTTATCTTTTTGCTACATTCAGTGAATGTTGGTAGTTCATAATCGGTGAACGACGATGCAATGATATATTTTCTCTCTACCTTTAGTGAAAGTTGGTAGGTCACCTTCAGTGAAAGTTGGTTATTGTTATATTTTTGCTACCTTCAGTGAATGTTGGTAGTTCATCGTCAGTGAACTGCGATGCGATGATATATTCTCTCTACCTTCAGTGAAAGTTGGTAGGTCACCTTCAGAGAAAGTTGGTGATTATTATCTTTTTGCTACCTTCAGTAAATGTTGGTAGTTCATCGTCAGTGAATGTTGGTGCTATGATTTATTTTCTCTCTACCTTCAGTGAAAGTTGGTAGGTCACCTTTAGTGAAAGTTGGTGATTGTTATCTTTTTTCTACCTTCAGTGAATGTTGGTAGTTCATCGTCAGTGAACGGTGGTACTATGATATATTTTGTCTCTACCTTCGGTAAATGTTGGTAGCTCAACGTTAGTGAACGTTGGTGCTATTATTCCGTTCCTCATTCTACCTTCAGTGAAAGTTGGTAGTATCGCCTTCAGTAAAAGTTGGTGTATCATTTGGTCTTTTACCATCCTCTATGAGTCAGGTCTTTTTGATTCACCAATGATTTACTTTCCTGGTTGGGTTTTCTCTTTTGATCCTTATTTCCTTTGCTACATCCCCAGTGGTTTTTTGCATCCCTTTGAAGTTGTTCATATGCATCCATACCCATAAGCATTGCATGACGTCTTAGGCCCAAAAATAGGGTTTGTTTTATATTTAAGTATCTTCGATCGTGTAGACACGAAGATTTTTAACCTTCGTATCTCCGGATAGAAGAAACGTAAATAAGGGCAGTTGTTGTACCCCCATTTTTTTCCCTAAGATCCCTTCATCATACCATATTGATTCAATCACAACAAGATCACATTAGGGCTTTTGGTTCTCCTCCCTATCTTTAGCTTTGCTCTTTGAGGAATCACCAAGCACCATAACTTGTTTTTCTTTTGTGATCATTCATGTTTTGGTTTGACTTTCCTTTTAATTAAAAAAATGCAATGTTAGTTTGTCTCACTTGTTAATAATGTAGGTAAAGGCAACATGGCTTAACAAGTTGATCCATTGGTTCATGAGTTTATTTCCACACCCTAGTCAATAAAGCTTGATAAGTTCAAACCTCATCATTGAAGTTATGTTGGAAGAATTGGCATGGAAAGGTTTATCTTGGTTCACCACATTTCAAAGTTATCAAGATTGATTCAAAAGTGCAAGGGATTGATTGAAGAAGTTGTCATGGTTGGACAAGACCTTGTTCCCATTGGTCTCAAGTGCATATTTCTCTCAATTCTCAAGATATGGAAGTTTTTTTGGTTGCAATGAGTTCTCATTATCATCCTCAACAACTTCTATCAACAAAGTAAAAGTGTTGGTACAAGAAGTTTGTCCAAAATTGTCAAAGTTCCTCAAAGCATTTTCTTGATCTAGGAGCTAGGGTTTTGAATTTCAAAGAAGTATATCTTGCTCATCTTTTGGTATTTTTGAGTGATTACAAAGAAATCCTTCTCTTAAAATTGTTATCAACAAATCACTTCAAAAGTTTCAAGGAATTTCATGTGGAAGAAACTTGATGAAGAAGAAAGATTACAAGTCCTCCAAATGAACCCCCAATTTCTCATGTGTGACTTCAAATGATCATAACTTGGTAAATTTTTATCACCTTGAGCCCACTCTTGTTCCACAATGATCTTCAGGATGTGAACTTTATTCCTTCTTTTATTTGAAAAGTGAGAAAATGGATGGAAAATGCCCTAAGGATACAAAAGATTATAGGTCATTTCATGTTTTCTTTGCCAACTTCAACAATTCATAACTCTATCAATTTTTGGAGATTTTGAATGGTTCAAGTCTAAAAATGTCATTCAAATGGACTTCTGCATCTCTGATTTTTATATGGTCTTATTATTTCTTGATTAATTTGAACATGGTTTATATTTTTCTCTTTTATTTTCTATTTTAAAACATTTTAAAACCCTTTTTAATGTATATAATAAATGTACTATTATTTTGTGATTATTTTATGGCTGATCTTGGGTTGAATTTTTGATCATGAACTTTGTTAAAATCATTGAATCCATGGTGTTGAATTTAACTCCATAAAAATGGATGAATGATTTTAATAATAGTCTAATTAAAATTTAATTCAAATGTGGTTTGTATATTTTCCCCCACCCTTCTTCAACTCATCCCTTTTTTATTGTACTACGTGTTATTGGAGCATGATCTCTATATCATGTCTCAAAACAAATGGTGCATAGATTGCTATTTACCAGCCTCAAAATAGGTGCGACTACTATATAAGTCCACTTACGATTGCTTAACATACCGCTAAATTTAGTCCCGATTTGAATAAATGATCATTCGTGGCCCAAACCTATGTTTGCAAGCCCAAGTATGTTAATTTCATTTCTTTGATCCAATAATATTGAGATGCATTGTGTGGAGGCTTTGGTTCTACCAATCCTCTAATGGATCTACTTCACTTTTGGTCAACGCGGATCACTTAAACATCGTTCATCATTAAATGGTACTTGTGAGAATTCCCAAATGGATGATATACTTGAAAAAAAGCAAATGCAACTTGTTGTGTGGAGGCTTTGGTTCTACCAATCCTCTAATGAGTTCCAAATTCAAGTTTCAAGATGGTCATCCAACTAACCACTAATTACTAATAATTGACTTTATCTTGTGTTTTTATTATATTCCCTTTTAATTTATGCACCATTTACTTTAAGCATTTCATTTCATGCTATTTTTCATCTTTTCTCACTTGAGCCCCTTTATATTTTTATCATTTTTATTTTGCTCACTTGAGCTTTTCTTTTCTTTGTAAGATACTTAATAATCAACATGAACCATAAAATTTTTTTAATGATACTTGGACTATTTGGTTACTATCCTTGGTATTATGGAGTATTGGACTTCTTGGACTTAGGATTAGAAACCTTGGCCTAGGTTGGAGACCTTGTGACCTTAATTGATATTCTGTCTAGAGTTCTTGAGGTTTACCTCAAGACATTGGGTTGTTTTTTTATTTTGTGTGCAGGTTATTATGATTACATACTTTGTTTGTAATCTGGAATTCACCCGTATACAGCCGTTACTCTGTCCAATTTTTGTGAAGACTTAATACATTTGAAGTTTGGTTCTCTCAAGAGGTCTAGTATCTCTGCTTGGTTGGTTTTAATCCAAAGAATGTGAATTGTATCTTGACTCATAATGTCATGTATTGGCATCTTGTTGGTTAAATGGTTCTTATCCCTAGCTTTTACATTATGCTTTAGGATAGTCCCTTCTTCTCCTCCCATCTTCTTTAATTTCAAAACTCCTCTCCCTCCTTTTGAAAACTCTTCTTATTTTTTAAACTTGAACTACTTTCATAATAAACTTGGACTTAGTTCCATGCATTTTCAAAGCATTTTTCATAAATAAACTCCAATCAATTTAATAAAACCTTGACCTTTTTTGTGAGAAGACTAAAAGTCAATCAATCTCATTTCAAACCATTTTTCCACTTAGGATTTTTATTTTAAAGCCTTTCTCAAAAGATTAGACTCTTGTGAATCCTTGTAGTGATGCAAACAATTATACTTCTACAACATGTAGTGAAGAGAGATATTTTCCACTTGGGTGTTAAGTGAGGCATTGTTGATTTTAAAATCCAAGCCATATCCTCCACTTTGAGATGAAGCAAATTCTCCTTTCTCATTATTGTGGGTAGTAAGTATGTTTTTCACACGGACAATGACGATGATGTCTTATCTCTTAAAATTAATCAACATACATGTGTTTTAAAAATTTTAAAGGTGAACTACGTGTACCCTGATCCCCCATTGCCTGAAAGGTGGTATGTAGGCACTAAAGGTTCGCAACCGTGGCGGGTTCAAAAATCATAAAAAATATATTTCTTTTCTCACCTCCACCATCTATTTTAAATATAATATTTTATAGCCAAAATATACAGATTTTACAAAGAAGTTCCTACGGAGTACCGTAGATGTTTAGGGTGATAATATCTTCCCTTTGCATAACCAACCCCCTTACCTTGAATCTTTCCCCTTCTTTTTGGGTTACTCGCTCTTTTCTCATTCCTTTGGAAACAATAAAGCGCGATGGCGATTTTTATTTGGATTTGTACAAGTCTAGTCAATCCAATGGCTTAGTCTTAACATTTCTACCGCTACAACTATAACAAAAACAATAATAAGAAAACTGAAAATAAAAGTTTAGTTGACGAGCAACAAAATTTCAATTGAACTAAAATTAAACTACATATTTTGCCTTTTGTAGTAATAAAAGGGAAAATCCATGAATTTTGATCTCAAGGATTGTGTATAAGTATCAAGTTCAATGCATGGTTTAATTAAACAAAAACTATAATGGTTTTTTGTTTTTAGATTATCAATTAACAATGAATAAAAATAAGAAGAATAATAAATTGATTTTTTGACAAATATGAGGAACATGCTAGGGTAAAGTGTGTGATTTGCTCTGTAACAACCTTGAATCCTTATTTATTTAACAAGTTCTAAATACTCAATTACCAAATCTTTAGTTTATTTTCACCTAAAGCCTTAATGGAAAACCTTTGATCATTCATCCTAAATTCTAAGTCCCTAGATATTTATGACGAAATAAAGCCTTTGTTTTATCAAGATTTAATTGGTTACTATAAGGTATCCCTTGTCCTAGGTGATATCTACTATAATTTAATCACACAAAAACCTTAACAACGATGTTCCAACATAATTGTTAACCGTAATTCAATCCCTATTGGTTCGACAGAGAAAGCATTAGACACATTGTACAATTTAATTGAATATGAAAAACAAATATATACTGAAATTCAGAAAGCAAAGTTGTTTTCAGAGTCAAATCAGGGACACCCCTTAGAATTGGGGGGTTTTAGATACTCATATTGTTCAAGAATCTCGCTGGGCTCCGAAGATTATGGTCCTCACTCATTCAGATATTGTTTGGTATCATCAGGCTTACCATGATGTAGAGATTGTCAATAGTTGTGGTAGTTTCCCCAATGTACCTCTTCATGGTACAAAGGGAGGAATTAACTACAACCCCTTTCTTGCATGATGACAACTTAGATACCCGGTGAGGGATAAACCAAATAATATTCACTTGAGTGTTTTCTTTCTTAAAGAGGGAGAGGTTAATAAGGAAGCTAAAGAGGAGATTGCAAAGGCTTGGCACCACATTCACAAGAAAATTAGGAAGGACCTGGGACCAAGAGGGGTTGTTTCTTTGCATCCTCATCTATGGTGGGTATAAGCAAGAGTCATCCAGTTGAAGATGTCGCATTCTCGAGAAGCACCCATGCCTGATATGTTTGTGAAGACCACTCCTCCTATGTTAGATGATGTGGAAAAACTTTAGCTTGCCTTAGTCAGGATGTAGCAGGAAAAGGAAGCTTGAAAGAATAAGTGCCAGACTCTAGAGGTGTCCTACCGAGCAGACCTGAAGGAGAAAGATGACTTAATCGAGATTCTTGAGAGTCGTGCTATAGAGATAATGGAAAGGCAAGATGATTTATTTTCCTCTAAGCCTCAGTCACACCTTAGTTGCTCACCTCCTAACTCTGATGATTAGAAAGAGGTCGCAAACAGGTATGCAGAAGAGAACCAGAGGTTGAAGGCTCAGATTACAAGACTCACAGGGAAGCGTCAGTGTGAAGAGTAATTTCCATCAACTTTGTTTTTATAGGGTTTTTAGACTTTATCTTCATCTTGTACTTGGGATTATTGAAACTTGTAATAAAAGTGTAATCTGTTTTTAAGTTATTATAATGAGATTTTCAGTAGTTCAAATGTGTTATTACTCTGATATTTGCAAAATTGTCTATAAATCTTTGAGTTCCTTGAAATATCAAAAATAAAATAAATCATATGCATTGCATATCATGCATCATATTGTACATACTTATTGCATTTTTTAAGCATAAACATGTGTCTTACCGAGCTTCTTTACTTTGTTCAGCAAACTGTCTCACCAGTACAATACTCGAGCTAATTTTAGAAGGAAAATGGAGAATCTAGAACAAGAGAATCGCGAGTTGCATGAAGAAGTTTCTATTCTGAAGGCCGGTATGGCCAATATCGCTGCTCTAATGGAATATTTGGTAGCTGCTCAAAATCAGCCACCACTTGCTCAACCTCAATAGACATTAGTTACTACCGAAGCTTCGACTGTTCCTGTTTCTGCTACTCTAATTGCTATTGTTCAGAATCGTATGCCTCAGGGTTATCCACAGGGAATGCAGGATAACTTTATGCCAGAAGGTTATAATCGGGATCCTCAAGTTTCTCCGCTTTCTCCGGCTGTTGCTGCTTCTGCACCTCCTGTGGTGCATATTACTCATGCTGCTAGAAATGAGATCTACTATGTTGAACCTCCCTCGGTGAATGTGGTACCATTTGTTAATGATGAATTGTATTTCCCTATTCCTCCACCAAGTGAAAGGTTTGGTGTCTATGATCGAATGGACGAATTCCAAGATCAGTTTGATAGGATGCAGAAAGAGTTGAAGGACCTCAGAGGAAAAGAACTGTTTGGGCAGAATGTGAATGATATGTGTTTGGTTCCGAATGTGAAAATACCTACAAAGTTTAAAGTACCAGAGTTCGAAAAGTACAAGGGAAACACTTGCCCTTGTGCTCACTTAGTGATATATGTAAGGAGAATGTCTACTCATACATATGATCAATGTCTGTTAATTCATTTCTTTCAAGACAGTTTGACTGGTGCAACATTAAAATGGTACATGAGCCTGGACAGTGCCAACATTCATAATTTCAATGACTTGGGTGAAGCGTTTGTCAGAAAGTAAAAATACAATGTGGACATGGCGTGCGATCGTGATCAACTTAGGGCCATGGTCCAGAAAGACAAGGAATCGTTTAAAGAATATGCATAGAGATGGCGTGAAGTAGTCGCCCAAGTGATTTCTCTAATGGAAGAAAAAGAGATGACAAAGATCTTTTTGAAGACACTAGGTGCATTCTATTATGAGAGAATGGTAGCGAGTGCACCCGGTGGTTTTATCGAGATGGTGGGAATAGGAGTCCGTTTGGAAGAAGTTGTAAGAGAAGGTCGTCTTACAAGAGGTGAAAATTTCGGTGGTGTGAAGAAACCGTCATAGGAGTTTTCTAAAAAGAAAGAGGGAGAGACAAACGCTGTTATTCAAGAAAGAAGGGTTAATCTTCCTAGAAGAAATCATCAGCTCCATCAACAGGTTGCCTCGGTAACTCCAGTTGTTAATACAGCTCCGACTACAATCGCTTATCAAAAACCAGCCCCTCAAGGAAACTAGGGGCAGAATCAAAGGAGAGAGGCTTTTGACTCTATATGCAGGGTTACTCCCAACATTGATCCAGAAAAAGTTGGTCCAGACCAGGCCACCCCCTGCTATACCATCACCATTACCTTGGTACTACAAGGAAGATCATACATGCGCTTTCCATCAGGGTGCACCAGGGCATAATGTGGAAAATTGTTATCCTCTGAAGTCCGATGTACAAAAAATGGTGAGATTTGGCCTTTTATACTTCAAAGGTGTCAGCCCAAATGTAAGAGATGATCCTCTGCCAAAGCATGGAGGAACAAATGTTGTTAACATGGTTGCTGATTGTCCAGGGGACTTCCGCATTTATGATATTAACTTGGTCAGAGGATACTTGGTAAAGATGCATGCATACCTTTGTGAGTTTAGTTATTATACTCATGACCATGTTGGTTGTGGTATTTGTAGTAATTATATACAAGGTTGCGATAAGATAAAGGCTGATTTACAGGAGATGATGGATGAAGGCCTCATCCATATAATCAGGCATAGGGAAGAATATGAGGAAGAAGTAAGCATGGTCTTTGGATGTCTGGGAGAGTTCCAGATCTTTGATGTGAACCATATGAATGGTGATCTCGTGCAATTGCATGCTACCTTTTGCCACATAGTTGGTCAGGTGGAGCACCACTATGGATCTTGTCGGGTTTGCTGCAGGGATTCCGAGGGATGTTCCATTTTAAGAAGAGGTATTCAATTGTTATTGGTTAATGGAACTATCAAAGTTTAGATTCAAAGATATTATTACCATGAGGTTAATGTGATTGAAGATTGTTTGGCTGAAGCGATGTCAGATGATGAATATGCTTCTGCAAACGAATTCTTTTCGTCAGACGAAGACATGCTCTCCAGTGATGATTCTGCGATGACAAAAATTTCTGAAGGTGTGAATGTGACCGTTCCTTGTTTCAATGATTTTGCCCCTGTTGATATTGAATACTCTAGCAAGCCAGTTTTTACCCCAATGGTGATTTGCTTGCCAGGGCCTATTCCTTACAAATCAAACAAAGTTGTACCATACAATTACAATGCTACTATGTTAGAAGATGGTGTGGAAGTTCCCATCCATCCGTTTTCTAGCATCGAGAATATTGCTGAGACTGGTAGAGTGACCCGTAGTGGTCGTGTATTTACGCCGGTTATTCGGGGAAATGATAATGCTGGTAAGAAAATTGTGGAAAGTGCTAATAATAAGAAAACAACGGGGGAATCCATTGGTGCTACTCTGGAAAATAGGTGGATGATATATTGAAGATTATCAAGATGAGCGACTATAGGATAGTAGATCAGTTGTTGCAGACTCCTTCAAATATATTTATGCTAGCATTGATGATGAATTCTTCTGCCTATAGAAAATCATTAATGCGGGTGTTCGACCAAGCCTTCATGGAGTATGATGTGACATTAGATCAATTCAGTAATGTGGTAGGTAATATTACATCTTGTAATAACTAAATATTTTGCGATGATGAATTGCCTGACAAAGGGAGGAATCACAATCTAGCTCTCCACATATCTGTGAACTGTAAAAATTATTCATTATCAAATGTGCTGATTGATAATGGGTCTTCCTTGAACATTATACCTAAGAGTATGCTTATGAAGTTGAAATATGAAGGGGCTCCCATGCGCCCAAGTGGTATTATTGTAAAAACTTTTGATGGATCAAGAAAGTCTGTTATTGGGGAAATGGATCTTCCTATTCACATAGGCCCACATCTTTTCCAGATCACTTTCCAAGTCATGGATATTGTGCCCGCATACAGTTGTTTGCTGGGAAGACCATGGATACATGAGGCAGGGGCTGTCACTTTAACTCTACACCAAAAGCTGTAGTTCATGCGCGAAGGCAAAGTGGTTATTATAAATGGAGAGCAAGCATTGGTGATTTCTCATCTATCATCTTTCAGTGTTGTAGAAGTAGATGAATCTGTTGTTGGGACAAAGTTCCAAGCTTTGTCCGTTGATAACGTGAGAGAGAATTAGAATTCTATGGTTTCATTCAAAGATGCTCTTTGGGTTATGCGTAATGGCCCTAATAATGTATGGGGAAGATTATTGATCCGCCCATGAACAAGAATATGGATGGTTTAGGATTCTCAGTGAAGAATGGAAAGGTTGAGAACATGAAGTAAAACTCTACTGTGAGCAGCTATCAGAATAGTTTCCACAGCGGAGGTTACCTCCACCCAACTATTTCCGGAATCAATGCTATTGTGGAGAATGAAGAAGAGCAGGAAATTTTGAATTATGTGACGCCTAGAGTCAGAGTCCAGAATTGGGTCACTATTGATGTTACCACTTGTATCCATGTCTCAAAGTAATTTGTTTTTGTTTATCTTTACAAAAAAAATTCACTCTACCCAAGGTGAAAGTTAATATTGTACGGGCTTATCTGTTTGCTTTGCTCATTAAAATCATAAATAAAAGTTGTCTTTGATTCCCAAATTATGTTTTTTATTTTCTGCTATTTCTTGGAAAATGGTAATCAGAAAAAACCCTTATTGGAATAAATAATAACTGAAAATAAATCTTCATAATCACTTGAAATATGTGTTAGTTTCTAAAAGCAATCATAAATCACATGTGCAAACTAATTAATAAACCCGTTGAATACAATGACCCTACACCCTCTCGCAACTTTGAATATCCTATGTATGGGGCCGTAGAAGAAGAATATGATGACATTCTAGAAGAGGTTTCATGGTTGCTCGAGCGCGAGGAAAATGCCATTCAGCCGTATAAAGAGCCGTCGGAGGCAATCAATTTGGGTTCAAAGGAAGATCCAAAGGAAGTTAAGATTGGAGCATTGTCACATCCTGACATGAAGAGCAGGTTGACTGAATTGTTGAAAGAGTATGTGGACATCTTTGCTTGGTCATACCATGATATTCCTGGTTTAGATACTGATATTGTGGAACATCATTTGCTATTGTGTCATACCGCAAATTTGTCCTATCTTTTACTTTTGTCTGGCTTAGGTTTTTTCATATCATCTGCATACATTTTACTAGATTCATCTGCATAGTGCACATTCACCCATAAAACATATTGGTTCAAAAGAATTAGTGCTCGTGCAAGATAGGGTTTTTTAGTGGTTTGAGGCTTCTACAATCAATACAGTTGATTACTATGGTTGCTCCTTTAACAGTGGACTGTGGGATTAGGTTTTTGAAGTATGGTTGTTATGGATTTCTCAAAGATCGCTAATTTCTAGGGATTGTTCAATGTTTTTAAACAAGCGCATCACATGAATTGAGGTTTTGATAACTTTGCTATCTCAAGCATCACGCATTTAACATTTGTCAATTTAGATATGGTTTCCTTGGGAGCTATCATTTGGTGCATTGAGATTTATTTTCATCAAGTCAAGAGGTTTTTGATTCACTGAAGATCGAGATTCATCTATCCATGAATTAGGGTTTCGATACTAATCATGATTATGCTTGTAAACATGCATCAACTGAAAGGCATTTGGTTAGGGATTTCATGTCAAATATCTCCTCACACTTCATGTTTTCTTCTTGAGATCTTTAAGTCACCAATTCAAGAGTCTGAAGATTAAATTGATGAACATGGAATCTTGGCACAAGAAGTAATGTTGTAGGTTCATTGTAATCAAGGAATTATTGTCTCCTCAAGCACTTGTCATTCTAATGAAAGAGATCTTGGACTTAAATTTGAAGACAAGTTGTGAATTGGGATTCGTCCGAGTGATTGTTTTGAGATTCATTCAAGTTATATCCATTCATCATCATTCAATTTATACAAAGTCCACCTTGATTCAAAGTTATTTTCAAAATTGACTTTTATCAAGCATATTCATCATCAAAGGAATTTCAATTGCAATTTGGGATTCAAATATCATTCAAGTTTCAACCAAGATTCAAGATTTGTCCAACTTCCATATAACAAGTTTATCATTCATAAATTCAAAAGAAGACATTTAAGTTTAATTTTCATTACATTTGGAGCATCATACAAAGAAATTTACAAATTGGAAATATAAGTTACAAGCATCTTGTTTACAAAGAAAAGATAAGTGTTCTTTAAGTTTCTTTGCTCCATCTTCAAGTGAATTATCCTCACTCCTTGCCATGGCTCTTTCTTCATGTTTTCAACCTTGCTTTTCATTGCCTTTTCACCTTCCATCAACCCTCACATGAAAAGAAAAACAAACAAGAATTGGTTAGTTCATTGAAAGTTAATCAAGAAGTGTCAAGCAATTTTTCTTCTACTTTCATAATTAGGGTTTGTGTTAGGAATCAGAAATAAAGGGTTTGCATTCAATCATGCTCAAAACCTCATAAACCATTTTGGTTTCATAAAAGTCAGAATTTACAAGTAAAAGTCGATCATGGGGAGCATTTCATCCATTGCAAATCACAATTGTTATTGGTTCACAGAGGATAAAATGGAGAAGAAATAACAGCTGAACTCAGAATTACATCACAATTATCATAAGTATGACAAAAACAGTCCAAAGTTCAACGCAAAATAGTTCAAAATAAAAACAACACCTACTAGCAAAAACAGTCTCAACTGTCATAATATATTTGTCCAAAAATTTCACAAAACGGGCAAGCAAACAACTGAAACCAAAAAAGGCAAACCAAAACTTGCACAAAACGAGCAAGCAAACAACCGCAACCAAAAAAAGCAAACAACAACAGCTCAAAAAACCCGAGAAGCCAGCAACAACATAAACCAGCAAAATAGAAAAGCCAGCAATATCATAAACTAGCAACAACCATCAAATATAGAAATTGTTCAAAACAAGTTCACAAAAGCCACGCAAACACAAAAAATAACAAAAACCCTAAGTGTATCATCATATTCCTAAACTAACAAAACCTTCAGAAAATTATGAGAAGAGTAGAACAATAGTTATGCATCACTGACAGGAAATAGGAAAAAATTAACACTAGAAAGGCATCACCAAAGCAAAACCAGCAAACAAGCTGTTGTATTGTCCAGCCCTACAAAAACCAGTTGCAAAGAGCCAATTTCTAGCACTGCCAAGTCTACTCCAAATAACCTTGATGTCATCCCTGTTCAACTGTCCACTCCCCTCCAATAAACCTATGACATTACATAAAGTCTAACCAAACATAATATGCATTCTAAAGCAGAAAATTAGCTTACCATAATTGTTTAAAACCGCACCAACTTTTCCCCCCAATTTTCCACCTCTCAGATGTTATAAAACCATAGAATGGAGAGAATAAAAGGGAATGGGGGAGATCACTAGATGTACACACAGAAAATTACACACAAGATGCAAAGAAGAAATTAGAGAAAAACCACTGCTCAAAACTCAGTCAAGATCTTCCCTCACCATTGAATACATTTGTTAACAAACCTTACAACCTCTACCATTAACAACCTTCACCCATAAATCACCACCATCACTATCTTTCAAAATCCAACATCCCAAAATGCCAAATATGTCCACATACTGATGTCCTAACTCAACACCACTGTATTATCTCAATAATAGATAAGCATAAAACTCGTCACCAATCCGCACATTCATAATATTGCATCAAAACCACACAAGTTGGTTAATTAACAGTAATAATACCGACACAAAGCAGAAGGAGAGAAAGATTTTGAGTTTACCTGAGTGTTACACACTTTTCCAGAATCTGAAGCTCCATTGTAGAGACTCTAATACAACAAGAAAAGTGGGGGTTGAGAAACTCACAGAAAAAACACCAGAAAATTTCTACACACTCTCTAAGTTTTCTTAGATTCTTCAACCTGATTCACATATTTGCATTAAATTTCAACAACCTTTTTCAACATCAATATCAAATGTATAACACCTCTTCTCTACTTCAATCTTCAACCACAACAAAACTATGTTGAGTGAATTGCAAAAAAAATGAAGAAAAAAAATAGAAACAAAAGAACATTATGAATCGCTACGAAAGCGTAGAAAACAGAATCGTAAACATCAACACACCATACTTGAGTTGGATTTCTAGTTTTCGTTATTGCGTCTGAAGAGCCGTTGGAGCAACTCCGACATGTAAGTGTTCAATCTTTCCTATTATGTTCACCATTGTTACTGTTATGTGATGTTATGAAATGATGTTGTTATTGAAACATGAGATCACAAAATCGTTGACCTATGAGAAAATAAGATTGTTGGTTTTGTCCACTCGGTTTGTTATGACAGTGAGAGGGAGATTTATGGTGGCACTGTGAGTTTGAATCAGAACCTCGAGAGAACTAAAGAGAGTAAGACGCAGTTGTGTGAGAAAGGCCGAACATAATTGAAACTCTGAAGCAAAAAGGAGATGGTTGAGCAAAATCGAGAACTGGACAAAGATAATGAATAGAAGCACGTTGTTATGGCATTACCAGTGAGACGACGGTGGCGGAGGACTGATGAAAGCACCATTTGTGATGAAAGATAAGAAGAAGGCCATTCTCGAAGAAGAGGAACAAATACAATATTTTAACCCTATTCCAAAAATCTCAAATGCACTATTTCCTTTGTGACTCTTTCTATCTCTCCTTTTAATTCTTTTTCTAAATTAGATGAAACTAAATAATAATATAATATAACTTGATGCTGGTTTGGGGGTAAAATTGAATGGAGGGGGATAGGTGATGATTGAAGTGGGATCGCTGAACACTCTTTTCCTTAGGCCCGATTACTTTTTTTTGTGCCACTAGAAACTGAATAAAAACCCTGGACTGGGCCATCTCCCATTGCCCAAACTTGTTAGCTTCATTTTTTCAGCACACTTGCAAGTTCAACCCAAAATTTTCTCCTAGACCTTCACTAGGGGCCTAGCACCCAGTTTGCTTAACATACACACTAGATCATCTTGCACCCTGTAGCGGTAAAAATGTTTAAGACTAAGCCATTGGATTGACTAGACTTATACAGATCAAAATAAAAATTGCCACCGCACTTTATTGTTTCCAAAGGAATGGGAAAAGAGCGAATAACCCAAAAAGAAGGGGAAAGGTTCAAGGTAAGGGGGTTGGTTATGTAAGGGAAAGTATTAGCACCCTAAACATCTACGGTACTCCACAGAAGCCTCTTTGTAAAATCTGTATATTTTGGTTATAGAAAATGTTGTATATAAAAAGTGGATGGTGGAGGTAAGAATAGAAATATATTTATTTTACAATCTTTGTAACCGTCGCGGTTGCGAACCTTTAGTGCCTACGTACCACCTTTTCGTGAAATAAGGGATCATGGTACACGTAGTTCCTCTTTTAAAAATTTAAAACATAAATGCCTTGGTTAATTTTATGAGATAAAACATCATCGTCATTGTCCGTGTGGAAAACATGCCTACTACCCACAATCAAGAGTAAGGAGAATTTGCATTATCTCAAAGTGGAGGATATGGCTTGGATTTCAAAATCAACAATGCCTCACTCAACACCCAAGTGGAAAAATATCTCTCTTCACTACATATTGTAGAAGTATAGTTGTTTGCATCACTACAAGGATTAAAAAGAGTTCAACCTTTTTGAGAAAAGTTTAAAGATAAAATCCAAAGTGGAAAAATGGTTTGAAATGAGATTGATTGACTTTTAATCTTCTCACAAAAAATGTCAAGGTATTATTAAGTTTATTGAAGTTAATTTAGTAAAAATGCTTGGAAATACATGGACCTAAGTCCAAGTTTATTATGAAGGTGTTTCAAGTTTAAAACAAGAGTTTTTAAAAGGAGGGAGAATATTTTTGAAATTAAAGAAGATGGGAGGAGAAGATTTTTGAAATTAAAGAAGATGGGAGGAGAAGAAGAGGCTATGCTAAAGCATAAGGTAAAAGCTATGGATAAGAACCATCTAACCAACAAGAAGACAAAACATGACATTATGAGTCAAGATAGAATTCCAATTCTTTGGATTGAAACCAATCAAGCAACAAAAAATACTAGACCTCTTGAGATAACCAAACTTCAAGTGTATTAAGTCTTCACAAAAATTGGGCAGAGTAACGGTTGTATACGGGTGAATTCCATATTACAAACAAAGGGTGTAATCACAAAAACCTACACACAAAAACAAATAAGCAACCCAATGTCTTGAGGTAAACCTCAAGAACTCCAGACAAAATAATCAGATAAGATCACAAAGTCCTCAAGATAGGCCAAGGTTTCTAATCCTAAGTCCAAGGAAAGTCCCATGCTCCATAATGCCAAGGATAGTAACCAAATAGTACAAGTACCATTAAAGATTTTTTAGGGTTTATGTTGATTATGAAGTATCTTAAGAAAGGAAAGACTAGCTCAAGTGAGCAAAGTAAAAATGGCAAGAAAGTAAATGCTCAAATGAGCAAAGATGAAAATAGCATGAAATGTAAATGCTAAAAGTAAATGGTACATAAAGCATAAAAAAGAATAAAAGCATAAGGTAAGACAAGTCAATAATTAGTGGTTAGTTGGATGGCCATCTTGAAGCTTGCATTTGGAACTCATTAGAGGATTGGTAGAACCAAAGCCTCCACACAATAAGTTGCATTTGCTTTTTGTCAAGTATATCATCCATTTGGAATTCTCACAATTACCATTTAATGATTAACGATGTTTAAGTGATCCGCGTTGACCAAAGGTGTTGTAGATCCATTAGAGGATTGGTAGAACCAAAGCCTCCACACAATGAATCCTAATGCTATTGGATCAAAGAGATCAAATTAACATACTTGGGTTTGCAATCATAAGTTTTGGCCACGAATGATCATTTATTTGAATCGGGAGAAAATTTAGCGCTATGTTAAGAAATTCTAAGTGGACTTATATAGAAGTCGCACCTATTTTGAGGCCGGTCAATAGCAATCTATGCACCATTTATTTTGAGACATGATATAGAGATCATGCTCCAACAACATTTAGTGCAATAAGAAAGGGATGAGATGAAGAGGGATGGGTAAAAAATACAAACCACATTTGAATTAAATTTTAATCAAACTATTATTAAAATCATTCATCCATTTTTGTGGAGTCAAACTCATCACCATGGATCCAATAATGTTAATAAAGTTCATGATCCAAAATCTAAACCAAGATTAGCCAGATAGTAGTCATAAAATAATATCACAATTAATATACACAAAAGGGTTTTAAAAAAATGTTTTAAGAATAGAAAATAATGAGAAAAATACCAACTATGTTCAAATTAATCAAGAAATGACAAGTAAGACCATAGAAAAATCAGAAAAAGGCTCAAATAATTTTACAAATTTTTTGGTAATTTTTTAAAGTCAGAAACTAGTTTTAAAATTAAAATAAATGGGTAAAATAACCAAAAAATGGTAAAAAATAGTAAAGTCAGAAACAAAAATAAAATAAGGTCATCAATATTTGTCACAATATCATTGGATCATTCCATAATTTTTTTTCAAAATTAAAAAATGTATAAAAGTATTTTAAACATTAAAAACAAATCAAATAAGTGTAAAATTTATAAAAAATACCAAATCACAAAATTAAATTGTGAAAAAATAAAAATCAGAAAGAGAATAATCAAAAATATTTTTCATAATTTTTTCAGATTATTTGGACTAAAAATGAATTTTCTATGATTTTTTCAATTCCTTCATCATCCTGCTGAGGTAGAAGTCGTCCAAGATTCCTTCACCATCCCGTTGAGGTAGTAATCGTCAAAGATTCCTTCATCATCCTGCTGAGGTAGAAGTCATCCAAGATTCCTTCACCATCCTGCTAAGGTAGTAATCGTCCAAGATTCCTTCATCATCTTGCTGAGGTAGAAGTCATCCAAGATTCCTTCACCATCCTGCTGAGGTAGTAATCGTCCAAGATTCCTTCATCATCCTGCTGAGGTAGAAGTCATCCAAGATTCTTTCACCATCCCGTTGAGGTAGTAATCGTCCAAGATTCCTTCATCATCCTGCTGAGGTAGAAGTCATCCAAGATTCCTTCATCATCCTACTGAGGTAGAAGTCATCCAAGATTCCTTCACCATCTTGCTGAGGTAGTAATCGTCCAAGATTCCTTCATCATCCTGCTGAGGTAGAATTCATCCAAGATTCCTTCACCATCCTGCTG
The DNA here is from genome assembly GCA_948472305.1 of Vicia faba. Classification (NCBI taxonomy): domain Eukaryota; kingdom Viridiplantae; phylum Streptophyta; class Magnoliopsida; order Fabales; family Fabaceae; genus Vicia; species Vicia faba. Next base: position 659,744,364 of record OX451737.1, read on the forward strand.
AGGTAGTAATCGTCCAAGATTCCTTCATCATCCTGCTGAAGTAGAAGTCATCCAAGATTCCTTCACCATCCCGTTGAGGTAGTAATCGTCAAAGATTCCTTCATCATCCTGCTGAGGTAGAAGTCATCCAAGATTCCTTCACCATCCTGCTGAGGTAGTAATCGTCCAAGATTCCTTCATCATCCTGCTGAGGTAGAAGTCATCCAAGATTCCTTCACCATCCTGCTGAGGTAGTAATCATCCAAGATTCCTTCATCATCCTGCTGAGGTAGAAGTCATCCAAGATTCCTTCATCATCCTACTGAGGTAGTAATCGTCCAAGATTCCTTCACCATCCTGCTGAGGTAGAAGTCATCCAAGATTCCTTTATCATCCTACTGAGGTAGTAATCGTCCAAGATTCCTTCATCATCCTGTTGAGGTAGAAGTCATCCAAGATTCCTTCATCATCCCGTTGTGGTAGTAATCGTAAAAGATTCATTCACCATCCCGTTGAGGTAGTAATCGTCCAAGATTACTTCACCATCCCGTTGAAGTAGTAATCGTCCAAGATTCCTTCATCATCCTGCTGAGGTAGAAGTCATCCAAGATTCCTTCATCATCCTGTTGAGGTAGTAATCGTCCAAGATTCCTTCATAATCCCACTGTTGTAGTAATCGTCCAAGATTCCTTCATCATCTGTTTGGAGTAGCAATCGTCTCAGATTCCTTCAGCACACATCATTATAAAAAAAGACCTCCTCTGGTTAGATTTATTTCTCCCAGTTAATGACCGGCAATCAGAGACCTTCAAATAACAGTCCAGATACGATCCAGATTCGGATGTAATTCTGTCACTCATTCAAATACAGTCCAGCAATCTCCCCTGGATGGCATCTTTAAGCCCGTCTCCAATGACTATCCATTACCTCTCCTGCAGATGGCATCTATAAGCCCATCCTCCTACCAACCATCTCCAAATGGAATCTGTAAGCCCATTCCCGACGTCACAATGCTGATACTACACCACGCGAGTGCAAATTTCTGGGCACTATAGTGTTCAATTATCTTCCACCTTCGGATCGCGAAAGGCTAGAAAGTCAATCTATATCCTCAGGTTTAAGAAAATTGAACAGGGGCAACTGTTGCACCCCAAAATTTGCCCTCTCATGTTTTCCAAAGTCTTCCCCCTGCCTGGTTGATCACAAACTCTTGCCTAAGGAAAAAGAAGATTTTTGAGTTGTACTTCAAATACCTTTCGATTGGCATCCTGAAAGACACTTCAATTGACATTCTGGACAAGCATTTCGATTGGCATCCTGAAAGACCCTTCGATTGGCATTCTGAAGGAGTATTTCGATTGGCATTATGGACAAGCATTCGATTGGAATTATGTCAAGGCAATTTCGACAGGCATGTCAACCATGTCCTTCGATTGGCATGAACAACACCTTTTGATTGGCCTGTTAGTAGAGCATTTCGATTGGAATCCTTCGATTGATATTTGGGCCAGGCCCATTTGAAGGGTACGCAGGGAGTCCAGTCGAAAGAGGAAAATCAGGACTAATCGAAGAGCATGTCCTGAAAGCACTAGAAATCCAAGCGTCCAGGTTCATTCAAGGGACACGAATGTTTCAAAAAAGGAAATGATTTAATGTGTTTGATTTTTGTCCAGAGCGTTAAAGGCCTATTTTAATGGCTGTCCCTTGCCATTTTCGTGCACTCCCACACTCCTATAAATAGGAGGCCAGTAACACATTACAACAGACAGAAAATTACACGAAAAATCACACGAAAATCATAGAACGAAAATTATACACACACAAAAAAAAAATCTGCAGGAGAACAAAACATTGGAGAGACGCTGCCCAGAATTTTCCAAGCCAAAGCAGTCCCTCAGATCGAAGGTGCCTACGCCCAGAAGCCCTCAAATCAACAGTGCCTACATCCAGGAAGTGACCAGATCGAAAGTTCCTGCGCCCAGAAGTGCCCAGATCGAAAGTGCATGCGCCCAGAAATCCCAGATTGAAAGTGCTCCCATCCAGCCAGTGCCCAAATCGAAGACTCAATCTGCAAGTAAGAAAGGGTAAATTGTCCAACCTTACATTTGCGTAAACGCATTATTACTTGTTGTCACCTTTGACTTTCCATCTTAGACAGGATCGAAAGGCCTGGGTTTGGCACCCAGGTCACATTTTTCGTGTGCTAACATTTGCTGCAAATTTAGCCTGAAGAGACCCCAACAAGTGCAGGATCGAAGGGCCTGGGATTCAATACCCAGGCCCTGCATTTTTGTTTCGCTCACATACTTTTGCAGGTATAACATCCCAGATCGAAGGAGAGACCTTCTCTGGATCGAACTCATTAGCGTGCTGGATCGAAAGAGGCATCTCATCCCTGGATCGAAAGCCATGACCTCCATGATCGAAGGGCAATCCTCTTCCCTGGATCGAAGGCTACTCACGCCTTACTGTCTGGCCCAATCGAAAGGACCAGGACCCTCTCTGGACTGAAGCAGTCCATTCCCTCCGTGGTTCGAAACTCCTTTTTTTCCCCGGATCGAAGGATCCCTCCTGCACTTTATTTTTTTTTGTTTTTATTCTCATAGACTTCTTTTTATCTTTTAATTAACATTAAAATAAAAAAATCACAAAAAAACATTAGGTTAGTTTTTATTCAAATTAATTTTGTAAATAAATAAATTAATTATTTTAACTTCATTTTATCAATTTAAAATAAACTAGACTTAGGAGTATTTAATTCAAATATCTTCTTAATCAAAAACAACCAAAAAGATTTTCTTATTTACTTAGAAATCTCTTAGACGTCTCTTTTCCTTGTTTTACGCGCGTTTATTTTATTGTAATTGCCTATTGGGATGTAATAGCTTAACTAAGACCCTTTACTGCTTTATTCCCCCCAATTTTAGACATGTAAATAATCCCCCTCCCCGAAAGCCTTGTAATAGCGTAGGGTTTACAATTCCCGCACTTTAAATTCCTGTACATATATTAAACTGCTTAGATGTATGCTTACTAGGATTGCACGACAAGATTAACTCTTAAACTTAAAATCAACAATAGCTCACCATGACATGCAAGAGTAAAGTAACTGAAAATTGACACACTTGCACATGCCACTCTTAGGGTACACCTCACTTGGTTGCCTCGAACGTGGTCATTAAGTATAGGATGGTTTAGAGGTCGTCCTTTGTCCCAAGATCATAAGTTGCCTCGAAATGGTTGCCTCGATAAAAATGATCTAAGACATTAGGATTACCACTAAAGCGTCCTAACGTTGCTTTAGTGACCACACGTCCCTAAAATCGAATTGACCTGAAAACTCCAACGACGGTGCTACCTATTCCTCAATAGCAGGATAGTACTGTCTAAAGGACATTTGCACAATTAAATTCCCTTTTGAGTAGGTAGAGGTTTTTAAGTACTTGCTCTCTTTTAAAACAAAACGAAAACTTTTTCGCACTTACACTTTCTTCAAAAACAAAACTCTTTTCAAAACCCACAAACACAAAGAAAAGCAAACCTTTTGAAAACATAGTGAGCAAGTACCTAAGAGCCCATGGATAATCACAGATAGAAAGGGTGCTAACGCCTTCCCTTTCTATAATCTACCTCCCGAACCCAAGAAACATCTCGAAAAGGAATTTTCTGTGCTTTTTTCCTTTCCCTTGTTGGATAAAATAAAAGACGTTGGCGACTCTTGCTTACCGCGAAACTTTGCAAAAACAAACGCAAACGCGAACCAGCATTCAAAAAACAGTCAGTTCTCGTTCCCACCGACCACAGAACTGGCGACTCTGCTGGGGACGTTTAAATAAGTGAGGTGTACCTTAGGATTAGATCACTTGTGTTTTCAATGGTATTGCTCTGTATGCTTTTAATTTTGTGGGCTTGTATCGAAGTTCTATAGATCCTAACCCGGATCCGGGGTACCCTTTTTAGGTAAGTAGCAGTAAACTGTGAGGGATCCGTCCGGCGTAGACCGACACGGATGAAGCAGTAGCTACATTGGTGTGGCACCTTAGTTTGTACCGATATCCCTTGTGTTGAAACGAGGAGAATATGGGTCTTCTAAGGAGTCATTAAGCACCAACTGACCTTAGAACCTTAAATTGACAAACTTGGCCATAGAACAGTAGCAGTATGCTACACTCATTGAGACTAAACTCTCATGATGGTTCTGGCCGTAAGAAAAGTTTGCTAAGCTAGAATTATGACCGATTGAGGGTAGTCAGTGATATTGAGATCCTCTAGAACCCGGTTACTATTTTTTTTAGGACAGGTTTAAACCAACTAAACTGAAAGAGGGTAATTCCTAAACTCCACACCAGCCTAAACTTAAGGCTATATGTGTGACTTGTGTGCCTTCAAACTTGAACTACTTATTATCTGACAACAGGGGTTCCTTGCAGGTTTTGTTTACAGTCCTTATCCAACAAATTGTATTTATTACAGGGCTCACTTACATCACCTCACTTTTTGCTTGAACGCATAGCATATACATCATAACATCATACCTTAACATTTCCTTAACCATTTCAAGGATCTCAAGGGTCTCTGATGTAGGTTATGGTAAATCAAAAGTCTAGCAAGGGGCAAAGGGGATTTATTTTCCTCTAGCCAATACCATCTAGAAATCCAAGCACGATAACTTGAGTTAGGGGTTATGACCCACTCGATATGGTGAGCTTGACTCTTGAAGAAGGACTCTCGACAACATGAAGTTCCTTCAATCAAAACTACAAGATTCATATTCTAACAGTTTCTTGTTTACCCCGCGAGATCCTTGAAAACATTGCATACATATATCATACATATCATAACAGGTCCTCCAATACAGGTCTCTCATGTTCTCGCTGTTTATTGCAGCAATGGCTTTCCAACCAGACAACCAAGATCTCCGGGCTCAAAACGCCCAACTTCAAGAAATGTTCTTGAACCTATCCCAGGGGAAAGAAGAAATAAAAGCTCTCCTCACAAGGGGCTTGGTCCTAGGGAATCCAGGAGGCATCAGAAATGATCAGTTGGAAGGGCTACAAATTGAGTTGGCAACAATGAAGATCCAGGTGATGGGACAGCTGGTGGGCCAGATGGCTCTCATTCAAGACTTAGCTCAAAGACAAGAAGAGCTCAGGGTCCTCGTCAACAAGCTGCTTCAAAATAATCGAGTGGGGCAAACAACTAGGGTTGAAGATCAAGTCATCATTCAACCACCTTTGGGGCAAGAAGACAATGGAAAAGCTCCTCAGCTTGCTTCAGGGTCACAAGCCCAGCATCAACCTCACCAAAAGCAACGGGTTGACCGAAGGAAATTTACCAAGCTCAACATGCCGTTGTCTCAAGCTTTACAACACCTATTAAGATTGAATCTGGTGACATTAAGGGACCCTCCTAAGAATCCCAACACAGCCTCCCCAAGGTACAATCCTGATGCAAGGTGTGCATACCATTCTGACAGTCCTGTACATGACACCGACGACTGTCGGACTTTGAAGAACAAAATTCAAGACCTAATTGATGAGGGAGCATTAGAATTCACACAAGATGGTCAGGCTGAGTTCTTCTACCATCCCTCCAAGGTTCACCATTTGAAGTGACAAGTACTGAGACGAGAAGATTTTTGTTCATTTGAATTTTCAAGTTGTAATCTCTGTTATTCAAACAATTATCCATTAATGCCAAACTTTGTTTCATTAATGCATCGCATATGTTTGTCTTGATTTGATCCAATCATTTTCATTATATTTAAACTATGATTTTTACTCTCTTTATGACATTCAACTCTTGCTAAAAAGTTATAAGCCTTTAGAGGGAGAATGACGAAACAATGCCATAATCTCATACAGTATGCTTTTGAACAGACCTTGCTGACGATGTACAGGAATTTCTTTCAAATCCTAAACACTGGAGTTATAAGGAAGATAATCCCTAGTCAACCCCTTCGAGCCAAAGAAGTAGGAGTTTTCTGTTCTAAACAAATTGAAACCTTTGATATAAACCTGGGGCAAGGTAGTCTCTTAGTTAATTCAAAAAAGATGCGCATTGAAGTCGCCAACTCTCAGTTCGTAATACAACGAACGACATCAAAAAAAAAACATTCCTTTGGAATCAAAAGATAGTGATGGTTCTCTATCTCATAGGCAGTCAATCTCACAAAAGAGAAAAACCCACTGAGCCAAAACCTACAAAGGAGGCTTAAGAAAGTTGGGGCATCCCGCTGACTGTAATCTCGAAAACAGGAACAGTCAGACAAAAGTTAGGGATAACAAATCAAAAGAACAGGTCATTACAAATCCTCAACAACATGAAAAATGTTGCAAAAAAAAAGACATGATGACTGCCTTCCAAAATTCAACTGATGTGAACCATCACCAAAAAGTCGTTCCAAAGTTGAATGGAGTTCGACGTACAATTAACTGAGTTTAGGATTGAAGAACATCACGAAGAGCGGGTGGGTACAAATATACTTTGAGCCTTTATCCTTTGTTTCTTAAACCGTGAACCAAGCCACGTTACAACCCTCCAAAAGTCCTAATTGAAGCATGGGTTAGTTTGAAAGCATACTGTTACAAAAGGTATCCTGACTCCTGTAAGGCTTTGCCCTAAATCTTGCGTTGAATTTGTCTTATAAAAAAAAGTTTTCTGCTAAAAAACACACTTTTCAAAACTTCGAGACAAGAATAAACTTTGCATTATTTGAATATCACTGTTTGCATTTGGCTATTTGTTTGACAACGGAGAAATTCACACAACGAATATCCGATGAACGAAAACCCTCTCAGTGAACAAAATCACTTCAAAAAGGATGACACTTCCAATCAAGGGGCGTGGCATGATCATTGTCCATCACCTGGGGCAGTCCAATCAAGATTCCAGGACATCTCTCAAAGAAGTGCAGAGTAACCAGGGGCAAATCTCCATCTCCGTCACTTGGGGCATTGAACATCAATCTCAGTGAAGGGTTACATACAGTCAAACATTTCCAGGCAGTGCCACAAACACATGCTGCTAGGGGCAATGACAAATCTCCCCAGATCCTTCTCATAGGATGACTTCCAGCAAGGGTTTAATCTCTGAAAACCTTTCCCCAACTGAATCCACCTCAAGAATCCTCGAAGACTTCCCCCAACAAAGATGTCACCTCTCTAGCAGACTGATGACAGGGTTTATTTCCCCAACAACACCAGGATTCCCCAGCTTGAGTTTGCCTCTCCGACTACTACAAATCAAAGGACCACAACTCCTCTTCCCCAGTAGACTACTCTGCAATCCCCAACAAGTTACTGTGAAACCTGGACCTGACCAGATGTCAATTTAACTTTGACTCCCCAGTAGAGCAACGGACAACTGAGACTCCTGAACTTGTTCCCCAAGAACGAATCAATACTCTCCACAGAGTTCATAACTTTCCCCAACGGAGTTCTCCTCAACAAAACAAGGATCCTCAGTGGAAACATTCTAAGCAAAGTTTGAAGACATACCTACTCTTCAACAGCAGTCCGGGATTTAATAACTCCCCAACGCTTGTCAAGAATTTATTTTCCAAGACAAAATTACATTTCAACAACATTCATAACATGTGCATACAACATGCATATAACATAAATCTCATTTATTTTGAGAACATCATTACACAATGCATACATCATGACATTGCATACAACTAACTCTTTACCTATTCAGGAAAGATCGATCAACAGATAAAAGTCATTACCTTTTGGAGTAGCAGTCGTCAAAGATTCCTTCACCATCCCGTTGAGGTAGTAATCGTCCAAGATTCCTTCACCATCCCGTTGAGGTAGTAATCGTCAAAGATTCCTTCATCATCCTGCTGAGGTAGAAGTCATCCAAGATTCCTTCACCATCCTGCTGAGGTAGTAATCATCCAAGATTCCTTCATCATCCTGCTGAGGTAGAAGTCATCCAAGATTCCTTCACCATCCTGCTGAGGTAGTAATCGTCCAAGATTCCTTCATCATCCTGCTGAGGTAGTAATCGTCCAAGATTCCTTCATCATCCTGCTGAGGTAGAAGTCATCCAAGATTCCTTCATCATCCTGCTGAGGTAGAAGTCATCCAAGATTCCTTCACCATCTTGCTGAGGTAGTAATCGTCCAAGATTCCTTCATCATCCTGCTGAGGTAGAAGTCATCCAAGATTCCTTTATCATCCTGCTGAGGTAGTAATTGTCCAAGATTCCTTCATCATCCTTCTGAGGTAGAAGTCATCCAAGATTCCTTCATCATCCCGTTGAGGTAGTAATCGTCAAAGATTCCTTCACCATCCCGTTGAGGTAGTAATCCTCCAAGATTCCTTCACCATCCCGTTGAGGTAGTAATCGTCCAAGATTCCTTCATCATCCTGCTGAGGTAGAAGTCATCCAAGATTCCTTCATCATCCAGTTGAGGTAGTAATCGTCCAAGATTCCTTCACTATCTCGTTGAGGTAGTAATCGTCAAAGATTCCTTCATCATCCTGCTGAGGTAGAAGTCATCCAAGATTCCTTCACCATCCTGCTGAGGTAGTAATCGTCCAAGATTCCTTCATCATACTGCTGAGGTAGAAGTCGTCCAAGATTGCTTCACCATCCCGTTGAGGTAGTAATCGTCAAAGATTCCTTCATCATCCTGCTGAGGTAGAAGTCATCCAAGATTCCTTCACCATCCTGCTGAGGTAGTAATCGTCCAAGATTCCTTCATCATCCTGCTGAGGTAGAAGTCATCCAAGATTCCTTCACCATCCTGGTGAGGTAGTAATCGTCCAAGATTCCTTCATCATCCTGCTGAGGTAGAAGTCATCCAAGATTCCTTCACCATCCTACTGAGGTAGTAATCGTCCAAGATTCCTTCATCATCCTGCTGAGGTAGAAGTCATCCAAGATTCCTTCATCATCCTGCTGAGGTAGAAGTCATCCAAGATTCCTTCACCATCTTGCTGGGGTAGTAATCGTCCAAGATTCCTTCATCATCCTGCTGAGGTAGAAGTCATCCAAGATTCCTTCACCATCCTGCTGAGGTAGTAATCGTCCAAGATTCCTTCATCATCCTGTTGAGGTAGAAGTCATCCAAGATTACTTCACCATCCTGTTGAGGTAGTAATCGTCAAAGATTCCTTCATCATCCTGCTGAGATAAAAGTCATCCAAGATTCCTTCACCATCCTGCTGAGGTAGTAATCGTCCAGGATTCCTTCATCATCCTGCTGAGGTAGAAGTCATCCAAGATTCCTTCACCATCCTGCTGAGGTAGTAATCGTCCAAGATTCCTTCATCATCCTGCTGAGGTAGAAGTCATCCAAGATTCCTTCATCATCCTGCTGAGGTAGAAGTCATCCAAGATTCCTTCACCATCTTGCTGAGGTAGTAATCGTCTAAGATTCCTTCATCATCCTGCTGAGGTAGAAGTCATCCAAGATTCCTTCACCATCCCGTTGAGGTAGTAATTGTCCAAGATTCCTTCATCATCCTGCTGAGGTAGAAGTCATCCAAGATTCCTTCATCATTCTGTTGAGGTAGTAATCGTCCAAGATTCCTTCATAATCCCACTGTTGTAGTAATCGTCCAAGATTCCTTCATCATCTGTTTGGAGTAGCAATCGTCTCAGATTCCTTCATCACACATCATTATCAAAAAAGACCTCCTCTGGTTAGATTTATTTCTCCCAGTTAATGACCGGCAATCGGAGACCTTCAAATAATAGTCCCGATACGATCCAGATTCCGAAGTAATTTTGTCACTCATTCAAATACAGTCCAGCAATCTCCCCTGGATGGCATCTTTAAGCCTGTCTCCAATGACTATCCATTACCTCTCCTGCAGATGGCATCTATAAGCCCATCCTCCTACCAACCATCTCCAAATGGCATCTGTAAGCCCATTCCCGATGTCACAATGCTGATACTACACCATGCGAGTGCAAATTTCTGGGCACTCTAGTGTTCAATTATCTTCCACCTTCGGATCGCGAAAGGCTAGAAAGCCAATCTATATCCTCAGGTTTAAGAAAATTGAACAGGGGCAACTGTTGCACCCCAAAATTTTACCTCTCATGTTTTCTAAAGTCTTCCCCCTGCCTGGTTGATCACAAACTCTTGCCTAAGGAAAAAGAAGATTTTTGAGTGGTACTTCAAATACCTTTCGATTGGGATCCTGAAAGACACTTTGATTGACATTCTGGACAAGCATTTCGATTGGAATCCTGAAAGACCCTTCGATTGGCATTCTAAAGTAGTATTTCGATTGGCATTATGGACAAGCATTCGATTGGAATTATGTCAAGGCAATTTCGACAGGCATGTCAACCATGTCCTTTGATTGGCATGAACAACACCTTTTGATTGGCCTGTTAGCAGAGCATTTCGATTGGAATCCTTCGATTGATATTTGGGCCAGGCCCATTCGAAGGGTACGCAGGGAGTCCATTCGAAAGAGGAAAATCAGGACTAATCAAAGAGCATGGCCTGAAAGCACTCGAAATCCAAGCGTCCAGGTTCATTCAAGGGACACGAATGTTTCAAAAAAGGAAATGATTTAATGTGTTTGATTTTTGTCCAGAGCGTTAAAGGCCTATTTTAATGTTTGTCCCTTGCCATTTTAGTGCACTCCAACACTCCTATAAATAGGAGGCCAGTGACCATTACAACAGACAGAAAATTACACGAAAAATCACACGAAAATCATAGAACGAAAATTATACACACGCAAAAAAAAAAATCTGCAGGAGAACAAAACATTGGAGAGACGCTGCCCAGAATTTTCCAAGCCAAAGCAGTCCCTCAGATCGAAGGTGCCTACGCCCAGAAGCCCTCAAATCAAAAGTGCCTACATCCAGGTAGTGCCCAGATCGGAATTGCCTGCGCCCAGAAGTGCCCAGATCGAAAGTGCCTGCGCCCAGAAATCTTAGATTGAAAGTGCTCCCATCCAGCCAGTGCCCAAATCGAAGACTCAATCTGCAGGTAAGAAAGGGTAAATTGTCCAACCTTACATTTGCGTAAACGTATTATTACTTGTTGTTACATTTGACTTGCCATCTTAGACAAGACCGAAAGGCCTGGGTTTGGCACCCAGGTCACATTTTTCGTGTGCTAACATTTGCTGCAGATTTAGCCTGAAGAGACCCCAACAAGTGCAGGATCGAAGGGCCTGGGATTCAATACCCAGGCCCTGCATTTTTGTTTCGCTCACATACTTTTGCAGGTATAACATCCCAGATCGAAGGAGAGCCCTTCTCTGGATCGAACCCATTAGCGTGCTGGATCGAAAGAGGCATCTCATCCCTGGATCGAAAGCCATGACCTCCATGATCGAAGGGCAATCCTCTTCCCTGGATCGAAGGCTACTCACGCCTTACTGTCTGGCCCAATCGAAAGGACCAGGACCCTCTCTGGACCGAAGCAGTCCATTCCCTTCCTGGGTCGAAACTCCTTTTTTTCCCTGGATCGAAGGATCCCTCCTGCACTTTATTTTTTTTTTTTGTTTTTATTCTCATAGACTTCTTTTTATCTTTTAATTAACATTAAAATAAAAAAAAATCACAAAAAAACATTAGGTTAGTTTTTATTTAAATTAATTTTGTAAATAAATAAATAAATTATTTTAACTTCATTTTATCAATTTAAAATAAACTAGACTTAGGAGTATTTAATTCAAATATCTTCTTAATCAAAAACAACCAAAAAGATTTTCTTATTTACTTAGAAATCTCTTAGACGTCTCTTTTCCTTGTTTTACGCGCGTTTATTTTATTATACTTGCCTATTGGGATGTAATAGCTTAACTAAGACCCTTTACTGCTTTATTCCCCCCAATTTTGGACATGTAAATAATCCCCCTCCCCGAAAGCCTTGTAATAGCGTAGGGTTTACAATTCCCGCACTTTAAATTCATGTACATATATTAAACTGCTTAGATGTATGCTTACTAGGATTGCACGACAAGATTAACTCTTAAACTTAAAATCAACAATAGCTCACCATGACATGCAAGAGTAAAGTAACTGAAAATTGACACACTTGCACATGCCACTCTTAGGGTACACCTCACTTGGTTGCCTCGAACGTGGTCATTAAGTATAGGATGTTTTAGAGGTCATCCTTTGTCCCAAGATCATAAGTTGCCTCGAAATGGTCGCCTCGATAAAAATGATCTAAGAAATTAGGATTACCACTAAAGCGTCCTAACGTTGCTTTAGTGACCATACATCCCTAAAATCGAATTGACCCGAAAACTCCAACGACGGTGCTACCTATTCCTCAATAGCAGGATAGTACTGTCTAAAGGACATTTGCACAATTAAATTCCCTTTTGAGTAGGTAGAGGTTTTTAAGTACTTGCTCTCTTTTAAAACAAAACGAAAACTTTTTCGCACTTACACTTTCTTCAAAAACAAAACTCTTTTCAAAACCAACAAACACAAAGAAAAGCAAACCTTTTGAAAACATAGTGAGCAAGTACCTAAGAGCCCGTGGATAACCATGGATAGAAAGGGTGCGAACACCTTCCCTTTCTATAATCTACCTCCCGAACCCGAGAAACATCGCGAAAAGGAATTTTTCTGTGCTTTTGTCCTTTCCCTTGTTGGATAAAATAAAAGACGGTGGTGACTCTTGCTTACCGCAACACTTTGCAAAAACAAACGCAAACGCGAACCAACATTCAAAAAACAGTCAGTTCTCGTTCCCACCGACCACACTATGCCATTCGTTTTGTCTCTTCCAGACGAAGACAACCACACCCTCGCGCCAAATTTATACAAACTGTAGCTCAAGCAATTTGAAAGGAAAGTTTTGAAAATGGATTTGAAATTTCATGGTCAAAACGTGTTTCCAATAAAAGGTAAGTGTTGCGACTAGAACCAAGGCAATGAGAGAAACACAATGATATCAGAGTTTTGAAGAATTGATGAAGGAATCTACCTATTGAAGTTGAGTTGCAGAGCTCTTAAACTGGACTTCTATGGTGCAGTATAGGGCACGATTCTTGAATGTAATTATGTGGTTACCTTCAGGGAAGATCAAGGAAGGTGAATTGATGGAAAAGTTTGATTAAAAAAGGCTCGAGAATGGATTTTGAAGTTACTGAATTCTGAGTTGTGAAACAAGTTTGGCAGGGTGATTCTGGCTATCCAAGCTTGGGAAAATGAATGGGATAGTACATGTATTTATAGGATAAGCTAATGGGGTCAAAAGGAAGAGTGGATGATGCATTTTTGAGGGAATTCGTGCAAACCTGATGCACGAGTGAAGTGTGATCCAAACTTCACCAAAACTCATCCAATTCTTGCGTTTTGATGCATAAATCCACTTGGGAAAGTTGGCTAATCATGTTTAGATCCAAAACGCGTGTTAATTTGAGGTTTAAAGGTTGTAACATGAAATTCAAATTCTGACTTGCAAGGAAACTTCAATTCCAAGTTAACACTTTTGAAACAATGGAATTCTCAGCTTAAGGGGTCTTAAGGCATGATTCTTGATGCTTTAGAAAGAAGAGGTTACAAGCTTTGCAATGAAAAAAGAATGGAGTTAAATGGATGCTTGAGCTGAAAGTTACATTGAGTCGAAGTTGGAGAAAAAGGGCTGACTTTCCATACTTAGAAATATTTCAAATTATTCTTCAAAAATGACCTATAATGTCTTGCATCCAAACATGGCCTTCCACTTGGAATTTGCTCTTGACCAAAAAAGATCCAAAATATCCAAAATTTGAGCAAGTTATGACTTGTTGAAGTTGGCAAAAAATCATGAAATGACCTATGATATTTTGCATCTTTAAGGCAACTTCCATCATTTTCCCCACTTTTCACATAAAAGAAGGCATAAATTTCACATATTCAAGATCATTATGGAAAAAGAATGGACTCAAGGTGATAAAAATTGACCAAGGTATGACCATTTGAAGTCACATATGGAAAATTGGGGATTCATCTGGAGAACTTGTAGTCTTTCTTACTCATCAAGTCTCTTCCTCATGAAAACTCCTTGGAACCTTTGAAGTGATTTGTTAATAACCATTTAAAGAGAATTATGTCTTTGGAATCACTCAAAAATACCAAAAGGTCAGCAAGATATACTCCTTTTAAGTTCAAAACCCTAGCTCATAGATCAAGAAAATGCTTTGAGGAACTTTGACAAGCTTGAACAAACTTCTTGTTCCAACATCCTTGCTTTGTGAATAGAAGTTTTTGAGGATGATAGTGAGGACTCATAGACACCAAAAACACTTCTATATCTTGAAATTTGAGAGAAATATGCTCTTGTGCCCAATAGGAATAATGCCTTGTCCAAACATGACAACTTCTCCAATCAACCCCTTGTACATTTGAGTCAAATCTAATAACCTTGAAATGTGATGAACCAAAGCAAACTTGCCATGCCAATTATTACAAAACCAATACAATGGTGAGGTTTGAACTTCTCAAGCTTTATTTACTAGGGCATGGAAATAAACTCATGAACCCATGGGGTAACTTGTTAAATCTCATTTCCTTTACCTACATGGATAACAAGCAAGACAAACAAACATTGCATTTTATTAGTTAAATGAAGAAATCAAAACAATATTCATGATCACAAAAGGAATACAAGTCAAGGCGCTTGGTAATCCCTCAAAAGGGAAAAACTAAATGTAGGGAAGGGAACCAAGAATCCTAGTGCGATCTTGTTGTGAATGAATAAACATGGTATGATGAAGGGATCTTAGGGGCAAAAATTGGGGTACAACACCCCCCCTAAGACTACTAACGTTTATTTTCTTTTTCTTAATTCTTGATTGCTTTGATTTTTAATATTCCTTCATGACTTGTTCATTTTCCTTACATGATAAAAAGACCAAAAATATTAGAGTTAGGTTTTAATGTTTTATTTTCAAAAATCATAAAAACATTATAATTTTATTCTCTTTTATTTACTTGATAAAATTCATAAAATATTAAGGACTTAATTTCTTTGTTTGATTATTAGGTGACATGTTCCCTTAAGTGATTCCATGAAGCCCTTAAATTCACTTTGATCGTTTCGTGTTGAATTAGACATTAGGGTCGAAACTATGTATGATAACTTTAGGATAAAATTTCCCTTTTACACTCAATATTAGGTCCATCTTTCAACATGACAACAATTAGGGTTCTTCTAGTCTCCCTCTTAAACTTTCTTTTATTTTATAATTAATTAAAACTTCTCATTCACAAATAAAAAATCCAAAAACATTTAATTATTATTTAAATTCATTTTAAAACTTGCAAAACACTCAACCAATCAAAACTCCTTAAAAGTGCCTGTTATCTCCGTTCTACCGCGATACAGGCCGTGCCTATAGCTAGAATGCGTGCGTTAATGTCTCCCACTAAAAAACACCAACAAACCAACATTTTTTAGAGAAACTAACGTTTTCTTATTCCTTCATTGGATACATAGGAAAAGGGTTGCGAGACCCTCACGAACGCGCTAATAAAAACCATTTTCTTTTCCCTTAGAAAGTATAGTTATAGATAAACACACCCTTAGAAGCAAATAAATAAAATGGATCCCATTGAGTACAACAGATGTAAGGGGTGCTAGTAAATTCCCCTCGCATAATTGACTTCCTTACCCTTTCTCTTGGTTGCAAGACTATCTTATCCATCCTCTTGTGTTTTTCTCGATATTTCCCCTTCCTTCGGGATAAATAAAGTTTGGTGGCGGCTCTGTGTTTTTTGCAGGTAGCTTCAGCTGGCGACTCTGCTGAGGTGTTTATTTATTTACTTTATTTTCATTACCACTTTATTTCTTTGATTTATTGTTTTATTGTGTATATATTGAATTATATTGTTGCTACTCACATATTTTGGATATGTTGTTTCTTTTGTGATGTTGGGTTGGGTGATTACATTCGATAAGTCCTATACACGGACTTGGGTTACACTTAGGATTAGGACGGGCGGTATAGTCATGCTAACTTTGAGGGAGTAATCTCGAAGAAGTAGGTATGGAATCTGCCACTCAGTGGAGGTCCCCTTGAATGTAGCATTGTTTATCGAGTAATCGGGAAGACATTGTTGCTTTCGACCTGGGAACCAGAGAAGATGAGGGCCGTAGAGCCTTTAACTCCTCCTGGACTTTTTACGTGTAGCGTGGAGACTATAACGGAGTAATCCAGAAATATTTGTCACACAATGCTGCACTTGGACGAGTTTTTCTTGTGAATATTATTGATTGCCAAATAATTGGGACGTCAGTAATATCCAAAGGAAGAGCGTAGACTCAAAGGTTTCCATAGAACCTTGTTTGGTAAGTGATAAACCCCTAGTACATACCTTATGGGTGGTTACTGTCACTCCTTGACTGTGACGTCAGACTTTTGATCCTGTTACTTTCAGTTTATATAAAGGAATACACAGTGGTTATCCAAAATATATGGAGATGAAATCTCATGCCATAGCATACCATGAAATCATACCATCATGTATATATATATCGTATCTAAGGAATTCCAAAGACAAATCTCGTTGGTCGAGCTCTTTAAAAATAAAAACAAAAATTTTAAATAGACAGACGAGTCTTTGGATTTCCTCATAAATGAAGATAAAACATTCATTCATCCTATCATGCATTCATTATTCACAACAAAAACTTATTGGGGTCCCTTTTCCACCAGACTTCAGTGAACAGTAAAGACGACTTCTCTACATCCCTACCGTATAAGAAGCAATCAGCAAAGACTTATGGATATTTTTGAAGAAAATCATAATGCTCTCCGCCGAGATATGGACACCATGGGCACTCACATGGATCAGCTTATGGAAACCCTTCATGCTGTTATCAAGGGTCAAGAAGAGCTACATCAAAGTGTTTCCAAGCTTGCTACTACTCCCCCCTCCACTTTTGTAAATGGAAGGAATGATAACGCAAATGTTGAGACCCCTACGGGAGCTCCTAGGAATGATGTTGATGATCATCACAATGTCATTGATCTTGATGAGCCCCGTGTGAATCTCTCTGCTGGAGTTGCTGAAATTGCAAAAATGTACCATGCTCTTAAAGAGCGTCTCTGACCCATGAAGGGTATCAAGACTCCGGGATTCAATATTGCTGCAATGTGTCTCGTGCCCGGGGTATTTATTCCTCCCAAATTCAAGGTCCTTGATTTTTACAAATACAAAGGCACTTATCGAATTGATTGATTTGTTCATGGGTACTTTACGAGGTCCTTATCTCCAACACATGCTCAACAGTAGCTATACTTCTTTCTCTGATATGGTCATTATTGGAGAACATGTTGAAACTTGTATTAGGGCTTGAACGATCCAAGGTATCCCTAACAATAAAAACAATAATACTGGCATTTATAGAAAACCGTTTTCTGGTTTCATCAAGAAGAAAAAGGGTGAGACTAGTGTTGTCACAATCAGCCAAGGAAAAGCTCCTACATATCCTCAAGTTAGATTTCCTTATTTTCTAACACATGCTTCTGTTCCTAATCAATATGTTCCTCAAGTGTATGCTGCTACAACTCCAGCACCCTGGATGGCCCAACAACGACCTTTCTCTCCTCAACCACAATATCTTCCACAATAACAATTTGCACCACCTCCAAATTATCAACAACAAAATCAGTAACCTCAAGGCCCGAGAGCTCCACAAAGACAAAGAGCGCCCTAAAGAAGATTTGATCCCATTCCAATGTCCTATGCTCAACTTCTCCCTCAATTACTTGCCTATCATTTGGTTCAACTGCGTGAACTTGGTCCACCACCAATTCCTCTCCCTAGGGGGTATGACATTAATGCTCATTGTGAATTTCATTATAGAGCCCCAGGAAACACGATTGAGAATTATAGAGCATTTAAATGTAAAATTCAAGATCTCCTCGATGCAAAGGCCATAAATTTCAACCCTGTTGGTCCTAAAATTCAGAATAATCCCATGCCTCCTCACCTAGGGGCAACGGTCAATGTTATTGAAGAAAGTAGTGAACAGACTCTGGTAACCAAGGTTGATGAGATCAATATGTCATTAGGGACTCTTAGAGAATATTTGTTGGAGCACGGGGTGCTGCAGGAACTCCATGATTTTTGCTTAACATGTTCCTCTAAACCCGAAGAGTGTACTAGTTTGAAGACGGCTATCCAACAGCTAATGGGTGAAGGTGTCCAACAGGTAGAAAGGATATTTCAAGAAGAAGAGATTGATGTCTTGGAAATTCCTTATTATCCGAGAAGCATCTCAGTAACACCAGGTACCCCGTTGACAATTCAGGATCCTGCTACCCCATTAATGATTCAAGTTTCAATTACTCCCGTGACAAGTCAAGCTCCTATTCCTCCTCTGTGCAATAACTCAAAAGAAGTTCCGTGGGAGTATAATGTGGTCTATATTCTTGGAAAGAAATATGAGTGTCCTTCGGTAGCTGACAAGAGTATTACCAACATTGCAGGAACCAGTAACATGACTCGTAGTGGCAAGATCTTTTGTCCCCCACCGCCGCCTCCCAAAGAAACTAACGGTGATGCTCTGGCTAAGGCTAGGGGAAAACAAGTGATTGATAGTCATCCTGAAACTTCTGTAGGACAAGAAGCATAACAACTTTTGAGGATTCTTAAGCAAAGTGATTACAAAGTGATGGATCAACTCAACCAGACGTCGTCCAAGATTTTCATCTTGTCCCTTCTCTTGTGTTCAGAGACTCACCGCAATGCTTTACTGAAGATTTTGTGTTTTCCCATGTTATACAAGACATCTCTATTGCCAAGTTTGAAGGGATCGTAACCAATATTTCTATATGAATTTTTTTGGGTTTCTGTGATGATGAGCTCCCAGTTGAAGGCAGAGCCCACAATAAAGCGCTGCATGTTTCCATGAAGTGTTTGGATACAGTTTTATCTCAAGTTTTGGTAGATACAGGTTCTTCACTCAATGTGATTTCTAAGGCTACTCTATTTAAGTTGAATATGGACGGGGTAATGATGAGGCCTTCCAACCTAAGTGTTCGAGCATTTGACGGTTCAAGGAGATCTGTGGAGGGAGAAGTGGACTTGCCTGTCAAGATTGGTCCCCACACTTTCTATTTGTCATTCTATGTTATGGACATTTGTCCATCCTATACTTGCCTTTTGGGTCACCCATGGATCCATGTAGTAGGACATGTGACATATGCTCTTCACCAACGCCTGAAGTTCATTGTAAACGAAAAATTTGTTGTTGTTTGTAGAGAAGAAGATTTAGTGATTAACAATCTGACAACCTACCGTTATGTGGAAGTGGAAGGTGAGGTGCATGAGTTGCCCTTTCAAGCTCTGGAAATTATTTCTGTTGACAGATTCCCTGTCGTGGAAGGTAAGAAGTCTGAAGCACCCATTGCCTCTTTGAATAATGCCAAAGTCCTCATGGAAGCTAGATCTCCCCATGATGGATTGGGAAAATTGATTGAAGTACCTGGGAAGAAAGGTCATTATGGTCTTGGATATCAGCTATTTTCCTCTATGCAAGCTAGTTTGGTTCCTCTCAAAGGAATGCAGGTTCCCCCAATTTCTGAAGTGTTCATCAGTGCTAGTACAAGAAAAGAAGGACAAGTGCTCTCAAAAGATGTTGAAAGTGACGATCAAGACGTTTCCAAATTTATTTATCAGGTTGCGCCAGCCAGGAGCTCAACAATTGGAATGTCGTGGACATCCTTAAGGTTGTTTTCGTTGATGTGTGATTTTCTGTTTCCATTAAGTCATATGCCATGCCTAAGGCATAAAGACAACTTGTAGAAGGGGCCCCTTATGTTTCAATATCCGTTTAAAATTGAACGAAAAATCGCACTTTCGCATACAATTTTGTTCCCTGTCTTTTCTTTTACTCTTACTTTTCAAAATAAAATGGAAATGCTTTTCTTTACATATTCTAAATATTTTCTTTCACTTTCTAAAATAAAACATAAAATCATCAATCATGAAAATCCGTCTCGAATTCCATCGAAAATGATAGTGCTATGATTCCTAATATCCTTGAGAATTCAGTTGACCATGCTAAC
This sequence comes from Vicia faba, assembly GCA_948472305.1. NCBI lineage: Eukaryota > Viridiplantae > Streptophyta > Magnoliopsida > Fabales > Fabaceae > Vicia > Vicia faba. The sequence continues at coordinate 659,764,346 of OX451737.1, forward strand.
AAGGATAGTGGAGAAGATTGTGAAGCCCTTGAAGAACTGGCAAGACTCTTGAGACAGGAAGAGAATATCAACCATCCATATCAGGAAGAAACATAAGTTATCAATCTTAGTAATGAAGAGGTAAAGAGAGAAGTCAAGATAAGTGTTGCCTTGCATAGTGAAGAAAAGAAGGGGTTGATTGATTTGCTTCGAGAGTATGCTGACATCTTTTCCTGGTCGTATGAATACATTCCCGGTTTAGATACTGATATAGTGATGTACATATTGCCACTTAAGCCAGAATGACCTCCTGTAAAGTAGAATCCGTGAAGGACCAGACGCGACATGGCTTTGAAGATCAAAGAAGAAGTTCAAAAACAGCTTGATGCAGGCTTCCTATATGTGATAAATTATCAGCCTTGGATTGTTAACATTGTGCCTATACCTAATAAAGACGACAAGGTACGTATGTGTGTTGACTACCAAGACTTGAATAGAGAAAGCCCAAAAGATGATTTCCCGTTGCCTCATATTGATGTATTGGTTGATAATACTGCTCAATCTTCAGTGTTCTCCTTCATGGATGGATTCTCGGTTTACAATCAGATAAAGATGGCTCCCGAAGACATGGATAAAATAGCTTTCATAATTCCATGGGGTACCTTTTTCTACAGGGTTATGCTTTTTGCACTCAAAAATGCTGGTGCAACATATCAGCGTGCTATGTTGACTCTCTTTCACGACATGATTCATAAAGAGATCGAGGTGTATGTGGATGATGTGATTGCAAAGTCGCAAATTGAGGAAGAACACCTGTTCCATTTACAAAAATTGTTTGATCGTTTACGAAAGATTAGGTTAAGGCTTAATCCCAACAAGTTCACCTTTGGGGTTCGACCGGGCAAGTTACTTGGTTTTATCGTAAGTCAGCGGGGGATTTAAGTAGATCTAGACAAAGTAAGAGCAATATAGGATATGCCGGCACCGAAAAATGAAAAGGAAGTACATGGGTTCTGTTGTACCCCAAAATTTGCCCTCCCATATTCTTCAAGGTTTATCAAGAATCATCTCCAAATGGTTCAAGATTTCCCAGAGGGTTGCACAGCTCAAATGCCTCCTAAGCCAGTCAAAATTAGGGTTTTGGTTCCTTCAATGAATTTGGGGTTTTCAATGGCTCAATCAAGTCCCATATTCCCATATACATTGTCAAGCATCTACATGTTAAGTTTCAAGACTCACAGGATCAAATTCCACAGTCAAAAGCCCCATTTGCTTCACAATCAACTGCAGGGGCAAAATGGTCATTTTGCAGTCAAAAGTCAGAATTTTTGGTCAGCATATTATTTTGAGTCCACAATCATCATTTGATCAAGTCTTGATCATGATTCCACAAGCATGGCTCAAAAATCATCAAAGATGCAAAAGTTGCTATTTTTGGACAGTTGAAAAGTCAACTATATCTTGACCTGGGCATAACTTTTTCATGGTTCATCAGAAAAATCCCATCCAATGCTCATTTTGAAGAGGATGACATTTCCTACAACTCATCTTCACATTCCAAGTCCAAGAATTTGCTCTCATAAAAAGTTATCAATTTCTACATTATAGGTCAATATCAAAAGTCAACAAAAATGCACTTTAAGTCAAAGACCATAACTTGAGATTGATAAATCCAAATGACATGGGACCAAAGGCATTGGTTAGAGGACTTCAAGAACTTTCCAAAATGTCCAAGAACATGTTCATGTGATCAAAATTGAGCAAGATATGCATTGGAGAAGTTGGGAAATTTTTGTGAATTTGCAAAAGTCAACTTTGCTCAAAATACCTTATTTTTGCTAATGGGCCTCAAATTCCTTCTTGAATCTTTATCCAAAGCTTATGCACGACCCATATATTAATTCATTTAATTCATTTAATTGTAGGAAAATATCAAGATATGGTTTTGCAATCTTTTGGTGAAGCAAAGATGACCAATATATGCTGGAGATTTCGTGTGCCAATCAAGGATGTCAAAAACTCCAAATTTAGCAACTTTCTTCAATCAAAAAGATTGAAAAATATTTGATTTCCAATCAAATATGCAATCATCAATTCCATGGATTTTTGGTCAAAGATTTAACCTAAATTCAGTCCATTATATATACAGAACCTAAACCTAATGCCACACACGTGAGAATTGCTGCAGAAAGCCATAGCCAATATTGAAAAAAATCAAGAAAACTCAAAAACTGTTTTCTCACTCCCAGACCCTTTCAAAGCAATTTAAGGATTCAATCACACTGCTAGAACTCTCAGAAACCTTTTGGAATCAAAACCACGTGCTAAAGCTCCAAGAATCACCTTAAACAGACTCACGGTTTGGCACTTTTGTTCATAATCATAATTCATATTTCATGCACGTTTAACATGATTTATTGACTGTTTTGCATTGCTTGAACCTTTACAAAGATTTTGGCATAGGTTAATTGAATTATTATGCAGTGAATCGAAAGTTGCCATTAGAGAATTCTAGGGTTCTTGAGTTCTTGAATTAGGGCTTTCCCATACAGGAAAAATTGGGACCTCTAAGACCCATGGTTGAGACCGTCAGGAGGAGACGAATGCATTGAGACCATCGCGCCATATTTATATAGAGCATAGCTCTATTAGCTATTTTTGGTCGTCCTATTTTGTGGGGGTTAAAAACCCCCGCTATCTCTTTATTCTTTTTACAGGCAAACGAGGAAGATGACTGCGTGTTGGCTTGTGATTGGAGCGTTCAAATAAAAGCGCGCGTGATTTTGTTTCCAGCATAATTTTCATGTTTTTTATATTATATTTACTCATTATTATTCTAACAAATGCAAGCGAGTGGCCTGGTGGTGGATGCGTTGTCCAAGAATCATTGGGACCTGGGTTCGATTCCCAGGTCCCCCCAAACCTTTGTTCCTATTTTTTCTTATATGATCACATGCAGGAAAAACAAAAGAGTCCACCATATACCTCCAGTGCTCAGCATGCCAAGTGGCTATGTGTACAAATCAGAACGTCATAAGTGGATGACCACCATACTCCAAGTCAAAGCACGCATAGGCAAGCCAGAAAGTCAAACAGGCTGGAGAGCTTCATGGGCTTGAATTTGCTAGCATACCTCCATATTGGGCCCATCACCCCCAGGGTTTTATTTCTCATTTTTTTTCTCTTTTCTATTTTCTATTTAATTATTTTATTAATTATAATTATAACTATTATTATTATTATTTAATTTACTCATAATTAATATTTTTCACAATAAAATTCAGAAAACCTAAAAAATATTTCTATTATTATTTATTATTTTTGTAAATAAATGTAAATTAATTAATTTAGTCTTTTTTGAATTAGGATAACTTTAATTATTTTCATAACAAATAAAATAAATTAGAATTAGGGTTTTCTTGATAATTTTAATTTTAATTTTATTTTCATTAAAGACCTAAAAAACTAAAAAATATTTTTCTTGTAATTAATTAATTAATTAGTAAATTAGGTTTAACATTAATTAATTGCAAAAAAGGGACCAAATTCCATTCTTTTCTAAAAAAGGGTCAAAACCCTAAGGACGTCCTGATTCAATTTCTTTTCGCGCTTTATTATTTTGATTATATTTATGTAACTGTCTTCGAGAATGTAATAGATAATTAGGACCCCTTTTATCGCTTTCTTTATTTTCTCGCATTTATTTTCAAGGGTTATGTTTTTGGCGATGTAAATACCCGACGCCTTGTAATAGCGTAGATTCACTTTCGGCAATTTATTTTCCGCACTTATTAACTGTTAATTATGCATGACAAGACTTGTATGAAAAATAAAATCAATCCGTAGCTCACAATGATGCATGTTCAAAGATAATTTGAATGAAACCTGACACACGTGCACATGCCACTCCTAGGGTACGCCTCACTTGGTTTCCTCGATGTGGTCATCAAGTATAGGGTGTTTTAGAGGTCGCCCTCCTGTCTAAAAGATCCAGTTGCCTCGAAACGGTTGCCTTGGATAAAAAGGATCTAGGACGTTAGGGTTACCGCTAAGGCGTCCTACTATTGCTTTGGTGACCACATGTCCCTATAATCGAATTGACCCGAATACCTCCAACGACGGTGCTACCTACTTCTCAATAGTGGGATAGTACTGTCTAAAGGACTCTTACACAGCTTAATTCCTTAGAGTAGGTAGATTTCTCCTGGGTACTTGTTCTTTCAAAAAACAAAAACAAACTTTTCGCACCTACACTTTCAAAAAGTTTTCAAACAAATACTTCATACACTCTTGAGGACTGATACAAGAGTTACCTAGAAGTTTTTCAAACTAAACTTTTTCAAAACCCACAAACACAAAAAAGAAAACATCTTTTGAAAACATAGTGAGCAAGTACCTAAGAGCCCGTGGATAACCACGGATAGAAAGGGTGCTAACACCTTCCCTTTCTATAATCTACCTCCCGAACCGAGAAACATCTCGAAAAGGAATTTTCTGTGATTTTGTCCTTTCCTTGTAGGAGAAAATAAAAAGACGGTGGCGACTCTTGCTTACCGCGACATTTTGCGAACCAGCATTTCAAAACAGTCAGTTCTATTTCCACCGATTACAGAACTGGCGACTCTGCTGGGGAATATTAATAAGTGAGGTGTACCTTAGGATTAGACCACTCTTATGTTTTCAATTGAATGCTTTGTTTGCTTTAATATTGTGGGCTTGCATCGGAGTTTCATAGATCCTAACCCGGATCTGGGGAATACCCTTTAGGTAGCATAAGCTGTGAGGGACCTGTCCGGCGTAGACCGACACGAGTGAAGCAGTAGCTACGTTGGTGTGACACCTTGGTCTGTACCGATATCCCTTGTTTTGGAACGAGGAGGATATGGGTCTTCTGAGAAGTCATTAAGCACCAACCGACCTTAGAACCCTAAATTGACCCAACTTGGCCATAGAATAGTAGCAGTATGCTACACTCATTGAGGCTAACCTCTCGCGATGGTTCTGGCCGCAAGAAAAGATTGCGAAGCTGGAGTTATGACCGATTGAGGGTAGTCAGTGCTATTGAGATCCTCTAGAACCCGGTTACTATTTTCTAGGACAGGTCTTAACCAACGAAACTGAAAGAGGGTAGTACCTAAACTTCATGCTGGCCTAAACTCTAAGGGCTTTCTGGTGTAACTTATGTGCCTTAAAACTTGAACTACTTGCATATTCTTATCTGACATATGAGTTTCTTGCAGGTTTTGTTTACAGTCCTTGATCGGGACTTATAACAGGTTTTACTTACATCACTCCATGCATAGCATAACATCATACCATCATACCATTGCATACATCCTGCATAAGGACTAATCCATTTCAAGGATCTCAAGGGTTTGTGATGCAGGTCATGATGAACCAACTGTCTAGCAAGGGGCAAAGGGGATTTATTTTCCTCTAGCCAAAGTTGTCTGGAGATCAAAACATGACAGTTTGAGTCAGGGGCTATGACCCACTCGATATGGTGAGCCTTGACCCTTGAAGAAGAACTCTCAACAACATGAAGTTCCTCCAATCAAGCTACAAAAATTCAAATTCTAACAATTTTCTTGTTTACCCCGCGAGATCCTTGAAAATATTGCATGCATACATATACATCATTACATAACAGGTACCCTTGTTACAGGTCACTTACCTCCTTCGCTGTTTATTTCAGCAATGGCTTTCCAACCAGACAACCAGGAGCTCCATACTCAAGAGACTCAGTTCAGGGAAATCTTCCTAAGCCTATCCAAGGGGCAGGAATAATTGAGAACGCTCCTCATGGGGAATTTGGTCAAGAACAGTCCAGAAGACGGTAAGGATGAACGGCTGAAACATCTGCAAGCTGAGGTAGATGCAATGAGGACTCAGATGCTGGGGCAGATGGCCCTTATCCAAGGCTTAGCTCGGGAGCAAGAATAGTTGAGAACTGTGATCAACCAGCTTCAGCAAGACAGTATGAAGCAAGTAGTCAAGGCTAGGGACCAAACCGGTAATCAGCCTCCAAAAAGTCAAAGGTTTGGTTCGATGAATAGACCTCTCCAAGCTGCTACTACTTCACAGGTCCAACAACGACCTCTCCAAGAACAAAGGGTTGATCAGAGCAAGCCAGACAAGCCTAGGAGGCAATTCACCAAGCTCAACGTATCACCATCTCAAGCTTTACAACGCCTGTTGAGATTGAATCTGTTAACATTAAAGGATCCTCCTAAGAATCCCAACATTTCCTCTTCCAGGTATAACCCGAGGGTGAGATGTGCCTACCATTCTGACAGTCCTGGACATGACACCGACGACTGTTGGACTCTGAAGAACAAGATCCAGGACCTGATTGATGAAGGATCAGTGGAATTCACCCAAGGTGGTCAGGCTGAGTTCTTCTACCATCCCCCCAAGGTTCACCATTTGAAGTGACAAGTCCTGAGACGAGAAAACTTGTGTTCATTCGAATGTTCAAGTTGTATTTTTCTTTGATTGTTCAAACATTTATTCATGTCAAACGTTGTTATTTCATTAATGCATTGCATATGTCTGTTTTGAATTAATCCATTTGTATCCACTATATTCAAATTGCTTTCATATTTGTGATGATTAACTCTCGATTAAAAAAAATTCTAAGCCTTTTGAGGGAGGATGACGAAAACAATACCACGACATTTACAGTATGCTTTTGAACAGACCCCGCTGATGAGGTACAGGAATTGTTTCAAATCCTAAACAGTGGAGTTATAAGGAAGATAATCCCTCGTCAACCCCTTTGAGCCAAAGAAGTTGGAGTTTTTCTTTTCAAAAATTAAAACCCTTAATCATAACCTGGGGCAGGGTAGTTCTCTCAGTTGATCCAGGTGCACAAAACGACATCAAAGAAGTCCTTCCAAAACAAAAGATGGGGATGGTTCTGTATAATCATAAGGACAGGCAGTCATTATCTCTCAGAAATAAAAGCCCATTAAGTCAAAACCTATGAAGGAGACTTAAAAACTGGGGCATCCCGCTGACTGTAATCACAAAAGAAACAGTTCTGGCAAAAAAACAGGGATAATAAAAAAAAAAAAAAGAGGTCCTACAAACCCTCAACCAAAAAAGAAATGACTGCCTATTCAAAATAAATTGTCAATATCCGAACCATCATTGGAATATCAGAGCAAAGACTCAAACAAGATCTAATGCACGATTAGCTGAGTTTAGGTTTGAAGAACATCACGAAGAACGGGTGGGTACAAAGAAATTTGAGCCTTTATCCTTTGTTTCTTAAATCGTGAACCAGGCCACGTTATAACCCTTAAAAGTCCTAGCTGAAGCATGGGTTAGTTCAAAAGCATACTGTTACAAAGGTATCCTGACTCCTGTAGGGCTCGCTATAAAATCTTGAGTTGACATCACATTTTACAAAAACTCACCTGCTTTATTAAAAACTGCATTTTCAAAAAAACTTCAAGACGGACATAAGCTTTGTATTCTTAAAATAACATTGTTTGCATATGATTATTTGTTCGAACATCAGGAAAATTCGCACGAAGAATATCTAATGAATAAAAATCTTCTCAAGGATCACCTCAAGTGGAAAAACACTTCCAACCAAGGGGCAGACATGATCATGGTCTATCATCTGGGGCAGTCCAGTCAAGATTCAAGGAATCTCTCAAAATGCCAAACAGCCAGGGGCAAATCTCCATCTGAGTCACTTGGGGCATTGAACAGGAATTCCAGCAACGAATCTTGCATGATTGAACGAAGATCTTCTGGTAGTCTGGCAACACATTACTACTGATAGTGACAACTCCCTGCACTCTGAGAGCATGGACATAGTCGGAAAAAATACTACGCATAATCAAAGACCCGCTAGGTCGACTGGCCTAGGCAAAAATAAGGGCTTCCCGGTGAACCAAAAGGGTTCGGGCAAAAATAAGGGATGAAAAATATTTAAAAAAATTTGTACACCCGGCAAGTCGAAAACCTGAAAAGGCGGCTTGGGCAAAAAAAAGTGTATCCCGATGGACTGAAAACCCGAAAGGGCGGTCCAGGCAAACGTTAGGGATCAAAAGCGTACGACTATGTCCCGTCATCTCGTCACTTGTCTACCAGAAGAAGATTTTTCAGTTGGCGGTTATGAAGCACCTCCACAGGTACCTTCTCCCACAGAAGCTGGGGCAATAAGAATTGTCCGAACGGTACAGCGGCTCTGTCCTCCAAGGTACCAAGGTAAGTTCAGCTGAAGAATGACCGAGATACCTCCACTCCCTATGGAGTAAGACAAGAGTCAGCAATACTCTCCCCAAGCAGAGTTGGTCTCCCATCAGCCCTAAAAAGGAACAGTATCCCCAGCAAGTCAGCAATACTCTCCCCCGAGTAGAGTTGGTCTACCATCAGTCCTGGAAAAGTTGGGTACCCAAGAAGATCTTAATATTCTCCAGCAGAGTATACAGATATTTCTCAGCAAGCATCCCCAGCAGTCTTAATATTCCTCGACAGAAATATAAGATTGTTCCCCGGCGGAATACAAGATACATCATCAAGCACATCCCCAGTGCAGTTTAAAAAGCTTCCCCTCCAGAGTTGAATCATCTTCCCCAGTAGATTCCGGAAGCTTGTCCCCGGCAGAGCACGAATGCATCCCCGGCTTTATTCAGAAGTTTATTCCCCAGCAGAACCTATAACTAGGTTATCCTCGGCAAATTACAACGGAAAGATCATCCTCGGCGAAGTTCTTCCTATGCCCAGCGGAGTTCATCAAAATCCCTCAACAGAGCTTATCAACAGGAATCCCCAGCGGAGTTATCATCAAAATCTCAGCGAAGCATCTCTTCCCCACAGAGTAATTCCCCGCAGAGTAATCTCTTCAACAAGTTTATTCCCCAACGGAGTCGTCTTCTCCTACCGGTTTATTCTTGAAATCGTCATCCCCAGCGGAAACGAAGAACTCTACTCTTCAAACATCAGCCCAAGATTCCACAAGCTCCCGACATTCGTCAAGGATTTATTTTCCTAGACGAAAATACATTCATAGACATTTCACATTTCATAAATCCTGCTTACATACATGATAAAGTGCATAGACACGATCTCATTTATTTTTGAGAACATCATGACATCATGCATTTCATACATCATGACATTGCATACAACTAATGTTTTTCCTTTTCAGGAAAAGGTCAATCAAAAGACGATTACCATCAACTTTCACAGTTCTAGATTCGATACCTGTATCTAGCCAGGGCATATCTCTGAGCGATTGATTGTAGATTCGATACCTGTATCTAGCCAGGGCATATCTGCATAAAGAGTTTGAAGATCAACCCCTGTAACAGGCCAGGAAATTATCTTTCATTCTCAGGTCAGAGGTCTACAACTGTATCCAGCCAAGAAAGCTATCTCGATCAACCTTTTAAAGTTCCAGATTTGATACCTGTATCTAGCCAGGGCATATCTGTGAGCGATTGATTGTAGATTCGATACCTGCATCTAGCCAGGGCATATCTGCATGAAGAGTTTGAAGATCAACCCCTGTAACAGGCCAGGAAATTATGTTTCATTCTCAGGTCAGAGGTCTACGCCTGTATCCATCCAGGAAAGCTATCTCGACCAACCTTTTGAAGTTCCAGATTCGATACCTGTATCTAGCCAAGGCATATCTGTGGGCGACTGATTCCAGATTCGATACCTGTATCTAGCCAGGGCATATCTGTGAGCGATTGTTTGTAGATTCAATACCTGTATCCAGCCAGGGCATATCTGTAAGCGACTGATTAGAGGTCTACGCCTGTATCCAGCCAGGAAAGCTATCTCGATCAACTTTTTGAAGTTCCAGATTCGATACCTGTATCTAGCCAGGGCATATCTGTGGGCGACTAATTCCAAATTCGATACCTGTATCTAGCCAGGGCATATCTGTGAGTGATTGTTTGTAGATTAGATACCTGTATCTATCCAGGGCATGTCTGTGAGCGACTGATTAGAGGTCGACGCCTGTATCCAGCAAGGAAAGTTATCTCGGTCAACCTTTTGAAGTTCCAGATTCGATACCTGTATCTAGCCAGGGCATATCTGTGGGCGACTGATTCCAGATTCGATACCTGTATCTAGCCAGCACATATCTGTGAGCGATTGATTGTAGATTCGATATCTGTATCTAGCCAGGGCATATCTGCATGAAGAGTTTGAAGATCAACCCCTGTAACAGGCCAGGAAATTATCTTTCATTCTCAGATTAGAGGTCTACGCCTGTATCCAGCCAGTAAAGCTATCTCGATCAACCTTTTGAAGTTCCAGATTCGATACCTGTATCTAGCCAGGGCATATATGTGGGCGACTAATTCCAGATTCGATACCTGTATCTAGCCAGGGCATATCTGTAGATGACTAATTCCAGATTCGATACCTGTATCAAGCCAGGGCATGTCTGTGGACGACTAATTCCAGATTCGATACTTGTATCTAGCCAGGGCATATATGTGAGTGATTGATTGTAGATTCGATACCTGTATCTAGCAAGGGCATATCTGCATGAGGAGTTTGAAGATCAACACCTATAACAGGCCAGGAAATTATATTTCTTTCTCAGGTACGCAAGTTCTCGCTAAGGAATATCTTACGCGATCGACACCTCCGGATGGAATCTTTAAGCCCATCTTCACAACTATTCATTATATCTCCAAATGGCATCCATAAGCCCATTCCTGACATCACATTGCTGATACTCCACTATGCGAGCGCAAATTTCTGGGCACTTTAGTGTTCAATCATCTTCCACCTTCGGATCATGAAAGGCACGCAAGCCAATCTACATCCTCAGGTCTAAGAAGATTGAACATGGGCAACTGTTGTACCCCAAAATTTGCCCTCCCATATTCTTCAAGGTTTATCAAGAATCATCTCCAAATGGTTCAAGATTTCCCAGAGGGTTGCACAGTTCAAATGCCTCCTAAGCTAGTCAAAATTAGGGTTTTGGTTCCTTCAATGAATTTGGGGTTTTCAATGGCTCAATCAAGTCCCATATGCCCATATACATTGTCAAGCATCTACATGTTAAGTTTCAAGACTCACAGGGTCAAATTCCACAGTCAAAAGCCCCATTTGCTTCACAAACAACTGCAGGGGCAAAATGGTCATTTTGCAGTCAAAAGTCAGAATTTTTGGTCAACATCTTACTTTGAGTTCACAATCATCATTTGATCAAGTCTTGATCATGATTCCACAAGCATGGCTCAAAAATCATCAAAGATGCAAAAGTTGCTATTTTTGGATAGTTGAAAAGTCAACTGTATCTTGACCAGGGCATAACTTTTTCATGGTTCATCAGAAAAATCCCATACAATGCTCATTTTTAAGAGGATGACATTTCCTACAACTCATCTTCACATTCCAAGTCCAATAAATGCTCTCATAAAAAGTTATCAATTTCTACATTATAGGTCAATTTCAAAAGTCAACAAAAATGCACTTTAAATCAAAGACCATAACTTGAGATTGGTAAATCCAAATGACATGGGACCAAAGGCATTGGTTAGAGGACTTCAAGAGCTTTCCAAAATGTCCATGAACATGTTCATGTGATCAAAATTGAGCAAGATATGCATTGGAGAAGTTGGGAAATTTTTGTGAATTTGCAAAAGTCAACTTTGCTCAAAATACCTTATTTTTGCTAATAGGCCTCAAATTCCTTCTTGAATCTTTATCCAAAGCTTATGCACGACCCATTGAGATTAAATTGAATTATTTTCTTATTTTTTATTAATTAATTGAATTTTTAATCAATATTAATTCATTTAATTCATTTAATTGTAGGAAAATATCAAGATATGGTTTTGCAATCTTTTGGTGAAGCAAAGATGACCAATATATGCTGGAGATTTCGTGTGCCAATCAAGGATGTCAAAAACTCCAAATTTAGCAACTTTCTTCAATCAAAAAGATTGAAAAATATTTGATTTCCAATCAAATATGCAATCATCAATTCCATGGATTTTTGGTCAAAGATTTAACCTAAATTCAGTCCATTATATATACAGAACCTAAACCTAATGCCACACACGTAAGAATTGCTGCAGAAAGCCATAGCCAATATTGAAAAAAATCAAGAAAACTCAAAATTGTTTTCTCACTCCCAGGCCCTTTCAAAGCAATTTAAGGATTCAAACACATTGCTAGAACTCTCAGAAACCTTTTGGAATCAAAACCACGTGCTAAAGCTCCAGGAATCACCTTAAACAGACTCACGGTTTGTCACTTTTGTTCATAATCATAATTCATATTTCATGCACGTTTAATATGATTTATTGACTGTTTTGCATTGCTTGAACCTTTACAAAGCTTTTGGCATAGGTTAATTGAATTATTATGCAGTGAATCGAAAGTTGCCATTGGAGAATTCTAGGGTTCTTGAGTTCTTGAATTATGGCTTTCCCATACAGGAAAAATTGGGACCTCTAAGACCCATGGTTGAGACCTTCAGGACGAGACGAATGCATTGAGACCATCGCGCCATATTTATATAGAGCATAACTCTATTCGCTATTTTTGGTCGTCCTATTTTGTGGGGGTTAAAAACCCCCGCTATCTCTTTATTCTTTTTACAGGCAAATGAGGAAGATGACTGCGTGTTGGCTTGTGATTGGAGCGTTCAAATAAAAGCGCGCGTGATTTTGTTTCCAGCATAATTGTCATGTTTTTTATATTATATTTACTCATTATTATTCTAACAAATGCAAGCGAGTGGCCTGGTGGTGGATGCGTTGTCCAAGAATCATTGGGACCTGGGTTCGATTCCCAGGTCCCCCCAAACCTTTGTTCCTATTTTTTCTTATATGATCACATGCAGGAAAAACAAAAGAGTCCACCATATACCTCCAGTGCTCAGCATGCCAAGTGGCTACGTGTATAAATCAGAAGGTCATAAGTGGATGACCACCATACTCCAAGTCAAAGCACGCATAGGCAAGCCAAAAAGTCAAACAGGCTGGAGAGCTTCATGGGCTTGAATTTGCTAGCATACCTCCATATTGGGCCCATCACCCCCAGGGTTTTATTTCTCATTTTTTTTCTCTTTTCTATTTTCTATTTAATTATTTTATTAATTATAATTATAACTATTATTATTATTATTTAATTTACTCATAATTAATATTTTTCACAATAAAATTCAGAAAACCTAAAAAATATTTCTATTATTATTTATTATTTTTGTAAATAAATGTAAATTAATTAATTTAGTCTTTTTTGAATTAGGATAACTTTAATTATTTTCATAACAAATAAAATAATTTAGAATTAGGGTTTTCTTGATAATTTTAATTTTAATTTTATTTTCATTAAAGACCTAAAAAACTAAAAAATATTTTTCTTGTAATTAATTAATTAATTAGTAAATTAGGTTTAACATTAATTAATTGCAAAAAAGGGACCAAATTCCATTCTTTTCTAAAAAAGGGTCAAAACCCTAAGGACGTCCTGATTCAATTTCTTTTCGCGCTTTATTATTTTGATTATATTTATGTAACTGTCTCCGAGAATGTAATAGATAATTAGGACCCCTTTTATCGCTTTCTTTATTTTCTCGCATTTATTTTCAAGGGTTATGTTTTTGGCGATGTAAATACCCGACGCCTTGTAATAGCGTAGATTCACTTTCGGCAATTTATTTTCCGCACTTATTAACTGTTAATTATGCATGACAAGACTTGTATGAAAAATAAAATCAATCCGTAGCTCACAATGATGCATGTTCAAAGATAATTTGAATGAAACCTGACACACGTGCACATGCCACTCCTAGGGTACGCCTCACTTGGTTGCCTCGATGTAGTCATCAAGTATAGGGTGTTTTAGAGGTCGCCCTCCTGTCTAAAAGATCCAGTTGCCTCGAAACAGTTGCCTTGGATAAAAAGGATCTAGGACGTTAGGGTTACCGCTAAGGCGTCCTACTATTGCTTTGGTGACCACATGTCCCTATAATCGAATTGACCCGAATACCTCCAACGACGGTGCTACCTACTTCTCAATAGTGGGATAGTACTGTCTAAAGGACTCTTACACAGCTTAATTCCTTAGAGTAGGTAGATTTCTCCTAGGTACTTGCTCTTTCAAAAAACAAAAACAAACTTTTCGCACCTACACTTTCAAAAAGTTTTCAAACAAATACTTCATACACTCTTAAGGACTGATACAAGAGTTACCTAGAAGTTTTTCAAACTAAACTTTTTCAAAACCCACAAACACAAAAAAGCAAACATCTTTTGAAAACATAGTGAGAAAGTACCTAAGAGCCCGTGGATAACCACGGATAGAAATGGTGCTAACACCTTCCCTTTCTATAATCTACCTCCCGAACCGAGAAACATCTCGAAAAGGAATTTTGCTGTGATTTTGTCCTTTCCTTGTTGGAGAAAATAAAAGACGGTGGCGACTCTTGCTTACCGCGACATTTTGCGAACCAGCATTTCAAAACAGTCAGTTCTATTTCCACCGATCACAGGTTCCTTGGAAGGTTGAATTACATATCCAGGTTCATTTCTCATCTTATGGCTACCTATGAACCCATCTTTAAATTGTTACGCAAGAATCAAGATGTCCATTGGAATGAAAGTTGTCAAGAGGCCTTCGAAGAGATTAAACAGTAACTTCAGGAACCACCAATACTCATACCTCTAGTTCTAGGGAGACCTCTCATTATTTACTTGACTGTGCTTGAAGGATCTATGGGTTGTATGCTCGGACAACATGATGATACGGGACAAAAAGAACACGCCATCTATCACCTGAGCAAGAAGTTTACTGATTGTGAATCAAGGTATTCATTACTTGAGAAGACTTATTGCGCTCTTACGTGGGCAGCTCGACATTTGAGGCAGTATATGTTGATGCATTCCAGACTTCTGCATCTAAGATGGATTCAATAAAGTACATCTTCGAGAAACCAACCCTTACAGGAAGATTGGCTCGGTGGAAAATGTTTTTGTCTAAGGATGACCTCCAATACGTCACACAAAAGGCTATCAAAGGTAGAATTCTTGCTGATCATCTCGCCCACCAGCCACTGGACAAGTATCAGTTAATGAAATTCAATTTTCTAGACGAGGATGTTATGAAACTTGATGATAAAGAAGGACCCGAACCAGGGGAGCGATGGACTCTCACGTTCGATGGTGCGTCAAATGACATGGGCCATGGTATTGGGGAAATTCTGACTTCTCCATGTAATACTCACATACCTTTCACATCCAGGTTATGTTTTGATTGTACGAATAATGTCGCAGAATATTAAGCTTGTGTAATGGGCCTTAAAGTAGCCATTGATTTAAAGATCAAGATTCTTGAAGTTTATGGGGATTCTACATTAATAATATATCAAGTACGAGGTGATTGGGATACATGACACCCTAATTTATTCCCCTATCGGGATTTCATATTAGAGTTGTTACCCGCTTTTGATGAGATCACCTTTGAGCACATTCCTAGAGAAGTAAATACACTGGTAGATGCTCTAGCTACTTTAGCAGCAATGTTCAAAGTCAGTTATCCGAATAATGCACCCAATATAAGAATCCTTTGTTACAAGGAGCCATCACACGTTTTCCCTGCTCATTGTCTCACAACGGAAGACGTGTCGGGCGAAAAATCGTGGTATTTTGACATCAAAAGATATCTCGAGAAGCAAGAGTACCCCGAGGGTGCTACAATTTGTCATAAGCGAACTCTTAGAAGATTAGCCTCCAAGATTTTTCTGTCAGGAGAAGTTGTAGCGGTAGAAATGTTCAAGACTAAGCCATTGGATTGACTAGACTTATACAAATCAAAATAAAAATCGCCACCGCGCTTTATTGTTTCCAAAGGAATGGGAAAAGAGCGAATAACCCATAAAGAGGGGGAAAGATTCTAGGTAAGGGGGTTGGTTATGCAAAGGGAAGGTATTAGCACCCTAAACATCTACAGTACTCCGCAAAAACCTCTTTGTAAAATCTGTATATTTTGGCTATGAAACATGTTGTATAAAATAAATGGTGGAGGTGGGAAAAGAAACATATTTTTTATGATTTTTGCACTCGCCACGGTTGCAAAACTTTAGTGTCTACGTACCACCTTTTCGTGCAATAGGGGATCAAGGTACACGTAGTTCCTCTTTTAAAAATTTTAAAACACAAATGTGTTGGTCAATTTTATGAGATAAAACATCATCGTCATTGTCCATGTGGAAAACATACCTACTACCCACAATCATGAGAAAGGAGAATTTGCATCATCTCAAAGTGGAGGATATGGCTTGGATTTTTAAAATCAACAATGCCTCACTCAACACCCAAGTGGAAAATATCTCTCTTTACTACATATTATAGAAGTATAGTTGTTTGCATCACTACAAGGATTGACAAGAGTTCAATCTTTTGAGAAAAGAATAAAGATAAAAGCCAAAGTGGCAAGATGGTTTGAAATGAGATTGATTTACTTTTAGTCTTCTCACAAAAATGTCAAAGTATTGTTAAGTTTATTGGAGTTTATTTATGAAAATGTTTGAAAATGCATGGACCTAAGTCCAAGTTTATTATAAAAGTAATTCAAGTTTAAAACAAGAAGAGTTTTCAAAAAGGGGGGAGAAGATTTTTGAAATTAAAGAAGATGGGAGGAGAAGAAGAAACTATCCTAAAGCATAAGGTAAAAGATAGGGATAGGAATCATCTAACCAAAAAGAAGCCAAAACTTGACATTATGAGTCATGATAGAATTCTCATTCTTTGGATTGAAACCAAATAAGCAAAGATACTAGACCTCTTGAGAGAACTAAACTTCAAGTGTATTAAGTCTTCACAAAAATTGGGCAGAGTGATGGTTGTATACGGGTGAATTCCAGATTACAAACCAAGGGTGTAATCACAATAACCTGCACACAAAACAAACAAACAACCCAATGTCTTGAGGTAAACCTCAAGAAATCCAGACAAAATATCAATTAAGGTCACAAGGTCTCCAACATAGGCCAAGGTTTCTATTTCTAAGTCCAAGAATCCCAAAACTCCATAATGCCAAGGATAGTAACCAAATAGTCCAAGTATCATTAATGCTTTTTAGGGTTTATGTTGATTATTAGGTGTCTTTAAAAGAAAAGAAAAGCTCAAGTGAGCAAATTAAAAAAAATGACAAGAATGTAAAGGGGCTCAAGTGAGCAAAGATGAAAAATAGCATGAAATGTAAATGCTAAAAGTAAATGGTTCATAAAGTAAAGAACATAAAATAAAAACACAAAATAAAATAAAATCAATTATTAGTGATTAGTAGTTAGTTGGATGATCATCTTGAAACTTTCATTTGGAACTCATTATAGGATTGTTAGAACCAAATCCTCCACATAACAAGTTACATTTGCTTTTTGTCAAGTATATCATCCATTTGGAATCCTTATGAGTATCATTTAATGATCAACAATGTTTAAGTGATCCGCGTTGACCAAAGGTGTTGTAGATCCATTAGAGGATTAGTAGAACCAAAGCCTCCACAGAATGAATCTCAAGGTTATTTGATCAAAGAGATCAAATTAACATACTTGGGCTTGCAAACATAAGTTTGGTCCATGAATGATCATTTATTCTAATCGGGACAAAATTTAGCGCTATGTTAAGCAATCGTAAGTGGACTTATATAGAAGTCGCACCTATTTTGAGGTCGGTCAATAGCAATCTATGCACCATTTTATTTTGAGACATGATATAGAGATCATGCTCCAACAACAATTAGTGCAATAAGAAGAGGATGAGATGAAGAGGGGTGGGAGAGAATATACAAACCAGTTTTGGATTCAATTTAATCAAACTATTAATAAAATTATTCATCTATTTTTTGTGGAGTTAGACTCAACACCATGGATTCAATGGTGTTAATAAAGTTCATGATCAAAAATTTAACCCAAAGTCAGCCAGAAAATAATCACAAAATAATATTACATTTTAATATATATACAAAAAGATTTAAAAATAATGTTTAAAAATAGAAATAAAAGAGAAAAAATGTGTACTATGTTCAAATTAATCAGGAAATAAAAAGTAAGACCATAGAAAAATAAAAAATGAACTAAAATAATTTTATAAATTTTTTGGTAATTTTTTTAAGTCAGAAACTATTTTAAAATTTTAAGAAATAGGTGAAATAAACCAAAAAATGATAAAAAATAACAAAGTCATAAATAAAAATAAAATCAGGTCACAAATATTTGTCACAATATCATTGGATCATTCCATAATTTTTTCAGAATTTAAAAATGCATAAAAGTACTTTTAAACATTTAAAACAATTCCAATAAAGTGTAAATTTATAAAAAATACCAAAACACAAAATTAAATTGTGAAAAAATAAAAATTTGAAAGAGAATAATCAAAAATATTTTTCATAATTTTTTCAGATTTTTTGGACTAAAAATGAATTTTCTATGATTTTTTGAAGTTTAAAACAATTAAATATAAAAAATCAGAAAAGAAAATAAAAGTCAAAAATATGTGGACCATTGGATGAGAGTCAAAACGCGCTAGTAATCAAATCCAAGGGATCTGGCGCGCTGTGCATATCATGGTCATTAGTGAATAAAGCACTGAATCAGAAATAAAATCAGAATTCAAAAATAACAAGTGGCGTGCCATCATTGGTTGGAAGATGGCACATTGGTCATCTTCAACAACCAGCCAACATGAATTGCAGGTCTCTCAAACTGTAAAATCAGAAGCTCATACCCATGCCATTCGCTTCGTCTCTTCAAGACGAAGACAACCATACCCTCGCGCCAAATTTATATAAAATGTAGCTCAAGCAATTTGGAAAGAAAGTTTTGAGAAGGGATTTGAAATTTCATGGTCAAAACATGTTTCCAATAAGAAGTAAGTGTTGCGACTAGAACAAGGGCAATGAGAGCATCACAATGATATCAAAGTTTTGAAGAATTGATGAAGGAATCTACCTATTGAAGTTGAGTTGTAGAGCTCTGAAACTGGACTTTTATGGAGCAATATAGGGCACGATTCTTGAATGTAATTATATGGTTGACTTCAGGGAAGATCAAGGAAGGTGAATTGATGAAAAATTGGATTGAAAAAGGCTTGAGAATGGATTTTGAAGTTGCTGAATTCTCAGTTAGGGAACAGGTTTGGCAGGGTGATTCTGGCTATCCAAGCTTGAGAAAATGAATGGGATAGTTCATGTATTTATAGGAGAAACAAATGGGATCAAAAGGAAGAGTGAATGATTCATTTTGGAGGGAATTCGTGCAAACCTGATGCACGAGTGAAGTGTGATCTAATTTTCACCAAAACTCATCCAATCCTTGAGTTTTGAGGTGCTAAAGACTTCTGACAAGTTTGTTAATCAAGTTTAAATCTAAAACGCGTGTAAATCTTGTGATTAGAAGCCAAAACAGAGATTTCAAACTTCTGATTTGGTGAAAAATTCAGTTTCAAAGTGCCAACTTCTAATCAATGGAATTTTCAACTCAAGGGGTCTTAGGGCATGATTCTTGATGCTCCGGAAAGATGAGGTTACAAGCTTTGCAATGTAAAAAGAATGGGATAAAATGGATGTTTGAGCTGAAAGTTGTGTTGAGTCAAAGTTGGAGAAAAAAATGTTGACTTTCCATACATAGAAATATTTCAAATTCTTCTTCAAAAGTGACCTATAATGTCTTGCATCCAAACATAGCCTTCTACTTGGAATTTTCTCTTGACCAAAAAATATAGTATGAAGTAGATCTCTTGAATGACATTTTGGAACTTGAACCATTCAAAATATCCAAAAATTGAGAGAGTTATGAGTTGTTGAAGTGGGCAAAAAATCATGAAATGACCTATAATATTTTGTATCCTTAAGGCAATTTCCATTCGTTTTCTCACTTTGCACATAAAAGAAGGAATAAAGTTCACATCATCAAGATCATTATGAAAAAAGAATGGGCTCAAGGTGATAAAAATTTACCAAGTTATGATCATTTGAAGTCACACATGGAAAAATGGGGATTCATCTGGAATACTTGTAATATTTCTTCATCATCAAGTTTCTTCCACATGAAAATTACTTGGAACTTTGGAAGTGATTTGTTTATATTCCTTTAAAGAGAAGGATGTCTTTGGAATCACTCAAAAATTCTAAAATATGAGCAGGATATACTCCTTTAAAGTTCAAAATCCTAGCTCCTAGATTAAGGAACATGCTTTGAGGAACTTTGACAATTTTGAACAAACTTCTTGTGCCAAAAAAAATTCTTTGCAAATATAAGTTGTTGAGGATGATAATGAGAACTCATAGCAACCACAACCACTTCCATATCTTGATAATTGAGAGAAATATGCACTTGTGACCATTGGGAACAAGAACTTGTCCAACCATGACTATTTTTCAATCAACCCCTTGTACTTTTTGGATCAAATCTTGATAACTTGGAAATGTAGTGAAACAAAATAACCTTACCATGCCATCCCTTCCAAAACAACTTCCATGGTGAGGTTTGAACTTCTCAAGCTTCATTGACTAGGTCATGGAAATAAACTCATGAACCCATGGATCAACTTGCCAAGCTCCATTGCCTTTATCTGCATTGTTGACAAGTAAGACAAACCAACATTGCATTTTATTAATTAAAAGGAAAGTGAAACAAAACATGAATGATTACCCAAGAAAAACAAGTCAAGGTTCTTGGTGATTCCTCAGAGAGCAAAGCTAAAGATAGGGAGGAGAACCAAAATCCCTAATGTGATCTTGTTGTGATTGAATCAATATGGTATGGTGAAGGGATCTTAGGGGCTAAAATTTGGGTACAACAGCTGCCCTTATTTAAGTTTCTTCTATCCGGAGATACGAAGGTTAAAAATCATCGTGTCGACGCGATCTAAGATACTTTAATATAAAATAAACCCTATTTTTGGCCCTAAGATGCCATGCAAATGTTCATGATTATGAGTGCACATGGAGAAATCCAAAGGGACACAAAACACCATTGGGTATGTAATAATGATAAAGAAACAAGAGAGCGACCCGACCCAGAGAGGATGTTAAAATGGTCAAAGTATACACCAATTCCTACTTGAGGTAAATCTACCAACGTTCACCCAAGGTAGAAAGAAGAAAGAAATAACAACACAGGCGTTCACTAACGATGAGCTACCAATGTTCATTGAAGGTAGAAGGAAAAGAAATATCATAGCATTGTCGTTCACTGATGATGAAATACCAAGGTTCACTGAAGGTAGCCAAAATATAACAATCATCGATGTTCACTGCCAATGACCTACCAGCTTTCACTGAAGGTAAAAAGAGAATATATCATAACACCGCCGTTCACTGACGATGAACTACCAACATTCACTAAGGGTAGCAAAAAGATAACAATCATCGACGTTCACTGCCAATGACCTACCAAATTTCCCTGAAGGTAAAAAGAGAATATATCATAACACCGCCGTTCAATGACGATGAACTACCAACGTCCACTGAGGGTAGAAAAAAGATAATAAACACCAACTTTCACTGATGGTGATCTACCAACTTTCACTGAAGGTAGAGAGAAAATATATCATAGCACCATCGTTCACTGACGATGAACTACCAATGTTCACTGAGGGTAGAAAAAAGATAACAAGTTTCCCTAGAATTCTCGCATTTCTCCTAGAACGGGTCTCAACTTCTTCTTTAATCGAGGAAATTTGCCTAGAAAGGGTAAGATGTAGGTTGTCTCAAATAAAGAGACTTCCACTTGCAAATATTTCACAACGAGTTACTTTTGTGAATTTAAAAGTCTTGCCCTCCACTGGCGTAAACTAACGACGAACTACAAACTATCCACTCATAGAGGAGATAGCAAAAAGGTTACATTGACTTTTACGGGGAAGCACAAGTTGCTCAGATAAAGAGACCTATTACTTGTTGTTATGGAGGATTGTAAAAAGAAATGACTTTTTGGGGATAGAAATATGGCTTCATGGGGAAAGAAATATGACTTCCTGGTGAAATGCCATGATATTCTTGCTGAGGAGATAAAGTCTTCTTGTGTAAAATAAATGCACAAACCAAAACTCAAAGCTTTCAGAAATCCAAAGTAAATAATATTATTGTGGAACCACAAATTCAAACCAGAAATAAACTGGAATGGAACAGTCAACCAAAATACATCCTTTGAGAAATAAAATCAAGAGGGGAAACCAAATCCATCCAAACAAGGAGTTGTATAGGAAGGCTAAAGCAAAAATCTTCTATGAGGGACAACTCAGTAGGGACATTGAAAGAATATAAGCTTTTCGCTTAAGGCCAACACTCTATTAAAGAGAGGACAACATAACTCTTCAAAACAAGGTGATATGTCAACAAAAATATTAAAAAATGTCAATGAACAATGATTTTCCAATTTTAGCTATGCATGATGTATGTATGAATGTATGAGTGTTATCATGCGTATGCTGACAAAACAGATATACAACACTGGGAGTAACTAGGCAAAACCAACTCGGGCATGAACAACACTCAGCTAAACCACATATAGGATGATCATTCCAAGAAAAAGTTAATGCCAACTGAGGAAACAAAACCTATTGCCTGCTTTAGCTTTACTGTGGAGAAACATAATCTAGAAGTAAATAAAACAAAGTGATAAAATAGTACAGATACAGGGATAAAACATCTTTCTCCAGGCTTCACCAGGGAAATAAACATTTTCAAAAGTAACACTTCTATTGGGGATTTCAAAACCAGTCTCAAGTAAAGCAGATGGACACCAAATCATCAAAACATTCACTGGGGAATTCAAGCCTACTTCATTGGGGAGGTTAACACCACATCCTCAAAGGGAGAACCAAAATACGTTCTTCACTAGAGAAACCAGGGTCCTGCGTTATTCAAGAGTGATTATGGTACCAACTTCTCAGGAAAAAGAACTTCCATTAGACCGAACAAAAACTTCACTGGAGAAATATCGCATTGAGACTTCACATCATGAAAACTGAGAAAAGAGGAGAAATGGATCCAAACTTGACCGAGGATACTATAGTCACGAACCCAATACGGAAAATCATCCTGAGTAAACCTTCCTGAGGGGAACAAAAACTTCTTAAAACAAACCGGAGTTTGTCCATTCCTAGGGTCACCATTTTGTTGTTGTTTTTTTTTTCGCATCACAAATTCTAAAGTAAAAGAAAATTGTAAATTCTTTTTGAAAAATCGATTTTTATATTTAATCTTTTTTCTTTGAAAGTTATTATCAATAATAAATGGAGTCTTTGTAAGCTAAATAAAATAAGAAATACAAAGAATTGGGTAAAAGCTCAAATTTCATTAAAATAATGGTAGTCTGTGAATGGCGAGACTCCATGGATAATTACAAAGTTCTTAAAATGGTAATATATAATGGAAAAGATACATTGAGATACAATGACCACTATCCCCTCTAACAACTTTTGAAATCCTGAGCAGCAACTTCTGTTGAAGTTGTGATGAGAATCCGAGAAGATTGTTGCTCCAACGATCAAGTCTTATCTGATGTAGTTACTTGCCAAGAAAGTCCCTAACTTTTTCCTAAACTTCCCTTGCGGGTTTTCAGCTTAGCGGGAAATTAATTCTTTTTATGTCTCTAATTGTTTCCTAGACCGTCCTTTTGGGTTTTCAGCATACCGAGATGCTCTTTTTTGCCTAAACCGCCCTTTTGGGTTTTCAACTTAGCGAGTTGTTCTTTTATTTCTTTAGGCGAAGTATTTCTTGACTGCATCAGCATTCATGGGACGTGGGAATTCCTCGCCATCCATAGTTTCATGAATTAATGCACCGCCATAGAAGGATTTCTTGACAACATATGGGCCTTCTAAATTGGGAGTCAACTTTCCCCTAGAATCATTGTTGAAAGACTTGATCTTCCTGGGCATGAGGTCGCCTTCTCTAAATTTACGAGGTTTGACCTTCTTATCAAAAGCTTTCTTCATCCTTTTTTGATATCACTGTCCATGACATAAAGTTGTCATCCTCTTCTCTTCGATCAGATTCAATTAGTCAAATCGGTTCTGGACCCATTCAACCTCTGACAACTTGGTTTCCATTATCACACGCAAAGAGGGAATCTCAACCTCGACTGGGAGTACAGCTTCCATTCCATACACCAGGGAGAACAATGTTGCTCTTGTTGAAGTGCGGACAGATGTTCAATATCCATGCAAAGAAAAAGGGAGCATTTCATGCCAATCCTTATAAGTAACGACCATTTTCTGGATAATCTTCTTGATATTCTTATTAGCAGCTTCAACAGCACCATTCATCTTTGGCCTGTACGGAGAGGAATTATGATGGACAATCTTGAATTCTTTGCATAGTTCTGTCATCATTTTATTGTTCAGATTCGAGCTGTTGTCGGTGATAATTCTTATCGGCACACCATACCAACATATAAGATTATTCTTGATGAAGCGTACAACCACCTGCTTAGTAACATTGGCATATGAAGCAAATTCCACCCACTTGGTGAAGTAATCAATTGCTACCAAGATAAAACGGTGTCCATTTGAAGCTTTGGGTTCTATCATCCCAATCATGTCAATACCCCACATAGAGTAAGGCCATGGGGAGAAAATCACATTGAGAAGTGTCAGAGGCACATGGACCTTGTCCGCATAAAGCTGGCATTTATGATACTTCTTTCCAAATTTATAACAATCATATTCCATTATCAGCCAATAGTAACCTGCTCTTAGCATCTCTTTAGCCATCGAATGTATATTGGTGTGAGTGCCAAATGAACCTTCATAAACCTCATGTATCAACATGTCTGCTTCGTGTCTATCCATACATCTGAGCAAGACCATGTCATAATTTCTTTTATACAACACATTTTCATTGAGGAAGAAATTGCCAGCCAATCTTCTCAGTGTCTTTCTATCTTTCTTTGATGCACTGATCGGGTATTCTTGAGTCTAGAGAAAATGCTTGATATCATGATACCAAGGTTTTTCATCTGTTACCTCCTCTGTTGTAAACACATGAGCGGGCCTATCCAGTCACCAAACCATAATTTGAGGTATATCATTCCAACTATTCACTTGGTACATAGAAGTCGGAGTTGCCAGAGCATCCGCCATCTGATTTTCATCTATAGGAATGTGATGTAATTCAACTTTATTGAAAAGGGTAACAGTCTTCTAGCATAATCTTCGTAAGGGATCAAGCCGGGGTGACGAGTATCTCGTTCTCCTTTAATCTGATTTATTACCAAAGCTGAATCACCGTACACATCTAGATTTTTAATTCTGAGATCAGTAGCTTCTTCGAGACCCATGATGCAAGCCTCATATTCTGCCATATTATTAGTACAATTGAATGTTAACCTTGTTGTAAAAGGAATGTGCGACCATGTGGAGTGGCAGTCACAGAACCAATTCCTTTACCATAAGCATTCACAACTCCATCAAATATCATACTCCAATGAGATTCAGGGTCAGTACCTTCCTCAGGGAATGGTTCATCACAATCCTTCACTTTCAGGAACATCACATCCTCATTGGGAAATTCATATTCTGCAGACTGATGATCCTCCACTGGTTGCTGAGCAAGATAATCTGCCAACACACTGCTTTTAATAGATTTTTGAGTGCGGTATTTTACATCATATTCAGATAGCAACATCTTCCAGCGGGAAATTCTCCCAGTAAGAGCGGGCTTTTCAAAAATGTACTTGATTGGATCCATTTTAGAGATCAACCAAGTAGTGTGATTCAACATATACTGCCACAAACGCTTTTCCACCCAGGCCAAAGCAAAACATGTCTTTTCCAGCATGGAATAACGCGACTCACAATCAGTGAATTTTGTACTGAGATAATAAATGGCGAACTCCTTCTTCCCTGTTTCATCTTGTTATCCCATAATACAACCCATAGAATTATCTAACACTGTCATATACATAATCAATGGTCTTCCTTCGACATGAGGGAGCAAGATAGGAGGTTCAAGCAGATATTCTTTAATACTTTCAAATTCCCTTTAGAAGTCATCCATCCACACACAACCTTGATCTTTCTTTAACAACTGAAACATCGGTTCACATGTTGCAATCATGTGGGAAATGAATCTGGAAATATAATTCAAACACTCGAGGAAACCTCTGAATTTCTTTTCAGTTTTTTAGTGCTGGCATCTCTTGAATTTCTTTGACTTTATTAAGGTCAACTTCTATTCCTTTTTGGCTAACAATGAAACCCAACAATTTTCCTGATCAAACACCGATGGTGCATTTATTTGGATTCAAGCGGAGACGATACTTCCTCAAACGCTGAAACAACTTCAACAAATCCTCTACATGCCCTTCTTCAGTCTAGGATTTGGAAATCATATCATCAACATATACTTCGATTTCCTTGTGCATCAGATCATGGAATAGGGTTGTCATAGCCCTCTGGTATGTTGCACCAGTGTTCTTCAACCCGAAGGGCATCACTCTGTAACAAAATGTTCCCCGGGGTGTGATAAATGTTGTTTTTTCCATGTCCTCTAGAGCCATTCTTATTTGATTATACCCTGAAAATCTGTCCATGAACGAGAATACTTTGAATTTTGCTGTGCTATCTACTAACATATCAATGTGTGGCAATGGAAAATCATCTTTTGGACTAGCTTTATTTAGATCTCTGTAATCTACGCACATGTGGACTTTTCCGTCTTTTTTCGGTACTGGGACAATATTGGAAATCCATTAAGGATACACTGACATCAAAAGAAAACTAGCATTAATCTGCTTTAGAACCTCCTCTTTGATTTTCACTGCCATATCTAGGTGAGTTCTTCTCAACTTTTATTTAATTGAGGGACACTCTGGCTTCAACGGAAAATGGTGCACGACAATATCTGTATCTAGACTAGGCATATCTTGGTAAGACCAAGAAAAAAATATCCACATACTCTTTCAACAACTCAATCGACCTGCTCTTCACATCAGGATGCAATAATGCTCCAATCTTGACTTCCTTCGGATCTTCTTCTAAACCCAAATTAATCACTTCTAATGGCTCTTTATATGGCTGAATGGTATTTTCTTCGTGCTCAAACAACCGTGAGACCTCGTCTGGAATCTCATCATAATCTTCTTCTTCAGCCCCATATACAGTACATTCAATGTTGGGAGAGGGTGCAGGGTCATTGTATTCAACGGGTTTTTTAATTAATCTGCACATATGATTTATGATTGCTTTTAGAAACTGACACATATAACAAGTGATCATGCAGATTAAATTTCAGTTATTATTTATTTTGAAGGGTTTTTTTTAATTACCATTTCCGAGAAAAAGCAGAGAATAAAGACACAATTTGGGAAACAAAGACAACTTTTATTATTGATTTTAAAGGTCACAGCAAACCAATAAGCCCTACAACATTAATACTTCCACCTTTGGCTGAGTGGAAGCTTTTTTTCAGAAAGATTAACAAAACAAATTACTTTGAAACATGTATGCAAGAGGGAACATCAATGGTGATCCAATTCTGAACCCTAACTCTGTGCGTCACATAATTCGGCATTTCCTGCTCTGCTTCATCTTCTACAATGGCGTTAATTCCGGAAACAGTTGGATGAAGATAACCCCAGCTATGAAAGATGTCTTGATACTTGCTTGCGGCAGACCTTGGCTTCATTCCCTTACCTTTTTCATTCTTGAAAGAGAACCCCAAGCCATCTTTGTTCTTGTTCATAGGTGGATCCATAATCCGTCCCCACACTTCACTATGACCCTTACGTATAACCTGCTGCGCATCCTTAAGTGAAACCATGGAATTCTCATTTTCTCTTATATTGTCAATGGATAAGGATTGGAATTGGGTTCCAACAGCAGCTTCATCCACCTCCACAATGCTGAAAGAGGACAAATGAGATATCAATAGTGCTTGTTCCCCATTTATGATCATTACTTTCCCTTCACGTACAAACTTCAGTTTCTAGTGTAAAGTTGAAGTGACAGCCCATGCATCCATGAATCCATGGTCGTCCCAACAAACAGCTATAAGCGGGAATAATGTCAATGACCTGGAAAGTAATCTGAAACAAATGTGGTCCTATATGAATAGGCAAGTCCACTTCACCAATAATAGATTTCCTTGATTCATCGAACGCTTTCACAATGATGCCACTCGGGCGCATAGGCGTTCCTTGATATTTCAACTTCATAAGCGTACTCCTCGGTATAACATTCAACGCGGATCCATTATCAATCAGAACATTGGATAGTGAATCATTCTTACAGTTCATAGAGATGTAGAGGGCCAAGTTGTGATTCTTTCCTTCATCTGGTAATTCATCGTCGCAGAAGCTCAAGTTATTACATGATGTAGTGTTCCCTATTACACTGCTGAATTGATCTATTGGCATATCACAATCCACAAAAGCTTGGTCCAACACCCTCATCAAGGATTCTCTTTGAGTATAAGAGTTCATCAATAAAGCTAAGATAAATATTTTTGAAGGAGTCTGCAGTAGCTGATCTACAATTCTGTAGTAACTCATCTTGATTATCTTCAAAATATCATCCACTTATTTCTCTAACACAGCCCCACTAGTCTCACCCGTAGCCTTCTTGGGTTCAACATTCTCAGCAATTTTCTTTCCATCACTAACATCTCTTCGAACAACTGGTGCAAACACACGACCGCTGCGGGTCACCCTGCTATTTTCAGCAATATTCCCAACATCAGGCATTGGCTGGGTGGGAACTTCCACTCCATCCTCTAAGATTGTAGCGTTGTATTTGTAAGGCACGGCCTTATCTGACTTGTAGGGGATATGACCCGACAAACTAATCACCAATGGGGTAACAACTGGCTTGCTATAATATTCAACTTCAAGATGCCTGGGTGCCCCAAAACAAGGTACAATGACGTTTACTCCTTCTTCAACACAACCATTCATTATTGAGTCATTTCTGGAAAACAAATCCTCATCTGAGGAGAAACACTCATCTGCGGAGGCATACTCTTCATCCAACTCTTCTTCCATCAAACAAACCTCAACCATATCAACTTCATGGTAATCATCCCTTTGACTTATAGCCTTGATAATTCCGTTATCTAATAATGACTGAACACCCTTCTTCACGATTGAACATGCTCGGGAATCTCGACAGCAAACTTCGCAAGATCCATATTGGTGTTCCACTTGGCCAGCAATATGGCAGAAGGTAGCATGCAATTGCACAAGTTCTTCATTCATATACTCTACATCAAAAATTCTGAATTCTCCAGCACATCCAGAAACCATATTCACCTCCTCTTCAGACTCTTCCCTAGGACTAATTATGTGGATTAGGCCCTCATCCATCATCTCTTGTAAATCAGCCTTTATCTTATCGCAACCCTGTATGTCTATACTACAAATAGCACAACTGGCATGGTCATGCGTATAGTAGCTAAATTCACAAAGGTCTGCATGGATTTTCACTAAATCTCCTCTAACCATATTAATATAAAAAATCTGGAAATCGCCTGGATAACCGGCCACCATATTCACAACATTTACTCCCCCATGCTTGGGTAGAGGATTGTCTTTCACATTATGTCCCACATCCTTGAAATATAGAACCCTAGACTTCACCAACCTCTGCACCTCAGTCTTCAAAGGATAACAATTCTCAAGATTATGCCCTGGTGCTCCTTGATGAAAAGCACATGTTTGATCTGCTTTGTAGTACCAAGGCAATGGCGATGGTACGGAGGGAGGTGGTCGGGTCTGAACCAACTTCTTCTGAATCAATGCCAGTAGTAACTCTGTAAATCTCATAGGAATAAGGTCATAACTCTCCCTTCTCTTATTATACCCTTGATTCCCCTGTTGGGACGGTCTCTGATAAGCAACGGTAGTTGGAACGACACCCATAACTAGAGTAACTGAGGCGACCTGCTGATGAAGCTGATAATTCCTTCTAGGGGTATTAAACCTCCTCTCTTGCATAACAACATTTGCATCCCCTTCCTTCTTCTTGGTAAACCCATAAGATGGTTTCTTCACACCTCCATAACTTTCAGTCTTTGTTAAACGGCCCTCTCTTACAGCCTCCTCTAAGAGGATACCCATTCCTACCATTTCAGTAAAATCATTTGGCGAACTTGCTACCATCCTCACGTAGTAGAAAGCACCCAGCGTTTTCAAGAAAATCTTAGTCATCTCCTTCTCTTCCATGGGAAGAATCACTTGGGCGGCTACCTCACGCCATCTCTGTGCATACTCTTTGAATGATTCCCTATCTTTCTGAACCATGGCCCTGAGCTGATCACAGTCATGTTCCATGTCCATGTTGTACTTGTATTGTTTGATGAATGCTTCTCCCAAATCATTGAAAGTATGGATATTGGCGCTGTCCAAACTAATATACCACTTCAGTGCAACATCGGTCAAACGTTCCTGAAAAAAGTGAATCAGCAGACGCTGATCATCAGTATGGGTAGACATTCTCCTCACGTACATCACCAGATGAGCACGAGGGAAAGTGTTGACCTTGTACTTCTCAAACTCCAGGATCTTAAACTTAGAAGGTATCTTAATATTCGGGACCAAGCATAGCTCATTCACATTCTGCCCAAATAGCTCTTTTCCCCCGAGGGCCTTATCTCTCTTTGCATCTTGTCAAACTGCTCTTGAAAATCATCCATTCTGTCATAAAGACCCAAGTATTCACTTGGTGGAGGGAAAGGACGACACACATCATCATTAATAAACGAAACCATATTCACCAACGGAGGTGCAACAGGAGCAGCATGCACCACAGGAGGTGCCTGAGTAACAATAGTCTGAACAATCGGAGTATCTTGATGACCAAGATTGAAACCTTCAGGTGTAAAATTCTCTGGCATTCCCCATGGATAACCTTGAGGCATGAGATTCTGAACAGCAGCTGGAGTAGCAGATACGGGAACAGTCGGAGCTTCAGTAGTTGCCCTTGTTCCACAACTTCCATCAGAGTAATCAGATTAGCCATGCTGGCTTTCAAAGCAGAAATCTCCTCGCGTAGCTCGCGATTCTCTTGTTCTAAGTTGTCCATCTTCTTTCTGAGATTAGCCCGAGTTTTGTAGCGGTGAGTTAGCTTGTTGAACGAAGTAAAGAAGCTTGGTAAGACACCTGGATATGCATAACAAAAATGCAAGAAATATGTGCAATATAATGCATTATATGTAATGCACATGATTTTATTTTATTTAATATTTCAAGGGATTTAAATTTTATGGACATATTGCAAATATCAAAGTAATAATGCATTTGAAATACTGAAAATTTTTATTATAACAATACCAAAATGGATTACAAGTTTCATTGATCCCAATTACAAGATGAAATAAAAA
This sequence comes from Vicia faba, assembly GCA_948472305.1. Lineage (NCBI taxonomy): Eukaryota > Viridiplantae > Streptophyta > Magnoliopsida > Fabales > Fabaceae > Vicia > Vicia faba. The sequence goes on from OX451737.1 coordinate 659,795,651, forward strand.
TCTAAAACCCTGAGAAGTAAAACTGATAGAGATCACTCTATACGCTGGTGCTTCCCTGTGAGCCTTGAAATCTGAGCCTTCAACCTCTGGTTTTCTTCCGCATGTCTGATGGAAACCTCCTTCCAATCACCTGAATCAGGAAGTGAGTGATCAGCTTCTGATTGAGGCTTAGGAGAAATAAAATCCCCTTGCCTCTCCATAGTCTCCACCGCTCGACTCTCAAGGATCTCAATCAAGTCATCTTTCTCCTTCAAGTCTTCTCTATAGGAAATCTCTAAAGTTTGGAACTTGTTCTTCCAAGCGTCCTTTTCCTGTTGCATCTTAACCAAAGCAAGTTGCAGCTCTTCTAGATCATCTAATAAGGGAGGAATGGTCTTCACAAATATATCAGGCATAGGTGTTTCTCAGGAATACAACATCTTCAACTGAATAGCTCTCGTTTGGACCCACTGAAGATATGGCTCCAAAGAAACAACACCCCTAGGTCCCAAATCCTTCCTACTCTTCTCATGAATGTGACGCCAGGCCTTCGTAATATGCTCCCTAGCTTTCCTATGGTCTTCTCCATCCTTCAGAAAGAAACTACTCAAATGAATACTATTTGGTTTATGCCTCATCAGATAACCAAGTTGTCGTCGTGCAAGAACAAGGTTATAGTTAATTCCTCCCTTTTTACCAAGAAGAGGTACATTGGGGAAACTACCACAACTGTCAATAATCTCTATATCCTGGTAAGCTCGATGATACCAATCAAAATCCGAATGAGTAAGTGCCATGATCTTAGGAGCCCAACGGGGTTCCTTCTTGACATCCAAAAAAGAATCAGACTGAGGCATATGAGAGATAAACCATCGGTACAACAGGGGCGTGCAACAGAGAATCATCCCCCCATGATAAGAATTCTGAAGATGAATAGAGTAATAAGCATCACCCAACAAGGTAGGAACTGGGTTTCCAATCATGAATATCCTGATAGCATTAATGTCAACAAACTTGTCCACATTAGGAAATAAGAACAACCCGTAAGCAAGTAGAGCAAAGATGGCCTCAAAAGCGACTGTACTCTTCATCCTAGAAAAGTAACGAGCTTTCTCCAATATGAATTGAGCTGGTAATACTTTAATCCCTCCTTTAGTAGTCATATGGGCTTCCACCTCAGACTTCCTCGGATGAATCAAAGCAGCAATCTCATGTGGTTTTGGCTCACCCTCCAAACCAGTAAAAGGAACACGATCGGTAACAGGTAAATCAAACTGATAAGAATACTCCTCCAGTGTAGGCATTAACTGATAGTCGGGAAAAGTAAAGCAATGATACATCGGATTATAGAACTGGACCAATGTCGAGAGAATACCCTCCTTTATCTTCAGCTTCATGAGAGGAATAATAGATCCATACTTCTTCCGAAAGTCTGCAGAACACTCGATCTCGGGAATTAGATTGATCAACTCGTCTATCTTGGGATCCTTGAAACTGTACTTCCCGGTCTTTATCTTTCCAGAATCCATGGTTAAAAAGTACCTGAGATATTCACAAATGGTCAACCTTTAAATCCCTTGAAATAAGATTTCTCCAAAAGATGCTTATGAGTGCATGGATGCATGATGGAGCAATCACACACAAGATCACACATATAGGGTTCATAGGTTCAACTTCACGAGCATGAGGTCAAAGGTACTATCCATAAGGTATTGGTCTAAAAGTTATCACCTGCCGAACAAGGTTCTAGAGGTTCCCAGAGTCTACATCCTTCCTTCGGATATTACCAACTTCCTGATTAACTCGGTAATTAGTAATATTCTCAAGAAAAACTCTTCAAAGCATAGTATGGCGTGACAACTATTTCCGGATTACTTCGTCATAGCTTCCGCACTACTCCTAAAAGGCCAAGATGGGTTTGGTATTCTACGGTCCTCAGTTTCAGCAGGCTCCCAGGTCGAAAGTAGTCCATATTCCCGATTACTCGGTAAACGACACTACATTCAAAGGGGCCTCCACTGAGTGGGGGATCTCATGCCTCCTTTTTTGGGAGTACTCCCTCAAAGTTAACATGACTATACCGCCCGTTCTATCTTAATGTTTGCCCAAGTCCGGGTATAGGACTTATGAGTAATCACCAAGCACCCTGAAAACCAGGAAAATCCAGACAAACATATAAACAACATATAACACAAAAACAATAATAACACATATACAGATATAAAAAAAGATAGGCTTAACCCACTTAGGGATGGACCAGCAAAAGGTCAATCTTTCCCCAATGAAGTCGCCATTTTTCTGTAGCAGTAGAAATGTTCAAGACTAAGCCGTTGAATTGACTAGACTTATACAAATCAAAATAAAAATCGCCACCGCGCTTTATTGTTTCCAAAGTAATGGGAAAAGAGCAAATAACCCAAAAAGAGGGGGAAAGATTCTAGGTAAGGGGGTTGGTTATGCAAAGGGAAGGTATTAGCACCCTAAACATCTACGGTACTCCACAGGAACCTCTTTGTAAAATCTGTATATTTTGGCTATGAAACATGTTGTATAAAATATATGGTGGAGGTGAGAAAAGAAACATATTTTTTTATGATCTTTGCACCCGCCGCGGTTGCGAACCTTTAGTGCCTATGTACCACATTTTCGTGCAATAGGGGATCAAGGTATACGTAGTTCCTCTTTTCAAAATTTTAAAACACAAATGTGTTGGTTAATTTTATGAGATAAAACATCATCGTCATTGTCCGTGTGGAAAACATACCTATTATCCACAATCATGAGAAAGGAGAATTTGCATCATCTCAAAGTGGAGGATATGGCTTGGTTTTTTAAAATCAACAATGCCTCACTCAACACCCAAGTGGAAAATATCTCTCTTTACTACATATTGTAGAAGTATAGTTGTTTGCATCACTACAAGGATTGACAAGAGTTCAATCTTTTGAGAAAATTTTAAAGATAAAAGCCAAAGTGGCAAGATGGTTTGAAATGAGATTGATTTACTTTTAGTCTTCTCACAAAAATGTCAAAGTTTTGTTAGGTTTATTGGAGTTTATTTATGAAAATGTTTGAAAATTCATGGACCTAAGTCCAAGTTTATTATAAAAGTAATTCAAGTTTAAAACAAGAAGAGTTTTCAAAAAGGGGGGAATTTTTTTTTGAAATTAAAGAAGATGGGAGGAGAAGAAGAGACTATCCTAAAGCATAAGGTAAAAGATAGGGATAGGAATCATCTAACCAACAAGAAGCCAAAACTTGACATTATGAGTAAAGATAGAATTCTCATTCTTTGGATTGAAACCAACCAAGCAAAGATACTAGACCTCTTGAGAGAACTAAACTTCAAGTGTATTAAGTCTTCACAAAAATTGGGCAGAGTGACGGTTGTATACGGGTGAATTCCAGATTACAAACCAATGGTGTAATCACAATAACCTGCACACAAAAAAAACAAACAACCTAATGTCTTGAGGTAAACCTCAAGAACTCCAGACAAAATATCAATTAAGGTCACAAGGTCTCCAACATAGGCCAAGGTTTCTATTCCTAAGTCCAAGAAGTCCAATACTCCACAATTCCAAGGATAGTAACCAAATAGTTCAAGTATCATTAATGCTTTTTAGGGTTTATGTTGATTATTAGGTGTATTTAAAAGAAATTAAAAGCTCAAGTGAGAAAAATAATAAAATGACAAGAATGTAAAGGGGCTCAAGTGAGCAAAAATGAAAAATAGCATGAAATGTAAATACTAAAAGTAAATGGTGCATAAAGTAAAGAACATAAAATAAAAAAACAGAATAAAATCAATTATTATGTTTAGTGGTTAGTTGGATGATCATCTTGAAACTTGAATTTGGAACTCATTAGAGGATTGGTAGAACCAAAGCCTCCACACAACAAGTTGCATTTGCTTTTTGTCAAGTATATCATCCATTTGGAATCCTTCTGAGTATCATTTAATGATCAACGATGTTTAAGTGATCCGCGTTGAGCAAAGTTGTTATAGATCCATTAGAGGATTGATATAACCAAAGCCTCCAGACAATGAATTTCAAGGTTATTGGATCAAAGAGATCAAATTAATATACCTGGGCTTGCAAACATAGGTTTGGGCCACGGATGATCCTTTATTCGAATCGGGACAAAATTTAGCGCTATGTTAAGCAATCGTAAGTGGACTTATATAGAAGTCGCACCTATTTTGAGGCCGGTCAATAGCAATCTATGCACCATTTGTTTTGAGACATGATATAGAGATCATGCTCCGACAACATTTAGTGAAATAAGAAGAGGATGAGATAAAGAGGGTTGGGAGAGAATATACAAACCACTTTTGGATTAAATTTAATCAAACTATTATTAAAATCATTCATCCATTTTTTGTGGAGTTAGACTCAACACCATGGATCCAATGATGTTAATAAAGTTCATGATCAAAAATTTAACCCAAGATCAGCCAGAAAATAATCACAAAATAATATCACATTTTAATATATACAAAAAGGTTTAAAAATAATGTTTAAAAATAGAAATAAAAGAGAAAAAATGTCAACTGTTTTCAAATTAATCAAGAAATAAAAAGTAAGACCATAGAAAAATTAGAAATGAACTAAAGTAATTTTATAAATTTTTTGGTAATTTTTTAAAGTTAGAAACTATTTTAAAATTTAAAGAAATAGGTGAAATAAACCAAAAAATGATAATAAAAAAATAGCAAAGTCAGAAACAAAAATAAAATAAGGTCACCAATATTTGTCACAATATCATTGGATCATTCCATAATTTTTTCAGAATTTAAAAATGCATAAAAGTATTTTTAAACATTTAAAACAATTCCAATAAAGTGTAAATTTATAAAAAATACCAAAACACAAAATTAAATTGTGAAAACATAAAAATCAGAAAGGGAATAATAAAAAATATTTTTCATAATTTTTTTAGATTTTTTGGACTAAAAATGAATTTCTATGATTTTTTGAAGTTTAAAACAATTAAATATAAAAAATTAGAAAAGAAAATAAAAGTCAAAAATATGTGGACCATTGGATGAGAGTCAAAACGCGTTAGTAATCAAGTCCAAGGGATCTGGCGCGCTGTGCATATCATGGTCATTAGTGAATAAAGCACTGAATCAGAAATAAAATCAGAATTCAAAAATAACAAGTGGCGTGCCATCATTGGTTGGAAGATGACACGTTGGTCATCTTCAACCTCCATCCAACATGAATTGCAGGTCTCTCAACTTGTAAAATCAGAAGCTCAGACCTATGTCATTCGCTTCGTCTCTTCAAGACGAAGACAACCACACCCTCGCGCCAAATTTATATAAATTGTAGCTCAAGCAATTTGGAAAGAAAGTTTTGAAAAGGGATTTGAAATTTCATGTTCAAAACGTTTTGAAGAATTGATGAAGGAATCTACCTATTGAAGTTGAGTTATAGAGCTCTGAAACTGGACTTCTATGGAGAAATATAGGGCACGATTCTTGAATGTAATTATATGGTTAGCTTCAAGGAAGATAAAGGAAGGTGAATTGATGAAAAAATTGGATTGAAAAAGGCTTGAGAATGGATTTCAGAGTTGCTGAATTCTGAGTTAGGGAACATGTTTGGCAGGGTGATTCTGGCTATCTAAGCTTGAGAAAATGAATGGGATAGTTCATGTATTTATAGGAGAAATAAATGGGATCAAAAGGGAGAGTGAATGATGCATTTTGGAGGGAATTCGTGCAAACCTGATGCACAAGTGAATTATGATCTAATTTTCACCAAAACTCATCCAATCCTTGCGTTTTGAGGTGCTAAACACTTATGGCAAGTTTGTTAATCAAGTTTAAATCAAAAACACGTGTAAATCTTGTGATTAGAAGCAAAACAAAGATTTCAAACTTCTGACTTGGTGAAAAATTCAGTTTCAAAGTGCCAACTTCTGACCAATGGCATTTTCAACTAAAGTGGCCTTAGGGAATGATTCTTGATGCTCCAGAAAGATGAGGTTACAAGCTTTTCAATGGAAAAAGAATGGGATCAAATGGATGCTTGAGCTGAAAGTTGTGTTGAGTCAAAGTTGGAGAAAATATGTTGACTTTCCATACTTAGAAATATTTCAAATTCTTCTTCAAAAGTGACCTATAATGTCTTGTATCCAAACATAGCCTTCTACTTGGAATTTTCTTTTGACCAAAAAAGATGGAATGAAGTAGAACCATTCAAAATATCCAAAAACTGAGAGAGTTATGAATTGTTGAAGTGGGAAAAAAATTATGAAATGACCTATAATCTTTTGTATCCTTAAGGAAATTTCCATTCATTTTCTCACTTTGCACATAAAAGAAGGTATAAAGTTCACATATTCAAGATCATTATGGAAAACTAATGGGCTCAAGGTGATAAAAATTGACCAAGTTATGATCATTTGAAGTCACGTATGGAAAAACGGGGATTCATCTGGAGGACTTGTAATATTTCTTCATCATCAAGTTTCTTCCATATGAAAATTCCTTGAACCTTTTGAAGTGATTTGTTGATATACCTTTGAAGAGAAGGATGTCTTTGGAATCACTCAAAAATGCTAAAAGATGAGCAAGATATACTCCTTTTAAGTTCAAAACTCTAGCTCCTAGGTTAAGGAACATCCTTTGAGGAACTTTTACAATTTTAAACAAACTTCTTGTACCGAAACAAATTCTTTGTAAATATAAGTTGTTGAGAATGATAATGAGAACTCATAGAAACCACAACCACTTCCATATCTTGATAATTGAGAGAAATATGCACTTGTGACCAATGGGAACAAGACCTTGTCCAACCATGACTATTTTTCAATCAATCCCTTGTACTTTTTGGATCAAATCTTGATAACTTGGAAATGTAGTGAACCAAAATAACCTTACCATGACATCCCTTCCAAAACAACTTCCATGGTGAGGTTTTAACTTCTCAAGCTTCATTGACTAGGTCATGGAAATAAACTCATGAACCCATGGGTCAACTTGCCAAGCTCCATTGCCTTTATCTGCATTGTGGACAAGTAAGACAAACCAACATTGCATTTTATTAATTAAAAGGAAAGTCAAACAAAACATGAATGATTACCCAAGAAAAACAAGTCAAGGTGCTTGGTGATTCCTCAAAGAGCAAAGCTAAAGATAGGGAGGAGAACCAAAAGCCTTAATGTGATCTTGTTGTGATTGAATCAATATGGTATGATGAAGGGATCTTAGGGGGAAAATTAGGGCACAACAGACGTTTTGTACAAAAGAAACTATGATTCGGTTATGCTCAGATGCGTGGATAGACACGAAGCATAATCCATCGTACGAGAAATTCACGAGGGATCTTTTGGGACTCATGCCAGTGGACATTCCATGGCCAAGAAAATCCTACGAGCAGGTTATTTATGGATGACGATGGAAAGTATCTGTTGTGTGTATGAAAAGATGTGCCACAAATGTCAAGTTTACACAGACAGAATACATATTCCTCTCACTCCTTTGAATGTGATGACTTCACCATGGCCCTTTGCAATGTGGGGCATTGATATGATTGGACACATCGAGCCGAGTGCTTCAAATGGACACATGTTCATTCTCGTTGCTATTGATTACTTCACCAAATGGGTGGAGGCGGCTTCGTACAAAAATGTGACCAAGAAAGTCATCACTCATTTCATCAAGAAAGAAATCATATGTCGTTATGTAACTCCTAACAAGATCATAATTGATAACGGGTTGAATATCAACAACAAAATGATGAAGGAAATATGTGAAGAATTCAAGATTGGGCACCATAATTCATCACCCGATCGGCCAAAGATGAATGGGGAAGTCGAAGCGGCTAACAAGAACATAAAGAAGATTGTCCAGAAAATGGTAAGAACATACAAAGATTAGCATGAGATGTTTTCCTTCGCTCTGCACGAATATCAAAATTCATTGCGTACTTCCACTGGGAAACTCCTTTTTCACTAGTCTATGGTATGGATGTGGTGCTCCCAGTTGAAGTGGAAATTCCTTCATTAAGGGTTCTGATGGATACTAAGCTTGATGAATCTGAATGGATTCAAACAAGGCTTGACCAACTCAATCTCATCGAAGACAAACGCCTAGCAGCCATTTGTCATGGTCAGTTATATAAACAGCGTCTCAAGAGAGCATTTGACAAGAAGACACGACCTCGAGAGTTCTACACAAGTAACCTGGTCTTAAGAAAGATTCTCCCAATTCACTCTGATCCAAGAGGCAAGTGGACTCCTAACTATGAGGGGCTGTACATCATGAAGAAACCTTTCTCAGGAGGTGCTCTAATCCTGACAGACATGGATGGGGAAGACATTCCACTTCCAGTCAATTCAAACTCGGTCAAAAAATACTACACATAAAAAGACCCACTATGTCGAAAACCTGAAAGGGAGGCTTAGGCAAAAGTTAGGGCTAAAAAAAGGAAAAAAGAAAAAAAGAGAATAACTCGCTAAGTAGAAAACCCGAAAGGGAGGCTTAGGCAAAAATGGGTATCCCGGTGGATTGAAAACCCGAGAGAGCGATCCAGGAAAAAAATTAGGGACAAAAAGTGAGAGACTGCAGTTTGAAAACTCTTCACGAATAACAAGTACACCCTCATAACACTGGATGGATCAATTCAACTATTATCCTTCAGAATCATAGCACTGGGACGATCCAGGATATGGGAACTACAGAAATATCAGTTTTAATAGAAGTTTGAGATTTTCTTATTGCCATTTTACCTGTTGTATTTTGTCTTTTCTTCACAACTTCCTAATTTAGGAGTTGTTTCCATGTAGAAATGCCTATTCACAAGCTAAACTCATTAATAAAAATGTGCCCTTCCACCAAAAAGTCTTTGCTACGTCCTTTCCATTTTATTTTTTGTATGCGAATTGTGATTTAAAGTCTTTATTAAGCATTGCATTGAAAACAGTAAGGCAATAATAATTACAAGCTAAGATGTGAAACACGATATTACATGGATATTAAGGAATCCCAAGGGAATTCCATGGTGTTAGAGTATTGTTTTTTCTATGCAGGTAACATGTCATAACGGTCACCTCGACCAAGCTTTCGTCCTCATCACCTCCTTGTAGACGATTGACCACCCGATTCTCCAACACCGAGAAACTTGGGGAATTTGATGAGATCCATGTCTCTACTCAGTCATCCACAAGAAGTCCAACAAGTAAGATCAAGCTACTCCTCCTCCTCAAGATTTAGTCACTAGTGAACTCGACAAGGCTATAACTTAACTCTCAAAGTTTTCATGCACCAATATGTATTGGCATCTCAAGATAACGGGCAATGGACCCCGATGAGCCTAATATTTTGCACTCTGCATACAATAATCATCATGGCATATTACATTTCATCCCCAAACGTATAGCATATCCATTGTGTTGTACCCCAAAATTTTCCCTCTCATTTTACTCAACACATGCCTATTGAGATCCTCAACTTGCCCCAGCATGCCCAAGAATTGATCAGGCAAACTCTCCTCCTAAGGTAATGAGCCCCCCAACTAGGGTTTCCATTTTCATCAAGATGTTTGAGATCCAATAATATCCAATTCTTCCCATGGTGCTAACATGTCCTCAAGATCATCCATGCCAAGTTTCATGCTTTGCTCAATAAGTTTGCTCAGGCAATTGCTCAAGTATTGGAAAATCAACTATGTTAGATCAAAAGTCAAATGTGACCTATACACAGTCAAACTACAAGATTTTTGGTCAACATCAACATTTTGAAGTTATATCCATCATTTGATCAAGGTTTGATCATTATTCCTCAAGAATTGCTCCAATTCATCAAAAGTCAAAAATAGCAAATTAGGGTTTCTATAGAAAAAGTCAACCAAACTTTGACCAAGCATAACTTTCTCATAATTTATCAGAAAGTTTCCAACCAAATCTCATTTTGAAGAGATCCAATTCCCTACAACTTCTCTTAAGCCCTCAAGTCCAATAAATGCACCATTTGAATGATACAAGTTCATACATTACAAGTCATTTTTAGAAAGTCAATAGAAGCCACTTTTTTCCAAGACCTTTAACATCAAGATAACATCTTCAAAAGAAAAACTGATCAAAATAGGGATTGAAGTAGACATCTTGGGCGTTTCAAAAAGTATCAGATCATCATCATGAAGTAAAAATTGAGCAATTTATGGTTTTCCCATGTTGGGAAAACTTGGGAAATTTTAAGAAATATGCATTGGGCAAATTTGAATTTTTAAGGAAATGGCTCAAGTTCTTGAACTTCAAACATGTTTATAAGATTATAGAGGACTCCTAAAAACATTTTTGAATATTCTTTTATTTATTTCCATTTTATATTAATTTTATTTAATTAAAAATCAAATAAATCAATATTATTACAATAATATGTTTAAGGCTTGCTTTAATGCATGGAGGGGTCCTAATTTTCGTGTACAACAAGGCCAAGATGCTTGCACTCATTCAAAATTCAAAATGGAACAATATCCCACGACTTTGGCCAAGGTTTCAAAGGGCCATTCATGGCATTCAAGAACTTGTCCATAGCTGTTACAAGCTTGGCATTTTCGTGTTCTCTCATTACTCTCTATATAAGCAAGCTTTTGGCAAGCATCAAACAGAGTTAGAGGATCTGGAGAACCCCTGTCAAATTTGAAAAAAAACACGATGTTGTCAAATTCAAATTTTCACTTCCAGCTAGTTTCAATCCCAAACAAGTGTCAAAACACGTTTCTGGAAGTTACCTCGATTGATTCCAATCACCACCAAGCTTTGAAGCAGTCTAATACACGTTCTCATTAACTCACGGTTTGCATATTTTTTTATTTCAATTCCTTTAATTCTGGCATCATAAATATATTTCAATTTTGTATTTATGTTTGTCATCATGTATTCAAGATATTTGAATGCTTTAATTTGAGTATAGATGTAGGAATCGTTTGAAGCCATTATTAGGGTTTCAAGGTCGCAAATTGGAAACTTCTTGTAGAGGTGAAATTGGGCCAAATAAAGGGCATCATTGTGTTCATTGGAAACCTTTTTAGGATTTATCTTGCTTGTGTTGCATTTTTAAATTTTGCAGGTTCGTAGCCACTGACAAAAACTGTCGCTATAGCCTATAGTGACAAATTTGTCCATAAGCAAAAGTGTGGTCTCTAAAGTGACGGTTGCAGGAGGAAGAAGACTCGGTGTCAGTCCCCCATTGGTAGATTCAAGCTGGTGCACGTTTTTTTCTTTTTTCTCAGATATTGTTTGTTTTTCATATATATTATATTAATATGATTATATATAACGAATGAACAAGACAGCCTGGTGGTAAAGAATGCGCGTGTTAATCTGGGAAACCTGGGTTCGATCCCTAGGTTTCAAGTTTTATTTTTTCTTACATTTCCTTTGTAGATCCGATGATATGCAGGTTCACACGCGTGCCATGTGCCTCACGTCTGGGCAATCAGATGCTGATGCGAGCAGATCTAGCCATCCCAGAACGCGTCTCCACCCTATAGCGCCAAGGATGGTGCACACCAGATCATAAACAGTATTGGGTTCAGTCATATTGGTCCTAACGGATTTTCAAGCTCTCACCCCCCCCCCCCCCCCATTTTCTTTTGCAGCAGCCCATTAACTTTTTTTAATCTTATTTTATTCATTTCTTTTTTCCTTTAATAAATATTTCTATTAAATTAAAAAAATAGAATTAGGTTTGATAATTAAAATTAATTTTCTGGAAAAAAAATTAATTAATTAATTTTGATTATTATAATTTGGTGAATTTTATTAAATAAAAATTAATTAGATTTAGGTTAAGTTTTCAAATATTTTTTTCTGTAACATAAAAAAAATGACAAAAATATTTTCTCTTTAATTGTTAAGTTTTTTTAGGACTTAGGTTTTATCCCCGTCTTATTTTCTCGCGCGCTTATTCATTTACATTTTATTTTCCAAATTAATGTAACTGTCAATGGTTTTTAATAGTGGTGAATTAGGTTTTTATTTACTGCTTTTCTTATTTATTTGCCATTTTCCCACAATTTTGGTTATGTAACCCCCTCCCCAAAGCCTTGTAATAGCTAGGTTTTAGATTCTTGCATTTTATTTTTTCGCTATTATTAGCTGCTAGATGTATGGATAATAGGATTGTATGCAAAAGATAAGTCAAATGTTTAAAACAGTAGAACACCATAACTGTGCAAAGATAAATAAACTGAAATCAAACACTTGCACATGCTCACCCCTAGGGTATGCCCCACTTCAGTTTCCTTCGGAAAATGGTCACTATTCTCGAAACGTGAGAATTTTTAGTGATTGTCCTCTAATTAGAAAGATCATTAGTCCCTCGATGACCCTTTCGAAGTCGCCTCAGTAAAAAAGTTATCTTAAGGTTTTAGGACAGTTACTAAGAGATCTTGCCCTATTTCCTCAAGTGACCGTAATCGTCCCTTTGGATTGTCCCTTAAACTCCAACGATGGAGCTACCTGCTCCTTAATAGTAGGATATCATTGTCTAAAGGAAATAAGAAAACGAACATTCTTTTTTTCGAGTAGGTAGAAACTTTTAAGTACTTGCTCAAAACAATAAATTTTTCACACCATACACTTTCAAACCAACTTTTCAAACAAAGTTTTCAAAAACACTTTATCACACTCTTGAGGACTGATACAAGGGGTACCATAAAGTGAAACGCCGCACTAAGGCATTTTCAAAACATTTCAAAACACACATAAAAGCAATTTAAAAATGAGCAAGTACCTAAGAGCCCATGGAAAACCATGGATAGAAAGGGTGCTAACACCTTCCCATTCTATAATCTACCCCCCGTACTCAAAAACATCTCGAAAAAGGTTTTTTTTCTGTTCTTTTTCCCTTTTCCTTTGTTGGATAAAATAAAAGACGGTGGTGACTCTTGCTTACCGCGACATTTGCGAACACAATAGGGCACAAGGGTACAAATGGTACATAGAGTTGATAGAAAGACACTAGGGCACAATAATTCAATCCCTATTGAGCCTTATCTCAAATGGGTACGAGCTTGGGCTCAAAGTATTATGATGCCTTACCCTGCAGTCATACCTATAATTATGGAACCGGTTGCTGAAGAGAGGATTATAAATGCCTACATTGCACCAAAGAGGATGCGCTTGTGGGAAACCTAATTTTTCTTTTTCTTTAAGTTTCATTTTGTTTGATTGTAAACCTAAAGGGCACTCTTTGTAATAATTCAAACTTATTAATACAATTAATATGTGTTTCCTTTTGTTTAAGAAAATTTGAGTCCTTAAGAATCCTTGAAATCATTGCATACACATATCATCCATGACATTGCATAAACAGGTTTCAAAGTAGGTTTCTCATCTTCTCCGCTGTTTATTTCAGCAATAATGGTATATGAACAAAGTATCAAGGATCTCCAGGCACAAAATGCCCAATTTCAGAAAATGTTCGTAGCTTTGGCTAAAGGGCAGGAAGATCTGAAGGCCCTTATTCTATAAGATAGAAACAAGAAGGCGAAAAAGACCGATGGTGTCCTGAATCTAGGATGAAGGTTTAAGGGACCGGTTAAGCGAGTGTCAGAGCTGGAAACTCCATCAAAGGGAGGGGACAATCAAAACGAGGAAACAAGAGAGGAAGACTCCAGTCTAAAGGAACCTTATGATGAATTTGACTATGATGAGGAACAATATCCTCCTGCTGATGAAAAATACAAACAGCTGGAGGATCATTTGAATGCAATGGTGGTCCGTAAGATACCAGATTTTGGATTTTTAAGAGATGGGTTTGGTCTCTAGGGTTGTCATCCCGCAAAAGTTCATGGTTCCGGTGTTCGCCAAGTATGATGGAGTTTCTTGTCCCAAGCTTCATCTCCAATATTATGTGAGGAAGATTCAGCCTTACACTATTGATAGGAACTTGTGGGTCCATTTTTTTCAAGATAGTCTGTCTAGGACTCACCTTGAGTGGTTCTATCAGTTGGAGGGAATCAATGTCCGCAATTGGGAAGACCTGGCTGCTGCTTTTTATAAGTAGTATCAATATAATGCTGACCTTGCTCCTACCTGTACTCAACTCCATAGTATGTCTATGGGTTCAAGTGAAGGTTTTAAGGACTACGCTCAGAAATGGAGAGATTTGGCATGGAGAGGCCAAACCCCTTTGTCTGATAGGGAGTTGGTGCAAATGTTCCTTTGTACGCTATCTGGTTCGTTCTTTAATCACTTGATTGTTAGCTCCTCAACTGGTTTTACTGAGCTGATATTGACTGGAGAAAGGGTAGAAGCTGGGATTCAAAGTGGCAAGATCCAGAAAGACACCTCTTCAAGTAAAGTGAAAAATACATTCATGGGCAAGAAGGAGGTCAATGTTATTTACAATCCAAGAAGTCAAAATAGAACTGTGCACCGTCCAATGGTAGGGGCTGTGATGATACCTAGGCATGTGGCTACTCAACAACGAAACAATCAGCCAAGGGTAGAAAGACTTCAAAGGCATTTCACCCAAATAATTTTGAAATTGTCTGAGGTTTTACCCTATCTGTTAAAATCTAACTTGGCAACCTTAAGAGAGGCTCCCAAGAATCCCAACACCACATCTCCTCATTACAATCCAAACGCTCGGTGTGCTTACCATTCTGAGAGTCCAGGCCACAATACAAATGACTGTTGGGTTCTGAAGAATAAAATACAGGATTTGATCGAAGCAAAGGAGATTGAGTTTGATGCTCCTGAGATGCATAATGTTATAACTTCTCCCATGCCCAAGCATAACCGTGGTGTTAATTCCGTGGATACTAATCTATTTGTTGCTTCTGTTGATGATGTTTCCACTCCTCTCATGACCGTCAAGAAGAATTTGTTGCTAGCCGTTTTATTTCCGGGCTATGGTGAAGGTTGCCACACATATTTATCTCTTCCTTCTGGTTGTTATTCGCTGAAATCCTGATGGATAACAAAGATATTTTGTTCGAAAAGACTCCGGTTCCAACTGTTCTACATGAAGATGTTGCTATCATAACCATTTATGCCAATCCTTCCAAGGTTTCCTCCTAAAGACCTGTTAGGATTACACCTGCTCCAAGAATTGCTCCATTGATAATCACTTTTCCTGGCCCTGTACCATACTCCTCGGATAAAGTTGTTCCTTGGAATTACGGTGCTGACGTTTACTACCATGGCATCAAGCAGGATTTGTTAACCAGTAAGGACAAAAAAGCTGAAGAGGCTGATCCTGATATCAGTAACATTGTCGGGACCAACAAAATTACCCGAAGTAGAAGAGCTTTCTCTCCCAAGATCTCCCCGAAGATAATTGTTAGGCCTGTTGTTATTCCATCTATTGTTCCTGCTAGCACTTTTGCAACTACTACCATCCTTACTCCAGTTGTTATCCATGCTTATGAGTCATCTGGGACTCGAGGAAAAGAAGCTATAGGTGAGCCTACCCGGACGGAGGCACCTAGAGAAGTTATTTTGGAATCCTCTAAACAAGTAATGGAGGAAATTTTAAAAATAATCAATTAGAGAGACTACAATATGGTCGAACAGCTGGGGCAGACCCCTTCGAAGATATCAATGCTGGTTTACTACTGTGTTCATAGGCCCACGCAAAGGTTTTGATTACATTTCTCAAGACTGCGCATGTGCTGCAAGAAACCTCCGCTGACCAATTCAGGGACTGTATGGCCAGTTTGACTGCCGATAATGGGTTGGGTTTTTCTGATGCTGACTTGAATCCCAAGGGGAGAAAGCATAATGATGCTCTACATGTCTCGATCGAATGCAGGGGAACTATTATGGCCCATGTGCTAGTGGACACTGGATCGTCACCAAATGTTCTGCCCAAGAAGGCTCTTGACAGGCTAGATTTTGAAGGTTTGACCTTAAAGCCCAGTAACATTGTGGTGAGGGCTTTCGACAGTTCAAAAAGAATGGTGCACGGGGAGGTGGATATCCTTGTACAAGTGGGTTCCCAGACCTTTAAATCCACTTTCTACGTGATGGATATCAGGCCATCTTATTCTTGTTTGTTGGGTCGTCCTTGGATCCATGAAGCTGGTGTCGTTACTTCTACGCTGCACCAAATGTTGAAGTATCTAGTGAAGGGAAATATTGTAACCGTGCATGGTTAAGAGGAGTACATGGTAAGCCATCTAAAATCTTTCAGGTACGTGGAAATGGACGGCGAGTTCATAGAGACCCCTTGTCAAAATTTTGAAGAGGCTCCCCAGACTATGGCATCAACCGAGACTATTACCAGTGTGCCAAAGATCACCAGACCTCCCTTGAAGATGGCTTCTCTCAAGGATGCCAGAGCAGTATTTGAAGAAGGTGGGTGTACCATTTGGGGACAGCTCCCTGATTTCCCTTACAAAACTGACAAATTTTTTTTGGGCTTTACTTCAAGAGCTCAAAGGGTTTTTCGACGTGCTCGGGCTGGAGCACCTCCCCTACGCCTCAGCAATCGTGGGGTCAATGTTATAGAAGACCATGATGAAGATTTTGATATTGACAGTTGGATCTACCCGACTACCAACGGTGGACCTAATAACTGGACGGCCAAAGATTTTGTGTCATTTAATTTTGTTCAGCAGTAATTGTCTTGCTTGTTTTTCGGATTTGTAATAAATAATATAAACTCTATGGACTTGTGTCTTACCCAAGGCACAATGGTTTATTTGTGAGGGTTATAATATGTCATTATCATATGTCATCAATAAAACATTTAGACGTTTTTGCATACAAATTTTGCGCTCTCTGTTTTTCCTTTCCGCCTTTTACTTTGTCTATACAGCTATGCTCTTACACACACTCACGTATCAACTGCAGAACCATATCCACTCTGGATCCCATTGATAACAGTTCTGCTATTGTCAGTTATAACTTCGAAAATCCGATCAACCAAGCTTAGGACAAAGGTGAGGAAGATTGTGAGGTGCCTGGAGAACTTGCTAGACTGTTACACTAGGAAGAAAGGTCCATACAACCTCATGAAGAGCCAGTTGAGACAATAAACTTGGGTACAGAGGAAGACAGGAAAGAAGTCAAGATAGGTGAAAATTTGGAGCTTAATGTCAAACATAGGTTGATACAAATGTTGCACGACTATGTCAAGATCTTTTCCTGGTCATATGAAGACATTCCAGGACTGGATACAGATATCGTGGTTCACCAGCTATCAACTAAATAGGATTTCCCTCCGGTAAAGCAGAAGGTTCGTTGCATGCGCCCTGAAATTTCGGAGAAGATCAAAGCAGAGGTTATGAAGCAGTTCAACACTGGGTTCTTAGCTGTCACCTCTTACCCCCAATGGGTTGCCAACGTGGTATCGGTACCTAAGAAGGACGGAAAGGTATGTATGTGTTTGGAATACAGAGACTTGAACAGGGCAAGCCCCAAGGATGACTTCTCGTTTCCCCACATTGATGTTCTGGTTGACAACACCGCACAACATAAGATATTTTGCTTCATGGACGGTTTCTCTGGGTCTAATCAGATTAAGATGGCTCCTGAAGACATGGAGAAGACAACCTTTATCACACAGTGGGGCACTTTTTGTTACAAGGTGATGCCATTTAGGTTGAAGAGTGTTTGGGCAATCTATCAGCGAGCTATGGTAGCTTTGTTCCGCGACATGATACATCACGAGATAGAGGTATATGTTGACGACATGATAGCCATATCTCAAAATGAAGAAGATCACCTCGATCATCTGAAAAATCTGTTTGATAGGTTGAAGACTGTGATCGGTGGATCTGGAACTGACTGTTTAACGCTGGTTCGCGAAATATCGCGGAAGCAAGAGTCGCCACCGTCTTTTATTTTCTCCAAATGGAAAGGACAAAAGCACAGAAAAATTCCTTATAGAGATTGCTCTCGGTTCGGGAGGTAGGTTATAGAAAGGGAAAGTGTTAGCACCCTTTCTATCCATGGTTATCCATGGGCTCTTAGATACTTGCTCACTTGTGTTTTCAAAAATGGTTTGTTTGCTTTTCAACTGTGGGTTTTAAAAAGTTTCTTTGAAAATTCCAGTTCGACTCTTGTATCGGTCCTCAAGAGTGTTTGACAAATTGCTTTCGAAAGCTTTTTGAAAATGTGTTGGTGTGAAAAGTATTTTTGATTTGTTTTGAAATTAGAGCAAGTATCTAGAGTCGTCTACCTACCCTAAGGAATTAGGCTGTGTAAATGTCCTTAAGGTAGCGCCATCCCACCATTGAGAGGTAGGTAGCACCACCGTTGGAGGTGTTCGGGTCAATTCGAGGTTCGGGACATGGTGATCACCGGAGCAATGGGAAGACACCTTAGAAGCTACCCTCATGCCAGGTTCCCGGATCATGAAGACTTACTAAGACATCCTCTACTCGACGATCACCTTTCGAGGCAAGGCAACAGTGAGGCGTACCCTAGGGGTGGTGTGTGATTCGTGTGTCAGATTCAGATATTTTATCTTGTCATGTTATGAGTGAGCTACGCGTTTGTTTTTATTTATTGTCCATTCATTCTTGCATGCATTTATTTAATAGTTAAAAATTGCGAGAAGATAAAAATTCTAAGCTATTACAAAAGCACGGGTCCACATCGCCAAAATTTCCAGGACCCGATTTGACAGAAAAATAAAGAATTAAAGTGCGAAAGATAAATATTACATAGCCTTGGGAGAATTACATAAATAATTAAAAGAAACAAAATAAAACGCGCGAATTGGAATTGAAAATTGGAAACGAGGGCGTTGGACCTTTTTTAATGAAATTAAATTAAATGATTAAACTAATGAAATTAAAGAGAAAAAAGAATTTTTTTTTTTTGAGTTTTTGGTATTTATGTTTTTTATGTATTTTTATGAGAAAGATTAAATGAAATTAAAATATTAACCCTAATTCTAATTTTATTTATTTATTAAGAAAAACATGTTAAAATTAAACCTAAAATTAATCTAATTATTTACATGCAATTTTGATTTATAAAAATAAATAATTAATTATTAGTGAAATTTATTTACAAAAAATATTAATTAAATAAATATATTTTGATTTTTTATGACTTTTCTGTTTTTTTACTATTTTTTATATTTTATGAAAATAAGTTAAATTAAAGGAATTAGTTAAAAAAAGAAATAATTGAAATAAATAAAATAAGGAAAAGAAAGAAAATACAATACCTTGGGGGGTTTCTGTCCCTTTTTTGGAGGTGAATTGGAGTGGTTTGGCCATTTGTGTTCTGGCCTCATCATGCATAAGTTTTTCTACTTTGGCCATTTGGCTTTTGCCTTTTGGCCATTTGCGTTTTGGCCTCAACGTTCCTTAATCTTCTCAGGATGTCTGTCTCGCCATGTATTGGTGTCATGCATAAGTTTTTCTACTTTGACCATTTGGCTTTTGGCTTTTGACTTTTGGCCATTTGTGTTCTGGCTTCAACGTTCCCTTAATGTCTGGCTTAATGTCTGCCTCGCCATGTATTTGACTTTTGGCTTTTGGCCTTTTGGCTTTTGACTTTTGGCCATTTGGCTTTTGGCCTCAACGTCCCTTAATGAACCTGCATGTGATCCTGTCTAAACCTGTAGTGTTGAATCTCATGAAAATATTAAATAAAATCATAAAATGCAAATAAAGCCAATATATGAAGAAATTTAATGTTTATGCACAATATGACATGTATGAATGATTATACCCTTTTGATCATGGAGATCAAATCAACCTTACCCTTACTGGAAAAGTAGTGACATGAATGCTTTTATGCCCTTTGGATCATGGAGATCAAGCCAGCCTTACCCTTACTGAAGAAGTAATAAGATGTTGGTTTGTAACTAAGATGGCTTGTTTGTAGTGAGAGAGGGATTTGTAATAAGGATTTCAAGGTTTTAGGGTTCTTGAAATAGTTTGATATTCTAACAGTGTTGTGGCAAGGTTTTTTCTCTCTTTTTCTCTTCTCCTCTTTTTTTTTCTCCTGGTTTGTGTGACAAGAAGGTGATTATATAGTGGAAATTAGGGTAAAGAAAATGGGCTTTGAATGTGCAATTGGGCCTCCAATATTCACTTGAATTCGTCACTTTCCAAGCTAAATCGCAGGGACTTAAGTGCATTTTTTGAAGTTGAAATGTGAAAACAAAATGTAGCCTACATCTAGAACTAACTCCTGTCCGAAAATCGACTCAATCGGATAAATGGTGAATTAGTTATGAATTTTTGAAGTTTCAGCTCAGACAAACTTATTTTGGGCTCCAGTGTCGGCTCTGACACGTTCTTCAATAAAAAACTGGTATTGATTGGTGCATAATTTGGTCTCGACTTTTGAAGCAAAGTTGTAGATCTATGAGTCAGTGACCTTGTGTAAAAATATGAGTCCAATCCGATAAAAATTGACCGAGTTATGAATTTTCGAAGTTTCGGCTCAGATGAAATAATATTCAGCATTCAGGATTTTCAGCGTGTCACGCACTCTGAGCAAAAAACGAAGGCCTTTTGAATACCGTTTGAACTCAATACCTTCTGTGAAAATGTAGTCAACTCAATTTGTGAAATTTTGGCGCCGGAACCAGCTCGATACGATGAAAATCGACCAAGTTATGATTTTTTGAACATGACGCAAATAAACTTCTGTCACAAATTTTCTGCACGAAAATACTTGATAAATCCACATTTTTGAAGACCTTCTGATCGAAATTGGCTTCCAGCCGTGAGAGATGAAAACGTAGATAATGTCAAGACGGAATTTTGGCCACCGGAACGGGTTCAAAACGAGCCACGATCTTCAAGTTATGAATTTTTTAGCGCATAAAAACTGCACTTTCAGCACACTTTTTCACCATATTTCTTCGAGAAAACTCACACATTCGGATACCTTATTTAAAGAATTGACTCTTGAGCCGAACCTGAATTTGAGAATATGTTATCAGAGATATCTTGGCGAAAGAATACCTGAATATGACGCGCCGGGTTGGACTTGTGAATTTTTCTTGAAATATTTTGAGAAATATGGGAGGACAAATTTTGGGGTACAACAGTTGCCCCTGTTCAATCTTCTTAGACCTGAGGATGCAGATTGACTTGTGTGCCTTTCGTAATCCGAAGGTGGAAGATGATTGAACACTAGAGTGCCAATAAATTTGTGCTCACATAGTGGCAGTGTGGTGGGAATGGGCTTATAGATGCCATTTAGAGGTTGCTGGATAGGATGATGGGCTTATAGATGCCATCTGGATGTTGATCGCGTAAGAGATTCCTTGGCGAGAACCTGCATACCTGCAAAACAGAAAATGAGTACCTGACACGTTGCAGGAGCTGATTTTAGATGCTTGGTATAGATATGTCCTGACTGGTTGCAGGAGCTGGGTCTGGAGCTTCGAAAGATGATGAATGAACTATGGATGGTTACTGCCTTAGCATGAATGGTAAGAGAATCTTGGACGATTACTACCCCAACAGGAACGCTGAGAGAATCTTGGGTGTCTTCTACTGGGATAAGAATCAGGGAGATCTTAGGGTCGATCTGACTGAACCAGAGAAGGCCTTTGACTGGATAAGAATCAGGAAAATCTTAGGGTCGATTTAACTAAACCGGACAAGGTCTTGGAATATCTTCAACTGGATAAGCATCAGGGAGATCTTAGGGTCGATCTGACTGAACCAGAGAAGGCCTTTGACTGGATAAGAATCAGGAAAATCTTAGGGTCGATTTAACTGAACCGGACAAGGTCTTGGAGTATCTTCAACTGGATAAGCATCAGGGAGATCTTAGGGTCGATCTGACTGAACCAGAGAAGGCCTTTGACTGGATAAGCATCAGGAAAATCTTAGGGTCGATTTAACTGAAACGGACAAGGTCTTGGAGTATCTTCAACTGGATAAGCATCAGGGAGATCTTAGGGTCGATCTGACTGAACCAGAGAAGGCCTTTGACTGGATAAGAATCAGGAAAATCTTAGGGTCGATTTAACTGAACCGGACAAGGTCTTGGAATCTTCAACTGGATAAGCATCAGGGAGATCTTAGGGTCGATCTGACTGAATCAGAGAAGGCCTTTGACTGGATAAGCATCAGGAAAATCTTAGGGTCGATTTAACTGAACCGGACAAGGTCTTGGAGTATCTTCAACTGGATAAGCATCAGGGAGATCTTAGGGTCGATTTAACTGAACCAGAGAAGGCCTTTGACTGGATAAGCATCAGGAAAATCTTAGGGTCGATTTAACTGAACCGGACAAGGTCTTGGAGTATCTTCAACTGGATAAGCATCAGGGAGATCTTAGGGTCGATCTGACAGAACCAGAGAAGGCCTTTGACTGGATAAGCATCAGGAAAATCTTAGGGTCGATTTAACTGAACCGGACAAGGTCTTGGAATATCTTCAACTAGATAAGCATCAGGGAGATCTTAGGGTCGATCTGACTGAACCAGAGAAGGCCTTTGACTGGATAAGCATCAGGAAAATCTTAGGGTCGATTTAACTAAACCGGACAAGGTCTTGGAATATCTTCAACTGGATAAGCATCAGGGAGATCTTAGGGTCGATCTGACTGAACAAGAGAAGGCCTTTGACTGGATAAGCATCAGGAAAATCTTAGGGTCGATTTAACTGAACCGGACAAGGTCTTGGAGTATCTTCAACTGGATAAGCATCAGGGAGATCTTAGGGTCGATCTGACTGAACCAGAGAAGGCCTTTGACTGGATAAGCATCAGGAAAATCTTAGGGTCGATTTAACTGAACCGGACAAGGTCTTGGAATATCTTCAACTGGATAAGCATCAGGGAGATCTTAGGGTCGATCTGACTGAACCAGAGAAGGCCTTTGACTGGATAAGCATCAGGAAAATCTTAGGGTTGATTTAACTGAACCGGACAAGGTCTTGGAATATCTTCAACTGGATAAGCATCAGGGAGATCTTAGGGTCGATCTGACTGAACCAGAGAAGGCCTTTGACTGGATAAGCATCAGGAAAATCTTAGGGTCGATTTAACTGAACCGGACAAGGTCTTGGAATATCTTCAACTGGATAAGCATCAGGGAGATCTTAGGGTCGATCTGACTGAACCAGAGAAGGTCTTGGAATATAGCTAAGAATTTAACTGAATCTTTCCTGAAAGGTAAAGGTCAGTCATATGCAATGCATGATATGGATCAAGCAATGATGTTCTCAATATAAATGAGACTTGTATGATATGATGTGTCTATGCATGTTATAATGATGTATGTGATGTTTTATGTATGTTTTTGTCTAGGAAAGTGAATCCTTGACGGGTGCCGGGAAGTCGTATCCTGGGCTGATGTTGAGGAATAGATTTTGCTTCCGCTGGGGATGATAACTGCAAGAATACCGGTAGGAGAAGATGACTCCGTTGCGGAATAAACTTGGCAAATGGAGGATTCTGCGGGGAGAAAAGATACTCTAGCGACCGTGCTGGGAAGCAATACTCTGTGGGAAGAGGGATGCCTTGCTGAGTGTTGATAATAGTTTGCTGGGGATAGGAAGACTTTGTCGACGACGCTCTTTCCGTGGCTTTTGGATGAGGATAACCCAGTTATATCCTGTTAAGGAACTAACTCTTGAAATAAAGTCGGGCGACGCGTTCGTGCTCTGTGAGGGATAAGCTTCCCGAATCTACCGGGGATAAGCTTACTGCTTGGGGGAGATGAATTCCAATTTTCCTGGGGGAACTAGATTGGACTCTCCTGGGGAAGTTTTGTTATGCGGGGGAAGGGATTCCTCTGAATATTTGATATGCCGCCGGGGAACAATCTTTACACCAAGACTGCCGGGGATGCTTGTTATGAGTATGTATATGGCTGCTGGGGAATGTTGAGATCTGCTGGAGGATACTCAACTTTCTTAAGATTTGATAGCTTGGAGAGAATGTACTGACTGCTTACTCTCTGGGGAATTGAGATGTACTGGTTATGTTCTTTAGCTGAACCTACCTTGGTATCTTGGAGGACAGAACAATTAGATTGCTCGGACAACTCTTTATTGCCCCTGTTTCTGAGGTATGAGAGGAAGACCTGTGAGGTGCTGATAGTTGTTGATGGATAAACCTTCTTCTGGTAGGCAGGTGATAAGATGACAGGACATAGTCGTACGCTTTAATCCCTAACTTTTTCCTGGACCGCCCTTTCGGGTTTTCAGTCCACCGGGATACCCATTTTTGCCCAAGCCGCCTTTTCAGGTTTTCGACTTGCCGGGTGTACAGATTTTTTCATTTCATCCCTTCATTTTGCCCGAACCCTTTTGGTTCGCCGGGAAGCCCTAATTTTTGCCTAGGTATGTCAACCTAGCGGGTCTTTGATTACGCGTAGTATCTTTTTCGACTATGCCCATGCTCTCAAAATGTAGGGAGTTGCCCCTGTTAGAATTGTGTTGTCATGCCACCAGAAGATGTTTGATCAGGCAAGATTCGTTGTTGAGATGCCCCAGGCGACTCAGACGGAGATTCGCCCCAGGCTATTTTTGCCTTTGAGAGATTCTCCGAATCTTGATTGGATTGCCCCAGATGATGGACCATGATCATGTCTGCCCCTTGATTGGAAGAGCTTTTGTTCATCAGGTATTCATCGCGCGAATTTCCCTGCTGTTCAAACAAAAAGTCATATGCAAACAAAGTTATGTTAGAAATGCAAAGCCTATGTCTGTCTTGGAGATTTTGAAAATGCATCCTTTTTCATAAAACAAATTAATGTTTGTAAAACGTGATGTCAACTCCGTATTTACCGTAAGCCTTCAGGAGTCAGGATACCTTTCGTCACAGTATGCTTTCGAACTAACCCATGCTTCAGCTAGGACTTTTAAGGGTTATAACGTGGCCTGGTTCACGGTTTAAGAAACAAAGGATAAAGGCTCAAAATTTATTTGTACCCACCCGCTCTTCGTGATGTTCTCCAAACCTAAACTCAGTTGATCATACGTTAGGCCTTGTTTGAGTCTTTGCTCTGATTTTCCGGTGATGATTCAGATATTGATGATTGATTCTGAATAGGCAGTCATTTTTGTTTTTGTTGAGGGTTTGTATGACCTCTTTCTTTTTTGATTTTTTTTTAGTTATCCCTTTCTTTTTTGCCTGAACTGTTTCCTTTTTGGAATTACAGTCAGCGGGATGCCCCTGTTTCATAAGTCCCTTTTTTAGACTTCTTGGGCTTTTCATTTATGATATTTTTTTGATCATGACTGCCTGTCCTTATGATTGTTCTGAACCATCATTGTCTTTTGTCTCGTAATGACTTCTTCGGTGCCATTCGTTATGCACTCGGATCAACTGAGAGAACTACCCTGCCCCAGGTTATGATTAAGGGTTTTAATTTTTTGTGAAAAGAAAAACTCCTACTTCTTTGGCTCGAAGGGGGTAACGAGGGATTATCTTCCTTATTAATCCAGTGTTTAGGAATTGAAACAATGCTTGTACCTCATCAGCGGGGTCTGTTCAAAAGCATACTGTGAGGATTGTGGTATCGTTTTCGTCATCCTCCCTCAAGAGGCTTAGAATTAACGAGAGTTGACATCAGAAAAAATATGAAAATAATTTGCAGTTAGTGAATACGAATATATTGTTTCAAAACAGACATATGTGATGCATTAATGAAATAACAACGTTTTAACATGAGTAAATGCTTGAAAAAAAGAAAATTGCAACTTGAACATTCGAATGAACAAAAGTTTTTTCGTCTCAGAGCTTGTTATTTCAACTGGTGAGCCTTGGAGGGATGGTAGAAAAATTCAGCCTGACCATCTTGCGTGAACTCCAATGCCCCTTCATCGATCGGGTCCTGGATTTTGTTCTTCAGAGCCCAACACTCACTTGTATCATGTCCTGGACGGGCAGAGTGGTAGGCACACCTTTTATTGGGATCATAAACAGGAGATGTTATGTTCTGGTTCCGGGGATGAGCCCTTAATGTGATCAGGTTCAATCTTAACAGGCGTTGTAAAGCTTGGAACAACGACATGTTGAGCTGGGTGAATTGCCTCCTGGGCTTGTCTGTCTGAAGCTGGTGAGGTTGACGCTGAATTTGTGGCACTGGAGCCATTTGAGGAGCTTTCCCCTTATCCCCTTGTCTCAAAGATGATGGGATGATGAGTGGCTTTTTACTTTTAGACTTTTGCCCCAGTTGGTTATTCTGAAGCAGTTGGTTAACGAGAAACCCGAGCTCGTCTTGTCTTTGAACTAACCCTTGAATGGCGGTCGCCTGCCCCAGCATCTGGACTTTCAATGCATCCACCTCAGCTTGCCGATGTTTCATCCGTTCATCCTCAGCACGGTTCCTGACCAAAGTCTCCATGAGAAGTGTCCTTAGCTCCTCCTGCCCCTTGGATAGATTCAGGAGGATTTCCCCGAACCGAGTCTCTTGAGCCAGAAGGTCCTGGTTATCTTGTTGGGAAGCCATTGTGGAAATAAACAGCGAGAAGGGTAAGTGACCTGCAACAAGGGTACCTGTTATGCAATGACGTGTATGACATGCATGCAATGTTTTCAAGGACCTCGCGGGGTAAACAAGAAAATTTGTTAGAATTTGAAACCGGTAGCTTGATTGAAGGAATTTCATATTGCTGAGAGTCCTTCTTCAAGGGTCAAAAGGCTCACCATATCTAGTGGGTCATAGCCCCTGACTCAAGTCGTCAACCTTATTTTGCTTTCCAAACAGCCTTGGCTAGGGGAACCTTCTTCAGGAGTCAAAGCTCACCATATCAAGTGGGTCATAGCCTCTGACAACTTTGGCTAAAGGAAAATAAATCCTCTTTGCCCCTTGCTAGATGTTTGATTCACCATGACCTGCATCACAAGCCCTTGAGATCCTTGAAATTAGTTAGGATGTATGCAATGGTATGATGTTATGCTATGCATGGGGTAATGTAAATAACCCTGTTATGAGTCCCAATTAAGGACTGCAACCCAAAACCTGCAAGAAACCTAAGTAAAACCTGTCATGAGTCCTAATTAAGGACTAAATAAAACCTGCAAGAAACTTAATACCCTGTTATGAGTCCCAATTAAGGACTACAAACTAAAACCTGCAAGAAACAAGTGTCAGGTAACAAGCATGCAGATAGTCAAGTACGAAGGCACACAAGTCACACAAAAGAGCCCTTAGAGTTTAGGCCTGCGTGAAGTTTGGGGTACTACCCTCTTGAAGTTGGTGGGCTCAACCTGTCCTATTAGAAGTAACCGGGTTCTAAGGGTCCCAATATCACTGGATTGCTTTCATTGTTCATCGTTTCGATTTAGACACTGAACTGACGACCGAAATATTCCAGGAAAGCAACCCTCAATTGAGTGTAGTATCGAGTATCAACCAACCTCGGACTGCACCAAAGTCAGTTATCTCACTACCCTAAAGAGGCCAAGATAGTTCAATTAAGGTTCCTAAGGTCTGTTGATGCTTCACGACACCATGCGGAGGCCCCGTACTCTCCTTGACTGAACTCAAGGGTTACCGGTACACACCAAAGTGCCACATCAACGTAGCAGACTGTTTCAACCATGTCGGTATACCCCGCACAGTTCCCTCACAGTCTTGTTGCTACTTTCTAAGAAGGTATCCCCCCAGATCCGGGTTAGGATCTATAGAACTCCCAAGCAACCCACAATTTAAAGCAAACAATTCAGACAATTGAAAACACAAGTGATCTTAGTCCTAAGGTACACCTCACTTTAAAATAGGTCCCCAGCAGAGTCGCCAGTTCTGTGATCGGTGGATCTGGAACTGACTGTTTAACGCTGGTTCGCGAAATATCGCGGAAGCAAGAGTCGCCACCGTCTTTTATTTTCTCCAAATGGAAAGGACAAAAGCACAGAAAAATTCCTTATAGAGATTGCTCTCGGTTCGGGAGGTAGGTTATAGAAAGGGAAAGTGTTAGCACCCTTTCTATCCATGGTTATCCATGGGCTCTTAGATACTTTCTCACTTGTGTTTTCAAAAATGGTTTGTTTGCTTTTCAACTGTGGGTTTTAAAAAGTTTCTTTGAAAATTCCAGTTCGACTCTTGTATCGGTCCTCAAGAGTGTTTGAAAAATTGCTTTCGAAAGCTTTTTGAAAATGTGTTGGTGTGAAAAGTATTTTTGATTTGTTTTGAAATTAGAGCAAGTATCTAGAGTCGTCTACCTACCCTAAGGAATTAGGCTGTGTAAATGTCCTTAAGGTAGCGCCATCCCACCATTGAGAGGTAGGTAGCACCACCGTTGGAGGTGTTCGGGTCAATTCGAGGTTCGGGACATGGTGATCACCGGAGCAATGGGAAGACACCTTAGAAGCTACCCTCATGCCAGGTTCCCGGATCATGAAGACTTACTAAGACATCCTCTACTCGACGATCACCTTTCGAGGCAAGGCAACAGTGAGGCGTACCCTAGGGGTGGTGTGTGATTCGTGTGTCAGATTCAGATATTTTATCTTGTCATGTTATGAGTGAGCTACGCGTTTGTTTTTATTTATTGTCCATTCATTCTTGCATGCATTTATTTAATAGTTAAAAATTGCGAGAAGATAAAAATTCTAAGCTATTACAAAAGCGCGGGTCCACATCGCCAAAATTTCCAGGACCCGATTTGACAGAAAAATAAAGAATTAAAGTGCGAAAGATAAATATTACATAGCCTTGGGAGAATTACATAAATAATTAAAAGAAACAAAATAAAACGCGCGAATTGGAATTGAAAATTGGAAACGAGGGCGTTGGACCTTTTTTAATGAAATTAAATTAAATGATTAAACTAATGAAATTAAAGAGAAAAAAGAAATTTTTTTTTTTTGAGTTTTTGGTATTTATGTTTTTTATGTATTTTTATGAGAAAGATTAAATGAAATTAAAATATTAACCCTAATTCTAATTTTTTTTATTTATTAAGAAAAACATGTTAAAATTAAACCTAAAATTAATCTAATTATTTACATGCAATTTTGATTTATAAAAATAAATAATTAATTATTAGTGAAATTTATTTACAAAAAATATTAATTAAATAAATATATTTTGATTTTTTATGACTTTTCTGTTTTTTTACTATTTTTTATATTTTATGAAAATAAGTTAAATTAAAGGAATTAGTTAAAAAAAGAAATAATTGAAATAAATAAAATAAGGAAAAGAAAGAAAATACAATACCTTGACGGGTTTCTGTCCCCTTTTTGGAGGTGAATTGGAGTGGTTTGGCCATTTGTGTTCTGGCCTCATCATGCATAAGTTTTTCTACTTTGGCCATTTGGCTTTTGCCTTTTGGCCATTTGCGTTTTGGCCTCAACGTTCCTTAATCTTCTCAGGATGTCTGTCTCGCCATGTATTGGTGTCATGCATAAGTTTTTCTACTTTGACCATTTGGCTTTTGGCTTTTGACTTTTGGCCATTTGTGTTCTGGCTTCAACGTTCCCTTAATGTCTGGCTTAATGTCTGCCTCGCCATGTATTTGACTTTTGGCTTTTGGCCTTTTGGCTTTTGACTTTTGGCCATTTGGCTTTTGGCCTCAACGTCCCTTAATGAACCTGCATGTGATCCTGTCTAAACCTGTAGTGTTGAATCTCATGAAAACATTAAATAAAATCATAAAATGCAAATAAAGCCAATATATGAAGAAATTTAATGTTTATGCACAATATGACATGTATGAATGATTATACCCTTTTGATCATGGAGATCAAATCAACCTTACCCTTACTGGAAAAGTAGTGACATGAATGCTTTTATACCCTTTGGATCATGGAGATCAAGCCAGCCTTACCCTTACTGAAGAAGTAATAAGATGTTGGTTTGTAACTAAGATGGCTTGTTTGTAGTGAGAGAGGGATTTGTAATAAGGATTTCAAGGTTTTAGGGTTCTTGAAATAGTTTGATATTCTAACAGTGTTGTGGCAAGGTTTTTTCTCTCTTTTTCTCTTCTCCTCTTTTTTTTTTCTCCTGGTTTGTGTGACAAGAAGGTGATTATATAGTGGAAATTAGGGTAAAGAAAATGGGCTTTGAATGTGCAATTGGGCCTCCAATATTCACTTGAATTCGTCACTTTCCAAGCTAAATCGCAGGGACTTAAGTGCATTTTTTGAAGTTGAAATGTGAAAACAAAATGTAGCCTACATCGAGAACTAACTCCTGTCCGAAAATCGACTCAATCGGATAAACGGTGAATTAGTTATGAATTTTTGAAGTTTCAGCTCAGACAAACTTATTTTGGGCTCCAGTGTCGGCTCTGACACGTTCTTCAATAAAAAACTGGTATTGATCGGTGCATAATTTGGTCTCGACTTTTGAAGCAAAGTTGTAGATCTATGAGTCAGTGACCTTGTGTAAAAATATGAGTCCAATCCGATAAAAATTGACCGAGTTATGAATTTTCAAAGTTTCGGCTCAGATGAAATAATATTCAGCATTCAGGATTTTCAGCGTGTCACGCACTCTGAGCAAAAAACGAAGGCCTTTTGAATACCGTTTGAACTCAATACCTTCTGTGAAAATGTAGTCAACTCAATTTGTGAAATTTTGGCACCGGAACCAGCTCGATACGATGAAAATCGACCAAGTTATGATTTTTTGAACATGACGCAAATAAACTTCTGTCACAAATTTTCTGCACGAAAATACTTGATAAATCCACATTTTTGAAGACCTTCTGATCGAAATTGGCTTCCAGCCGTGAGAGATGAAAACGTAGATAATGTCAAGACGGAATTTTGGCCACCGGAACGGGTTCAAAACGAGCCACGATCTTCAAGTTATGAATTTTTTAGCGCATAAAAACTGCACTTTCAGCACACTTTTTCACCATATTTCTTCGAGAAAACTCACACATTCGGATACCTTATTTAAAGAATTGACTCTTGAGCCGAACCTGAATTTGAGAATATGTTATCAGAGATATCTTGGCGAAAGAATACCTGAATATGACGCGCCGGGTTGGACTTGTGAATTTTTCTTGAAATATTTTGAGAAATATGGGAGGACAAATTTTGGGGTACAACAAAGACGTACAAGTTGAGACTGAATCCGAACAAGTTCACCTTTGGGGCAAGGTCTGGTAAACTCTTAGGTTTCATTGTCAGTGACAAAGGTATTCAAGTAGACCATGCAAAGGTAAAAGCTATACATGAGATGCCCACTCCTCGTACTGAGAAGGAAGTTAGGGGTTTCTTGGGACGTTTGAAATACATTGCCAGGTTCATTTCACATCTAACTGCTACTTGTGAGCCAATCTTCAAGCTTCTGAAGAAAGATCAAGTGGTAAAGTGGAATGACGAATGCAAAGCTGCCTTTGAAAGAATCAAAGATTACCTTAAAGAGCATCCAATTCTAATGCCTTCATTTGAAGGAAGACATTTTATAATGTACTTAACAGTATTGGATAATTCAATGGGGTGTGTACTGGGGCAGCATGACGAGTCTGGTCGAAAAGAGCATGCAATATACTACATTAGCAAAAAGTTTACCCACTGTGAAACACGATATTCAATGCTTGAGAAAACTTGATGCGCTTTGGCATGGGCTGCTCTCCGACTGAGACAGTATATGTTGACCCACACTACTTTGTTGATATCTAAGATGGATCCAATAAAATACATCTTTGAGAAACCCGCTCTATCCGGAAGAATGGCAAGATGTCAAATGTTCCTAACTGAATACGACATTCAATACACAACGCATAAAGCAATCAAGGGGAGTGTATTAGCTAATCATTTGGCTCGTCAAGCCGTGGATGACTACCAGTCTATGAATTTTGAGCTCCCAGACGAGAATATTATGCTAGTAACTGACTATAAAGAACCTGGACCAGATGAAGGACCTGAAGAAGGATCCAAATGGACTATGGTTTTTGACGGAGCTTCGAACGCACTCAGTAATGGCATTGGTGTTGTAATCATATCTCCTGAAGGCTGTCATACTCCTTTCACTGTCAGACTATGTTTCAACTGTACCAATAACATGATGGAGTATGAAGCATGCATCATGGGTCTCAAAGCTGCTATTGACCTAAGGATCAAATTTTTGAGGGTATTCGAGGATTCTGCTTTGGTAATAAGTCAAATCAAAGGAGAGTGTGATACGAAGCACCCGAATCTCCTCCCGTACAAAGAGCACGTGCATACATTGCTTCCACACTTTTAGGAAGTCACCTTTGAACATTTCCCACGAGAAGAGAATAAGTTAGCGGACGCGCTAGCTACCATGTCCTCTATGTTCAAGGTCAAGTGGGACAACAAGGCTCCTTGAATCACTATTAAGATATCGAATGAACCAGCATACTGCTACGAGATCGAAAAAGAAGGAGTAGCTGACAAACCTTGGTTCTATGAGGTAAAGAGATATCTCGAGGCTCAAGATTATCTCGAAGGGGAATCTGTCAATGATAAGAAGTTTCTGAGAAGGTTCACCGCGAAATTCTTCTTCAGTAATGGATTTCTTTACAAGCGCAACCATGACTCTACTTTACTTTGGTGCATAGACAAGAGCGAAGTGGAAATGATTATGGCAGAATTACATAAAGGTACCTTCGGAACCCATTCGAGTGGACATACCATGGCTAAAAAGATCCTACGGGCAGGATACTTTTGGTCCACTATGGAAGCAGACTGCTATCAGCATTCACGAACTTGTCACAAATGTCATATCTATGCTGATAAGGTGCATGTACCTCTGGTTTGTTTGAACGTCTTGACGGCTCCTTGGCCCTTTGTAATGTGGGGCATTGTCATGATCAGAGAGATTAGACCTACCTCTTCCAATGGGCATCGCTTCATCCTTGTAGCCATTGATTATTTCACGAAGTGGGTCGAAGCTGCCTCTTTTGCTACTGTTACCAAGAACTTTGTGGCGCGATTTATCAAGCATAACCTGATCTGTCGGTGTGGTGTACCATAGAGAATCATCACTGACAATGGTATAAATATCAACAACATAATGATCACCGAACTCTGTAAACAATTCAAGGTCCAGCATCATAATTCTTCCCCTTACCGGCCGAAGATGAATGGCGATGTTGAAGCTGCAAATAAGAACATTAAGAAGATCATACAGAAAATGACGGTGACATACAAAGACTGGCATGAGATGTTACCATTTGCTCTTCATGGTTACCGCACTTTAGCGCGTATGTCAACAGGGGCAATACCTTATTCTCTGGTATATGGTATGGAGGTTGTCAAACAAATTGAGGTATAGATCCTTTCTTTGAGGATCATGAAGGATGTGGATTTAAACGAGGACGATTTGATCCAGACTCGACTTGATCAACTGAATCTGATTGATGAGAAAAGGCTTATTGTTGTTTGTCATGGTCAGATGTACCAAAAACCGATGATCAAGGCTTTCAACAAAAAGGTCAGACGTCAGGTATATTAAGCGGGTTATCTAACAGTCAAGCGCATCATCCTGCCGCAAGGTGATCCCAGGGGAAAATGGACTCCCACATACGAAGGGCCATTTGTAATCAAGAACATATTTTCGGGTGGAGCCATAATTCTAACCACCATGGATGGTGACGACCTTCCCCACCCTGTGAATGCGAACATAGTGAAAAGATACTACGCATGATTAAAGACCTGCTAGGTCGACTGGCCTGGGAAAAAAGAGGGGCATCCCGATGAACCAAAAGGGTTCGGGAAAAAATTAGGGATAAAGACAAAAAAAAATCTGTACACCCGGTAAGTCGAAAACTTGAGAGGGTGGCTTGGGCAAGAAAGGGTATCCCGATGGACAGAAAACCCGAAAGGGCGGTCCAGGAAAAAATTATGGATTTAAGGCGTATAACTATGCCCCGTTGGATCACCTTGCGATAAAACTTCAGTATCAGACTATCAAACTCAAGCGGCACCTATCAATCCAGTCAACTTCGGACAAGCAGCAGAGAGATGAGACCCTCGAAGGCGTAAGACCAATAGCAGAATTGAACCTCAATGGGATCATTATACATAACTATTTTATATTTGTATATAACTTTGTATAAATTCTTCTCGACGGCATTTTCTTACTAGAATGTCTGCCTCCTTGTACATAAACGCCTTTTATAGGCAAACTTCAAAAATCAATACAAATCATATCTTGAAAATTCAAAACTACTTGTTTTTTATTTTTCTGTTTTGTTTTGTAAAAACGTCCAATGATTGTTTGTGGCATATGCATATTGAATATGATTACTGTTTGCAAATATTTACATAAAGAACAGAAAGACAATTGTTAATGGCTTAAGGAACGAAGCAATGTCTGAAAGCCAGTCCTAGTCTCTACAGTTTTTTTTCCCAGGCAGGAATTACCTTCTCCAGCAGAATTCTTTCGAAATTTGAAATCCATGATATCCAGCTGAGTTTTTTTTTGTCCCCAGCAGTTTATGAAGCCTTGTCCCCGCAGAGTAAAACGACCAAAGTTTGACCTCTCATTCCCCACAGAGCTTTATAATCTCCAACAGTTTTCAAATGTTCATCCCCATTAGAGTTTATTTATCTGGCAGCAGAAGATCATCCTCAAAAGAGTTCTTTTTCCTAGCTACTGAATATTCCCCAGCGGAAGTAGAAGAACCACTTTTTCTATAATGGTCAGGAATTCAATTTCAAGTACTCTCCAGCAGTAGTCCGGGATTTGTTTTTCCTAGACTGGGAAGCATCGCAATAGCATCCCCTATTCATAAATCATGGCATGTGCATACACATTTTGAGAACATCATCACAATGCATTTCATACATCATGACATAGCATATGACTAATTCTTTACCTTTTCAGGGAAAGTTAAAACAAACAAATATCGTTGACTAATTATGTGACCTGATAGTCTTCTCAAAAGCCACATATAATCAAGGGTTATCTCAGGATCTTCCTCAGAAAGATGCCCTCACAAGACTATCTCTAGTTCAATTAGATCGACACTAAGATCTCCGTGATTTCCATAACAGTTGAAAAAACTTTGAAGCCTGGGTTTAGACCAGATAATAGTATAAGGTGTTACGAATCCTAGAATCCGACCGGATAGTAGTCCACTTCTTCAGACACTGAAGCCTGGGTTTCGACCAAATAACAATATAAGGTGCTACGAAGCCTGGAATCAGACCAGATAATAGTCCACTTCTTCAGACACTGAAGCCTGGGTTTCAACCGGATAACAGTTCAAGTTGCTGCGAAGCCTGGAATACGACCAGATAACATTTAACTTCTTCAGACATTGCCAAGCCTGGAACCCGACCAGATAGCAGTTTATTCTTCCAATTACTATGAAGCCTAGACTCGACCAGATAATAGTATACCTCAGATTCAAGTTGAATCCTGAAACTGACCAGATAACAACTTAATTTCTTCAAATTTCCGAAGCCAAGATACGACCTAATAACGGTATGCCTCAGATTAAAGTTGAAGCCTGGACCCGGCCAGATAACAGCTTAATTTGTTCAAGTCACTGAAGCCTGGATTCCGACCAGATAATAGTTTAAGTTACTGTGAATCCTGGAGCACGACCAGGTAATAGTTTAAATCTCATTTCCCCAGTAAGTCACTCTGAAGCTTGGAATCCAACCAGATAGTAGTCGGCCTTATCATCCTCAACAAGTTACTGCAAAGCCTGGATCCTAACCAGATAGTAGTTCACTTTAGTCCCTTCAGTCAAAAGATGACTCCCCAGTAGAGTAATGAACAACCAAGGCTCATAGAATTTATTCTCCTGAGAAACATTTCCCAATGGACTCCTCCTCAGACAACAGGAACAGGAATTCCCACAAAGGAATGTCCCATGAAATCAACATTGTTTTGGATGGCATCTTTAAGCCCATCTCCGACGAAACTCCGTCATACTCCTTGGATGGAATCTTTAAGCCCATCTCCGACAATCTCCCGTCATCTTTTCCAAATGGAATCTATAAGCCCATTCCTGATACTACTTACACAATCAGGTATCATCTCAGACGAGTGCAAATTTCTGGGCACTCTAGTGTTCAATCACCTTCCACCTTCAGATCATGAAAGGCAGACAAACCAATCTATATCTTAAGGTGTAAGAAGATTGAACAAGGGAAACTGTTGTAACCCAAAATTTTCCCTCTCATTTTACTCAACACATGCCTATTGAGATCCTCAACTTGCCCCATGGATGCCCAAGAATTTATCAGGAAAATTCTCCTCCTAAGGCAATGAGCCCCCCAACTAGGGTTTCCATTTTCATCAAGATGTTTGAGCTCCAATGGTATCCAATTCTTCCCATGGTCCTAACATGTCCTCAAGATTAAACATGCCATGTTTCATGCTTTGCTCAATAAGTTTGCTCAGACAATTGCTCAAGTATTGGAAAATCAACTATGTTAGGTCAAAAGTCAACTGTGACCTATATACAGTCAAACTTCAAGATTTTTGGTCAACATCAACATTTTGAAGTGATATCCATCATTTGATCAAGGGTTTATCATGATTCCTCAAGAATTGCTCCTAATTCATCAAAAGTCAAAAATAGCAAATTAGGGTTTCTATAGGAAAAGTCAACCAAACTTTGACCAAGCATAACTTTCTCATAATTTATCAGAAATTTTCCAACCAAAGCTCATTTTGAAGAGAATCCAATTCCCTACAACCTATCTCAGCCCTCAAATCCAAGAAATGCACCATTTGAAAGATACAAGCTCATACATTACAGGTCATTTTTAGAAAGTCAATAGAAGCCACTTTTTTCCAAGACCTTTAACATCAAGATTACTTCTTCAAAATAAAAATTGATCAAACGAGGGATTGAAGTAGACATCTTGGGCTTTCCAAAAAGTACCAGATCATCATCATGCGGTAAAAATTGAGGAAGTTATGGCTTTCCTAAGTTGGGAGAATTTGGGAAATTTCAAGAAATATGCATTAGGAAAATTTGAATTTTTAAGGCAATGGCTCAAATTCTTAAACTTCAAACATGTTTCTAAGATCATAGAGGACTCCTAAAAATATTTTTGCATAGTGTTGACTTTATATGCATTTTATATTAATTTTATTTAATTAAAAATCAAATAAATCAATATTATTACAAATAAAATGTTTAAGGCTTGCGTTAATGCATGGAGGGGTCCCAATTTTCATGTACGGAAAGGCCAAGATTCTTGGACTCATTCAAAATTGAAAATGAGACAAAACCCCATGACTTTGGCCAAGGTTTCAAAGGGTCATTCATGGAATTCAAGAACTTGTCCCTAGCTGTTACAAGCTTGGCATTTTTGTGTTCTCTCACTACTCTCTATATAAGCAAGCTTTTGGCAAGCATCAATAGAGTTAGAGGATCTGGAGAACCCCTATCAAATTTGAAACAAAACACCAAGTTGTCAAATTCGAATTTTCACTTCCAGCTTGTTTCAATCGCAAACAAGTGTCAAAACACGTTTCTGGAAGTTACCTGGATCGATTCAAATCATCACCAAGCTTCAAAGCAGTCTGAAAAATGTTCTCACTACCTCACAGTTTGCCCTTTTTTTATTTCAGTTCCTTTAATTCTGGCATCATAAACATATTTCAATTTTGTATTTATGTTTGTCATCATGTATGCAAGATATTTGAATGCTTTAATTTTATTATAGATGCAGGAATCGTTTGAAGCCATTGTTAGGGTTTTAAGGTCTCAAATTGGGAACTTCTTGTAGAGGTGAAATTGGGCCAAATCAAGGGCATTTTGTGTTCCGGGGACTGAATGCAATAGATTTATGCCTTTGGTTAGGATTTATCTTGCTTGTGTTGCGTTTTTAAATTTTGTAGGTTTGTAGCCACGGACAAAAACTGTCGCTATAGCCTATAGTGACAAATTTGTCTGTAGGTTAAATTGTGGTCTCTAAAGTGATGGTTGCAGGAGGAAGAATACTAGGTGTTAGCTCCCCATTGGTAGATTTAAACTGGCATGCGTTTTTTTTCCTCAGATATTGTTTGTTTTTCATATATATTATATTAATATGATTATATATAACGAATGAACAAGACAACCTGGTGCTAAAGAATGCGCGTGCTAATCTGGGAAACCTGGGTTCAATCCCTAGGTTTCAAGTTTTATTTTCTCTTACATTTCCTTTGTAGATCCGATGATATGCAGGTTTACACGCGTGCCATGTGCCTCACGTATGGGCCATCAGATGTTGATGCAAGCAGATCCAGCCATCCCAGAATGCA
Source organism: Vicia faba (assembly GCA_948472305.1). Taxonomy (NCBI): domain Eukaryota; kingdom Viridiplantae; phylum Streptophyta; class Magnoliopsida; order Fabales; family Fabaceae; genus Vicia; species Vicia faba. The sequence goes on from OX451737.1 coordinate 659,833,683, forward strand.
TCTCCACCCTGTAGCGCCAAGGATGGTGCACACCAGATCACAAATAGTATTGGGTTCAGTCAGATTGGGCCTAACGGATTTTCAAGCTCTCACCCCCCCCCCCCCCCCCCCATTTTCTTTTGAAGCAGTCCATTAACTTTTTTTATCTTATTTTATTCTTTTCTTTTTTTCCTTTAATAACTATTTTATTTTAAATAAAAAAAAATCAATAAATAGAATTAGGTTTGATAATTAAAATTAATTTTCGGAAAAAAAATCAATTAATTAATTTTGATTATTATAATTTGATGAATTTTATTAAATAAAAATTAATTAGATTTGGGTTAAGTTTTCAAATATATTTTTTCTTTAACATAAAAAAAATGACAAAAATATTTTCTCTTTAATTGTTAATTTTTTTTTAGGACTTAGGTTTTACCCCCGTCTTATTTTCTCGCGTGCTTATTCATTTACATTTTATTTTCCAAATTAATGTAACTGTCAATGGTTTGTAATAATGGTGAATTAGGTTTTTATTTACTGCTTTTCTTATTTATTTGCCATTTTTCCCATGTTTGGTTATGTAACCCCCTCCCGAAATCCATGTAATAGCTAGGTTTTAGATTCTTGCATTTTATTTTTTCGCTACTATTAACTGTTAGATGTATGGATAATAGGATTGTATGCAAAAGATAAGTCAAATGTTTAAAACAGTAGAAAACCATAACTGTGCAAAATAAATAAAATGAAATAGAACACTTGCACATGCTCACCCCTAGGGTATGCCCCACTTCAGTTGCCTTCGGAAAATGGTCACTATTCTCGAAATGTGAGAATTTTTAGTGATTGTCCTCTAATTCGAATGATCACTAGTCCCTCGATGACCCTTTCGACGTCGCCTCGGTAAAAAAGTGATCATAGGGTTTTAGGACAGTTACTAAGAGATCTTGCCCTGTTTCCTCAAGTGATCGTAATCGTCCCTTTCGATTGTCCCTTAAACTCCAATAATGGAGCTACCTACTCCTTAATAGTAGGTTAGCATTGTCTAAAGGAAATAAGAAAACGAACAGTATTTTTTTTCGAGTAGGTAGAAACTTTTAAGTACTTTCTCAAAACAATAATTTTTTCACACCATACACTTTCAAACCAACTTTTCAAACAAAGTTTTCAAAAACACTTTATCACACTCTTGAGTACTGATACAAGGGTTACCATAAAGTGAAGTGCCGCACTAAGGCATTTTCAAAACTTTTCAAAACACACATAAAAGCAATTTAAAAATGAGCAATTACCTAATAGCCCATGTAAAACCATGGATAGAAAGGGTGCTAACACCTTCCCTTTCTATAATCTACCCCCCATACTCAGAAACATCTCAAAAAAGGTTTTTTGTTGTTGTTGTTTTTCCCTTTTCCTTTGTTGGATAAAATAAAAGACGGTGGCGACTCTTTCTTACCGCGACATTTGCAAACACAAATGCAAGACCAGTATTAACAGTCATTTCTGCCACCGTATCACACGTTGAAATGGATCATCACGCCACATTTCAAAATGCATATGAAGCATGAGCCATATTTGGTACTTTGCACGAAAGCTCCGAATCACTCCTTAAATCAACAAAGCATCCCCACAAAGAATATCATTCTCATAATACCCAGTTGACATCTTTCATTACACTACCAACCAAATATAAGTTGTGGTGCCAATACATTGCACTCCCAAACTATCAATACCCATATTATCTTTTCTAGGACCGTAGGTCGTCCGTAGACTTTACCCTCACATTATCTTTTCTAGGGTCGTAGGTCTCCCGTAAATCTTACCCTCATGTTATCATTTATAGGGTTGTAGGTCGTCCATAGACTTTACCCTCACGTTATCTTATCTAGGGTCGTAGGTAGTCCGTAGACTTTACCCTCACATTATCTTTTCTTGTGTCGTAGATCATCCAAAGATCATACCCTCACGTTATCATTTATAGGGTTGTAATTCGTTCGTAGACTTTACCCTCACGTTATCTTATCTAGGGTCATAGGTCGTCTGTAGACTTTACCCTCACATTATCTTTTATTGGGCCGTAGATCATCTGTAGATCTTACCCTCACGAGATCATTTATAGGGTCGTAGGTCGTCCGTAGACTTTACCCTCACGTTATCTTATATAGGGTCGTAGGTCGTCCATACACTTTACCCTCACATTATCTTTTCTTGGGTCATAGATCATCCGTAGATCTTACCTTCGCGTTATATTTTCTAGGGTCATAGGTCGTTCGTAGAATTTACCCTCATCTTATCTTATCTAGGGTTGTATGTCATCCATAAATCTTACCCCCACTTTATATTTTCTACGGTCATAGGTCGTACGTAGACTTTACCCTCACATTATCTTTTATTGGGCCGTAGATCATCTGTAGATCTTACCCTCACGAGATCATTTATAGGGTCGTAGGTCGTCCGTAGACTTTACCCTCACGTTATCTTATATAGGGTCGTAGGTCGTCCATACACTTTACCCTCACATTATCTTTTCTTGGGTCATAGATCATCCGTAGATCTTACCTTCGCGTTATATTTTCTAGGGTCATAGGTCGTTCGTAGAATTTACCCTCATCTTATCTTATCTAGGGTTGTATGTCATCCATAAATATTACCCCCACTTTATATTTTCTACGGTCATAGGTCGTACGTAGACTTTACCCTCACATTATCTTTTCTTAGGTCGTAGATCATCCATAGATCTTACGTTCACATTATCTTTTCTTGGGTTATAGGCCGTCTGTAGACTTTACCCTCACGTTATCTTATCTTGGGTCGTAGGTCGTCCGTAGATCTTACCCTCGCGCTATCTTTTCTATGGTTGTAGGTCATCCATAGATCACGCCCTCGTGTTATCTTTTCTTGGGTCGTAGGTCACTCGCTGGTCTTACCCTCATCATATCCTTTCTCTTGAGTTATGGATCATACACCAATCTTTACTTGTTGTCTTTACCTTTATTTTTGGGGTCGTGAATCCCGCACGATAGATTTTCTGCTGTTGTCAAGTTCTACGCATCGCCTTTAAGTTATCATGTTGTCAATAATCCTACTTTCAATCACTGCGACATCGTCAACCATATCCTTTCAATGAATTTAACGCTCACTTCCCCGATAACCTTGAATTGGCACCGTTACCCCAACACAAGCTATCATTATTCAAACCGCATTTACCCATCACGACCAGTTCACCTGAAAACTCATTTTTTTCATCCCCAACAGACGTCACAAATAATAACACTCACACCATCTCTCCAGGACAAATTTCAGGTCTGGTATTTAATTATCTTCTACCTTGAACGTTCAAAAGAGCTGATGCCAATCTCACCTTCAGGTTTAAGAAGATTAAATAGGGGCAGCTTTCATACCCCAAATTTGTCCTACCTTTTACTTTTGTCTGGCTTAGGATTTTCATATCTTATGCATACATTCTACTAGATTCATCTGCATAGTGCACATTCATCCATAAAACATATTGGTTCAAAAGAATTAGTGCTCTTGCAAGCTATGGTTTTTCAGTGGTTTTAGGCTTCTACATTCAATATATTTGATTTCTCTAGTTGCTCCTTTAGCAGTGGACTATGGGATTAGGTTTTTGAAGTATGGTTGTTATTGATTTCTCCAAGATCGCTAATGTCTAGGGCTTGTTCAAAGTTTTTCAACAATCACATCACGTGAATAGAGGTTTTGATAACTTGGCTATCTCAAGCATCTCGCATTTAGCATTTGTAAATTCAAATAAGATTTCCTCGAGAGCTATCATTTGGTGCATTGAGATTTATTTTCATCAAGTCAATAGGTTTTTGATTCACCGAAGATCGTGATTCATCTACCTGTGAATTAGGGTTTTGATACTTATCATGATTGGGCTTGTAAACATGCATCAACTGAAAGGAATTTGGTTAGGGATTTCATGTCAAATATCTCTTTACACTTCAAGTTTTCTTCTTGAGATCATTAAGTCACCAATTCAAGAGTATGAAGGTTAAATTGATGAACATGGAATCCTGGCACAAGAAATAAGGTTGTAGGTTCATTATAATCAAGGCGTTCTTGTCCCCTCAAGCACTTGGCGATCTAATGCAAGAGATTTTGGACTTAAATTTGAAGACAAGTTGTGAATTTGGATTCATTCAAGTGATTATTTTAAGATCCATTCAAGTTTTATCCATTCATCATTATTCAATTTATACAAAGTCCACCTTGATTCAAAGTTATTTTCAAAAGTTACTTGTATCAAGCATATTCATCATCAAAGTAATTTCAATTGCAATTTGGGATTCAAATGTCATTCATGTTTCAACAAAGATTCAAGATTTTTCCAACTTCCATATAACAAGTTCATCATTCATAAATTCAAAAGAAGACATTTAAGTTTCATTTTCATTACATTTGGAGCATTATACAAAGAAATTTACAAAGTGAAAATATAAGTTACGAGCATCTTATTTACAAAGAAAAGATAAGTGTTCTTCAAGTTTCTTTGCTCCATGTTCAAGTGACTTGTCCTCACTCCTTGCGATGGCTCTTTCTTCAATTCTTTCAACCTTACTTTGCCTTGCCTTTTCACCTTCCATCAACCCTCACATGAAAAGAAAAATAAACCAAAATTGGTTAGTTCATTGAAAGTTAAACAAAAAGTGTCAAGCAAATTTCTTCTACTTTCATCATTAGGGTTTGTGTTAGGAATCCGAAATAAAGGGTTTGCATTCAATCATGCTCAAAACCTCATATACCATTTTGGTTTCGTAAAAGTCAGAATTTACAAGTAAAAGTCAATGATGGGTAGCATTTCATCCATTGCAAATCACAATTGATATTGGTTCCCAGAGGACAAAATGGAGAAGAAATAACAGTTGTACTTAGAGTTACATCACATATATCATAAGTATGACAGAAACAATCCAAAGTTCTGCATAAAACAGATCAAAACAAAAACAACACCTACTAGCAAAAATAGTCTCAACTGTCCAAATATATTTGTCAAAAACATGCACAAAACTGGCAAGCAAACAACTACAACCAAAAAAGGCAAACAACAACAACTCAAAAAACCTGAGAAGCCAACAACAACATAAACCAGCAAAACAGAAAAGCTAGCAACATCATAATCTAGCAACAACCATCAAATACAGAAACTGTTCAAAACAAGTTCACAAAAGCCACGCAAACACAGAAGATAACAAAAATCCTAAGTGTATCATCATATTATTAAACTAACAAACCCTTCATAAAATTATGAGAAGAGTAGAACAATAGTTTTGCATCATAGATTGGAAAGAGGAAAATATTAAGACTAGAAAGGCATCACCAAAGAAAAACCAACAAACAAGCTGATGTACTGTCCAACCCTACAAAAACCGGTTGCAAAGAGCCATTTTCCAGCCCTGCCAAGTCTGCACCAAATAGCCTTGATGTCATCCCTGTTTAGCTGTCCACTCCCCTCAAAAAAACTTGTGACATTACATAAAGGCTAATCAAACATTACCTCTATTCTAAAGCAGAAAATCAACATACCAGAATTGTTTAAAACATCACCAACTTTTCCCCCCAATTTTCCACCTCTAAGTTGTTATAAAACCATAGAATGGAGAGAATAAAGGGGTTGGGGAGATCACTAGATGTACACATAGAAAATTACACACAAGATACAAAGAAGAAATTAGAGAAAAACCACTGCTCAAAACTCAGTCAAGATCTTCCCTCACCATTGAATACATTCATTAACAAACCTTACAACCTCTACCATCAATAACCTTCACCATTAAATCACCACCATCACTATCCTTCAAAGGCCAACATCCCAAAATGTTAAATATGTCCACTTACTGATGTCCTAAGTCAACACCACTGCATTATCTCAGTAACAAATAAGCACAAAACTTGTCACCAATCCGCACCTTCATAATACTGCGTCAAAACCACACAAGTTGATACATTAACAATAATAATATCGACACAAAGCAGAAGGAGAGAAATATTTTGAGTTTACCTGAGTGTTACACACTTTGCTGGAATATGAAGCTCCGTTGAAGAGACTCCAATAAAAAAGGAAAAGGGGGTTGAGAAACTCACAGAAAAACCACAAGAAACATTCTACACATTCTCTGAGTTTTCATTGATTCTTATACTTGATTCACCTCTTTACATCAAATAGCAACAAGTTTTTTCCACATCAATATCAAATATATATCACCCCTTCTCTACTTAAATCTTCATTGTTGTTGTTGAAACATGAGATTGCGAAACCGTTGAACCGTGAGAACATAAGTTTCTTGGTTTTGTCCATTCGATTTATTCCGGCAGCGAGAGGGAGATTGATGGCGGCACTGTGAGTTTGAATCGGAACCTCGAGAGAAATAAGGAGATTAAGACACGGTTGTGTGAGAAAGGACAAAAAAATTGAAACTCTGAAGCAAAACGAAGATGGCTGAGCGAAATTGAGAACTGGATGAAGATGATGAACAGAAGCGCACAATCATTGCATTACTAGCGAGACAACGGCGGCAGAGGATTGATGAAAGCGTTTTTTGTGTCGAAAGAGAAGAAGAAGAAGGTGATTCTCGGAGAAGAGGAACAAACACAACATTTTAACCCTAATCCAAAAATCTCAAACGCACAGTTTCCTTCGTGACTCTTTATCTCTCTCCTTTTAATTCTTTTTCTAAATCAGATAAAACTATATAACAATAATATAATATAACTTGATGCTGATTTGGGGGTAAAATTGAATGGAGGGGGATAGGTGATGATTGAAGTGGGCTTGTTGAACACTTTTTTCCTTAAGACCGATTACTTTTTTTGTGCCACTAGAAACTAAATAAAAAACCTAGACTGGGCCAACTCCCTTTGCCCATGCTCGTTAGCTTCATTTTTTCAGCACACTTGCAAGTTGAACCAAAAATTTTCTCCTGGACCTTCACTAGGGGCCTAGTGCCCAGTTTTCTGAACACACACACTGGATCATCTTGCACCCCCTAAGACTACTAGCGTTTATTTTATTTTTCTTAATTCTTGATTGCTTTGATTTTTAATATTCCTTCACGACTTGTTCAGTTTCCTTACATGATAAAAAGACAAAAAATATTAGAGTTAGTTTTTAATGTTTTATTTTCAAAAATCATAAAAACATTATAATATTATTCTCTTTTATTTACTTGATAAAATTCATAAAATATTAAGGACTTAATTTCTTTATTTGATTATTTGGTGACATGTTCCCTCAAGTGATTCTATAAAGCGTTTAAATTCACTTTGATCGTTTCGTGTTGAATTATTCATTAGGGTCGAAACTATGTATGATAAATTTAGGATAAAATTTCCCTTTTACACTCAATATTAGGTCCATCTTTGTACATGACAACAATTAGGGTTCTTCTAGACTCCCTCTTAAACTTTCTTTTCTTTTGTAATTAATTAAAACTTCTCATTCACAAATTAAAAATACAAAAACATTTAATCATTATTCAAATTCATTTTAAAACTTGCAAAACACTGAACCAATAAAAACTCCCCAAAAGGGCATGTTATCTCCGTTCTACGGCAATACAGGCCGTGCCTATTACTAGAATGCATGTGTTAACGCCGCCCGCTAAAAAACACCAACAAACCAACAATTTTTATAGGAACTACGGTGTTCTGATTCCTTCACTGGATACGTAGGCAAAGGGTTGTGAGACCCTCACGAACGCGCTAATAAAAAACCATTTTCTTTTCCCTTAGAAAGTATTGTTATAGATAAACACACCCTTAGAAGCAAACAAACATAATGGATCCCGTTGAGTACAACAGATGTAAGGGGTGCTAATACCTTCCCCTTGTATAATCGACTTCCTTACCCTTTCTCTTGGTTGCAAGACCATCTTATCTATCCTTTTGTGGTTTTCTCGATATTTCCCCTTCCCTCGGGATAAACAAAGTTCGATGACAGCTCTGTGTTTTTTTCCGGTAGCTTCACGTTGAAGCCAGAGTTCCTGCCAGTCAAGCAGAAATTGCAAAGAACTCACCCAAATATGGCAGTAAAAATTTAAGAAGTGGTTTTAAAGCAGATTAATGCTGGTTTTCTTGTGACATCAGTGCACCCTCATTGGGTTTCCAATATTGTCCCTGTACCAAAGAGAGACAGAAAAGTTCGTGTGTGCGTTGATTATAGAGATTCAAACAAAGCTAGTCCAAGAGATGATTTCCCATTGCAACATATTGATATATTTGTTGATAGTACATCAAAATTCGAAGTTTTCTCGTTCATGGACGGATTTCCCAGATATAATCAAATAAGAATGGCTCCTAAGGAAATGGAAAAAACAATGTTTATCACACCCTGGGGAACATTATGTTACAGAGTGATGCTCTTCGGGTTGAAGAACGTTGGTGCAACATACCAGAGGGATATGACAACCCTATTCCATTATCTAATGAACAACGAAATTGAGGTATATGTTGATGATATGATTTCCAAATCACAGATTGAAGAAGGGAATGTAGAAGATTTGTTAAATTCGTTTCAGCGTTTGAGGAAGTATCGTCTTCGCTTGAATCCAAACAAATGCTCCTTTGGTGTCTGGTTAGGGAAGTTGTTAGGTTTCATTGTCATCCATAAAGGAATTAAAGTTTACCCTGATAAAGTCAAATAAATTCAAGAAATTCCTGCAACAAGAATTGAAAATCAAGTTAGTGGCTTCCTTGGATGCTTGAATTACATTTCTAGATTCACTTCCCATATGACTGGAACGTGTGAAACGACCTTTAAGTGGTTAAAGAAAGATAAAGGTTGTGTGTGGAAAGAGGATTTCCAAAGGGCATTTGAAATTATTAAAGAGTATCTGCTTGAACCTCCTATCTTTCTCCCTTCTGTTGAAGGAAGATCGTTGATCATGTATCTGACAGTGTTAGATTTTTCTATGGGTTGTATTTTGGGACAACAAGATGAAACAGGAAAGAAAGAATATGCCATTTATTATCTCATCAAGAAGTTTACTGACTGTGAGTCATGGTATTCTATGTGGGAAAATACATGTTGCACTCTGGCCTGGGCGGAAAAGCGTTTGCGGCAATATATGTTGAATCATACTACTTGGTTAATTTCCAAAATGGATCCAATTAAATATATTTTTGAAAAGTCTGCTCTTACTGGGAGAATTGCCTGTTGGCAGATGTTGTTGTCTGAATATGATATTGAATACCGTACTCAGAAGGCTATAAAAAGTAGTGTGTTGGCAGATTATTTTGCTCACCAACCGGTTGATGATTTTCAGTCTGTTAAATATGATTTCCCTGATGAGCATGTTATGTTTATGAAAGCGAAAGATTATGATGAACCTTTGCCTGGGTAAGGTCCTGATCCTGAATCTCGATGGGGTATGGTATTCGATGGAGCTGTGAACGATTATGGAAAAGGAATTGGCGTTGTGATTGTCACTCCACATGGATAACACATTCCTTTTACTGCAAGGCTGACATTTGATTGTACCAATAATATGGCAGAGTATGAGGCTTGTATCATGGATCTCGAGGAAGCCATTGATCTTAGAATCAGAGTTCTAGATGTATATGGTGATTTAGCCTTGGTAGTTAATCAGATTAAATTAGAATGGGATACTAGTCACCCTGGCTTGATCCCTTACAAAGACTATGCTAGAAGATTATTACCCTTATTTAACAAAGTTGAATTCCATCATATTCCCAGAGATGAAAATCAGATGGAGGATGCTTTGGTAACTCTGGCTTCTATGTATCAAGTGAATACTTGGAACGATGTGTCTCGTATCACAATGTGATATTTGGATAGACCGGCTCATGTGATTGCAACAGAGGAAGTTTCAGATGAAAAACCTTGGTATTATGCTATCAAGCATTTTCTCCAGACTCCAGAATACCCGGTTGGTGTCTCAAATAAAGATAGAAAAACATTGAGAAGGTTGGCAGGTAGCTTTTTCCTCAACGAAGACGTGCTGTACAAAATAAATTATGACATGGTCTTGCTCAGATGCGTGGATAGACACGAAGCAGACATGTTGATGCATGAAGTCTATGAAGGTTCCTTTGGTACTCATGCCAATGGACATTCGATGACGAAAAAGATGCTTAGGGCAGGTTATTATTAGCTGACAATGGAATCTGACTGTTACAAATTTGCAAAGAAATGACATAAGTGCCATATTTATGCTGACAAAACCATGTGCCTCCGACACTTCTCAATGTTATTTATTCCACATGGCCTTTCTCTATGTGGGGTATTAACATGATTGGAATGATTGAGCCCAAGGTGTCAAATGGACATTGTTTCATCTTGGTGGAAATTTACTACTTCGCCAAATAGGTGGAAGCAGCTTCTTATGCCAACGTCACTAAGCAGGTGGTGGTGCGCTTCATAAAAAAAAATCTCATATGTCTGTATGGTGTGCCAAGCAGGATTATCACCGATAACGAATCAAATCTGAATAATAAAATGATGATAGAACTTTGCAAAGAATTCAAGATTTTCCACCACAACTCATCTCCTTACAGACCAAAGATGAATGGGACAATTGAAGCTTCTAATAAGAACATCAAGTAGATCATCCAGAAAATGGTTGTTACTTATAAATATTTGCATGAGATGCTCCCTTTTGCTTTGCATGGATATCAAACATATGTCCTCACTTCAATAGGGGCAACCCCGTTCTCTCTTGTGTATGGCATGAAAGCAGTGCTCCCCATTGAAGTTGAGATTCCCTCTGAAATTCTAGTATCCGATATGTGATGTCGAATGAGATGTCACGACACAAATATCTGTTTACAAGTAAATGGCAGTAAAACAAAAGCAGTAAAAACACAAAGGATTGTTAACCTAGTTTAGTGTACAACAACACCTATTCTTGGGGCTACCAAGCTAGGGACAAGTCCACTAAATAGTATAAATTCATAGACCCTTAGTAAATAACCAGTTTACGATCTAATCACTTAATCACTTCCCGTGCTATACTTCTACCTAAGACTCACCTAGGTATGAGGCCCGTCCTCAAATCCCTTCAATCACTTACAGTGAAGAAACAACAGAAATAATAAGTTTAACAACTTTAATCATTCAATTCTTAAAAGCTTATGAATGATACACAATTAACAATCAAAATAACAACACAAGTACTAAATCAATATTAGAGTGTTTGACAATTAAAAGACTAATACTTCTAAAACAGAAAAAAAGTATTCTTCTTTAAAAGTTAAAGTCGTTTGAATAAGGAAGCAAGTCCTTATATATGCGCAGCTATAGGCTTGGGCTTAAAACCAAATATTCAATTATTTTGAATATTTCCATAAAAAAGGCCAAGATAAAATCCATGCAGATAATTCAAATAGAAAAACATTCCTCCATATTTTTCGCAGCCTATGAGTCACAAATCCTGAATTATGGTGCACAGGAAATCAGGAAACAGAAAACATAAACTGATGTTAGATGAGTTTACTTCAGGAGGAAGATGTCAAGACATCTGCTTTGACATCATTCTAAACAGTTTGCTACAAATGTCAAGACATTTAGAAAAACATTAACAGCAAATTATTTTACCAAAACTGCTGCCAACAAACACTTACAAACTCCCCATTTGGTAAATTTTGGATAAAACATTATCAGAGCATATTATCAGAGTAATATATTATCAAAGAAATATCAGAGTAGCAGCATAAGCAACACCCAAACTCATTTAGAAGTTAGTTTTTAGCAGGGAAGATGTCTGAACATCTTCAGAGACAAGAGGATCCCCCTCAAGTATTGATCTCCCCTTTAATCAGTGGTCAGTCAGTCAGTTTCTCTCCCCCTTTTTAGTCATAATATGACAAATAAAAGGATGCATTCAAGAGTGTATCAGTAATTTAGGTACATACCATACAAATAAAATGTCAAGCACATGCAAGTTCCAAAATGAAACAAAAGGGTCAAATAAAGAGAAATCAATTAGTCTAACTGTAGTCAGGACCAGTTGACTTGGCTGAGCCAGAACATCCTTCCTCACTAGAGTCTTCACCTTCAGAGCTCACTGTATCATCAAGGTTTTTGTCCTTTTGCAGATCCTTGATCATCTTTTCAAAAGTTAGCCTCCTTGTTGAGCTAACTCTGATCACATCATCCAATTCCTTTCAGACTTCACTTAATTCATTGATCATGTCATCCTTGGTGGAGGTCTTGTTTTCAGCAGGTGCAGATGTCAAAACAATGTATGGGGCATGTTTTCCTGGAAAAAAAAGCTTTAAATGAAGAGTCAAAGCAGACTCCTTCTTGCATATTACATCAATTCCATTTAGAATTCCAAGATGATGATTAAGAATAATTCCACAAATGAGGGAAGGAAAAGAAATTGGCATCTTAATGGAATAAGTTCTTGCATGCTTAATAGTCTGATCAAATATGTAAGTACCATAATAAAAAAGTTTATGGTTTCCAACAACATAAATAAAATTTCCTAATCCAATGGAGATGGTTGAAGTGTGATTCGTGGGAACCCAATTTACAACTCCAATCCTATGTAAAATAGCATATTTCAAACTTAGCTTGCTGACAGGAAATTTATTTTTCATGGGCCACTCACTTACTTGATTAGTAGTGATGGCTCTGCATACTTGATTATCTGTTACTTCCAGCTCACAACAGACATCTTCAGAACTATCTAGAAATCTATTTATGATGGCAGGAGAAAATTCTACACACTTTCCTCTAACAAAAACCTTTCTATAATCCTTACTTTATGGTGAACACAATCAACAGGAATATTAACAATAAACTCCTTAACAAGAGTTTCATAGCAATTGGCAAACCCGGTAATGGTTTTCATCAATCCAGTATAAGATACCAGCTCCATGATTTCTTTACATTCCAAAGCACTAGCTCCCAGTTCTATCTCCAGGGAAATCCTTCTTTGATACACATACTTCCACTTTTCATCATTCCTAATAGAATGGAAGGAGATGTTGTCAAGTGGGGCATCAGGAACCCTAACAGAAAACTTCTTACTTGCAGACTTTTTGAGAGGAGAGATGTCCTAGACATCTTGATCGACATCATACTCAGAGTCAGTCTCTTCAACAAGAACAACTTTCTTCTTACTCTTGGATCTTTTTACAACATCCTCATCATCATCATCATCTATGGAGCTAACAAGTCTAGCTTTTCTTTTGCTAGAGGGAGGGACCACTTTACTTCCTTCTTTTGGGGGTCCATACATGATTTTCTTCTTGATTTTCTTGGCAGGGGGTGTGACACTTGCATCCTTCACTTTCCTGGATTTGAGTCTTCTTGCAATACCAGGCATAACATTAGTAATGAGCTCATTGTCAGACAACTCTTCTATATTGACTACATTCTCAACATTTTGACCTTCTGCATCCTTGGAGGCAGTAGCATATTGTTTAAAAATTTTCCTCAGCATCTTGTTCAACATTTTCTTCTTCCACTTCTTTTAGAGCAGAGGTAGCAAGCGTTTCAAGTTTTCTTTTAGCAGCATCTTTCTTGAAGGTGGATGATCCAACAACAACACTTTTAGGATCATTTATTTTGTCAGCAGGAGGAGGCATACGAGCAAGAGGGGTAGAAATCCCAGGAACAACAAAGCCTTCATTTAAGACTCTGTCTACTAGCCTTCTAATGCTTCTATAAACATTAACAATTTCTTCTTCCGTCCAATTGTCAGTGGCAGTAGAAGAGTTACCTTTATCATCTTTGGATTTCTTAGTAGGTGATGATCTAGGTTTCTTGACCTTCTTATCATGAGGAGAGATAGTTTCTAGAGGAGTAACGTCAAGTACTCTGTCAACATAGAGATTTTCATTGGCAGATTTTGAGGAAGCCGATGTATGATGTTGGGACATCTTTGAAGATTTTTGAGCAAAATGATGAAGAATGACTAGGTTTTTTTTTCTGTAGAGGAGAATGAAAAGTTTGTGAAAGTAGAAGGATGTTATTTCGTAGCGTGTGAGAAATACTTTGAGGAAATCCTGTAATGATTACTTTCGAAATTTTATTTTTTGGAAACAAAAATAATATAATATCACTTTAATGATATTCACACATGCCTTTAATTTCTATAAACCACCGTATAGGAAAATCCCTAATTAACATCTGAGGCCTTAGTGAAAATGTCAGCTAGTTGCAATTCAGTGGCTACATGTTCTAAGACAACAATCTTTTCTTCAACAAGCTCTCTTATGAAGTGATGACGAATATCAATATGTTTGGTCCTACTGTGTTGAATGAGATTCTTTGATATGTTAATGGCACTTAAATTGTCACAGAATAAATTCATGACATCTTGTTTAACATTGTATTCTGTTAACATTTGTTTAATCCACACCAATTGATAATAACTGCTTCCTGCAACAATATACCCAACCTCTGTAGTGGACAAAGACACACATTTTTGCTTCTTACTAAACCAAGATATGAGATTATTTCCCAGAAAGAAGCATCCTCCTGATGTAATTTTTCTACATCAACACTTCATGCCCAATCAACATCACAATAATCAATTAAGGCAGAACTGGATCCTTGAGAGTATAGCATGCCATAGTCACTTATCCCATTCACATATTTATGGATTCTCTTCACATGGTTAGCATGGCTAACTTTAGGATCAACTTGATATCTTGCACACACCCCTATAGCAAAGGCAATATCTGGTCTGCTAGCTGTGAGATATAGAAGACTGTCTATCATACTTCTGCAGAGACTTTGTGATGTGTGGGAGCAGGGGTTCTTTTGTGACTGGAATTTTCCATCCCAAATTTTTTGACTATATTCTTGGCATACTTGCTCTGAGATAAAAATATGGAATCTTCCATTTGTTTAACTTGTAGACCAAGAAAATAGGTTAATTCACTAACAAGATTCATCTCAAATTCTGACAGCATTTGCTTGACAAAATGTTGAACCATCTCATTTGACATACCACCAAACATAATATCATCAATATAAATCTGTCCAATCATGATCATCCCTTTCTTCTTCCTTCACAAAAAGGGTTTTGTCTATGCCACCTTTCCTGTATCCATTCTCACCAAGAAATTTTGTCAACCTATCATACCAAGCTCTTGGAGCTTGCTTTAATCCATATAGAGATTTCTTCAGTTTGTAAACATGTTTAGGGAAACTTGGATCAACAAATCCCTTTTGTTGTTCCACATACACTTCTTCATTCAGATAGCCATTTAAGAAGGCACTATTTACATCCATTTGAAACAATTTAAACTTCAGTATGCATGCAACTTCCAAAAGAAGTCTAATTGATTCAAGTCTGGCCACAGGAGTAAATGTTTCATCAAAGTCAACTCCTTTAATTTGAGTGTATCCTTGTGCAACTAACCTTGCCTTATTTCTAGTGACCACCCTTTTTCATCAGTTTTATTCTTGTACACCCATTTAGTCCCAATCACATTTGTCCCTTTAGGTCTTGGAACCAGATCCCAAACTTCATTCCTACTAAATTGTTCTAGCTCCTCTTGCATAGCATTAATCCGGAACTCATCAGTTAGGGCCTCTTTGACATTCTTAGGCTCAATTTTTGATGCAAAGCAAGAGTTTGAAACCCCTTCTCTTGATCTGGTAGTAACTACATTGTTTGGATCTCCTATGATAAGCTCCTTAGGATGATCTTTCTGAGTTCTAATTGAATGACCTTTATTGAGATGACTAAGCTAGGGATCTTCTTGAGGAGGATTAGAATCAATACTTTTGTCATTTGATTCTGTTGGACTATCGGGCAAAGATGTTCCAACATCTTTTGAGACATCTTCTTCAACATTTCATCCTCTATTATTAATAATACCATTTATTGACTCCATCATAACTTTGGTTCTAGAGTTAAAAACTCTATAAGCTCTGCTATTTGTAGAGTAACCAAGGATTATTCCTTCATCACTCTTTGGATCCATCTTCCTCCATTGATCACGATCATCTAAGATGTAGCATTTACATACAAAAACATGAAAGTATTTGACAGGAGGTTTTCTTCCCCTCCATATTTCATACAAGGTAGCTGAAGTGCCTTTCCTTAGAGTGACTCTGTTATGGATATTCTCAAATTCCTTTCCATGATCACTTATGATTTTTCTCTAATTAAGCTTATCCATGTGTATCTAGAAAAATCATCTACAACAACATAGGCATACTTCTTACCACCTAGATTTTCAACCTGCATAGGTCCCATCAAGTCCATGTGAAGAAGTTCCAAACTTTTGATGTAGTGAGATTTTGGATCTTCTGATGTGACATCTTAGTTTGCTTTCCAATCTGGCACTCACCATATATTCTACCTTCTTCTATCTTGAGCTTAGGAATCCCTCTCACTGCTTCTTCAGATATAGTTCTTTTAATACCTTTCAGATGCAAGTGTCCCAATTTTTTATGCCATTGTTTAACATCATTTTCTTTGGCTAAAACACATGTTGAGGAGAAGTTCAACTCTTGAGGAACCCATAAATAACAATTGTCTTTAGATCTGATTCCTTTCATAATATATTCATTCTTTTCATTGCAGACAAGATATTCTTCCTTGGTGAAGTTAACTTGGAATTCTTGATCACACAATTGGCTTATACTTATCAGGTTAGTTATTAATCCTTTAATAAGTAACACATCATCAAGCTTAGGGACTCCTAGACATTCCATCTTTCCAACACCTTTGATTTCCCCTTTTGCTCCATCACCAAAGGTCACATAACTGGTAGAATGAGACCTGATATCTACCAACAGATTATTGACACCTGTCATGTGTCTAGAACAACAACTATCAAAGTACCAGTCATCTTTGGTTGATACTCTAAGATAGTTATGAGCTATGAGACTAGCAACATTAGACTTGGGAACCCACTATTTTTTATTTTTGCTATTTTGAGGGATATGATCTGTTTTGGGAAGATGAGTATTTTTAGGACACCCATAGAACTTGAAATAGAAGGGCCTTATATGACCAAGCCTTCCACAATGATGACATCTCCAGGGCTGAGGATTCTCCCTGATGTGTTTGAACTTCTTCTTACCCTAATGTTTGTCATGATGTCCTTTCTTGCTATGATGTTTAGACATTTGATTCGACATCTTAGGTTTAGATTTGTCCTGAGTGGAATGTAATGAAGGTTTTTCTGAGTTAGATTTCTATTTCTCATTAAACCCTAGACCACTTTTGTCTTCTGGCACTCTTCCTGCTTGAAGAATTTCATCTAAAGTGTCAGACCCATTATTCAACATTTTGATAGATTTAATCATTCTATCAAGGTTTAAATTCAAGGAGGTCACTTTACTTTCTAGTTTAGAAATAGTTTTTAAATGCTCTTTCATTTCTGCCTTCAGCTGATTTATGAGGACTTTTCGTTACTCCCCTTCAAGGCACACTTCTGCACTTTTAGGACACAATTCTTTGTATGAAGCAGCTAACTTATCAAAGGTTTGTTCTCCATCACTAGATTCTTCATCAGATACATATTTCCCTGTCAATGCTTTAACATACTTGGAAGATTCTTTAAGATCACTCTGAGTCCTCTTTAGACCAAGTAACAAACATATTTTTCTTTTGTTTCTTAAGATATGTAGGACATTCAGCTCTAATGTGACCAAAACCTTCACATTCATGACATTGTACTCCCTTCCCTTGAGTGGATTTTTCTTCAGCCATTTTTCTTTCAAACTCATTTGACTTATGGATGTCAGATGAGATGTTCTTGACATTTGATCTTGGGTTCCTATCCATTCTTTTTATCACTTTGTTAACCTGTCTTCCAAGAATATCTAAGGCATTTGATATTCCTCCATCTGTATCCAAATCACAGTCTTCCTCTTCATCTTCAGTATTTGATACAAAGGCTATGCTTTTGTTCTTATTTTCATATCTTTCAGTGATGCTTAATTCAAATGTCAAAAGGCAACCAACAAGTTCATCCACTTTAATTTTGTCAATGTCTTGAGCTTCTTCTATAGCAGTCACTTTCATATCAAATCTCTTGGCAAGAGGCCTGAGCATCTTTCTCACCAATTTGTCTTTAGGTATTTTCTCTCCTAAAGCACTGGATGCATTAGCAATTTCAAGAATGTTTATATGGAAGTCATTAATACTTTCATGATCCTTCATTCTAAAATTCTCAAATTTTGTGGTGAGCAACTGAAGTCTTGGCATCTTAACTTTGGATGTGCCTTCATGAGTAGATTGAATAATTCCCCATGCATCCTTAGCTACTTCACATATGTTCACTAATATGAAAATGTTCTTGTCAATTCCATTGAATATAAAATTTAAGAATTTAGAATTTCCAAGAGCAATTTCATCTTCTTCTCTAGACAAATCTTCTTCTGGTTTTAACTCAGAATTAGGTTCTCCATTTTCTCCCAATTTGACAGGGTGTTTCCATCCTTTTAAAACAGCTTTACAAGCACCGTTGTCCAAAAACTTTAAAAAGGAAACCATATGTGGTTTCCAGTAGTCATAATTACTTCCATCCAGAATGGATGGTCTGTTCACAAATCCTCCTTCCTTGTCCATAGTACCAAAAAGTATCTTCCCTGGATCTCACCCGAATAAAGAGCAGGATGCCTGCTCTGATACCAAATGAAATTCTAGTATAAAATATGTGATGTCGAATGAGATGTCACGACACAAAATATCTGTTAACAAGTAAAGGGCAGTAATAACAAAAGCAGTAAAAATACAAAGGATTGTAAACCTAGTTCAGTGTACAACAACACCTACTTTGGGGGCTACCAAGCCAGGGACAAGTCCAATAAATAGTATCAATTCATAGACCCTTAGTAAATAACTAGTTTACGATCTAATCACTTAATCACTACCCGTGCTATACTTCTACCTAAGACTCGCCTAGGTATGAGGCCCTCCTCAAATCCCTTCAATCACTTACAGTGAAGAAACAACAGAAATAATAAGTTGAACAACTTCAATCATTCAATTCTTAAAAGCTTATGAATGATACACAATTAACAATCTAAATAAAAACACAAGTACTAAATCAATATTAGAGTGTTTGACAATTAAAAGACTTATACTTCTAAAACCGAAAGAATGTATTCTTCTTTAAAAGTTGCAGTCCTTTGTATAAGGAAGCAAGTTCTTATATATGCGCATCTGTGGGCTTGGGCTTAAAACCAAATATTTAATTCTTTTGAATATTTCCATAAAAACAGGCCAATATAAAATCCATGCAGATAATTCAAATAGAAAAATATTCCTCCATATTTTTGGCAGCCTATGAGTCACAAATCCTGAATTATGGTGCGTAGGAAATCAGGAAACATTAAATATAAACTGATGTTGGCTGAGTTCAGTTCAGGAGGCAGATGTCAAGACATCTGCTTTGACATCATTCAAAACAGTTTCCTACAAATTTCAAGACATTTAGCAAAACATTAATAACACATTGTTTAACCAAAATTGCTGCAAACAAACACTTACACCCTCTTTACGCGTGATAATGGAAACCAAGTTGTCAGAGGCTGAATGGATCCAGAACAGGTTTGACAAGTTGAATTTGATTGAATAGAAAATAATGACGGTCTTGTGTCATGGCCAACTATAACAGAAGAGAATGGAGAAAGATTTTGATAAGAAGGTCAAACCTCGTGAATTCAGAGAAGGTGACCTCTTGCTCAGGAAGATCATGTCTTTTAACGCTGATTCTAGGGGAAAGTGGACTCCCAATTTTGAAGGCCCATATGTTGTCAAGAAATCCTTCTATGGAGGTGCATTGATTCTTGAAACTATGGATGGCGAGGAATTCCCACGTCCCGTGAATGCTGATGCAGTCAAGAAATACTTCGCCTGAAGAAATAAAAGAACAACTCACTAAGTCGAAAACCTAAAAGGGAGGCTTAGGAAAAAAAAGGAGCATCTCGGTAGGATAAAAACCCGAAAGGGCGGTCTAGCAAAAATTAGAGACACAAATAGAAAAAAATTTCCCGGTAGGTTGAAAACCCGCAAGGGCAACCTAGGAAAAAGTTAGGGATTTCTTGGCAAGTAAATGCATTAGACAAGACTTTATCATTGAAGCAATAATCTTCTTGAATCCTCACCAGTCTTTAACTGAAGTCGTTGCTCAAGAATTTGAAGTTGTTTGGGAGAATAGTGGTCATTGTATTTCAATGTATATTTTCCAATATATATTACCATTTTCCAAACTTCGTAATCATCTATGGAGTCTCTCCATTCGTAGACTACCACTATATTAATAAAGTTTGAGATTTTGTCAAATTCTTTGCAAATCTTATTTTGTTCAGCTTACAAAGACTTCATTTATTATTGATACTAATTTTCAAAGCAAACAGATTAAATAACAAAAATATTTTTTGAAAAGAGTTTACAAATTACTTCTTGCTTTAGATTTTGTGATTCAAGGAGAACAAAAATAGTGACTCCAAGGATAGACGAACTCTGAACTTTTGGAAGTCTGAATCCCCCAGGAAAGGCTCTCCCAGGTCACTTTTGCTAGTTTGAGTACGATTTTCTTGTGCTTATAAGATAATTGAAGATGATACCAATCAATGTATATTGCGGTATTGGGTTTGTAACCCCATTTTCCCCAGTCAAGTCTCAGTTCATTTTGATTTCAGGTTTGTAAGGTCTGAGGTCTCTATCCCATTTTCCCAAGTGAGGCAACCAGACAAGGGCAATGTCTTTTCTAAGAAATTTTAAAATAGTTGTCAACTTTTTGTGTTTTGTCCCTCCAAGCGCTGGATTTAATTTAAAATCCCCATAAGTTTGATTTCTTGATGTAATGTTTGACTTCTTAAATCCCTGGATAAGGCTATTCCCGTGAAGTTTCATAAATTCTCCATAGAGAAGTTGGTGCAATCCTCACTCTCAGTATTGAAGAATGTATCTTGGTCTCCCCTTGGTGATGTGTTATTACCCTCCCCGATGAAGTCAGTACAATATCCGCAGTTGTTATCTAAACATCATGGTATTGTTTCCCCCATTGAAATTAGTATCTCAATTCCCAGTAGAAGTACAGACTGTGAAACATTTGTTTTCCCCATTGAAGTCTGTGTGATATTCCCCAGTGAAGCCTGGAGGAGGATGTTATACCCCTGTATCTGTGCTGATTTATTGCTATGATTTGATTATTTTTGGATTATGTTCCTTCCCAGTGGAGTTAAGCCTTGAAGTAGGGATTTTTTCCCTAGTCGGTGCTTACTTTCTCATGAAATTTTCATCTTGGATGTGTTTTAGCTGAGAACTGACTGTACCCAACTTGGTTTTTTTCTGGTTATCCCCAGTGTTATATGTCTATTTTGTCATCATATACATGATAACATTCATACATTCATGCATAACATCACGCATAGTTGAACTTAGCAAATCATTATTCATTTGCATTCATTATTATTTTGTTGATATATTACTCTGTTTTGTAGAGTTGTGTTATCCTCTCTCAAATAGAGTGTCTACCTTAAGCAAAAAGTGTATATTCTTTCAATTTTGCTCTAGGAAGAATTTTGCTTTAGCCTTGCTGTTCAATTCATCATCTAGATGGAATGTGGTTCCCTCTTGAGTTTATTTCTTATGAGGTGTTATTTTTGGTTGAGTGCTTTATTTCTGTTTATTTCTAGTTCAAATGGGTGGTCCCCAGCAGTATTATTATTTCGATTTCGGCAAGCTTTGAGCCCTGGTTTGAGAATGTGCATTTATTTTACACGTGAATATTTTCATTTCTTCAACAGGAATACATTGGCATTTCCCCAGGAATCCATATTTCATTGCTCGTGGAAGTCCTATTTATTTCCCCCAGGAAATCATTATTGCAATTCCTCCTCATAACAGTAAGTAGCGTGTCTCTTTATTTGAGAAACCTGTACTTCCCTGACAAGTCTGACAGTTCCCAGAGAAAGTTCAGATTTGTTACTCCAATGAATGGTAGCCTTGTCATCATGGAATGTAGTTTGTTGCTGAGATTTGATACTCCAATGAATGGTAGCCTTTTCATTATGGAAGGTAGTTCGTTGCTGAGATTGGTTAATCCAATGAATGGTAGCCTTGTCACTATGGAAGGTAGTTTGTTGCTGAGATTTGTTACTCTAATGAATGGTAGCCTTGTCATGATGGAAGGTAGTTCATTGCTGAGAATTGTTACTCCAATGAATGGTAGCCTTGTCATTATGGAAGCTAGTTTGTTGCTGAGATTTGTTACTCCAATGAATGGTAGCCTTATCATTATGGAAGGTAGTTCATTGCTGAGATTTGTTACTCCGATGAATGGTAGCCTTGTCATTATGAAAGGTAGTTAATTGTTGAGATTTTTTATTCCGATGAATGGTAGCCTTGTCATTATGGAAAGTAGTTCGTCGTTGAATTTCTATTACTCTAAAGAGGTTCATTTTTTCCCATCCGGGAGCTGTGATGCTAATAATCCCCCTCCAATATTGGTATTTACCAGTATTATCTCATCTCTTGTTTCCCCGGTGGGTCGATGTTGCTTTTTGCCATCTCCCCAGTGAGTGGATAGTTTGCAGTCATCTATCGATCACGGTTATCCTCTATCTCCTCTCTGGGCTTTACCGAAATAGAGCCAGGTCTCTTGTTCACCAGTGATTTATTTTCCAGGTCAAGTTTTCCATTTGATCTTTGTTTTTATTTTCTATATCCTCAGTGAGGTCTTGCGTCATTTTTGTAATTGTTAATTTGCATTCATAATCATAAGCACTTCATGGCATCTTAGGTCCAAAAATAAGGCTTGTTTTATATTTAAGTATCTTCAATCGCGTCGACACAAATATTTTTTTTAATCTTCATATCTCTGGATAGAATACACTTAAATAAGGGAAGCTGTTGTACCCCAATTTTCCCCCCTAACATTCATCTACCATCTCATACCATCACAATGCAACAAGATCACACACTAGGGTTTGGTTCTTCTCCTTTTCTTTAGCTTTTCTCATGGAGAATCACCAAGAACCTTGACTTGTATTTTGTGATCATATATGATTTGTATTGATTAACTTTTAACTAATAAATACAATGTATGTTTTCCCTAATTATGGATATCATAGGTGAAGGTACAATACATTCTAACAAGTTGATCCATAGGTTCATGAGTTTATATTCATGCCTTCTTCAACAAAGCTTCATTGATATTCAAGCTCCATTATTGAAGATATTTTGAAGTAATATCATGACAATGTTTATTATGATTCATCATTCCTCAAGTTGTCAAAAAATAGTTCAAAGGTACAAGGGATGATTGAAGAAGTTTGACCTAATTGGAAAAGTTCTTAATTCATTGATCACAAGGGCATATTTACCTCAATTGTCAATATTTGGAATAGGTTATGGTTTCTATGGTTCCTAATTATCCTCCTAAAAAACCTCTATTTATATGACAATAGTATTTGTGCAAGAAAGTTGATCAAAATTGTAAAAGCATTTCTAAGGTATCTTGTTGCTCTAGGAGCTAGGGTTTTGAACTTCAAAGGGGTATATCTTGCTCATCTTTTGGTATTTTTTAGTGATTCCAAAAACATACTTCTCTTCAAAGGGTTATTAATAAATAAATTCAAAAGTTTAAAGGAAATTTTGTATGGAAGGTACCTAATGATGAAGAAAGATTACAACTCTTCTAGATGAATCATCAAATTCCCTTATGTGACTTCAAAAGACCATAACTTGGTCAATTTTTATCACATTGAGCCCATTCTTTTTACATATTAATCTTAAAGATGTGAACTTCAACCCTTCTTATAAGTTCAAAGTGTGAAAATTAATGGAAGATGCCATAGGGATGCAAAAGATTATAGGTCATTTTATGAATTTTTGCCAATTTCAACAAGTCATAACTTTCTCAATTTTTGGAGATTTTGAATGGTTCAAGTCTCAAAATGTCATTCAAGATATCTACTTCATGCCATATTTTTTAGCCAAGAGAAAAATTTAAAGGGAAGACCATGTTTGGATGAAAGACATTATAGATCATTTTTGAAGAAAAACTTAGAAATTTTCTAAGTATAGAAAGTCAACCTCTTTTTCTCAACTTTGACTCATCATAATTTTCAGCTCAATCATCCATTTAATTCCATTCTTTTCACATTGTAAAGCTTGTGATCTCATCTTTCTAAAGCTTCAAGAATCATGTCCTAAGACTCCTTGAGCTGATAATGCCATTAATTTGAACTTGGTAAGTTGAAGCTGAAGTTTCTTCAGAAGACAAAATTTGAAATCCTTGATTTAGCTTCTAAACACATTTTTTATGCGCGCTTTTTCTTCTAAACATTTCTTAATTACCATATTAAAACGCAAGGTTCGGATGAGTTTTGATCAAATTACAAGTCACACTTTTCTTGTTTTCAACTTCACATGATTTCCCTCCAAACTTCATCATTTCACAAGCTTAAGCATTCAATAAACTTCCCTATAAATATAGGATCATCCCTCATTCATTTTCTCAAGCTTAGAAAGCCAAAATCACCCTGCCAAACTTCCTTTTGAACTCAATTTTCTGCAACTTTGAATTTTCTCTTACAACCTTTCTCAATCATTTTTCTTTGTCAATCCACCTTCCTTGAACCTCACTGAAGCTAACAAAAGAAGAATTAAGCTCTAAGACTTCTTAAATCATGCTAGCCAAGTCCAGTTTTAGAGCTCTGCAACTTAACTTCAATAGGTAGATTCCTTCACCAATTTTCTCAAACTTTGATACTGTTATGAAGCTCTCATCATCCTGATTCTAGTCGCAACACTTGTTTTCAACTAGAAGTACGTTTTGGCTATGAAATTACAAATCCCTTTTCAAAACTTATTTTCAAAAACGATTGAGCTACAATTTATATAAATTTTCCACGAAGGTACCATTGGAATCATCTTGAAGAGACAAAGCAAATGGTACCGGTCTCGTGTCCTAATTTTAGTTTCTGGAACCTGCATATTTGTTGGATGGAGGTTGAGGATGGCCAACGTGTTATCTATAAACCAATGAAGGCATGCCACACATTTTTCAAAATCTGATTTAAATAAATGAGTACATGCTTTATTCAGTAAAGACCATGATATGCACAATGCATCTAATCCATTGGATTAGCTTACTAATGCACTTTGACTCTTATCCATTGATCCATATTTTTTTTACTTTATTTTATTTTCTGATATTTATATTTAAATTGTTTTAAACTTGAAAAAATCATAGAAAATTCATTTTTACTTCAAAAAATCTAAAAAAAATTACGAAAAATACTTTTGATTTTTCTCTTTATGATTATTATTTTTTCACAATTTTATTTTGGGTTTCGATAATTTTTTTTTAATTTTTCACTTTATTTGAATTGTTTTAAATGTTTAAAAATATTTTTCTTTATTTTTAAATTCTAAAAAAAATAGTGAAGGATCCAATGACCTTTTGACAAACATTGGTGACCTCATTTTATTTTTATTTCTGACTTTTTTATTTTTTACAATTTTTGGTTTGTTTTTCCTATTTCTTTTAATATTAAAAATAGTTTCTGACTTTAAAAAATTACCAAATTTTTTAAAAAAATATTTGAGCTCATTTCTGATTTTTTTTATGGTCTTAGTTGATTTTTCTTGGATGTTATGAATATAATTTCTCTTTTCCGCCTTTTTTCATTTAAAAATCATTTTAAAAATCATTTTTCTTTATTTTAAAATACTATTTTATTTTGTATTACATTTTGGCTGATCTTAGACTATGAATTTTTTTTATCATAAGCTTTATTAAAATCATTGGATCCATGGTGTTGAATTTGACTCCACAAAAAATGGATGAATGATTTTAATAATAGTTTGATTAAATTTTTTGTTCAAATGTGGTTTAATTCTTACCCCACTCCCCTTCATCTTATCCCCTTCTTATTGTACTAAATGTTATTGGAGAATGATTTCCGTATCATTTCTCAAAACATATGGTACATAGATTGCTATTGACCGACCTCAAAATAGATGCGACTATTATGTAAGTCTACTTACGATTGCTTAACATAGCGCTAAATTTTGTCCTGATTTGAGAAAATGATCATTCGTGGCCCAAACCCATGTTTGTAAGCCCAATTATGTTAATTTTAACCCTTTGATCCAATAACCTTGGGATTCATTGTTAGGAGACTTTGGTCATACCAATCCTCCAATGAATTTTCAATAATTTTGGTCAAATTAGATCACTTAAACATCGTTGATCATTTATTATTGTCTTGAGATTTAAATGAATGATATACTTGACAAAAATAAAAT
Organism: Vicia faba; assembly: GCA_948472305.1. Classification (NCBI taxonomy): domain Eukaryota; kingdom Viridiplantae; phylum Streptophyta; class Magnoliopsida; order Fabales; family Fabaceae; genus Vicia; species Vicia faba. The sequence goes on from OX451737.1 coordinate 659,859,890, forward strand.
GCAACTTGTTGTTGAGAGGCTTTGAATTTATCAATCTTCTAATGAATTCCAAATGCAAGTTTCAAGATGGTCATTCAACTAACGACTAATTCCTAATAATTAACTTTATTTTATGCTTTTACTTTAGGCTTTTACTTTATGTTTTTACTTTAAGCACATTTATTTTAGCATTCACATTTCATGCTATTTTCATCTTTGCTCACTTGAGAATTTACTTTTTATGTCATTTTTATTTTTCTCATTTGAGCTTTCATTTTAATTTTGAAGATACCTAATAATCAACTTGAACCATAAAAAACTTTAATGTTACTTGGACTACTTGGTTACTATCCTTTGCATTATGGAGTTGTGGACTTATTGGACTTAGGATTAGAAGTTGTAACCTACTTAGAGACCTTGTGACCTCAACTGTTATTTTGTTTGGAGTTCTTGGGGTTTACCCCATGAAATTGGGTTGTTTGTTTGTTTTCTTTGTGTGCAGGTTATTTTGATTACATGCTTTATTTATGAACGTGAATTCATTTATATATAGTCGTTACTTTGTCTAATTTTTGTGAAGACTTAATACAATTGAAGCTTGGTTTACTTAAGAGATTCATTATCTTTGAATGTTTAGTTTCAAATCCAAAGGATGGTAATTCTACATTGAATCATTATGTCAAGTGTTGGCTTCTTGTTGGTTAGACGGATCTTTTCCCTAGCTTTTACCTTATGCTTTAGGATAGTCTCATCATCTCCTCCCACCTTCTTTAATTTCAAAAATCTTCTCCCTCCTTTTGAAAACTCTTCTTGTTTTTAAAACTTGAACCACTTTCACAAATAAACATGGACTTGTGTCCATGCATTTTCAAAAACATTTTCATAATCAAACTTTAATAAACTTAATAATACTTTGACATTTTTGTTAAAAGACTAAAAGCCAATCAATCTCATTCAAATTATCTTTGGCACTTTGGATTTTCACCTTAAAATTTTCTCAAAAAGATTAGACTCTTGTCAATCTTTGTAGTGATGCGAGCTATTATACTTCCACGATATGGAGTGAAGTGAGATATTTTCTACTTGGGTGTTAAGCGAGGCTTTGTTGATTCTAAAATCCAAGCTATATCCTCCACTTTGAGATGACGCAAATTCTCCTTTCTCACAATTATGGGTAGTAAGTATGTTTTCCACTCGGATAAGACGATGATGTCCGGTCTCTTAAAATTAACCAACACACTTGTGTTTTTTTATTTTAATTTTTAAAGGTGAACTACGGGTACCCTGATCCCCTATTGCACGGAAGGTGGTACGTAGGCACTAAAGGTTCGGAGCCGCGGAGGGTGCAAAAATCATAAAAAATACTTCTTTTCTCATCTCTACAATCTATTTTTGTATACAACATTTTATAGAAAAAATACACAGATTTACTAAGAGGATCCTATGGAGTACCATAGATGTTTAGGGTGCTAATACCTTTCCTTTGCATAACAACCCCCGTACTTAGATTCTCTCCCCCTCTTTTTGGGTTATTCGCTCTTTTCCCATTCCTTTGGAAATAATAAAGCGCGGTGGCAATTTTTATTTTGATTTGTGCGGCTCAAGTCAATCCAATGGCTTAGTCTCAACATTTCTACCGCTACAATCATACTTATATGTTTTTATATTTATGTTTTATTCAGTTTTGTTATTGATTGATTAACATGTCGTGTAACAAATGTTGGTACTTTCTAGTTCAAGGACTTGAAGGAACAAAGTGTTGTTTGTAGATTTGGTGGTGAGCTGATGTGTTGGGTTTGATTTATTTTAAACCTATGTTGTAATTTTGGCATCTGGATGGTGGTTCTTGTGTGCAAGGGTGATTAAGTCGTGCCTGAAGGTTGTTGAGGATTTTTTGGTTGTTCTGTTGCATCTGATGAAGAACTCCTGTTGATTTTTGGTGTTGGGACTGTTGGGAGGTCTTCCTTTTTAATTCAAGAAGGAAGAGCTTGGTGATATGTTCCTGTCTGAAGGTGTACTTGGATGATAGTTCTCAACCAGCCGGTTAAAGTGGAAAAATATACTTGAGGTTTATCTCAAGTTCACTCATAAAGGCCCTGTTATATGGATTTGTTGAAAAGAGATCTGAAGAAAGTTAGAAGAAATTTACTTTTGCCTCCATCCATAAAAGGCCATCTCCAATCTTTGACAAAGTATCTCTTGGTGTGTTCCCTGGAAAGATGTTCTACCAGATGTTAGAAAATTATATCACTAGGTGTGTTGATTCATGTTGTATTGCAGATGCTCTGGGTGGTAAACAAATGTGTGTTGATCACATATGTTTGGAACCTTCTCCTGAACTGGAAGAGGAGGCATCTTGGTTGTGTGTCTAAGAAGTTTCTATCCTAGAGACATGTCTTAGATAAGTGTTCTAGTCAAGACCTTACTTACTCCTTGGGTCAGTTTATTTTTTTATCAAAGTATATAGGAGTGCAGAAGCTGGGCGTTGTTCTCTAGTAGAGAATTTTGTTAAAGGCATCAGATTCTCCATGAATGAAGGCCAAGTTCTAAAGATACTTAAAGGAGCCAAATTTATGGATGCTTGCATGTTTCTATCTGACTGTAATAGAATAGTTTTTGTTGGAACTAGGGGGAGTTTTTGCGGTTCTGGAGTTGGAAGACCTTTAATAAATGTTAAGTATAATGTCTTAACACCTTTGTGTTGAGAATTTTCCTTCCTCAATATGTCTGGCTGGTGTTTCTCACAAATATGATGGAGGTTGTTTACCCTAACATGATATCGCTCATCAAGTCTATGAGGACATGGAACTCTTGTTCTGCTGGTGTATAAGAGACATTCAAGGGGTTGCATGCAATGGAGTTGTTTCTAACCGAGTTAAAAGAGATTAACTCTCAGTTGTGGTATGTATCATTCAAAGTGGTTGAGTGTTTATTATGTATAGGGAAATGTTTCTCTGTTATGCATCTGATTAATGACAAATACTCTAACGGGAACTATGTCTTATGTGTTAATATGAGAGTCTATTTCCTGGTGCTTCTTGGCTTGGTTTGTGAATGAGTACAAGTGTGATTTCCTTGGGGTTCCTGTAAGATTTATGTTTGGATTACTATGGGAGGTGTCTTCAAAGCCATAGCAAATGGTTAAGTCCTTGATGTCTGAACTGATGTTGTAACATCATTTTAGTTGGTTGCTTCTCCAACTAAGGAAATTTGTTTTGAAACCATGATGGTGTCAAGTCACTGGCCTGATCTGGCTTAGTATATCTATCATGATAGTTTGGAATGATGAATATTCACTTATGCTAAGTTGTGTGCAAAATAAGTTAGTAAGACTAAATGTTCTACCTAGTGTGAGAAGGTGGTACTATCTACTGTCTGTCTCTCTCAGAGGGAACTATGATAAAGGGATCATAAGAAAACTCTATGTTGATAAAATTATGCATATGACTGATTTTAAATACTCTAACGGGAGATGGGTATTTGTCTGAGGTGTTCATGCAAAATTATGTTTTGAATATTATGATTCGAAAAGTGATTGGGAGTTTTTTTATCTTCATGAGTCTCTAGTGTATGTTAGTATCATTTGTTGTGAACTCTAATGAATATGTGCATGCTAATGATGGCAAATATCTTGACGGGAGCTGAATATTTGTTTGATGGGTGTATATAAGTCTACAATCTGAACTCTTTTCTTTAGAAAATGTTTGAGAGGTTGTTTCTCTTCATGGTATACTAGGAGATGGTTTCTTCTAATTCAAGGGAGGATTGTATAAGCAAATTCAAAGAATGTGAAGTTCTTCATATGACTTCATATGAGATTAAGTGCTCTTATTCAACAGGAGCACTGTTTATCCATGACAGGGGGGCTATTTGCTTGTCTATAGATTGTTGCTGCAATGGTGCAGATGTTTTAAAGCTTGTGTATGGATCAAGCTTGTTGAGATTATATGCCTCTTGTGAAGTTGTGATGTCAGACAACATGTTGTGACATTTGCCTACCAAAGATGTAGTTGGCTTGCTCCTGACAGAGCATGCTTAACTCCTAGCCATGTGAAGCTAGTTGTTTGAACCATGTGCTCACTTGCTACTTGGGAAGATTCTGAAGGGAGATCTTGGAGAATTTATTTTTCTCTACATATCTTGGTGGGACTCTATGGAGATTCTTGGAAATGTCATATGGAAAGTTTTAGACTGCTTTGGTGAATAAGTTTTTGTTTGAAGTTTTAGACAATGTCTGATAGAATGTCAGGACATCTTTCTAGACATGTTTTCTTTAGGCCAAACAAGGAAGTTTTTGGACAGTGTGATCCATACATGTCAGGAGGGAGTGTGAAACGTGCTTGATGACTATGCATACGCTTGAAACAACCAGCTGAAAATCATCAAACAATAAAATCGCCATTGAACGTCTTTTATCCCACAAGAAGGGAAAGGTAAACATCAAGAAAACCTAAGAAGGGAGAAGTCACGGTCTTGCAATCGAGAGATCGGGTAAGGGAGTCGGTTACGTGAGGGGAAGGTATTAGCACCCCACACGCTCGTAGTACTCTATGGTATCCAGTCTTGTTGTGTATCTTATGGGTATGTCTAAACTATGCTCACTGTTTATTGCTATGGAAGAAAGCATGCAAAAAGAATGAGGAAAGAATGTAGGGAAAATAATGTTGTACTCGCTTGGCCCCGACCCCAATGCCCACATATCCTTTTTGAGGAATCAGAGTTGCCTTAGTTCGGCTAACATGGTTTGTTTGTTTTCTGTTTTTTATGAACAATGTTAATTCCGCCTTTTGCTGCAGCTCGGACTTTGGAGTCTTATGCGTTGGCACAACAGTAAATTAATCATGTCCTTAGGAAAAAGGTTTTGAGTTACACCCGCAAGGAAACATGCCACATTTGATTGGTTTTTGTTTTGTTACCTTGAAAAAGGGTTTAAGTGAGATTAGCATGTTTTTTATTTGCTAAAAATTAAAATTTTAGTTTTAAATGCAAGGATGTAAAAAGGGAAGAAAAGAGTCTAAAGGTAGAGTAACCTATTTCTAACCTAATTTTATCATACAATGGTGGTGCTAAAGTTTAGATTAACAAAAGGGGAACGTCTACCTAATGTTAGCATGCATGGCTAGCAACCTAAGGTCTAACTTGTGTCCGAAAGGAGCGAGCACATCCTAAGGGAACATGGTATGTACAAAGATAAAACAAGCAAGCTCGAAAGATCACACATATAAAAGAGTAAGGAAAAGAAACGGAATGCTTTAGCCAAGGGGAGCGTATCACCCGAGACAAACAAGCGGGAGTGAGATGAAAAAACAAAAATATGATGTTCAAAGCGACTGAATACCTAACCAAGAGATAAAAGATCGAGGTAGACGACAGAAGGCAGTATGATCGATCACAGAGTATCGACATAGACCAATGCGAACTCCTGACAAAGCGTGGGGGTTCAATTTTGGAACCCTTCCCCACTTGATGACTCGATAACACAAGAGCAGGCATAACTCCGAAGCATCATGGTGCGTCACGAGCTAAGGATGACATGGACAAAATTGCGGGGGTTGATCACTAAACCTCGTCGCTCGCCTCTTTTTGAGGACTTCAATGAGGTATGGAGGAATAACACGGGCATAAATATAAACACACCTGCAGGATACCTACTCAAAGGTAGGGTTTTAAACAACCACAAATAACAAACAAAATACACACAATATGGAGTTGTCCTAAATGGTTCTTTAAATGAACCAGAGGGGTTCCTGATATGATCAGCAACGGAGACCCCCGTCATACATATATATTCCTACTTCTCATGGCATCATAAAGCATTAAAGTTCCTACTTCTTATTATGTCTAGAAAGCGGTAAAGAAATGCGATAAATGTGGAATAAAACAAAGTCACAATGATACCTAACAGAGAGGTCTGTTGCATCTCCAAAACCCCGCAAGCAAAGAGAAAGCTCTACATAAAATCTCCTTGAATTAGTTGATAAAGGTTATGCACTTAGTTTTATTTGAAACTCCTTGAAAATTTAAACAAAATCTCTTTTATTTGACAATATCACAACAAAAAATCAACCCCAACAATTAGTTAAAAAATGAAATTGAGACCAGGGGGTGTAATCTGCAGCTAATGTGCATTCAGTAAGCTGCTTGATCCATAAAATAATTGTAGGCCCGCTAGTAAAAGTCCATGAAGCTATTCTTGTTTCACATGGCTTCAACTTAACAGAAAATAGTGTATGGGCTCAAAGGATTGTGGGATTCGGTCCACTTGTAATCTACAATACCACTCCATATTTTTTTACTCAGCATATTAATATAACCAAAAATTAAACTACAAAAAAAAATTGAGAAAGGAGGATTGTAACGAAAATCATGACTAGATATTGTCTATTGAGCTTCCACATAAACTCCTCCTTTTAAAATCTCAACACTGCAAACAACGGCTTCATCTCAACTTTCACGGTGTCGTCGTCTCTAATTCCCCATCTCTCTGTGCTCCTCATTCTTCATCCTTCATTCTCCGATCAAAGACTCCTCATGGAGTTGTTGCTTTCAATGCCATAATCATGGGATAACACCACAACCTAACTCGTCTCATCCTGACTTCTCTAAATCCACCCTGGATTTACTTCAATTCCTCATCAAACACTCTGAATTTCTTCAACATAAGAAAACCTTTAAAATATGAAAACTAAATTAAATGTAGGTGATGGTCGATTTACTGCAAAACTTTAGTGGAATGGTTCTTGAGACGTTAACCCACGACACGGTAACAAAGAGAACAAAGGCAAGGACCTATCTCCGGTGACGGTGCAGAATTCTCGATTACACCAATGAAAGCACCTTAGTTGAGCTCGTTCCTCTAACTATCCTCGATCTTGATTTCTCTACTTCTTCGGCATATTTATATGCACTTTTTGAGTTGTGTTGATGCGTAAATGATGATATTAATGCATTGATGCGAGGAATCAACAATGTTGTGCATTGATGATGTTGAATCTCTTATGGTGTTTGTAGGGAAATCATTAAAGATGAGGACGCTAGAGGTGTCGATGCAACGGGTTTTTTCCAGGTTTTGTGAATATTCAAGAAGAGAGAAGTTCTTAAGGGAAAGAAAGACTCTGAGATGAAGATTGCATAGAGAATTTGACGATGGAGATGTGATGCTGAAGTCGATGAATAAGAGGAAGCAAGGTTGTGTAGAGAATTTAAATTGAAGAATTGATGAAGATGATGAATGATCGAAGGTGCGTTGAAGCTTTAAGAAAATTCAAAAGAAGATGATGCTTGAAAAATGATGAAGGAAGTGTATAGGAGTTTGCAGAGGATAACATAGAGTTGAGTTATTTGTTTTCTAAATTTCTATGTGAATCAATGATTTTGAATTCAGAGAGAGAGAGAGAGAGAGAGAGAGAGAGAGAGAGAGTTTTCTCTATAGTTTATTTTTGTGAATTTTTCCCTGTGTGATATGAATGAATCCAATCCCTTATATGAGATCTCTTTCTGTTAGTTAATATGAATTTGTTGTCGTAGAGTGGATCCCAACTCTTGGATTTTTTGTTTGTTAGGAAATTGAATGGTGAGGATTTAACCGTTAGTTAGGTTCCACTCAGTTGGTTAGGATTTCTAACTCAATCAGTTACCACCAACACAGTGAGTCAAGTATTTGCTTTTTCTGTTAAACATTTAGAAGGTTGTGGACATGTTTTGGGTTCTATTATGCGGAGCTGGCATTGATTAGAAGTTATCTATACAATGTGAATCGGTTAGGGGTTGTTTTTCTGCTGGAAGTTGGAATTCTGTTTGGGTTGTTTAGTTGTTGTAATTTCTATTATGGTTTATTTCGCTGATGTAATTCCTTGTTATGGTTTCTGTTAAACAGTTGGATGAAATTATATTATATATCAGTTTTTGGAGGATGTTTATTAACTGTTATTTTTGGTTATGAAAAGTTGTTTTAGAAAGTTGGTTACAGTTAGTTACAGGCTGTGGGGCTTAGAATGCTAGCTGTAATTATGTTTCTGTTATTAGTGAATTTATTTTGAATTGGATTTTTGGTTTGCAGGACTGTAGGTTTTTATAATGAACAATATGAAGCATGGCATTAAATTCCATTAGCAAGACTGAAAGATAGGGTACAAGGCATTTGTTGCGAAGTTAGAAGCAAGACATTTACTGGTGATGATGGACATGGAGATGGATACGTATGGCATGGCCTGGAGTTCGGTTAAGGCTTGAAAAATGGAGGATGATCGATAATATAATAGGTTCTGATTGTTGTGTAAAGTTTCATGTGTGTAATGGTATATATGTTGGAAATTGTAATGTAAATTATTGTGAGGTTATGATATTTTGTAACGGCTAGTAATTCCTTCTCCTTCATGTAATACCTCGAATGGAATGATATTTGGAAGTTGGACGAACTTGCGTACTCAAAGATGAATGATAATATTTTGAGAGAGCTTTGCTTAGAAATTTTCATATGAATGGACTTAAATCTTTAAAATTGTAAGCCATGTACAATGATGTTAGATGATGGACGAAATGGTGGGAAATTGCTTGAATCCCTAAGTGGATTTCAACGAACTCTGAAGGATAGTGAAAGATGTTAAATTTGGTATTTTGATGATTCTTTATAAATGAACTTTGGTATCTTGAATAATGCTTGAATAACCTCGAACTTGTATACCCCATTACTTAAATCTTAGGAAATCCAAATGCATTTCCTTTACAACCTTACAAACCTTTAACAACTTTGATGAATTGAACCAAGTTTGAATCCATGGAATCATTTAAATCCACATCAACCTTAATCCAAATTAACTCGCGTGACAAGCAACAAACAATTTGAAAGAATGATGCTTTGATAAATATCCGCATCTTGTACCATGCCTCAATAGTGTGAGCAATAGAATAGCAATGTCTTGGATCCTTGAAGAAAATTTTCAAAGTGAATTTGACCTTAAACCCTAGATCACATAGTCTTTACTTAAACCTTTAGTGAAACCCTAATGATCCTGCCCTGGATGAAGATGACAACCTTGTAGCTTAATGAGAGAAAGAAGTTCTCAATGATCAAGAATCATAACCCTAGATCCACAAACCACTGTTAATGAGAAACCAATTAATTCAAGCCTGAGTGAAGATAAGAGTTTAAAAGCACATACAAAACCCTAACTTCAAGATCCTTGTTCCCATGCCAAATTTACTGATTGATGATGCATAATGTGTTAGATGACCTAATGGAGGGTATGTAGATGGAATGAGAAGCACAAAATTCATAAGCAAGATAAAAGTGAGAGGGTAGGACAAATTTTGGGTATTACAGCTGCCCCTATTTAATCTTGTTAAACGTGAAAGTACGATTGGTGTGTGCCTTTCGAAAGTTCGAGGTAGAAGATGATTAAATATCAATGCAGAAAATTTGTTCTGAAAGATGGTGGTTATGAGTATTATTTTTGCAACATCCATTGAGGAATTAAAAGAGGTGGGACTAAACCGGAGGTATACGTCGATCAGGACACAATGATATCAGAGTACATCGATCAAGACATGATGACTGAGAGGAAAGCACGAATCACGACACAATGATTGAAAGGAAGACATCGATCATGACACGATGGCTAACCGGAATACATCGATCAGGAAACGATGAATAAAAGGAATTCATCGATCAAGACATGATGATTCACAAGAGAGGTATCGATCAGGACACGATAACCAAAAGCAAGACATCGATAAGGACACGATAGCTAACAGGAATACATCGATTAGGACACGATGATTTGCAGGAGGGGTATCGACCAGGACACGATAATCAAAAGGAAGACATCGATCAGGACATGATGGCTAACAGGAATACATCGACCAGGACACGATGATTCGCAAGAGAGGTATCGGTTAGGACACGATAACTAAAAGGAGAGGTATTCTCTTGGGCCCTACCCCAATGCCTACGTATCCTTTTTGAGGAATCAGAGTTACCGTAGTTCGGCTAACATGTTTCATTTGTTTTTTGTTTTTTATGAACAATGTTAATTCCGCCTTCTGCCGCAGCTCATCCTTTGGAGACTTATGCGTTGGCACAGAAGTAAATTAATCATGTCCTTACTGAAAAGGTTTTGAGTTACGCCCTCAAGGCAAGATGCCACATTTGATTGGTTTGTGTTTTGTTACCTTGAAAAAGGGTTTAAGTGAGATTAGCATTTTTTTTTCTAAAAAAGGAAATTTTAGTTTTAAATGCAAGGATGCAAAAAGGGAATAAAAGAGTCTAAAGGGAGACTAGCCTACTTCTAACCTAATGTTATCATACAATGTTGGTCCTAAAGTTTGGATTAACAAAAGGGGAACGTCTACCTAATGTTTGCATGCATGGCTTGCAACCTAAGGTCTAACTTGTGTCCGAAAGGAGAGAGCACATTCTATGGGAACATGGTATGTATAAGGGGAGCGTATCACTTGAGACAAACAAGCGGGAGTGAGATGAAAAAAAAAATTGAGATATCCAAAGCGACTAAACACCTAACCAAGATATAGAAGATCGAGGTAGACGACAAAAGGAAGTATGAACGATCACATGGTATCGGCATTGACTAATGCGAACTCCTGACAATGCGTGGGGGTTCAATTGTGGAACCCTTCCCCACTTGACGACTTGATAACACAAGAGCAGGCATAACTCTGAAGCATCGTAATGCGTCACGAGCTAAGGATGACACAGACGAAATTTCGGGGGTTGATCACTAACCCTCCCCGCTTGCCTCTTTTTGTGGACTTCAATGAGGGATAGAGAAATAACGCGGGCATAAATATAAACACACCTGCAGAATACCTACAAAAAGGTAGGGTTTTAAACAACCACAAATAGCAAACAAAATACAAACAATGTGGTGTTTCCCTAAATAGGTCTTTAAATGAACCAGTGGGGTTCCTATGATCAGCAACAAAGACCCACATCATACATCTCTATTCCTACTTCTCATGGCATCAGAAAGCAGTAAACTTCCTACTTCTCGTGATGTCTAGAAAGCGGTAAAGAAATGCGATAAGTGAGGAATAAAACAAAGTCACGATAATACCTAACGAAGAAGGTATGTTGCCTCTTCAAAAGCCCGCAAGCAAAGAGAAAACTCTATAGAAAATCTCCTTGAGTTCCTTGATAAAGGTTGTGAACATAGTTTGCTTCGAAACTCCTTGAAATATTAAACAAAATCTCTTTTATTTGACAATATCACAACAAAAAAATCAATCCCAACAATTAGTTAAAAAATGAAATTGAGACCAGGGGTGTAATCTGTAGCTAATGTGCATTCAGTAAGCTGCTTGATCCAAAAAATAGGTGTAGGCCCGCTAGTTAAAGTCCATTAAGTTATTCTTGTTCCACATGGCTTCAGCTTAACAGAAAATAGTGTATGGGCTCAAAGGATTGTGGGATTCAATCCACTTGAAATCTACAATACCACTCCATATTTTTTACTCAGCATATTAATATAACCAAAAATTAAACTACAAAAACAAAATAATTGAGAAAGGAGGATTGTAACAAAAATCAGGGCTGGATGTTGTCTATTGAGCATCCTCATAGACTCCTCCTCTCAAAATCTCAACACTGCGAACAACAGATTCCTCTCAACTTTCACGATGTCGCTGTCTCTGATTCCCCATCCCTTTGTGCTCCTCATTCTTCATCCTTCATTCTCCCATAAAAGACTCCTCACGACATCATTGCTTTCAATTCCATAATCATGGGATAACACCACAACCTAACTCGTCTCAGCATGAATTCTCTAAATTCACCCTGGATTTACTTCAATTCCTCATCAAACACTCTGAATTTCTTCAACACCAGAAAACCCTTAAAATATGAAAACCAAGTTAAATGTAGGTGATGGTCGATTTAATGGGAAACATTATTGGAATTGTTCTTGAGACGTTAATCGACGGCATGGTAACAAAGAGAACAAAGACAAGGACCTATCTCAAGTGACGGTGCAGAATTCTCAGTTACGTCAATGAAAGCACCTCAGGTGAGCTTGTTCGTCTAATTCTCCTTGTTCTTGATTTCTATACTTCTTTTGCATATTTATATGCACTTTTCTGAGTTGTATTGATGTGTAAATGATGATATTATTGTGTAGATTCAATGACTCAACAATGTTTTGCATTTATGATTTTGAATCGCTTGTGGTGGTTGTAGGGAAATCACTGAAGATGAGGATGCTGGAGGTGTCGATGCAATGGGGTTTTTGCAGGTTTTGTGAATGTTGAAGTAGAGAGTGGTTATTAAGGGAAATAAAGACTCTAAGATGAAGAATCCAGGGAGAATTTGACGATGGAGATGTGATTCTAAAGTTGATGAAGACGAGGAAGCAAGGTTGTGCAGAGAATTTCAATTGAAGAATTGATAAAGATGATGAATGATCAAAGGTGCGTTGAATCTTCAAGAAAATGAAGAAGAAGATGATGCTTGAAAATGATGAAGGAAGTCTAGAGGAGTTTGCAAAGGATAACTTAGATTTTAGTTCTTTGTTTTCTAAATTTCTCTGTGAATCAATAATTGTGAATTCAGAGAGAGAGAGAGAGAGAGAGAGAGTTTTTTATGTAGTTTCTTTTTGTGAATATTTCTTTGTGTGATATGAATGAATCCATCCCTTATGTAATTTTTCTTTGTGTGATATGAATGAATCCATCCCTTAGGATTTAACCATTAGTTAGGTTCCACTCAGTTGCTTAGGATTTGTAACTCAATCAGTTACCACCAACTCAGTGAGTAAAGTATTTTCTTTTTCTATTAAACAGTTAGAAGGTTGTGGACAGGTTTTGGGTTCTGTTATGCTGAACTGGCATTGATTAGAAGTTATCTATACAATGTGAATCGGTTAGGTTTGTTTTTCTGATGGATGTTGGAATTCTGTTGGGGTTGTTTGGCTGCTGTAATTTCTGTTATGGTTTATTTTGATGATGTAATTCCTTGTTATGGTTTCGGTTAAACAGTTGGATGAAATTCTATTATATGTCATTTTTTGGAGGAAGTTTATTAATTGTTATTTTTTGTTATGAAAAACTATTTTAGAAGGTTGGTTACAATTAGTTACAGGTTGTGGGGCTTAGAATGCTAGCTGAAATTCTATTTCTGTTATTATTGAACTTATTTTGAATTGGATTTTTGGTTTGCATGGCTGTGGGTTTATGTAATGAGCAATATGAAGCATGGAATTGAAGTCCTTTAGCAAGACTGAAAGATAGGGTACAAGGAATTTGGTGCGAAGTTAGCAACATGACATTTAGTGGTAAGGATGGACATGGGGATGGATCCGTATGGCATGGCATGGAGTTCGGTTAAGGCTTGAAACATGGAGGATGATCGATATTAGAATAGGTTCTAATTGTTGTGTAAAGTTCCATTTGTGTAATGGTATATATGTTGGAAACTGTAATGTAAATTATTGTGAGGTTATGATATTTTATAACAGCTAGTAATTCCTTCTCATTCATGTAATACCTTGAATGGAATGATATTTGGAAGTTGGACGAACTTGCATACTCAAAGATGAATGATTATCTTTTGAGAGAGATTTGCTTGTAAATTTTCATGTGAATGGACTTAAATATTTAAAATTGTGAGCCATGTACAATGATGTTAGATGATGGACGAAATGGTGGGAAATTGCTTGAATCCCTAAGTGGATTTCAATGAACTCTGAAGGATAGTGAAAGATGTTAAATTTGGTATTTTGATGATTCTTTTTAAATGAACTTTGGTATCTTGAATAATGCTTGAATAACCTCGAACTTGTATACCCCATTACTTAAATCTTAGGAAATCCAAATGCATTTCCTTTAAAACCATACAAACCTTTAACAACTTTGATGAATTGAACCAAGTTTTAATCCATGGAATCATTTAAATCCACTTCAACCTTAATCCAAATTAACTCGCATCACAAGCAACAAACAATTTGAAAGAATGATGCTTTGATTAAAATCTGCATCTTGTACCATGCCTCGATTGTGTGAGCAATAGAATAACAATGCCTTGGATCTTTGAAGAAAATTTTCAAGATGAATTTGACCTTAAACCCTAGATCACATAGTCTTTACTTAAACCTTTAGTGAAACCCTAATGATCATGCCCTTGATGAAGATAACAACCTTGTAGCTTAATGAGAGAAAGAAGTTTCTAGTGATCAAGAATCCAAACCCTAGCTCTACAAACCACAGTTAATGAGAAACCAATTCATTCATGCCTGGGTGAAGATAAGAGTTTAAAAGCACATAAAAAACCCTAACTTCAAGATCCTTGTTCCCATGCCAAATTTACTGATTGATGATGCATGATGTTTTAGATGACCTAATAGAGGGTATGCAGATGGAATGAGAAGCGCAAAATGAATAAGCCAGATAAAAGTGAAAGGGTAGGAAAAATTTGGGATATTACAATTGACCCTATTTAATCATCTTAAACTTGAAAGTAATATTGCCACGTGCCTTTCGGAAGTTCGAGGTAGAAGATGATTAAATATCAATGCCAAAAATTTGTTCTGAAAGATGGTGGTAATGAGTATTATTTTTGCAACATCCACTGGGGAATTAAAAGAGGTGGGACTAAACTGGAGGTATACGTCGATCAGGACACGACAACATCAAAGTGCATCAATTAGGACACGATGACTAAGAGGAAAACACAAATGAGGACACGATGATTGAAAGGAAGTCATCGATCAGGACACAGTGGCTAACAGGAATACATCGATCAAGACACGATGACTAAAAGGAATTCATCGATCAGGACACAATGATTCGTAGGAGAGGTATCGATCAAGACACGCTAACCAAAAGCATGACATCGATAAGGACACGATGGCTAATAAGAATACATCGATCATGACTTAATTGTTCGCAGGAGGGGTATCGATCAAGACACGATAACCAAAAGGAAGACATCGATCAGGACATGATGGATAACAGGAATACATCGATCAAAACACGATGATTCACAGGAGAGGTAACGATCAGAACAAGATAACCACAAGGGAGACATCTATCAGGACACAATGGGTAATAGGAATACATCGATTAGGACACGATGATTCGTAGGAGAGGTTTCGATCTGGACACGATAACCAAAAGGGAGACATCGATCGGGACACGATGGCTAAAAAGAATACATCGATCAGGACACGATGATTCATAGAAGAGGTTTTGATCCGTACACGATAACCAAAAGGAAGACATCGATCAGGACACGATGGCTAACATGAATACATCGATCAGGACACGATGATTTGCAGGAGGGGTATTGATCAGGACACGATAACCAAAAGGAAGACATCAATCAGGACACGGTGGCTAACAGGAATACACCGATCATGACACGATGACTAAAGAAAGACGTCGATCAGGACACAACGAGTGTTTAGAAATTGACACGAAGAGTATTTAGAAATTGACACGACGAGTGTTTAGAATATAGCATGATGCCAACACAAGGACAGAGAAGGCTTGTAACGTGGCGTGATGCAAATACAAGGAAGAAATCGGACTTGTAACGTAGCGTGATGCCAATAAAAGGAAGAGATAAAACTTGTAACGTAGTGTGATGCCAATACAAGGAAGAGATTGGACTTGTAACATAACATGATGCCAATACAAGGAATGTATGACACATACGAGTGTCTGAATCGATACGGACGAGTATCGAAAGAAGATACAGACGAGTATCAAGAAAATTTTCAACACAGACGAGTGTTTGAAGCAATATGGAAGAGTAACGAAAGAAGATACAGACGAGTATCTAGGAATATACAGACGAGTATCAAAAAAATGTTCAACACGGATGAGTGTTTGAGTCAATACGGACGAGTATCGAAAGAATATACGAACGCGTATCAAGGAAGGGTTAAACACAGATGAGTGTTTGAATCAATACTGATGGGTATTGAAAGAAGATACGAACGAGTATCAAGGAAAGGTTTAAACACGAACGAGCATTTGAATCAATACAGACGAGTATTGAAAGAAGATATTAACGAGTATCAAGGAAAGGCTAAACATAGAGGAGTCTTTGAATGAATATGGACGAGTATTTAAGGAAGATATAGACGATTATCAAGGAAAGGTTAAACACAGACGAGTTTTTAGGGAACTAACACAGATGAGTTTTTAGGAGTTGACATAGACGAGTATTAAGGAAACAGAAACAAACAAGTGTTGGAAGGCTGAATTATTTGTCAGAAGGGAACTGGCTACCAGACGAGAACTGGGTTTAGAATGACAAGGTGTATTGATTTTGCTGGGAATTCAGGGGTGAAGGTCATCAGATGGGGATTTTGGAATTGATACCCTCTTGTGGGGATGTATTATCGTCTTTGAATGATTCAGGTCTTTTATGTAAGGTGTCTGATCTAGCTTATGCTTCGTATGCATGTTTGAGTTTCTTTAGCGGCAAAGACCCATTATGATGGACCTCCTACGCGCTTTTAAGGATGCAATGTTATGCAGTGATAACTATATGCAATGTAAAGAACTAGACTTCATGGGGATAAGCGAAGGCTCATTGAGAAATGTTGCTCATCACTAGGGATGCCAATATATATCAGTGCTGGAAACCTGCAATACCAAGGATCACTGGGGATACTGATAAGAATTTGCGTTGGGGAGCCCATGATACCGAATATTATTGATGACTCCGCTGAAGGTTGAATTTCTGATGAAGCGAGTTTTCAGGTATGCCAATGAATTCTGAATTGTATTATTGGGGAAGAGATAATCTGGTCTGACTACTCTACATCCTGAACCGCTGCGAGGATGATAGAATTGAATATGCCAAAGAATGGATATTGAACACTATGTGGATATCTTCCAATACATACCATAAGTTTACGTCACACTAGGGTATTTCCTCTTGAATCTGTTGGGGGTAAAACATGGACATGGACCTGCGAATGCCCCTATTTACTCCACTAGGGATGCACTTGATTAACTCCACTAGGGATGCACTTGATTAACTCTACTAGGGATGCACTTTATTAACTCCACTGGGGATTAACTTACACGTGCCGATTCAAACGGCGACTCTGAACTTTCTAAATTCACTTAGGGAATCAGGTTTGAAATTGTCTGTAGTAGATGAAGGCAACTTTGTGCGCTGGATAGGTCAGGGTGACCGTTATGACTCTTTTAGATCGATTGTAGTCGTCTCGTGCAAAATAATTGGCTTGAACAACTTTGCGAGTATGGATACGAAGTGCCCCTGTCTGGAGAATCTCTTAGAAGATCTGTGTTGAATAGTAGACTGGAATATCCGTGCCACAATACGATATGAGGTGCCTGCCCCAATCTCTTGGATCACGGAATACACTATTCTTGATTACAACTTTTTTGGAGAAATTTGTCGAATCTCGACGTAACTTCCCCGGGTTGAATGAGTTCTTAATAGATTTGTCAATGTGACAGCCCCTGATCGATGACAACTTGAAGAGATTTATCGACGTGATAGCATCTTATTGATATTAGCTTGAAGATATTTATCGACGTGATAGCCTCTGATTGATATTAACTTGAAGAGATTTATCGACGTGATAGCCTCTGATTGATAGGTTTGAACGAATGCCCTAGATGGCTGACCTCGGAGAGATCGAATCTCGAATTGATTGCCCCAGATTGGTGGAATCTGCTAACTTTA
The DNA here is from genome assembly GCA_948472305.1 of Vicia faba. Classification (NCBI taxonomy): domain Eukaryota; kingdom Viridiplantae; phylum Streptophyta; class Magnoliopsida; order Fabales; family Fabaceae; genus Vicia; species Vicia faba. Next base: position 659,877,546 of record OX451737.1, read on the forward strand.
TCCCTAAAGGGTACTCAGACTGTAAAGCACCAAGATGTTTTCTATGGATAAATTCACTAGTTAACATGCCCCTGGATAAGTCATTTCTCTTGTGACCGCTGACTCTTACTTCAACAGAGTATTCAAGCCTCTCTTCTCTGACAAGATTGAGCTCTTTACCGATTGTTCATTCTGTAGACTTACTTGATGTCAATCAGTTGTTTGTATGCAGCAGAAGTTTACTACTAAAATGATAATTCTAATGCGAAACATATGTAAGTCTTTAAGTTAGAAAAAACTTTGAATGAAATGATTCCATAACTCTATTGTGAACGAGCCACTAGCTAGAGAGCAACATTTGAAGTTTTTTTTTATGAAAGGTAATGCAAGCACATGATGCCAACACAGATATTTAAACATACCTCTTAGGATTTAGTTAAACTCTATCTCGTTAAAGCACACTTTCGAATTGACCCATGCTTCAGTTAGGACTTTTAAGGGTTGTAACATGGTCTGGTTCATAGTTTTATAAAAAGGATTTAAGTCTAAAAATTATTTGGTGCACACCCATTCTCCATGATGTTCTCCATTCCTATGTTCAGTTGACCTGATACAAGCATTCATCTCTCGAGAAGAGTTTGCGATGGTTGAGGAACCACTGAGGCCTCTTGGACACGACAGTCACAAACTTATGATTATGGTGTTTGATCACGTGACCTTGTTTGTTCGATAAGGATCCTTTTCTTTCCACTTAGGCTTTTCAAAATCTTTCTCTCTTTTTCCTGGACGCGCTCTTTTTAATTTTAATTTGGAACAAGTTTCGACTTAGCTTGTTTTTTGTTTCATTCTTATTCATAATTTACATTATGAACAAGTTGTTGATCTTTACGCCATTTATGATTGGTTGGAAGTGACCGTGACTGTCTGATTCATTGGTAGATGAGGATAGCCATTGTTGTATCGTCATCTGTTAACCTCACGATGTGCGAGAGATACCCATTGGGATATCATTAATTGATGCACATTACTGATAGATGAGGGCTAACCATTATGGCTTTGACTTTCCTCCGCCTTTGGATGGATAACCATTGATGTATCCTTGGATTCACACTCTTGATGAGTTATAAACGCTTGATCAGATTAACTGAACACTACCCGCCCAGGGTTAACATGAGGGTGTCTTCTAAACAGAAAATAAACTCCTACTTCGAAGGCTCAGAGGGGTTAACGAGGGTCTATCTCCCTTATATCTCCAATGTTTAGGAATTGAAAGAAGGCCTGTACATCGCCAACAGGGTCTTACTCAAAAGCATACGAACCATATATTTTTTTGCGTTTTTAGATTATCTTCATCCTCCCTCCAATCTTTACCTAAGCATAAGACTTGGAAACTTGGCATCAATGTTCAAGTAAAACATTTAAAGAGTGATAACAAATTGATTATTGAAAATGAAAAGAACACTTCAAGACAAGCATATCTATTACATTAAGATTTTCATTCAAAAATAGACAAGTTTGTATATACAAGCAATGTTTAAACAAATAAGCAAGAATGCAAATGAAAATGCACTAAAGAAACCAATGATTTCCATTGTTAAGGAGACTTGACTCCATATGAACTTCTTAATTTTAACGACTTTTTGAAATCTTGATGCTTGAATGGGCGAGAAAATTCCCCTTCTGATCTGATGTGAACACAACAGTCTCTGGATTGATCCCGTCTTGGAACTTGTCTCTGGATGACATATTATGTTTAATCAAAGGGCTAGGTGCCCCAGAATAATATGCATAGAATATCCTTTCATGAAGCATCTTATGCCACAAAGAAACAATACAATTCGTCTTCTACCAAAACAGAAGAGACCTCCAACTGGTGAGAAAGAGTCTGACAGTTGGACAAATTGGACTTTTGGAAGAGGCGCCAAATAGGTGCTGGTCTTTATGCTTCAACCCCTTTACAGTCTTCGATATCAAAACTGGGTGTTCCAGAATAGGGGATACATCTACCATGTGTATTGCGGTCAGAAGAGATTTTTGTGGGAGGAGGACCCCAAAGATCAGAGCTTTACCAATTGAACTTCCACCAGGCAAAGAAATAATTGGATGTAATACACTGGGATCACATCAACATGCTCATCAGCCTCCTTCTGTCTTTGCTTAAAAGCTTTGCCCAATGAGTTCACTTGGGGAAAAAAGACTGGATGATCTTTAACAAATCAAAGAACAAAAAGCCATGGGGAGTTCTCCTTATTGAATAGTCGGATGCCCCGGTGTGGTAATAATATCTGATGTTGGTATCATGATCGAAAAGGGGATTTATAGATGGTACAGAAGTACGAGGTCTAACCCACTGAAGCTCGAACAAGTGTGGAGACCAATGAGAATGAAGCACTGATATGAGATCAACTCCTCTACAAGCGTACTCTAATCATGTTGGTAAAATAATATTATTGAATTCACATAGTAATTGGAACCATCTACTGATAAGATGTTCCAATAACTCAAGATTATGTATCACTCCTTGTTGAAAGCGTTCCCCAAAAGTTGGGGAGAAGAGAAAACCTCTTGCAGCAGTAAATGCAAGATTGTTGACATCATCATCAGAGCTTCCATGACCTGGCTTATCTGAGTCTTCAATCAATTATATTCCTTCTCGAATAATTCCTAACCATAGGCCAAGGCTTGCATGTATACTACAATTAACCCCATCAGGATCTTCGTATCATCCAATCCCCCAGAGTTATCCGATACCGATCTCCGTACATGTGAAGCAAGAAATCAAGTTGAACCTCTGAGGAGAACACCAGGTCCTAATAAGAATTCCCAACCTTCAAATACCTGTATGGATGAATGAATATGCATGGGGTACATGAATGGATGCCATCCCATGTTCCGTCTTTTCCAAGGAATTTACATGCTTTGGTTTTGATTTTACGCAAGTAAGGGATGGAACAATTCAGCACTAGACTTACAAATATGATTCCATGGAAATAACAAAACATGTATGTTAAGCATGTGGTTAACCATGTTATGTATGCAAAGACATGGGATCAAAGGTCCATCATTCCTGAATATGATTGCAGCACTATTCTGAATCATATGAATATCATCGGATCAAAGGTCCGACATAGCTTTTGCACATAGAAGAACCAAGTACCATGTTGATTATCAATAGTATGAGATCAAGGCTTCTGGAATCGGACACTGTTGAGAATTTTCCGAACATGTTAGGAATATCAAGATCAAAGGCCCAAATGAACCTCCAAATATACAAGTCAGGAACTCAGAAAATAAATTTAAAAACCATACAGCCACCAATATAATACAGCATCTGAGTAAGTCACCAACAAAAATCTAGAACATAACCATTAGAACCAATAGTCAGCGTCTGAGTATAGTCACTATCTGAACATGAGTAACCATGTGAACATAGTTACTATTTGTACCTGTGATAAAATATTCCCGCCTCACTCACGGGTAAAGACTAGGTCAAGGTATGGTCGGGTAACTCAGAATCAAGGGTACTCCTAAAAAACTATCGCCGTATCACCTACGTGAAAACGATAGCCTCTAATTTGTACCTCATCTGAGCATGGACGACATGTCAGCAATAGTGAAACCTACGTCAACTAGTCATTCATGTTCCAATTTATTCCTATGGTTCCTATGGTTGCCACTTGGCTTGGGTATTGGGCCATTTACCTCTTGCAACACCCACCCAACAGAAACAAATCCAGTACAGCAATAGTATATGGAAAGCAGTAAAATGCAATGCATACATATGCTCAGGTAATCATGTATGAATGAATAAACTGAAAGCATAAAAATAAACACCCAAATAAAGGAAACAATAGTTAGGAGTGACTCCGGGATGGACCAGCATTTGGTCGACTCTTCCCCAGTGAAGTCGCCAGCTGAAACAACTGGCTAAAAATCATCAAACAATGAAGTCTCCATCGAACGTCTTTTATCCCACATGAAGGGAAAGGTAAACATTGAGAAAACCTAAGAAGGGAGAAGTCACGGTCTTGCGACCAAGAGATCGGGTAAGGGAGTCTGATACGCGAGGGGAAGGTATTAGCACCCCACACGCCCGTAGTACTCTACGGTATCCACTCTTGTTGTCTATCTTATGGGTATGTCTAAACTATGCTTACTGTTTATTGCTAAGGAAGAGTGCATGCAAAAGGAATGAGGAAAGAATGTAGGGAAAATAAAGTGGTACTCGCTTGGGCCCTGCCCCAATGCCTACGTATCCTTTTTGAGGAATCAGAGTTACCGTAGTTCGGCTAACATGTTGTGTTTGTTTTGTGCTTTTTATGAACTATGTTAATTCCGCCTTCTGCCGCCTCTCGACCTTTGGAGACTTATGTGTTGGTACAGAAGTAAATTAATCATGTCCTTACTGAAAAGGTTTTGACTTACGCCTTCAAGGCAAGATGCCACATTTGATTGGTTTGTGTTTTGTTACCTTGAAAAAGGGTTTAAGTGAGATTAGCATGTTTTTGATTTTCTAAAAAAGGAAATTTTTGTTTTAAATGCAAGGATGTAAAAAGGGAAGAAAAGAGTTTAAAGGGAGACTAGATTATTTCTAACCTAATGTTATCATACAATGGTGGTCCTAAATTTTGGATTAACAAAAGGGGAACGTCTACCTAATGTTAATATGCATGGCTTGCAACCTAAGGTCTAACTTGTGTCTGAAAGAAGAGAGCACATCCTAAGGGAACATGGTATGTACAAAGATAAAACTAGCAAGCTCGAAAGATCACACATATAAAAGAGTAAGGAAAAGAAACGAAATGCTTTAGCCAAGGGGAGCGTATCACCCGAGACAACCAAGCGGGAGTGAGATGAAAAAAAATGTGATGTCCAAAGAGACTGAACACCTAACCAAGATATATAAGATCGAGGTAGACGACAGAAGGTAGTATGAACGATCATGAAGTATCAGCATTGACCAATGCGAACTCCTGACAAAAACTTGGGGGTTCAATTGTGGAACCCTTCCCCACTTGACGACTCGATAACACAAGAGCATGCATAACTCCTAAGCATCGTGGTGCGTCAAGATATAAGGATGAAAAAGACGAAATAGCGGGGGTTGATCACTAACCCTCCCCGCTTGCCTCTTTTTGAGGACTTCAATGAGGGATGGTGGAATAATGCGGGCACAAATATAAAGACACCTACAGAATACCTACTCAAAGGTAGGGTTTTAAACAACCACAAATAGAAAACAGAATACACACAATGTGGAGTTTCCCAAAATGGGTCTTTAAATAAACCAGAGGGGTTCCTGACATGATCAGAAACAGAGACCCCCGTCATACATCTCTATTCCTACTTCTCATGGCATCAGAAATCAGTAAAGTTCCTACTTCTCAGGATGTCAAGAAAGCGGTAAAGACATTCAATAAATGAGAAATAAAACAAAGTCACGATGATACCTAACGAAAAAGGTCTATTTCCTCTTCAAAACCCCACAAGAAAAGAGAAAACTCTATAGAAAATATGCTTGAATTCCTTGATAAAGGTTGTGCACTTAGTTTTCTTCGAAACTCCTTGAAACTATAAACAAAATCTCTTTTATTTAACAATATCACAACAACAAATCAATCCAAAAAATTAGTTAAAAAATGAAATTGAGACCAGGGGGTGTAATCTGCAGCTAATGTGCATTCAGTAAGCTGCTTGATCCATAAAATAGGTGTAGGCCCGCTAGTATAAGTCCTTGAAGCTATTCTTGTTTCACATGGCTTTAACTTAACAGAAAGTAGTGTATGGGCCCAAAGGATTGTGGGATTCGATCCACTTCCAATCTACAATACCACTCCATATTTTTTACTCAGCATATTAATATAACCAAAAATTAAACTACAAAAACTAAATAATTGAGAAAGGAGGATTGTAACCAAAATCAGGGCTGGATGTTGTCTATTGAGCATCCTCATAGACTCCTCCTCTCAAAATATCAATGCTGCAAACAACAGATTCCTCTCGACTTTCACGATGTCGCTGTCTCCGATTCCACACCCCTCTGTGATCCTCATTCTTCATCCTTCATTCTCCGATCAAAGACTCCTCACGGCGTCGTTGCTTTCAATTCCATAATCATGGGATAACAACACAACCTAACGCGTCTCAGCATGAATTCTCTAAATCCACTATAGATTTACTTCAATTCCTCATCAAACACTCTGAATTTCTTCAACACAAGAAAACCCTTAAAATATGAAAACCAAGTTAAATGTAGGTGATGGTCGATTTACTGGGAAACATTAGGGGAATGGTTCTTGATACGTTAATCCACGACATGGTAACAAAGAGAAAAAAGACAAGGACCTATCTCAAGTGACGGTGCATAATTCTCAGTTACATCAACGAAAGCACCTCAGGTGAGCTCGTTCCTCTAACTCTCCTTGTTCTTGATTTCTCTACTTCTTCTGCATATTTATATGCACTTTTAGAAGTTGTATTGATGTGTAAATGATGATATTATTGTGTTGATGCAAGGACTCAACAATGTTGTGTGTTTATGATGTTGAATAGCTTGTGGTAGTTGCAGGAAAATCACTGAAGATGAGGATGCTGGTGGTGTCGATGCAACGGGGTTTTTGCAGGTTTTGGGAATGTTGAAGCAGAGAGCAGTTCTTAAGGGAAATAAAGACTCTGAGATGAATATTGTAGAGAGAATTTGACAATAGATATGTGATTCTAAAGTCGATGAAGATGAGGAAGCAAGGTTGTGCAGAGAATTTTAATTGAAGAATTGATGAAGATGATGAATGATCGAAGGTGCGTTGAAGCTTCAAGAAAATGTAGAAGAAGATGATTCTTGAAGAACGTGAATAAAAATGATGAAGGAAGTGCAGAGGAGTTTGAAGAGGAAAACTTAGAGTTAAGTTCTTTGTTTTCTAAATTTCTCTGTGAATCAATGATTGTGAATTCAGAGAGAGAGAGTGTGTTTTGTATGTAGTTTCTTTTTTTGAATTTTTTGTGTGATATGAATGAATCCAATCCCTTATGTGAGATCTCTTTATGTTATTTAATATGAATTTGTTGTCGTAGAGTGAATCCCAACTACTGGATTTTTTGTTTTTTAGGAAATTTAATGGTGAGGATTTAACTGTTAATTAGGTTCCACTCAGTTGGTTAGGATTTCTAACTCAATTAGTTACCACGAACTCAGTGACTCAAGTATTTTCTTTTTCTGTTAAACAGTTAGAAGGTTGTGGACAAGTTTTGGGTTCTATTATGATCAGCTAGCATTGATTAGAAGTTACTTATACAATGTGAACCAGTTAGGGGCTATTTTTCTGCTGGAAGTTGGAATTTTGTTGGGGTTGTTTGGCTGTTGTAATTTCTGTTATGGTTTATTTTGCTGATGTAATTCCTTGTTATGGTTTCAGTTAAACAGTTGGACGAAATTCTATTATATGTAAGCTTTTGGTGGAAGTTTATTAACTGTTATTTTCGGTTATGAAAAGCTGTTTTAGAAGGTTGGTTATAGTTTACAGGCTGTGGGGCTTAGAATGCTAGCTGAAATTATGTTTCTGTTATTAGTGAACTTATTTTGAATTGGATTTTTGGTTTGCAGGGCTGAGGGTTTTTGTAATGAGAAATATAAAGCATGGCATTGAAGTCCATTAGCAAGACTAAAAGATAGGGTACAAGGAATTTGGTGCGAAGTTATAAGCATGACATTTAGTGGTGAGGATGGACATGGAGATGGATCCGTATGGCATGGCATGGAGTTCGGTTAAGGCTTGAAACATGGAGGATGATCCAAATTATAATGGGTTCTAATTGTTGTGTAAAGCTCCATGTGTGTAATGGTATATATTTTGGAAACTGTAATGTATATTATAGTGAGGTTATGATATTTTGTAACGGCTAGTAATTCCTTATCCTTCATGTAATACCTTGAATGGAATGATATTTGGAAGTTTGACGAACTTGCATACTCAAAGATGAATGATTATCTTTTGAGAGAGCTTTGTATGTAAATTGTCACGTGAATGGAATTAAATCTTTAAAATTGCGAGCCATGTACAATGATGTTAGATGATGGACGAAATGGTGGGGAATTGCTAGAATCCCTAAGTGGATTTCAATGAACTCTGAAGGATATTGAAAGATGTTGAATTTGGTATTTTGATGATTCTTTTTAAATGAACTTTGGTATCTTGAATAATGATTGAATAACCATGAACTTGTATACCCCATTACATAAATCTTAGGAAATCCAAATGCATTTCCTTTACAACATTACAAACTCCACAAACTTTGATGAATTGAACAAAGTTTGAATACATGGAATCATTTAAATCCACTTCAACCTTAATCCAAATTAACTCGTATGACAAGCAACAAACAATTTGAAAGGATGATGCTTTGATTATAATCTGCATCTTGTACCATGCCTCAATTGTATGAGCAATAGAATAACAATGTCTTGGATCCTTGAATAAAATATTCAAGATGACTTTGACCTTAAACCCTAGCTTACATAGCCTTTACTTAAACCTTTAGTGAAACACTAATTATCCTGCCCTTGAGGAAGATGACAATCTTGTAGCTTAATGAGAGAATAAGTTCTCGATGATCAAGAATCCAAACCCTAGCTCCACAAACCACAGTAAATGAGAAACCAATTGATTCAAGCCTGAGTGAAGATAAGAGTTTAAAAGCACATACAAAACCCTAACTTCAAAATCCTTGTTCTTATGCCAAATTTACTGATTGATGATGCATGATGTGTTAGATGACCCAATGGAGGGTATGCAGATGGAATGAGAAGCGCAAAGTGCATACCAGATAAAAGTGAAAGGATAGAACAAATTTTGGGTATTACAGCTTTTTTATTGGATATAACTCTTCCCTGAAGACTCTGCCCAAAGTAAATATAGGAAGTCAAAAGTTATTTTGGAAGGTGTATTTGTTTTTGGTTATTTTCCACAAATAAGGTTCTTGTCCAAGACCATTAACTTAGTCTAGAATTGTTAATTCCTGTTTCATTACTTGGGTATTTATATAGGTTACTCCTTCTCATTCTCCCACATTGTGGTTATTTGATGTCATCATAAGTCCTTATGGATTTTGTTTGGGTTTGGGTAAGTATCTTGAGTCTGGTTGTGTGAGGGATGTGTTTGTCAATTTTCGGCTAAAAAGGGGAGAAAAGGTGGTCATCATATGGGTGGTGTATGTCCTTGCAGTTGTTTTGAAAGGATGTTTAACTAGATGTTTAAACATCTTGTGCGAGACAGGTCTCATCATTTGTGCATTTTTTTTGTGTTTTATGATCTGAGTTATAAACACAATCGTGTCTTATGTTTTGAGTTATCTAAGAGTAATAGTGAGATCCACTAGGTTGACTGGTGGTTGCTCTCTTATGCCACCATTTGTGTTTTTGTGTTGTACGTTCCTGGGTTGATGGGTAGCCTTATCTATCTGCTTCCTTGTGTACACCAAATAACTTCAGGATTTTCTACTCCTTGTATTCTGAAGTTACTGTTTTTGGTGTTAAAATTTTGTAATTTTCTGGAGTTGTTGTGAATATGATGTTAAATTTGATGTCATAACTTCATTCAGATTGTTGAGAAATGTTTCTCCATGTTGCTATCAATTTTAGCCAAAATTTTCCAAAAGGGGGAGATTGAAAGCTCCAAAGATTTGAGCTCAAAGGTTTGACTAATTTTGTAAAAACTGAATGTTGAACAAGATATCTTATCATGATCATCCAACATCTAGTTTGGAATAACTGGGTGTGTGGAATCTGTGAGCAGGGAGATTTTGGGAAAATTTGGTAATCATATGATGTGTCCAAGAAGAAGAAATCATATATGTTGTTCAAGAAGGTCTGTCATGCAGAGAGGCAAACATGTCAAATGAAGATTTTCCATGAAGAGTCATTCGACATCGCGCATGTGACCAGCTGGATAGTTGGATTTAATTGATATATTTCAGATGCAGAATATTTTGGAATATTGTGTAATCCTATGTGTCGCATAGTTTGAAGATTGAAGAGATTCATGCTTAAATCAAGGAGTTAAATTAGTTTCTAATTATGGAGATAAAATAGGAAACTAATGATTAAACTCCTATGATTTAGGAGATAGTTCAGTTGCCTCGTCTGCAACAGGTCATCAGTGACTTGAAGCCCAAGTACAATACATTAAATATTATAAAAGAAAGACTTAGACTTAAGGGTTAATAACAAAATTGGATATAATAAATTTAGAAAAAATAAGGGTTTAGGGTTTTAGAAGTCGTGTACTTTCTTTAGTTGTAAGTCACCATTTGTATCGATTTGATACAATGTGGTAGACATAGTTTGATGTAGATTAAGAAGCCTTTAGGTAATGAATCTTGTATTGTTCTTGGATGAAGCTTTGAAGAAAATCCAAGTATGGTTATTAGTCAAAAGTCTTGACTGAACAAGTTGTAATTGATATAGATGTCACTGAGGTGATTTAGGAAGTGGGGTGTCAATTTCTTATTTTTAGGATGTTCCTAGGTAGAAGTTGCATTTGGTAGGGATTAGGTGAGAAGTTATAAAAGGGGGAGTTTATCTTTGAACTAATACTGCTGATAGGGGGAGTTAACCCCCAGAGTAGGTGTGAGTCACCAAACTGGGTTATCATATCTGTGCGTTTTTATCTTTATGTTTTATTAATTTTTGATTTTGATTGATTGACATGTCGTATAACAGATGTTGGAACATTTGTTACGATTTTGAACGAATAACATTTGTATAAGTCTGCTGTGTTCTGTCCATGTGTGATTATGCAGGGATCAATGTCTCAACATGTGTTAGAACATTTGTAATTTGTATACCAGAATTTCAAATACCAATTTTATCCACAGTCCCGTGCTAATCATTTTCACAAAATCACCATTCTTCAAAAATTTTACTCAACCGAATCCAAATTTCAAATTGTTGCCACCCAAGATTTCCAATCGATTCAACGTCTCACGCTACTCCTTTGCAAGAACCACCCGTTCATCAAAGCTTTCACTCGATCAAATCCAAATTGCAAAACCACGTCAAAACCCCCAAATCAACAAAATGATCTTGGAGGACAAACCCTAAAGTTTTTCCCGATGACACCCCTAAAAATTCCTAACCCAATCATAGGTAACACCAACCTAAATTGAACGTTATCAATACAAGTCTAGATGGTATCCAAACAAATAATCGTTATGTGTTATTTTTTTGGTGTATGCATAGATGAGAGGTTGAAGATGATGAGTGATTTTTGTATGTTTTTATAGTTTCATTAAGTTGGAAATGATGCATGTATGAAGTATTTATGTGTGTGAAAGTTGGAGGAAATAAGAGAGGCTTAGAAATTTAAAATAAATGCAATTGTTTAGAAAAACTTTAGTATGTGTCGACATATGTAATGACATACGTCGACTTGTTCAAGGTTATCTGTCGACACAAATAAACAAAAGCTTATAGGCTTTAAAAATGAAGTACATGTGTCGACTTGAAATACGTATGTGTCTACATATGGATGAAAATTTTCAGCATGTGTCGACTTGAAGGGTTGTATGTATTCATGTAAAAACTCATTTTTAATGCATGATACCTTTTCGAAACATGTACTAAACACATTATAAGATCCCTATTGCAAAGGCGCATATAAAGACTTATAGATACCATTTAATATACAAAAATAATAAAGTTGTACTGGTTTTGATATCATGAAAAACATCTAATGTGCAAGTGCACTCATAATTCTGAGTCGGGCAGAATTCGCTTCGTCATGCCGGTATTCGTCCCTGGCAATGACAGAGGGACAAATGCTCAAATATCAACGCCTTCTTGCTAATCTCACTTCCCTTTACTCACTCCAGCCGTTGTTTGCTAAAAAACAACAAAATTCTTAAATCTACCCCACAATGATAAAACCCTAAAACACAAAATCCTAAATTAAATGGTAGCCTTGAGTAGTTGCGGTCCAAGAGCAAAGGGGTTTTACTTTACAACATTCATAATACAACATGGTGAAGTAATTTGGCAAAAGAATATGGATTATGAGTTACTTTTTGTTTACCCAAAGGGTGGAGGTTCTCTCTGGTCAAAGTTGTAATGAAGAACTGAAGAAGATGTTGAAGAAACCCAAAGAAAGGAGCTCCAATGTTGAGGTAAACCCCTTTTAATCCTTTTGCATACGTAACCTTTTTTCCACCTATTCTTCCTTTTGATTTTGGTTTAATTCTCTATGTACTCGTGAATTATTGTTATTTGTTGTAGAATTAGGATGGAATAATTGAGATTGAGTGTAGAGTAGATGATAGGAGCAGAGATATAGAATGAAGTTGAGTATGATTTGAGTGATGGTGTTTAGCACATCCTCACCCAAAATTCAGAGATGGAACTTTGAGGAGGGTTAGGATGAGTGCTCTAATGCATTTGATAGGTTTTGTATGAGAGAAATTTCAGCAGAACTTTGTTAGCTAGTTATTACCTCCATGTGAAGGTAAGTTGTATAGGGTTTTATAGGAGAGTGGATGATGTTTGAGAGGGAAAGTTAGTTACAAAATAGTTAGGAATTGAAAGATCGTAGCCCTTAAATCGTGATCCTTGAAAGGGATTTATCAAGGGTTAAGAGTGTTAGATGAAGAGTTAGTTGTAAATTGGTTTTGTTAAATGTGAGATGAGTGATATGATGTACTTCTTTTGAACTGAAATCAGTGATAAATAGGGTGGTTATGTGTGTTTGTTCAAGTTTGTTATGATTCAAAAGTTGGTTAAAGTTTTTGGAGGGAAATAGGATCAATGGGAATTTTGGTCATTTCGTGGGGCCTCGTGGGAGCTAGCAGTTAGGGGCAGTTAGGGACTTGTTAGGAGTTTGTTAGATTGGTAGTTAGTTTTTTTGAGGTTGGTTAATAATTAGTTTCTAACTTGTGGTGTAAGTTAGTTATAAGGGTTTAGAAGAAGTAGAGTGAGCCAAGGTGGTTAACTCAGTTAGTTAGGGATGACTCAGTTTTATGGATGGTTAAGAAATGTTAAAAAGAAGTTGATTTAACAGTTATGTTAGTTTGGAGTTAACTAAAGTGGAAGTATGGTTTGTGAGGTTTAGGATATGTTTTCTTATAATGTAAGTTATGTTTATGTATGGTTTGATGTATATGGGCATTCACGTTGCTAACTGGGTTGGATGAACATATGGATGCATTTTTTGAATGTTGATGCTTGGAGCATTCCTAATATAGATGCATGTTATGGGTACTTTTTTGGATTGTTTTTCTTACGTGTATTTTGATCATGGATTTTGGAATTAGCATGATAGTCTTGGATGGTGAATTTTTGCAAGGACCTGATATGCAATTTGTGGTTCTCATGGATGCTTTTGAATCCTATTGACTGATGTGAATGTCTCAGTGTGCATGACGCATAGTGATTTTGAATTTTTCCATGCCTAGAATGTCTTTTGTATTGGATTTATTTTGAGTTGAACTATTATGGATGATTGCATGAACTTGATGTGAATATATGTTCTATGTTTTCTGCAGTTTGTGCATCCTTATTTGATCTGAAATGATATTAGTTTGCTGATGTCTTGAACTGATGCAAGTTTGGCATGTAGGATGTTGATATGGCATGAAAGATTTTGAACATGGCATTGATTATTGGAAAAATGTTACTTAAACATGAAGGAGTGAAGTGGAATATGAAGGCCAAATGAAACTGAATTGGAGATCATTAGGTATAGGGAATTAACTGGTCCAAAAAGTCAATGGTCGACAATTGATCCATGTTAACCCACATTTTGTGAGTTAATACACTCTTTAATCTTTGCATTAGTTAGTAGTTTAATTGCTTTTTGGTTGTCAATTTACTGCATTTTAGTGTTTTAGTAAGATTTATCTTGGAGCACAATAGGTTTTCCCTTTTATTGTTTTGATGTGGTTTTGCTTCATTAATGGTTAGATCTATCGAGCTACGGCAAGACGGTACTGGATTACTGCAAGTAACACAAGCTGAAGAAAGGAGTTGAACTTAGAGGAAAGGGAAATTATTAATAAAGTCAGCTGATTACAAGGGAAAACATGGAACGTAGAAAGCATTAGAGGGAATCATTATTGTGTTGGGAAGAAAAACCGTTTGAATTCAAGGATAAGTTTTAAGGGTGCTAGAAGACAAAAAAGATAGTATAATTATACGCTGTGTAGTATGCACAGCAAAACCTTCACATGTCGTGGAAGTCTTCCACATTATACCTTGTCCCCCATCAATGTTCCCTTGTACCAGATTCCTTTTTAGCTAAGTAGAAGAAATGAAGTGATGGCGCAAATTTTTATGTTGGGCTTGATGTGATTTCCTTGTATTAAGTCCATGATCCAATCCATCACCAAATCCTAGATAAAGTCTATAAATAGGACCTTGTAGAGAGTGATAAGAAGTTCAACAATTCAAATAGAAAACACAAATTTATTAAGTGTGAGGAAAGTGGAGAGTAGCAAGAGTTTTCTTCTTCTCACCAAATCTTGTACCAGCTGCTGAGCATTAGAGCGAATGGAGTCATCTCTTGAAGATTATCTATCTCAAATAGTCCTCAAGTCTCTCTTCAGTTTATATATCTTTTACATTATTTTCTTAAAGATGTTCCTTCTGAGAACCATGCTTATAGTTTATACTCATTTCATCATGAGCTAAACCTTTTGTAGTTGAGAAATGTGAAGTTAATATTAAGTTTTTTTTATGTTATATGATGTGTGGTTTAGTGACTTGTTTTACTATGTGATAACTTATTTATAAATCTATTTATTTAACTGATCAACTTAGGAATAGATAAAGCTTGTTGTTGTGAGAGATCCAACAACAACTATATTTCATAATAAAAATCGTTGAAATGAGTAGGATAGAGATATTAACTCTCCTTGTTCACTTATATATAAGTTGTTACAACCATTAAGGATTTCATAATACACACAAACTTATGTTAGGGTTATAAGTGACACTTAGATATTTGTTCCATTGTCCTCTTATGCGAGCTTTGATGTTGCAGAAATACACCACAAGATCACTCTGACCTTGATTATCACGACTTAATACATCATAGACACATATTTACTCCTAAAATATTAATGGATCATAGCTCAACTCATTCACTCTTTACACATTTCTACTATCACCTTGCACTGTTTTAAAATTTGTTAGTGAAACACTAAACATAACACACCAAATATTATTTATCTCTCTGCTCATGCTTAAAACTCAAAGGTAGTTAATTGTAAATCAACCTTGACTAATAGAGCGACAAGTTTTTGGCTGCTTTGTCGGGGAGTATTATTTGTTACATTTAATTTTTTGTATCTTTATTATATTTTGTTGTTTTTAAGCATTTAAGCTTTTAGCATTTTCCTGTAATCTAGTGTCGCGACAGGTGCTTAGTTGTTATATGCGCAGGTTGATACACCCATTTTACATAGGTCATCTAGAACCAGAAAGAATGCTCAAACTACTTAGGAGATATCAACTCACATGACACTTACCTGGGAGCCCCATTCTCTTTAATCTAGCAGATCTACCAGAACCATAAGTACCAATTCAAGAAGAAGAAGAAGAAGAAAAGGAGGAGCCTGATCGATAAAATAGCAACTGTACTATTTTGCCTCTATATTATTAATAGGGAATTTCCCCAGATATCGATCTTGAGGACTGTGTATAAGGACCGAGTTTATTGTGTGGTTCAATTAAACAAAAACTTAACTTTTGATTTGGTATGGAATTTATCCTTAACAATTATTAAAATAAGCAAAATGTAAATTATGTCTTTTTCACTAGTATGAGCAACATGCTAGGGTAAGGTGTGTGAATTGCACTTTAATAACCTTAATTCTTGATTTCTTCAACAAGTTCATAACCTTCAATTACCAGTAACTATAGGGTATCCCTAATCCTATGTGATATCTAATGTAGTTTAATCGTACAAAAACCTTAACAATGGCGGTCCAGCCCTAATTGTTAACCATAAGTCAATCCTAATTGGTCCAATCAGGAAAGACTTAAACACATTGAAAGATTAAAATGAAAAGAAACTATTCTATTAAAATCAAGAACTCAGAATCATCAAAATTGCAAAATAGGGACACCCCATAGTATTAGGGGGTTTAGCTACTCATAATATTGTTCAAAAGAATTACAAATACAATAAAGATAGACATTACAAATTGATGATGGACTTTTATTTATATTGCTTCCGCTTATGAAAGTCTTCGTCTCCAATAATTGCATAAGAACTCAATCTTCAATCGTCTGAATTTTTCACCTGCAGAAAAGTCCCTTAATCCTTGTGAAAACTCATCTATATAGTCACCATTCATTCAGATCGGCCGAAAATACCCAAAACCCCCCATAACTTAACATATGGACAAAATAGGAAAAAAAATCAGGAAATCATCGTCAAAGGCTAACACGGCCCGTGTTAGGAAACATGGCAACCCGTGTTGGCCCCCTGACTTTCCAATTTTATTTTTTAAGTCCCAGGAGGGACAACACGGCCCGTGTCAGGCGACACGGCCGCCCGTGTTGCACCCCTGACTTCCATAATTCTTCAACGCATCTAGGCCTTCCCCCTGAAATGGCCACCCATGTCAGGTGACACGGATACCCGTGTCAGGCCTCCTGAAATGTGATTTTTGCATTTTTTTCTCTAAAACTCCGAGTTTTACACTGCTTTATCCTGATTTATTCCTTTGAACCTAAAAACAGTAAAACACACAACCAACGCATAAAAGTGTTAAAATGAAATAAAACACTTGACAATAAAAAGAAAAGATAACTAAAATCAATGGCAAATAACTTAGTAAAAACCACTTATCAGAGCTAGAAGCTATCATGGTTGATATCAACATTATTGGTATTGGCAATGATATGGCGCATAACATCAGAGACTATGCAATATTTGATCCTAATTCCATGATTAGTGGTATCATACTACAAGAAATTATTGCAACTCAGTTTGAATTTAAGCACATGATGTTTCAGATGCTACAAACCACTTTCCAGTACTCGGGATCTCCCAATGAAGATCCTAACTTGCATTTAAGATAATTCCTAGATGTTGCTAGCAATTTTAGGATTCCTAGCATGATTTATGATGCCTTTCGGCTGAGGCTCTTTCCATATTCTATGAGGGATAGATCCAAGAGTCAGTCAAATTTCTTAGAGCCTAATTCTATTTCCACGTGGAATGACCTAGCTGAGAATATCTTAGCTAAGTAGTTTCCTCCTTCCAAGAATTAAAAGATGAGAAATGAAATTACTTCATTTGGGCAAGGAGATGATGAATCTTTATTTTATGCCTATACAAGATTTAAAGAGCTACTTAGACAATGTCCACACCATGGCATCCCCATTTGTATTCAACTTGAAACTTTCTACAATGGATTAATTCCTTTTTCAAGGAGCATGTTAGATGCCTCAAGTGGTGGAGCTCTTTTGTCTAAATCAAATGAAGAAGGTTAAAGATTTATTGAAAGTATTACGACCAACACTTATCAATGGCTTGTCACTAGGGCTACCATTCATTCAACTTAAAGAGACTTGTTGGAGTTCAAGAGGTCACCGAGACAACAACTCTTGTTGCTCAGGTGGCTCAGATCCACCAGATGATGAAGAACATGATGACTGTTGAAGTGAAAAAGCCTTATCCTATGAAGGTGGTTACTGACGTGTCTGCAGTTACCTGTGTGTAATGTGGAGGAGCCCATTTGTTTGAATAATGTTCTACAAATCCCGTTTCTATCAACTATGTTAGTAATAATAACAATAACAGACACAACAATCCTTACAACAACACATACAATCCTGGATGGTGCAACCACCTCAATTGTTTTTGGAGTAATAACCAAAATCAACTTAAGCCTTAAGCACCACAAACTCCAGCTGGTTTTTTTTGCACCTAACTATGTTGGGGAAAACCAAGGCAATAACCAATTGGAAATTTTTTTGAAGTCCTTCATTCACGAGACCAATAACCAGTTTCAAGCACAAGGAGTGAGCATAAAAATATAGAGTCAAGTGGGGAAAATTTCAACTACTTTGAGTTCAAGGAACACCAATGCACTCCCAAGCTCTACTGAAGTTAAAAATGTTGAAACATGTCCGACCATCAAGCTTAGAAGTGGGAAATAATGTGAAGGATTCGTACTAAGAAGCAAAGAGTTAAGTGGAGAACTTCCTATTTTGGACAGTTCTGAAGATGAAGAAAATTCCAATGAGGAAATGTTCTCATTTATACAACATGAGGAGAATGTTGACAAAGATGCTACTGGCATGACTTCCAATTCAGAAAACAGCTAGAAGTCATTCCTGAAGTTGACATAATCTAGAAGTTTGATCAAGAAAGACCTTCACCTCCTTTTCCCTAAAGGATTAGGAAGGCTAAATATGAGCATCAATTTGGAAAGTTCATGGAAATTTTGAAGCAGATTCACATCACCATACCTATGATTGAAGCTATTAAACAAATTCCAAATTACACAAAGTTCATGAAAGATGTACTCACTAAGAGAAAGAGAATTGGAGAGTTTGCAACAACTGTACTCACTCAATAGTGCAATCAACTAGTTCAAGGCAAGATCCCTCCAAAGTTGAAAGATCCTGGAAGTTTCACCATCCCTTGTACAATTGGAGATACTTTTTGTGGAAGAGAATTATGTGATCTTAGGGCGAGCAAAAATCTCATGCCTTTGTCTATCTTCAAGAAAATAGGAATAAGAGCTGCCAGGCCTACAACCATCACTCTACAGTTGGCAGATAGAAGTACTTTCTACCCTCAAGGGAAGATAGAAGATGTATTGGCAAGGGTTGACAAGCTTGTATTACTGGTTGATTTCATCATTATGGATTTTGATGCTAAAGAAGAGACTAACATTCTGTTGGTAAGACCTTTCCTTACTATGGGAAGAACCTTTATTGATGTAGAAAGATGATAACTTACCATGAGAACTAATGAACAATAAGTTGTGTTTAATGTCGTCAATGCTTTGTAGTACCCTGAAGAATATATATTTGAATGTCCCATGATCTCTAGTTAAGAAGGAATGATTCACAAGAATCTACTCAAGTTAAGCAATATGTTGGATTAAGAGTTAGGACAATTAGAAAAGGAATAAGTTCAACATGATGGAATCATTTATGGACCCTTTAGTAAACAATGTATTGAAGAAGAACCTCTTGAGGTAGTAGAGTTATCCATTGTATTACAGAAGCAAAACTAACCTTTAGTAGAGGTCCCCCATGAGTTAGAACTTAAGCAACTACCTGCTCACTTACAATTTGCTTATCTGGAGGTAGGACAAAAGTTGCCTGTGATTGTTGCTACAAATTCAGCTGAAGAGCAAAAGAGTCAGTTGTTTGACATTCTGTAGAAACACAAGAGTGCCATTTCTTGGAAAATCTCTAATATTAAGGGGATTAGTCCCACAATATGCATTCATAGAATCTTATTAGAGGAGAATTCCAAGAACAACATTAAAAGTCAAAGAAGGTTAACCCCATTATGAAACAAGTTGTCAAAAAGGAGATCATAAAGTGGGTAGATGTTGGAATTATGTACTTTATCTCTGATAGTGTGTGGGTAAGTCCAATCCAATGTGTGTCAAAGAAAGGAGTCATGCGAGTGGTCAACAATGAGAAGAATGAATTAATTCCAACAAGAACTGTTACAGGCTAGAGAATATGTATGGTTATAGGAAGCTGAACAAGGCCACAAGGAATGATCACCTCCCTTTACCATTTATTGATCAGATGTTGGATATATTGGATGGAAATGAGCACTATTACTTCTCCGATGGATATTCGGGTTACAACTGTGGCGGTAGAAATGTTTAAGACTAAGCCATTGGATTGACTAGACTTATACAGATCAAAATAAAAATCGCCATCGCGCTTTATTGTTTCCAAAGGAATGGGAAAAGAGCGAGTAACCCAAAGAGAGGGGGAAAGATTCAAGGTAAGGGGGTTGGTTATGCAAAGGGAAGGTATTAGCACCCTAAAATCTACGGTTCTCCATAGGAACCTCTTTGTAAATCTGTATATTTTGGCTATAAAATGTTGTATAAAAAATAAATGGTGGAGGTGAGAAAAGAAGTATTTATTTTAATGATTTTTGAACCCTCCGCGGTTGCGAACCTTTAGTGCCTACGTACCACCTTTCGCGCAATAGGGGATCAGGGTACACGTAGTTCACCTTTTTTTAAAATTTTTAAAACACAAGTGTGTTAGTTAATTTTATGAGATAAGACATCATCGTTATTGTCCGTGTAGAAAACATACTTACTACCCGCAATCATGAGAAAGGAGAATTTGCATCATCTCAAAGTGGAGGATATGGCTTGGATTTTAAAATCAACAATGCCTCACTCAACACCCAAGTGGAAAATATCTCACTTCGCTACATATTGTAGAAGTATAGTTGTTTGCATCACTACAAGGATTGACAAGAGTCCAATCTTTTGAGAAAAGTTTTTAAAGGAAAAATCCAAAGTTGCAAAATGGTTTGAAATGAGATTGATTGACTTTTAGTCTTCTCACAAAAAATGTCAAGGTATTTATTTAAGTTGATTGAAGTTTATTTATGAAAAGGTTTTGAAAATGCATGGACCTAGGTCCAAGTTTATTATGAAAGTGGTTCATGTTTAAAAACAAGAAGAGTTTTCAAAAGGAGAGAGAAGATTTTTGAAATTAAAGAAGATGAGAGGAGAAGAAGAGACTATCCTAAAGCATGAAGTAAAAGCTAGGGAGAATAACCATGTAACCAACAAGAAGCCAATACTTGACATTATGAGTCAAGATAGAATTCCCATTCTTTGGATTGAAACCAAGCAAGCAAATATACTAGACCTCTTGAGGGAACCAAACTTCAAGTGTATTAATTCTTCGCAAAAATTGGGCAGAGTAACAGATGTATATGGGTAAATTCCAGATTACAAACAAAGTATGTAATCACAATAACCTGCACACAAAACAAAAAAACAACCCAATGTCTTGAGGTAAACCTCAAGAACTCCATACAAAATATCAATTAAGGTCACAAGGTCTCCAACATAGGCCAAAGTTTCTAATCCTAAGTCCAAAAATTCCAATACTCCGTAATGCCAAGGATAGTAACAAAATAGTCCAAGTATCATTAAAGTTTTTTTTTATGGTTTATGTTGATTATTAAGTATCTTCAAAAATTAAAGGAAAGCTCAAGTGAGCAAAGATGAAAAATAGCATGAAATTTAATGCTAAAGTAAATAGTACATAAAGTAAAAGCATAAAAATAAAAGCATAAGGTAAAGTCAATTGTTAATAATTAGTGGTTAGTTGGATGACCATCTTGAAACTTGCATTTGGAACTCATTAGAGGATTGGTATAACCAAAGCCTCTCAACAACAAGTTGCATTTGTTTTTTGTCAAGTATATCATCCATTTAAGAATCCTCAATGTAACATATAATGATCAATGTTATTTATGTGATTCGCGTTGACCAAAATTGATGAAGATCCATAAGAAGATTGGTAGAACCAAAGCCTTTACGCAGTGAATCTCAAGGTTATTGGATCAAAGGGTTCAAATTAACATATTGGGCTTGCAATCATAACTATGGGCCATGAATGATCATTTTCTCTAATCGGGACAAAATTTAGCGCTATGTTAAGCAATCGTAAGTGGACTTATATAGAAGTCGCACCTATTTTGAGGCCGGTCAATAGAAATCTATGCACCATTTGTTTTGAGACATGATATAGAGATCATGCTCCAATAACACTTAGTGCAATAAGAAAGGGATAAGATGAAGAGGGGTGGGAAATAATATACAAACCATTTTTGAATTAAAATTTAATCAAATCATTATTAAAATCGTTCATCCATTTTTATGGAGTTAGACTCACCACCATGGATTCAATTATGTTAATAAAGTTCATGATAAAAAATTCAACCCAAGATCAGCCAGAAAATAATACAAAGTAATATTACATTTAATATATGCATTAAAAAGGGTTATAAAATGTTTTAAAATAGATAAAAGAGAGAAAACTATCAACTATGTTCAAATTAATCAAGAAAGATTAAGTAAGACGATAGAAAAATAAGAAATGAACTCAAATCTTTTTATAAAATTTTTTTGTAATTTTTAAAGTCAGAAACTATTTTTAAAATTAAAAGAAATGAGTAAAATAAACTAAAGATGATAAAAAAATAACAAAGTCGGAAATAAAAAATAAATTAGGTCACCAATATTTGTCACAATATCATTGGATCATTCCATATTTTTTTTAGAATTTAAAAATGCATAAAAGTATTTTTAAACATTTAAAACAATTCAAATAAAGTGAAAATTTATAAAAAATATCAAAACACAAAATAAAATTCGAAAAACCTAAAAACCAGAAAGAGAAAAATCAAACATAATTTTCAAATTTTTTTCAAATTTTTTGGACTTAAAATGAATTTTCTATGATTTTTTGAAGTTTAAAACAATTTAAATATAAAAATCAGAAAATAAAATAAAGTCAAAAAAATGTGGACCAATGGATGAGAGTCAAAACGTGTTAGTAAGCTAATCCAATGGATTAGACGCGTTGTGCATATCATGGTCATTAGTGAATAATGAAGATGTGAAAAACACAAGAAGGGGGGGTTGAATTGAAAAACTTAAATCAAAAGGCTTAACAACACAGTATTTTTATCCTGGTTCGTTTGATCTCAAACTACTCCAGTCCACCCATCAAGGTGATTTCTCCTCTCTCCAACGATGTCTTAATCCACTATTCTCAAAGGATTACAACAACTACTTTAACAACTATTAAAGTCTTCTTGAGTAAAACCACAATACGGTTAATCTCAAGGAAATTCTTTTACGAATAATTGAACAAGAGTGTGTTGTTGTTTTCTTACAAAACTGTATATCACAACTGTGACAATTACACAAAATAAGCTTGGAATAAAATGAATTTGCTAAAGCTTTGAATATGCGTGGTTTGGATAGCTTGGCAAATTGTTGAGTGCGTACGTACGTGCTTCTTTTCACAAGCATACTTGTTTAAATAGGCAAGCAAAGATACGTTGTCCATAAATCATGTTTAATGATAATAATGCAGTTTCCTTTTGAAGAAGATCTTGTCTGAAGAAAGTCATTAGCATTTAATTTTGTCTTGAATAAACAATAACGCTTCAGAGTCTTCTTTGCTGTAACTGTTGATAATGCTTCAGAGTGTTGATGACTTGGTAAGGATATCTTTGATCAGAGTTAGAGTATATTTGTTTAGGCGCAGATTCTGGTCATCAAGCTTCAGCGTATAATCTGGTAGCTTCAGCGTGTAGCACATATTGCTGATCTTCTGATGCTGATTCCATTCTGATGCTGATTCCATCAGAACTTCTGCATATACAAAACATAATTTTAAGGAGCATAATTGTTCTTTGTATATATCTTTGAATTTAATTATTTTTCGTATTTTGTTATCATCAAAACTCTAATCAAGGGTTGTAGAATCAAACTATGTTCTAACAATCTCCCCCTTTTTGATGATGACATAAACCAGATTTTTCAATTACAAATAAAGAATAAAAAGTATAGAATTAAGAAGAAAAACTCCCCATGAGTTGATTACTTTCATTAAATTCTTTGAATCCTTGAGCATCAGATTTGACTACGTCTTTCATCAGAGTTTTGTACCTGTTCCAGCTTTTCAGAAGAAAGAAATTAAGTAGATCAGAATGTTTGAGACTTATGTCTCAGTAATCCGTTTTTGAAAATATCTTATTCTTTCTCCCCCTTTTTGTCAGTTATCAAAAAGAACATATAATCAGAGCCAAAAAGGATTTATATTAAAATTAGAAGCAACGATAAGAGGTTCAGAACAGCAGCAATGTAGAGAAAGTGAAAGTGAAAGAGTGTAAAGAGTAAAAAAGTGTTTAAATATATTTTGAAAACATAAACTGCAAGAGAGAGAGAGAAATAAATTATAATGATTATAAGCATTAATGACAGCTGATTTTGGGGGATTCAGAAAGATATTGGAACGGTTACCCATGACATGTGTATCAATGCATCCAATCAGCGCTTTTGAACTTTCAGAAAAATGAACGTGTGTTCAGCCTCAGAAGGTAGCTGATGAATCGATGACAACTATTTGATTACGTGAACAACACACTTCTATCCTTGAAATGAAACACTCAGATCTTCATGGATAGATTCTGATACAATGTGGACTTTTAAAATTCTGAAGGCAGGTTGATCAACAGTTCACAGAAAATAACAAAAGTTCTGATGATTAAGATATGTAAATAAAACAGTTTATTCTGGGCAAAGCTTCATGCTGAGATGTTTCAAAATGAAGTTAAACCTATCTTCAGAAAGAGGTTTTGTAAAGACATCAGCCCATTGATGGTCTGTGTCAATGAATTTTAAATTTAGAATCCCTTTCTGAATATAGTCCCTAATAAAATGATGTTTTATTTCTATATGCTTAGCCCTAGAATACAAAATAGGATTTTTACTAAGACAAATGGAAGAAGTATTGTCACAGAGGATAGGGATGTTACTCTCAAATATATTGAAGTCCTCAAGTTGACTTTTCATCTAGAGCATTTGCGTGCTACATCCAGCTGCTGCTATGTATTCAGCTTCTGCTGTTGATAGAGCTATTGTGGATTGTCTTTTGCGGGACCATGAGATCAGATTTTCTCCCAGAAACTGCCAGCTTCCAGAAGTGCTTTTACGTTCTACTTTGTCTCCAGCAAAATCAGCATCACAATATCCTACTAAGCTGTAATCACTTGATTCTATAAAACAAACCCAGATTAGCAGTACCTTTCAGATACTTGAAAATTCGCTTAACTGCTGTTAAGTGAGATTCTCTAGGATCTGATTGGAATCTAGCACAAATGCAAACGCTGAATAGAATGTCAGGCCTTGAAGCCGTCAGATAGAGAAGAGAACCAATCATACCTCTATAGACCTTCTGTTCTACCTTTTTACTTACCTCTTCTTTTTCCAAAATGCACGTGGGATGCATTGGAATCCTTGAGGGCTTACATTTTGAGAGATCAAATTTCTTCAGAAGTTCTCTGACATATTTGCTCTGATGAATGTAAGTTCCTTCTGGAGTTTGATTAATCTGAATGCCCAGAAAGAATTTTATTTCCCCCATTAGGCTCATCTCAAATTCTGCCTGCATACATTTAGCAAACTCTCTTCCCAGAGAGGGTTTAGTGGATCCAAATATAATGTCATCAACATAAATCTGACATACTAAGATGTCATTCTTAATTGTCTTACAGAACAAGGTTGTGTCCACTTTCCCTATGGTGAATTCCTTTTCTAACAAGAAGTTACTTAGTCTTTCATACCAAGCTCTGGGAGCTTGTTTCAGACCATAGAGTGACTTCTTTAGTTTGAAAACATGTTCTGGATTTTTGGTACTTTCAAAAACAGGGGGTTGGTGCACATATACCTCTTCTTCTATATAGCCTTTTAAGAATGCACTCTTGA
This sequence comes from Vicia faba, assembly GCA_948472305.1. Classification (NCBI taxonomy): domain Eukaryota; kingdom Viridiplantae; phylum Streptophyta; class Magnoliopsida; order Fabales; family Fabaceae; genus Vicia; species Vicia faba. The sequence goes on from OX451737.1 coordinate 659,903,031, forward strand.
CATCCATCTGATACAGAGTGATGCCTTTATTAACAACAAATGAAATTAAAAGTCTGATAGATTCTAACCTGGCGACTGGAGCAAAGGTTTCTGTATAGTCTATCCCCTCTTGCTGACTATAACCTTGTGCTACCAGTCGTGCTTTGTTTCTGATGACTTCACCTTGTTCGTTCAGTTTGTTTCTGAACACCCATTTTGTACCAATGGCGTTGAATCCTTTTGGTTTGGGAACCAGATCCCATACGTCATTTCTTGTGAATTGATTTAGCTCCTCTTGCATTGCCAGAATCTAGTCATTATCTAGAAGTGCTTCATCAATTGTTGTTGGTTCAATCAGAGAAACCAGTCCCATGAGGGATTCTTCAGAGTTTTTGAAGGTAGATCTTGTTCTGATCGGATCTTCCTTCCTTCCTAAGATTGTTTCTTCTGGGTGATCAATGCTGCTTCTGGATGGTCTTTTTTGGAGTTGATCAACAGAAGGTGCTGGGTTGCTTGCAGTGACTCTTTTTGATGTTGAGGGAGTGTCTCTGTTGAGAGCCTCTGATGAGTTGTCTTAAGTACCCGTGAGTTCAACTTCCATACCTGCAAGGAATTCATTCTGCTTTGACTTTTGAGAGTCAAGCTTATCATCAAACCGAACACTGATTGACTCTTCAACAATCTGTGTTTCTGTATTGTATACTCTGTACCCTCTTGAGTGTTCAAAGTATCCTAACATAATACACTTTTGTGCTTTTGAGTCAAACTTGTTCAAATAATTTTTTGTATTCAAAATAAAACATGTACATCCAAATGGGTGAAAATAAGAAATGTTGGGCTTTCTATTCTTCCATAATTCATATGGAGTCTTTTCCATAATAGGTCTTATGGAGATTCTATTCTGAATGTAACATGCTGTGTTTATTGCTTCTACCTAGAAGATCTTAGCAACGTTAGTCTCGTTGATCATGGTTTTGGCCATTTCTTGCAATGTTCTGTTCTTTCGTTCTACAACTCCATTTTGCTGGGGAGTTCTAGGACAAGAGAAATCATGCAGAATGCCTTTTTCATTAAAGAATAATTCAAAATCTTTATTTTCAAATTCTCCACCATGATCACTTCTGACTTTGACGATTCTAAGATCTTTTTCATTCTGAACTTGGTTGCAGAAGGTAAAAAATACAGAGTGTGACTCGTCCTTGTGCCTTAAGAACTTTACCCATGTCCATCTGCTATAGTCATCTACGATTACTAACCCACACTTCTTGCCACTGACTGAAGCAGTTTTTACTGGTCCAAATAAATCAATGTGCATAAGTTTTAATGGCTTAGAGGTGGAAACAACGTTTTTGGATTTGAAAGCAGGTTTTGCAAACTTGCCTTTCTCACATGCTTCACACAGAGCATCTGAATTGAACTTCAAGTTAGGAAGTCCTCTGACCAGATTGAGTTTGTTAATCTGAGATATTCTTCTAATACTAACATGTCCCAATCTTCTGTGCCAGATCCATTGCTCGTTGTTAACAGACAGAAGACATTTTACATTCTGACTTTTCAGTTCAGAAAGTTTGATTTTATAAATGTTGTTTTTCCTCTGTCCATTAAATAGGATAGTCCCATCTTTCCGACTAACAGCTTTGCATGAATTTTGATTGAAGATTATATCATAACCGTTATCACTTAACTGACTTATGGATAACAGGTTATGCATTAATCCATCAACTAATAAAACATTACTTATAGAGGGAAGATTTCCATTACCTACTGTTCCAGAGCCAATAATCTTTCCCCTCTGATTTCCTCCAAAGCCTACGTGGCCTCCATGCTTAAGTTCCAGGCTTTGGAACATATGCCTTCTTCCCGTCATGTGTCGTGAGCAGCCAGAGTCCAGGTACCATGACTGGTGTCTTTGCTTTGCTGCTAAAGATATCTGGCACATGTATTATTTTATCCTTAGGTACCCACATTTTCTTGGGTCCTGATTTGTTAGTTTTACCAAAACTCTGGTTGAATTTTGGTTTGATAGAGTATTCACTACTTGTATATTTTATGTCATGTGTGTGCCCATATATAAAGTGTGAATCAAGTGGAGTACGTTTTATAACTAAATCCATGGCATTTTTTGGTGTAGGAACCTTACCTTGATATCCTATCCCTTTTCTGCCATTTTTGCTAACTCCATAGATCATTGAAGCCATTTTGCTTCTGTCTATGTTTTTAGCCAGAAACTTCTGAAAGTTGTGATCATACTATTTGATGATCTCATCAGCATTGCTGGGAGTTTCAGGGATTGCTTCCTTCTGAGAGTTTTGCAATTGGTTTTCTAATTTTGAAATTTTATCTTTTAATTCAGAGTTCTCCAATCTGAGACTCTCAGTCTTATCAGAGTCAGAAGCAAGATTCCTTTTCAGGTTTCTGAATTTGACTCTGATCTGCTGATATCTTTCCAGAATTTCATTAAGGCTTTTAGCTAGTTCAGCCTTAGTAAAGTTTATAGTAAAGTCAGGGAATACCTCTTCTATATCTGATTCTGAGTCTGAACCAGAAGCTTCACTGTCTTCAGATACGTTTGCCATGAGAGCTATGTTTTCTCTTTCATTATCTGATTCTGAGTAAGCTTTAGATGTGCCAGAATCATCCCATGTAGCCATGAGGCTTTTCTTCTTTTCTTTCATAAACTTCTTCTTGGGCTTCTCCTTCTGAAGTTTTGGGCAGTCACTTTTGTAATGCACTTGCTCGTTACACTCATAGAAGATGATGTCTTTGTTGTTTGGCTTTCTGTATCCTGAAGAACCTTCAGATCTTCTGTGTCCAGAGGAGGATTCTGACCTTTTGTATCTGGAGGAAGATTCATTCTAATTTTCTGATCTTCTGGGATTCCTGAACTTCCTTTGCCTCTGCTTCCACAGTTGGTTCACCCTTCTGGAGAGAAGAGACAGTTCATCTTCTTCTGATGAGGATCCATTAGAGGTTTCTTCCACATCCTGCAAAACTTTGGAGTCAGATTTTCTGTTAGATTTTAAAGCTAATGGCTTACCTTGCTTTTGAGGTTCATCTGCTTCTAGCTCTATCTCGTGACTTCTGAGGGAGCTGACAAGTTCCTCTAGAGAGATTTTGTTGAGATCCTTGGCTAGCTTAAGTGCTGTGACCATTGGCCTCCACTGTTTTGGCAAGCTTCTGATGATCTTCTTAACGTGATCAGCAGTGGAATATCCTTTGTCAAGAACTTTTAGATCAGCAACAAGAATTTGGAATCTTGAAAACATAGCTTCTATTGATTCACTATCTTCCATCTTGAATGCCTCACACTTCTGAATGAGCGCAAGGGCTTCGGTTTCTTTGACTTGAATGTTGCCTTCATGCGTCATTCTCAGAGAATTAAACATATTCTTGGCAGTTTCTCTGTTTGATATTTTCTCATATTCTGAATATGAGATGGCGCTGAGAAGAATTGTTTTGGGCTTGTGATGATTTCTGAACTCACGCTTTTGCTGATCAGACATCATTTTCCTGTCAATCTTCTGACCACGTCCATCCACTGGGTGCATGTATCCATGAGTCACCATGTCCCACATATCAGCATCATGGGCCAGAAAGAAACTCTCAATTCTGTCTTTCCAGTAGTCAAAGTTTTCTCCATCAAATACTGGAGGTTTGCCACTAAATCTGTCCCTTTCTTCATTGTTGTCATTGCTGATGTTTTGACTTGGTCCTGCCATTGTGTTTTTCTGACGCTGGATCTTGTACTGACACGATTAAGTGTTAAAGCTCAGAACTAGGCGCTTTGATGCCAATTAAAGATATGAAAAACACAAGAAGGGGGGTTGAATTGAAAAACTTAAATCAAAAGGCTTAACAACACAGTATTTTTATCCTGGTTCATTTGATCTCAAACTACTCTAGTCCACCCGTCAGGTGATTTCGCCTCTCTCCAACGAGGTCTTAATCCACTATTCTCAAAGGATTACAACAGCTACTTTAACAACTGTTAAAGTCTTCTTGAGTATAACCACAAACCGGTTAATATCAAGGAACTTCTTTTACAAATAATTGAACAAGAGTGTGTTGTTGTTTTCTTACAAAACTGTATATCACAACTGTGATAATTACACAAAATAAGCTTGGAATAAAATGAATTTGCTAAAGCTTTGAATATGCGTGGTTTGGATAGCTTGGAAAATTGTTGAGTGCGTATGTACATGCTTCTTTTCACAACCGGACTTGTTTATATAGGCAAGCAAAGATACGTTGTCCATAAATCAAGTTTAATGATAATAATGCACTTTCCTTTTGAAGAAGATCTTGTCTGAAGAAAGCCGTTAGCATTTAATTTTTTCTTGAATAAACAGTAACGCTTCAAAGTCTTCTTTGCTGTAACTACTGATAAAGCTTCAGAGTGTTGATGACTTGGTAAGGATATATTTGATCAGAGTCAGAGTATATTTGTTTAGGCGCAGATTCTGGTCATCAAACTTCAGCATATAATCTGGTAGCTTCAGCGTGTAGCACATATTGCTGATCTTCTGATGCTGATTCCATTCTGATGCTGATTCCATCAGAACTTCTGCATATACAAAACATAATTTTAAGGAGCATAATTGTTCTTTATATATATCTTTGAATTTAATTATTCTTTGTATTTTGTTATCATCAAAACTCTAATCAAGGGTTGTAGAATCAAACTATGTTCTAATGAATAACATATATGATCATTAGTTAAATTAGATATTTAAAAATTCCAAATGGCACTGTTTCATTGGTTGAAGGATGACACGTTGGTCTTCTTCAACCTCCAGCTAGTCTCAAATCGAGCTTGCTCAAATTGTAAAATTAGAGCACAAGACTGGTACCATTCGTTTCGTTTCATCAAGATGAAAACAACCACACCTTCGCGAAAAAGTTATATAAACTGTAGCTCAAGCAATTTGGAAGGAAAGTTTTAAAAAGGAATTTGAAAATTCATGGCCAAAACGTGTTTCCAGTTAAAAGAAAGTGTTGCGACTAGAACTAGGGAAATGAGAGCTTCACAATGATTTCAAAGTTTGGAAGAATTGATGGAGAAATCTACCTATTTGTTGTACCCTAATTTTTGCCCCTAATATCCCTTCATCATACCATGTTTATTCCATTACAATAAGATCACACTAGGATTCTTGGTTCCCCTCCCTATATTTAGCTTTGCACTTTGAGGAATCACCAAGCACCTTGACTTGTGTTCTTTTATGATCATGAATATTTTTGTATTGATTCCTTCTTTTAATTAATAAAATGCAATGTTGGTTTGTCTTGTTTGTTATCCATGTAGGTAAAGGAAATGAGATTTAACAAGTTGCCCCATGGGTTCATGAGTTTATTTCCATTCCCTAGTCAATAAAGCCTGAGAAGTTCAAGCCTCACCATTGAAGTTGTTTTGGAGGAAATGGCATGGCAAGCTTATTTTGGTTCACCATATTTCAAGATTATCAAATTTGATCGAAAAAGTACAAGGGGTTGATTGAAAAAATACTCATGTTTGGAGAAGACTTGGTTCCATTTGGTCACAAGTGCATGTTCCTCTCAATTCTCAAGATATTGAAGTGGTTGTGGTTGATATGAGTTCTCATTATCATCCTCAACAACTTATATTTATAAAGCATTTGTTTTGGTACAAGAAGTTTGTTCAAAATTGTCAAAGTTCCTCAAAGCATGTTTCTCAATCTATGATCTAGGGTTTTGAACTTTAAAGGAGTATATCTTGCTCATCTTTTGGTATTTTTGAGTTATTCCAAAGACATCATTATCTTCAAATGGTTATTAACAAATCACTTCAAAAGTTCCAAGGAGTTTTCATGTGGAAGAAACTTGATGAAGAAGAAAGATTACAAGTCCTCAAAATAAATCCCTAATTTTCCATGTGTGACTTCAAATGATCATAACTTGGTCAATTTTTATCACCTTGAGCCTATTATTTTTCCAAAATAATCTTGAGGATGTGACTTTTATCCCTTCTTTTATGTGCAAAGTGATAAAATGGATGGAAGTTGCCTCAAGGATACAAAAGATTATAGGTCATTTTATGAAATTTTGCCAACTTCAACAAGTCATAACTTTCTCAATTTTTGGATATTTTGAATGATTCAAGTTTCAAAATTTCATTGAAGAGATCTACTTCATGCCATCTTTTTTGGTCAAGAGCAAATTTCAAGTGGAAGGCTATGTTTGGATGCAAGACATTATAGGTCACTTTTGAAGAAAAATTTGAAATATTTCTAAGTATGGAAAGTCAACATTTTTTCTCCAACTTTGACTCAACACAACTTTCAGCTCAAGCATCCATTTGATTCCATTATTTTTCAACTGCAAAGCTTGTAGCCTCATCTTTCTAAAGCATCAAGAATCATACCCTAATACCACTTGAGCTGAGAATGCAATTGGTCAGAAGTTGGCACTTTGAAACTTAATTTTCACCAAGTCAGAAGTTTGAAATCCTTGATTTGGCTTCTAAACACTTTGTTTCTGCGTGTTTTTTCTACTAAACATGTTTAGTGAACTTCCAAGATTTATTAGCATAACAAAATGCTGTTTTGGATGAATTTTGATCAAATTAGAAGTCACACTTTTCTTGTTTGCAACTTCACACGATTTCCCTCCAAACTTCATCATTTCACATGCTTGGACATTCCATTTGATTCCCCCTGCCAAACTTGTTCCATAACTCAGAATTCAGTAACTTCAAAATCCATATACAAGCCTTTTCAATCCATTTTTTCATCAATTCACCTTCCTTGATCTTCCCTGAAGCTAACCATATAATTACATTCAAGAATCGTGCCCTATATTGCTCCATAGAAGTCCAGTTTCATAGCTCTGCAACTCAACTTTAATAGGTAGATTCCTTCATCAATTCTTCAAAACTTTAATATCATTGTGATGCTCTCATTTACCTGGTTCTAGTCGCAACGCTTGCTTTTTACTGGAAACACGTTTTGACCATGAAATTTCAAATCCCTTTTCAAAACATACCTTCCAAATTGCTTGAGCTACAGTTTATATAAATTTGGCGCGAGGGTGTGGTTGTCTTTGTCTTGAAGAGACGAAGCGAATGGCATAGGTCTGAGCTTCTGATTTTACAGTTTGAGAGACCTGCAATTTACGTTGGCTGGATGTTGAAGATGACCAGTGTGTCATCTTCTAACCAATGATGGCGTGCCACTTGTTTTTTTTTTAATTCTGATTTTATTTTTGATTTTATGCTTTATTCACTAATGACCATGATATGCACAGCGCACCAGATCCTTTGGATCTGATTAGTAACACGTTTTCACTCTCATCCAATGGTCCACATATTTTTTACTTTTATTTTCTTTTCTGATTTTTTTATTTAATTTTTTTAAACTTCAAAAAATCATAGAAAATTCATTTTAAGTCCAAAAAATTTGAAAAAATTATGAAATTTTTTTTTGATTATTCTCTTTCTGATTTTTATTTTTTCACAATTTAGTTTTTTGTTTTGGTATTTATTATAAATTTACAATTTATTATAATTATTTTAAATGTTTAAAAATACTTTTATGCATTTTTAAATTCTGAAATAATTATGGAATTATCCAATGATATTGTCACAAATATTGGTGACCTTATTTTATTTTTGTTTCTGACTTTGCTATTTTTTTTAATCATTTTTGGATTATTTTACCCATTTCTTTTAATTTTAAAAATAGTTTATGACTTTAAAAAATTACCAAAAAATTTATAAAATCATTTGAGCCCAAACTAATTTTTCTTTGGTCTTGCTTTTTATTTCTTGATTAATTTGAACGTAGTTGATATTTTTTCTTTTTAATTCTATTTTTAAAACATTTTAAAACCTTTTTTTATGTATATATTAAATGCAATATCATTTTGTGATTATTTTCTGGTTGATCTTGGGTTAAATTTTTGATCATGAGCTTTATTAACATCATTGGATCCATGGTGTTGAGTCTCACTCCACAAAAATGGATGAATGATTTTAATAATAGTTTGATTAAATTTAATCCAAAAGTGGTTTATATTTTCTCTCCCACCCCTATTAATCTCATCCCCTTCTTATTGCATTGAATTTTGTTAGAGCATGATCTCTATATCATGTCTCAAAACAAATGGTGCATAGATTGCTATTGACCGACCTCAAAATAGGTGCGACTTCTATATAAGTCCACTTATGATTGCTTAACATAGCGCTAAATTTTGTCCCGATTCGAATAAATCATCATTCGTGGCCCAAACTTATGTTTGCAAGCCCAAGTATATTAATTTGATCTCTTTGATCCAATAACCTTGATATTCATTGTGTGGAGGCTTTGGTTCTAGCAATCCGCTAATGGATCTACAACACCTTTGGTCAACACGGATCAATTAAACATCGTTGATCATTAAATGATACTCATAAGGATTCCAAATGGATGATATACTTCACAAAAATCAAATGCAACTTATTATGTGGAGGCTTTGGTTCTACCAATCCTCTAATGAGTTCCAAATTCAAGTTTCAAGATGATCATCCAACTAACCACTAATCACTAATAACTGATTTTATCCTTTATTCTTTTATTATATTCCACTTTTATTTTTATGCACTATTTACTTTTAGCATTTACATATCATGCCATTTTCATCTTTGCTCATTTGAGTATTTACTTTCTTGTCATTTTTATTTTTGCTCACTTGAGTTTTACTTTACTTTTTAAAACACCTAATAATTAACACAAACCCTAAAAATCTTTAATGATACTTGGACTATTTGGTTACTATCCTTGGCATTATGGAGCATTGGACTTTTTGGACTTAGGATTAGAAACCTTGGCCTATGATTTGAGACCTTGTGATCTTATCTTATTATTTTGTCTGGAGCTCTTGAGGTTTGCCTCAAGACGTTGGATTATTTCTTTGTTTTGTGTGCATGTTATTGTGATTACACCCTTTGTTTGTAATATGGTATTCACCCATATACAACCGATACTCTGCCCAATTTTTGTGAAGACTTAATACACTTGAAGTTTGGTTCTCTCAATAGGTCTAGTATCATTGCTTGTTTGGTTTCAATCCAAAGAATGGGAATTCTATCTTGGCTCATAGTTTCAAGTATTTGCTTCTTGTTGGTCAGATAGTTCTTATCCCTAGCTTTTAACTTATGCTTTAGGATAGTACCTTCTTCTCCTCCCATTTTATTTAATTTCAAAAATCTTCTCTCTCCTTTTTAAAAACTATTCTTCTTTTTTTTAAACTTGAACCACTTTTATAATAAACTTGGACTTAGGTCCATGCATTTTAAAAAAAATTCCATAAATAAACTTCAGTAAACTTAATAATACTTTGACATTTTTTTGTGAGAAGACTAAAAGTAAATCAATCTCATTTCAAACCGTTTTGCCACTTTGGCTTTTATCTTTAAATATTTCTCAAAAAGATTAGACTATTGTCAATGCTTGTAGTGATGCAAATAACTATACTTCTATAATATATAGTGAAGAGAGATATTTTCCACTTGGGTGTTGAGTGAGGCATTGTTGATTTTAAAATCCAAGCCATATCCTCCACTTTGAGATGATGCAAATTCTCCTTTCTCATAATTGTGGGTAGTAAGTATGTTTTCCACAAGGACAATGATAATGATGTCTTATCTCATAAAATTAACCAACACACTTGTGTTTTAAAATTTTTAAAAGAGGAACTACGTGTACCCTGATCCCCTATTGCACGGAAGGTTGTACGTAGGCACTAAAGGTTCGCAACCGCGGAGGGTGAAAAAAACCATAAAAAATATATTTCTTTTCTCACCTCCACCATTTATTTTTATACAACATTTTTCATAGCCAAAATATACAGATTTTACAAAGAGGTTGCTGCGGAGTACCGTAGATATTTAGGGTGATAATACCTTCCCTTTGCATAACCAACCCCCTTATCTTGAATCTTTCCTCCTTTTTTGGGTTATTCGCTCTTTTCATATTCCTTTGTAAACATACTTTAAATGATTTGGGAGAAGAATTCATTAAACAATACAAGTACAACATGGACATGGTGCCTGACCGTGATCAACTCAGGGCCATGGTTCAGAAAGACAGGGAACCATTCAAAGAATATGCACAGAGATGGCGTGAGGTAGCTTCCCGAGTGATTCCTCCCATGAAAGAGAAGGAGATGACTAAGATTTTCCTAAAAGCGCTGGGTGCTTTCTAATACGAGAGGATGGTAGCTAGTGCGCCAAGTGACTTTACTGAAATGGTAGGAATGGGTATCCACTTAGAAGATGCTGTAAGAGAGGGTCGTTTAACGATGTGTGAAAGTTCTGGAGGTGTGAAGAAACCATCTTATGGGTTTACCAAGAAGAAGGAAGGGGATGCAAATGATGTTATGCAAGAGAAGAGGGTTAATACTCCTAGAAGGAATTATCAGCATCATCAGCAAGTCGCCCCAGTTACTCCAGTTGTGGGTGCAGCTCTAACTACCGTTGCTTATCAGAGACCGTCCCAGCAGGGGAATCAAGGGTATAAATAGAGAAGGGAGAGTTATGACCCTATTCCTATGAACTATACAAAGTTACTACCGATATTGATTCATGAGAAGTTGGTTCAAATCAGACCACCTCCCGCTGTACCATCACCATTTCCTTGGTATTACAAGGTAGACCAAACATGTGCTTTTCATTAGGGAGCACCAGGGCGTAATGTTGAGAATTGTTATCCTTTGAAAACTGAGGTGCAAAAGTTGGTGAAGTATGGTGTTCTATCTTTCAAGGACGTGGGACCTAATGTGAAAGACAATCGTCTACCCAAGCATGAGGGAGTAAATGCTGTGAATATGGTGGCTGGTTGTCCAGGCGACTTCCAGATTTTTTATATTAATCTGGTTAGAGGAGATTTGGTGAAATGCATGCAGACCTTTGCGAATTTAGCTACTATACACATGACCATGTCGGTTATGCTATTTGCAGTACAAATATACTGGGTTGTGATAAGATAAAGGCTTATTTACAAGAGATGATGGATGAGGGCCTAATCCACATTATCAGGCTTAGGGCAGAATATGAAGAGGAGGTGAATATGGTTTCTGGATGTCCTGGGGAATTCACAATTTTTGATGTAGAGTATATGAATGATGACCTTGTGCAATTTCATGCTATCTTCTGCCATATGGTTGGTCAGGTGAAACACTAATATGGATCTTGCCGAGTTTGCTGTCGAGATTCCCGAGGATGTTCAATTGTGAAGAAGGGTGATCAGTTGTTGTTAGATAATGGAATTATCAAGGTTACAGGTCAAAGGGATGATTACCATGGAGTTGATATGGTTGAGGTTTGTTTGACTGAAGAAGAATCAGATGAAGAGTATGCCTCCGCAAAAGAGTATTTCTCCTCAGATGAGGATTTGTTTTCCAGAAATGACTCAATAATGACTGATTATGTTGAAGCAAGGGTAAACGTCATTGTACCTTGTTTTGGGGCACCCGCCCATCTTGAAGTTTAATATTATAGCAAACCAACTATTACACCACTGGTGATTAGTTTGACGGGTCCTATCCCCTACAAGTCAGATAAGGTCGTGCCTTACAAATACAACGCTACAATCTTAGAGGATATAGTGGAAGTTACCATCCAGCCAATGCCTGACATTGGGAATATTGCTGAAAAGAGCAGGGTGTTGTACCCCAAAATTTTCCCTCCCATATTCCTCAAGATTTGTCAAGAATGATCTTCAAATTGCTCAAGATTGCTCAAGGGTTGTACAGTCAAAGCACCTCCTAAGGCAGTCAATTCAAAATTAGGGTTCTGGTTCTTTCAAGGAATTTGGGGTTCTCAATGGTTCAATCAAGTCTTATAGGCCTATATACATTCCCAAGCACCTACATGCCAAGTTGCAAGACTCACAGTGCCAGTTTGTACAGTCAAAAGCCCCATTTGATCTACAGTCAACTACAAGGGCAAAATGGTCATTTTGCAGTCAAAAGTCAGAATTCTTGGTCAACATCTTATTTTGATTTCACAATAATCATTTGATCAAGTCTTGATCATGATCCCACAAGAATAGCTCAAAAATCATCAAGATGCAAAAGTTACTATTTTTGGACAGTAGAAAAGTCAACTGTACTTTGACAAGGGCATAACTCTTTCATGGTTTATCAGAAAAATTCCATCCAAAGCTCATTTTGAAGAGGATGCAATTTCCTATAATCCATCTTCACACCCCAAGATCAAGAAATGCCCTCACAAAAAGTTACAAATTTTTACATTATAGGTCAATTTCAAAAGTCAACAAAAGTACACTTTGAGTCAAAGGCCATAACTTGAGATTGGTAAATCCAAATGACATGGGACCAAGAGCATTGGTTATAGGACTTCAAGGGCTTTCCAAAATGTCAAAGAACATGGTCATATGATCAAAATTGAGCAAGTTGTGCATTGGAGAAGTTGGGCAATTTTCATGAATTTGCAAAAGTCAACTTTGCTCAAAACACCTTCTTTTTGCTAATGGGCCTCAAATCTCTTTTTGAAACATCACCAATGACCTATGCACGACCCATCAAGTTAAATTGGATTTATTTTCTTAAATTTATTGATTAAATGGATTTTTAATACATATTAATTCATTTAATTAATTTAAATTATAAGAAAATAGAAGATTTGATTTTTAAACCTATTTGTGAACCAAATATGATCCAAATATGCTGACCAATTCGTGCACAATCAAAAAGATAAAAAAATATCCAATTTTGGCAACTTGTTCAATCATGAAAAATCAAGAATATTTGATTTATCAATCAAGGATTCAATCTTCAATGCACATGGGTACGGGTCCAAATTTTGACCTAAACTGATTCCCTTATATGCAAGCAAGCCAACCATAACCTAATTCACGACTGAAAGACTGCAGAACGGCCATATCAATTTCAAGAATTTTCAAGAAAACTCAAAACTTGTTCTTGCAATCTAGGCCAATTCAAGGCGCCTTGTCCATCCAAACACATTGCAGGAGGTACCAGGATTGATTTGCAATCAAATTCAAGCACTAAAGCTCAAGGAATCATGAGCTACCATCTCACGGTTTGCACTTATAATTCAAAACTATATCTCTTAATTCATACGCATTTGACATGTTTTTGTGATTGATTTGCATTGTTAGAGATCATTCAAAGCTAATGGAATGACTGAATTGAACCATAGTGCCCTAAATCGAGAGATGCCATGATTGAATTTCTAGGGTTTTCAAGCTTTCAAATAGGGCTTTCCAATCCAGGAAAAATGGAACCAATGGGATACATGGTTGAATTCGTGAGACCAAGACGATTGGAACACACACCTCGCGAAATATTTCTTTTTACTGTGTGTCTATTCGCTATTTTTCATACAGGGAGGTAGTGGAGTTTAAAAACCCCCGCTATCTGATTCTATTTTATGCAGGACTAAGGTTGAAGATGAGGACGTGTTGTCATCTGATTGGCCAGTTTGAAATCATAGCGCATTTTTTTTGTTTTTTCAGCATATTAAATGGTTTGAATATATTATGTTTAGTGGCTATTCCAATAACAAAAAGATGCAGGTGGCTGAGTGGATGGGACGCTCGCCAATGAGTATTGGGACCTGGGTTCGAATCCCAGGTCCCCCAAAATTCTTATTATTATTTTCTTGCATATATTCCAATAGATTTCCAGGTATGAAGACCACCATACGCCTCAGATATCAACACGCCAAGTGGCTTCAGGCCAAGAACCAGTGGCCAAAGTTGTAGGACCATCATACTCCCTGGTCAACATACGCGTGGACAATCTGAAAAGTCAAACGAGGCTGGAATGTTAATGGGCTTCAGAATTGCTCTTGTCACTACCAAATCAGGCTCAGCACCCCCTGGGTTTATTTCTTCTTCTCTTTTATATTTTTATTTATTCAATTTGTTTTTATTAATTCCTAATTAACTACTAACTAAAATAATTAGCATTTTCTTAATAAAATCAAAAAACAAAAAATATAATATTTTTATTTATTAAATTTACTTTCATTATTTTATTTTGTAAATAAATATTGACATAATTTGTTTAGTCTTAATTAGGCATAATAATAATATTTTTGCAATAAATAAAAATTGGTGTAGAATTAGGTTTTTTAATATATTTAATCATCTTATTTTTATTTCCTTAAACATTCAAAAAACCCAAAAATATTTCTCTTTTTATTTAATTAATTAATTAGTTTAGGTTTAATTTAATTAAATGCAAGAAATAACAAAAAATCTCTTTCTTTCCTAAAAAGGGTCAAAACCCTAAAAACTCTCCGATTTAATTTTTCTCGCGCGTATGATTATTTTTCATTCATATTTTGATCCATATAATGTAATTGTTCCGAGGATGTAATAGTTTTAATTAGGATTATTTATCGCTTTTATTTAAATTTTCGCAATTTACTTTTCAAGGGTTTGTTTTTTGGCGATGTAATACCCGACGCCTTGTAATAGCTTAGTTTTATTTTCCGCAACTACTAAATGCTAGATGTATGCTAACTAGGCTATGCATGACAAGATCTCTCTTAAATTAAAATCAATCGTAGCTCACCGTAACATGTACAAAGATAACATAACTGAAACCTGAAACACTCGCACATGCCACTCTTAGGGTACGCCTCACTTGGTTGCATCGACGTGGTCATTGAGTATAGGATGTTTTAGAGGTCATCCTCCTGTCTAAAGATCAAGTTGCCTCGAAACGGTTGCCTCGATAAAAAAATGATCTAAGACGTTAGGGTTACCGCTAAGGCGTCCTAACATTGCTTTAGTGACCATATGTCCCTTAATCGAATTGACCCGAAAACTCCAACGAAGGTGCTACCTACTCCTCAATAGTGGGATGGCACTGTCTAAAGGACATTTACACAGTTTAATTCCTTTTGAGTAGGTAGAGGTTCTCAGGTACTTGCTCTTTTCAAAATAAAACAAATTTTTCGCACTTACACTTTTCAAACAAAGTTTTCAACAACACTTCATACACTCTTGAGGACAGAAACAAGAGTTAAATCGAAGTTTTCAAACAAAACTTTTTTCAAAACCCACGAACACAAGAAAAGCAAAACTTTTTAAAAACATAGTGAGCAAGTACCTAAGAGCCCGTGGATAACCACGGATAGAAAGGGTGCTAACACCTTCCCTTTCTATAATCTACCTCCCGAACCCGAGAAACATCTCGAAAAGGAATTTTTCTGTGCTTTTGTCCTTTCCTTGTTGGATAAAATAAAAGACGGTGGCGACTCTTGCTTACCGCGAAATTTTGCGAAACGCAAACGCCAACCAGCATTCCAAAACAATCAGTTCTATTTCCACCGATCACAGAACTGGCGACTCTGCTGGGGATTTAAGTGAGGTGTACCTTAGGATTAGATCAGTGTTTTCAATTGTATGCTTTGTATGCTTTAATTTGTGGGCCTGTATCGGAGTTTTATAGATCCTAACCCGGATCTGGGGTACCCTTTTTTAGGTAAGTAGCAATAAACTGCGAGGGATCTGTCCGGCGTAGACCGACACAGATGAAGCAGTAGCTACATTGGTGTGACACCTTGGTCTGTACCGATATCCCTTGTGTTGGAACGAGGAGAATATGGGTCTTCTGAGGAGTCATTAAGCACCAGCTGACCTTACAACCTTAAATTGACCAACTTGGACATAGAACAGCAGCAATATGCTACACTCATTAAGACTAAACTCTCGCGATGGTTCCGGCCGCAAGAAAAGGTTGCCAAACTGGAATTATGACTGATTGAGGGTAGTCAGTGATATTGAGATCCTCTAGAACCCGGTTACTATTTTTAGGACAGGTCTTAACCAACTGAAACTAAAAGAGGGTAGTACATAAACTTCATGCCAGCCTGAAATCTAAGGGCTCTTGTGTGACTTGTGTGCCTTTACCATGTTTGCCTTTTGTGAATACTTGTGGTGTGCCTTTACCATGACATCATAACATTTCATACATCCTGCATAAGGAATAACCCATTTCAAAGACAAGAAGGTTTCATCTTTGCTCTGTTTTGTAGGACATCATGATGCCCATGCATAGGAATACTATCCGGCTCAACTTTGTTCAACCACCTACTTTCCTTAAAGAGTTGATTGACAGGATTCAAAACACTACTTCCTTCATCAGGAGGCATGGTTCTCTTCTCGGTTTAGTCATCTCAAAGTGGGACCAACAAATGATGAGCGTCTTGGTCCAGTTTTATGATCCGCTATACCATTGCTTCACCTTTCAAGACTTCCAGCTGGTCCCTACCCTGGAAGAATTCTCTGAGTTTCTTGGCATCTCTGTTTTGGAGCAGACTCCATTTACTTGTTGGGAAAAGACTCTCAGGCCTGAAGAGATTGCTGCAGCCCTTCACTTGACCAAAGAGGAGGTAATGGCTAATTGGGAGACTAGAAGTGGAGTTAAGGGCTTTTTGGCTAAGTTTCTGGTTGGCAAAGCTAATTGTTTCTAGAATGACTTAGACTTCAAAGCGTACGAAGACATTCTGGCTCTCTTAATCTATGGTATGGTATTGTTTCCAAATCCTGACACCTTTGTTGATGTTAATGCCATTCGGATCTTCATCTCTCGGAACCCTGTACCCACTCTCTTGGGTGATATCCTTCATCATCTATATACTCCTACTGCCCGAAAACGTGGAACTTTGATGTGTTGTGCTCCTTTATTGTCGAGGTGGTTTATTTCGCACCTCCCTAAATTTGTACTGAAGAACAAAGAAGGAAGGGGATAGGCTCATAGGATAATGTCTCTTACTGATAATGACATTATTTGGACTCTCAGAGGCTTAGATGAGGTGGCCGTCATTGATCATTATGGAGAGTATCCTAATGTTCCATTGATCGGAACCCGTGGAGGAATCTCTTATAACCCGTGTTTAGCTCTCCGTTAGTTTGGAAGAGCCAGAAGAGAAGGGCCTCATGAGATGTTGATACCTCATATCGTCTTTGATTTTCAGGTAGATAGCGACGAGCTGCTTCGTAGATTTATCAGGGCTTGGGATAGAGTTCACAAATCTGACCCACTTGAGTTGGGACCAAAGACTTCTCTACCAATGGAGTCATATTTCAGATGGGTCCGCATCCGTGCCCAGAAGTTAGGTATGCCATACGAAGATGTCAGGCCTATTACTCTTGAAGTTGCTGATAAAGACGGGGTTCCTCCAACTATTCTCCATCCTCATACGCCAACTGATGTTGGCACACTGAAGAGGTCTTGGGCGCAACTGTAGGAAGAACGGGATTCTTATCGGGAAAGGTTCAACGAACAAGAACAGAAGATCCAGAAGCTGACTAAGCAATTGGAGAACGAGCGGATCTTGAATGATTATATCCATACTGAGAAGAATAGGCCATGGGAACACTGACGGATCTTTGACGATTTCTTTTATGGTTTTATTTACTTTTCAGTATTTCCATTCTTGTAACGCCTAAGGGGAATTTGTTGAACAGTTTAAATTCCGAAGTTAAATCTTATAAAGTGTGTTTCCTTTTTTGTCTACAAATTTGAATCCCGATTGTCTTTGAAAACATAAATCATACGCATTTCATCGCATGCATTGCATAAACAGGTACCCTTTTACAGGTAACTTATCTTCTTCGCTGTTTATTTCAGCAATCATCATGTCTACTGAACCTTCCACTGAGCAAGCTATCAAGGCCCTCCAGGCCCAGAATGCCCAGTTCCAAGAGTTGGTTATGAGCCTAGCCAAGGGTCAACAGGATTTGAAGACCCTGATTCTGAAAGAGAGGAAGAAGAAGAAGAAGAGGACCGTCCTGTTCAACACTGGATGCAGGTTTGGAAATGGACTACAGAATGAGGTTGATCTGACCACCTCATCTGTAGGGAAAGACAGTCCACAAGAGAGAAGGGTTCCTAGCCCCGTGGTCTCCGACAACGAGATAAATTATGATGAAGAGCAGTATCCTCCTGTTGAGGATAGGTACAAACAGTTGGAGGACCGCTTGAGGGCTATGGAGATACAGAACATGCCTGAGCTGGACTTCGGAGACCTAGGTTTATCCTCTGGGGTGGTGATTCCCCATAAGTTTAAGGCACCTGCCTTTGCCAAATATGACGGAGCCTCCTGCCCAAAGCTGCACCTCCGGTCATATGTAAGGAAGATCCAGCCTTACACAGCTGATAAGAATTTGTGGATCCATTTCTTTCAGGACAGTCTTTCAGGGACTCAGCTGGAGTGGTTCTATCAGCTGGATGGAGCCAGTATCCGTAACTGGGAAGATTTGGCTACCGCGTTCTATAAAAAGTATCAATATAATTCTGAACTCGCTCCTACGCGTACCCAACTCCAGGGTATGTCAATAGGGACGAGTGAAGCATTTAAAGAGTACGCTCAAAAGTGGAGAGACCTTGACGGAAGGGTGCAGCCACCTTTAACTGATCGTGAACTTGTTGATATGTTTTTGGGGACCCTGTCTGGTCCATTATTTAACCATTTGATTGGAAACTCTTCATCCGGGTTTACAGACCTTATCTTGATTGGTGAGAGGATTAAAGCTGGTATCAAGGCTGGGAAGATACAGAAGGGTGCCTCATCGAGCACTGAGAAGAAGTCGTTCAAGAAAGAATCTAGTGCTGTCTATGGTTTAAGGAGACATAATAGATCCGAACAGCGCCAAGCTGTCAACGCGATTTTTATTTCGAAACCTGCTGGTGCTCCTCAGCATCACAACCAACAAAGGGGTGAGAGACCTCGAAGGCAATTTACTCGCCTCAGCATGACCTTGTCTCATATATTTCCGCAGTTACTGACAACCAATCTGGTGACTCTAAAAGAAGCTCCAAATATTTCAAACACAACGTCCCCAAAGTACAATCCTAACGCCCTCTGCGCTTATCACTCTGATAGCCCGGGGCATAATACGGATGATTGTTGGGCTTTGAAGAATAAGGTTCAGGACCTAATCGATGCAAAGGAGATTGAGTTCGAGGCACCCGAGAGGCCCAATGTTGTGACTGCTTCCATGCCCAAACATGGAGTAAATGCTGTAGAGGAAGACTTGTTTGTAGCCTCTGTGGATGATATTGTAACCCCGCTGATGACCATCAAGAGGAACCTGTTGCTAGCCGGTTTATTTCCGGGATGTGGTGAAGGTTGCCATCTGTGTTCTGTTTCACCTACTGGTTGCCCATCTTTGAAGTCAGGCATACAAAACCTGATGGATAACTAGGAGATCCTGTTTGAGAAGATAGCTGCTCCTGCCACCCCTACTGAAGAAGTTTCCATTGTTACCATTTTCAACAATTCTCCCAAGGATCCCTCGAGGAAGCCTGTCAGAATTATGCCTGTTCAGAAGATTGCACCCATAATCATCACTGTTCCGGGGCCTATTCCCTACACCTCTGACAAAGCTGTCCCTTGGCACTATAGGGGAGATGTTTATGTTCTTGGAGTTAAGCAACAGTTTGATACTAATACCGGTGTCAGCAACATTACCGGACCTGCTAAAGTCACCCACAGTGGTAGACTTTTCTCACCTGATATTGCTCCACCAACCGTCCAAAGACCTATTGTCATCACACATACAAGTGTACCTACTTCCCTTCCTGATCAGGTTCCTATTTCTACACCTGTCGCCGAGTCATCTGACGCTCGGGGCAAAGGGATCACCACTGATATGCCTGCCCAGACGGAGGCGCCAAAGTCAACCACTGTTGAAGCTTCCAAACAAGAGATGGAAGAGATCCTGAGGATTATTAAGAAGAGGGATTATAATGTAGTGGAGCAGCTGGGGCAAACCCCATCCAAGATCTCTATGTTATCACTGTTGTTGTGTTCAGAGGTCCATGCCAAGGCTCTGATTACCTTCCTGAAGACGGCCCACGTGCCACAAGAAACATCAGCTGATCAGTTTACCGATTGTGTGGCCAATTTAACTGCTGATAACGGTTTGGGTTTCTCCGACGCTGATCTGACTGCTAAAGGGAAGAACCATAACAATGCCCTGCATGTCTCCATTGAATGCAGGGGCACTACTCTTGCACATGTGTTGGTTGACACTGGTTCCTCATTGAACGTCTTGCCCAAGAAGGCTCTAGACAGGTTGGATTGCGAAGGGTTGGAGCTAAATCCAAGTAATATTGTTGTCCGGGCCTTTGATGGGTCTAAAAGGATGGTGCATGGTGAGGTTGATATTCCAATTAGAGTTGGTTCTCAGGTCTTTGATTCCACATTCTACGTGATGGACATTCGACCGTCCTATTCTTGTTTGCTGGGTCGTCCATGGATCCATAAAGCAGGAGCTGTGACCTCCACACTCCATCAGAAGCTGAAGTACCTGTTCAGAGGGAAGATTGTGACAGTACAGGGGGAGGAAGAGTACGTGGTCAGCCACCTCAACTCATTCCGGTACATAGAGATGGATGGGGAGTTCATTGAGACCCCATTCCAACACTTTGAAGAGGTTCCTCAGACACTGGCATCAGCTGAGACTGTGGTTGGAGATTCTCCTTTGAAGATGGCTTCCTTAAAGGATGCCCGGGCTGTTATTGAGAAGGGTGAGTATGCAAACTGGGGCCGACTTCCTGATTTCAATCAGAAGACTAACAAGTTTGGTTTGGGTTTCACTGCAGAAGCTCAAAGGGTTGTTCGTAGTGCAAGGAGTGGAAGACCTCCTGTGTTCATCAGCAACTCGGGAGTAAATGCCATCGAAGATGACGTGGAGGAATCTGAATTCAACAGCTGGATCTACCCTACGACCAACGGTGGACAAAACAACTGGACGACAAAGGACTTCGTCCCTATTACTTTTGTTACCTAGTAATGAACTCCTTGTTTTGTATTTTTAACAGACAATATTGTGAAACTTTATGGCCCGATGTCTTACCCGGGGCACCGTGGCTTCATTTGTGAGGCCTTTTGTGTGCCATTTTCATATATCATTAATAAAAGCATTGGACGTTTCATGCATTTCAAATTTTGCGCTCCTTGTCTTTCTTTATTATATATTGCAAAACAGCTATTTACACACACCCACATATACAGGTCCCAATCCACTCTGGATCTCACTGGTAACGACTCTGCTACTGCCAATTATGACTTCGAAAATCTGATCAGCTTAGCCGAAGACGAAGGTGAAGATGATAGCGAAGTGCCTGGTGAGCTTGCAAGACTGCTACTTCAGGAAGAGAGGGCCATTCAGCCACATGAAGAGCCGGTGGAAACAGTGAATCTGGGTACTGAGACAGACAAAAAGGAAGTCAAGATCGGCGCAAATCTGGAGTTTAGTGTGAAACAACGGTTGATTCAGATGCTGCATGACTACGTGGAAATCTTTGCCTGGTCCTACAAAGATATGCCTGGGTTGGATACCGACATTGTGGTTCATCGCCTGCCTACCAAGGAAGAATGCCCTTCGGTAAAACAGAAGGTCCGCCGTTTGTGCCCAGAGATGTCCGAGAAAATCAAGGCCGAGGTTATGAAACAATTTGACCCCGGTTTTCTAGCAGTAACTTCTTACCCTCAGTGGGTAGCCAATGTGGTTCAGGTACCGAAGAAAGATGGTAAGGTCCGAATGTGTGTTGACTACAGGGATTTGAACAGGGCGAGCCCTAAGTATGACTTCCCTCTGCCACACATCGACGTTCTGGTTGACAACACTGCTCAGCATAAGGTATTCTCCTTCATGGACGGTTTCTCCGGTTATAATCAGATAAAGATGGCTCCTGAAGACATGGAGAAGACCACCTTTGTTACTCAGTGGGGCACCTTTTGTTACAAGGTCATGCCTTTTGGGTTGAAAAATGTTGGGGCAACGTATCAGCGTGCCATGGTTGCTCTGTTTCATGACATGATCCATCATGAGATTGAAGTATATGTCGACGATATGATTGCAAGGTTCCAAAATGAGGAGGAACACCTTGACCATCTATAAAAGCTGTTTGACCGTTTGAAGTTGTACAAATTGAGGTTGAACCCGAACAAGTGCACCTTCGGGGTGAGATCTGGAAAACTACTAGGTTTCGTCGTGAGCGACAAAGGTATTCAAGTGGACCCTGCCAAAGTGAAAGCCATACAAGAGATGCCAGCTCCCAAGACAGAGAAATAAGTCAGAGGCTTTCTAGGACGACTGAACTACATTGCCCGATTCATCTCGCACCTAACTGCTACTTGTGAAACAATCTTCAAGCTACTGAAGAAAGATCAAGTAGTATGTTAGAACGATGAATGTCAGGCCGCTTTCGAAAGAATCAAGGAGTATCTCCAGGAGCCACCTATTCTTATGCCACCAGTTGAAGGGAGACCTCTAATCTTATACTTGACAGTACTTGACAACTCAATGGGGTGTGTGCTGGGTCAGCATGACGAGTCTGGCCGAAAAGAGCACGCTATTTATTACCTTAGCAAAAAGTTTACCGACTGTGAGACCCGATACTCACTGCTCGAGAAAACTTGCTGCGCTTTGGCATGGGCTGCTCGCCGGCTAAGACAGTATATGTTGACTCACACTACTCTGTTGATTTCAAAGATGGATCCAATCAAGTATATCTTCGAAAAGCCTGCCTTGTCCGGAAGAATAGCAAGATGGAAGATGATCTTGACTGAATATGACATCCAGTACACGACTCAAAAAGCAATCAAGGGAAGCGTGTTGGCAGACCAGTTGGCACATCAGGTAGTGGATGATTACCAGTCTATGAACTTTGAATTTCCAGACGAGAATATCATGGTAATAACTGATTGCGAGATACTTGGACCGGATGAAGGACCTGAGGAAGGATCCCGATGGCCTATTCACTTTGATGGAGCTTCAAACGCTTTGGGTAATGGCATTGGTGCTGTGATCATATCTCCTAAAGGCTCTCATACTCCGCTCACCGCCCGACTATGTTTCAACTGCACCAACAACATGGAGGAGTATGAAGCATGCATCATGGGTCTTCAAGCTGCAATTGACCTAAGGATCAAGTTTCTGAGCGTCTTCGGAGATTCCGCTCTCGTGATCAGTCAGATCAAAGGCGAGTGGGATAGGAAACACCCAAATCTTATTCCTTACAAAGAGTATGTGTTGAAGTTGCTTCCCCACTTCGAGGAAATAACCTTTGAACACTTCCCAAGAGAGGAAAATCAGTTGGCGGACGCATTAGCTACGATGTCTTCTATGTTCAATGTCAAGTGGGACAACGAGGCTCCCCGGATCATTATTTTGAAAGTGGATGAACCTGCATATTGTTGTGATCTTGAGACCGAAGAGGTAACAGAAAAACCTTGGTATCATGAAGTAAAGAGGTACCTTGAAGCTCAAGAATACCCCGAGGGTTCATCCTTTAATGAAAAAAAGTTTCTGAGAAGATTCGCGGCAAATTTTTTCATCAGCAATGGCATTCTTTACAAACGAAACCATGATTCAACCTTACTACGTTGTGTAGATAAGATTGAAGCAGAAAGGATCATGGCAGAGCTGCATGAAGGTACCTTCGGAACTCACTCCAGTGGACATACCAAGACAAAGAAAATCCTTCGGGCGGGATATTACTGGTCAACAATGGAAGCCGACTGTTATCAGCATTCTTGGACACGTCACAAATGCCAGATCTATGCTGATAAGGTGCACATTCCTCCAGTTCCTTTGAACGTCTTGACAACCCCTTGGCCTTTTGCAATGTGGGGAATTGATATGATCGACGAGACCAGACCTACGGCATCCAACGGGCATCGCTTCATCCTGGTAGCAATTGATTACTTTACGAAGTGGGTTTAAGCAGCTTCCTTTGCCACCGTAACCAAGAACGTCGTGGCACGGTTCATTCGGCATAACCTGATCTGTCGATACGGTGTACCAGAGAGGATCATTACGGATAATGGTACCAATCTTAACAACAAGATGATCACTGAGCTCTGCGAGCAATTCAAGATACAGCACCACAACTCTTCTCCCTACCGGCCGAAGATGAATGGGGTTGTAGAAGCAGCTAATAAGAACATTAAGAAGATTGTGCAGAAAATGACAGTGACCTACAAAGACTGGAACGAGATGTTACCATTTGCTCTTCATGGGTACCGTACCTCAGCACGGACATCAACAGGGGCAACACCCTTTTCCTTGGTTTATGGCATGGAGGCAGTCTTGCCCATTGAAGTTCAGATACCCTCTCTTCGGATCATGAAGGATGCAGGCTTGAGCGAAGACGACTGGATCCAGACCCGACTTGATCAACTGAACCTAATCGACGAAAAGAGACTCACTGCTATTTGTCATGGTCAGACGTACCAAAAATGGATGATCAAGGCATTTAACAAGAAAGTCAGACGACAAGAGTATCAAGTCGGGGACCTGGTAATTAAGCGCACCATTCTACCTCAAGGTGATGCCAGGGGCAAGTGGACCCCTACGTACGAAGGTCCATTTGTGGTTAAGAACATCTTCTTAGGAGGAGAGATGATTCTAACCACCATGGATGGTGACAACCTTCCTCACCCCGTCAATGCAGACATAGTAAAAAGATACTACGCATAATTAAAGACCCACTAGGTTAACTGGCCTAGGCAAAAATAAGGGCTTCCCGGCGAACCAAAAGGGTTCGGGCAAAAATAAGGGATGAAAAGAAAAAAATTTGTACACCCGGCAAGTTGAAAACCTGAAAAGGCGGCTTGGGCAAAAATGGGTATCCCGGTGGACTGAAAACCCGAAAGGGCGGTCCAGGCAAAATTTAGGGATAAGCGTAATACTATGTCTCATTGGATCACCCTGCATCCAGACTTTGGTATCAACTATCAGGCTCAGACGGCACCAATCAATCAGATCCATCTTCAGCTAAGCAGCAAAGTGATGAGATGCTTGAAGATATAAGGGCAATAGCAGAGTTGGAACCCAGTGGGATTATTCACATAGCTGTTTTGTTTTCTTTTTACAAATTGTATAAATTCTATTTGTTCGGCGACGTTCTCTTACTAGGACGTCAGCCTCTTGTACAAAATGCCTATTTACAGGCAAACTTCAAAATCAATACAAGTTCATTTTTTAGACAAATTGCAAATTGTTTTTCCTTTATCTGTTTTGTTTTGCAAAGAACGTCCAATGTTCATTTTTGATATATGCATTTGACATTAATTGTTGCTCATAAATATTTACATGCGAAACAAAGGACTAATTACGGGTGACATCGGAAGTAGGGGCAATAAGAATTGTCTAAGCGATCTAGTTGCTCTGTCCACCAAGGTACCAAGGTAGGTTCGGCTGAAGAATATGACCAAGATACCTTCACTCCCCGAGTAAGACAGTAAGGGAAGCTCTCCCTACTGAGACCTGCAATCAGGGACGAATCAGCAATACTCTCCCCCAAGCAGAGTTGGCCTATCATCAGCCCTAAAAAGGCTTGGTATTCCCAGAAGGTCTTAATATTCCCCAGCGGAGTATAAGGATATTCCCCAGTAAGCATAGAGAGTATCCCCGACAGTCTTAATATTCCTCAACGAAATATAAGAATGTTCCCCGGCGGAATACAAGATACCCCCAGTGGAGCCATTTCCCAGCGCAGTCTAAAAAAGCTTCCCCGCCATAGTTGAATCATCTTCCCCAGTAGATTCTGGAAGCTTGTCCTCTGCAGAGTACAAATATATCTCCCCAACCATATTCAGAGGTTACCCTCACAAGAGTCTAACTGGGTTATCCTCAGCAAGTTGCAACTGAAAGATCATCCCCAACGAAGTTCTTTCTATCCCCTGCGGAATTCGTCATCAAAATCCCCAACAAAGCTTATCGACGGAATCCCCAGCGGAGTTATCATTAAAATCTCAGCACAACATCTCTTCCCACAGAGTAATTCCCCTCAGAGTAATCTCTTCATCAAGTTTATTCCCCAACGGAGTTCTTTTCTCCTGCAGGTTTATTCTCACAATCATCTTCGTTCATCATCCCCAGCGGAAATGAAGAACTCAACACTATTCTCTAGCAGCTCCGGAATTTATTTTCCCCAGCTAAAAACATCACATCTTCATACATCATGACATGCATACGCATCATACAACACAAATCTCATTTATTTTGAGAACATCATGACATCATGCATTTCATACATCATGACATTGCATACAACTAACGTTTTACCTTTTTCAGGAAAAGGTCAATCAAAAGATGGCTACCATCGACCTTCTTAAGTCCCAGATTAATACATGTAACAAGCCACGAAAACATCTGTGGATGACTGATTGTAGGTTAATACCTGTAACAAGCTAGGAAAACCATCTACACAAAGAGATTGAAGACTAACACCTGTAACAAGCCAGGAAGATCTTCAGTTCTCAGGTTAGAGATTAATACCTGAAACCAGCCAGGACAACTATCTCCTCGACCAACCTTTCTCAAGTTCCAGATGAATACCTGTAACAAGCCAGGAAAACATCTGTGGACGACTGATTGTTGGTTAATACCTGAAACCATCTAGGAAAACCACCTACACGAAGAGATTGAAAGTTAATACCTGTAACAAGCCAGGAAAAGTATTTTTCTTTCTCAGGTCAGAGGTTAATACCTGTAACCAGCCAGGACAACTATCTCATCAGCCAATCTTTCCAAGTCCCAGATTAATACCTGTAACAAGCCAGGAAAATTCTGTGGACGATTGATCAATACCTATAATAAGCCAGGAAAATTATCTACATGAAGAGATTGAAGATTAATACCTGTAACAAGCCAGGAAGACTTTCTTTCTCAGGTCAGAAATTAATACCTGAAACCAGACAGGACAATTATCTACTTGACCATCATGAAGCAACCCTACACAGGTTCCTTCTTTCAACTTACAAAATTACAATTCAGCAAACAATCTCCAGATGGAATCTATAAGCCCATCCTTCTACCAACAATCTCCAAATGGAATCTGTAAGCCCATTCCCGACATCACATTGCTGATACTACACAATGCGAGTGCAAATTTCTGGGCACTTCAGTGTTCAATCATCTTCCACCTTCGGATCACGAAAGGCACACAAGCCAATCTACATCCTCAGGTTTAAGAAAATTGAACAGGGGCAACTGTTGTACCCCAAAATTTTCCCTCCCATATTCCTCAAGATTTGTCAAGAATGATCTTCAAATTGCTCAAGATTGCTCAAGGGTTGTACAGTCAAAGCACCTCCTAAGGCAGTCAATTCAAAATTAGGGTTTTGGTTCTTTCAAGGAATTTGGGGTTCTCAATGGTTCAATCAAGTCTTATAGGCCTATATACATTCCCAAGCACCTACATGCCAAGTTGCAAGACTCACAGTGCAAGTTTGTACAGTCAAAAGCCCCATTTGATCTATAGTCAACTGCAAGGGAAAAATGGTAATTTTGCAGTCAAAAGTCAGAATTCTTGGTCAACATCTTATTTTGAGTTCACAATCATCATTTTATCAAGTCTTGATCATGATCCCACAAGAATAGCTCAAAAATCATCAAGATGCAAAAGTTACTATTTTTGGACAGCAGAAAAGTCAATTGTACTTTGACAAGGGCATAACTCTTGCATGGTTTATCATAAACATTCCATCCAAAGCTCATTTTGAAGAGGATGCAATTTCCTATAATCCATCTTCACACCCCAAGATCAAGAAATGCCCTCACAAAAAGTTACAAATTTTTACATTATAGGTCAATTTCAAAAGTCAACAAAAGTACACTTTGAGTCAAAGGCCATAACTTGCGATTGGTAAATCCAAATGACATGGGACCAAAAGCATTGGTTAGAGGACTTCAAGGGCTTTCCAAAATGTCCAAGAACATGGTCATATGATCAAAATTGAGCAAGTTGTGCATTGGAGAAGTTGGGCAATTTTCATGAATTTGCAAAAGTCAACTTTGCTCAAAACACCTTCTTTTTTCTAATGGGCCTCAAATCTCTTTTTGAAACTTCACCCATGACCTATGCACGACCCATCAAG
This sequence comes from Vicia faba, assembly GCA_948472305.1. Lineage (NCBI taxonomy): Eukaryota > Viridiplantae > Streptophyta > Magnoliopsida > Fabales > Fabaceae > Vicia > Vicia faba. The sequence continues at coordinate 659,930,905 of OX451737.1, forward strand.
TTAAATTGGATTTATGCTCTTAAATTTATTGATTAAATGGATTTTTAATACATATTAACTCATTTAATTAATTTAAATTATAAGAAAATAGAAGATTTGATTTTTAAACCTATTTGTGAACCAAATATGATCCAAATATGCTGACCAATTCGTGCACAATCAAAAAGATACAAAAATATCCAATTTTGGCAACTTGTTCAATCATGAAAAATCAAGAATATTTGATTTATCAATCAAGGATTCAATCTTCAATGCACATGGGTATGGGTCCAAATTTTAACCTAAACTGATTCCCTTATAGGCAAGCAAGCCAACCATAACCTATTTCACGACTGAAAGACTGCAAAACGGCCATATCAATTTCAAGAATTTTCAAGAAAACTCAAAACTTGTTCTTGCAATCTAGGCCAATAAAAGGCGCCTTGTCCATCCAAACACATTGCAGGAGGTACCAGGATTGATTTGAAATCAAATTCAAGCACTAAAGCTCAAGGAATCATGAGCTACCATCTCATGGTTTGCACTTATAATTCAAAACTGTATCTCTTAATTCATACGCATTTGACATGTTTTTGTGATTGATTTTCATTGTTAGAGATCATACAAAGCTAATGGAATGACTGAATTGAACCATATTGTCCTAAATCGAGAGATGCCATGATTGAATTTCTATGGTTTTCAAGCTTTCAAATAAGGCTTTCCAATCCAGGAAAAATTGGAACCAATGGGATACATGGTTGAATTCTTGAGACCAAGACGATTAGAACACACACCTCGCGAAATATTTCTTTTTACTGTATGTCTATTTGCTATTTTTCATACAGGGAGGTAGTGGAGGTTAAAAACGCCCGCTATTTGATTCTATTTTATGCAGGACCAAGGTTGAAGATGAGGACGTGTTGTCATCTGATTGGCCAGTTTGAAATCATAGCGCATTTTTTTGTTTTTTCAGCATATTAAATGGTTTGAATATATTATGTTTAGTGGCTATTCCAATAACAAAAAGATGCAGGTGGCTGAGTGGATGGGACGCTGGCCAATGAGTATTGGGACCTGGGTTCGAATCCCAGGTCCCCCAAAATTCTTATTATTATTTTCTTGCATATATTCCAATAGATTTCCAGGTATGAAGATCACCATACGCCTCAGAGATCAACACGCCAAGTGGCTTCAGGCCAAGATCCAGTGGCCAAAGTTGAAGGACCATCATACTCCCTGGTCAACATACGCGTGGACAATCTGAAAAGTCAAACGAGGCTGGAATGTTAATGGGCTTTAGAATTGCTCTTGTCACTCCCAAATCAGGCCCAGCACCCCCCTGGGTTTATTTCTTCTTCTCTTTTATATTTTTATTTATTCAATTTGTTTTTATTAATTCCTAATTAACTACTAACTAAAATAATTAGCATTTTCTTAATAAAATCAGAAAACAAAAAATATAATATTTTTATTTATTAAATTTACTTTAATTATTTTATTTTGTAAATAAATATTGACATAATTTGTTTAGTCTTAATTAGGCATAATAATAATATTTTTGCAATAAATAAAAATTGGTGTAGAATTAGGTTTTTTAATATATTTAATCATCTTATTTTTATTTCCTTAAACATTCAAAAAACCCAAAAATATTTCTCTTTTTATTTAATTAATTAATTAGTTTAGGTTTAATTTAATTAAATGCAAGAAATAACAAAAAATCTCTTTCTTTCCTAAAAAGGGTCAAAACCCTAAAAACTCTCTGATTTAATTTTTCTCGCGCGTATGATTATTTTTTATTCATATAATTGATCCATATAATGTAATTGTTCCGAGGATGTAATAGTTTTAATTAGGATTATTTATCGCTTTTATTTAAATTTTCGCAATTTACTTTTCAAGGGTTTGTTTTTTGGCGATGTAAATACCCGACGCCTTGTAATAGCTTAGTTTTATTTTCCGCAACTACTAAATGCTAGATGTATGCTAACTAGGCTATGCATGACAAGATCTCTCTTAAATTAAAATCAACCGTAGCTCACCGTAACATGTACAAAGATAACATAACTGAAACCTGACACACTCGCACATGCCACTCTTAGGGTACGCCTCACTTGGTTGCCTCAACGTGGTCATTGAGTATAGGATGTTTTAGAGGTCGTCTTCCTGTATAAAGATCAAAGTTGCCTCGAAACGGTTTCCTCGATAAAAAAATGATCTAAGACGTTAGGGTTACCGCTAAGGCGTCCTAACATTGTTTTAGTGACCACATGTCCCTTAATCAAATTGACCCGAAAACTCCAACGACGGTGCTACCTACTCCTCAATAGTGGGATGGCACTGTCTAAAGGACATTTACACAGTTTAATTCCTTTTGAGTAGGTAGAGGTTCTCAGGTACTTGCTCTTTTCAAAACAAAACAAATTTTTCGCACTTACACTTTTCAAACAAAGTTTTCAACAACACTTCGTACACTCTTGAGGACAGAAACAAGAGTTAAATCGAAGTTTTCAAACAAAACTTTTTTCAAAACCCACGAACACAAGAAAAGCAAAACTTTTTGAAAACATAGTGAGCAAGTACCTAAGAGCCCGTGGATAACCACGGATAGAAAGGGTGCTAACACCTTCCCTTTCTATAATCTACCTCCCGAACCCGAGAAACATCTCGAAAAGGAATATTTCTGTGCTTTTGTCCTTTCCTTGTTGGATAAAATAAGAGACGGTGGCGACTCTTGCTTACCGCGACATTTTGCGAAACGCAAACGCGAACCAGCATTCCAAAACAGTCAGTTCTATTTCCACCGATCACACAGGGTGACCTGCAATGGTCGTGTGTTTGCACCAGTTATTCGAAGAGATGTTAGTGCTGGAAAGAAAATTGGTGAGAATGTTGAACCCAAGAAGGCTACGGGTGAGACTAGTGGGGCTATGTTAGAGAAAGAAGTGAATGATATTTTGAAGATAATCAAGATGAGTGAATACAGAATTGTAGATCAGCTACTACAGACTCCTTCAAAAATATATATCTTGGCGTTATTGATGAAATCCTCTGCTTACAGAGAATCCTTGATGAGGGTACTGGACCAAGCTTTTATGGAGAGTGATATGCCAATAGACCAATTCAGAAGTGTAATAGGGAAGATTATGTCATGTAATAACTTGAGTTTCTACGATGATGAATTACCAGATGAAGGAAGGAATCACAACCTGGCCCTTCACATCTCCATGAACTGCAAGAATGATTCCCTATCCAATGTGCTGATTGATAATGGATCCGCGTTGAATGTTATACCAAGGAGTACGCTTATGAAGTTGAAATATCAAGGAACGCCTATGCGCCCGAGTGGCATCATTGTTAAAGCGTTTGATGGATCAAGAAAATCTGTTATTGGTGAAGTAGACTTGCTTATTAATATAGGACCACATTTGTTTCAGGTAACTTTCCAGGTCATGGATATCGTACCCGCTTATAGCTGTTTTCTAGGAAGGCCGTGGATACATGAGGCAGGGGCTGTCACTTCAGCTTTACACCAGAAACTGAAGTGTGTACGTGAAGGGAAAGTAGTGATCATAAATGGGGAACAAGCATTATTGATATCTCATTTGTCTTCTTTCATCATTGTGGAGGCGGATAAAGTTGCTGTTGGAACCCAGTTCCAAGCCTTATCCATTGACAATATAAGAGGAAATTAGAATTCCATGGTTTCACTTAAGGATGCACAGTAGGTTGTGCCTGAGTGTCATAGTGAAGTATGGGGAACCACTTTTATAATAAACTTGGACTTAGGTCCATACATTTTCAAAAGAATTTCATAAATAAACTTCAATAAACTTAATAATACTTTGACATTTTTTTGTGAGAAGACTAAACGTCAATCAACCTCATTTCAAACCATTTTGCCACTTTGGCTTTTATCTTTAAATTTTTCTCAAAAAGATTGGACTCCTGTCAATCCTTGTAGTGATGAAAACAACTATACTTCTACAATATGTAGTGAAGAGAGATGTTTTCCACTTGGGTGTTGAGTGAGGAATTGTTGATTTTAAAATCCAAGCCATATCCTCCACTTTGAGATGATGCAAATTCTCCTTTCTCATAATTGTGGGTAGTAAGTATGTTTTCCACACGGACTATGATTATGATGTCTTATCTCATAAAATTAACCAACACACTTGTGTTTTAAAATTTTTAATAGAGGAACTACGTGTACCCTAATCCCCTATTGAACAGAAGGTGGTATGTAGGAACTAAAGGTTCGTAACCGCAGCGGGTGCAAAAAACCATAAAAAATATATTTCTTTTCTCACCTCCACCATCTATTTTTATACAACATTTTTCATAGCAAAAATATACAGATTTTACAAAGAGGTTCCTGCGGAGTACCATAGATGTTTAGGGTGCTAATACCTTCCCTTTGCATAACCAACCCCCTTACCTTGAAACTTTTCCCATTTTTTTGGTTATTCGCTCTTTTCCCATTCCTTTGGAAACAATAAAGCGCGGTGGCGATTTTTACTTTGATTTGTATAAGTCAAGTCAATCCAATGGCTTAGTCTTAAACATTTCTACCGCTACACTATTGAAGTTCAGTTGCAGAGCTTTGTAAATGGACTTGTTCAGATTAATTCATAAGGTTTCAAGGCTCAATTCTTCTTCTGTTAGCTTCAGGGAAGATCAAGGAAGGTGAATTGATAGAAAAAATGGATTGAAAAAGGCTCGAACAATGATTTCGAAGTTGCAGAAAAGTGAGTTATGGGGTGAGTTTGGCAGGGTGATTTTGGATGTTCAAGCTTGAGAAAACGAATGGGATAGCTCATGTATTTATAGGAGAAGCAAATGGGACCAAAAGGAAGGGTGAATGATTCAATTTGGAGGGAATTCATGTGGGTCTACATCATAAAGAAAGTGTGACTTCTCTTTTGTCAAAACTCATCCAAAACGCACGTTTTAATGCACTAATCCACTTGAGAAAGTTGTCTAATCATGTTTAGACCCAAAATGCATGCTAATTTGAGGGTTAGAAGTTGTAACATGAAATTCAAATTTTGACTTGCGATGAAACTTCAATTCCAAGTTACCACTTTTGAAAGAATGGCATTCTGAGCTCAAGGGGTCTTAAGGCATGGTTCTTGATGCTTTAGAAAGATGGGATTATAAGCTTTGAAATGGAAAAAGAATAAAATCAAATTGATGTTTGAGATGAAAGTTGCAATGAGTCAAAGTTGCGAAAAGAGGTTGACTTTCCATACTTAGAAATATTTCAAATTTTTCTTTAAAAGTGACCTATAATGTTTTGCATCCAAACATGGACTTCTTCTTGGAATTTGCTCTTGACCAAAAAATATGGCATGAAATAGTAATCTTCAATGACATTTTGAAACTTGAACCATTCAAAATCTCCAAAAATTGAGAGATTTATGATTTGTTGAAGTTGACAAAAAATCATGAAATGACCTATAATCTTTTGTATCCTTAAGGAATCCTCCATCCATTTTCTCACTTTGCATATAAAAGAAGGAATAAATTTCAGATCCTTAAGATAATTATGGAAAAATAGTGGGCTCAAGGTTATAAAAATTGACAAAGTTATGATCATTTGAAGTCTAACATGAAAAGTTGGGGGTTCATCAGGAGGACTTGTAATCTTTCTTCATCATCAAGTTTTTTCCACATGAAAACTCCTTGAAACTTTTGAAGTGATTTGTTAATAACCCTTTGAAGAGAAGTATGTTTTTGGAATCACTCAAAAATACCAAAAGATGAGCAAGATATACTTCTTTGAAGTTCAAAACCCTAGCTCCTAGATTAAGAAAAAGCTTTGAGGAACTTTGACAATTTTAAACAACCTTCTTGTACCAACACTTTTTCTTTGTAGATAGAAGTTGTTGAGGATGATAATGTGAACTCATAGCAACCAAAACCACTTCAATATCTTGAAAATTAAGAGAAATATGCACGTGTGACCAATGGGAACAAGGCATTGTCCAACCATGACAACTTCTTCAATCAACCCCTTGTACTTTTGAATCAATCTTGATAACCTTGAAATGTGGTGAACCAATATAAACCTTTCCATGCCATCTCTTCCAAAACAACTTCAATGGTGAGGTTTGAATTTCTCAATCTTTATTGACTAGTGCATGGAAATAAACTCATGAACCCATGGATCAACTTGCTAAGCCACATTGGCTTTACCTACATTATTAACAAGTAAGACAAACCAACATAACATTTTATTAATTAAAAGGAAAGTCAAAACAAAACATGCATGATCACAAAAGAAAAACAAGTCAAGGTGCTTGGTGATTCCTCAAAGAGAAAAGCTAAAGATAGAGAGGAGAACCAGAAGCCCTAATATGATCTTGTTGTGATTGAATAAATATGGTATGATGAAGGGATCTTAGGGGAAACAATTGGGGTACAATAGCTGCCCTTATTTAATTTTCTTCTATCCGGAGACACAAAGGTTAAAAATCTTCATGTTGACGTGATCTAAGATACTTAAATATAAAACAAACCCAATTTTTGGCCCTAAGATACCATGCAATGCTTATGAGTATGAATGAATATGAACAACTTCAAAGGGACGCAAAACACCACTGGGGAGGTAGCAAAGGAAATAAGGATCAAAAGAGAAAACCGACCAGGAAAATAAATCACTAGTGAATCAAAAAGACTTGACTCTATTGGTGTAACACCTAAAGAAGAGATAAGGTAGCATCAACTCAGCTAAAGAGGAGATAGTACAGGATAAAAGTGATTGAAAACCAACTATGAACTACCAAACTCAATAATCGAAGGTAGAAGATCAAAAAGATAATGACTTATAGATGACAGTAAACTACCAACTCATAGTTGAAGGTAGAAGATCAAAAGGATAATGACTCATTGATGACAGTAAACTACCAACTCATAGTTGAAGGTAGAAGATCAAAAGGATACTGACTCATAGAGGATGGTAAAAGATCAAAGGATACACCAACTTTTACTGAAGGCAAAACTACCAACGTTCACTGAAGGTAGAAAGAGAAAAGAATAACAACACCGATGTTCATCGACGATGAACTACCAACTTTCACTGAAGGTAGAGAGAAAATAAATATCATAGCACCGACGTTCACTGACGGTGAACTACCAATGTTCACAGCAGGTAGCAAAAATATAGCAATCACCAACGTTCACCGACAGTGAACTACCAACGTTCACTGAAGATATTAAGAGAATAACATCGACATTCACTAACGATAAACTACCAACTTTCACTAAAGGTAGCAAAAAGATCACAATCACAACCATTCACTGATGGTGAACTTCCAACTTTCATTGAAGGTAGAGTGAAAAGAAATATCATAGCACCGATGTTCACTGACGGTGAACCACCAACACTCACTAAAGGTAGAAAAAAGATAGCGATCACCAACATTCGCTGATGGTGAACTACCAACTTTCGCTGAAGGTAAAGAGAAAAGAAATATCATAGCACCGACGTTCACTAACAGTGAACTACCAACGTTCACTGAAGGTAGCAAAAAGATAACAATCACCAACGTTCATTGATGGTGAACTACCAACTTTCACTAAAGGTAGAGAGAAAAGAAATATCATAGCACCGACTTTCACTGACGATGAACTACCAACGTTCACTGAAGGTAGCAAAAAGATAACAATCGTCAACGTTCACTGATGGTGAACTACCAACATTTACTGAAGGTAGTAACAGAAACTAACATCGACGTTCATTGACAATGAACTACCAACTTTCACTGAAGGTAGATAGAAAATATCATAGCACTGACGTTCACTGACAGTGAACTACCAACGTTCACTGAAGGTAGCAAAAAGATAACAAGTTTTCCCAAAATCATGGCGTTTCACCTAGAACGGGTCTCAACTTCTTCTTTAACCGAGACACTCTGCCGGGAAAGGGTAACATATAAGCTGTCTCAAATAAAGAGACTACCACTTGCAAAAATTTCATAGCTAACTGTCTCTGTGATATTGAAATACTTGCCATCCACTGGAGTAATTTGACCACAAACTGCAAACTATCCACTCATAGAGAATATAGCAAAAAGAAACGTCGACTTTTATGGGGAAGTACAAGTTTCTCAAATAAAGAGACTTGTTACTTGCTATTATGGGAAGGACTGTAAAAATGACTTCCTGGGGAAAGTAATAGGTCTTCCTGGAGATTGAATCATGACTTCCTGGGGAATGAATCATGACTTCCTGGGGAAATGCTGATATATTCATGCTGAGGAGATAAAGTCTTCTCGTGAAAAATAAATGCACATTCTCAAACCAATGCTCGAAGCTTGCAGAAATCCAAAGTAATCATATTGCTGGGAAACAAAGATTCAAACCAGAAATAAACTGGAGTGAAACAGTCAACCAAAATACATCCTTTGAGAAATAAACTCAAGAGGGAAACCCAATCTATCCAGACAAAGAGCTGTACAGGAAGGCTAAAGAAAAAATCTTCCACGGGGGATAACTCAGTGGGGAAATTGAAAGAATATACACTTTCTGCTTAAGGCCGACACTCTATTGAAGAGAGGATAACATAACTCTGAAAATAGAGTAATATGTCAACAAAATATTAACGAATGTGAATGAGCAATGATTTGCTAAATTTAACTATGCAAGATGTATGTATGAATGTATGAGTGTTATCATGTATATGCTAAAAAAATAGACATATAACACTGGGAGTAACCAGGAAAATCAACTTGGGCACAATCAACACTCGTCTAAATAACATCCAGGATGAACATTCCATAAGAAAGTAAGCACCAAATGAGGAAACTGAATCCTATTTCGCAGCTTAACTTCACTGGGAAGGAACATAATCCAGAAGTAAACAAATCATAGCGAAAAAATAGTACAGATACAGGGATATAACATCATTCTCCAGGCTTCACCGAGGAATAACATACAAACTTCAATGGGGAAAACAAAAGTTTCACGGTCTGTACTTCTACTGGGGATTGCAATACTGATTTCAAATAAGGCAGATGGAAACCATATTGGCAAAACATCAACTGAGGATTTCGAGCTGACTTCATTAGGGGAACATCATACAGACTTCACTAGAGGAGATAACGCCTCATCATCGGGACATCAACTCAGGACCTCGTGATAACTTTATTAGGGAGTCCAACACCATATCGAAGAGGGGAAACCAAGATACATTCTTCAATATTGAGAGTAAGTATTGCACCAACTTCTCTAGGGAAAAGTATGAAACCTCATGGAGATAACAACTTGGGGAGTTAAGAATTCAAACATTACAGCAAGAAATCAATCTTATGGGGATTTTAAATCAAACCCAACACTTGGCGGGTGAAAACCCAAAAAAAAAAGACAAATGCCTTAACACTTCTTAAATAAAACATTTTCCTTGCCAGATTATCGGGTAATCAAACAAAATGCAAGTACTGTCGAAAGGGAGATGCTTCGTAAATGAGTCAATCTCAGCATGCACGGGGAGAAAAGACTTCTATCAAATAGCGAAGCCTTTACTGGGGAATATTGGATTGAGTCTTCATATCATGCAAACTTATTCCAACAAAAGATGCCCTGGGATATCCTTCTTTGGGAAACAAGAAGTCAACATTATAGAAAAGGGTCAAACTCATAGGGATTTAAAATCAAACCCAACACTGGGCAGGTGAAAACCCAAAAGTTGACAACTATCTCAACACTTCTTAAAAAACATCTTGCATGGTCTAGTTGCCTGGGAAATAAATACCAACAATAATGCCAAAACTGCAGAAAGAGCGACATTTTGCGAATAGTTCCATCTTAGCACATCAAGGGAACAAGACCTTTCGTCATATGAGGGAAGACTTCGGTGGGGAATCTGGGATAGAGGCCTCAGACTATGCAAACCCACAATAAAAAAAACATGAACCAAGACTTGACTGGGGACACTGGGATCACAAACCCAATACTGCACCTTACGCCAATTGGTATCGTCTTCAATATAAAAAAATCATGCGCATACCAGCGAAAACGATCTGAGAAAACCTTCTCGGGGGAAACAAAACTTGCCAAAATTATTGGAATTCATCCATTCTTGGGGTCACCACTTTTGTTTTCCTCTTGAATCATAAAATCTAAAGTAAAAGTAATTTGTAAATTCTTTTCGAAAAATAATTTTGTTTTTTAATCTTTTTTCTTCGAAAATTATTATCAATAATAAATGGAGTCTTTGTAAGTTGAATAAAATTAGAATTACAAAGAATTGGATAAAAGCTCAAATTTTATTGATAGAATGGTAGTCTGTGAATGGAAAGACTCCACAGATGATTACAAAGTTCGGAAAATGGTAATATATAATGGAGAAGATACATTGAGATACAATGACCACTATTCCCTATATCAACTTTGAAATTTTGAGCAGTAGCTTCCATTGAAGTACGGTGAGGATCCAAGAAGATTGTTGCTTCAATTACCAAGTCTTGTCTGATGTAGTTACTTGCCAAGAAAGTCCCTAACTTTTTCCTAAGATACCCTTGCAGGTTTTCAACTTAGCGGGAAATTTTATTCTGTTTATGTCTCTAATTTTTTCCTAGACCGCCCTTTCAGGTTTTCGGCCTACCGAGACGCTCCTTTTTTCCTAAGCCTCCCTTTCGGGTTTTCAACTTAGCAGGCTGTTCTTTTATTTCTTTAGGCAAAGTATTTCTTGAGTGCATCAGAATTCATGGGACGTGGGAACTCCTCGCCATCCATAGTTTCAAGAATTAATGCACCGCCAGAGAAGGCTTTCTTGACAACATATGGTCCTTAAAAATTGGGAGTCCACTTGCCCCTAGAATCAGCGTTAAAAGGCATGATCTTCTTGAGCACGAGGTCACCTTCTCTGAATTCACAAGGTTTGACCTTCTTATCAAAAGCTTTCTTCATTCTCTTATGATATAACTGCCCATGACACAAAGCCGTCATTCTCTTCTCTTCGATCAAATTCAATTGGTCAAACCTATTTTGGGCCCACTCTGCCTTTGAAAACTTGGTTTCCATTATCACACACAAAGAGGGAATCTCAACCTCGATTGGGAGCACCGCTTCCATTCCATACACAAGGGAGAACGGGGTTGATCCTGTTGAAGTGCGGACAAATGTACGATATCCATGTAAAGCAAACGGGAGAATTTCATGCCAATCTTTATAAGTAACAACCATCTTCTGAATGATCTTCTTGATATTCTTATTAGCAGCTTCAACAACCCCATTCATCTTTGGCCTGTACGGAGATGAGTTGTGATGGACAATCTTGAATTCTTCATAAAGTTATGTCATCATCTTGTTGTTCAGATTCGAGCCATTATCGATGATAATTATGCTTGGCACACCATACCGACATATGAGATTATTATTAATGAAGCGCATTAGCACCTTCTTAGTAACATTAGCATATAATGCAGCTTCCACCCATTTGGTGAAGTAATCAATTCCTACCAAGATAAAACGGTGTCCATTCGAAGCTTTGGGTTCTATCGTTCCTATCATGTCAATACCCCACATATAGAAAGGCCACGAGGAAGAAATAAAATTGATAAGTGTCAGAGGCACGTGAATTTTGTATGCATAAATCTGGCATTTATGGCACTTCTTTGCAAATCTATAACAGTCAGATTCCACTGTCAGCCAATAGTAACCTGCCCTTAGCATTTTTTTTATCCATCGAATGTCCATTGGCATGAGTACCAAATGAACCTTCATGAATCTCATGCATCAACATGTTTGCTTTGTGTCTATCCATGCATCTGAGCAAGACCATGTCATAATATCTCTTGTACAACACATTTTCACTGAGGAAGAAGCTGCCAGCCAAACTTCTCAATGTCTTTCTATCTTTATTCGAGGCACCAACCGGGTATTCCTGAGTCTGGAGAAAATGCTTGATATCATAATACCAAGGTTTCTCATCTGCTACCTCTTTTGTTGTAAACACATGAGCGGGCCTATCCAGCCGCCAAACTATAATTTGAGGTATATCATTCCAAGTATTCACTTGATACATAGAAGCCAGAGTTTCCAGACGTTCCGCCATTTTATTTTCGTCTCTGGGGATGTGATAGACTTCTACTTTATTAAAGAAGGGTAACAATCTTCTAGCATAATCTTTGAAAGGGATCAATACGGGGTGACGAGTATCCCACTCTCCTTTAATCTGATTTATTACCAAAGTTGAATCGCCATATACATCTAGAATTTTAATTATGAGATCAATAGCTTCCTCGAGACCCACGATGCAAGCCTCATATTTTGCCATATTATTAGTACAATCAAATGTCAACCTTGCAGTAAAAGGAATGTGTGATCCATGTGGAGTGACAATCACAACACCAATTCCTTTACCATAAGCATTCACAACTCTATAACATATCATGCTCCAGCGAGAATCAGGATCAAGGCCTTCCTCAGGCAACGGTTCATCGCAATCTTTCACTTTCAGAAACATCACATCCTCATCTGGGAAATCATACATCACATACTGATAATCATCAACTGGTTGGTGAGCAAGATAATATGCCAACACGCTGCTTTTAATAGCTCTTTGGATGCGGTATTCAATGTCATATTCAGATAACAACATCTTCCAGCAGGAAATTCTCCCTGTAAGAGCAGGTTTTTCAAAAATGTACTTGATTGGATCCATTTTGGAGATCAACCACGTAGCGTGATTCAACATATACTGCCGCAAATGTTTTGCCGCCCAGGCCAGAGCATAACATGTCTTTTCCATCATGGAATACCGCAACTCACAATCAGTAAACTTTTTACTAAGATAATAAATTGCGTACTCTTTCTTCCCTGTTTCATCTTGTCGTCCCAAAATACAGCCCATGGAATTATCTAACACTGTCAGATAAATAATCAATGCTCTTCCTTCAACAGGAGGGAGCAAGATAGGAGGTTTAAGAAGATATTCTTTAATACTTTCAAATTCCCTTTGCCAGTCATATTTTCACACACAACCTTGATCTTTCTTTAACAACTTAAAGATCAGTTCACACGTTGCAGTCATGTGGGAAATGAATCTGGAAATATAATTCAAACGCCTGAGGAACCCTCTGACTTTCTTTTCAGTTCTCGGTGCTGGCATTTCTTGAATTGCTTTGACTTTATCAGGGTCAACTTCAATCCCTCTCTGGCTAACAATGAACCCAATAATTTCCATGACCGAACACCGAAGGTACATTTATTTGGTTTCAAGCGGAGACAATACTTCCTCAAACGCTGAAACAACTTCACCAAATCTTCTACATGCCCTTCTTAAGTATGGGATTTAGCAATCATATCATCAACATATACTTCAGTTTCCTTGTGCATCAGATCATGGAATATGGTTGTCATAGACATCTGGTACGTTGCACTAGCGTTCTTCAACCCGAAGGGCATCACTCTATAACAGAATGTTCCCCAGGGTGTGATAAACGTTGTTTTTTCCATGTCCCCGAGAGCCATCCTTATTTGATTATACCCAGAAACTTCGTCCATGAACGAGAAAACTTTGAATTTTGCTGTGCTATCCACTAAAATATAAGTGTGTGGCAATGGAAAATCATATTTTGGACTAGCTTTATTTAGATCTTTGTAATCTACGCACATGCGATCTTTTCCGTCTTTCTTAGGTAATGGGACAATACTGGCAATCCACTGAGGGTACACTGATGTCACAAGAAAACCAGCATTAATCTGCTTTAGAACTTCTTCCTTGATTTTTACTGCCATATCTAGGTGAGTTCTTTGCAACTTCTGTTTGATTGGCGGGCACTTTGGCTTCGGCGGAAAATGGTGCTCTACAATATCTGTATCTAGACCAGGCATATCTTAGTAAGACCAAACAAAAATATCCAAATACTTTTTCGACATCTCAATCAACATGCTCCTCACATCAGGATGCAGTAATGCTCCAATCTTGACTTCCTTTGGATCTTCTTCTGAACCCAAATTGATTACTTCCAATGGCTCTTTATATGGTTGAATGGCATTCTCCTCACCCTCAAGAAACCATGATACCTCTTATGGAATCTCATCATAGTCTTCTTCTGCGGCCCCATACACAGGACATTCAAAGTTGGGAGAGGGTGTAGGGTCATTGTATTCAACGGGTTTTTTAATTAATCTGCACATATGATTTATGATTGCTTTTAGAAACTGACACATATAACAAGTGATCATGCAGATTGAATTTCAATTATTATTTATTTTGAAAGGTTTTTTATGATTACCATTTTCCAAGAAAAAGAAAAAAATAAAGACACAATTTGGGAAACAAAGATAACTTTTATTATTGATTTTAAAAATCAAAGAAAACCGATAAGCCCATACAATATTAATACTTCCACCTTGGGCAGAGGGAACATCAATGGTGATCCAGTTTTGAACCCTAACTTTGTGCGTCACATAATTTGGCATTTCTGGGTCTGGTTCATCTTCCACAATGGCATTAATCCCGAAAATAGTTGGCTGAAGATAACCCCCGCTATGAAAGATGTCTTAATACTTGCCTGCAACAGACTTCAGCTTCATGCTCTTACCTTTATCATTTTTTACATAGAACCCCTAGCCAGTTCTATTCTTATTTATAGGTGGATCAACAATCTATCCCTTTACTTCACTATGGCCATTACGCACAACCTGCTGAGCATCCTTAAACAAAGCCATAAAATTCTCATTTCCTCTTATATTATCAATGGATAAAGCTTGGAAATGGGTTCCAACAGCAGCTTCATCCACCTCCACAATTCTGAATGAGGACAAATGAGATATCAATAATGCATGTTCTCCATTTATAATTACCACTTTTCCTTCATGCACAAACTTCAACTTCTGGTGTAAAGTTGAAGTGACAGCCCCTGCCTCATGTATCCAAGGTTGTCCTAACAAATAGCTGTAAGCGGGTATATTATCCATGACCTGGAAAGTAATCTGAAACAAATGTGGTCCTATAAGAATAGGCAAGTCCACTTCACCAATAACATATTTCCTTGATCTATCAAACGCTTTCACAATAATGCCACTTGGGCACATGGGCGTTCCTTGATATTTCAACTTCATAAGTGTGCTCCTTGGTATAACGTTCAATGTGAATCCATTATCAACCAGCACATTGGATAATGAATCATTCTTGCAGTTCATAGAGATTTGGAGGGCCAGATTGTGATTCCTTCCTTCATAGAGCAGTTCATCGTTGCAAAAACTCAAGTTATTAAATGATGTAATGTTCCCTACCACACTGCTGAATTGGTCTACAGACATATCACTTTCCATGAAATCTTGGTCCAATACCCTCATCAAAGATTCTCTTTGAGCAGAGGAGTTCATCAATAAAGCCAAGATACATATTTTTGAAGGAGTCTTCAGTAGCTGATCTAAAATTCTGTAGTAGATCATCTTGATTATCTTCAAAATATCATCTGCCTCCTTTCTAGTGTAGCATAACTAGATTCACCCACTGCCTTCTTGGGTTTAACATTTTCAACAATTTTCTTCCCAGTACTAACATCTACATGAACAACTGGTGCAAATACACGACCACTGCGGGTCACTCTGCTAGTCTCAGCAATATTTCCAACATTAGGAATTTGCTGGATGGGAACTTCCACCCCATCCTCTAAAATTGTAGCATTATATTTGTAGGGTACAACCTTGTCTAACTTATAGGGGACAGGAGCCGGTAAGCTAATCACCAATGGAGTAATAGATGGCTTGTTATGATATTCAACTTCAAAAGGGGTGGGTGCACCAAAATAAGGCACAATAACATTTACTCCCTCTTCAACACATTCAATCATTACTGAGTCATCTCTGGAAAAGATATCTTTATTTGTGGAGAAGAACTCATCTGCAGAGGCATACTCATCATCTGAATCTTCTTTAGCCAAACAAACCTCAATCTCATTAACCCCATGGTAATCATCCCTTTGGCCTGTAACCTTGATATTTCCATTATCCAATAACAATTGAATACCTCTCCTTACAATTGAACATCCTCGGGAGTCCCGACAACAAATTTGGCAAGATCCATACTGATGTTCTACCTGACCAGCCATGTGGCCGAAAGTAGCATGCAATTGTACAAGATCCTCATTCATATATTCCACATCTAAGATTCTGAACTCTCCAGGACATCTAGAAACCATGTTTACTTCCTCTTCATACTATTCCCTAGGCCTGATTATATGGATGAGGCCCTCATCTATCATCCCCTGCAAATCAACCTTTATCTTGTCACAACCCTATATATTCGTACTGCAAATAGCACAACCAGCATGGTCATCCGTATAATAGCTAAATTTACAGAGGTCTGCATGCATTTTTACCAAATCTCCTCTAACCAATTTAATTTCAAAAATCTGGAAGTCGCCTGGACAACCGGCTACCATGTTCACATCATTTTCTCCTCCATGCTTTGGAAAAGGATCATCTTTCACATTAGGGCCAACATATTTGAAGGATAAGATACCAGACCTCACTAATTTTTGTACTTCAGTTTTCAAAGGATAACAGTTCTCAACATTGTGCCCTGGTGCTCCCTGATGAAAAGCACATGTTTGGTTTGTCTTGTAATACCAAGGCAATGGTGATGGTATAGCAGGAGGTGGTCTGGTCTGAACCAACTTCTTTTGAAATAGCGTCGGGAGTAATTCTGCATAGCTCATCGGGATAGGGTCATAACTCTCCCTTCTCTGATTATACCCTTGATTCCCCTGATGGGATGGTCTCTGATAAGCAACAGTGGTTGGAGCTACACCAACAACTGGAGTTACTAAGGTGACTTATTGATGACGCTGATTATTTCTTCTAGGAGGATTAACCCTCCTCTCTTGCATAACATCATTTGTATATCCTTCCTTCTTTTTGGCAAACCCATAGGATGGCTTCTTCGTACCTCTGAAACTTTTACTTTTTGTTAGACGACCCTCTCTTACAACTTCTTCCAAACGGATACTTATGCCCACCATTTCAGTAAAGTCACTCGGCACACTCACTACCATCCTCTCATAGTAGAAAGCACCCAGAGTCTTCAGGAAAATCATAGTCATCTCCTTTTCTTCCATGGGAGGAATCACTTGGGCGACTACCTCACGCCATCTCTGTGCATACTCTTTGAATGATTCCCTGTCTTTCTGGACCATGTCCCAGAGTTGATCACGGTCAGGCGCCATGTCCATGTTGTATTTGTATTGTCTGATAAATGCTTCTCCCAAGTTGTTAAAAGTATGGATATTGACGTTGTCCAAACTCATATACCACTTCAACACATCACCAGTCAAACTATCTTGAAAAAAGTGAATCAACAGACGTTGATCATCAGTGTGGGTAGACATTATTCTTATATACAACATAAGATGTGAATGAGGAAAAGTGTTTCCCTTGTACTTATTGAAACTTCGCATGTATCTTGACATTAGGGACCAAGCATAAATCGTTCACATTCTGCCTGAACAATTCCTTTCCCTTGAGGGCCTTCATCTCCCTCTGCATCTTGTCAAACTGATCTTGAAAATTATCCATTTGATCATAGAGACCCAAGCCTTCACTTGGTGGAGGAAAAGGACAATACATATCATCATTAGCAAATGGGACCACATTCAACGAAGGAGGTGCAACAAGAGTAACATGCACCAGAGGAGGTGCAAGAGTAACAGTAGTCTGAACAACTGGAGTAACTTGAGGACCAAGATTGAAACCTTCAGGAATAAAGTTTTCTGGCATTCCCCATGGATAACCTTGAGGCATGCGATTCAAAATAATAGCTGGAGTAGCAGACACGTGAACAATCGGAGCATTAGTAGTAACCCTTATCTGTTAGGGTTTAACACTCGGTGAATGATTCTGAGCAGCCACCAGAGATTCCATCAGAGCAGTGAGATTGGCCATGCCGTCCTTCAGAGCAGAAACTTCCCCGTGCAGCTCGTGATTCTCTTGTTCTAAGTTCTCCATCTTCCTTCTGAAATTAGCTCGAGTATTGTAGTGGTGATTCAGCTTGCTGAACAAAGTAAAGAAGCTTGGTAAGACACCTGGATATCTATAGCAAATGCAAGAAATATGTGCTATATGATGGATATCTATGGCCTGGACATTTACATAGTCGTAGACATAG
Source organism: Vicia faba (assembly GCA_948472305.1). Taxonomy (NCBI): domain Eukaryota; kingdom Viridiplantae; phylum Streptophyta; class Magnoliopsida; order Fabales; family Fabaceae; genus Vicia; species Vicia faba. Next base: position 659,949,005 of record OX451737.1, read on the forward strand.
GCGTGGGCGTAGAAATAGGCGTGGACGTGGACGTAGGCGTGGATTTTCTTTCGATGCTCTTCTAACCAAAATGCTTTTGGATGTTTTATCGAACAATTTTAATTTTCAAGTCCCAAAATGATTTCAAACAATAATCACCAAAAGTAATCATATTATTTTGCGAACAAGTATAAAAGGAAAGAAATGCAATTGAAAGATTTGAAGAAAACTTCAATATTTTTATCGATAAATACACCTCTGAATAGGTGAACGTACAAGATGCAATCCCTAGAAAGAGGTAATTACAGAGCGTTTTGATCGAAACTGTAAATGGTAATAAAATGATAATTGTTATTGCTTTTTACCCAATTTCCTTTTGATAAATCCAATCTCCTTTGCTTTCGAGTCAGATGATTTGGACCCATCTGTCTCCTTCGCGGTTGCAGTCGTAGTTTATAGATCACAACCTTTTTGTTCTTTATTTATTTGAATGAGATCCCTAATTTTTGCCTGGATTTCCCTTTTGGGTTTATAATACACCAGAATAATTTTTTTGTGTATGTCCCTAATTTTTGCCTAGATCGCCCTTTAGGGTTTTTGATCCACCGGACGCTCCTTTTCCCCTAAGTCGCCCGTTTAGGGTTCAAACTTAGTGAGCTTTTTATACAAAGTTTTTTTACTGCGTCTGAATTTTTCAGATGCGGTAGTTCTTCCCTATCCATTGTTGTATGGATAAGACCACCGCCGTAGAATATTGTTTTCACCATATAGGGACCTTTGTAGTTGGGTGTCCATTTACCACATGAATCGAGGCGAGGTAGTAAAATATTTTTGAGCACCAAATCCCCTTCTTTGAATACTCGAGGGCGGACTTTCTTGTCAAAGGATTTCTTCATCCTCTTCTGATATAATTATCTGTGGCACAAAGTTGTCAAGCGTTTCTCTTCAATGAGGTTGAGTTGATCAAGTCGTGTTTAGACCCATTCTATTTTCTCAAGTTTTGTTCCCATTAAGGCTCGAAGTGATGGAATCTCTATTTCAACTAGGAGCACTGCCTCCATGCCATATACTTGAGAGAAAGAAGTTGCACCTGTTGAGGTACGCACGGAAGTACGATAGCCATGTAGGGCAAAGGGAAGCCTTATGTGCCAATCTTTGTATGTTTTTACCATTTTTTGAATGATTTTTTTGATGTTTTTGTTAGAAGCTTTAATGGATCCACTCATTTTAGGTCGATATGGTTAAGAATTATGATATTCGATCTTGAAATTATCGTATAACTCCTTCATTATTTTGTTGTTCAAATTGGACCCATTGTCTGTTGATAAGTTGCCCCTGCATTCTTCAGATCGGATGGCATTACCTTGTAATAGATAGTTCCCCATGGTTTCATGAAGGTAATAATTTCCATATCTCTGGGTACCATTTTTATTTTATTATAGCCTAAGAAATCATCTATGAGTGAGAATACTAAAGCTTGATCTGTATTGTTTGGCAAAACATATATGTGAGGTAATAGGAAATCGTCTTTGGGACTTGTTTTATTCAGATTGTGATAACCTACATATATACATTCTTTTCCATCATTTTTGGGTACTAGCACGATCTTAGCTATCTGAGGTTGATAATCTACCGCCGCTAAGAACCCTGCGTCAAATTGTTTGAGGACCTCTTCTAAAATTTTGTTGGACATGTCTGGATGAGTTCTCCCGAGCTTCTGCCTGACCAAAGACCAACCTTCCTTGAGAGGTAGTCTGTGTACCACAATGTCCATATCCAATCCTGACATATCTTTGTAAGACCATGCGAATATATCCATGTACTCATGTAACAACTTGATCAGCCATTCTTTGACGCTTTTCTTGAATGTTTCCCCTAGCTTGATCTCTTTTGCATCTTCCTATGTGCCAAGGTTAATTGTCTCAAATAGATTCCTGGTATGATTGTATGTTGTCAGCTTTTTGCTCTATCTCTCCTGCCAATTATTTAGAAAGTTCAAGATCTTCATCATTGATCAGTACATTTTAATGCACATTCTTCCATGCTTGTACTTAAGCATTTATATGTTTTACTTTGTTTATTTTTATGTTTTATAATGTTTTTCTAATTTAGTTTATTTTTGGTTTAATTTGACTTTTGTATTTAATTTTCAACAATGGCAGCTTTCATTGAAAAATTCATAATTGGAGCTAAAGGAATCAAATCCAGGCATTCTAATAAGCATTGAAAAGCTAAGAGAAAGAGATACAACTTTCATGTTGGAGCCAGAAAATAATTCGGACTGTAGCAGGCTTGAATAATTCGTTAAAGTTGCAGCATTAGAATAATTTGTTTTTGGGTCTGTTTAGTGGGTCTGAGTTATGTTTTTGACCCAATTTGTTTTGTACGTGGAAACCATTATTTTATTTTATAAGGCTTTCATCATCTAGGGAGGTTGTTACACATTATTCACGAAAAATATTTTTCTTTGTACGCATGCTATGGAGAACTAATTCCCGAACACAATTCCTGCTACTTACGGGTTCCATTACTTTGAGGTTATTCTAATACCAATTTAAATTTGATTTTTGTTCAGTCCTTCTATATGAAATCATTTTATTAATTTGATTTCAATTGTTTGCTTAATTCAATTGTTGTTCATATGATAGAATTGATTAAATTCGATTGTATGCATGTTCCTAAATTTAATTGCGTGTTATCATTTTCTTAATTCGCTAACTCGTCGTATTCTTAACTATTTGCTTAATCCGGTAAGAGGAACATAATCCGTATGATTTTTATAAGCGCTTGTCTGATTAACCTTATAATCGAATAGGATAAAAACCCTTTAGGAATTTGTGTTGTCATAACTGATGATAAGTCAGAACCCGAATCAGTAGGATTAGTCATTTTAGCTAATTGAATAATCACTTATTTTAATCTATTTTTATAATTTGACCCTAAAACCACCACCCCCAACTCCATTCTTATTAGTTAATAATAATACAAGAATCCTCACGATACGATACTCGAGTTGTCGTTACCATAACTACATTTAAAATTTACTCGTTTTTTAATTTGTGCACGACAGCGGATCAAATTGGTGTTGTTGTCGGGGATTCTTGTTGTTATTAACTGATATTATAGTCATAGGTTTAGTATTATTACTAGTTTTTTTCTTGTTTTTTTGTTGTGTTTGTTGATTTTATGGGTTGTAATATATGTTGCAGTACAATGGTAAGTATTCCAGCTTACCAGGTAAGTCTGAAGCTACTGTTTTCGATTTGCTCTGAATTTTTTCCAGAAGTTCAGAAAAAAAATCAAAGAACAATACACCTTTAGAATAAAATTTTAAAAGAGTTTGACCCTCAAAATCGCAAATTTCTCTTTTTTCTATTTTAATTAATTTTTTTACTTTTTTCATAGTGTCGAAAAAATTCTAAAATTTTTTCAAAATTCTTATTTGTTTTAATTAGATGAAATTTCATGTTTTTGTAATTTTAATCATATTTCTTCTTTCCTGTGTAAAATAAAATAATATATATATATATATATATATATATATATATATATATATATATATATATATATATATATATATATATATTAATTTGATAGAAGCAAGAGAACAACAACCGTGCTATCAAAATCATAGTCAACATGCGATTTGCAATATTTGTTCTTCAAGTTTTCATAGTAATGATGCATGTCCTATGTTGTTAGATACTAATTTTTGTGGTGAGGCTTAAATGGTAGGTGATCTTCAAGGACAATTCTCATATCTTGAAGAGTAGCCTATTTGGTCATATCAACAATTTCGACAAAATGCATTATTGGAAGCTGACGCACAATCATATTTGGAAGAAATTATCAAGCAAATGGATGAAAATAATAAGAAAAAGACTAAAAATAATTAGCAATTTCAAAAACATATGCAATCTACGCTTCCAGTTATAAAAGTCCAAGTTGAACAAATAATATCAAGCGTCCATCAAATTCAAGAGAACGGGATGTTTCATGATGATGTACAACCTGTTGCATTATTAGAGGTAACACAATGTGATACTACTCTTGATGAATTTCCAGGTGAGCCCATTAAAACAATGTTTGTTTCATCTGATGAACACATAGTAAGAAACAAGCATTCAAGTGAATGCATGAAAGAGATTATACCACAAAATTTCTTGAAATTTGATCTGGATGAATTATATACTTCTAGCAGTTACTTCTTACCCGCAGTGGGTGGCCAATGTGGTTCCTGTGCCGAAGAAGGATGGTAAGGTTCGAATGTGTGTCGACTATAGGGATCTGAACCGGGCAAGTCCCAAGGATGACTTCCCTCTGCCTCACATCGACGTTCTGGTTGACAACACCGCACAGCATAAAGTATTATCCTTCATGGATGGTTTCTCCGATTATAATCAAATTAAAATGGCTCCCGAAGACATGGAGAAGACAACCTTTGTTACTCAGTGGGGCACCTTTTGCTACAAGATCATGCCTTTCGGATTGAAGAATGCTGGGGCATCGTATCAGCGCGCCATGGTCGCTTTGGTCCATGACATGATCCATCATGAGATCGAGGTATATGTTGATGACATGATTCCCTGGTCCCAAACTGAGGAAGAACACCTGGACCATCTGCAGAAGTTATTTGACAGGTTGAAATTGTACAAGCTAAGGTTAAACCCGAACAAGTTCACCTTCGGGGTGAGGTCTGGTAAGTTGATGGGTTTCGTCGTAAGTGATAAAGGTATTCAAGTGGATCCTGCAAAGGTGAAGGCTATACAGGAGATGCCAGCTCCCCGAACAGAGAAAGAAGTCAGAGGCTTTCTAGGACGATTGAACTATATTGCCCGATTCATCTCGCACCTGACTGCTACTTGTGAGCCAATCTTCAAGTTGCTAAAGAAAGATCAAGTGGTAAGATGGAACGATGAATTTCAGGCCGCCTTCGAAAGAATCAAAGAGTATCTCCAAGAGCCACCTATTATGATGCCTCCAGTTGAAGGGAGACCTTTGATCTTATACTTGACAGTACTCGACAACTCAATGGGGTGTGTGCTGGGTCAGCATGACGAGTCTGGCCGAAAAGAGCATGCTATTTATTACCTTAGCAAAAAGTTTACCGACTGCGAGACTGGATACTCGTTGCTTGATAAAACTTGTTGCGCTTCGGCATGGGCTGCTCGCCGGCTGAGACAGTATATGCTGACTCACACTACACTAATGATATCAAAGATGGATCCAATAAAGTATATCTTCGAAAAGCCTGCCTTGTCCAGAAGAATAGCGAGATGGCAGATGATCTTGAATGAGTATGACATCTAATATACGACTCGAAAGGAAATTAAGGGAAGTGTGCTGGCAGACCATTTGGCACATCAGGCAGTGGATGATTACCAGTCTATAAACTTTGAATTTCCGGATGAGAATGTCATGATAGTAACTGACTGTGAGGAATATGGACCGGATGAAGGACCTGAGGAAGGATCTCGATGGTCTATGTACTTTGATGGAGCTTCAAACGCTTTGGGTAATGGCATTGGCGCTGTGATCATATCTCCTAAAGGCTCTCATACTCCGTTTACCGCCCGACTATATTTCAACTGCACCAACAACATGGCAGAGTATGAAGCGTGCATCATGGGTCTTCGAGCAGCAATTGACCTAAGGATTAAGTTCTTGAGTGTTTTTGGAGATTCCGCTCTCGTGATCAGTCAGATCAAAGGCGAGTGGGATACCAAGCACCCAAATCTTATTCCTTACAAAGATTATGTACTGATGTTTCTTCCGCACTTCGAGGAGATAACCTTTGAACACTTCCAGAGAGAGGATAATCAGTTAGCGGACGTGCTGGCTACGATGTCTTCTATGTTCAAAGTCAATTGGGACAACGAAGCTCCCCGGATTATCATTGAAAGCCTGGACGAACCTTCGCATTGCTGTAACATTGAGACTTAAGAGGTAGCATATAAACCCTGGTTTCACGAGGTGAAGAGGTATCTTGAGGTTCAGGAATACCCCGATGGTGCATCTGTTAATGATAAGAAGTTTCTAAGGAGGTTCACGACAAAGTTCTTCATCAGCAATGGCATTATTTACAAGCGTAACCATGATTCGACCTTACTGCGTTGTATGGATAAGAATGAAGCAGAAAGGATCATGGCAGAGTTACATGAAGGTACTTTCGGAACTCATTCCAGTGGACACACCATGGCAAAGAAAATCCAACGGGCAGGATATTTTTGATCCACAATGGAAGCTGACTGTTATCAGCATTCTCGGACATGTCATAAGTTCCAGGTCTATGCTGATAAGGTGAACATACCTCCAGTTCCTCTGAACGTCTTGACAGCTCTTTGGCCTTTTGCAATGTGGGGCATTGATATGATCGGCGAGATCAGTCCTACGGCATCCAACGGGCACCGTTTCATCCTGGTGGTTATTGATTACTTTAAGAAGTGGGTTGAAGCAGCTTCCCTTGCTACAGTAACCAAGAACATCGTGGCACGCTTCATTAGGCATAATCTGATTTGTCGATATGGTGTACCAGAGAGGATCATTACGGACAATGGTACAAATCTCAACAACAAGATGATCACTGAGCTCTGCAAGCTGTTCAAGATATAGCATCACAACTCTTCTCCTTACCGGCCGAAGATGAATGGGGTTGTTGAAGCGTCTAATAAGAACATTAAGAAGATTGTGTAGAAGATGACAGTAACATACAAAGATTGGCACGAGATGTTACCATTTACTCATCATGGGTACCGTACCTCAGCACGGACGTCAACAGGGGCAACACCCTATTCCTTGGTATATGGTATGGAGGCAGTCTTGCCCATTGAAGTTCAGATACCCTCTCTCCGGATCATGAAGGATGCGGGTTTGAGCGAAGATAACTGGATTCAGACCCGACTTGATCAACTGAACTTAATCAATGAAAAAAGACTTGCTGCTATTTGTCATGGTCAGACATATCAAAAACGAATGATCAAGGCATTTAACAAGAAAGTTAGACGACAAGAGTATCAAGTTGGGGACCTGGTTATCAAGCGCATTATCCTACCTCAAGGTGATCCCAGGGGCAAATGGACCCCTACCTACGAAGGACCATTTGTGGTTAAGAACATTTTCTCAGGAGGAGCTATGATTCTAACCACCATGGATGGTGACGACCTTCCTCACCCCGTCAATGCAGACATAATGAAAAGATACTACGCATAATCAAAGACCCGCTAGGTTGACTGGCCTAGGCAAAAATAAGGGCTTCCCGACGAACCAAAAGGGTTCGGGCAAAAATAAGGGATGAAAATGAAAAAATTTGTACACCCGGCAAGTCGAAAACCTGAAAAGGCGGCTTGGGCAAAAATGGGTATCCCGGTGGATTGAAAACCCGAAAGGGCGGTCCAGGAAAAAATTAGGGATCAAAACGTAACAATGTGTCTCATTGGATCACCTTGCATCCAGACTTCGGTATCGACTATCAAGCTTAGACGACACTAATCTATCTGATCTACCTTTAACCAGTAGCAAAGTGATGAGATGCTCGAGGACATAAAGGCAATAGCAGAGTTGAAACCCAGTGGGATCATTTACATAGTTGTTTTGTTTAGTTTTTCACGAGTTGTATAAACTCTATTTGTTCGGCGGCATTCTCTTACTAGGACGTCAGCCTCTTGTACAAAAACGCCTATTTACAGGCCAAACTACAAAATCAATACAATTCATTTTCAAAGAAAGTTCAAACTATTTTCCCTTTATCTGTTTTGTTTTGCAAAGAACATCCAATGTTCATTTTTGATATATGCACTTGACATTAATTCCTGCCCATAAATATTTGCATGCGAAACAAAAAAATGATTACTGGTAATATCAGAAATAGGGGCAAATGAGAATGGTCGAAGCTGTATAGTTGCTCTTTCCACCAGGTACAAGGTAAATTCAGCTGAAGAATATGGCTAAGATACTTTCACTCCTCGCAGAGTAAGACAGTAATGATGGCTCTCCCCAGCTGAGACTTACAACTGTAAAGGAATCGGTAATATCCTCCCCAAGCAGAGTTTATCTACCATCAACACTAAAAAGGCATAATATCCCAGGCAGTCTTAATATTCCCCCACGGAGTATAAGAATATTCTCCGGCAGAATACAAGATATCCCCAGTGGAGTTAAAATTTTCCCAGCGCAGTTTGAAAAAGCTTCCCCGGTGGAGTTGAAGAATCACCCCCAGTAGATTCTGGAAGTTCATCCCCGGCGGAGTATAAAAATAAATATCCCCATCCGAGTTCAAAGGAAGATTGTCCCCAGCAAAGCTCAAAGGATTTTCCCCACAAGAGTCTAAAAGGTTATCCCCAGTGAAGTCGCAACTGAAAGATCATCCCCAGCGGAGTTCTCTCACAAACAGGAATTCAATCCCCAACAGTATTCAGTATCACCAGCAACGGTAATTCATCCCCAGCGAAACTTATTGGTTGAATCCTCAGCAGAACAACTCTTCCCCACAGAGTAATCTCTTCCTCAGTTTATTCCCCAAGAGTTATCTTCTCCTGCAGGTTTATTCTCGCCATCATCTTCGTTCGTCATCCCCAGCGGAAACGAAGAATCAAACTCTATTCTCCAGCAGCTATCCGAGATTTATTTTCCCCAGCTACAAACATCATAGTCTCATACATCATGATACATGCATATACGCATCATACAACACAATCTCATTTATTTTGAGAACATCATTGCTTGATCCATATCATGCATTGCATATGAATGACCTTTACCTTTTAGGAAGGACGCAGTTAAGTTCTCAGCAGTCGAAGATCTGACCGGCTCTTAAATCTCAACTGAAATATCCTCGGTTTAATTTTAGATAAGGTTTTCAATTTCGACAATTTTCCTCCGTCATAGTGTGGACGAGTTCTACAATCTCAACGGTATACTACGTTGAAGACCAGACAGTTCCTAGATCTTGATGAAGATGTTTCCCTCTGTCAAAGTGTGGAAAAGTTCTACAATCTCAATGGTATACTACGTTGAAGATCAGACAGTTCCTAGATCTTGATGAAGATGTTTCCCTCTGTCAAAGTGTGGACGAGTTCTACAATCTCAACGGTATACTATGTTGAAGACCAGACAGTTCCTAGATCTTTATCTTTTTCTCCGTCATAGTGTGGACGAGTTCTACAATCTCAACGGTATACTACGTTGAAGACCCGACAGTTCCTAGATCTTGATGAAGATGTTTCCCTACGTCATAGTGTGGAGGAGTTCTATAATCTCAACGGTATACTACGTTGAAGACCAGACAGTTCCTAGATGTTGATGTTTTCCTCCGTCATAGTGTGGACGAGTTATATAATCTCAACGGTATACTACGTTGAATACTAGACAGTTCCTAGATATTAATGAAGATGTTTCCCTATGTCATAGTGTGGATGAGTTCTATAATCTCAACGGTATACTACGTTGATACTAGACAGTTCCTAGATCTTGATGAAGATTTTTCCCTACGTCATAGTGTGGACGAGTTCTATAATATCAACGATATACTACGTTAAGACCAGACAATTCCTAGATCTTGATGTTTTCCTCCATCATAGTGTGGACAAGTTCTATAATCTCAACGGTATACTACGTTGAATACTAGATAGTTCCTAGATCTTGATGAAGATGTTTCCCTATGTCATAGCATGGACGAGTTCTATAATCTCAATGGTACACTACGTTGAAGACCAGACAGTTCCTAGATCTTGATGTTTTCCTCCGTTATAGTGTGGACGAGTTCTACAATCTCAACGGTATACTACGTTGAAGACCAGACAGTTCCTAGATCTTGATGTTTTCCTCCGTCATAGTGTGGACGAGTTCTACAATATCAACGGTATACTACGTTGAAGACTAGACAGCTCCTAGATCTTGATGAAGATGTTTCCCCCCGTCATAGTGTGGACGAGTTCTATAATCTCAATGGGATACTACGTTGAAGACCAGACAGTTCCTAGATCTTGACAATTTCCTCCGTCATGTGTGGACGAGTTCTATAATCTCAACGGTATACTACGTTGAAGACTAGACAGTTCCTAGATCTTGATGAAGATGTTTCCCCCCGTCATAGTGTGGTCGATTTCTATAATCTCAACGGTATACTACGTTGAAGACTAGACAGTTCCTATATCTTGACAATTTCCTCCGTCATAGTGTGGATGAGTTCTATAATCTAAACGGTATACTACGTTGAAGACTAGACAGTTCCTAGATCTTGATGAAGATGTTTCCCCCCGTCATAGTGTGGACGAGTTCTACAATCTCAACGGTATACTACGTTGAAGACCAGACAGTTCCTAGATCTTGATGCTTTCCTCCGTCATAGTGTGGATGAGTTCTATAATCTCAACGGTATACTACGTTGAATACTAGACAGTTCCTAGATCTTGATGAAGATGTTTCCCTATGTCATAGTGTGGACGAGTTCTATAATCTCAACGGTATACTACGTTGAAGACCAAACAGTTCCTAGATGATGTTTTCCTCCGTCATAGTATGGACGAGTTCTAAAATCTCAACGGTATACTAAGTTGAAGACTAGACAGTTCCTAGATTTTGATGTTTTCCTCCATCATAGTGTGGACGAGTTCTACAATCTCAACCGAATACTATGTTGAAGACTAGACAGCTCCTAGATCTTGATGAAGATGTTTCCCCCGTCATTATATGGACGAGTTCTGCAATCTCAACGGTATACTACGTTGAAAACCAGACAGTTCCTAGATCTTGATGTTTTCCTCCGTCATAGTGTGGACGAGTTCTATAATTTCAACGGCATACTACGTTGAATACTAGACAGTTCCTAGATCTTGATGATGATGTTTCCCTACGTCATATTATGGAGGAGTTCTATAATCTCAATGGTATACTACGTTGAAGACCAGACAGTTCCTAGATCTTGATGTTTTCCTCCTTCATAGTGTTGACGAGTTCTATAATCTCAATGGTATACTATGTTGAATACTAGACAGTTCATAGATCTTGATGAAGATGTTTCCCTACGTCATAGTGTGGACGAGTTCTATAATCTCAATGATATACTATGTTGAATACTAGACAGTTCCTAGATCTTGATGAAGATGTTTCCCTATATCATAGTGTGGACGAGTTCTATAATCTCGACGGTATACTACGTTGAAGACCAGATAGTTCCTAGATCTTGATGTTTTCCTCCGTCATAGTGTGGACGAGTTCTATAATCTCAATGGTATACTACGTTGAATACCAGACAGTTCCTAGATCTTGACGAAGATGTTTCCCTACGTCATAGTGTGGACGAGTTCTATAATATCAACTGTATATTACGTTGAATATTAGACAATTCCTAGATCATGATGAAGATGTTACCCTACGTTATAGTGTGGACGAGTTCTATAATCTAAACGATATACTACGTTGAAGACCAGACAATTCCTAGATCTTGATGTTTTCCTCCGTCATAGTGTGGACGAGTTCTACAATCTCAACGGTATACTACGTTGAAGACGAGACAGTTCCTAGATCTTGATGTTTTCCTCTGTCATAGTGTGGACGAGTTCTACAATCTCAATGGTATACTACGTTGAAGACTAGACAGTTCCTAGATCTTGATGAAGATGTTTCCCTCTGTCAAAGTGTGGAAAAGTTCTACAATCTCAATGGTATACTACGTTGAAGATCAGACAGTTCCTAGATCTTGATGAAGATGTTTCCCTCTGTCAAAGTGTGGACGAGTTCTACAATCTCAACGGTATACTACGTTGAAGACCAGACAGTTCCTAGATCTTTATCTTTTTCTCCGTCATAGTGTGGACGAGTTCTACAATCTCAACGGTATACTACGTTGAAGACCCGACAGTTCCTAGATCTTGATGAAGATGTTTCCCTACGTCATAGTGTGGAGGAGTTCTATAATCTTAACGGTATACCACGTTGAAGACCAGACAGTTCCTAGATGTTGATGTTTTCCTCCGTCATAGTGTGGACGAGTTATATAATCTCAACGGTATACTACGTTGAATACTAGACAGTTCCTAGATATTAATGAAGATGTTTCCCTACGTCATAGTGTGGACGAGTTCTATAATCTCAACGAGATACTACGTTGATACTAGACAGTTCCTAGATCTTGATGAAGATTTTTCCCTACGTCATAGTGTGGACGAGTTCTATAATATCAACGATATACTACGTTAAGACCAGACAATTCCTAGATCTTGATGTTTTCCTCCATCATAGTGTGGACAAGTTCTATAATCTCAACGGTATACTACGTTGAATACTAGATAGTTCCTAGATCTTGATGAAGATGTTTCCCTATGTCATAGCGTGGACGAGTTCTATAATCTCAATGGTACACTACGTTGAAGACCAGACAGTTCCTAGATCTTGATGTTTTCCTCCGTTATAGTGTGGACGAGTTCTACAATCTCAACGGTATACTACGTTGAAGACCAGACAGTTCCTAGATCTTGATGTTTTCCTCCGTCATAGTGTGGACGAGTTTTACAATATCAACAGTATACTACGTTGAAGACTAGACAGCTCCTAGATCTTGATGAAGATGTTTCCCCCCGTCATAGTGTGGACGAGTTCTATAATCTCAATGGGATACTACGTTGAAGACCAGACAGTTCCTAGATCTTGACAATTTCCTCCGTCATGTGTGGACGAGTTCTATAATCTCAACGGTATACTACGTTGCAGACTAGACAGTTCTAGATCTTGATGAAGATGTTTCCCTCTGTCAAAGTGTGGAAAAGTTCTACAATCTCAATGGTATACTACGTTGAAGATCAGACAGTTCCTAGATCTTGATGAAGATGTTTCCCTCTGTCAAAGTGTGGACGAGTTCTACAATCTCAACGGTATACTACGTTGAAGACCAGACAGTTCCTAGATCTTTATCTTTTTCTCCGTCATAGTGTGGACGAGTTCTACAATCTCAACGGTATACTACGTTGAAGACCCGACAGTTCCTAGATCTTGATGAAGATGTTTCCCTACGTCATAGTGTGGAGGAGTTCTATAATCTTAACGGTATACTACGTTGAAGACCAGACAGTTCCTAGATGTTGATGTTTTCCTCCGTCATAGTGTGGACGAGTTATATAATCTCAACGGTATACTACGTTGAATACTAGACAGTTCCTAGATATTAATGAAGATGTTTCCCTACGTCATAGTGTGGACGAGTTCTATAATCTCAACGAGATACTACGTTGATACTAGACAGTTCCTAGATCTTGATGAAGATTTTTCCCTACGTCATAGTGTGGACGAGTTCTATAATATCAACGATATACTACGTTAAGACCAGACAATTCCTAGATCTTGATGTTATCCTCCATCATAGTATGGACAAGTTCTATAATCTCAACGGTATACTACGTTGAATACTAGATAGTTCCTAGATCTTGATGAAGATTTTTCCCTATGTCATAGCGTGGACGAGTTCTATAATCTCAATGGTACACTACGTTGAAGACCAGACAGTTCCTAGATCTTGATGTTTTCCTCCGTTATAGTGTGGACGAGTTCTACAATCTCAACGGTATACTACGTTGAAGACCATACAGTTCCTAGATCTTGATGTTTTCCTCCGTCATAGTGTGGACGAGTTCTACAATATCAACGGTATACTACGTTGAAGACTAGACAGCTCCTAGATCTTGATGAAGATGTTTCCCCCCGTCATAGTGTGGACGAGTTCTATAATCTCAATGGGATACTACGTTGAAGACCAGACAGTTCCTAGATCTTGACAATTTCCTCCGTCATGTGTGGACGAGTTCTATAATCTCAACGGTATACTACGTTGAAGACTAGACAGTTCCTAGATCTTGATGAAGATGTTTCCCCCCGTCATAGTGTGGACGATTTCTATAATCTCAACGGTATACTACGTTGAAGACCAGACAGTTCCTATATCTTGACAATTTCCTCCGTCATAGTGTGGACGAGTTCTATAATCTAAACGGTATACTACGTTGAAGACTAGACAGTTCCTACATCTTGATGAAGATGTTTCCCCCCGTCATAGTGTGGACGAGTTCTACAATCTCAACGGTATACTACGTTGAAGACGAGACAGTTCCTAGATCTTGATGTTTTCCTCTGTCATAGTGTGGACGAGTTCTACAATCTCAATGGTATAGTACGTTGAAGACTAGACAGTTCCTAGATCTTGATGAAGATGTTTCCCTCTGTCAAAGTGTGGAAAAGTTCTACAATCTCAATGGTATACTACGTTGAAGATCAGACAGTTCCTAGATCTTGATGAAGATGTTTCCCTCTGTCAAAGTGTGGACGAGTTCTACAATCTCAACGGTATACTACGTTGAAGACCAGACAGTTCCTAGATCTTTATCTTTTTCTCCGTCATAGTGTGGACGAGTTCTACAATCTCAACGGTATACTACGTTGAAGACCCGACAGTTCCTAGATCTTGATGAAGATGTTTCCCTACGTCATAGTGTGGAGGAGTTCTATAATCTCAACGGTATACTACGTTGAAGACCAGACAGTTCCTAGATGTGTATGTTTTCCTCCGTCATAGTGTGGACGAGTTATATAATCTCAACGGTATACTACGTTGAATACTAGACAGTTCCTAGATATTAATGAAGATGTTTCCCTACGTCATAGTGTGGACGAGTTCTATAATCTCAACGAGATACTACGTTGATACTAGACAGTTCCTAGATCTTGATGAAGATTTTTCCCTACGTCATAGTGTGGACGAGTTCTATAATATCAACGATATACTATGTTAAGACCAGACAATTCCTAGTTCTTGATGTTTTCCTCCATCATAGTGTGGACAAGTTCTATAATCTCAACGGTATACTACGTAGAATACTAGATAGTTCCTAGATCTTGATGAAGATGTTTCCCTATGTCATAGCGTGGACGAGTTCTATAATCTCAATGGTACACTACGTTGAAGACCAGACAGTTCCTAGATCTTGATGTTTTCCTCCGTTATAGTGTGGACGAGTTCTACAATCTCAACGGTATACTACGTTGAAGACCAGACAGTTCCTAGATCTTGATGTTTTCCTCCGTCATAGTGTGGACGAGTTCTACAATATCAACGGTATACTACGTTGAAGACTAGACAACTCCTAGATCTTGATGAAGATGTTTCCCCCCGTCATAGTGTGGACGAGTTCTATAATCTCAATGGGATACTACGTTGAAGACCAGACAGTTCCTAGATCTTGACAATTTCCTCCGTCATGTGTGGACGAGTTCTATAATCTCAACGGTATACTACGTTGAAGACTAGACAGTTCCTAGATCTTGATGAAGATGTTTCCCCCCGTCATAGTGTGGACGATTTCTATAATCTCAACGGTATACTACGTTGAAGACCAGACAGTTCCTATATCTTGACAATTTCCTCCGTCATAGTGTGGACGAGTTCTATAATCTAAACGGTATACTACGTTGAAGACTAGACAGTTCCTACATCTTGATGAAGATGTTTCCCCCCGTCATAGTGTGGACGAGTTCTACAATCTCAACGGTATACTACGTTGAAGACCAGACAGTTCCTAGATCTTGATGCTTTCCTCCGTCATAGTGTGGATGAGTTCTATAATCTCAACGGTATACTACGTTGAATACTAGACAGTTCCTAGATCTTGATGAAGATGTTTCCCTATGTCATAGTGTGGACGAGTTCTATAATCTCAACGGTATACTACGTTGAAGACCAAACAGTTCCTAGATGATTTTTTCCTCCGTCATAGTATGGACGAGTTCTAAAATCTCAACGGTATACTAAGTTGAAGACTAGACAGTTCCTAGATTTTGATGTTTTCCTCCGTCATAGTGTGGACGAGTTCTACAATCTCAACCGAATACTATGTTGAAGACTAGACAGCTCCTAGATCTTGATGAAGATGTTTCCCCCGTCATTATATGGACGAGTTCTGCAATCTCAACGGTATACTACGTTGAAGACCAGACAGTTCCTAGATCTTGATGTTTTCCTCCGTCATAGTGTGGACGAGTTCTATAATTTCAACGGTATACTACGTTGAATACTAGACAGTTCCTAGATCTTGATGATGATGTTTCCCTACGTCATATTATGGAGGAGTTCTATAATCTCAATGGTATACTACGTTGAAGACCAGACAGTTCCTAGATCTTAATGTTTTCCTCCGTCATAGTGTGGACGAGTTCTATAATCTCAACGGTATACTACGTTGAATACTAGACAGTTCCTAGATCTTGATGAAGATGTTTCCCTACGTCATGGTGTGGACGAGTTCTATAATCTCAACGGTATACTACGTTGAAGACCAGACAGTTCCTAGATCTTGATGTTTTCCTCCTTCATAGTGTTGACGAGTTCTATAATCTCAATGGTATACTATGTTGAATACTAGACAGTTCCTAGATCTTGATGAAGATGTTTCCCTACGTCATAGTGTGGACGAGTTCTATAATCTCAATGATATACTATGTTGAATACTAGACAGTTCCTAGATCTTGATGAAGATGTTTCCCTATATCATAGTGTGGACGAGTTCTATAATCTCAACGGTATACTACGTTGAAGACCAGACAGTTCCTAGATCTTGATGTTTTCCTCCGTCATAGTGTGGACGAGTTCTACAATCTCAACATCATACTATGTTAAAGACCAGACAGTTCCTAGATCTTGTCAATTTCCTTCATCATAGTGTGGACGAGTTCTATAATCTCAACGGTATACTACGTTGAAGACTAGATAGTTCCTAGATCTTGATGAAGATGTTTCCCTCCGTCTTAGTGTGGACGATTTATGAAATCTCAACGGTATACTACGTTGAAGACCAGACAGTTCCTAGATCTTGATGTTTTCCTCCGTCATAGTGTGGACAAGTTCTATAATCTCAACGGTATACTACGTTGAATACTAGACAGTTCCTAGATCTTGATGAAGATGTTTCCCTATGTCATAGTGTGGACGAGTTCTATAATCTCAACGGTATACTACGTTGAAGACCAGACAGTTCCTAGATCTTGATGTTTTCCTCCGTCATAGTGTGGACGAGTTCTACAATCTCAACAGCATACTACGTTGAAGACCGGACAGTTCCTAGATCTTGATGTTTTCCTCCGTCATAGTGTGGACGAGTTCTACAATATCAACGGTATACTACGTTGAAGACTATACAGCTCATAGATCTTGATGAAGATGTTTCTCCCTGTCATAGTGTGGACGAGTTCTATAATCTCAACTTTATACTATGTTGAAGACCAGACAGTTCCTAGATCTTGACAATTTCCTTCGTCATAGTGTGGACGAGTTCTATAATCTCAACGGTATACTACGTTGAAGACTAGAATGTTCCTAGATCTTGATGAAGATGTTTCCCTCTGTCATAGTGTGGACGAGTTCTGAAATCTCAACGGTATACTACGTTGAAGACCAGACAGTTCCTAGATCTTGATGTTTTCCTCCGTCATAGTGTGGACGAGTTCTATAATCTCAACGGTATACTACGTTGAAAACTACACTATTCCAAGATATTGATGAACATGTTTCCCTACGTTATAGTGTGGACGAGTTCTATAATCTCAACGGTATACTACATTGAAGACCAGACAGTTCCTAAATCTTGATGTTTTCCTCCGTCATAGTGTGGACGAGTTCTATAATCTCAATGGTATACTACGTTGAATACCAGACAGTTCCTAGATCTTGACGAAGATGTTTCCCTACGTCATAGTGTGGACGAGTTCTATAATATCAACGGTATACTACGTTGAATACTAGACAATTCCTAGATCTTGATGAAGATGTTTCCCTATGTTATAGTGTGGACGAGTTCTATAATCTAAACGATATACTACGTTGAAGACCAGACAATTCCTAGATCTTGATGTTTTCCTCCGTCATAGTGTGGACGAGTTCTACAATGTCAACGGTATACTACGTTGAAGACGAGACAGTTCCTAGATCTTGATGTTTTCCTCCGTCATAGTGTGGACGAGTTCTACAATCTCAATGGTATACTACGTTGAAGACTAGACAGTTCCTAGATCTTGATGTTTTCCTCCGTCATAGTGTGGACGAGTTCTACAATCTAAATGGTATACTACGTTGAAGACTAGACAGCTCCTAGATCTTGATGAAGATGTTTCCCCCCATCATAGTATGGACGAGTTCTGCAATCTCAACGGTATACTATGTTGAAGACCAAACAGTTCCTAGATCTTGATGTTTTCCTCCGTCATAGTGTGGACGAGTTCTATAATCTCAACGGTATACTACGTTGAATACTAGACAGTTCCTAGATCTTGATGAAGATGTATCCCTACGTCATAGTGTGGACGAGTTCTATAATCTCAACGGTATACTACGTTGAAGACCAGACAGTTCCTAGATCTTGATGTTTTCCTCCTTCATAGTGTTGACGAGTTCTATAATCTCAACGGTATACTATGTTGAATACTAGACAGTTCCTAGATCTTGATGAAGATGTTTCCGTCTGTCAAAGTGTGGGAAAGTTCTACAATCTCAACGGTATACTACGTTAAAGACCAGACAGTTCCTAGATCTTGATGAAGATGTTTCCCTCTGTCAAAGTGTGGACGAGTTCTACAATCTCAATGGTATACTACGTTGAAGACCAGACAGTTCCTAGATCTTTATCTTTTTCTCCGTCATAGTGTGGACGAGTTCTACAATCTCAACGGTATACTACGCTGAAGACCCGACAGTTCCTAGATCTTGATGAAGATGTTTCCCTACGTCATAGTGTGGAGGAGTTCCATAATCTCAACGGTATACTACGTTGAAGACCAGACAGTTCCTAGATGTTGATGTTTTCCTCCGTCATAGTGTGGACGAGTTATATAATCTCAACGGTATACTACGTTGAATACTAGACAGTTCCTAGATATTAATGAAGATGTTTCCCTACGTCATAGTGTGGACGAGTTCTATAATCTCAACGGTATACTACGTTGATACTAGACAGTTCCTAGATCTTGATGAAGATTTTTCCCTATGTCATAGTGTGGACGAGTTCTATAATATCAATGATATACTACGTTGAAGACCAGACAATTCCTAGATCTTGATGTTTTCCTCCATCATAGTGTGGACAAGTTCTATAATCTCAACGGTATACTACGTTGAATACTAGATAGTTCCTAGATCTTGATGAAGATGTTTCCCTATGTCATAGCATGGACGAGTTCTATAATCTCAATGGTATACTATGTTGAAGACCAGACAGTTCCTAGATCTTGATGTTTTCCTCCGTTATAGTGTGGACGAGTTCTACAATCTCAACGGTATACTACGTTGAAGACCAGACAGTTCTTAGATCTTGATGTTTTCCTCCGTCATAGTGTGGACGAGTTCTACAATATCAACGGTATACTACGTTGAAGACTAGACAGCTTCTAGATCTTGATGAAGATGTTTCCCCCCGTCATAGTGTCGACGAGTTCTATAATCTCAATGGGATACTACGTTGAAGACCAGACAGTTCCTAGATCTTGACAATTTCCTCCGTCATGTGTGGACGAGTTCTATAATCTCAACGGTATACTACGTTGAAGACTAGACAGTTCCTAGATCTTGATGAAGATGTTTCCCCCCGTCATAGTGTCGACGATTTCTATAATCTCAACGGTATACTACGTTGAAGACCAGACAGTTCCTATATCTTGACAATTTCCTCCGTCATAGTGTGGACGAGTTCTATAATCTAAACGGTATACTACGTTGAAGACTAGACAGTTCCTAGATCTTGATGAAGATGTTTCCCCCCGTCATAGTGTGGACGAGTTCTACAATCTCAACGGTATACTACGTTGAAGACCAGACAGTTCCTAGATCTTGATGCTTTCCTCCGTCATAGTGTGGATGAGTTCTATAATCTCAACGGTATACTACGTTGAATACTAGACAGTTCCTAGATCTTGATGAAGATGTTTCCCTATGTCATAGTGTGGACGAGTTCTATAATCTCAACGGTATACTACGTTGAAGACCAAACAGTTCCTAGATGATGTTTTCCTCCGTCATAGTACGGACGAGTTCTAAAATCTCAACGGTATACTAAGTTGAAGACTAGACAGTTCCTAGATCTTGATATTTTCCTCCGTCATAGTGTGGACGAGTTCTACAATCTCAACCGAATACTATGTTGAAGACTAGACAGCTCCTAGATCTTGATGAAGATGTTTCCCCCCGTCATTATATGGACGAGTTCTGCAATCTCAACGGTATACTACGTTGAAGACCAGACAGTTCCTAGATCTTGATGTTTTCCTCCGTCATAGTGTCGACGAGTTCTATAATTTCAACGGTATACTACGTTGAATACTAGACAGTTCCTAGATCTTGATGAAGATGTTTCCCTACGTCATATTATGGAGGAGTTCTATAATCTCAATGGTATACTACGTTGAAGACCAGACAGTTCCTAGATCTTAATGTTTTCCTCCGTCATAGTGTGGACGAGTTCTATATTCTCAACGGTATACTACGTTGAATACTAGACAGTTCCTAGATCTTGATGAAGATGTATCCCTACGTCATAGTGTGGACGAGTTCTATAATCTCAACGGTATACTACGTTGAAGACCAGACAGTTCCTAGATCTTGATGTTTTCCTCCTTCATAGTGTTGACGAGTTCTATAATCTCAACGGTATACTATGTTGAATACTAGACAGTTCCTAGATCTTGATGAAGATGTTTCCCTCTGTCAAAGTGTGGGAAAGTTCTACAATCTCAACGGTATACTACGTTAAAGACCAGACAGTTCCTAGATCTTGATGAAGATGTTTCCCTCTGTCAAAGTGTGGACGAGTTCTACAATCTCAATGGTATACTACGTTGAAGACCAGACAGTTCCTAGATCTTTATCTTTTTCTCCGTCATAGTGTGGACGAGTTCTACAATCTCAACGGTATACTACGCTGAAGACCCGACAGTTCCTAGATCTTGATGAAGATGTTTCCCTACGTCATAGTGTGGAGGAGTTCCATAATCTCAACGGTATACTACGTTGAAGACCAGACAGTTCCTAGATGTTGATGTTTTCCTCCGTCATAGTGTGGACGAGTTATATAATCTCAACGGTATACTACGTTGAATACTAGACAGTTCCTAGATATTAATGAAGATGTTTCCCTACGTCATAGTGTGGACGAGTTCTATAATCTCAACGGTATACTACGTTGATACTAGACAGTTCCTAGATCTTGATGAAGATTTTTCCCTATGTCATAGTGTGGACGAGTTCTATAATATCAATGATATACTACGTTGAAGACCAGACAATTCCTAGATCTTGATGTTTTCCTCCATCATAGTGTGGACAAGTTCTATAATCTCAACGGTATACTACGTTGAATACTAGATAGTTCCTAGATCTTGATGAAGATGTTTCCCTATGTCATAGCATGGACGAGTTCTATAATCTCAATGGTATACTATGTTGAAGACCAGACAGTTCCTAGATCTTGATGTTTTCCTCCGTTATAGTGTGGACGAGTTCTACAATCTCAACGGTATACTACGTTGAAGACCAGACAGTTCTTAGATCTTGATGTTTTCCTCCGTCATAGTGTGGACGAGTTCTACAATATCAACGGTATACTACGTTGAAGACTAGACAGCTTCAAGATCTTGATGAAGATGTTTCCCCCCGTCATAGTGTGGACGAGTTCTATAATCTCAATGGGATACTACGTTGAAGACCAGACAGTTCCTAGATCTTGACAATTTCCTCCGTCATGTGTGGACGAGTTCTATAATCTCAACGGTATACTACGTTGAAGACTAGACAGTTCCTAGATCTTGATGAAGATGTTTCCCCCCGTCATAGTGTCGACGATTTCTATAATCTCAACGGTATACTACGTTGAAGACCAGACAGTTCCTATATCTTGACAATTTCCTCCGTCATAGTGTGGACGAGTTCTATAATCTAAACGGTATACTACGTTGAAGACTAGACAGTTCCTAGATCTTGATGAAGATGTTTCCCCCCGTCATAGTGTGGACGAGTTCTACAATCTCAACGGTATACTACGTTGAAGACCAGACAGTTCCTAGATCTTGATGCTTTCCTCCGTCATAGTGTGGATGAGTTCTATAATCTCAACGGTATACTACGTTGAATACTAGACAGTTCCTAGATCTTGATGAAGATGTTTCCCTATGTCATAGTGTGGACGAGTTCTATAATCTCAACGGTATACTACGTTGAAGACCAAACAGTTCCTAGATGATGTTTTCCTCCGTCATAGTACGGACGAGTTCTAAAATCTCAACGGTATACTAAGTTGAAGACTAGACAGTTCCTAGATCTTGATATTTTCCTCCGTCATAGTGTGGACGAGTTCTACAATCTCAACCGAATACTATGTTGAAGACTAGACAGCTCCTAGATCTTGATGAAGATGTTTCCCCCCGTCATTATATGGACGAGTTCTGCAATCTCAACGGTATACTACGTTGAAGACCAGACAGTTCCTAGATCTTGATGTTTTCCTCCGTCATAGTGTCGACGAGTTCTATAATTTCAACGGTATACTACGTTGAATACTAGACAGTTCCTAGATCTTGATGAAGATGTTTCCCTACGTCATATTATGGAGGAGTTCTATAATCTCAATGGTATACTACGTTGAAGACCAGACAGTTCCTAGATCTTAATGTTTTCCTCCGTCATAGTGTGGACGAGTTCTATATTCTCAACGGTATACTACGTTGAATACTAGACAGTTCCTAGATCTTGATGAAGATGTTTCCCTACGTCATGGTGTGGACGAGTTCTATAATCTCAACGGTATACTACGTTGAAGACCAGACAGTTCCTAGATCTTGATGTTTTCCTCCTTCATAGTGTTGACGAGTTCTATAATCCTAATGGTATACTATGTTGAATACTAGACAGTTCCTAGATCTTGATGAAGATGTTTCCCTATGTCATAGTGTGGACGAGTTCTATAATCTCAACGGTATACTACGTTGAAGACCAGACAGTTCCTAGATCTTGATGTTTTCCTCCGTCATAGTGTGGACGAGTTCGACAATCTCAACATCATACTATGTTAAAGACCAGACAGTTCCTAGATCTTGTCAATTTCCTTCGTCATAGTGTGGACGAGTTCTATAATCTCAACGGTATACTACGTTGAAGACTAGATAGTTCCTAGATCTTGATGAAGATGTTTCCCTCCGTCTTAGTGTGGACGATTTATGAAATCTCAACGGTATACTACATTGAAGACCAGACAGTTCCTAGATCTTGATGTTTTCCTCCGTCATAGTGTGGACAAGTTCTATAATCTCAACGGTATACTACGTTGAATACTAGACAGTTCCTAGATCTTGATGAAGATGTTTCCCTATGTCATAGTGTGGATGAGTTCTATAATCTCAACGGTATACTACGTTGAAGACCAGACAGTTCCTAGATCTTGATGTTTTTCTCCGTCATAGTGTGGACGAGTTCTACAATCTCAACAGCATACTACGTTGAAGACCAGACAGTTCCTAGATCTTGATGTTTTCCTCCGTTATAGTGTGGACGAGTTCTACAATATCAACGGTATACTACGTTGAAGACTATACAGCTCATAGATCTTGATGAAGATGTTTCCCCCTGTCATAGTGTGGACGAGTTCTATAATCTCAACTTTATATTATGTTGAAGACCAGACAGTTCCTAGATCTTGACAATTTCCTTCGTCATAGTGTGGACGAGTTCTATAATCTCAACGGTATACTATGTTGAAGACTAGAATGTTCCTAGATCTTGATGAAGATGTTTCCCTCTGTCATAGTGTGGACGAGTTCTGAAATCTCAACGGTATACTACGTTGAAGACCAGACAGTTCCTAGATCTTGATGTTTTCCTCCGTCATAGTGTGGACGAGTTCTATAATCTCAACGGTATACTACGTTGAATACTACACTATTCCAAGATATTGATGAAGATGTTTCCCTACGTTATAGTGTGGACGAGTTCTATAATCTCAACGGTATACTACATTGAAGACCAGACAGTTCCTAGATCTTGATGTTTTCCTCCGTCATAGTGTGGACGAGTTCTATAATCTCAATGGTATACTACGTTGAATACCAGACAGTTCCTAGATCTTGACGAAGATGTTTCCCTACGTCATAGTGTGGACGAGTTCTATAATATCAACGGTATACTACGTTGAATACTAGACAATTCCTAGATCTTGATGAAGATGTTTCCCTATGTTATAGTGTGGACGAGTTCTATAATCTAAACGATATACTACGTTGAAGACCAGACAATTCCTAGATCTTGATATTTTCCTCCGTCATAGTGTGGACGAGTTCTACAATCTCAACGGTATACTACGTTGAAGACGAGACAGTTCCTAGATCTTGATGTTTTCCTCCGTCATAGTGTGGACGAGTTCTAGAATCTCAATGGTATACTACGTTGAAGACTAGACAGTTCCTAGATCTTGATGTTTTCCTCCGTCATAGTGTGGACGAGTTCTACAATCTCATTGGTATACTACGTTGAAGACTAGACAGCTCCTAGATCTTGATGAAGATGTTTCCCCCCGTCATAGTATGGACGAGTTCTGCAATCTCAACGGTATACTACGTTGAAGACCAAACAGTTCCTAGATCTTGATGTTTTCCTCCGTCATAGTGTGGACGAGTTCTATAATCTCAACGTTATACTACGTTGAATACTAGACAGTTCCTAGATCTTGATGAAGATGTATCCCTACGTCATAGTGTGGACGAGTTCTATAATCTCAACGGTATACTACGTTGAAGACCAGACAGTTCCTAGATCTTGATGTTTTCCTTCGTCATAGTGTGGACGAGTTCTATAATCTCAACGGTATACTACGTTGAATACTCGACAGTTCCTAGATCTTGATTAAGATGTTTCCCTATGTCATAGTGTGGACGAGTTCTATAATCTCAAAGGTATACTATGTTGAATACTAGACAGTTCCTAGATCTTGATGAAGATGTTTCCCTACGTCATAGTGTGGACGAGTTCTATAATCTCAATGGTATACTACGTTGAAGACCAGACAGTTCCTAGATCTTGATGTTTTCCTCCGTCATAGTGTGGACAAGTTCTATAATCTCAACGGTATACTACGTTGAATACTAGACAATTCCTAGATCTTGATGAAGATGTTTCCCTCCTTCATAGTATGGAGATGTTCTATAATCTCAACGGTATACTATGTTGAAGACCAGACAGTTCCTAGATCTTGATGTTGTCCTCTGTCATAGTGTGGACGAGTTCTATAATCTCAACGGTATACTACGTTGAATACTAAATAGTTCCTAGATCTTGATGAAGATGTTTCCCTATGTCATACTGTGGACGAGTTCTATAATCTCAACGGTATACTATGTTGAGGACCATACAGTTCCTAGATCTTGATGTTTTCCTCCGTCATAGTGTGGATGAGTTCTATAATCTCAACGGTATACTACGTTGAATACTAGACAGTTTCTAGATCTTGATGAAGATGTTTCCCTACGTCATAGTGTGGACGAGTTCTATAATCTCAACAGTATACTACGTTGAATACTAGACATTTCCTAGATCTTGATTGTTGTACCCCAAAATTTGCCCTCCCATATTCTTCAAGACATTGCCAAGTCAAGCTTCAAAATCTCCCCAAGGGTTGCACAGTGTAAGAGCCTCATGAATAGTCAAAATTAGGGTTTTGGTCCTGATCAAGAAAATGAAGTTTCCAAGGGTCCAATCAAGTCCCACATGCCTACAAATATGGTCAAGCATCCTCATACCAAGTTTCAAGACTTTCAGCACAAAATTGCACAGTCAAAACCCTAATTGCACTACAGTCAACTGTAGGGGCAAAATGGTCATTTGGCAGTCAAAAGTTCAAATTTTTGGTAAACATCTCATTTTGAATCCACAAACATCATTTGATCAATGCTTGATCATGATTCTCAAAGCTTGGCTCAAAAATCATCAAGATGCAAAAGTTTCCTTATTTGGACAGTTGAAAATGTCAACTGTAAATTGACCAGGGCATAACTTTCACATGGATTATCAGAAAAATTCCATCCAAAGCTCATTTTGAAGAGAAAGACATTTCCTACAACTCATCTTCATACTTCAAGTCCAAGAAATGCTCTCACAAAAAGTTATCAATTTCAACATTATAGGTTATTTTCAAAAGTCAACAAAAAGGTACTTTAAGTCAAAGGCCATAACTTGATATTGGTAAATCAAAATGACATGGTACAAATACATTGCTTAGAGGACTCAAAGACCTTTCCAAAATGTCCAAGAACATGAGCAAAGCTTAAATATTGAGCAAGTTATGCCTCGTGGAAGTTGGGAAATTTTTGGATATTTTGAAAAGTCAACATTGGTTCAAATGACCTAAAATTGCTAATGGGCCCATTTTTCTTCCACAATTCATCATCCAAGGCATGTGCACGACCACTTGGCCCAAAGGGAAGTTTTTCTTCATTTTTTTATTTATTTATTTGAATTTTTATTAATAATAATTCATTTAAATCAATTAAATACATGAAAAATACTTAACCTACTATTTCAAATCTTTTTGTGCATATAATATCTTCAAAAATTCGTGCATGATCAGATATGGAAGAATTGGAATTGATTGCATATGATTTGTACAAAAAGTGCATGAAAAAGATTGAAAAACTAATGCTTGAAAATCAAATCTTCCAAACCATCAATGCATGGATTTTGATCAAATTTCTTGACCTAATTCACTCATACATAAGTTCAGAATGCAACCCTAGTAAGGAGAACCACTAAGCTGCGCAAGAACCTAAAGATCAAACTCACACTTTTTTCTTAAAAATCTCAATTCTGAAAACCTAGCTCTAGGGCGATTCAAGGCGAAATTTTTACCCCATCACCTTCCTGAAGCTTCAAGGAAGGATTTCTAATCGAAATCGAGCATTCTAACGCCCTAAATTGGTAACACGAGTGCAACCTGTACAGAGAAAAATTCATCTTCTTGCATCTCAATTCATGCGCATTTAGCACTTTTTAATGTTTGATTCATATTCCTTGTTCAATTCTAATGCTAACCAAACAATTTAATTTTGTTTTTGTGCATCGTATGAAGATTTGCCATGGATGAATATTAGGGTTTTGCAAGCTCTAATTTGGGCGTTTCTTAATATGGCAAAATTAGGACACATGAATATCACCATTAAAACAAGCATGTTTGGACGAAGAGAAATAAACCATTGCGCCTAATTTATGAAGCCCCAGGGGCTATTCGCTATTTTCTAATATAGCGTCTATAGCAACGTTTGAAAACTGTTGCCAATGTTTTGTATATTTTCAGGAAAACAAAAACCATGAGGAAGACGATGAAGTGGCATAAGCTGGTTGGTTGGTTTGAAATTTCGCGCTCAAACCCACTAACGCTTTTGTTTTATTTGATATTATTTGTTTGTTGTATTACATACAAAACGCGTAACATGGCTCAGTGGCAGGCGTACAGACTGGTAAACCATAGGACCTGGGTTCGAGCCCCATGTCCTCACCCCTTTCCATATATTTTTCCAATTGATATTCATATGCAGATTAAACATAGTGGAGCATCATACACCCACAAAATCTATCCATCCACGCGTCCCAGGAGATTCAATCAATGGCCACAATCTGAAGAACATGATGCACTCAGTCAACAAAGATCCATGCCAGCGCAAAAAGTCTTACAGGCCAGGGTTATTGGGCTTAAATTGCTAGCCATTTACCTCACAATTGGGGACAACACCCCCCTGAGGTTTGCAATGTTGTTTTGTTTTTTTTTTCATTCTTTTTTTACTTTCAATTATTATTTTTAATTAATTCTGTTAATTTAATTATATTTTCATAAAAACACAAAAAACCATAAAAAAATCAGAAAAGAGAAAAAAATAATAAATATTTTATTTTAGTATTTTTATAAATAAATTGCATTAATTCATTTAGTTTTAATTTAGGGTTTAATTGTAATACTTTTTTTGATAAAAATATAAAAAAATATAGAATTAGGGTTTATGATAATTTTTATTCCTTTTTATTTTTATTTCATAATAATTAAAATATTAAATATTTATTTTTGTAATTAAATTGCATGTAAATTAATTAGGGTTAATATTAGGTTTAAACTTTAATATGTTTTCTTAACAAATAAAAATTGTAGAATTAGGTTTAATTGCATTTAATTCTTTTTCCCATTAAAATCATAAAACCAAAAAATACCAAAAACAAATCTCTTTTCATTTTAATTAATTTAATAATCCTTTAATTTAATTTAGTTAAAAAGGGTCCAACGCGCTAGTTTCGATTTAAATTTCAATTCGCATATCTATTGCTTTTTCGTTTAATATTTCTGTATCTCTCCCAAAGCCGTGTAATTAATTTCTCGCACTTTATTTTCATTAATTCTTTATTTTCTGTCAAATCGGGTTCTGGAAATTTTGGCGATGTGGACCCGCGCCTTTTGTAATAGCTTAGAATCTTTTACTTTCCGCAATTTTTTAACTGTTAATCAAGGCATGAAAGAATGAATGGACATAAAATAAAAACAAACGCATAGATCACCTTGACATGAATAAGACAAAATAACTGAACATGACACACAAATCACACCCACCCCTAGGGTACGCCTCACTGTTGCCTTGCCTCGAAAGGTGATCGTCGAGTAGAGGATGTCTTAGTAAGTCCTCATGATCCGGGAACCTGGCATGAGGGTAGCTTCTAAGGTGTCTTCCCATTGCTCTGGTGATCACCATGTCCCGAACCTCGAATTGACCCTAACACCTCCAACGGTGGTGCTACCTACCTCTCAATGGTGGGATGGCACTACTTTAAAGGACATTTACACAGACGAATTCCTTAGGGTAGGTAGACGACTCTGAATACTTGCTCTAATTCAAAACAAAACAAATCAAAAATACTTTTCACACCAACACATTTTCAAAAAGCTTTCGAAAGAATTTTTCAAACACTCTTGAGGACCGATACAAGAGTCGAACTGAAATTTTCAAAGAAACTTTTTAAAACCCACAGTTGAAAAGCAAACAAACCATTTTTGAAAACACAAGTGAGCAAGTATCTAAGAGCCCATGGATAACCATGGATAGAAAGGGTGCTAACACCTTCCCTTTCTATAACCTACCTCCCGAACCGAGAGCAATCTCTTTAAGGAATTTTTCTGTGCTTTTGTCCTTTCCATTTGGAGAAAATAAAAGACGGTGGCGACTCTTGCTTACCGTGACATTTCGCGAACCAGCGTTAAACAGTCAGTTCCAGATCCACCGATCATAGAACTGGCGACTCTGCTGGGGATTTATCTTAAAGTGAGGTGTACCTTAGGGCTAGTTCATAACTGTGTTTTCAATTGTTTTCCTTGTGTGCTTTAAATTGTGGGTTGCTTGGGAGTTCTATAGATCCTAACCCGGATCTGGGGGATACCTTCTTAGAAAGTAGCAACAAGACTGTGAGGGAACTGTGCGGGGTATACCGACATGGTTGAAACAGTCTGCTACGTTGATGTGGCACTTTGGTGTGTACCGGTAACCCTTGAGTTCAGTCAAGGAGAGTACGGGGCCTCCGCGTGGTGTCGTGAAGCATCAACAGACCTTAGGAACCTTAATTGACTATCTTGGCCTCTTTAGGATAGTGAGATAACTGACTTTGGTGCAGTCCGAGGTTGGTTGATACTCGATACTACACTCAATTGAGGGTTGCTTTCCTGGAATATTTCGGTCGCCAGTTCAGTGGCTAAATCGAAACGATGAACAATGAAAGCAATCCCGTGATATTGGGACCCTTAGAACCCGGCTACTTCTAATAGGACAGGTTGAGCCCACCAACTTCAAGAGGGTAATACCCAGACCCCATGCTGGCCTAAACTCTAAGGGCTTCTTTTGTGTGACTTGTGTGCCTTTGTACTTGCCTACTTGCATGCTTGTTAGCTGACACATGAACTACTTGCAGGTTTTGTTTATAGTCCTTAATTGGGACTCATAACAGGGTTTACCAAGTTTCTTGCAGGTTTTGGTTTGCAGTCCTTAACTAGGACTCATGACAGGGTTTACTGAGTTTGCTTGCAGGTTTTGTTTATAGTCCTTAATAGGGACTTATAACAAGGTTTACCCATGTTACCCCATGCATCAGGACATCATACCATTGCATACATCCTAACCCATTTCAAGGATCTCAAGGGCTTGTGATGCAGGTCATGGTAAATCAAATATCCAGCAAGGGGCAAAGAGGATTTATTTTCCTTTAGCTAAGGTTGTCAGGGGCTATGACCCACTTGATATGGTGAGCTTTGACTCCTGGAGAAGGTTCCCCTAACCAAGGTGGTTTGGAAACCAGAACCAGACATGATGACTAAAGTCAGGGGCTATGACCCACTGGATATGGTGAGCCTTTGACACTTGAAGAAGAATTCTCAACAACGTGGGTTTCCTTCAATCAACCTACCGGACCCAAGCTCTAACCAATTTTCTTGTTTACCCCGCGAGGTCCTTGAAAACATTGCATGCATGTCATACACATCATTACATAACAGGTATCTTTGTTGCAGGTCACTTACCTTTCTCGCTATTTATTTCAGCAATGGCCTTCCAACCAGATAACCAGGACCTTCTTGCTCAAGAGACTCGGTTCGGGGAAATCCTCCTGAATCTATCCAAGGGGCAGGAGGAGCTAAGGACACTTCTCATGGAGACTTTTGTCAGGAACAGTGCTGAGGATGAAAGGCTGAAACACCTACAAGCTGAGGTGGATGCATTGAAGGTCCAGATGCTGGGGCAGGTGACTGCCATTCAAGGGTTAGCTCAAAGACAAGACGAGCTCTGGTTTCTCGTCAACCAACTGCTTCAGGGTAACCAGCTGGGGCAAAAGTCTAAGGGTAAAAAGCCAGTCATCGTTCAACCACCTTTGAGACAAGGAGGTAAGGGGAGAGCTCCTCAAATGGCTCCAGTGTCACAAATTCAACATCACAACCAACAAAAGAGCGAGAGAAGGTAGTTCACTCGGCTCAGCATGACCTTATCCCAGATATTGCCACAGTTGCTGGAGACCAAGCTGGTAGCTCTAAAAGAAGCTCCGAAGATCCAAAATACAACGTCACCGAAGTACAACCCCAACGCCCGCTGCGCTTATCACTCTGACAGCCCGGGGCATACTACAGATGATTGTTGGAGCTTGAAAAATAAGATCCAAGACATGATCGACGCCGGAGAGATTCAGTTTAAAGTACCCAAGACTCCCCACGTGATCACTGCTCCCTTGCCAAAACATGGCTAGGATTGAGAAATTTTTGTTCATTCGAATGTTCAAGTTGCAATTCTCTTTTGTTCAAACATTTACTCATGTTAAACATTGTTATTTCATTAATGCATCGCATATGTCTGTTCTAAAACAATATATTCGTATTCACTAAATGGAAATTATTTTCATATTTTTTCTGATGATCAACTCTTAAGATAATAATTCTAAGCCTCTTGAGGGAGGATGACGAAAACGATACCACGATCTTTACAGTATGCTTTTGAACAGACCCCGCTGATGAGGTACAGGCATTGTTTCAATCCCTAAACACTGGAGTTATAAGGAAGATAATCCCTCGTCAACCCCTCTGAGCCAAAGAAGTAGGAGTTTTTCTTTTCGAAATTTAAAACCCTTTATCATAACCTGGGGCAGGGTAGTTCTCTCAGTTGATCCAAGTGCATAACAAATGGCACCAAAGAGATCCTTACGAACAAAGAAAGACAGTGATGTTTCCGAATAATCAATAAAGATAGGCAGTCATTATATCTCAAAAAAATAAAAAGCCGATTAAGTCAAAACCTATGAAGAAGACTTACGAAACTGGGGCATCCCGCTGACTGTAATCGCAAAAGAAACAGTTCAGGCAAAAAATAGGGATAACGAAATCAAAAAGAAAGAGGTCCTACAAACCCTCAACAAAAAAAAAAAAAAGAAATGACTGCCTAATCAAAATAAATCATCAACATCCGAATCATCACCGGAAAGTCAGAGCAAAGACTAAAACAAGGTCTAACGTATGATCAACTGAGTTTAGGTTTGAAGAACATCACGAAGAATGGGTGGGTACAAATAATTTGAGCCTTTATCCTTTGTTTCTTAAACCATGAACCAGGCCATGTTATAACCCTCAAAAAGTCCTAGCTGAAGCATGGGTTAGTTCGAAAGCATATTGTACGAAAGGTATCCTGACTCCTTAAGGCTCACTATAAAGAAGGAGTTGACATCACGTTTTACAAACATTCATTTGTTTTATGAAAAAGAATGCATTATCAAAATCTTCAAGACAGACATAGGATTTTCATTTTTAACATAACTTTATTTGTATATGACTTTTTGTTTGAACAACATAGAAATTCGCACGACGAATGCCTAATGAACAGAAGCACTTCCAATCAAGGGGCATGGCATGATCATTGTCCATCATCTGGGGCAACCAAGCCAAGATTCGAAGAATCTCTCAAAGGCCAAATAGCCTGGGGCAAATGTCCGCCTGAGTCACTTGGGGCATTCCAACAACGAATCTTTCCCGATCAAACACCTTCTGATGGCGTGACAAAACACTTCTAACAGGGGAACCCCCCTACATCCTGAGGGCATGGACATAGTCGAAAAAATACTACGCAAAATCAAAGACCCGCTAGGTTGACATACCTAGGCAAAAATAAGGGCTTCCCGGCGAACCAAAAGGGTTCGGGCAAAAATAAGGGATGAATATGAAAAATCTGTACACCCGGCAAGTCGAAAACCTGAAAAGGCGGCTTGGGCAAAAATGGGTATCCCGGTGGACTGAAAACCCGAAAGGGCGATCCAGGCAAAAGTTAGGGATCAAAGCGTACGACTATGTCCTGTCATCTTGTCACTTACCTACCAGAAGAAGATTGGTCAAACCAGTAGTCATCAAGCACCTCCACAGGTATCTTCCTCTCCCACATCAGAAACAGGGGCAATAAAGAGTGGTCTAAAAGCAATCTAATTGTTCCATCCTCCAAGGTACCAAGATAAGTTCAGCTAAAGAACATAACCGGCATATCTTAATTCCCCAGAGAATACGTCAGCAAGCCAACATACTCTTCTCAAGCAAGGTTATCAACCTGAAGGAAGTTGAGTATACTCCAGCAGATCTCAACATTCCCCAGCAGCACACGTTCTTGACAAGCATCCCCGGCAGTCTTGACCTAAAGATTGTTCCCCGGCGGCATATCAAACATTCAAAGGAATCACTTCCCCCGCAGTTCAAAACTTCCCCAGGAGAGTCCAATCTAGGTCCCCAGGAAAGTTGGGTTTCATCTCCCCAAGCAGTAAGCTTATCCCCAGTAGATTCTGGAAGCTTATCCTCGCAGAGCACGAACGCGTCGCCCGGATTTATTCAAAGAGTTATTTCCTTAACAGGATATAACTGGGTTATCCTCAGCCAAAAGCCACGGAAGGATCGTCGTCGACAGAATCTTCTTATCCCCAGCGAAGTCTATCAACACTTCCAACACAACAAGGATATCCCCAGCAAGTTATTATCAACAACCCAGCAAAGTATCTCTCTCCCCACAGAGTATTGCTTCCCAGCAAGATCGTCATAGTAGTTTTCTCCCCGCAAAATATTCCATTTGCCAAGTTTATTCCCCAACGGAGTTATCTTCTCCTACCGGTATTCTTGCAACTATCATCCCCAGCGGAAGTAAAAGCTTATTCTTCAACATCAGCCCAGGATATGACTTCCCGGCACCCGTCAAGGATTTACTTTCCTAGACGAAAACATACATTCCTAAATATCACATACATCATTATAGCATGCATAGACGCATCATATCTTACAAATCTCATTTATGTTGAGAACATCATTGCTTGGTCCATATCATGCATCACATATGACTGACCTTTACCTTTCAGGAAAAATTCAGTTGAACTCTCAATCATATTTCAAGACTCTAAGACCTTATCTGGTTCAGTTAATTCAACTCCAAAGATTTCTTATCTAGTCCAAGGCCTTCTCTAGTCCAGCCAAATCGACCCCAAACAGATTTTTCTGATGAAGACTCAGTAGAAGTTATCCTAGGTTTTTCTCAAACGTCCGCTTTTGAGATTATAATTTCCTATGGTTCTCTCCTCGATGCTGCGGAGATGATAATTCCATTCCAGGTTTTACTCAAACATCCGCTTTTGAGATTATAATTTCCTATGGTTCTCTCCCCAATGTTGCGGAGACGATAATTCCATTCCAGGTTTTTCTCAAACGTCCGCTTTTGAGATTATAATTTCCTATGGTTCTCTCCCCGATGCTGCGGAGATGATAATTCCATTCCAGGTTTTTCTCAAATGTCCGCTTTTGAGATTAAAATTTCCTATGGTTCTCTCCCCAATGTTGCGGAGATGATAATTCCATTCCAGGTTTTTCTCAAACGTCCGCTTTTGAGATTATAATTTCCTATGGTTCTCTCCCCAATGTTGCGGAGATGATAATTCCATTTTAGGTTTTTCTCAAACGTCCGCTTTTGAGATTATAATTTCCTATGGTTCTCTCCCCGATACTGCGGAGATTATAATCCCATCCCAGGTTTTTCTCAAACGTCCGCTTTTGAGATTATAATTTCCTATGGTTCTCTCCCCGATGCTGCGGAGACGATAATTCCATCCCAGGTTTTTCTCAAACGTCCGCTTTTGAGATTATAATTTCCTATGGTTCTCTCCCCAATGCTGCGGAGACGATAATTCCATCCCAGGTTTTTCTCAAACGTCCGCTTTTGAGATTATAATTTCCTATGGTTCTCTCCCCAATGCTGCGGAGACGATAATTCCATTCCAGGTTTTTCTCAAACGTCCGCTTTTGAGATTATAATTTCCTATGGTTCTCTCCCCGATGCTGCGGAGACGATAATTCCATCCCAGGTTTTTCTCAAACGTCCGCTTTTGAGATTATAATTTCCTATGGTTCTCTCCCCAATGCTGCGGAGACGATAATTCCATTCCAGGTTTTTCTCAAACGTCCGCTTTTGAGATTTTGATTTCCTATGGTTCTCTCCCCGATACTACGGAGACGATAATTCCATTCCAGGTTTTTCTCAAACGTCCGCTTTTGAGATTATAATTTCCTATGGTCCTCTCCCCGATCCTGCGGAGATGGTAATTCCCACCAAGATTTTCTCAACGTTTGCTGTTGAGGTTAAAGTCATCCAAGGTTTTCTCACCGCTCCTGCTGAGGTAGTAACCATCCCTGGTTCATTCATCACCGCTTGAAGATCCAGACTCAGCTCCTGTAACCAGTCAGGACACATCTATACCAAGCATCTGAAAACCAGCTCCTGCAACATGTCAGGTACTCATTTTTTCTTTTGCAGGTACGCAAGTTCTCGCTAAGGAATCTCTTACGCGATCAACATCCAGATGGAATCTATAAGCCCATCATCCTATTCATCAATCTCTAAATGGCATTTATAAGCCCATTTCCATCACACTGCCACTATGTGAGCGCAAATTTCTGGGCACTCTAGTGTTCAATCATCTTCTACCCTCGGATTACGAAAGGCACGTCAGCCAATCTGCATCCTCAGGTCTAAGAAGATTGAACAGGGGCAACTGTTGTACCCCAAAATTTTCCCTCCCATATTCTTCAAGACATTGCCAAGTCAAGCTTCAAAATCTCCCCATGGGTTGCACAGTGTAAGAGCCTCATGAACAGTCAAAATTAGGGTTTTGGTCCTGATCAAGAAAATGAAGTTTCCAAGGGTCCAATCAAGTCCCACATGCCTACAAATATGGTCAAGCATCCTCATACCAAGTTTCAAGACTTTCAGCACAAAATTGCACAGTCAAAACCCTAATTGCACTACAGTCAACTATAGGGGCAAAATGGTCATTTGGCAGTCAAAAGTTCAAATTTTTGGTCAACATCTCATTTTGAAGCCACAAACATCATTTGATCAATGCTTGATCATGATTCTCAAAGCTTGGCTCAAAAATCATCAAGATGCAAAAGTTTCCTTATTTGGACAGCTGAAAAAGTCAACTGTAAATTGACCAGGGCATAACTTTCACATGGATTATCAGAAAAATTCCATCCAAAGCTCATTTTGAAGAGAAAGACATTTCCTACAACTCATCCTCATACTTCAAGTCCAAGAAATGCTCTCACAAAAAGTTATCAATTTCAACATTATAGGTCATTTTCAAAAGTCAACAAAAAGGGACTTTAAGTCAAAGGCCATAACTTGAGATTGGTAAAGCAAAATGACATGGGACCAAAGACATTGGTTAGAGGACTCAAAGACCTTTCCAAAATGTCCAAGAACATGAGCAAAGCTTAAAAATTGAGCAAGTTATGCCTCGTGGAAGTTGGGAAATTTTTGGATATTTTGAAAAGTCAACATTGGTTCAAATGACCTAAAATTGCTAATGGGCCCATTTTTCTTCCACAATTCATCATCCAAGGCATGTGCACGACCACTTGGCCCAAAGGGAAGTTTTTCTTCATTTTTTTATTTATTTATTTGAATTTTTATTAATAATAATTCATTTAAATCAATTAAATACATGAAAAATACTTAACCTACTATTTCAAATCTTTTTGTGCATATAATATCTTCAAAAATTCGTGCATGATCAGATATGGAAGAATTGGAATTGATTGGATATGATTTGTACAAAAAGTGCATGAAAAAGATTGAAAAACTAATGCTTGAAAATCAAATCTTCCAAACCATCAATGCATGGATTTTGATCAAATTTCTTGACCTAATTCACTCATACATAAGTTCAGAATGCAACCCTAGTAAGGAGAACCACTAAGCTGCGCAAGAACCTAAAGATCAAACTCACACTTTTTTCTTAAAAATCTCAATTCTGAAAACCTAGCTCTAGGGCGATTCAAGGCGAAATTTTTACCCCATCACCTTCCTGAAGCTTCAAGGAAGGATTTCCAATCGAAATCGAGCATTCTAACGCCCTAAATTGGTAACACGAGTGCAACCTGTACAGAGAAAAATTCATCTTCTTGCATCTCAATTCATGCGCATTTAGCACTTTTTAATGTTTGATTCATATTCCTTGTTCAATTCTAATGCTAACCAAACAATTTAATTTTGTTTTTGTGCATCGTATGAAGATTTGCCATGGATGAATATTAGGGTTTTGCAAGCTCTAATTTGGGCGTTTCTTAATATGGCAAAATTAGGACACATGAATATCACCATTAAAACAAGCATGTTTGGACGAAGAGAAATAAACCATTGCGCCTAATTTATGAAGCCCCAGGGGCTATTCGCTATTTTCTAATATAGCGTCTATAGTAACATTTGAAAACCGTTGCCAATGTTTTGTATATTTTCAGGAAAATAAAAACCATGAGGAAGACGATGAAGTGGCATAAGCTGGTTGGTTGGTTTGAAATTTCACGCTCAAACCCACTAACGCTTTTGTTTTATTTGATATTATTTGTTTGTTGTATTACATACAAAACGCGTAACATGGCTCAGTGGCAGGCGTACAGACTGGTAAACCATAGGACCTGGGTTCGAGCCCCAGGTCCTCACCCCTTTCCATATATTTTTCCAATTGATATTCACATGCAGATTAAACATAGTGGAGCATCATACACCCACAAAATCTATCCATCCACGCGTCCCAGGAGATTCAATCATTGGCCACAATCTGAAGAACATGATGCACTCAGTCAACAAAGATCCATGCCAGCGCAAAACGTCTTACAGGCCAGGGTTATTGGGCTTAAATTGCTAGCCATTTACCTCACAATTGAAGACCAGACAGTTCCTAGATCTTAATGTTTTCCTCCGTCATAGTGTGGACGAGTTCTATAATCTCAACGGTATACTACGTTGAATACTAGACAGTTCCTAGATCTTGATGAAGATGTTTCCCTATGTCATGGTGTGGACGAGTTCTATAATCTCAACGGTATACTACGTTGAAGACCAGACAGTTCCTAGATCTTGATGTTTTCCTCCTTCATAGTGTTGACGAGTTCTATAATCTCAATGGTATACTATGTTGAATACTAGACAGTTCCTAGATCTTGATGAAGATGTTTCCCTACGTCATAGTGTGGACGAGTTCTATAATCTAATTGATATACTATGTTGTATACTAGACAGTTCCTAGATCTTGATGAAGATGTTTCCCTATGTCATAGTGTGGACGAGTTCTATAATCTCAACGGTATACTACAATAAAGACCAGACAGTTCCTAGATCTTGATGTTTTCCTCCGTCATAGTGTGGACGAGTTCTACAATCTCAACATCATACTATGTTAAAGACCAGACAGTTCCTAGATCTTGTCAATTTCCTTCGTCATAGTGTGGACGAGTTCTATAATCTCAACGGTATACTACATTGAATACTAGACAGTTCCTAGATCTTGATGAAGATTTTTCCCTATGTCATAGTGTGGACGAGTTCTATAATCTCAACGGTATACTACGTTGAAGACCAGACAGTTCCTAGATCTTGATGTTTTCCTCCGTCATAGTGTGGACGAGTTCTACAATCTTAACAGCATACTACATTGAAGACCAGACAGTTCCTAGATCTTGATGTTTTCCTCTGTCATAGTGTGGACGAGTTCTACAATATCAACGGTATACTACGTTGAAGACTATACAGCTCATAGATCTTGATGAAGATGTTTCCCCCTGTCATAGTGTGGACGAGTTCTATAATCTCAACTTTATACTATGTTGAAGACCAGACAGTTCCTAGATCTTGACAATTTCCTTCGTCATAGTGTGGACGAGTTCTATAATCTCAACGGTATACTACGTTGAAGACTAGAATGTTCCTAGATCTTGATGAAGATGTTTCCCTCTGTCATAGTGTGGACGAGTTCTGAAATCTCAACGGTATACTACGTTGAAGACCAGACAGTTCCTAGATCTTGATGTTTTCCTCCGTCATAGTGTGGACGAGTTCTATAATCTCAACGGTATACTTTGTTGAATACTAGACTATTCCAAGATATTGATGAAGATGTTTCCCTACGTTATAGTGTGGACGAGTTCTATAATCTCAACGGTATACTACATTGAAGACCAGACAGTTCCTAGATCTTGATGTTTTCCTCCGTCATAGTGTGGATGAGTTCTATAATCTCAATGGTATACTACGTTGAATACCAGACAGTTCCTAGATCTTGAAGAAGATGTTTCCCTACGTCATAGTGTGGACGAGTTCTATAATCTCAACGGTATACTACGTTGAATACTAGACAATTCCTAGATCTTGATGAAGATGTTTCCCTACGTTATAGTGTGGACGAGTTCTATAATCTAAACGATATACTACGTTGAAGACCAGACAATTCCTAGATCTTGATGTTTTCCTCCGTCATAGTGTGGACGAGTTCTACAATCTCAACGGTATACTACGTTGAAGACGAGACACTTCCTAGATCTTGATGTTTTCCTCCATCATAGTGTTGACGAGTTCTACAATCTCAATGGTATACTACGTTGAAGACTAGACAGTTCCTAGATCTTGATGTTTTCCTCCGTCATAGTGTGGACGAGTTCTACAATCTCAATGGTATACTACGTTGAAGACTAGACAGCTCCTAGATCTTGATGAAGATGTTTCCCCCCATCATAGTATGGACGAGTTCTGCAATCTCAACGGTATACTACGTTGAAGACCAAACAGTTCCTAGATCTTGATGTTTTCCTCCGTCATAGTGTGGACGAGTTCTATAATCTCAACGGTATACTACGTTGAATACTAGACAGTTCCTAGATCTTGATGAAGATGTATCCCTACGTCATAGTGTGGACGAGTTCTATAATCTCAACGGTATACTACGTTGAAGACCAGACAGTTCGTAGATCTTGATGTTTTCCTTCGTCATAGTGTGGACGAGTTCTATAATCTCAACGGTATACTACGTTGAATACTAGACAGTTCCTAGATCTTGATGAAGATGTTTCCTTATGTCATAGTGTGGACGAGTTCTATAATCTCAAAGGTATACTATGTTGAATACTAGACAGTTCCTAGATCTTGATGACGATGTTTCCCTACGTCATAGTGTGGACGAGTTCTATAATCTCAATGGTATACTACGTTGAAGACCAGACAGTTCCTAGATCTTGATGTTTTCCTCTGTCATAGTGTGGACAAGTTCTATAATCTCAACGGTATACTACGTTGAATACTAGACAATTCCTAGATCTTGATGAAGATGTTTCCCTCCTTCATAGTGTGGACGAGTTCTATAATCTCAACGGTATACTATGTTGAAGACCAGACAGTTCCTAGATCTTGATGTTTTCCTCTGTCATAGTGTGGACGAGTTCTATAATCTCAACGGTATACTATGTTGAATACTAAATAGTTCCTAGATCTTGATGAAGATGTTTCCCTACGTCATAGTGTGGACCAGTTCTATAATCTCAACGGTATACTATGTTGAGGACCAGACAGTTCCTAGATCTTTATGTTTTCCTCCGTCATAGTGTGGATGAGTTCTATAATCTCAACGGTATACTACGCTGAATACTAGACAGTTCCTAGATCTTGATGAAGATGTTTCCCTACGTCATAGTGTGGACGAGTTCTATAATCTCAACGGTATACTACGTTGAATACTAGACAGTTCCTAGATCTTGATGAAGATGTTTCCCTATGTCATAGTGTGGACGAGTTCTATAATCTCAACGGTATACTACGTTGAAGACCAGACAATTCCTAGATCTTGATGTTTTCCTCCGTCATAGTGCGGATAAGTTCTATAATCTCAACGGTATACTACGTTGAATACTAGACAGTTCCTAGATCTTGATGAAGATGTTTCCCTATGTCATAGTATGGACGAGTTATATAATCTCAACGGTATACTACGTTGAAGACAAGACAGTTCCTAGATCTTGATGTTTTCCTCCTTGATAGTGTGGACGAGTTATATAATCTCAACGGTATACTACATTGAATACTAGAAAGTTCCTAGATCTTGATGAAGATGTTTCCCTATGTCATAGTGTGGACGAGTTCTATAATCTCAACGGTATACTACGTTGAATACTAGACAGTTCCTAGATCTTGATGAAGATGTTTCCCTACGTCATAGTGTGGACGAGTTCTATAATCTCAACGGTATACTACGTTGAAGACCAGACAATTCCTAGATCTTGATGTTTTCCTCCGTCATAGTGTGGACGAGTTCTACAATCTCAACGGTATACTACGTTGAAGACGAGACAGTTCCTAGATCTTGATGTTTTCCTCCGTCATAGTGTGGACGAGTTCTACAATATCAATGGTATACTACGTTGAAGACTAGACAATTCCTAGATCTTGATGTTTTCCTCTGTCATAGTGTGGACGAGTTCTACAATCTCAACGGTATACTACGTTGAAGACTATACAGCTCCTAGATCTTGATGAAGATGTTTCCCCCTGTCATAATGTGGACGAGTTCTGCAATCTCAACGGTATACTATGTTGAAGACCAGACTGTTCCTAGATCTTGATGTTTTCCTCCGTCATAGTGTGGACGAGTTCTATAATCTCAATGGTATACTATGTTGAATACTAGACAGTTCCTAGATCTTGATGAAGATGTTTCCCCCCGTCATAGTATGGACGAGTTCTGCAATCTCAACGGTATACTACGTTGAAGACTAGACAGTTCCTAGATCTTGATGTTTTCCTCCGTCATAGTGTGGACGAGTTCTATAATCTCAATGTTATACTACGTTGAATAATAAATAGTTCCTAGATCTTGATGAAGATGTTTCCCTACGTCATAGTGTGGAAGAGTTCTATAATCTCAACGGTATACTATGTTGAATACTAGACAGTTCCTAGATCTTGATGAAGATGTTTCCCTATGTTATAGTGTGGACGAGTTCTATAATCTCAACGGTATACTACGTTGAAGACCAGACAGTTCCTAGATCTTGATGTTTTCCTCCGTCATAGTGTGGACGAGTTCTACAATATCAACGGTATACTACGTTGAAGACTAGACAACTCCTAGATCTTGATGAAGATGTTTCCCCCCGTCATAGTGTGGACGAGTTCTATAATCTCAATGGGATACTACGTTCAAGACCAGACAGTTCCTAGATCTTGACAATTTCCTCCGTCATGTGTGGACGAGTTCTATAATCTCAACGGTATACTACGTTGAAGACTAGAAAGTTCCTAGATCTTGATGAAGATGTTTCCCCCCGTCATAGTGTGGTCGATTTCTATAATCTCAATGGTATACTACGTTGAAGACTAGACAGTTCCTATATCTTGACAATTTCCTCCGTCATAGTGTGGACGAGTTCTATAATCTAAACGGTATACTACGTTGAAGACTAGACAGTTCCTAGATCTTGATGAAGATGTTTCCCCCCGTCATAGTGTGGACGAGTTCTACAATATCAACGGTATACTACGTTGAAGACCAGACAGTTCCTAGATCTTGATGCTTTCCTCCGTCATAGTGTGGATGAGTTCTATAATCTCAACGGTATACTACGTTGAATACTAGACAGTTCCTAGATCTTGATGAAGATGTTTCCCTATGTCATAGTGTGGACGAGTTCTATAATCTCAACGGTATACTACGTTGAAGACCAAACAGTTCCTAGATGATGTTTTCCTCCGTCATAGTGTGGACGAGTTCTATAATCTCAACGGTATACTACGTTGAAGACCAGACAGTTCGTAGATCTTGATGTTTTCCTTCGTCATAGTGTGGACGAGTTCTATAATCTCAACGGTATACTACGTTGAATACTAGACAGTTCCTAGATCTTGATGAAGATGTTTCCCTATGTCATAGTGTGGACGAGTTCTATAATCTCAAAGGTATACTATGTTGAATACTAGACAG
Source organism: Vicia faba (assembly GCA_948472305.1). NCBI lineage: Eukaryota > Viridiplantae > Streptophyta > Magnoliopsida > Fabales > Fabaceae > Vicia > Vicia faba. The sequence goes on from OX451737.1 coordinate 659,991,864, forward strand.
TTCCTAGATCTTGATGAAGATGTTTCCCTACGTCATAGTGTGGACGAGTTCTATAATCTCAATGGTATACTACGTTGAAGACCAGACAGTTCCTAGATCTTGACGTTTTCCTCCATCATAGTGTGGACAAGTTCTATAATCTCAACGGTATACTACGTTGAATACTAGACAATTCCTAGATCTTGATGAAGATGTTTCCCTCCTTCATAGTGTGGACGAGTTCTATAATCTCAACGGTATACTATGTTGAAGACCAGACAGTTCCTAGATCTTGATGTTTTCCTCTGTCATAGTGTGGACGATTTCTATAATCTCAACGGTATACTATGTTGAATACTAAGTAGTTCCTAGATCTTGATGAAGATGTTTCCCTACGTCATAGTGTGGACGAGTTCTATAATCTCAACGGTATACTATGTTGAGGACCAGACAGTTCCTAGATCTTGATGTTTTCCTCCGTCATAGTGTGGATGAGTTCTATAATCTCAACGGTATACTACGTTGAATACTAGACATTTCCTAGATCTTGATGAAGATGTTTCCCTACGTCATAGTGTGGACGAGTTCTATAATCTCAACGGTATACGACGTGGAATACTAGACAGTTCCTAGATCTTGATGAAGATGTTTCCCTATGTCATAGTGTGGACGAGTTCTATAATCTCAACGGTATACTACATTGAAGACCAGACAATTCCTAGATCTTGATGTTTTCCTCCGTCATAGTGCGGATAAGTTCTATAATCTCAACGGTATACTACGTTGAATACTAGACAGTTCCTAGATCTTGATGAAGATGTTTCCCTATGTCATAGTATGGACGAGTTATATAATCTCAACGGTATACTACGTTGAAGACAAGACAGTTCCTAGATCTTGATGTTTTCCTCCTTCATAGTGTGGACGAGTTATACAATCTCAACGGTATACTACATTAATTACTAGAAAGTTCCTAGATCTTGATGAAGATGTTTCCCTACGTCATAGTGTGGACGAGTTCTATAATCTCAACGGTATACTACGTTGAATACTAGACAGTTCCTAGATCTTGATGAAGATGTTTCCCTACGTCATAGTGTGGACGAGTTCTATAATCTCAACGGTATACTACGTTGAAGACCAGACAATTCCTAGATCTTGATGTTTTCCTCCGTCATAGTGTGGACGAGTTCTACAATCTCAACGGTATACTACGTTGAAGAAGAGACAGTTCCTAGATCTTGATGTTTTCCTCCGTCATAGTGTGGACGAGTTCTACAATATTAATGGTATACTACGTTGAAGACTAGACAATTCCTAGATCTTGATGTTTTCCTCTGTCATAGTATGGACGAGTTCTACAATCTCAACGGTATACTACGTTGAAGACTATACAGCTCCTAGATCTTGATGAAGATGTTTCCCCCTGTCATAATGTGGACGAGTTCTGCAATCTCAACGGTATACTATGTTGAAGACCAGACTGTTCCTAGATCTTGATGTTTTCCTCCGTCATAGTGTGGACGAGTTCTATAATCTCAATGGTATACTATGTTGAATACTAGACAGTTCCTAGATCTTGATGAAGATGTTTCCCCCCGTCATAGTATGGACGAGTTCTGCAATCTCAACGGTATACTACGTTGAAGACTAGACAGTTCCTAGATCTTGATGTTTTCCTCCGTCATAGTGTGGACGAGTTCTATAATCTCAATGTTATACTACGTTGAATAATAAATAGTTCCTAGATCTTGATGAAGATGTTTCCCTATGTCATAGTGTGGAAGAGTTCTATAATCTCAATGGTATACTATGTTGAATACTAGACAGTTCCTAGATCTTGATGAAGATGTTTCCCTATGTTATAGTGTGGACGAGTTCTATAATCTCAACGGTATACTACGTTGAAGACCAGACAGTTCCTAGATCTTGATGTTTTCCTCTGTCATAGTGTGGACGAGTTCTACAATATCAACGGTATACTACGTTGAAGACTAGACAACTCCTAGATCTTGATGAAGATGTTTCCCCCCGTCATAGTGTGGACGAGTTCTATAATCTCAATGGGATACTACGTTCAAGACCAGACAGTTCCTAGATCTTGACAATTTCCTCCGTCATGTGTGGACGAGTTCTATAATCTCAACGGTATACTACGTTGAAGACTAGAAAGTTCCTAGATCTTGATGAAGATGTTTCCCCCTGTCATAGTGTGGTCGATTTCTATAATCTCAACGGTATACTACGTTGAAGACCAGACAGTTCCTATATCTTGACAATTTCCTCCATCATAGTGTGGAGGAGTTCTATAATCTAAACGGTATACTACGTTGAAGACTAGACAGTTCCTAGATCTTGATGAAGATGTTTCCCCCCGTCATAGTGTGGACGAGTTCTACAATATCAACGGTATACTACCTTGAAGACCAGACAGTTCCTAGATCTTGATGCTTTCCTCCGTCATAGTGTGGATGAGTTCTATAATCTCAACGGTATACTACGTTGCATACTAGACAGTTCCTAGATCTTGATGAAGATGTTTCCCTATGTCATAGTGTGGACGAGTTCTATAATCTCAACGGTATACTACGTTGAAGACCAAACAGTTCCTAGATGATGTTTTCCTCCGTCATAGTATGGACGAGTTCTAAAATCTAAACGGTATACTAAGTTGAAGACTAGACAGTTCCTAGATCTTGATGTTTTCCTCCATCATAGTGTGGACGAGTTCTACAATCTCAACTGAATACTATGTTGAAGACTAGACAGCTCCTAGATCTTGATGAAGATGTTTCCCCCCGTCATTATATGGACGAGTTCTGCAATCTCAACGGTATACTACGTTGAAGACCAGACAGTTCCTAGATCTTGATGTTTTCCTCCGTCATAGTGTGGACGAGTTCTATAATTTCAACGGTATACTACGTTGAATACTAGACAATTCCTAGATCTTGATGAAGATGTTTCCCTATGTCATATTATGGAGGAGTTCTATAATCTCAATGGTATACTACGTTGAAGACCAGACAGTTCCTAGATCTTAATGTTTTCCTCCGTCATAGTGTGGACGAGTTCTATAATCTCAACGGTATACTACGTTGAATACTAGACAGTTCCTAGATCTTGATGAAGATGTTTCCCTACGTCATGGTGTGGACGAGTTCTATAATCTCAACGGTATACTACGTTGAAGACCAGACAGTTCCTAGATCTTGATGTTTTCCTCCTTCATAGTGTTGACGAGTTCTATAATCTCAATGGTATACTATGTTGAATACTAGACAGTTCCTAGATCTTGATGAAGATGTTTCCCTACGTCATAGTGTGGACGAGTTCTATATTCTCAATGATATACTATGTTGAATACTAGACAGTTCCTAGATCTTGATGAAGATGTTTCCCTATGTCATAGTGTGGACGAGTTCTATAATCTCAATGGTATACTACGTTGAAGACCAGACAGTTCCTAGATCTTGATGTTTTCCTCCGTCATAGTGTGGACGAGTTCTACAATCTCAACATCATACTATGTTAAAGACCAGACAGTTCCTAGATCTTGTCAATTTCCTTCGTCATAGTGTGGACGAGTTCTATAATCTCAACGGTATACTACGTTGAAGACTAGATAGTTCCTAGATCTTGATGAAGATGTTTCCCTCCGTCTTAGTGTGGATGATTTATGAAATCTCAACAGTATACTACGTTGAAGACCAGACAGTTCCTAGATCTTGATGTTTTCCTCCGTCATAGTGTGGACAAGTTCTATAATCTCAACGGTATACTACGTTGAATACTAGACAGTTCCTAGATCTTGATGTTTTCCTCCGTCATAGTGTGGACGAGTTCTACAATCTCAACAGCATACTACGTTGAAGACCGGACAGTTCCTAGATCTTGATGTTTTCCTCCGTCATAGTGTGGACGAGTTCTACATTATCAACGGTATACTACGTTGAAGACTATACAGCTCATAGATCTTGATGAAGATGTTTCCCCCTGTCATAGTGTGGATGAGTTCTATAATCTCAACTTTATACTATGTTGAAGACCAGACAGTTCCTAGATCTTGAAAATTTCCTTCGTCATAGTGTGGACGAGTTCTATAATCTCAATGGTATACTACGTTGAAGACTAGAATGTTCCTAGATCTTGATGAAGATGTTTCCCTCTGTCATAGTGTGGACGAGTTCTGAAATCTCAACGGTATACTACGTTGAAGACCAGACAGTTCCTAGATCTTGATGTTTTCCTCCGTCATAGTGTGGACGAGTTCTATAATCTCAACGGTATACTACGTTGAATACTATACTATTCCAAGATATTGATGAAGATGTTTCCCTACGTTATAGTGTGGACGAGTTCTATAATCTCAACGGTATACTACATTGAAGACCAGACAGTTCCTAGATCTTGATGTTTTCCTCCGTCATAGTGTGGACGAGTTCTATAATCTCAATGGTATACTACGTTGAATACCAGACAGTTCCTAGATCTTGACGAAGATGTTTCCCTACGTCATAGTGTGGACGAGTTCTATAATCTCAATGGTATACTACGTTGAATACTAGACAATTCCTAGATCTTGATGAAGATGTTTCCCTACGTTATAGTGTGGACGAGTTCTATAATCTAAACGATATACTACGTTGAAGACCAGACAATTCCTAGATCTTGATGTTTTCCTACGTCATAGTGTGGACGAGTTCTATAATCTCAACGGTATACTACGTTAAGGACTAGACAGTTCCTAGATCTTGATGTTTTCCTCCGTCATAGTGTGGACGAGTTCTATAATCTCAATGTTATACTACGTTGAATAATAAATAGTTCCTAAATCTTGATGAAGATGTTTCCCTACGTCATAGTGTGGAAGAGTTTTATAATCTCAACGGTATACTACGTTGAATACTAGACAGTTCCTAGATCTTGATGAAGATGTTTCCCTATGTTATAGTGTGGACGAGTTCTATAATCTCAACGGTATACTACGTTGAAGACCAGACAATTCCTAGATCTTGATGTTTTCCTCCGTCATAGTATGGACGAGTTCTATAATATCAACTGTATACTACGTTGAATACTAGACAGTTCCTAGATCTTGATGAAGATGTTTCCTTACGTTATAGTGTGGACGAGTTCTATAATCTCAACGGTATACTACGTTGAAGACCAGATAATTCCTAGATCTTGATGTTTTCCTCCGTCATAGTGTGGACGAGTTCTACAATCTCAACGGTATACTACGTTGAAGACGAGACAGTTCCTAGATCTTGATGTTTTCCTCCGTTATAGTGTGGACGAGTTCTACAATATCAATGGTATACTACGTTGAAGACTAGACAGTTCCTAGATCTTGATGTTTTCCTCTGTCATAGTGTGGACGAGTTCTACAATCTCAACGGTATACTACGTTGATGACTAGACAGCTCCTAGATCTTGATTAAGATGTTTCCCCCTGTCATAATGTGGACGAGTTCTGCAATCTCAACGGTATACTACGTTGAAGACCAGACTGTTCCTAGATCTTGATGTTTTCCTCCGTCATAGTGTGGACGAGTTCTATAATCTCAACGGTATACTACGTTGAATACTAGACAGTTCCTAGATCCTGATGAAGATGTTTCCCCCCGTCATAGTATGGACGAGTTCTGCAATCTCAACGGTATACTACGTTGAAGACTAGACAGTTCCTAGATCTTGATGTTTTCCTCCGTCATAGTGTGGACGAGTTCTATAATCTCAATGGTATACTACGTTGAAGACTAGAATGTTCCTAGATCTTGATGAAGATGTTTCCCTCTGTCATAGTGTGGACGAGTTCTGAAATCTCAATGGTATACTACGTTGAAGACCAGACAGTTCCTAGATCTTGATGTTTTCCTCCGTCATAGTGTGGACGAGTTCTATAATCTCAATGGTATACTACGTTGAATACTAGACTATTCCAAGATATTGATGAAGATGTTTCCCTACGTCATAGTGTGGACGAGTTCTATAATCTCAACGGTATACTACGTTGAAGACCAGACAATTCCTAGATCTTGATGTTTTCCTCCGTCATAGTGTGGACGAGTTCTACAATCTCAACGGTATACTACGTTGAAGACGAGACAGTTCCTAGATCTTGATGTTTTCCTCCGTTATAGTGTGGACGAGTTCTACAATATCAATGGTATACTACGTTGAAGACTAGACAGTTCCTAGATCTTGATGTTTTCCTCTTTCATAGTGTGGACGAGTTCTACAATCTCAACGGTATACTACGTTGATGACTAGACAACTCCTAGATCTTGATGAAGATGTTTCCCCCTGTCATAATGTGGACGAGTTCTGTAATCTCAACGGTATACTACGTTGAAGACCAGACTGTTCCTAGATCTTGATGTTTTCCTCCGTCATAGTGTGGACGAGTTCTATAATCTCAACGGTATACTACGTTGAATACTAGACAGTTCCTAGATCCTGATGAAGATGTTTCCCCCCGTCATAGTATGGACGAGTTCTGCAATCTCAACGGTATACTACGTTGAAGACTAGACAGTTCCTAGATCTTGATGTTTTCCTCCGTCATAGTGTGGACGAGTTCTATAATCTCAATGGTATACTACGTTGAAGACTAGAATGTTCCTAGATCTTGATGAAGATGTTTCCCTCTGTCATAGTGTGGACGAGTTCTGAAATCTCAACGGTATACTACGTTGAAGACCAGACAGTTCCTAGATCTTGATGTTTTCCTCCGTCATAGTGTGGACGAGTTCTATAATCTCAACGGTATACTACGTTGAATACTAGACTATTCCAAGATATTGATGAAGATGTTTCCCTACGTCATAGTGTGGACGAGTTCTATAATCTCAACGGTATACTACGTTGAAGACCAGACAATTCCTAGATCTTGATGTTTTCCTCCGTCATAGTGTGGACGAGTTCTACAATCTCAACGGTATACTACGTTGAAGACGAGACAATTCCTAGATCTTGATGTTTTCCTCCGTTATAGTGTGGACGAGTTCTACAATATCAATGGTATACTACGTTGAAGACTAGACAGTTCCTAGATCTTGATGTTTTCCTCTGTCATAGTGTGGACGAGTTCTACAATCTCAACGGTATACTACGTTGATGACTAGACAACTCCTAGATCTTGATGAAGATGTTTCCCCCTGTCATAATGTGGACGAGTTCTGTAATCTCAACGGTATACTACGTTGAAGACCAGACTGTTCCTAGATCTTGATGTTTTCCTCCGTCATAGTGTGGACGAGTTCTATAATCTCAACGGTATACTACGTTGAATACTAGACAGTTCCTAGATCCTAATGAAGATGTTTCCCCCCGTCATAGTATGGACGAGTTCTGCAATCTCAACGGTATACTACGTTGAAGACTAGACAGTTCCTAGATCTTGGTGTTTTCCTCCGTCATAGTGTGGACGAGTTCTATAATCTCAATGTTATACTATGTTGAATAATAAATAGTTCCTAGATCTTGATGAAGATGTTTCCCTACGTCATAGTGTGGAAGAGTTCTATAATCTCAATGGTATACTACGTTGAATACTAGACAGTTCCTAGATCTTGATGAAGATGTTTCCCTATGTTATAGTGTGGACGAGTTCTATAATCTCAACGGTATACTACGTTGAAGACCAGACAATTCCTATATCTTGATGTTTTCCTCCGTCATAGTATGGACAAGTTCTATAATCTCAACGGTATACTACGTTGAATACTAGACAGTTCCTATATCTTGATGAAGATGTTTCCCTATGTCATAGTGTGGACGAGTTCTATAATCTCAACGGTATACTACGTTGAAGACTAGACAGTTCCTGTTAGAACAAAGTTTGAATCTACTAACCTAAGTTTAAGTTTTGATGATAACAAAATGAAAGGATATATTAATTATGTGATTCATATAAGAGCTATTTGCTACCTAAAATATTACGTTCTGTTTTGCAGAAACTCTGATAGGTTTCAGCAAGAGCACACCTAATCAGCATCAGAATATTGGTTACCATCGTCAGTATCAGAAGATGCTATATCAGAATACCAGAACTAGAAGAATAATTCACGTGTATACTGAAGCTTGATGAACAGAACTGCGCTCAACACTCTGATAAAGACAACAACAGTTCATCAGCACTTAAGCAGAGTCAGAATGAGCCAAGCCAGAACATGCGTTAAGTTGCAACGGTACTGTGCATTGAAAGCGAATTATTACCAACGGCATCATTCCAGACAAGATCTGCTCAATAAGGAAAGTTTGTTATTGGCATTGAATCAAGATTATTGCTCCAACGTTCAACAATCTCAGTGCTATATAAACAAGACAATGAAGATTGAATTGGCTAATGCTCTACATTATATTACACGCCTAAAAGCTAATCATCATCTTCCTTCTCTCAGTTTGCTAAACGTTTCATATTTCCTTACTCAGTATTTTTAGCAATCTAGTTTCATAAGCTTAAATTGTGTAACATCACAGTTGTGATACAGTTTTGTAGAAAACATTCACACACCTAGATTTCTCTTCTTTGTAAGAAATTGTTTCCTTGACAAACCGGGTTGTGGTTTGCATCAAGAAGGCTTTAGCAGTTGTTAAAGAAGATTGTAATATTCAGTTGAATATAGTGGATTAAGACCTCGTTGGAGAGAGGCGAAATCAACTTGACGGGTGGACTGGAGTAGTTTGAGATCAAACGGACCAGGATAAAAATATCTTGTTCATTGCATTGATTTTCAGTTTTACAATTCAACCCCCCTTCTTGTGTTTTTCACTTCTTCAATTGGCATCAGAGCGCCTGGTTCTGAGCTAAAACACTTAACTGTGTCAGTACAAGATCCAGCGTCAGAAAAACACAATGGCAGGAAATTATTCTCACACCAGCAATGACAACCATGAGGACAGACAGATTCAGCAGGAAACCTCCAGTCTTTGATGGAGAAAACTTTGATTACTGGAAAGACAGAATTGAAAGCTTCTTTCTGGCACATGATGCTGATCTGTGGGATATGGTGACAAATGGATACACGCACCCTGTGAATGCAAGCGGTCAGAAGAATGATAGGAAAACAATGTCTGACCAACAAAAGCGTGACTTCAAGAATCACTACAAGGCCAGAACCATCCTTCTCAGCGCCATCTTGTATGCTGAATATGAAAAGATCTCCAACAGAGACACAACAAAGAACATGTTTGACTTACTCAGAATGACGCATGAGGGCAACGTTCAGGTCAAAGAAACTAAAGCTCTGGTGCTCATTCAGAAGTATGAGGCGTTCAAAATGGAAGAAAGTGAATCCATTGAAACAATGTTCTCAAGATTCCAGATTCTGGTAGCTGGTCTCAATGTTCTGGACAAAGGTTACTCTACTGCTGATCACGTCAAGAAAATCATCAGAAGTTTACCCAAGCAGTGGAGGCCAATGGTTACAGCTCTGAAGCTAGCAAAAGATCTCAACAAAATTTCTCTAGAGGAACTTATCAGCTCCCTCAGAAGTCATGAGATAGAGCTAGAAGCTGATGAACCCCAGAAGCAAGGTAAGCCTTTAGCATTAAAATCTAACAAAAAATCTGAGTCTAAAGTTTTGCAGGCAGTTGAAGAAACATATGATGGATCCTCATCAGAAGAAGACGAACTCTCCCTCCTCTCCAGAAGAGTGAATCAACTATGGAAGCAGAGGCAAAGGAAGTTCAGGAATCCCAGAAGATCTGATCAGAACGAGTCTTCTTCCAGATACAGAAGGACAGATTCTTCCTCTGGATACAGAAGATCTGAAGGCTCCTCAGGTAGTAGAAAGTCAAACACCAAGGACATCATCTGCTATGAGTGCAATGAGCAAGGACACTACAAGAGTGACTGCCCAAAGCTTCAGAGGGAAAAGCCCAAAAAGAAGTTTGGAAGAGAAAAGAAGAAAAGTCTCATGGCTACATGGGATGACTTTGACTCGTCTGAAGCTGACTCGGAATCAGATGATGAGAGAGCAAACATAGCTCTCATGGCTAACATTTCAGAAGATAGTGAAGCTTCTGAATCAGACTCAGAATCAGATACTGAAGAGGTATTTCTTAACTTTGCTGTTAATTTTACCAAGGCTGAACTTGCTGAAAGCCTTAATGAAATTCTGGAAAGGTATCAGCAGATTAGAGTTAAATTCAGAGACCTGAAAAGGAATCTTGAATCTGACTCTAATAAGACTGAGAGTCTTAAATTGGAGAATTCTGAGCTGAGAATTAAAATTTCAAAATTAGAAAATACTTTACAAAACTCTCAGAAGGAACCAATTTCTGAAACTCCCAGCAACGCTGATGAAATCATCAAGGAGTATGATCACAGTTTCCAGAAGTTCCTTGCTAAAAGCATAGATAGAAGCAAAATGGCTTCAATGATCTATGGAGTTAGTAGAAACGACAGGAAGGGAATAGGATACCAAGGTAAGGTTCCTACACTAAAGAATGTCATGGATTTAACCATTAAACACACTCCTCTGAATTCACATTTTGTGTATGGTCACACACATGATATCAAATACACTAGTAGTAAGTACTCTGTGAAACCAAAATTCAACCAGAGTTTTGGTAAATCTAACAAATTAGGACCCAAGAAAATCTGGGTACCTAAGGATAAAATAATACATGTTGCAGATATCTTTAGCAGCAAATCAGAAACACCAGTCATGGTACCTGGACTCTGGCTGCTCGCGACACATGACGGGAAGAAGGCATATGTTCCAAAGCCTGGAACTTAAGCCTGGAGGCCAAGTTGGCTTTGGAGGCAATCAGAGGGGAAAGATAATTGGCTCTGGAACTGTAGGTAATGGAAATCTTCCCTCTATTAATAATGTTCTGCTAGTAGATGGATTAAAGCATAATCTGTTATCCATAAGTCAATTAAGTGATAACGGTTATGATATAATCTTTAATCAAAAATCATCTAAAGCAGTTAGTCAGAAAGATGGGACTATCCTGTTTAATGGAAAGAGGAAAAACAACATTTACAAAATCAAACTTTCTGAACTGAAAAGTCAGAATGTAAAGTGCCTTCTGTCTGTTAGCAACGAGCAGTGGATCTGGCACAGAATATTGGGGCATGTTAGTATGAGAAGAATATCTCAGATTAACAAACTCAATCTGGTCAGAGGACTTCCTAATTTGAAGTTCAATTCAGATGCTCTGTGTGAAGCATGTCAGAAAGACAAGTTTGCAAAACCTTCTTTCAAATCTAAAAATGTTGTTTCTACCTCTAAGCCATTAGAACTTCTGCACATTGACTTATTTGGACCAGTTAAAACTGCTTCAGTCAGTGGCAAGAAGTATGGGTTAGTAATCGTAGATGACTATAGCAGATGGACATGGGTAAAGTTCTTAAGACACAAGGACGAGTCACACTTTGTGTTTGTTACCTTCTGTAACCAAGTTCAGAATGAAAAGGATCTTAGAATCGTTAAAGTCAGAAGTGATCATGGTGGAGAATTTGAAAACAAAGATTTTGAGTCATTCTTTAATGACAGAGGCATTCTGCATGATTTCTCTTGTCCTAGAACTACCCAACAAAATGGAGTTGTAGAACGAAAGAATAGAACATTGCAAGAAATGGTCAGAACCATGATCAATGAGACAAACGTTGCTAAGATCTTCTGGGCAGAGGCAATAAACACAGCGTGTTACATTTAGAATAGAATCTCAATAAGACCTATTCTGGAAAAGACTCCATATGAATTGTGGAAGAACAGAAAGCCCAACATTTCATATTTTCATCCATTTGGATGTACCTGTTTTATGTTAAATACAAAGAATTATTTGAACAAGTTTGACTCTAAAGCACATAAGTGTATTATGTTAGGATACTCTGAACGCTCAAGAGGGTACAGAGTATAGAATACAGAAACACAGATTGTGGAAGAATCAATCAGTGTTCGTTTTGATGATAAGCTTGACTCTGAAAAGTCAAAGCAGAATGAAGTTTTTGCAGGTATGGAAATTGAATTTACAGGTTCTGAAGACAAGTCATCAGAAGCTCTCAACACAGACACTCCTTCAACGTCTGAAAGGAGCACTGCTAGCAATCCTACAACAGCTGCTGATCAACCTCAGAAGAGATTACCCAGAAGCAGCTTGGATCACCCAGAAGAGACTATCTAAGGAAGAAAGGAAGATCCAATCAGAACAAGAGCAAGCTTCAGAAACTCTGAAGAAACCCTCATGGGACTTGTGTTTCTGATTGAACCTTCTTCTATTGATGAAGCACTTCTGGACAATGACTGGATTCTGGCAATGCAAGAAGAGCTGAATCAATTCACCAGAAATGATGTATGGGATCTTGTTCCCAGACCAAAAGGATTCAACGTCATTGGAACAAGATGGGTGTTCAGAAACAAGCTAAATGAACAAGGTGAAGTCATCAGAAACAAAGCACGACTGGTTGCACAAGGTTATAGTCAGCAAGAGGGGATAGACTATACAAAAACCTTTGCTCCAGTCGTCAGGTTAGAATCTATCAGACTTTTAATTTCATTTGTTGTTAATAGAGGCATCACTCTGTATCAGATGGATGTCAAAAGTGAATTCTTAAATGGTTATATAGAAGAAGAGGTTTATGTGCACCAACCCCCTGGTTTTAAAAATACAAAACACCCAGAACATGTTTTTAAACTAAAGAAGTCACTATATGGTCTGAAACAAGCTCCCAGAGCTTGGTATGAAAGACTAAGTAACTTTCTGTTAGAAAATGAATTCACCAGAGGGAAGGTGGACACTACCTTATTCTGTAAATCAGTTAAGAATGACATCTTAGTCTGTCAAATTTATGTTGACGATATTATTTTTGGTTCTACTAATCCTTCTCTTGGAAGAAAATTTGCTAAGTGTATGCAGGCAGAATTTGAGATGAGCCTCATGGGGGAACTGAAATTCTTTCTAGGAATTCAGATTAATCAAACCCCAGAGGGAACTAACATTCATCAGAGCAAATACGTCAGAGATCTTCTGAAGAAATTTGACCTTTCAGAATGTAAGCCATCAAAGATTCCAATGCATCCCACATGCATTCTGGAAAGGGAAGAGGTAAGCAAAAATGTAGAACAGAAAGTCTACAGAGGTATGATTGGTTCTCTCCTTTATCTGACAGCTTCAAGACCTGATATATTATTCAGCGTATGTATTTGTGCTTGATTCCAATCAGATCCTAGAGAATCTCACTTAACAGCTATTAAGAGAATTTTCAAGTATCTGAAAGGTACTACTAATCTGGGTTTGTTTTATAGAAAATCTAGTGATTACAATTTAGTAGGCTACTGCGATGCTGACTTTGCTGGAGACAGAGTAGAGCGTAAAAGTACTTCTGGAAGCTGCCAGTTTCAGGGAGAAAATCTGATCTCTTGGTCCAGTAAAAGGCAATCCACAATTGCGCTATCAACAGCAGAAGCTGAGTACATAGCAGCAGCAGGATGTAGCACACAAATGCTCTGGATGAAAAGTCAGCTTGAAGACTTCCAGATTTTTGAGAGTAACATCCCTATACTCTGTGACAATACTTCTGCTATTTGCTTAAGTAAGAATCCAATTTTACATTCTAGAGCTAAGCATATAGAAATAAAACATCACTTCATTAGGGACTATATTCAGAAAGGAATTTTGAATTTAAAATTTATAGATACAGATCATCAATGGGCTGATATCTTCACTAAACCCCTTTCTGAAGATAGGTTCAATTTCATTCTGAAACATCTCAGCCTGAAAATCTGCCCAGAGTGAAAATGCTTTAATTCCATATATTTATCTTCAGAATGTATTTGTTTTACTGTGAACTTCTGATCAATCTCTTTTCAGAAAGATAGAACATGCAGATTGTATCAGATGCTAGTCTTAAAGATCTGAGCGTTTCAGCTCAAGGATAGACGTGATGATCACTAAATCAAACAAGTGTCATCCAATCATCAGCAAATCTCTGAAGCAGAACGCGTGCACGCTTCTGAGAAGGCAAAACGCTGATTGGGTGCATTGAGACACATGTCTGGTAACCGTTTTAAGTATCTTTCTCAAATCCCCCAAAATCAGCAAGCATTAATTGAAAGTAATCATGTTTTTAAAACGTAATCATTCCTCTTTATTGAAACCGTTTACACTTTCAAAATATTCTGAAGCCTATTTAAGTACGTTAACTTCTCACTTTAATCTTTTACAGTTTCTCATTATCTCTCAAGTATTCTCTGCATTTTTCTGTGTTCATCTCTCTCAAACCCATTTTCTCAGTTTTTCTCAAAATCCCTAAGTGTGAACATGGCAACCTCCAGCAGTGCTTCTGCAGGTTCTCAGAAGAAAGCATCATCTAAATAGTACCAAGTTCCATTCAGAACACTCCTTACTCCAGTGAAGAATCTTGAACTGTGGTCTGAACTGATCATTGATTTTGGCAGTCTGAAAGATAATGGTTTTGATTTAACAGAAGAAGTTAGGGCACAGAAATGGGAAAGGTATTTTGACAGGTTGGTTGGACCAACATTCCCAATGTTAGTCAAGGAGTTCTGGATTCATGCAACTGCTTCAACGCATCAAGTCACCTCCTACATAATGGGCAAGAAGATTGTGATCACTGAGGATCACATAGCAAGGTTGATTGGTTACAGTGGCAGTAGCGTCCGCTGTATTGATATGGCTGAAAGATGTGCTGACGTGGGCGTCATAGCAGAAAGGATTTTTACCCTTGGGTTGCCCAGCAGCAAAATCAGAGATCTCAAGGATCACCACAGAGTTTGGGCGAAGATAATTCTGGGGTGTTTTAATCATAGGAAGCCAACTAGTTCCCCTGATTACATAAATATAGATCAACAGTTTCTGATCTATTTTATCAATTAGAAGGTAAAAATCAACTTGGCTCATCTTCTGTTTAATCACCTCAGAACAAGCGTGAAGGAAACCAGGGAAGAAGAAAGAACAAAGAGGGATTGGATACCCTTTGGAAGGTTAATATCAGATATTCTGATTGAGAATAGGCTGATAGAGCACCTGATAGAAGCTCAAGAGTTAAGCACCATTGAACCAACGGTTGGGAAGCCTCTGAACGTGAAGAATCTGAAGAAAATGAAGTTAATAGAGAATATCAGAAAGGAACCCAGCGTTACTCCCACTGCTGACATCACCAGTAGAAGAATTCCACTGAGTGACTTTCCTCTATTTTCTGAGATAGAATCCAAACCAGTGGTGGTTCTCAGATATTTGGACGCGTGCAAGGCTGATGGTACAGATCCCAATCTGAATATCAAAGATCTGCACCAACCTCAACCAGAAATTACACTGAAGAAGACGAAGAAAAGGAAGGCCCTTCAGAAGGAACATCCCAGCAAACACCCAAGAAAAGAGGTAATTTATCTGCTGCTTCTGTTTTAAATTCTTCTACTATTCCAACATCTATCCCAACTCCAACCTCTCATAGAATCTCAATCCCCATCCCAACAATAGATGAAACCGAACCAGAAGATGACCCTTCTGAGGCACTACAACTCAGAAGACCCTGCACCGAACATCCCAAACCAACAATTTCAACAACATCAGCAATTGACAAAGTGCTGTCTGACATTGATCAACATGCTTCTGATCACCCCTCCAACAATCCAAACTCTGAACAACAAATTGTCCACTCTCCACAACCAGAACAACCTCTCTCACCCATTCCAGAAGAACCACATATCCCTGAACAACCAGAAATTCCTCCTCCTTCTCCACAACCAGCAATTCCTTCTCCCTCTCCTCAACCATAAATTCATCCACCATCACCTCAACCTGAGTTTCATCACTCTGAGACTCCAACTCCTCCATCTTCTGAACCTCATTCTCCTCAATCCTCTGAACCACAACCTCTGGCAATCCAGCTGCCATGTGGAACAACAGTAACCATGGCCCAGCTGCCATCCTCGCCAGAATCTACACCACCAAATACTCCCAAAACTCCCCCCAGTCCAATCATTATCTCTGATTCTCCCACTCCTTGTCCAAAACAAACAGCTCCCAAACAAACCACCGAAGACCCCAGCAGGACCTTCATAGATTTAACAATCCTTGACCGTCTTGCTGATCTGAAAAATAAAATAGCCATTCCAAAACCAAAACAGACGGATCTTGGCTCTAGTATTATGAATTTTGAAACAAGTTTGCAGCAGTGGATTGCTTCTCTAAAGCAAGTCTGTCCTGGAATGATTGATCCAGCTGCCTCTGACCAGCTCTGGTCACAATTCAGAATTTTGGTACGTGCTGAAGCCCTCAAGTTGCAGGATATCAACTATGAGCAGGCACAACAGAACTTCAGCAAGCTGCTGAAGGAAGTTGAAAGTCAGCTGCCACAGGAAGACGTGCTCCTTCTGGATAGGGAGCCATGGTCTGAGAAGCGTGCAGCGCCAATCGTGCAACCAGAAGAAGATCAGACTATTCAAGCTGAAGTCAGCCAAGCTGAAGATGTCGCAGAAAGCTCTCAGAAGCTCCCTGCTTCTGATGTTTCTCAAGCTGCCTTGGACAGGCAGACTCTGGAAGAGCTGAAGCTGAATGACATTCGTCTGCAGCAAAGGATGGATGAAAATGACCAGAAGATGAAAGAAAGGATGGATGTGCAGGATAGCAAGATAGACACAGTAGTCAGCATGGTGCACAAGCAGACTAAAACTGCTGATCAGATTAAGGCAATGCTGGAGACTCTGTTCACACGCCTTCCTCCCCAACCTTAGATTTTCATTCATGCCATTTTCATGTTTTCTTTGCATATCTTCTGTACTATTTTGTTTGAATCTGAATATCTTCATATGACAATTTTTTCTGCTCTAAATTGTTTTAGCACTTCACTTACACTTTTTGACTGCTGACAAAAAGGGGGAGAACAAGAATGATATTTTTCCATAACGGATTACTAAGACAGAAAATCTCAAACATTCTAACTCTGATATACTTGAATATGTTTTCTGTTTTTGCTTAAGTCTACAGGTACAAGAATGCTCTGACACTCTAATATTCTGAAGACTAAAGCTCTGACACTCTACCGAAGCAAAGCTCTGATACTCTGATCTAAAGCTTCTGATAGTCAACATTCTGATATTCTGATGTTCAAAGAAAGGCAATAAAGACCTGATCCTGAAGAACTCCTGGAATTAAAAAGGGAAGTAATAAATTCAAGGGGAGTATCTCTCAACTCTGATATCTCTTTATCCTTATCTTTGATAACCTCTTACTCTGATACATCTTATCATTTAGTTATCTCTGATACTTTTTCACGTTATTTTCAATTAAAAATATCTAGTTTTTTTCATCATCAAAAAGGGGGAGATTGTTAGAACAAAGTTTGAATCTACTACCCTAAGTTTAAGTTTTGATGATAACAAAATGAAAGGATATATTAATTATGTGATTCATATAAGAGCTATTTGCTACCTAAAATATTACATTCTGTTTTGCAGAAACTCTGATAGGTATCAGCAAGAGCACACCTAATCAGCACCAGAATATTGGTTACCAACGTCAACATCGGAAGATGCTATATCAGAATACCAGAACCAGAAGAATAATTCACATGTATACTGAAGCTTGATGAACAGAACTGCGCTCAACACTCTGATAAAGACAACAACAGTTCATCAGCACTTAAGCAGAGTCAGAATGATCCAAGCCAGAACATGCGTTAAGTTGCAACGGTACTGTGCATTGAAAGCGAAATATTACCAACGACATCATTCCAGACAAGATCTGCTCAATAAGGAAAGTTTGTTATTGGCATTGAATCAAGATTATTGATCCAACGTTCAACAATCTCATTGCTATATAAACAAGACAATGAAGATTGAATTGGCTAATGCTCTACATTATATTACACGCCTAAAAGTTAATCATCATCTTCCTTCTCTCAGTTTGCTAAACGTTTCATATTTCCTTACTCAGTATTTTTAGCAATCTAGTTTCATAAGCTTAAATTGTGTAACATCACAGTTGTGATACAGTTTTGTAGAAAACATTCACACACCTAGATTTCTCTTCTTTGTAAGAAATTGTTTCCTTGACAAACCGGGTTGTGGTTTGCATCAAGAAGGCTTTAGCAGTTGTTAAAGCAGATTGTAATATTCAGTTGAATATAGTGGATTAAGACCTCGTTGGAGAGAGGCGAAATAACCTTGACGGGTGGACTGGAGTAGTTTGACATCAAACGAACCAGGATAAAAATATCTTGTTCATTGCATTGATTTTCAGTTTTACAATTCAACCCCCCTTCTTGTGTTTTTCACATCTTCTGTTCCTAGATCTTGATGTTTTCCTCCGTCATAGTGTGGACGAGTTCTATAATCTCAATGTTATACTACGTTGAATAATAAATAGTTCCTAGATCTTGATGAAGATGTTTCCCTACATCATAGTGTGGAAGAGTTCTATAATCTCAACGGTATACTACGTTGAATACTAGACAGTTCCTAGATCTTGATGAAGATGTTTCCCTATGTTATAGTGTGGACGAGTTGTATAATCTCCACGGTATACTATGTTGAAGACCAGACAATTCCTAGATCTTGATGTTTTCCTCCGTCATAGTATGGACGAGTTCTATAATCTCAACTGTATACTACGTTGAATACTAGACAGTTCCTAGATCTTGATGAAGATGTTTCCCTACGTCATAGTGTGGACGAGTTCTATAATCTCAATGGTATACTACGTTGAAGTCCAGACAGTTCCTAGATCTTGATGTTTTCCTCCGTCATAGTGTGGATGAGTTCTACAATCTCAACGGTATACCACATTGAAGACGAGACAGTTCCTAGATCTTGATGTTTTCCTCCGTCATAGTGTGGACGAGTTCTACAATATCAATGCTATACTACGTTGAAGACTAGACAGTTCCTAGATCTTGATGTTTTCCTCTGTCATAGTATGGACGAGTTCTACAATCTCAACAGTATACTACGTTGAAGACTAGACAGCTCCTAGATCTTGATGAAGATGTTTCCCCCCGTCATAGTATGGACGAGTTCTGCAATCTCAACGGTATACTACGTTGAAGACTAGACAGTTCCTAGATCTTGATGTTTTCTTTCGTCATAGTGTGGACGAGTTCTATAATCTCAATGTTATACTATGTTGAATAATAAATAGTTCCTAGATCTTGATGAAGATGTTTCCCTATGTCATAGTGTGGAAGAGTTCTATAATCTCAACGGTATACTACGTTGAATACTAGACAGTTCCTAGATCTTGATGAAGATGTTTCCCTATGTTATAGTGTGGACGAGTTCTATAATCTCAATGGTATACTACGTTGAAGACCAGACAATTCCTAGATCTTGATGTTTTCCCCCGTCATAGGATGCACAAGTTCTATAATTTCAACTGTATACTACGTTGAAAACTAGACAGTTCCTAGATCTTGATGAAGATGTTTCCCTATGTCATAGTGTGGACGAGTTTTATCATCTCAACGGTATACTACGTTGAAGACCAGACAGTTCCTAGATCTTGATGTTTTCCTCCGTCATAGTGTGGACGAGTTCTATAATCTCAACGGTATACTACGTTGAATACTAGACAGTTCCTATATCTTGATGTTGATGTTTTCCTCCGTCATAGTGTGGACGAGTTCTACAATCTCAACGATATACTATGTTGAAGACTAGACAACTCCTAGATCTTGATGAAGATGTTTCCCCCTGTCATTATGTGGACGAGTTCTGCAATCTCAATGGTATACTACGTTGAAGACCAGACTGTTCCTAGATCTTGATGTTTTCCTCCGTCATAGTGTGGACGAGTTCTATAATCTCAACGGTATACTACGTTGAATACTAGACAGTTCCTAGATCTTGATGAAGATGTTTCCCTATGTTATAGTTTGGACGAGTTCTATAATCTCAACGGTATTCTACGTTGAAGACCAGACAATTCCTAGATCTTGATGTTTTCCTCCGTCATAGTGTGGACGAGTTCTATAATCTCAACGGTATACTACGTTGAATACTATAAAGTTCCTAGATCTTGATGAAGATGTTTCCATACGTCATAGTGTGGACGAGTTCTATAATCTCAATGGTATACTACGTTGAATACTAGACAATTCCTAGATCTTGATGAAGATGTTTCCCTACGTCATAGTGTGGACGAGTTCTATAATCTCAACGATATACTACGTTGAAGACCAGACAGTTCCTAGATCTTGATGTTTTCCTCCGTCATAGTGTGGACAAGTTCTATAATCTCAACGGTATACTACGTTGAATACTAGACAGTTCCTATATCTTGATGAAGATGTTTCCCTACGTCATAGTGTGGACGAGTTCTATAATCTCAACGGTATACTACGTTGAAGACTAGACAGTTCCTAGACTTGATGTTTTCCTCCGTCATAGTGTGGACGAGTTCTATAATCTCAATGTTATACTACGTTGAATAATAAATAGTTCCTAGATCTTGATGAAGATGTTTCCCTACGTCATAGTGTGGAAGAGTTCTATAATCTCAACGGTATACTACGTTGAATACTAGATAGTTCCTAGATCTTGATGAAGATGTTTCCCTATGTTATAGTGTGGACGAGTTCTATAATCTCAACGGTATACTACGTTGAAGACCAGACAATTCCTAGATCTTGATGTTTTCCTCCGTCATAGTATGGACAAGTTCTATAATCGCAACTGTATACTACGTTGAAAACTAGACAGTTCCTAGATCTTGATGAAGATGTTTCCCTATGTCATAGTGTGGACGAGTTCTATAATCTCAACGGTATACTACGTTGAAGACCAGACAGTTCCTAGATCTTGATGTTTTCCTCCGTCATAGTGTGGACGAGTTCTACAATCTCAACGGTATACTACGTTGAAGACCAGACAGTTCCTAGATATTGATGTTTTCCTCCATCATAGTGTGGACGAGTTCTACAATCTCAACGGTATACTACGTTGAAGACTAGACAGTTCCTAGATCTTGATGAAGATGTTTCCCCCCGTCATAGTGTGGACGAGTTCTATAATCTCAACGGTATACTACGTTGAAGACCAGACAGTTCCTAGATCTTGACAATTTTCTCCGTCATGTGTGGACGAGTTCTATAATCTCAACGGTATACTACGTTGAAGACTAGACAGTTCCTAGATCTTGATGAAGATGTTTCCCCCCGTCATAGTGTGGACGAGTTCTATAATCTCAACGATATACTACATTGAAGACCAGACAGTTCCTAGATCTTGATGAAGATGTTTCCCCCAGTTGAATTTCGGATGAGTTCTACAATCTCAGCGGTATACTACGTTGAAGATCAGACAGTTCCAAAATCTCAATAAAAGATAGACTTCCCCAGCGGAATCTTCTACAAACAACATGTATGCCCATTCTCTCTAAGGAATCTCTTATGCGATCGACGCTCCTATAGATGGCATCTTTAAGCCCATCCTCCTACCAACAATCTCCAAATGGCATCTATAAGCCCATTCCCGACATCACAATGCTGATACCACTCTAGTGTTCAATCATCTTCCACCTTCGGATCACGAAAGGCACGAAAGCTAATCTACATCCTCAGATCTAAGAAGATTGAACAGGGGCAGTTGTTGTACCCCAAAATTTTCCCTCTCATATTTCTTAAAACAAGGCAAGAAAAATCTCGAAGTGGGTCAAGATTGCTCAAGAGTTTGACAGTCAAGCTATCTCCTAAGGCAGTCCACCCCCAAATTAGGGTTTTGTGTTGCATCAAGATCCTTAAGTTCTCCCCAATGTCCTAGAATGTTCTCCAGGTCATCCATGTCAAGTTTCAAGCCTTGCAGAGGAAGTTTGCTCAGTCAATTGCTCAAAGGGTCCAAAAATCGACTTTGCTAGGGAAAAAGTCAACTGTGACCCAAATACAGTCAAACCTCAAGATTTTTTGTCAAAATTCTCATTTTGAAGTGTATTTCATCATTTTATCAAGGGTTGATCACGTTTCATCAAGGATTGCTCAAAATTCATCAAGACTCAAAAGTTGCTAAATTAGGGTTTTGTAGGAAAAGTCAACTCAACTTGGACCAAGCATAACTTTATCATACTTTATGAGAAATGATCCATCCAAAGCTCATTTTGAATAGTATGCAATTTCCTAAAATCCATATTCGTACCCCAAGTTCATAAAATGCACTCACAAGAAGTTATAAATTTGGACATTAAAGGTTATTTTTGAAAGTCAACAAAAACACCTTTTTTTGCCAAAGCTTATAACTTAAGCATGGAATATCAAAATGATATGATACCAAAAGGGTTGGTTAGAGGACATCTCAAGATTTCTAAAAAGTCTAAGAACACCTCTAAAAGTTCAAAATTGAAGAAGTTATACATTGTTGAAGTTGGGCATTTTTGCAAAATTGCCAAAAGTCAACTATCCCCAAAACTTCAAATTTTGTCAAATGGGCCCATTCTTTTCCACTTGATTTGAACTTTCCACATTGCACACGTGTCCTAGCTTCAGCCTTGTGTCCATTTATCAATTTTATTATTTTATTTGATTTTTTATTGAATTATTTCATTTTAAATCAATTTAAATCAAATAAAATCCAAATATTGATTACTTGATCTCTTTTTGGCTATTTCAAGACTGAATCATCATCATCAAGGGTATCAAACTCGTATCAAGCATTCCATGTGCAAAAGGATTAAGTTTTGACAATTTTGGAAGGTTTATTAATGGTGAATCAAATCAAATCCCATGGCATTGATGTGGAAAGATTCAAAGCACAATTGTTAACCTAATGCATTCTATCATACATAAGGAAGCTAGAGGGCACGAAAACAAGGCTAGAGGATGCAAGAACCAACCAAACAAAACTTGAAAAAAGTGGTAAAAAGTGTGAAACCAAAATCATATTTTGAGGGGTTTTCAGAAGCAAAGCTTGATACCAATCGATTGCTGGAGGTTCACTGAGTCAGAACCAATCCCTAGCAAGCCTCCATACACGCTCAAATGCACTGTAAGTGTCACAAAAAATCGCTTCTTTCTTGAATTCGCAAATCTTTATTCCTGCACCTTTTGTACAAACTATTTGCATATTCATAATCCTCATCAAGTTTCCAAGCTTTTTGTATTACCCAATTTCGTTTATGTGACCTATGCTGTGAGGTGCCATAGCTAGGGTTTTGGGGCTTGCTTTTGGGTATTTCTTTTGCAGGGAAAATTAATTGTCGAGAAGGGAATGGTTGGGACCGGGATGATGAGATGAGCACAACCCTGCCCTTAGAATTTATTTCCATGACCTGTAACAAATTTGGGAGGAGGCGTGACTTATAGCGACGACTGGTGTCTGTAGCTATAGGTGTTTACAGGCTTTTAGCTACGGATGGGGGTTGAAGATGATGCATGGTGAAGCATGATTCGCCCATTCAAACATGGCGCGCTTAATTTGGTTTTTCTGGCATATTAATCCATTTTATTTTATTATTATTATTTTGTATCTAATGTACAAATGAAGCATAACGCCCTGGTGGTAAAGCGAGCTGGCAGTCATGTACAGGACCTGGGTTCGAATCCCAGGTCCTCCAAATTTCTCAATGTATTTTTTCTCCAGGTTATCTCATGCATATTCAAGCATTGTAGCATACCGTGCGCTCTCACATCTCCAGTTGCCAGATGGCCAAAGGCCAAATCTGGTGATCCAGATTGAGAGTCCACCATGGAGTCCAGTCAACGTGTCCACACCAAGTCTAGGAAAGTCAATACAGGGCCAGCTCGTTTGGGCCATGGAATTTGCTTCTCAAACACCTCCAATCAGGCCCATACCCCCTATCTCTCTCTATTTTATATTTTTTTTCTTAATTATTTATTGTTATTATTTTTATTATTTTATAACCAATCAATTTTTTTCCTTTTATAAAATTAAAACCACAAAAATATTTTTCTTCATAAAATTAAATTCTAACTTTTATTTTTGTTAATAAACATTAATTTATTGCTTTAGAATTTTAATTAGAATAACCTTCACATTTTTGTAAAATAATTAAAATTAACTTAGACATAATTAGATTTTTATTAACATTGATTAATTTTTATTTCTTTCCTAAAATACAAAAAAAAACCCAAAAATATTTATTTTTATTAATTAATTAATTAATTAATTAATTTAATAATTAACTTAGGTAATTTCTCCCTTAATTCAAAAACAAACAAAAAAAATCTTTTTTCTTTAATAACAAAGGGTCAAAACCCTAGAACTTGCACTCGATTTAATTTTCCGCACGCGATCTATTTATTCAATATTGTATCTGTTCCCGGTTTGTAATAGATAATTAAGATCATTTAATTATTTTATCGCTTTATTTATTTTTCCGCATTTAAATTTCAAAGGGTTGCTTTTGGGGATGTAAATACCCGACGCCTTGTAATTTAATTTCCACAATTTATTTTCCGCAGATTATAACTTCTAGATGTTTGATAATAGGGATGCATGATAAGATTGAATGTTTAAACCTAAAATCAACCTAGATCACCATTAACATGTACAAAGATAAAATTAACTGAAAACGACACACTCACACATGCGCACTCTTAGGGTACACCCCACTTGGTTACCTTCGTACACGATCATTGAGTATAGGTCACTTTAGAGGTCACCCTCTTGTCTAAAAGATCATAGTTGCCTCGAAACGGTTGCCTCGGATATTGTTGCCTCAAATAAATGATCTAAGACATTAGGGTTACCGCTAAAGCGTCCTAACATTGCTTTGGTGACCGTAAGTCCCTAAATTCGAATTGACCCTTAAACTCCAACGACGGTGCTACCTACTCATCAATAGTGGGATATCATTGTCTAAAGGAAGATAGCATAGAACGATTCCTTTTTCGAGTAGGTAGATGGTTCTTAAGTACTTGCTCTTTCAAAAAACAAAATCTTTTTCGCACTTACACTTTTCGAACAATGTTTTCAAAAACACTTCATACGCTCTTGAGGACAAAAGCAAGAGTTAAATCGAAGTTTCAAAACAAAAACTTTTTCAAACCCACAAGCACAAAGAAAGCAATTTTGAAAACATTTGAGCAAGTACCTAAGAGCCCGTGGATAACCATGGATAGAAAGGGTGCTAACACCTTCCCTTTCTATAATCTACCCCCCGAACCCGAGAAATATCTCGAAAAAGGATTTTTTCTGTGCTTTTTTACTTTCCTTGTTGGATAAAATAAAAGTCGGTGGCGACTCTTGCTTACCGCGACATTTTTCAAAAACAAACGCAAAATGCAAGCCAACATTCCAAAAAATAGTCAGTTCTTTCCCACCGTATCACAACTTCATACCTATTTCTTTTATTCCACATTAAGTGACTTTTGTTTTGAGATTTGTAACAGACAGTTTGAAACTTTACGGCCCGGTGCCTTTCCCGAGGAACCCTGGCTTTATTTGTGAGGGTTCATTATTTTTCATTTTCATATATCATCAATAAAGCATTGGACGTTTTCTTGCATTACAAATTTTGCGCTCCTTGTTTTTTCTTTTCTATCTTGCAGTTTATCAAAACAGCTATTGTCTTACACACACTCACATATCATAATGCAGATCCACATCCACTCTGGATCCCATTGATAACTACTCTTCTACTGCCAGTTATGTCTTCGAAAATCCGATCAACCAAGCCGAGGACGAAGGTGAGGATGATTGTGAAGTGCCTGGGGAAATTGCTAGACTGTTACTACAGGAAGAGAGGGCCATAAAGCCTCATGAAGAGCCAATGGAATCAGTGAATTTGGGTACGATGGAAGACAAGAAAGAGGTCAAGATAGGTGCGAATCTGGAGTCTAGTGTCAAGCAACAGTTGATACAGATGCTACACGACTATGTTGAGATCTTCGCTCAGTCTTATGAAGATATGCCTGGTTTAGACACTGATATTGTGGTACACCGCCTGCCAACTAAAGAAGACTGTCCTCCGGTAAAGCAGAAGTTTCGTTGTATGTACCCTGAGATGTCTGAGAAAATCAAAGCTGAGGTCATGAAGCAGTTCGACACCGGTTTTCTAGCTGTTACTTCTTACCCGCAGTGGGTTGCCAATGTTGTTCTTGTGCCTAAGAAGGATTATAAGGTGCAGATGTGTGTGGACTATAGAGATCTGAATAGGGCGAGCCCCAAAGATGATTTCCCACTTCCTCACATCGATGTTTTGGTCGACAATACTGCGCAACATAAGGTCTTCTCCTTTATGGATGGTTTTTCTGGTTACAATCAGATCAAGATGGCTCCTAAAGACATGGAGAAGACAACTTTCGTTAAACAGTGGGGCACCTTCTGTTACAAGGTAATGCCTTTCGGGTTGAAGAACGTTGGGGCAACGTATCAGTGCGCTATGGTTGCTTTGTTCCATGACATGATTCACCATGAGATTGAGGTTTACGTTGATGACAAGATCGCACGGTCCCATACTGAGGAAGAACACCTTTACCATCTCTAGAAGTTGTTCGACAGGCTGAAGATGTACAAGCTGAGGTTAAACCCAAACAAGTGCACCTTCGGGGTAAGGTCTGGTAAGCTGCTGGGTTTCATCGTTAGTGATAAAGGTATTCAAGCGGATCCTACAAAGGTGAAGGCTATACAGAAGATGCCATCTCCCTGCATATAAAATGAAGTTAAAGGCATTTTGGGACGTCTGAATTACATTGCCCGATTCATTTCACATATGACTGCTACTTGTGAGCCGATCTTCAAGCTGCTGAAGAAAGATCAAGTGGTAAAATGGAATGATGAATATCAGACCGCTTTAGAAAGGATCAAGGAATACCTCCAAGAGCCACCTATTCTGATGCCTCTAGTTGAAGGAAAACCTTTGATCTTATACTTGACAGTACTGGATAATTCAATGGGGTGCATGCTGGGGCAGCATGACGAGTCTGGCCGAAAAGAGCACGCTATTTACTACCTTAGCAAAAAGTTTATCGATTGTGAGACCCGATACTCACTGCTCGAGAAAACTTGTTGTGCTTTGGCATGGGCTGCTCGTCGGTTGAGACAGTATATGCTGACTCACACTACCCTATTGATATCAAAGATGGACCCAATCAAGTATATCTTTGAAAAGCCTGCCTTATCCGGAAGAATAGCAAGATGGCAGATGATCTTAACTGAGTATGACATCCAATACACAACCCAAAAAGTAATCAAGGGGAGTGTATTGGTGGATCATTTGGCGCATCAGGCCGTGGATGATTACCAATCCATGAATTTTGAGTTCTCGGATGAGAACATCATGTTGGTGACCGACTGTGAAGAACCTGGACCGGATAAAGGACCTGAGGAAGGATCCCAATGGTCTATGTATTTTGACAGAGCTTCAAACGCGTTGGGTAATGGCATTGGTGATGTGATCATATCTACAAAAGGCTTTCATACTTCGTTCACCGCCTGATTATGCTTCAACTGCACCAACAATATGGCGGAGTATGAAGCGTGAATCATTGTCTTCGAGAAGCTATTGACCTAAGGATTAAGTTCTTGAGTGTATTTGGAAATTCCGCTCTAGTGATCAGTCAGATCAAAGGCAAGTGGGATATGAAGCACCAAAATCTTATTACTTACAAAGAGTATGTACTGATGTTGCTCCCACACTTTAAGGAGATAACCTTTGAACACTTCCCCCAGAGAAGAGAACCAGTTAGCGGACGCGCTAGCTACCATGTCTTCTATGTTCAAAGTCAGGTGGGACAATGAAGCTCCCCAGATTACCATTGATAGGTTGGACGAACCCACACATTGTTGTGATATCGAGACTGAAGAGGTAGCAGATAAACCCTGGTTCCACGAGGTAAAGAGGTATCTTGAGGCTCGTGAGTACCCCGAGGGTGCATCTATTAATGACAAGAAGTTTCTGAGGAGGTTTGTTGCAAAGTTCTTCATCAGCTATGGGGTTCTTTACAAGCGAAACCATGATTCAACCTTACTGCGATGTGTGGACAAGAATGAGGCAGAAAGGATTATGGCAGAGCTACATGAAGGTACCTTCAGAACTCATTCTAGTGGACATACCATGGAAAAGAAGATCCTACGGGCAGGATATTATTGGTCTACTATAGAAGCCGATTGTTATCAGAATTTTGGAACCTATCATAAGTGCCAAGTCTATGCTGATAAGGTGCATGTACCTCCAGTTCCTTTGAATGTTTTGACAGCTCCTTGGCCTTTCGCAATGTGGGGCATCAACATGATTGGCGAGATCAGACCTACTGTGTCCAACGGGCATCGTTTCATCCTGGTAGCTATTGATTATTTCACGAAGTGGGTTGAGGCAGCTTCCTTCACTACAGTAACCAAGAACGTCGTGGCGCGGTTTATCCGACACAATCTGATCTGTCGATATGGTGTATCAAAGAGGATCATTACGGACAATGGTACAAATCTCAACAATACAATAATCACTGAGCTCTGCATACAGTTTAAGATACAACATCACAACTCTTCTCCTTATCGGCTGAAGATGAATGGGGCTGTTGAAGCGGCTAATAAGAACATCAAGAAGATTGTGCAGAAGATGACAATGACATACAAAGACTGGCATGAGACGTTACCATTCGCTCTTCATGGGTATCGCACCTCAGCACAAACTTCGACAAGGGAAACACCCTATTCCTTGGTGTATGTCATGGAGGCAGTCTTTCCCATTGAAGTCCAGATACCCTCTCTTAGGATTATGAAGGATGCAGGTTTAAGCGAGGACGACTGGATCCAGACCCGGCTTGATCAACTGAACTTAATCGATGAAAAGAGACTTACTGCTATTTGTCATGGTCAGACGTATCAAAAGAGGATGATCAAGGCATTTAACAAGAAAGTCAGACGACAAGAATATCAAGTCAGGGGATCTAGTAATCAAACGCATTATACTTCCGCAAGGTGATCCCAGGGGAAAATGGACCCCTACGTACGAAGGGCCATTTGTGGTTAAGAACATTTTCTCGGGAGGAGCTATGATTCTAACTACCATGGATGGTGACAACCTTCCTCACCCTGTCAATGCAGACATAGTGAAAAAATACTATGCATGATCAAAGACCCGCTAGGTCGACTGGCCTAGGCAAAAATAAGGGCTTCCCGGCGAACCAAAAGGGTTCGGGAAAAAGTAATGGATGAAAATGAAAAATTTGTACACCTGGCAAGTCGAAAACCTGAAAAGGCGGCTTGGGCAAAAAAGGGTATCCCGGTTGATTGAAAACCCGAAAGGGCGGTCTAGGAAAAAATTAGGGATTAAAGCGTAACACTATGTCTCATTGGATCATCTTGCAACCATACTTCAGTATCGACTATCAAGCTCGGAAGGCGCCAATCAATCTGATCTACCTTCAACCGAGTATCAAAGTGATGAGACACTCGAAGATATAAAGGCAATAGCAGAGTTGGAACCCAATGGGATTGTTCACATAACTGTTTTTCTTTGTTTTTCACAAATTGTATAAACTATGTTCTTTCGACGATGTTTTCTTACTAGGACGTCAGCCTCTTGTACAAAACGCCCATTACAGGCCAACTTCAAAATCAATACAATTCATTTTACAATAAATTTCAAAATTGTTTTGTTTCTTTTCCTGTTTTGTTTTGCAAGAACGTCCAATGATTCATTTTTTATATATGCATTTGAAAATGATTGTTGCTCATAAATATTTACATACGAAACAAAAGACGATTACTCGTAATTCCAGGAACAGGGGCAAACAAGAAATGTCCAAACCTTACAGTTGCTCTATTCACCAGGTACATGGATAGACCCAGCTGAAGAATATGACTAAAGGTACATACACTCCCCGTAGGGTAAAAGGTATCTAAAAACAGTGGTTTTAATGCTCCCCAAGCAGAGTTTATCCATCACCAGCACTAGAAGATTATCCCCAGTGGAGTTTATTTCTTCCGCAAGCAGAAACTCAATCCCCAGCCGAGGTTATTCCTCCAAATCAGCAGATCTTCTAGAAAAGTCTCTCTTCCCCATAGAGTCACTCTCTCGCCAGTTTATTCTCCAGCAGAGTTTTTCTATTACCATATTATTCTTAAATCATCTTTGATCGTTATTCCCAGCGGGAATGAAGAATTCAACTCTTTATATTCTCCAACAGAAGTCCGGGATTTATTTTCCCCAGTTAGAGAATATCATAAAAACATTGCATATCCATACATCATGACATGTGCATAAGCATCATACAACACAATTTCATTTATTTTGAGAACATCATTGCTCAATAGATTTCATACATCATGACATTACATACTACTAACTCTTTACCTTTCAGGGAAAAGTACAATCCAAATTCTCACAAGTTTTCTCTGGTTCAGTCAAATCAATGCTAAAGATTGTTATTCCAGTTGAAGATATGAAGCCCGAATCCGATCGGATAGTATCTTGATTTCCCCATCATATTGTGAAGCCCGGAGAATGACCGAATAATAGTATCAAATACCGCGAAGCCTGGAATCTACCAGATAGTGGTTTATCTTAAATTTAAGCTATGAAGCTCGGGTTCGACCGGATAATAGTTTAATCCCCAGCAAGTTATTGTGAAGCCTGGATTACGACCAGATAGCAATACAAGACACCATAAAGCCTGGACTTGACCAGATAATGGTATAAGACGTTGTGAAGCCTGGATTACGACCAGATAGCAGCCGAGAATACTACGAAGCCTGGAGTCGACCAGATAGTGGTATATCTTTAATGCATGTTATGAAGCCCGGATTTGACCAGATAATATCTTGATTTCTCCGAACGCCATGAAGCCTGGATTCGACCAAATAATGGTATAAGACGTCGTGAAGCCTGGATTACGACCAGATAGCTGTAAAAGACACTGAAGCCTGGGATTACGACTAGATAATAGTGAGGGACATTGCGAAGCTTGGATTTCGGCCAAATAGCAGTCTACCTGGCCAATTAATATGAAGCCCGGAAACCGACCGAATATTAGTAGGCCTTAAAATCAAATGGAAGCCCGGATGCGACTAGATAACCACTTGATTTCTTCTGAAGCCTGGAATACGACTAGATAAGAAGTAAGGTATTGTGAAGCCTGGAATCGACCAGATAGCAGTACAGGACACCATGAAGCCTGGATTTGAGCAGATGATGGTATAAGACATCGTGAAGCCTAGATTACGACCAGATAGCGGTTAAGGACACTGAAGCCTGGGATTACGACCAGATAATAGTACAATACACTGTGAAGCTTGGATTTCGACCAAATAACAGTTTACTTGGACAATTACTAAGAAGCCCGGAATCGACCGGATATTAGTATACCCTTAATTCAAGTTCAAGCCCGGATGCGACCGGATAACAACTTAATTCCTTTTGAAGCCTGGAGTAAGACCAGATAAGAATTGAGAAATTACAAAGCCTGGATTACGACTGGATAGCAAGTTTAATCTCATCTTCCCAGTAAGTCACTGTAAAGCCTGGAGCACGACCAGATAGTAGTCGGTCTTATCACTATGAAGCCTGGAGCACGACCAGATAGTAGTTCATTTTCACCTCTTCGACTGAGAGATGATTCCCCAGTAGAATAACGGATGACTAAAGCTCCTAAAATTCTATTTCCCTCCAAACAGAGATCAGCATTCCCCAGCGAAAGCTTCCTCAACAACAGGTATACGGGCTCTCGCTAAGGAATCTCTTAGGCGATCGACACTCCTTCGGATGGCATCTTTAAGCCCATATTCTGTTATCAATCTCCAAATGGCATCTATAAGCCCATTCTTGACATTACAAAACAAGTATCACTTTATGCCAGTGCAAATTTCTGGGCACTCTAGTGTTCAATCATCTTCCACCTTTGGATCACGAAAGGCAAGCAAGCCAATCTACATTCTCAGGTTTAAGAAGATTGAACAGGGGAAGCTATTGTACCCCAAAATTTTCCCTCCCATATTTCTCAAAACATTTCAAGTGAGATCCTTAAATTGCTCAAGGAAGTCCAAGGGTTGACCAGACAAACCCTCTCCTAAGGCAGTATACCTCAAATTAGGGTTTCATGTTGCACCAAGATACTTGAGTCCAAGGGATCCCAAATGCTCACCATTGTCCTAATATGTTCTCAAGTCATCCAGGTCACATTTCAAGCCCTACAGAGGAATTTTGCTCAGTCAATTGCTCAAAGGCTTGAAAATCGACTTTGCTAGGGCAAAAGTCAATTGTGGCCCACATACAGTCAAACTTCAAGATTTTTGGTCAACATCCTCATTTTGAATTATTATTCATCATTTGATCAAGGTTTGATCATGATTCCTCAAGGATTGCTCACAATTCATCAAAACCCAAAAGTTGCCAAATTAGGGTTTTGTAGGAAAAGTCAACCCAACTTTGACCAATCATAACTTTCTCATACTTTACTAGAAATGACCTATCCAAAGCTCATTTTTAAGAGGATGCAATTCCCTACAATTCATCTTCATCTCCCAAGTTCAAAATATGCACTCACAAGAAGTTATGAATTTGAATATTATAGGTCATTTTGAAAAGTCAACAAAAACACCTTTTTTGTCAAAGCTTCATACATGAACATGGAAGACTCGATTGAGATGAGACCAGAAGGGTTGCTTATAGGACATCTTAAGCTTTCTAAAAAGTCCAAGAACACATCTCTAGGGTCAAAATTGAAGAAGTTATGCATTGGAAACGTTGACATGTTTTACAAAATTGCCAAAAGTCAAATATGCCTCAAATTGCATATTTTGTCAAATGGGCCAAACTTTTTGTGCTTGTATTGAGTTTGTAACATGGTCCAAGACCCATGATCCTTCCCACTTGCCTTTATTTCATTTTTATCATTTATTTTGATTTTTATTTCAATTAAATCAAATTAAATCAAAATAAAATCATGAAAATATCAAAATCATTTAAACCTTGAGATTTTGTGCATATTTCAGGTCCATGAATAGCTGGCAATGAGAACAAATCGTGCAAGGCTTGTTTGTACACAAAAAAATTGAGTTTTGCTTGATTTAGAAAGATTTGAATAAGAATAAAATCATGATTCAATCACCTTAATTGAAAAAGATTTGGAGCAAATTGGTAAACCTAATTCACTCAAGGCTACATATAGAACGAATCCAGGCCAAAAGCACAAGGGTTAGAGGCGTGAGAAGAGAAGGAGAACTTTCAAAAAATCAAGAAAAAGTGGAAATCTAATTTCATAGTTCCAGGCTATCTCAAGCCTTCCCAGCTATCTCATTCGATTGCTGGGCATTCAAGGAGTCCATCCCAATCATTAGCAAGTGTTTTCGTGCATAAAAACTCATTGTAAGTATCTCACGACATTGGTACTTTCTTGAAATTCAATCTCACGATTCTAGAATTTGTAGCATGAATTCTTTATATATTCTTGTTCAGTGAAACATTTTCAAGCTAATGGTAATGATCAATTGCGTTTTTGTTAGCCATACAGAGATATGCCATGATTAGGGTTTAGGGTTCGTTTTTAGGGGTTTTGATTGCAGAGATAATTAGCCATGAAGAGTGGAACCATGATGCTCATGAGGTCGCCACGAGTTGATTGGTACCACTAGAATCAATTTATCATGCGTGCAGTGGATTTTGGAAAATTACAAGGGCTATACCTACAGAGAACGTATGTAGGTAAAAGTTGTTTTACCTAAAACGACGGACAAGGGTAGACGATGACTGCGTGGTGACACCCCATTCGCCCATTTAAATTTTGGCGCGTTTGTTTGATAATTGGCACTGTTTTTCATTTTATTATTATTATTTCATATACTAACAAATGAATTCAAGTGGCCCAGTGGTAGCCACAGAAAGCGTTAAAGCCTTGCAGGCATGAGGTCAGGGGTTCGACCCCTGCCTCCAACATTTGCAATTTTTCTCAATTATTCTTTACGGATCCAGTACCCCACGCATCATGAGGCCTACCATATGCCATCAACGTTCAATCACTAGATCTCCAGAAGGCCAGATCTAACGCCCA
This sequence comes from Vicia faba, assembly GCA_948472305.1. Lineage (NCBI taxonomy): Eukaryota > Viridiplantae > Streptophyta > Magnoliopsida > Fabales > Fabaceae > Vicia > Vicia faba. The sequence continues at coordinate 660,025,759 of OX451737.1, forward strand.
TCCTTTGAGATCCATGATGCACCCTGGTTAACTTGCAACATGGAATCTGAGAAGTCAAACGTGGACCAAGGCTTTTGGGCTCAGATATGCTATTGGCACCCCCTTTTCACTTTGATACTAGGCCCAATTCCTTTTTTCCTTTCTTTTATATATTTTATTTTATTTATTTACTTATTTGTTTAAATTATTTTATCACACAATTTTAATTCTTTTTTAACAAAAAAACTCATAAAAATCAATTTCATCAAATTTAGGTTTTATATATATTTTGTCAAAATTAATTTAATTAGTATAATTTAATTTTAGGGTAATTTTAACCTTTTTGTAAATAATTTAAAATAAATTAGAAATTAGGGTTTTTGTTTGATTTAATTTTTATTTTCTTTTCTTAAAATAACCAAAATACAAAAATAGGTCAAAATTAATTATTTTTTCTTAAATTAAGTTAATTAGTAAACTAGGTTTGTACATATTTAATTAAAACCTTATTTTCTCAAAATAATCAAAAACAACCAATAAATGATTTTTCTTTTAATTAGGTTTAGGCGGGGTCAAAACCCTAATTTTTTCTCATTCTTAATTTATCGCGCGCGTTTATTATTTTTTGCAAATATTGATGTAACTACTCATGGGATTTAATAGTTTAATTAGGATTTTTCTTTTATTTATCGTTTTTACGGGTTTTGGCTATGTAATTAATCCCCCTACCCCGAAGCCTTGTAATAGCGTAGTTTTATTTTCCGCATTTTAATTTTCGCAAATATTAACTGTTAGATGTATGATAATAGGATTGCATGACAAGAATGTATGTTAATTTTAAAATGGTTAGCAAACCCTAAATGTGAAAAGATAATCACTTGAAATAAAATCACTCGCACATGCGCACTCCTAGGGTATACTCTCACTTCGTTTGCCTTCGGTAAACGATCATTAAGTATAGGATATTTTAGTGGTCACCCTCTTGTATAAACAAAGATCAAAAGTCCCATTCGGAAATGTTGCCTCGGAAAGGTTTCCTCGGAAAGGTTGCCTCATAAATGTTGCCTCAAATATGATCTTAAGACACTAGGGTTATTACTAAGACGTCCTAACATTGCTTTAGTGATCGTACGTCCCTTTCGAATTGACCCTTACAACTCCAATAACGGTGCTACCTACTCTTTAATAGTGGGATAGCATTGTTTAAAGGAAACAAGAATAGAAACATTCTTTTTCGAGTAGGTAGATGCTAGTAGGTACTTGCTCAAAATCAAACTTTCACACTTACACTTTTCAAACAAAGTTTTCAAAAACAACTTCGTAACACTTTTGAGGACTGATACAAGGGTTAAAACGAAGTAAAACAAAAAATTTTCAAAACACACAAACACGGAAGCAATTTTAAAATGATGAGCAAGTACCTAAGAGCCAGTGGAAAACCAGGGATAGAAAGGGTGATAATACCTTCCCTTTCTATAATTTACCCCCCGTACTCAAAATCTCAAAAAAGGAATTTTTCTGTGCTTTTTTTCCTTTCCAGTTGGATAAAATAAAAGTCGGTGGAGACTCTTGCTTACCGAGACATTTTGCGAACACAAACGCAAAATGCAAACCAGCATTTTCCTAAAATAGTCTGGTTCTGCCACCGTATCACAGACTCATACGGTTCTTTGTGTCGACTCATACACTCTTTTTCCTTCTGTTTTGGGCCTGTAAAGTAGTATGTATCGACTCATAAGGCTATGTGTCGACTCATACTGTCTTGTATTTACGTCAACATTGTTTTTCTACATACATGGGTTAGTTTTAAATACATAATGAAAAGAATGGAAGATAAACAAAAGGTTAGCTTCAAGGACAATGGTTACTACACTTTATCTTTAAAAAATGAATTACTAATGATGCTTGATATGAAGAACTAAAGTCAAGAAGCTTACCTTGGAGCTGGATCTTATACTCTGAGCTTGAGTTGTTGTCTTGACTGTTATTGAACTTGGAAAAGAAAACAGAGGTGTTGTAGAAGCTTTTTCTTCAATTTGAACAATTTCTAGGTGATGTATGTGAGGTGCTTAGATGTTTGGACAGAGTTGGAAAAGTGTGAGAGTTCCAAATATTTGGACTTTAAAACTCAAGAGTGGAAGCTTTTTGTTTAGAGTTATGGCTTTTTGGAAAGTATGGGCTCTTGATGGCTAGTTTACAACAAAACTTCTGGCTTTTCTCTCTATTTTTTCTAACCTCTTACTCTTGCAAATGCTTCTTCTATTTATAGGCAAGGAGTTTGTGAATATGAGCTTATTAGGTTTTCAAGACAACATGTTATGGTTTGGTTGGACTACAAAGATCAAACTATGTCAAGTACTCCATAGTCCCAAGATGAAGTACCAGAGTTGCTGGTATAGAGAAGCTACTTCCCATGATTTAAGGTGGAGTATAATCAGCAACAAGCAAGGTATGGGCTTTAAGATAGACTTTGTACCAAAAGGCTTGCTTATTAAGAGTAGCAATGATGCCTTTATACCATAAATGGAAAGATCTTTTCGACAATGGTTTAAACACTTGGGTAATAGCTCTAGAGTGGGTGTAAGCATTAAATTATGATGATATTTGCAAGCAAAGAAGCTTGCTACAAACAATTATGCAGCAAATCATGAGAGTTTTGTTATGTGTTCTTCACTAGAATGACTTGCAATTCAAGGATGGATGCCCAACTTCAAGCCCTTGAATCTCCTAGCTCAAGTATGATAAATTCATGCTCTTGGATGTTTTGTAAATCTTGAAACATCCTCTATAACTTTCATGTTGGACATTTTGACAAAATCATCTTGTAACTATATGAAAATATTCCAAGAAGTTGAGATAAATCCTGAACAAAATCTGTTGAAAATTTCTCTAAGTGTTAAATGAAAATGTTATGACTTCATGAATTTATAACTCAAAATCCAAGAACTTTTAGAATTTGATCAACACAGCAAAGTTATAGATCTCATCGGGATCTACAACTTTCATGTTGTATGTTTTCCTTGAATTGTCTTGCATCTTGGTGAAACAATGGCATGAAGTGATGAAATTATCATGTATAAAAACACTTAGAAAATTTCTAAGTCTTGGAAATTTTGACTTTTCAAGTTGACTTTTGACATTCTTGACTTCTTGATGATCAAGCTTGATATTCTTGAATGTATTGATGAAATTTGATTTTTGGAATGTAATGTTGACCAAAAAGTCAAAGTTTGACTTTCCAGTATACAATTGACCATATTTCCCTTGTGTCAATTCCAAGCCTAAATTGATGTATTAGTGCTGCAAACTTGACATCATAGAAGATCTTGTGAGAGAACCCATTAAGAAATGAGAGGGCAAATTTTGGGGTACAACAGCTTCCCCTGTTCAATCTTCTTAAACCTGAAGAGTAAGATTGGCGGATCCGCCATTCGTGACTTGAAGGTGAAATATGATTGAACACTAGAGTGCCCATAAATTTGCACTCAAAGATCGATGGTGAATGGGCTTATAGATGCCATTTGGAGGAATGTTGGTAAACACTGGAAGAAGTATCAGCACAAATCTCTTATTGATTTATACTAAAACTTGATGTTTTACCTGTGTGAAAAAGGGTTAGTTAAATGTAAATGTATGCATGATGTTCACTAGTTAAGTGAGATTGTGCTAAATGCATATGGTATGTACATCCTATGATGTATGAATGTGAGATGTATGTTTATGTCCGGGAAAGTAAATCCTTGATTGCCGCTGACGAAATTCTGGGGGTTAAATCCCTTATTGCCGTTGGGGATGAAGAATATGCATATCTTCAAACTTTGTTGAAAGGATGCTTTCGCTGGGGAATATCTATTGAATGTCAACTGTTATCTTGTCGGATCCAGGCTTCACAATTTTCTAAGGATGAAGTAGTCAACTTCTATCCGGTCGGATCCAGGCTTCTCGGCAACTTACTGGTGGAAGAGACGAATTAACTGTTATCTGGTCGGATTCCAGGTTTGCAGAATATTTATTGAAATTGAATAGTTATCTAGTCGGATCCAGGCTTCACCATAACTTGTTGGGGATACAAAAGTTAATTGTTATCTTGTTTGATCCAGGCTTCGTAGTAACTTGAAGTGGTAATTACTATCTGGTCGGGTCCAGGTTTTGTGGTTTTTTGGAAAGTTGTACTATTATCTGGTCGAGTCACGGCTCCATAGTGTCTCTCTGGGGATTATAGTTATTGTTATCTGGTCGGGCTCTAGGTTTCACAATAATTTTTTTTGAAAAACTGTCATCTGGTCGGGTCCAGGCTTTGCAGATTTCTTAGGTTTGATGAGGTCAATTGCTATCTGGTCGGGTCCAGGTTTCATAATAAACTGTTTCAGGATTTAGTTGTTATCTGGTCGATTTCCAAGTTTCACAATGAATCTCTGCGGGTGATTGTTATCTGGTCATATCCAAGCTTCACAACAACTCTCTTGAAAAGATGAAATTGAAAAACTGATATCTGGTCGGATCTAGGTTTCACAGTAATTTGTTGGGGCAGAGGTAAACTCTATTAGGGAAAAGAAGTTAAACCTCGGTCCGATTGAGTCCATATTCTTCTATATTTTTGAAGAGTTAGACTATTATCTGGTCGGGTCCAGACTTTTAGTAACTTGAAATTGAGATCAACTACTATCTGGTTGGGTCCAAGTTTAGACACTTAAACTGTTATCTGGTCGGGTCCAGGTTTCAGTAATTTACTAGGGATATTGGCAAACTCTACTGGAGAAGAGAAGTTTTGCTAATGATTTTGTAGGAATTAAATTTCTATAAGGTCGGGCCCAGGCTTCAGCAATTGAAGAAGTCAAACTATTATCTGGTTAGGTCCAGACTTCAATAATAACTTGAAAATTGTGCTAATATCTGGTCGGGTCCAGGCTTCATAGTATCTTTTTGGAAATAGTAAAGGCTTTGCTGGAAGATTTACTGGGGACCAGGGGTTGTGACCCCATGATTTGCAATAACCTGAAAGGAAAATTCAAACTGGACAGTGTAGACTCAGTCGGGTAGGACAGACTCAAATGGGGAGGATATGCACAGATGGGGATAACAGGCTCATCTGGGGAAGATAGACTATATCGGGGGAATACAAACTCGGTTGGGGAGGATGTACTCGGATGAGGGAATACAGACTCAATTGGGGAGGATGTACTCGGCTGGGAAATTTTGTGGCTCCTCGATTGTTGTTGGGGAAATAAAACTTGTTAGGGAAATAAACCCTGTTGTGGAAGTAAACCCTGTTGGGGAAATAAAACCTGTTGGGGAATTAAACCCTGTTGGGGATGTGAGTTTCTTTTAGGAAGAGATCCACGAGGCTTCAACTTGTAAAAATTAACTTAGCTAGAGAGAGAGAGAGTTGCCAAGAGATTGAGACTCTGGTTGGGGATTATCCTATTTAAAGAGACTTTGTGAGTAACTTTGTTGAGGAGGATGTTAATGGAATAACTTTGTGAGGGTATTCCCTATTTATTAAAGAGGTGCATGTTACTTCTTAGGTCATATGTGCCAAATATTTTTAATTATGTTCATATGCATATGTTCATTCAATTTTAGTCATTGGACAAATTTGCATTCAAAACATAGACAGAAATTTTGTACTTCAAAGTATATATGTATTGATATTTTGCCCATGAATAGGAATTTTTGTACAGAGAGACGGAGATCCTAGTAAGATGAAATCCTCTAAAGGAAAACAAAATTGAAAACAAAAACAAATAGCCAAGTTAAATGATCTCATTACCTTCAAACTCTACTATTGCCCCCAATGTCTTCAAATGTCCCTTGCCATTGATAGAAGTTGATTGGATTGATCTTGGACCGTTTGAACTTGGACCGTGGTGATAAAATTGACTGTGTTGATTCCACGGGACATAGTCATACGCTTTTAATCCTTAATATTTTCCTGGACCGTCCTTTCGGGTTTTCAGCCCACCAGGATACCCTTTTTTGCCCAAGTCTCCGTTTCGGGTTTTCAACTTGCCAGGTGTACAATCTTTTGCATATATCCCTAATTTTTTCCCAAACCTTTTGGTTTTCCGGGATGCCCTTATTTTTCCTATGTGTGTCAACCTAGCGGGTCTCTTATGCTTAGTATTTTTTAACTATGTCCGCGTTTATAGGATGTGGGAAATCTTCACCATCCATGGTAGTCAGCATCATGGCACCTCCAGAGAAAACTCTCTTGACAACAAATGGCCCTTTATAAGTGGGAGTCCATTTGCCTCTAGGGTTGTCTTGTGGTAGAATGATGCATTTTATCACCAAGTCACCAACTTGATATACTCGAGGCTTGATATTTTTGTTGAAAGCCTTGATCATCCATTTTTGGTACGTCTGACCATGGCAAACAACAACTAACCGTTTTTCATCAATTAAGTTCAATTGATCCAATATTGTTTGAATCCTCTCGTCTTCGCCTAGGCCTGCCTCATTCATAATCCTCGGCGAGGGAATCTGAACTTCCACTTGCAAAACAGTTTCCATGCCATAGACTAGAGAAAAAGGAGTTGCCCCAGTTGATGTTCTAGCCGAAGTATGGTAGCCATGTAGAGCAAACGGCAACATCTCATTCCAATCCTTATAGGTCACTACCATTTTCTGCATAATCTTTTTGATATTTTTGTTGGCCGCTTCGACAGCGCCATTCATTTTTTGTCTATACGAAGAAGAACTGTGATGCTTGATCTTAAACTGAGTGCAAAGCTCAGTGATTATAGCACTGTTGAGGTTAGTCCCATTGTAAGTGATGATCCTTTCGGGGATACCATAACGGAATATGAGGTTATGTCTGATGAATCTAGCTACCTCATTCTTGGTGACTGAGGCAAACGAGGCGGCTTCGACCCATTTGGTAAAATAGTCGATAGCTACAAGAATGAAGCGATGTTCGTTGGAAGCGGTAGGCTTGATCTCTCCAATTATGTCAATGCCCCACATTGCAAATGACCACGAAGCGGTCATGACATTCAGAAGGATATGAGGCATGTGGACCTTGTCAGTGTAGGTTTGGAATTTGTGACAAGTTCTTGAATGTTGATGGCAATCAGTCTCCATCATTGACCAATAGTAACCGGCTCTTAATATTTTTTTAGCCATCGTATGTCCACTTGAGTGAGTACCAAAGAGACCATCTTTCATGTCTTCCATGATTTCCTCTTCCTCCTTCTTGTCCACACATCGGAGTAGAGTTGAATCATGGTTGCGTTTGTACAATATCCCATTACTTAGGAAGAATTTGGCTGCAAATCTTTGCAAGAACTTTTTGTTATTGATTGATGCCCCCTCTGGATACTCTTGTGCTTCAAGGTATCTCATCACCTCATGGTACCATGGCTTTTCCGCATCGGTGTCAAACTTATAGCAATGTGCAGGTTCATCGAATCTTTCAATTGTTATCATAGGGGCTTCGTTGTCCCATCTGACCTTGAACATTGAAGAGATGGTTTCCAGAGCGTCAGCCAACTGGTTTTCTTCCCTAGGGAAGTGCTAAAAAGTGATCTCTTTGAAGTAAGGAATTAGGGATAGCACAAGTTCCTTGTAAGGGATAATATTAGGGTTTTTAGTGTCCCAATCTCCTTTTACTTGGCTGATCACTAGGGCGGAATCCCCGAACACATCCAAATGCTTGATCCTCAAGTCAATAGCAGCTTTCAGGCCTAAGATGCATTCTTCATACTCGGCCATATTGTTCGTGCAATCGAAGCATAATCTGGAAGTTAATGGAGTGTGGCAACCTTCAAGAGAGATGATTACAACACCAATTTTCTTACCTAAGTCATTGGAAGCCCCATAGAAGACCATAGTCCATCGGGATCCTTGTTCAGGTATGTCATACGGTCCAGGTTTCGCAGAGTCGGTTACCATCAGGATGTTCTCATCAGGGAAGTCGGAGTTCATTGACTGATAATCATCCATAGCTTGATGGGCCAAATGATCTGCTAGTACACTTCCTTTGATGGCCTTTTTCATAGTGTACTGAATATCGTACTCAGTCAAGATCATTTTCCATCTGGCTATTCGTCCGGAAAGGGCAGGTTTCTCGAAGATGTACTTGATTGGGTCCATCTTAGAAATAAACAGAGTGGTATGAGTTAACATATATTGTCTTAGCCGACGAGCAGCCCATGCCAGAGCACAACAAGTTTTCTCGAGCAGTGAATATCTGGTTACACAGTCGGTAAACTTTTTTCTCAGGTAATAAATAGCATGCTCTTTTCGGCCAGACTCATCATATTGGCCCAAAACACACCCCATAGAGTTCTCTAATATTGTCAAGTACATGATCAAGGGTCTTCCTTCAACTGGAGGCATGGGAATATGAGGTTTTTGTAGGTATTCTTTGATTTTGTCAAAGGAAACCTGGAACTCATCATTCCATCTAACTATCTGATCTTTCTTCAAGAGTTTGAAAATTGGCTCACAAGTAGCAGTCAAGTGTGATATGAAGCGAGCAATGTAATTGAGACGACCCAAGAATCCTCTAACTTCTTTTTCAAAATGAGAGACTGGAATTTCTTGGATGGCCTTTACCTTGGTGGGATCAACTTCAATGCCTTTATTGTTGACAACAAAACCTAGAAGTTTTATAGATCGTACTCCTAATGTGCACTTGTTAGGGTTTAACCTCAACTTGTACTTCTTCAGCCTCTCGAATAATTTGTACAGATGATCGAGATGTTCTTATTCGATTTGTGATCTTGAAATCATATCATCCACATATACCTCTATTTCATGATGTATCATGTCATGAAATAAAGCTACCATAGCCCTTTGATATGTTGCCCCTGCATTCTTCAATCCGAACGGCATGATCTTGTATCAAAAGGTGCCCCATTGCGTAACGAATGTAGTCTTCTCCATGTCTTCGGGAGCCATCCTTATTTGATTATAGCCTGAGAAGCCATCCATGAAAGAGAAGACTTTATGCTGAGCAGTATTATCAACTAAGACGTCAATGTGTGGTAGAGGGAAGTCATCCTTGGGGCTTTCCCTATTCAGATCCCTATAGTCTATGCACATGCGAACTTTTCTGTCCTTTTTCGGAACCGGTACCACATTAGCAACCCATTAGGGGATAGGATGTCACCGCTAAGAATCCAACATCAAATTATTTCATCACCTCAGCTTTGATATTTTCAGACATATCAGGCCTCATGCGACGAACCTTTTGTTTGACGGGTGGGCAGTCTTCTTTTGTCGGCAGACGATGGACTACGACGTCGGTATCCAACCTAGGAATATCTTCATAAGACCAAGAAAATACTTCCACATAATCATGCAACATCTAAACCAACCTTCTCTTGACACCGCTTTCCAAGTTAGCGTCAATCCTGATTTCCTTCTTATCTGACTCAGTACCTAGAATGATGACTTCAACTGACTCTTCGTGCCGTTGAATAACTGTTTCCTCTTGTAATAGAAGTCTGGCTAATTCTCCCGGCATGTCACAATCTTCCTTTCCTTCGTCTTAGGCTTGGTTGATAGGATATTCAAAGTCATAGTTAGCAATAGTAGAGCCATTGGCAATAGAATCCAGAGTGGATGTGGACCTACAAGAGTGTGTGTGTGTGTGCATGTAAGATACATGGCTATTTTTTTGAAAAATGTATTTGAAAGAAAGGAAAGACAATGGACACAAATATTTGAATGCAAAAGAATCCAATGTACTGAATGATCATATGATTAGATGAACATAAATAAAACCCTTGACAAATGGACCAAAGTGCCCTGGGCCAGGCATATGGCTGAAAAGTCATTGTTAAAATATTACAGACAACATGTTCTTGAATTGAAAGAAAAGCAATAACAAGTAGATTACTCCTCAATGAAGGAGATGGGCACAAAGTCCTTTGCATGCCAATTCTTCAACTCGGTTGTAGTTGGATACACCTAATCTTAAAATGCAGCTTATTCATCATAATCACCCATGGCGTTGACTTCATGGCTTCCAATACGGAGAGGTGGCTTTCCAGCACGAGCACGCCTCACTTCCTTCTGAGCTTTGACGGTGATGCCCAAACCAAACTGGTCTGCTTTAAATGGGATATCGGAGTTTCCCACAAATATCGTAGTTTCCTTCTTTAACTTCCGCACTGGCATCCTTGACTAAAACCATCTTTGGCATGGCCTTAACAGCTTTAGACTCATCAAAAGAACATTTGGTAGCAGCAATCATCGGTGGGATGACTCCAAAGGCTTGACATGGGGTTTCAATGAATTCTCCATCCATCTCTACGTACTTGAAAGAGTTAAGGTGGCTCACCATAAAATCTTCTTCTCCAGAGACGGTGACTATTTTGCCCTTGACTGGATATTTGAGTTTCTGGTGGGGAGTTGAGGTTACTGCCCCAGCTTTATGGATCCACGGGCGACCTAACAGACAAGAATAGGCAGGACGAATATCCATAATGTACTCTTTGATCCGTCAAATTCCCTTACAATGATATTGCTTGGATTCAAGACTAAACCTTCACAGTCTAGACGGTCTAACGCCACCTTGGGTAATACATTCAGAGAAGAACCAGTGTCGACTAACACATATGCTAAGGTAGTCCCCTTACACTCGACAGAAACGTGTAGAGCTTTATTATGATTCTTCCCAAGAGGTGTTAAGTCAGCATCTGAAAATCCCAAGCCATTATCAGCTGTCAGGCTAGTCACGCAATTCTCAAATTGGTATGTTGTTGTCTCATGGGGGACATGAGCCTTTTTTAGGAACTTGATTAATGTCCGAGCATGGGCATCGGAACAAAGCAGCAATGACAACATTGAAATCTTAGAAGGGGTTTGCCCCAACTGTTCTAAAATCTTGAAGTCGCTTCTTTTTATGATCTTCAAGATCTCGTCCATCTCACGGGCGAAGGGTTCTTCATCAGCTATGTCCTTGGAGGGTACTTCAATTACATCAGGCTCAACAACCTTCTCCTTCCCTCTTGTATCAATACTTGGCTTGGCAGCAGTAATGCAGATGGGCGTCCTTGTAACAACTGGTGGTGAGATATTGGGTGAAAATATTCTCCGAGTTCTAGTTACTTTGCTTGAACCAGCTATGTTACCGACATCATCATCTTTTCCTTTTTCGATCATGCATCTTGGTTAATCCCATGATAGAACACTTCAACACCATAATCCCATGGTACCGCCTTATTTGAAGAGTAGGGAATCGGTCCGGGACTGGTAATTATTAAGGGACTAATAGTATGTTCATTTGAAATCCTAATAGGACCTTTGGAGGTGATCCTAAGAGGCTCGTTTGAGATGGTAATAATGGAGAGGTCTTCACATTTGTTAGTCAAACTTTTGTCAAGTGGGGTCTTCTCGAATAGAATTTTGTGGCTATCCATCAAGCATTGTAAGCCTTTCTTCATCCCTTCACATCCATTGAGTTATCTTGTATAGCACACACAGTCCTTTATGCAGCCGGGGAAAATCCCGACTTTCAACAGATTTTTTTTAAATTATATTCAACGGAGTAGTCAATTCTTCAATAGAGGCACCAAAAATTGTTACCTTAATGGCATTAATACCCTTGTCATGCTTTGGCATCGGAGCGGTAATTAATTCGGTGTCGGAGGAGGATCAAACTCAATAGTCTTGTTATCAATCAAATCCTGGATTTTGTTCTTCAAGGCCCAACACTGGCCAGTTTCATGTCGGGGCTACTGGAGTGGTAAGCACACTTAGCGTTCGGATTATACTTTAGTGACGAGGTATCAGGGATGGCGAGAGGATCGCACAATGTCACTAAATTAACCTTGAGAAAATGTTGTAAGGCTTGAGACAATGACATGCCTAACCTCGTAAATTGTCTTCTTGGAGTTTCAAAACATTGATGATTTGCAGATGGTCTTGGAGTAGGAGTTGAATTGGAGATTCCGACAGCATTGACAGACGGACGATCATTCTTCTTGATACGGGCCCTTTCCCCGTACACAACATTGACTTCCTTTTTTTGCAGCAAAATGTTTTTTGATAGGATTGGAAGTGGAGGTAGACGCCACACAAATCATCCCCACTTTTGATGCCACTTTCAACTTTTTCACCGGTTAAGATTAATTCGGTGAAACCAGAAGAAGAGAAACCAACAAATAGATTAAAGAAGGGGCCAGACAAAGTGCCCGTGGACATATCAATATGCTCCCTATCAGTCAAGGGTGGTTAGACCCTACTAGCAAGGTCTCTCCATTTTTGTGCATATTCCTTAAATCCTTCATTCTTTCCCATGGTCATATCTTGTAATTGAACTCTCGTTGGCGCCAAGTCGGCATTGTATTGATACTGATGGTAGAAGGCAGTAGCTAAATCCTCCCAAGTATTGATACTAGAACCATCTAACTGATAAAATCATTCAAGTTGAGTTCCAGCTAAGCTTTCTTGGAAAAAGTAAACACAGAGCTTCTTATTAGAGGTGTGCGACTGTATTTTGCGCACATAAGACTTTAGGAGAAGTTTTGGACAAGAAACTCCATCATATTTTTCAAAGACTGGTATTTTGAATTTGTGGGGGATGACTACCCCAGAGATCAAACCCAAGTCTTTAAAATCTAAACTGGGGACGACTTGGATTTCAACAGCTTTCAACCTGTGTTCTAACTGCTTGTATTTGATATCGGCAGGTGGATATTGCTCTTCAAAATAATCATCATCAGATACCGGATCATTGACTCAGTGAGCCTGAGTACTCTTGACCTCACCGATCTGGTTCTCGTCCTCTTCAGATGAGTCTCCTCCTACTGGGATTTAACGGACAGTCTCCTTGAATCTTATACCCATGTTGAGTAGAGCTTTCTTCTTTGGCTTCTTCTTAACATCCAACAAAGCCATCATATCTTGCTTCCCCTTGGCTAGGGCTAGTAGAGTCTCCTGAAACTGAGAATTTTGGGCTTGGAGATCTTTCACAGTTTTCTCTAGATCCATCTTGCTGAAATAAACAACATAAAGATAAGGAAACCTGTTATGCGAAGACTTGTCATGTTATGGTGCATGGAATATGTACATCCAAATGATTTCAAGGATTAATGAGATTTAAATTTGTATAGACAAAATAATGAACAAACCATAATTTTCATTAGACAAAACAAGAAAGATTACATCATGCCTCTTGGGCTTACAAAATAACTTTCTAAGATAAAAAGACTGAACACATCCTCTTTGGCGCGAGATAAGCGTTCACATTTTGCTCTTCTTGTAGCTGCTTCGTAAGCTCCAAGACCCTCTTTTCACTAGCATAGAAATGAGCCTCGAAAGTATCTCGTTCTTCCTTCAGCTGGATCCAAACCTTTTGTAAGTCTTCGAGATAAGTAGGAATGTCGGGATGGAGGATAGTGTAGGGAACATCTCCTTCAACTACAGGCTCCATGATGACTGGTAAGATGAAGGGATAAGGAATCACAAGTTTCTGACCACGAGCTCGCACCCATTTAAGGTAAGGCTAGAGGGGAATGGAGTTCTTGTGTCCTAACGTCTTGCTATCCACCTTGTTCAACATCCTCCAGGCTCGGATAAACCTCTAACGGTAACCTTGATCGTCATTCTCGTAGTCAAATACCACTCCTTGGATAATTATTTCGTGGGGACCATCCCTTCGGGTGTAACCAAACTGTCTTAAGGCTAAGAAGGGGTTGTAAGTGATACCTCCTCTAATGCCAAGCAAAGGTACATTAGGGAATTATCCACAATGGTCGATGATAGTAACATTCTCCAAAGAGCGGGAACACCAATGAATATCTAAATGTCTGAGCGTCATCAACCTATGGGACCATCTTGAACCTTGCTCATTTTTCAACACATGTTGAGGAAGATGCGAAATAAACCATCTTGCCAAGAGAGGAGTGAAATACATGAGGATATCTCTCTTCCTCAAAGTGCGAGAGTGAAAAGAATGTAGGATGTCTCCTAACAAAGTAGGCATTGGGTTACGAGACATGAGGATTTTGACGGTGTTGACATCTATGAGTTGGTCAGGATTTGGAAACAAAACCATCCCATAGATGAGAAGTGCCACAATTTCCTCAAAAGCTTGTAAGTCCAAAGAGTTCCAACAATCTTGAGCTTTCTCAAACAAGAATTTGGCTAAGAAACCTTTGACACCACTCCTTGTTTCCCAATTAGTTAAGACATTAGATTGTTGTAAGTGTAGGGCTTGAGCAATCTCTTATGGTTTTGGATCTCTTTCCGTACCATTGAAGGGTAGTTTATTGAGAATGGGAATCATCAAGAGTTGGGAGAATTCTTCCAAAGTTGGCACAAGTTGATAATCGGGAAATGTGAAGCAATGGTGTAGAGGATCAAAGAATTGGAAGAGCACCTTCATCATATTTTCATCAGTGTTGGAGGTAACCAAGTTTAGGAGATGACCATGTATTTTGGTAAATGGAGAATTTTATAGAATCCTTGATGCTAGCTCTTTAAGTTGAGGAGGGATTCTTACGAGATTGACTTGAATGGTTTTCCTGCGAATAAAGTCCATGTCCTACAAAACAGAACAAAGATAAATCCCAAGATCCTTGAAATGGTTAGTGAATATGAGTGTGATGTTATGATGTTTATGATGTTATGTACAAGTAAATATATACAAACAAAGCAAAAAAGTCTTTAGGTTTAGGCTTGCATGGAGTCTCATAGGTAAGTACCCTCTTGAAGTTTAGTTGGCTCAAACCTGTCCTAATAATAGTAACCGGGTTCTAAGAAGCTCAATATCATTGATTTGTTTCCTAGGGCATTGTTTCAGCGCAAGCCTCTTTAATGGCGACCAAAATATCCCAAAAAACCAAACTTCAATGAGTGTAGTATCGAGTATCTACCAACTTCGGAATGTACCAAAGTCGGTCATCTCACTACGTCCTAAAGGCTAAGTTGGTCAAGTAAAGGTTCTAATGTCAGTTAGTGCTTTATGACATCACTCAGCGGCCCCATATTCTCCCTGACTACCCAAGGGCTACCAGTACCCAAAAATATGTCACACTAACGTAGCTATTTCTTAGACCATGTCGGTATACCCCGCACAGTTTCCACAACGTATTGCTACTTACCTATAAGGTATCCCAAATCCGAGTAGAGGATTTAAACCCAAACAAAGAACCAAAGTGTAATTCATACGAGTCAAACAATGAAAGCAAGTAAATGTGATCTAGCCCTAAGGTAACCCCACTTTAAGAATTTTCCCCAACAGAGTTGCCAGTTCTGTGATACGGTGGGATAACTGACTTGGTTGTTTTGCGTTTGATCGCAAATGTTGCGGTTAGCAAGAGTCGCCACCGAATTTTCTTTTATCCAAAAGGAAAGGTGAAAAAGCACAGGAAGGACCTTTGATATTATTTTTTGAGTTTGGGGGGTAGATTATGAAAAGGGAAGGTATTAGCACCCTTTTCATCCATGGTTTTCCATTGGCTCTTAGTTACTTTCTAGATCACTTGCTTTTTGTTTGAAATTGTGCTTTGTGTGGTTTTTGAAAGTATTTTGTAAAGAGGCCTTTGTCTAGGAAAACTTTGTAATGATTCTTATTCGAAAGAATGTATACAAAGTGTTTGATCTTTTGAAAATGTTTTCAAGTTTTGAAAGATTTTTTGAAAGTGTTGGTGTTTGTTTTGAAAATAGCAAGAATGTTTTTGTTTTGAAATGGAGCAAGTAACTAGGAACATTCTACCTACTCAAAAGTCTTTCATGTTCATTTCCTTTTTCCTTTGACATTGTTATCTTACCATTGATTTGGTAAGTAACCCTATCTTTGGATGTAAAAGGGACGGGCGTGGGTCATCGTATAACCATGATTAGCAATATTGCAAGGTATCTTAGCATTTTTCTTTAGGGACTAAGATCATTTTGAAATGCAACATAGATAGCGTCATCGAGGGGCTATGATCTTGTATTTTGCTCGTCTTTGCTAAGATACCTCACATGCGTAATATGGCTACTTTTGTAAGGAAACCAAGTGGATTTACCCTAGGGGTGTTTGTGTGCAAGTGTATTGATTTACATGCATTGTTTTTGTCTTTGATTAGGGTTTTCTATTGATTGGTTTTAGTCTTTCCATACAAAACCTTAATTACTAGCATTTGTATTTGAAAGTGTTAAATTGCGGAAAATAAAATCCTACGCTATTACATTGTTTAAGGGATCGGGGTACAATTTACAAATGGGGATGAAATAGGAACTTAAATATTACAACCATATCGAATAACAATGAAGGAAGTGTAAAAACATTGTAAAAAGAAGGAAAAATGCATTTTGAACTATTATGTGTCGACACAAGCTCCTATTCATTGACACATAACTTTCCTTGCCCCTGTATTGCCAAATCAACTCAGTATGAGTCGATACATAATGGTATGTGTCGACTCATACACTACATGTGTCGACTCATACGTGCTTTGTGTCGACTCATACACTCTTTTTCCTTCTGTTTTGGGCATGTAAAGCAGTATGTATCGACTCATAAGGCTATGTGTCGACTCATACTGTAATTTTTTTTACTTCAACATTGTTTTGTTGCATACATGGGTTATTCTCAACACATAATGAAAATAATGGAAGATAAACAAAAGGTTAGCTTCAAGGGCAATGGTTACTACACTTTGTCTTCAAAAAAAATGAATTACTAATGATGCTTGAAATGAAGAACTAAAGTCAAGAAGCTTACCTTGGAGCTGGATCTTATACTCTGAGCTTGAGTTGTTGTCTTGACTGTTCTTGAACTTGGAAATGAAAATAGAGGTGTTATAGAAGCTTGTTCTTGAGTTTGAACAATTTCTAGGTGATGTATGTGAGGTGCTCAAATGTTTGGACAGAGTTTGAAAAGTGTGAGAGTTCCAAATATTTGGACTTTAAAACTCAAGAGTGGAAGCTTTTTTTTTTACAGTTATGGCTTTTGGGAGAGTATGGGCTCTTGATGGCTAGTTTACAACAAAACTTCTAGCTTTTCTCTCTATTTTTTCTAACCTCTTACTCTTACAAATGCTTCTTCTGCTGATGAGCTGATTAGGTTTGCAAGACAACATGTTATGGTTTGGTTGGATTACAAAGATCAAACTATGCCAAGTACTCCATAGTCCCAAGATGAAGTACCAAAGTTGCTGGTATATAGGAGCTACTTCCCATTATTTAAGGTGGATTATAATCAGCAACAAGCAAGGTATGGGCTTTAAGATAAACTTTGTACCAAAAGGCTTGCTTATCAAGAGTAGCAATGGTGCCTTTATGCAATAAACGGAAAGATCTTTTGGACAAAGGTTTAAACACTTGGGTAATATCTCAAGAGTGGGTGTAAGCATTAAATTACGATGAGATTTGCAAGCAAAGAAGCCCGCAACATAAAATTATGCAGCAAATCATGAGAGTTTTGTTATGTGTTCTTCACTAGAATGACTTGCAATTCAAGGATGAATGCCCAACTTCAAGCCCTTGAATCTCCTAGCTCAAGTATGAAAAATTCATGCTCTTGGATGTTTTAGGAATCTTGAAACATCCTATATAACTTTAATGTTGGACATTTTGACAAAATCATCTTATAACTATATGAAAAAATGCCAAGAAGTTGAGATAAAATCCTGAACAAAATATGTTGAAAATTTCTCTAAGTGTTAAATGAAAATGTCATGACTTCATGAATTTATAACTCAAAATCCAAGAACTTCTAGGATTTTATCAACAAAGAAAAGTTATAGATCTCATCGGGATCTACAACTTTCATGTTGAAAGTTTTCCTTGAACTGTCTTGCATCTTGGTGAAAGAATGGCATGCAGTGATGAAATTATCATGTATAAAAACACTTAGAAAATTTCTAACTCTTAGAAATATTGACTTTTCAAGTTGACTTTTGACTTTCTTGACTTCTTGATGATCAAGCTTGATATTCTTGAATGTCTTGATGTAATTTGATCTTTGGAATGTAATGTTGACCAAAAAGTCAAAGTTTGACTTTCCAGTATGCAATTGACCATTTTGCCCTTGTGCAAAGTCCAAGCATAAATTGATGTATCAGTGCTACAAACTTGACGTCATAGAAGATCTTGTGAGAGAATCTATTGAGAAATGAGAGGGAAAATTTTGGGGTACAACAGTTACAGAAAGCAAAGAACACAGATTATGACTCGTCCTTCTGTCTTAAGAACTTTACCCATGTCCATCTGATATAGTCATTTATGATCACTAATCCATACTTCTTGCCACTAATGGATGCAGTTTTCACTGGTCCAAATATATCTATGTGCAGAAGTTCTAATGGTCTAGAGTTAGAAATAACATTTTTCTCTTTAAAATGGGGGTTTTGCAAACTTGCCTTTTTTACATGCTTCACACAAAGCATATGAGTTGAACTTCAGGTTAGGAAGTCCTCTTACCAGATTGAGTTTCTTAATATGAGATATTCTTCTCATACTAACATGCCCCAATCTTCTTTGCCAGACCCATTGTCATCATTAACAGACAATAGGCATTTTATATTCTGACTTTTTATTTCAGAATGTTTTATTTTGTAAATGTTGTTCTTTCTCTTTCCATTAAAGAGGATAGATCCATCTTTCTAACTAACTACTTTACAGGATTTTTGATTAAAGATTATATCAAAACCGTTATCACTTAATTGACTTATGGATAACAATTTATGCATTAATCCATCTACTAACAGAACATTAGTAATAGAAGGAAGATTACGGTTACCAACTGTTCCAGAGCCAATGATCTTCCCTTTCTGATTGCCTCCAAAACCTACATAGCCTCCAGATTTAAGCTTCAGGCTTTGGAACATATGCTTTCTTCTCGTCATGTGTTGAGAGCATCCATAATCTAGGTACCAGGATTGGTGTTTCAGCCTTGTTGTCAAAGATATCTGCTACATATACAATTTTGTCCTTAGGTACCAATATCTTTTTGGGTCCTTGTTTGTTAGAGTTACCCAAATTCTGTTTGAATTTTGGTTTAGCATAGAAATCATTACTGGTATATTTTAAGTCATGTGTGTGCCCGTAGGTAAAGTGACATTTCAGAGGAGTGAGTTTAATAACCAAATCCTTGACTTTCTTAGGTTGGGATACTTTACCTTTGTATCCTATCCCTTTTCTGCCATTTCTGCTAACTCCATAGATCATTGAAGCCACCTTGCTTTTATCTATGTTTTTAGCGAGGAACTTCTGAAAGCTGTGATCATATTCCTTTATGATTTTATCAGAGTTACTAGGAGCTTCTGAGATAATTTCCTTCTGAGTATTTTGTAAATCATTTTCATGTTTTAAAATTTTTTCTTTCAGCTCAGAGTTTTCCAGTCTCAGATTATTAGTTTCTTTAGAGTCAGAAACTAGATCCTTTTTCAGGTTCTTGTTTATGACTCAAAGCTTCTGATACCTTTCTATAATTTCTGATAGACTCTCCTCTAATTGAGATATAGAAAAGTTGGAAAATACCTCTTCTACCTCTGAGTCTGATTCTGATCCAGATGATCCATATCTTCTGATATGTTGGCCATCAGGGCAATGTTGTCTCTTTCATCTTCTGATTCAGTGTCTGCTTCTGAAGAGTTAGAGTCATCCCACGTTGCCATGATACTTTTCTTCTCCTCCTTAATGAACTTATTTTTAGGTTTCTCCTTTTGAAGCCTTGGACATTCTCTTTTGTAGTGCCCTTGTTCATTACACTCATAGAAGACAATGTCTCTATTTCTTGAATTTCTTTATTCAGAAGATGGTTCAGATTTTCTGTATCCAGACGATGATTCAGACTGATTCCCTGTTCTTCTGGAATTTTTGAACTTCCTTTGTTTGTGCTTTCACAACTGATTTACTCTTCTGGAGAGAAGAGATAATTCGTCTTCTTCTGATGAGGAACAATCAATGTTTTCTTCTATTAGCTGCAAAACTTTATAATCATATTTTTTGTTAGATTTGAGGGCTAAAGGCTTACTTTGATTTTGGGGCTCATCATATTCTAACTCTATCTCATGACTTCTGAGAGAGCTGACAAGTTCTTCTAAAGATATTTTGTTCAGACCTTTTGCCAATTTGATAGCAATGACCATGGGTCTCCATTTCTTTGGTAAACTTTTGATGATCTTCTTTACATGATTAGTAGTTGAGTATCCTTTGTCCAGAACTTTCAGCCGAACAACCAGAATTTGAAATCATGAGAACATTGCTTCAATGGTTTCATCTTCTTCCATTTTGAAGGCATCATACTTCTGAACGAGCGTAAGGGCTTTGGTTTCTTTTACTTGTGTGTTGCCTTCATGCGTCATTCTCATAGAATCAAACATGTGCTTTGATGTCTCTCTATTTTTGATCTTCTCATACTCTGAATATGAGATGGCACTCAAGAGAATAATTTTGGCCTTGTGATGATTTCTGAAGTCTCGCTTTTGATGATATGACATTCTTTTTCTGTCAATCTTCTGGCCACTTTCAACAACAGGAAGTATGTACCCATCAATCACCATATCACAGAGATCAGCATTATGAGCCAGAAAGAAGCTTTCAAATTTTTCTTTCCAATAATCCAAGTTATTTCCATCAAATATTGGAGGTTTGTCGGTGATTCTGTCTTTCTCATCATGGTAGTCATTGCTGATGTTCTGACTTGGGCAAACAATAGTGTTTTACTTAGCTTGATCTTTTAGTGACACGGTTAAGTTCTTGAACTCAGAACCTGGTGCTCTAATGCCAATTGAAGAATGGAAAAACACAAGAAGGGGGGTTTAATTGGAATCTTAAAATTCAAAGAAAAGAACACGTTGATTTTTATCCTGGTTCGTTTTAACTCAAACTACTCCAGTCCATCAGCCAATGTGATTTCACCTCTCTCCAACAAGGTCTTAATCCACTAATCAATCTTGATTACAAGTCTACTTTGACAACTGCTGAAGTCTTCTTGAGTATAACCACAACCCAGTTTTTCTCAAGGAAATTCACTAAACAATATAAGAATAAACAGTGTACAGTATTGTTTCTTACAAAACAATATCACAATATAGTGATGTTTTACACAGTTGAAAATATTGAATGTTTGAGGATTAGATACGATTGCAGCGTTGTTGAGTATGTATGAAAATCATAAATGATTTATCCTCAATGCTTGTTTAAAAAGTCACAACATGGATGATCATTTGGAAACTTGATTAATGACAGTTAAGGTGCTTTCAAAAAATAAAGATCCTTTTTCCCTTCTAGTTGTTACTCTTGAAATGAAAATATTTGATTTGTAACGCTTCAGAACATTGAAGTATCGGTTGCTGCTTGCTTCAGAACTTTTGAAGATCAAAGCCATAAGATCTTGTTTGTAGCATTAGACTTTATTTCCAAGAGTTTTATAATTAGAGTTGAAACATCTTTTTAGCGCAACATTTTATCTCCTCTCATCATAGATTTTTGAGAGTTTTTTACAATCACAGCAGAAATAACTTTATAACTTATCTTCTGATCTTCTTCCATCTGAGCTTCTCTACAAAACAGAATATAATTTTAGAGTGCATAATTGTTCTTTGTGTTTGTTATCATCAAAAGTCTTATAAGGGTTGTAGAATCAAACTATATTCTAACAAATATGTTCTTGATCACAAATGGCCCTTTGTATGTTGGGGTCCATTTTCCCCTGGGATCACCTTGCGGCAGGATAATGTGCTTGATTACTTGGTCACCAGCCTGATATACCTAACGTCTGACCTTCTTGTTAAAAGCTTTAATCATACGTTTTTGGTAAATTTGACCATGATAGGAAACTGCGAGCCTCTTCTCATCAATCAAGTTTAATTGGTCAAGTCGAGTCTGAACCCATTCGTCTTCATTCAACCCTGCATCTTTCATGATTATCAAGGAAGGGATATGGACCTCGATGGGTAGGACAGCTTACATACTGTATACCAGAGAGAAAGGAGTTGTCCATGTTGACATACGTACCAAGGTACGATAACCATGAAGAGAAATGGTAACATCTTATGCCGGTCTTTGTATGTCACCGTCATCTTCTGTATGATCTTCTTGATGTTTTTATTAGCCGCCTCTACAGCTCCGTTCATCTTCGACCGGTAAGGAGAAGAGTTATGTTGTTGAATCTTGAATTATATGCAGAGATCGGTGATCATAGTATTATTAAGATTGGTACCATTATCCGTAATGATTCTTTCTGGAATACCATACCGACAAAAAAGGTTTTGTTTGATAAACCGAGCCACAACGTTCTTGGTAACAGAAGCAAAAAAGGCCGCTTCCACCCACTTTGTGAAGTAATCAATGGCAACTAGGACGAAGCAGTGTCCATTATAAGCTATAGGTCTAATCTCTCCAATCATGTCGATGCCCCACATAGCGAAAGGTCAGGGAGCAGTCAAGACGTTCAAGGGAACCAGAGGTACATGTACTTTATCTACGTAAATCTAGCATTTGTGACAAGTTCGTGAATGCTGATAACAATCTGCTTCTATAGTGGACAAGTAGTATCATGCCGGTAGGATCTTTTTAGCTATTGTGTGCCTGCTAGAATGGGTGCCAAAGGTGCCTTCATGCAAATCTACCATAATCTTCTCTACTTCACTTTTGTCTACACACTGAAGCAAAGTAGAATCGTGGTTGCGCTTGTATAGGATTTTGTTACTAAGGAAAAAATTGGTAGAGAACCTTCTTAGGAACTTCTTCTCATTGACGGGAGCTCCCTCAGGATACTCTTGGGCTTTGAAGTATCTTTTGACTTCATGGAACCAAGGTTTGTCCACTACTTCTTCAGTATCAACCTCGTAACAGTATGCTGGTTCATTGATTCTCTCACTAGTGATTTGAGGAGCTTCATTACCCCACCTGACCTTGAACATGGATGATGTGATCGGTGGATCTGGAACTGACTGTTTAACGCTGGTTCGCGAAATGTCGCGGTAAGAAAGAGTCGCCACCGTCTTTTATTATCTCCAACATGGACAGGACAAAAGCACAGCAAAATTCCTTATGAGATAGTTTTTCGGTTCGGGAGGTAGATTTATAGAAAGGGAAGGTGTTAGCACCCTTTCTATCCATGGTTATTCATGGGCTCTTATATACTTGCTCATTGTGTTTTCAAAAGTGTTTGCTTTTCAAAGTGTGAGTGGGTTTGGAAAAAGTTTCGTTTAAAGATTTCAGATCGACTCTTGTATCAGTCCTCAAGAGTGTTTGAAAAATTGTTTTGAAAGCTTTTTGAAAAGTGTCAGTGTGAAAAGAGTTTTTTGATTTGTTTTTTTTGAAATAGAGCAAGTATCTGTGAGTCATCTACCTACCCTAAGGAATTAGGCTGTGTAAATGTCCTTAAGATAGTGCCATCCCACCAATGAGAGGTAGGTAGCACCACCGTTGGAGGTGTTCGGGTCAATTCGTTTGTTAGGGAGAGTGTGGTCACCAGAGCAACGGTAGGACACCTTAGAAGCTACCCTTATGCCATTGATCCTTTTTTTAATTCTGAGGCAACTTGTTTTGAGGCATTTGGATCAACGGACATAAGGACTTACTAAAACGTCCTATACTCGACGATCACGTTTCGAGGGCAAGGCAACAGTGAGGCATACCCTAAGAGTGGTGTGTGAATTTGTGTGTTATTTTCAGTTATGTTTTATCTTGTACATGTATTATGGTGATCTACGCTTGTTTTTAATTTAGGTCATTCATTCTTTCATGCAAAGTTTAGCAGTTTAAAAGTGCGGAAATTAAAGTGCGGAAAGATAAATCCTACGCTATTACAAGGCGCGGGTCTATACATCGCCAAATTAACAAAGACCCGTTTTAATAAAAATGCGGAAAGTAAATAAATTCCTAATTACTATTACATGGCTTGAACAATTACATAATATTCACAAGAAAATAAAATAACGTGCGAAATAGAAATTGAAATTGAACGTTCGAGGGCGTTGGACCCTTTTGAAATTAAATTGAATGAAAAGTTAATTAATTATTAAATTAAAGAAGAGAAGTGTTTTTTAGGTTTTTGGTATTTAATGAAATAAGAAAATTAAAATTAAAATTAAAAGAAACCCTAATTCTAAGTTATTATTTGAAAAAATGTTAAAGTTTAACCTAATTTACTAAAGAGTTTATGTACATGTTTATTTACAAAATAAATTAGTAATTAATAATAATGTTAATAAGAAAAAATTATTTATTAAGAAAAAGGATAAAAATGCTAAAAAAACCCTAATTTCTACATATTTTAATTATTTAAGAAAAAAAGTATTAAAATTGAAAACCTAAATTAACTAAATTTATTATTTAAAGTTTATTTACAAAAATAAATTAATGGTGGAATAATAATAATTAAATATATTTTAGTTTCTGATTTTTTTATTATGAAAATTAATTTGTGAAATTAAATAAACAATTAAAAGCAATTAAAAGAATCAAAAGGAAAATCAAATAAAAAAAAATAAACATGATGCAAACCATGGGGGTGTCTGGCTGTTGGCCATTTGTGTTCTGGCCTCAATGTTCCTTAATCTTCTCATGATGTCTGTCTCGCCATGTATGGGTATCATACATAAGTTGTTCTTTTGGCCATTTGTCTTTTGGCTTTTGGCTTTTGGCTTTTGGCCATTTGGCTAGTTGGCTTTTGGCCTCAACGTTCCTTAATAAACCTGCATGGGATCCTGTCTAAATCTGCAGTGTTGAATCTCATGAACACATTAAATAAAATCATAAAATGCAAATAAAGCCAATATATGAAGAAATTTAATGTTTAGGCACAATATGACATGTATGAATGATTATACCCTTTTGATCATGGAGATCAAACCAGCCTTACCCTTACTGAAGAAGTAGTGAGGTGTTGGTTTATAACTGTGATGGCTTGTTTGTAGTGAGAGAGGGATTTGTAATAAGGATTTCAAGGTTTTAGGGTTCTTGAAAAAATTTGATATTCTAACAGTGTTGTGGCAAGGTTTTTTCTCTCTTTTTTCTCCTCTCTGGTTTGTGTGAAAAGAAGGTGATTATATAATGGAAATTAGGGTAAAGAAAATGGGCTTTGAATGTGCAATTGGGCCTCCAATGTTCACTTGAGTTCGTCACTTTACAGGCTAAATCGCTGGGACTTAAGTGCAATTTTTGAAGTTGAAATGTGAAAACAAAATGTAGCTGACATTGATAACTAACTCCTGTCCGAAAATCGGCTCAATCGGATAAACGGTGAATTAGTTATGAATTTTTGAAGTTTCAGCTCAGACAAACTTATTTTGGGCTCCAGTGTCGACTCTGACACGTTCTTCAATAAAAAAATGGTATTGATCGGAGCATAATCCGGTCTCGACTTTTGAAGCAAAGTTGTAGATCTATGAGTCAGTGACCTTGTGTAAAAATATGAGCCCAATCCGATAAAAATTGACCGAGTTATGAATTTTCGAAGTTTCGGCCCAGATGAAATATTATTCAGCATTCAGGATTTTTGTCGTGTCATGCACTCTGAGCAAACAATGAAGGCCTTTTGAATACCGTTTGAACTCAATACCTTCTGTGAAAATGTAGCCAACTCAATTTGTGAAACTTTGGCGCCGGAACCAGCTCGATACGATGAAAATCGACCAAGTTATGATTTTCTGAACATGACGCAAATAAACTTCTGTCACAAATTTTCTGTATGAAAATACTTGATAAATCCACATTTTTGAAGACCTTCTGATCGAAATTGGCTTCCAGCCGTGAGAGATGAAAACGTAGATAATGTAAAAACTAAATTTTGGCCATCGGAACGGGTTCAAAACGAGCCACGATCTTCAAGTTATGAATTTTTTAGCGCGTAAAAACTGCACTTTCAACACACTTTTTCACCATATTTCTTCGAGAAAACTCACACATTCGGATACCTTCTTTAAAGAATTGACTCTTGAGCCGAACCTGAATTTGAGAATACGTTATCAGAGATATCTTGGCGAAAGAATACCTGAATATGACGCGTCGGGTTGGACTTGTGAATTTTTCTTGAAATATTTTGAGAAATATGGGAGGGCAAATTTTGGGGTACAACAGTTGCCCCTGTTCAATCTTCTTAGACCTGAGGATGTAGATTGGCTGATGTGCCTTTCGTAATCTGAAGGTGGAAGATGATTGAACACTAGAGTGCCCAGAAATTTGCACTCACATAGTAGAATGTCAGCAGTGTGATGCAGGGAATGGGCTTACAGATGCCATTTGGAGACTGTAGGTATGTGGAGATGGGCTTATAGATGCCATCTGGAAGTATGATAGTACCTTGTCGGGAATGGGCTTATAGACGCCACCTAGGTGTCGATCGCGTAAGAGATTCCTTAGCAAGAACTTGCGTACCTGAGAAAGAAAAATAATTACCTGGCCTGTTACAGGAGTTGATCTTCAAACTCTTTACGTAGATGTGCCCTGGCTGGATACAGGAATCGAATCTTTAAACTCTTCAAACGTGCCCTGGCAGGATACAGGAATCGATTCCGGAGAATATTAGTCGTCAACAGATACATCCTGGCAAGATACAGGAATCGGATCTTCGAACTCTTCAGACGTGCCCTAGCAAGATACATGAATCGAGTCTGGTAATGTTAGTCGTCAACAGATACACCCTGGCGAGATACAGGAATCAGATCTTCGAACTCTTCAGACGTGTCCTGGCCGGATACAGGAATCGAGTCTGGAATTCAGAAAGGTTGGTGAGTTGTCTCTACTGACAGGTTATTTCCATGGACGGGTGGTCTTTAACAACGAGTGTCTATAACGACGAGAGTCTATAACGACGAGTGTCTATAACGACGAGTGTCTATGACGACGGGTGTCTATGACGACGAGTGTCTATGATGACGAGTGTCTATGACGGCGAGAGTCCATAACGATGAGTGTCTATGACGACGAGTGTCTATAACGACGAGTGTCTATAACAACGAGTGTCTATAACGACGAGCGTCTATGACGACGAGTGTCTATAACGACGAGTGTCTATGACGACGAGTGTCTATGACGACGAGTGTCTATAACGACGAGTGTCTATAACGACGAGTGTCTATAACGACGAGTATCTATAACGACGAGTGTCTATGACGACGAGTGTCTATAACGATGAGTGTCTATAACGACGAGTGTCTAGAACGACGAGTGTCTACAACGACGAGTGTCTATAACGACGAGTGTCTATAACGACGAGTGTCTATAACGACGAGTGTCTATGACGACGAGTGTCTATGACGACGAGTGTCTATGACAACGAGTGTCTATGACGACGAGTGTCTATGACAACGAGTGTCTATGACGACGAGTGTCTATAACGACGGGTGTCTATGACGACGAGTGTCTATAACGACGAGTGTCCATGACGACGAGTGTCTATAACGACGAGTGTCTATAACGATGGGTGTCTATAACG
Source organism: Vicia faba (assembly GCA_948472305.1). Taxonomy (NCBI): domain Eukaryota; kingdom Viridiplantae; phylum Streptophyta; class Magnoliopsida; order Fabales; family Fabaceae; genus Vicia; species Vicia faba. The sequence goes on from OX451737.1 coordinate 660,053,072, forward strand.
ACGAGTGTCTATAACGACAGGTGTCTATGACGACGAGTGTCTATGACGACGAGTGTCTATGACGAGTGTCTTTAACGACGAGTGTCTATAACGACGGATTTTTAGGAATTGATTTAACTGGACTTGTCTTCTTTGACTGGATTTGTCTTCCTTGACTGGATTGGTCTCTTTTGACTGTATTTGTCTACATTGACATAGCTGATCATTTAATTGTATCCTTCCTGAAAGGTAAAGGTCTGTCATATGCAATGCATGATATGGATCAAGCTATAATATTTTTCAACACATGAGATTGTATGATATGATGCGTATATGCATGTATCATGATGTATAACAATGTGATGTATCTTCGTCTAGGAAAATAGATCCTTGACGGATGCTGGGAAGTCAAATCCTGGGCTGACGTTGAAGAGTGAGATTCTTCGTTTCCGTTGGGGATGATGATTGCAAGAATACCAGTCGGAGAAGATAACTCCGTTGGGGAATAAACTTGGCGAATAGATTACTCTGCGGGGAGTGAACTTTATGGGGAAAGAGAAATACTTTGATGAGGTTGATGAAGATAACTCCGCTGGGGATACCGTTATGTTGGGAGATTTGATGAACTCCGCTGGGGATAGGAGAACTTCGCCGAGGACGATCTTTCCGTGGCTTTTAGCTGAGGATAACCCAGTTATAAGCTCTAGTGGAGAAATAACCTTTGAATAAAACCAGGGAGACGCGTTCGTATTCTGCAGGGAGTGTAGGTATCTTAGCCGTATTCTTCAGCTGAACTTCCTTTGATGCCTTGGTGGACAGAGCAACCACATTGTTTAGACAATTCTTACTGCCCCAGTTTCTGTGGGAGAAGATACCTGTGGAAGTTCTTGATGACTGTCGATTGACAAATCTTCTTCTGGTAGGCAAGTGACAAGATGACAGGACATAGTCGTACGCTTTGATCCCTAACTTTTGCCTGGACCGCCCTTTCGGGGTTTCAGTCCACCGGGATACCCATTTTTGCCCAAGCTGCCTTTTCAGGTTTTCGACTTGCCGGGTATACAGATTTTTTTCATTTCATCCCATATTTTTGCCTAGGTATGTCAACCTAGCGGGTGTTTGATTATGCGTAGTATTTTTTCGACTATGTCCATGTTCTCAGAATGTAGGGAGATGCCCCTGTTGATAGTGTTGTGTTGCCCTACTACCAGAAGATCTTCGTTTGATCAGGCAAGATTCATAGCTGGAATTCATGTCCCATGCCCCAAGTGATCTAGATGGAGATTTGCCCCAGGCTATTTGGCATTTTGAGAGATTCTTCGAATCTTGACTTAACTGCCCCTGATGCCGGGCCATGATCATGTCTGCCCCTTGATTGGAGTACTTTTGTTCATCCGATATTCGTCGTGCGAGCTTCTATGCTGTTCAAACAAATAGTCGTATGCAAACAAAGTTATGTTAAAAATGCAAAGCTTATGTCTGTTTCGAAGTTTTTGAAAATGCAGTTTTTTAATAAAACAAGTGAGTTCTTTTGTAAACTGTGATGTCAAACTCGTTATTTTACTGCGAGCCTTAAGGAGTCAGGATACCTTTGTAACATTATGCTTTCGAACTAACCCATGCTTCAGCTAGGACTTTTAAGGGTTGTAGCGTGGCCTGGTTCACGGTTTAAGAAACAAAGGATAAAGGCTCAAATTATTTGTACCCACCCGCTCTTCCTGATGTTCTTCAAACCTAAACTCAGCTGATCGTGCGTTAGACCTTGTTTGAGTCTTTACTTTGATATTCCGGTGATGGTTCGGATACCGATAGTTTATTTTGAATAGGCCGTCATTTCTTTTTTGGTTGAGGGTTTGTAGGACCTCTTTCTTCTTTTGATTTCGTTATCCCTATTTTTTGCCTGAACTGTCTCTTTTATGATTTACAGTCAGCGGGATGCCCCAGTTTCATAAATCTCCTTCATAGGTTTTGACTTAATGGGCTTTTTGATTTTGGTAATGACTGCCTGTTTTTTATGGTTATTTGGAACCATCACTGTCTTTTGTTTTGGAAGGACTTCTTTGGTGCCGTTCGTTATGCACTTGGATCAACTGAGAGAACTACCCTGCCCCAGGTTATGATTAAGGGTTTTAATTTTGAAAAAGAAAAAACTCCAACTTCTTTGGCTCAGAGGGGTTGACGAGGGATTATCTTCCTTATAACTCAAGTGTTTATGAATTGAAACAATGCCTGTACCTCATCAGCGGGGTCTGTTCAAAAGCATATTGTAAATTGCGGTATTGTTTTCGTCATCCTCCCTCAAGAGGCTTAGAATTTTAGATCAAGAGTTGACATCAAAAAATATGAAAATAGTTTGCATATAGTGAATACGAAATAATTACTTTAAAACAGACATGTGTAATGCATTAATGAAATAACAACGTTTGACATGAAATAAAATGTTTGAACAATCAAAGAAAATTACAATCTGAACATTCAAATGAACAAAAGTTTCCAATCCTAGCCATGTTTGGGCAGGGGAGCAGTGGTCACATTGGGAGCCTCTGGAGAGTCGAGCTGGACTTCCTTTGCATCAATCAGATCCTGAACCTTGTTTCTCAGAGTCCAACAATCATCTGTAGCATGCCCCGGGTTGTTAGAATGATAAGCGCAGCGAACGTTGGGGTTATACCTTGAAGGCATCCTGTTGGGATTCTTTGGAGGGTCCATGAGAGTTACCAACTTGGTTTCCAGCAATTGTGGCAATATCTGTGACAAGGTTATACCGAGGGGAGTGAATTTCCTTTTGGGTCTCTCTTCCCTTTGCTGATTGTGACGCTGAGGAGCGCCGGCCGGTTTTGCAATAACCACCGCGTTGACGTCTTGGCGGTGTTCGGACCTATTCTGCCCTCTTGAGCCATAGACAACACTAGATTCTCTCCTGGATGGTTTCTTCTCAGTGTTCAAGGAGTCACCATTCTGTATTTTCCCCGACTTGATGCCAGCTTCTATTCTTTCCCCGGTCAAGATCAGATCTGTAAACCCGGTAGCAGAATTCCCAATCAGGTGGTTGAAGAATGGACCAAACAGGGTCCCCAAGAACATGTCGACGAGCTCGCGGTCAGTTAGAGGCGGTTGTACCCTTCCAGCAAGGTCCCTCCATTTTTGAGCATATTCTTTGAAGCCTTCGCCTGTACCCATGGACATCCCCTGAAGCTGAGTGCGCGTGGGAGCAAGGTCGGCATTGTACTGGTATTGCTTGTAAAATACAGTGGCTAAGTCCTCCCAGCTGCGGATGTTAGCTCCATTCAGTTGATAGAACCAGTTGAGTTGGGTTCCAGACAGACTATCCTGAAAGAAGTGAATCCATAAATTCTTGTCAGCCGTGTAGGGCTGGATCCTCCTTGTGTAGGACCTGAGATGCAGCTTAGGACAGGATGGCCCGTCGTACTTTGCAAAGGCAGGTGCCTTGAATTTGTGCGGGATCACTACCCCAGAAGACAGACCTAGATCCTCGAAGTCCAGGCCGGGCACTTTTTGTATCTCCATGGCACTTAGCCGGTCTTCCAACTGTTTATACCTGTCCTCAGCTGGAGGGTATTGCTCTTCATTGAAGTCAGTCTCGTTGTCAGAGACCACAGGACTAGGAACCTCTCTCTCATGGGGGCTGTCCTTTCCAACAGATGGGGTAGCCTACTCAACTTCATTTAGTGATCCATTCCCAGATTTGCGTCTAGGGTTGAACAACACCGTCCTCTTCTTCTTCTTTTTCAAAAGTAGGGTCTTCAGATCTTGTTGCCCCTGGGCCAAACTCATGATCAACTCTTGGAACTGGGCGTTCTGAGCCTGGAGAGCCTTGATGGATTGCTCAGTAGATGATTCAGGATTCATGATGGCGAGCTAAAATAAACAGCGAAGAAGGTGAGCAACCTGTAAAAGGGATACATGTAATGCAATGATATGTATGTATGCATGCAATGTTTTCAAGGACCTCGCGGGGTAGACAAGAAAAATTGTTAGAATTTGAATCCGGTAGCTTGATTGAAGGAACTTCATGTTGTTGAGAGTCCTTCTTCAAGGGTCAAGGCTCACCATATCGAGTGGGTCATAGCCCCTGACAACCTTGTCTAGAGGAAAATAAATCCCCTTTGCCCCTTGCTGGACAGTTGGTTCATCATGACCTGCATCACAAGCCCTTGAGATCCTTGAAATGGATTAGTCTTTATGTAAGATGCATGCAATGGTATGATGTTATGCTATGCATGGGGTAATGTAGGTAAACCCTGTTATGAGTCCCAATCAAGGACTGTAAACAACCTGCAAGAAACTCAAGTGTCAGATAACAAGCAGGCAAATAGTCAAGTTGGAAGGCACACAAGTCACACAAGACAACCCTTAGAGTTTAGGCCAGTATGAAGTTTGGGGTACTACCCTCTTGAAGTTGGTGGGCTCAAACCTGTCCTATCAGAAGTAACCGGGTTCTAAGGGTCCCAATATCATTGGATTGCTTTCATTGTTCATCGTTTCGATTTAGCCATTGAACTGGCGACCGAAATATTCCAAGAAAACAACCCTCAATTGAGTGTAGTATCGAGTATCAACCAACCTCGGACTGCACCAAAGTCAGTTATCTCACTACCCTAAAGAGGCCAAGATGGTTCAATTAAGGTTCCTAAGGTCAGTTGATGCTTCACGACACCACGCGGAGGCCCCGTACTCTCCTTGACTGAACTCAAGGGTTACCGGTACACACCAAAGTGCCACATCAACGTAGCAGACTGCTTCAACCATGTCGATATACCCCGCACAGTTCCCTCACAGCCTTGTTGCTACTTTCTAAGAAGGTATCCCCCAGATCCGGGTAAGGATCTATAGAACTCCCGAGAAAGTCCCACAATAATAAAGCAAACAATTCAGACAATTGAAAACACAAGTGATCTTAGTCCTAAGGTAAAACTCACTTTATAAGTATTCCCCAGCAGAGTCGCCAGTTCTGTGATCGGTGGATCTGGAACTGACTGTTTAACGCTGGTTCGCGAAATGTCGCAGTAAGCAAGATTCGCCACCGTCTTTTATTTTCTCCATCATGGACAGGACAAAAGCACAGCAAAATTCCTTATGAGATAGTTTCTCGGTTCGGGAGGTAGATTTATAGAAAGGGAAGGTGTTAGCACCCTTTCTATCCATGGTTATCCATGGGCTCTTAGATACTTGCTCATTGTGTTTTCAAAAGTGTTTGCTTTTCAAAGTGTGAGTGGGTTTGGAAAAAGTTTCGTTTAAAGATTTCAGATCGACTCTTGTATCAGTCCTCAAGAGTGTTTGAAAAATTGTTTTGAAAGCTTTTTGAAAAGTGTCAGTGTGAAAAGAGTTTTTTGATTTGTTTTTTTTTGAAATAGAGCAAGTATCTGTGAGTCATCTACCTACCCTAAGGAATTAGGCTGTGTAAATGTCCTTAAGGTAGTGCCATCCCACCATTGAGAGGTAGGTAGCACCACCGTTGGAGGTGTTCGGGTCAATTCGTTTGTTAGGGACCGTGTGGTCACCAGAGCAACGGTAGGACACCTTAGAAGCCACCCTTATGCCATTGATCCTTTTTTAATTCCGAGGCAACTTTTCCGAGGCAACTTGTTTTGAGGCATTTGGATCAACGGACATAAGGACTTACTAAGACGTCCTATACTCGACGATCACGTTTCGAGGGCAAGGCAACAGTGAGGCGTACCCTAAGAGTGGTGTGTGAATTTGTGTGTTATTTTCAGTTATGTTTTATCTTGTACATGTATCATGGTGATCTACGCTTGTTTTTAATTTAGGCCATTCATTCTTTCATGCAAAGTTTAGCAGTTTAAAAGTGCGGAAATTAAAGTGCGGAAAGATAAATCCTACGCTATTACAAGGCGCGGGTCTATACATCGCCAAATTAACAAAGACCCGTTTTAATAAAAATGCGGAAAGTAAATAAATTCCTAATTACTATTACATGGCTTGAACAATTACATAATATTCACAAGAAAATAAAATAACGTGCGAAATAGAAATTGAAATTGAACGTTCGAGGGCGTTGGACCCTTTTGAAATTAAATTGAATGAAAAGTTAATTAATTATTAAATTAAAGAAGAGAAGTGTTTTTTAGGTTTTTGGTATTTAATGAAATAAGAAAATTAAAATTAAAATTAAAAGAAACCCTAATTCTAAGTTATTATTTGAAACAATGTTAAAGTTTAACCTAATTTACTAAAGAGTTTATGTACATGTTTATTTACAAAATAAATTAGTAATTAATAATAATGTTAATAAGAAAAAATTATTTATTAGGAAAAAGGATAAAAATGCTAAAAAACCCTAATTTCTACATATTTTAATTATTTAAGAAAAAAAGTATTAAAATTGAAAACCTAAATTAACTAAATTTATTATTTAAAGTTTATTTACAAAAATAAATTAATGGTGGAATAATAATAATTAAATATATTTTAGTTTCTGATTTTTTTATTATGAAAATTAATTTGTGAAATTAAATAAACAATTAAAAGCAATTAAAAGAATCAAAAGGAAAATCAAATAAAAATAAATAAACATGATGCAAACCATGGGGGTGTCTGGCTGTTGGCCATTTGTGTTCTGGTCTCAACGTTCCTTAATCTTCTTATGATGTCTGTCTTGCCATGTATTGGTGTCATGCATAAGTTGTTCTTTTGGCCATTTGGCTTTTGGCTTTTGACTTTTGGCTTTTGGCCATTTGGCTAGTTGGCTTTTGGCCTCAACGTTCCTTAATGAACTTGCATGGGATCCTGTCTAAATCTGCAGTGTTGAATCTCATGAACACATTAAATAAAATCATAAAATGCAAATAAAGCCAATATATGAAGAAATTTAATGTTTAGGCACAATATGGAATGTATGAATGATTATACCCTTTTGATCATGGAGATCAAACCAGCCTTACCCTTACTGAAGAAGTAGTGAGGTGTTGGTTTGTAACTGTGATGGCTTGTTTGTAGTGAGAGAGGGATTTGTAATAAGGATTTCAAGGTTTTAGGGTTCTTGAAAGAATTTGATATTCTAACAGTGTTGTGGCAAGGTTTTTTCTCTCTTTTTTCTCCTCTCTGGTTTGTGTGAAAAGAAGGTGATTATATAATGGAAATTAGGGTAAAGAAAATGGGCTTTGAATGTGCAATTGGGCCTCCAATGTTCACTTGAGTTCGTCACTTTCCAGGCTAAATCGCAGGTACTTAAGTGCAATTTTTGAAGTTGAAATGTGAAAACAAAATGTAGCTGACATCGATAACTAACTCCTGTCCGAAAATCGGCTCAATCGGATAAACGGTGAATTAGTTATGAATTTTTGAAGTTTCAGCTCAGACAAACTTATTTTGGGCTCTAGTGTCGACTCTGACACGTTCTTCAATAAAAAACTGGTATTGATTGGAGCATAATCCGGTCTCGACTTTTGAGGCAAAGTTGTAGATCTATGAGTCAGTGACCTTGTGTAAAAATATGAGCCCAATCCGATAAAAATTGACCGAGTTATGAATTTTCGAAGTTTCGGCTCAGATGAAATAATATTCAGCATTCAGGATTTTTGGCGTGTCATGCACTCTGAGCAAAAAATGAAGGCCTTTTGAATACCATTTGAACTCAATACCTTCTATGAAAATGTAGCCAACTCAATTTGTGAAACTTTGGCGCCGGAACCAGCTCGATACGATGAAAATCGACCAAGTTATGATTTTCTGAACATGACGCAAATAAACTTCTGTCACAAATTTTCTGTATGAAAATACTTGATAAATCCACATTTTTGAAGACCTTATGATCGAAATTGGCTTTCAGCCGTGAGAGATGAAAACGTAAATAATGTAAAGACGGAATTTTGGCCACCGGAATGGGTTCAAAACGAGCCACGATCATCAAGTTATGAATTTTTTAGCGCGTAAAAACTGCACTTTCAGCACACTTTTTCACCATATTTCTTCGAGAAAACTCACACATTCGGATACCTTATTTAAAGAATTGACTCTTGAGCCAAACCTGAATTTGAGAATACGTTATCAGAGATATCTTGGCGAAAGAATACCTGAATATGACGCGCTGGGTTGGACTTGTGAATTTTTCTTGAAATATTTTGAGAAATATGGGAGGGCAAATTTTGGGGTACAACAGATGACATAATAGCTAGCGCATCCTCTAATTGATTTTCTTCTCGGGGAATATGTTCAAAGGGGTAACTTCTTCAAAATATGGAATCAGTGTCAGCACATACTCCCGATAAGGGATGAGATTAGAATGCTTCGTGTCCCATTCTCCTTTGATTTGACTGATTACAAGAGTCGAGTCTCCATGTACACTTAGGAATCTGGTTCTCAAATCGATAGCATATTTGAGACCCATAATACATGCTTCATATTCATCCATGTTGTTGGTACAGTTGAAATATAGCCCGACAGTGAAAGGAGTATTACAGCCTTCGGGAGATATGATCACATCACCGATGCCATTGCCGAGTTTATTAGAAGCTCGGTCAAAAACATATTCCATCAGGATCCTTTTTTCAAGTCCTTCATTCAGTCTAGGTTCTTCACAATCGATCACTAACATGATGTTCTCATCTGAGAACTCAAAATTCATGGATTGGTAGTCGTCCATAGCCTGTTGAGCTAAAAGTTCGGCTAGTACACTTCCCTTAATTGCTTTTTGGGTTGTGTACTGAATATCATATTCGGCCAGAATCATTTTCCATCTTGCTATTCTTCCGGAGAGAGCGGGATTCTCAAAGATGTATTTGATAGGATCCATTTTAGATATCAACAAGGTAGTGTGAGTTAACATATACTATCTTAGTCGGTGAGCAGCCCATGCCAAAGCATAACAAGTTTTCTCGAGCAGTGAGTATCTAGTTTCACAGTTGATAAATTTTTTACTAAGGTAGTATATTGCATGCTCTTTTCAACCAGACTCGTCATACTACCCCAGCACACACCCCATTGAGTTCTCTAACACTATTAAGCACATGATCAAAGGTATTCCTTCAACCGACAACATCAAAATTAGAGGCTCTTGAAGATATTCCTTGATTTTGTCAAAGGAGGTCTGGAAATCGTCATTCCACTTCATTGCTTGATCTTTCTTCAGTAATTTGAAGATTGGCTCACAAGTAGCGGTTAGATGGGAAATGAATCTGGAAATGTAGTTTAGACGTCCCAAGAATCCCCTAACCTCTTTCTCAGTGCGGGGGGTTGGCATTTCTTGTATGGCTTTAAATTTTGTGGGGTCTAATTCAATACCTTTGCCGCTGACAACGAAGCCTAAGAGCTTGCCAAATCATACTGCAAAGGTGCACTTATTCGGGTTCAGTCTCAGTTTGTACTTTTTCAGTCTTTCAAACAGCTTCTGCAGGTGATCAAGGTGCTCCTCTTCAGTCTGAGACCTGGCTATCATATCATCGACGTAGACCTCTATCTCGTGATAGATCATGTCGTGAAACAAAGCTACCATGGCACACTGATAGGTTGCCCCGACGTTCTTTAATCCAAATGGCATAACTTTGTAGAAGAGAGTGCCCCACTGCGTGACGAAGGTTGTTTTCTCCATATCTTCAAGCTCCATTTTAATATTATTGTACCCAGAGAAACCATCCATGAAGGAGAATACCTTATGTTGTGTGGTGTTGTCAACCAGAACATTAATATGGGGAAGCGGAAAGTCATCCTTGGGTTTTTCCCTATTCAGGTCTATGTAATCCACACACATACGCAATTTACCATCATTCTTAGGTACCAGAACAACATTAGCAACCCATTGTGGATAGGACTTAACAATTAATAAACTAGTGTTAAACTATTTCATGACTTCAGCCTAGAAATTTTCTGATATCTCTGGCCGCATACGATGATCCTTTTGCTTCACGGGAGGGCAATCTTCCTTTGTCGGCAGGCAATGAACCATAATATCAATGTCAAACCCCGACATGTCTTTATATGACCAGGAAAAGACCTTAACATAGTCATGTAACATATGAATTAACCGCTTTTTGACACTATGCTCCAGAACGGCACCTATATTGACTTCCTTCTTATCCTCCTCATTTCCCAAGTTTACTGTCTCAATCGACTCTTCATGAGGCTGTATTGCCCTTTCCTCCTGTTGTAACAGTTTGGAAAGCTCTCTAGGTACTTCATAATCTTCCTCACCTTCGTCTTCGGCTTGGTAGATCGGATTTTTAAAGTCATAATTGGCAATAGCAGAACCGTTACCAATGGGATCCAGAGTGGATGTGGGTCTGCAATTTGATATGTGGGTGTGTGTAAGAGAGCATAGCTATTTTGATAAAGTAAAAGCAGAAAATAAAGATAGAGAGCGTAAAATTTGCATTCAAAACATCCAATGATTTATTAATGACATATGAAGATGAAGTAATAACCCTCACAAAATAGACCATTGTGCCTCGAGTAAAGCACAAGGCTTTAGAGTTTATATTGTTTAAATATTACATATTCCAAAAACAAAAAGACAATTACTCCTGGATAAAAGTAATGAGAACAAAATCCTTGGCCTCCTAATTGTTGAGTCTGTAACACAAGTAATTTAATTAATTATTTAATTCAATTATTTTTGGAATATTTATGAGGATGTGTTTTAATTAATTGGATTTATTTTATTAAGTGGAGAAATAATATTAGAGATATAATATTATGTGGTGAAATAATATTAAAAAGTGTAATATTATTTAATGTGGGCTTATTTTGAGAGAGTAGAAGTAATAAGGAGGTGTGTTGGTTTTAAGCCCGATAAGGAATAATAGAATAATAGGGTTATTTTATTATTTGTTAGAAGGAATAGAAAGAAAGAAGCAGTAGAAAGAAATAAGGATTTGGAAGAGAACGTGCAAGCTGCTAGAGAAGTGGAAAATGGCGAGAACGTGAATCCAACCGGAAATTTGTAGCGCGACCTTCGATCCAAGGTAAGGGTGGGGTTCTGACTCTATAATTGGGTTTATGATGATTGATATGTTGGATTAGAGGTGATTGTTGTTTCGTTCCTAAATTGAGAATATATGATTGATGTATGATGAGGATTGATGAATCTTGATGAATATTGATGCCTTGATGTTGTTAAAATGTTGTATGATTATAAGATGATTATGAGTGATGAATTGACATGATTATAATAAGTTTTAGGGTTTTAGTTATGGAACCATAGTGAGATGTTGTGATGAAAAACGTAGAATATAGCAGTAATGTAAAAGTAGAATTTGGTAAATTGATAACAGGCGCTGCTGTATTAGAATTAATGAATTAATTTGGAGAATAGATTTATCACAATGTTCGTAGTTAGATTGATATCAGGAAAGGAATTATAACAATAGGATGAATACAAAGTAGTAGTTCTGACAGCAGAAGTGTGTTGACTACAGCGGCGTTAGATTAGTGCAAGATAGAAGTTCTGAAGTTAGACGTAAGTTGTTAGAAGATGCGTGGCATAGTGAAAGGTAGCAGTTATGATGCTAGAAGTTGCCTTAGTCAAAAGATGGCATTAGTCAGAAGATGTAATGGTCAGAGGTTGAGTGGTCAGAAGATGTAATGGTCAGAGGTTGAGTGGTCAGAAGATGGGACGATCAGAAGTTGTGTCTGGTCAGAGGTTGAGTGGTCAGAAGATGGGATGATCAGAAGTTGTATCTGTTCAGAGTTTGAGTGGTCAAAAGATGAGATGATCAGAAGTTGCATCTGATCAGAGGTTGTATCAGTCAGAAGTTATAGTAGACGGAAGATTGTGTCGCCCAGAGGTTGTGTCATTAGAAGTTGTGTACTTAGAAATAGCGTTGGTTAGAGGTTGTGTGGTCAGAAGTTGGATGACCTTTACGCTGTTTTATGCATAACGGTGAAGTTAGATGCTTAGAAGCTGCTGCTTGAACCATAACAGTAGGAAAGTGATGGTCTTGACTTTAGAGTTGCAGAATGACAGTGTGGTTTTACTGTGGATATTAAAATGCTGCTGAGTTATAAATGAGAAGTTATTAATAAATAAATGATGTTTGATGAATTATTTTGATTATTTGAGATGTTTTTTAAATGATTATTTAAGATGTTTTGAGATGATTATTTGAGATGTTTTGAGATGATTATTTGAGATGATTATTTGAGATGTTTTGAGATGATTTGAGATGATGTTAACTTGGGTGTTATCATTACATTCATGGTTGTGTCGCATACATTGCATTTTTGAGATGGAGCTTATGCTCGTTGAGATGGCCTGGATTAGAAAATTTTGAGATGAAGGCTATGCCTTGTTGATGCCTCTATTACTTGGCAAATTTTTAAGATGGGAGTTCTGCTCCAATGGTACCACATGCATTCGCATAGTATTGAGTCGCATTATATGATTTCATAAAGAAGTGTATTTTGATGTGGATGAATGTATATTATTGCTGAGATTGTTGTTGATTATGAGATGAGAATTGGTGACGTTGTTGATCTAATTTAATATATTAATTATCATGCGCTTCATTATATTGTTATATATCTCACCCCTTCTGTTTGAATGTTGCCCTCATGTTGGTAACGTGCAGGTAATCGAGAGTGAAGGTTGTATACCTTCAATAGTTCGAGTCAGTGTCATTGCTCTGATATGTAACACTCTGGGGGATGAGCGCTTGCTGTTTTGGATTGTTGATTTTCAGTTGTGGAACTTTAAGTTGATTATTATTAAATATGAGATGTTTCTAAGTTGCTGCTTTGTTAGAGATGTTATTAAGAATTCCGCTGCATAGATGTTGATTTATTTGATTAAAGACGTTATGTTGATGGTTCATCCGATGTTTGAAAATGTGTTATATATCCACGATGAATGCAATGAATTTGTTAGAAGAATTTGTGACGTCTCGATTCATTTGTATGGTTGAAATTTTATAACTCTGATTTATTTTTCATAATTACTTGGGATAGAATTGGGGTGTTACAAAGTTGGTATCAGAGCAAAAGGTTGGTCCGACCTTGTCGTCGAGTCGTAGTTGTCTAACAATTGAGTATTGTTATTTGAGTTCTATTCGTTGTTTATGTTGTAGTGAGAGGTTGAGATGGTTGGAAGGAATGATGCTACTCTTGCTGCTGCTCTAGAAGCAATGGCTCATGCCATGGAAAATCAGCCGAATGCTGACGGGAATGCTGGATCTCGTAGCTTGGCGACCTTCCATAGAGAGAATCCACCTACGTTCAAGGGAAAGTATGACCCTGGCGGAGCATTGGAATGGTTGAAAGAGATTGAGAGGATATTTCGCGTGATGGATTGCACTCCAGCACAGAAGGTTCGTTATGGGACTCATATGCTAGCTGTCGAGGCTGATGACCGGTGGCTAGAGACTTGCCAGAAGTTGGAAGCGCAGGTGAGAATGTCACTTGGGCTGTGTTACGTAGGGATTTTTTGAGAAAGTATTTTCCTAAAGATGTCCGTGGTAAGAAGGAAATTGAATTCCTTGAGCTGAAGCAAGGAAATCTGTCAGTTATTGAGTATGCTGCCAAGTTTGCTGAGTTGGCCAAGTTTTATCCGCATTACGCTGAGGAAAATGCTGAGTTTTCAAAGTGTATTAAGTTTGAGAATGGGTTGCGCCCGAAGATTAAGAAAGCAGTTGGATATCAGAAAATCCGTGTCTTTGATGATTTTGTTGATAGCTGTAGGATTTATGAGGAAGATAATAATGCTCATTACAAGATTATTAGTGAGAAGAGGGGTAAGCACCCACAAAATCGTGGTAAGCCTTATGATGCCCAAACTGGTAAGGGTAAACATAAAGTTGCTCATGGACAGAGGACTAGTGGGGGGATGCCCCTGCTGGTGTGATTTGCTTTAAGTGTGGGAAACCTGGACACAAGAGTAATGTGTGCACTACTGAAGTGAAGAGGTGTTTCCGTTGTGGCAAGAACGGACATGTTGTATCTGAGTGTGAGCACAAGAATTTTGTTTGTTTCAATTGTAAAGAAGAGGGGCACATTGGTAGTCAGTGTCCCTTGTTGATCTTCGACAGAGACTTTGTTGTTGATTTGGTTTGTTTACCGCTAAGAGGTTTGGATGTAATTCTGGGTATGAACTGGTTAGAGCATAACTGTGTTCATATTAACTGTTATGACAAGTCGATGAAGTTTTCTACTCCTGAAGAAGAGAAAGATGGTTTGTTGTCTGCTAGACAGTTGAAGAGGTTGATGCAAGAGGAAGTACATATGTTTTCGTTGATGGTGTCGCTATCTGTAGAGACTCAAGGTATAATTAAGGAATTGCAGGTGGTGTGTGAATTTCCTGAAGTTTTCTCTAACGAGATTCCTAATGTACCGCCATAGAGGGAATTTGAATTTGAAATTGATCTTGTACCTAGTATCAGACCTGTGTCTATGGCACCATACAAGATGTATGCATCTGAATTGTCAGAGTTGAAGAAGCATTTGGAAGAGTTACTTGAGAAGAGGTTTGTAAGACCAAGTGTATCGCCGTGGGGAGCTCCAATGTTGTTAGTAAAGAAGAAAGATGGAAGTATGAGGCTTTGTGTTGATTATAGACAATTGAATAAGGTGACAATTAAGAACAAGTATCCGCTTCCAAGGATAAATGACTTGATGGACCAATTGGTGGATGCTCATGTGTTTAGTAAGATTGATTTAAGGTCGGGTTACCATCAGATTAAAGTGAAGGATGAAGATATTCAGAAGACGGATTTCAGAATGTGTTATGGACATTAGGAGTATTCGGTGATGCCTTTCGATATTACTAATGCGCCAGGAGTATTCATGGAATATATGAATCGTATCTTTCACACTTATTTAGATCGGTTCGTAGTGGTGTTCATTGATGATATTTTGATTTACTCTAAGTCAGAAGAAGAGCATGCTGAGCACTTGAGAGTAGTATTGCAAGTTTTGAAAGAGAATAAGTTGTATGCAAAGCTGTCCAAGTGTGAATTCTGGCTGAAAGAGGTTAGTTTTCTTGGTCATGTGATTTTAGGTAGTGGCATTACGGTAGATCCATCGAAGGTTGATGTTGTGTTGCAATGGGAAACTCCAAAGCCAGCTACTGAGATTAGAAGCTTCTTGGGATTAGCTGGTTATTATAGAAGGTTTATCGAAGGGTTTTCTAAGTTGTCACTTCCGTTGACTAAGTTGACTTGTAAAGGTAGAGCTTTTGTTTGGGATGTTCAGTGCGAAGAAAGTTTTACATAATTGAAGAAGAGGCTGACGTCGGCTCCGATTTTGACGTTGCCTAATCCAGAAGAGCCTTTTGTGGTTTATTGTGATGCTTCTAAGATGGGTTTAGGAGGTGTGCTTATGCAGAATGTTAAGCTAGTTGCTTATGCGTCAAGGCAGTTGAAGACTCATGAGAAGAACTATCCTACGCATGATTTAGATCTTGTTGCAGTTGTCTTTGTGTTGAAGATTTGGAGGCATCATCTTTATGGTTCTAGATTTGAAGTATTTAGTGATCATAAGAGCTTAACGTATTTATTTTATCAGAAGGAGTTGAGTATGAGGCAACGAAGATGGTTGGAATTGTTAAAGGACTATGATTTTGGTCTGAATTATCATCCAAGAAAAGCAAATGTGGTAGTTGATGCGTTGAGTCGAAAGACTTTACATATGTCAGCAATGATGATTAAAGAGTTGGAATTGATTGAGCAGTTCAGAGATATGAGCTTAGTTTGCGAGGTTACTCCGCAGAGTGTTATGTTGGGTATGTTGAAGATTAATAATGAATTTTTAAACAGTATCAGAGGAGCTCAGAAGTTAGATGTGAAACTGGTAGATTTGATGATTGGGATTGATCAGTCTGAGAACAATGATTTTAAGCTAGATGCACAAGGGTTGTTGAGATTTCGTAATCGGATTTGTATTCCTGATGATGCTGAGATGAGGAAAGTGATACTTGAAGAGAGTCATAGAAGTAACTTGAGTATTCATCCAGGAGCTACAAAGATGTATCGAGATTTGAAAGGTTTGTTTTGGTGGCCTGGGATGAAGAGTGATGTGGCTCGGTTTGTTTATGCATGTTTGACTTGTCAGAAGTCGAAAGTTGAACATCAGAAGCCTGCAGGATTGATGCAACCATTGGAAGTTCTAGAATGGAAATGGGATAGCATTTCAATGGACTTTGTGATAGGGTTGCCTAATACTTTAAGAGGACATGATTCGATTTGGGTGATTGTTGATAGGCTTACGAAGTCAGCTCATTTTATTCCTATTAACATCAAATTTCCAGTGTCAAAGTTGGCTGAGATTTACATAAGTGTGATTGTAAAGCTGTATGGTGTTCCTTTATGTATTGTGTCAGATAGAGATCCAAGATTTACTTCTGATTTTTGGAAGAGTTTGCAAGAAGCGTTGGGTTCTAAGTTGAGGTTGAGTTCAGCGTATCATCCTCAGACAGATGGTCAGACTGAACGGACGATTCAATCGTTGGAAGACTTGTTGAGGGCATGTGTTCTTGAGCAGGGAGGTTCGTGGGATACTTATCTCCCGTTGATAGAGTTCAATTATAATAATATTCATCATTCCAGTATTGGGATGGCACCTTTTGAAGCATTGTATGGTCGAAGATGTAGAACTCCGTTATGTTGGCATGAATCTGGTGAAAGTGTAGTACTTGGACCTGAACTTGTTCGTGAGACTACCGAGAAGGTGAAGTTGATTCGAGAAAAGATGAAAGCTTCACAAAGTAGACAAAAGAGTTATCATGACAAGCGAAGGAAGGATTTAGAATTCCAAGCTGGTGATCATGTGTTTTTAAGAGTTACACCTGTGACTGGTGTTGGGCAAGCATTGAAGTCTAAGAAGCTCACTTCTTGTTTTATTGGACCGTATCAAATTTCAGAGAGAGTGGGGAATGTTGCTTATAAAGTGGCTTTACCTCCTAATCTTTCGAATTTGCATGATGTGTTTCATGTGTCACAACTTCGGAAGTATATTTCAGATCCATCTCATGTGATTCATATGGACGATGTGCAAGTACGGGATAATCTTACGGTGGAGACGATGCCTGTACAGATCGCAGATCGAGAAATGAAGACTCTGAAGGGAAAAGAGATTGCCTTGGTTAAAGTGGTTTGGCTAGGAGCTGCTGGTGAAAGCATGACTTGGGAGTTGGAGAGCAAGATGTGAAACTCCTATCCTGAATTGTTTGATTGAGGTAAATTTTCGAGGACGAAAATATTCTAAGTGGGGGAGAGTTGTAACGCTCGTAATTTAATTAAATTATTTTTGGAATATTTATGAGGATATATTTTAATTAATTGGATTTATTTTATTAAGTGGATAAATAATATTAGAGATATAATATTATATGGTGAATTAATATTAAAAAGTGTAATATTATTTAATGTAGGCTTATTTTGAGAGAGTAGAAGTAATAAGCGGGTGTGTTGGTTTTAAGCCCAATAAGGAATAATAGAATAATAGGGTTATTTTATTATTTTTTAGAAGGAATAGAAAGAAAGAAGCAGTAGAAAGAAATAAGGATTTGGAAGAGAACGTGCAAGCTGCTAGAGAAGTGGAAAACAACGAGAACGTGAATCCAACCGGAAATTTGTAGAGCGACCTTCGATCCAAGGTAAGGGTGGGTTTCTGACTCTATAATTGGGTTTATGATGATTGATTTATGGGATTAGAGGTGATTGTTGTTTTGTTCCTAAATTGAGAATATATGATTGATGTATGATGAGGATTGATGAATCTTGATGAATATTGATGCCTTGATGTTGTTAAAACGTTGTATGATTATAAGATGATTATGAGTGATGAATTGACATGATTGTAATAAGTTTTAGGGTTTTAGTTATGGAACATTAGTGAGATGATGTGATGAAAAACGTAGAATATAACAGTAATGTAAAAGTAGAATTTGGTAAATTGATAATAGGTGCTGCTGTATTAGAATTAATGAATTAATTTGGAGAATATATTTATCATACTGTTTGTAGTTAGATTGATATCAGGCAAGGAATTAGAACAATAGGATGAATAGAAAGTAGCAGTTATGACAACAGAAGTGTGTTGACTAGAGCGGCGTTAGATTAGTGCAAGATAGAAGTTCTGAAGTTATACATAAGTTGTTAGAAGATGCGTGGCATAATGAAAGGTAGCAGTTTTGATGCTAGAGGTTGCCTTAGTTAAAAGATGGAATTAGTCAGAAGATGTAATGGGCAGAGGTTGAGTGGTTAGAAGATGGAATGGTCAGAGTTTGAGTGGTCAGAAGATGGGATGATTAGAAGTTGTGTCTGGTCAGAGGTTGAGTGGTCAGAAGATGGGATGATTAGAAGTTATATCTGGTCAGAGGTTGAGTGGTCAGAAGATGAGATGATCAGAAGTTGCATCTGATCAGAGGTTGCATCAGTAAGAAGTTATAGTAGATGGAAGATTGTGTCGCCCAGAGGTTGCGTCATTAGAAGTTGTGTACTTAGAAATAACATTGGTTAGAGGTTGCATGGTCAGAAGTTGGATGACCTTTACGCTGTTTTGTGCAGAACGGTGAAGTTAGATGCTTAGAAGCTGTTGTTTGAACCATAACAGTAGGAAAGTGACGGTCTTGACTTTAGAGTTGCAGAATGACAGTGTGGTTTTACTGTGGATATTAAAATGCTTTTGAGTTACAAATGAGAAGTTATTAATACATAAATGATGTTTTATGAATTATTTTGATTATTTGAGATGTTTTTGAGATGATTATTTAAGATGTTTTGAGATGATTATTTGAGATGTTTTGAAATTATTATTTGAGATGTTTTGAGATTATTTGAGATGATGCTAACTTGGGTGTTATCATTACATTCATGGTTGTGTCGCATACATTGCATTTTTGAGATGGAGCTTATGCTCGTTGAGATGGCCTGGATTAGAAAATTTTGAGATGAAGGCTATGCCTTGTTGATGCCTCTATTAATTGGCAAATTTTTTAGATTGGAGTTCTGCTCCAATGGTACCACAAGCATTCGCATAGTATTGAGTCGCATTATATGATTTCATAAAGAAGTGTATTTTGATGTGGATGAATATATATTATTGTTGAGATTGCTGTTGATTATGAAATGAGAAGTGGTGACGTTGTTGATCTAATTTAATATATTAATTATCATTCGCTTTATTATATTGTTAGATATCTCACCCCTTCTGTTTGAATGTTGCCCTCATGTTGGTAATTTGCAGGTAATCGAGAGTGAAGGTTGTATACCTTCAGTAGTTCGAGTCGGTGTCATTGCTCTGATATGTAACACTCGGGGGGATGAGCGCTTGCTGTTTTTGATTGTTGATTTTCAGTTGTGGAACTTTAAGTTGATTATTATTAAATATGAGATGTTTTGAAGATGTTGTTTTGTTAGAGATGTTATTAAGAATTCTGTTGCGTAGATGTTGATTTATTTGATTAAAGATGTTATGTTGATGGTTCATCCGATGTTTGAAAAAGTGTTATATATCCACGATGAATGCAATGAATTTTTTATAAGAATGTGTGACGTCCCGATTCATTTGTATGGTTGAAATTTTATAACTCTAATTTATTTTGCATAATTACTTGGGGTGGAATTGGGTTGTTACAGAGTCCACCGTTGATGGTTGGGAATATCCACTTGTCCGTGTTGTAGTCATTGTCACTGTCCTCCAAAGCATTGATTTCATGGTTGTTGATGCATAGTGGTGCTCCTCCGGCGCGAGCACGACGAACAGCTCTTTGGGCTCCTGAAGTAAAACCCAAACCAAACTTGTCATATTTTTAGGGGATGTCAGGAAGTTGGACAAAATTGGTACACCCACATTCTTCGACTATTGCTTTGGCATCCGTCAGAGAGACCATCTTTAACGGAGGACGGGTAATCTTTGGAGCATTGATAACAGTGTTGGTTGCAGCAATTGTTTGAGGAACCTCCTCAAAGTTCTAGCAGGGGGTCTCAATGAACTCGTCGTCCATCTCAACATACCTGAAAGAGTTCAGGTGGGTCACCATATATTCTTCCTTGCCATGGACAATAACGATATTTCCGTTAACTGGGTATTTCAGCTTTGATGCAGAGTAGAAGTAACAGCATCGGCCCCATGAATCCAAGGGCGACCAAATAAACATGAGTAAGACGGGCGGATGTCTATCACATAGAAAGTGGAGTCAAAAGTCTGAGTACCAACTTTAATAGGGATGTCCACCTCCCAGTGCACCATTCTTTTGGAACCATCAAAGGCCCTCACCACAATATTACTGGGTTTCAGCGTGAGTCCTTCACAATCCAATATGTCCAAAGCATTCTTTGGTAAGACATTCAGTGATGAACCTGTATCAACCAGAACATGAGCTAGGGTAGTGCCCCTGCACTCAATAGAGACATGTAGGGCATCATTATGCTTTCTTCCTTTGGATGTTAAATCAGCATCTGAGAAACCAAGTCCATTATTAGTTGTAAAACTAGCAACGCAGTTCTCAAATTGGTCGATGGAAGTCTCTTGAGGCACATGAGCATACTTCAGGAACTTTACCAAAGCCTTAGCATGGGCTTCAAAGCATAACAATAAGGCCAACATTGATATTTTTTGAAGGGGTTTGCCCCAATTTCTCCACAACATTGTACTCGCTCTTTCGTATAATCTTCAGAATCTCTGCCATTTATTTTTTAGAAGCTTCAGAAATGACTCCTTTATGTGCCTTCGTCTGAGCAGGCTCAACCGATACCTCTTTGCCCCGAGTCTCAACTAACTCAGTAGCAGGAATAACAACAGGGATGACAGTAGGAGTAGCAACAGGAGTAGCAGCAGGAGTGGCAATAGGAATAACCAAAGGAGTACCAACAGTCTTCGGAGAGTTTTAGGAGAGAAAATCCTTCCGCTTCTGGTAATTTTATTGGTCCAAACAATGTTGTTGATGCCAGGATCAGTATCTTCAGCATATTCATTTTTAATAGCCAATAGGTCTTGCTTGACGCCATGGTAGTAAACGTCAGCCCTATAATTCCAAGGAACGTCTTTATCGGAGGAATATGGTATTGGCCCAGCAAACATGATAATCAAAGGAGAAACCTTAGGAAAGGATGTAATTCTGACGGATCTTTTGGAGGAGACCCTGGGAGGATTGTCTGAAATGGTAATTATTGAAATGTTTTCACACAGAACTTTTGTAGAGGGAACTTTCTCAAACATAATTTCTATGTTATTCATCAGGCGTTGGACACCTATCTTTAACAACAAGCAACCATTGAGTAGAGACATACAGAGGTGGCAACCTTCACCACAACCCGAAAATAAACCGGCTCAGAATAGATTCTTTTTAACACCCTGGCCATGCTTGGGCATTGGTGCAGTTATTAAATTAGAGGTCTCCGGAGGGTCAAACTCAATCTCCTTAGCCTCAATGAGATCTTACACTTTGTTTTTCAAAGCCCAACAACCGTTT
Organism: Vicia faba; assembly: GCA_948472305.1. Taxonomy (NCBI): domain Eukaryota; kingdom Viridiplantae; phylum Streptophyta; class Magnoliopsida; order Fabales; family Fabaceae; genus Vicia; species Vicia faba. The sequence goes on from OX451737.1 coordinate 660,074,430, forward strand.
GTATCATGCCATAGACTATCGGAATGGTAGGCACATCGAGCATTTAGGTTGCAGAGGGGAGGTGCAGTATTTGGATTTTTAGGAGCCTCCTTTAGAGTGGTCAGGTTAGACTTCAACAAATGTGGCAAAACATAAGATAAGGACATGTTAATCCGAGTGAAATGTCTTCTGGGCGCATCCTGTCTGTGCTGATTATTTTGTTGTTGATTTGACGCAGGGTTAGAGATTATCACAGCTCCTACCATCAAACGGTGTTCCATTTTGCTTTGATTTCTCTGGCCATAAGCAGCACTGACCTCTTTCTTTCTAGTGAAGGGTTTCTTCATTGTACTTGAAGATGAGTCCCTCTGTATCTTACCACTCTTGATACCCGCTTCTACTTATTCCCCAATCAATATCAACTCAGTAAACTCGACTGAAGAGCTTCGAATCAAATGGTTGAAAAATGGACCAGACAGAGTACCCAGGAACATGTCTACCAGCTCTCTATCAGACAGAGGAGGCTGGACCCTTCCTGTAAGATCCCTCCACTTTTAGGCATAATCTTTGAAACCCTCACTAGAACCCATAAACATACTTTGAAGTTGTGTACGGGTTGGAGCGAGGTCAACATTGTATTGGTACTGCTTGTAAAAAGCAGCAGCCAGGTCTTCCCAATTGCGGATGTTGGATCCTTCCAGATGATAAAACCATTCCAACTGCGTCCCTGAGAAACGTTCCTGGAAGAAATGAACCTATAAATTCCTGTCAGTGGTGTGAGGTTGAGTCTTCCTGACATATGACCTTAAGTGCAGCTTAGGACAGGAGACACTGTCATACTTATCAAATGTGGGGACTTTTAATTTCTGGGGAATGAACACTCCAGAGACCAGCCCTAACTCTTCAAAATCCATACCAGGTACCCTCTGAATCTCCATAGCATTGAGACGATCCTCAAACTGTGTGTATTTGTCATCACAAGGATGATATTGTTCCTCGGAGTAATCAACTTCTTCTTTATTACTTTTTGGATTGTTGTTTTCTTCTGTTGGCTTCTCTTCTTGATTTTCCCCCTTATTTGATGGGGTTGTTAAATCTATAGCTCGCTTGGCTGGTCCTCTAAACCTTCTTCCCATATTCAAGATATCGGCCAGTTTCTTTTCCTTCTTCTTCTTCTCTTTGATGATGAGAGCTTTCAGATCTTCTTGCCCCTTAGCCAGAGCCAAGAACATTTGTTGGAATTGAGCCTTTTGTGCTTGAAGATCCTTAACTGTTTGTTCAGGAGCCAATTCTTTTTGCTGAAATAATCAGCGAAAAGATAAGAAACTTGTCTTGAAATACCTGCTTAATGTAATGATATGCATGATAATGTTTATGCAATGTTTTCAAGGACTTTGGGAAATTTAAATTTGCGAGCCAAAATGAAACAAAGATTTTATTAGTATGATTCAAATTACAACTGCCTTTTTAGGATTACAATTGAAAATTAAAACTCTTAAAATCTAAGAATCAAATCTCCCATAGACTCTTCCTTTTCATGCCGAGGTAGACATTAAGACTTTCTTCTTTTTGGAGTTGCTTTGTAAGCTCCAACACTTTCTTCTCACTGGTGTAGAATTGATCTCTAAAGGTATCTCGTTCTTCCTTCAGCTGAATCCAGGACCTCTGCAACTCTTAAAGATCAGTGAGCATGTCAGGATGGATAACTGTATAAGGAGCGTCTTCTATGGTGACAGGTTCCACAATCACCGGTAAGGTGGCTGTATATGGCATCATAAGGTTTTGGTAGCGAGCTCGTACCCATATGAGATAGGGCTCCATAGGGATGGAATTCTTGTGCCCCAAAGCCTTATTATCAACCTTCTTTACCATGACCCAGGCTCCTATGAACCTTTGACAATACCCTTGAACATCATCCTCGAAGTTAAACATAATTCTTTGGATAAGCATATCATGGGGACCATCCCTCGGAGCATAACCGAATTATCATAGAGCCAGAAAAAGATTATAAGTGATACCTCCCCTAATGCTGAGGAGTGGGACATTAGGGAATTCCCCACAACAGTCGATGATAGAAATATCTCCCATAGACTGGGAGTACCAAAGAATATATGAGTGATAAAGTGACATTATCCTTTACGATTAACCCAAACTTTGTTCGTTCTTCAATACTGATTGGGGAAGGCGCGAAATAAACCACCTAGAAAGCAATGATATGCAACACATAAGAACCCCACTTCTCTTCATGGTAGGAGTATGAAGAGAATGAAAGATATCTCTGAGCAAAGTAGGCACAGGGTTACGGGAGAGAAAAAGCTTGACAACATTCACATCTATGAGTAATTCCGGATTAGGGAACATTACTAACCCATAGATTAGAAAAGCTAGGACTTCTTCGAAAGATTGGAAATCCAAATTATCCCAAAACAATTGAGCCTTTTCTAAAAGGAACTTGACTAGGAAACCCTTGACTTCGCTTCTTGTTTCCCAATTGGATATAATGTTGGGCCATTTCAAATGTAAGGCTGCTTCAATGACCTCATGCTTTGGAGCCTCCTCTAACTCGGTGAAGGGAATCTGATCTAGATTAGGTACACCCAATAATTGATATAAATCTTCCATGATGGGTACCAACTGATAATCGGGAAATATGAAGCAATGGTGTTTGGGGTCAAAGAACTGAAAGAGTACCCTCGTCATCTTCTCGTCAAAGTTTGAGGTAATCAGGTTGAGAAGTCGACCATATTTCTTGGTGAATGAAGAAGTCTCGGGAACTCTTGATACTAGTTCTTTTAGTTGGAGAGGTGTTCTCAGAAAGCTTATTCGGATGGTATTTCTATGAACGAAAGCCATGATTTGCAAAACAGAACAAAGATAAATTCCCTTGGTCCTTGAAATGGTTAGTGGAATGAAAATTAATGTCATGATGCATGATGTTATTTTTGAACAATTTAATCAGACACAAGAAAGTCACACAATACCTTAGGTTTAGGCTTGCATGAGATTTATAGGTAAGTACCCTCTTGAAGTTTAGTCGGTTCAACCTGTCTTAGAAAAAAGTAACTGAGTTCTAAGGAGTCTCAATATCACTGATCTTTCTTTATCGTGCATTGTTTCAGCTCAGTCGATCTTTTCTCGCAGCCAAAATATCATAAAAGTCTGATCTCAATGAGTGTAGCATCGGGTATCAACCAATCCCCATCTTTATACCGAGGTCGGCTATCTTACTACTTTCTAATGTCTAAGTTTGTTACGGAACAAAAAACAACACTGTTGCACGACATCTTAGGCAGTGAGTTAGGTTTCCGAATCGTTGCATGATGTCTTAGACGATAGGCTAAATTTTGGTTTTCAAGCATCACTGCATGATGTCTTAGGCGATGGTCTATGTTGCGGAATAAAGAAACATATTTCTACACAATGTCTTAGGAAATGGTCTTTATTACAGAACAAGGAACCACATTGCTGCACAATGTCTTAGGCAGTGGGTTAGGTTCACGAATCGCTGCAAGTCGTCTTAGGTGATAGGCTAAATTTTGGTTTTCGAACATTGCAGCATGGAGTCTTAGGCAATGTACCGAGCTTCGTGCATTACTGCATGGAAACTTAGGTAATGCACTATATTGTAGAGGGAAAACATCATTGCGTGGAGTCTTAGGTGATGGGCTGAACACGTCACGGCATGGAGTCTTAGGTGACATATCTTATTTGGAGAACATTGCGACATGGAGTCTTAGGCAATGTACTGGGTTTTGTACATTACCGCTTGGAGACTTAGGTAATGTACTGGGTTTTACACATTACTGCATGGAGACTTAGGTAATGCTACATTATAAGGAACACATCACTGCATGAAGTCTAAGGTGATGGGCTAAACACATCACTTCATGGAGCTATCGAGATTAACCATGGGAATCTGCTATCGAGAATTTGTTAAGAAACTATCTTCTGCCGAGGTCTTCTGGAAAATCATCTGCCGAGATTAACTACGGGAATCTGCTGCTGAGATTCTGTGTAGAATAGATAACCTGATTAACAATGTTGATTGTCTTCACATAAAACATGGTTTTATGCTATGAGTGTACATTTTGATTGATGCATGAAATGTAATGATTAATTGACGCATGTAATGAGTGACTTGGATATGTATCAATGGATGTTGGATTTTGAAATGCCAATGAGTAACTGGGTTTTTTGAGATATGCTTGATCCATGATGTCGGAATTGGTAAGATAGATGAGATGATAAGTATAGCTTGATTCTAGACTCATATGCTTTTGACGGATGCCCTTGTGAGGGATCGAAGATGGTTAAGACGTAGAGAGGCTGCCTGTGTAACAAGGTTGTGTTGCGACTGGGTTTTAAATCAAGAGTCACCACTATCAGTTTTTATCCTAGGGAAGGGCATCTAATAGGAAACCTTAATTCGCAAGACAGAGATTCTAGGCTTTGGACTCCGTTCTAGACGAAAGGAAAGTGTTAGGAACCTTTCATCTACCTTATTCTTAAGGATATTAGGTTTTAGGTTTAGGTTTCGGGTAAACAGAGTTTTAAATTTTAATTAGGAGGATGCCACGATTTTTGATCGTATGCCTACGTATTCTCTTATGAGGAATCAGAGTCTCAATTTGTAGTTCGTACGAGGTTTGTGTTTTTTAGGGGATGCAAATGTACTTTGAATCGCCTCGACTTTGATCGGGAGTAAAGATTACGGAGATTTGGCTAAACACGTGATTAGTCAAAATTTGTTTGGAAGCCTTTTGCGGAAAAAATTTGTTAAGATTAGTTTATTTGCGAAAAATAGTTTGATGTTTGTTAGTATTTTTTAATCATATAAATTGCAAAAATATCTTAATTAAAGCATGATTAAAAATATTTTAATTCAATGTATAGAAAATATGTTCATGAGTCTTTTAAAAATAATTTACATGATAATATAAATAATATTTACAATTGATGAATAATATAAAAATTAATATTACTAATAATATGATATAAAATTAATATTACCAATAATTATTATTATTAAAATAAGAAATAAATAATATAGAGAGAAAATAGAAGAAAATATAAAAATTATAAAAAAATAGAAAGTAAATTAATTAACCAGGGGTGCAATTTTAGTTTAAAAGTAAAATAGAGGGGTGCTAGAAGTCAGGTTGGGCTTAGGCCCAACGCACGTTTGGAGAGGGCCTGAGGAGGTTGTGTACATGATGGTGTACGAGACTTAAGGAGGACTTGGCCTTATGGTCGTCCACTGAGGATCAAACGGATAGAAACGAGGGTGCATATCATTTACTATAGGTGAGTATGCACAGGATCATGCAGCATAATAAAATTGTTTTACACATTATTTCTTCATTTTTATCTATGAACCCTATTCTCCTCTCTCTCTCTCTCTCTCATTCAGCCAACCCCTTCCTTCTTCAACCCAAACCCTAAATCCGAATAACCCTGCGTCAGCGCTACAAAATTCTACCAAAACCCAATCGTGATCCACCAAACCCCTGAGCCAACAATCAGAAGAAAAAAAGTGCTAAGTGGTAACCCCTTTGCGATATCGATTTGCGTTCTTGAGCTTTTGTCTGGTTTGAGCTAATCCCCTTCAACACACGATTAGGGTTTCAGATGTTAAAACCCTATTCATCTTCCGCATTGGATCTTCAAAAACAAGGGTTACTGGCGAGTTCTTCTTCAGTTCTTCGGTTTCTCGTTCTTCAAATTATTTCCTTCTATGTTCTTCAATTTCTCTCCCCCTTTCTGTATCAAGCTTTCTCCGAGTTCAAGCTTTTTTTTCTCCCTTTACTGTTAATTTTTCTTCTGTATTTATAGGGATTGTATTAGGTTTTATTAGAACTGTTGTTACAGTTTGGAATAGCATAAATTAGGGATTGAAAATTGATTGGCTATTTTTAATTTATTTCAATTGAATGTAATTGATTTTGTTTTTTTCTAAAATTTTATTGGATTTTCTTTGTAATAGTTCTGGGCTTTGAACTTTGTTTTATATTTTGTATAAGTTAAGATTTGATTTTGTTTAAAATTTGATTTCAACAGTGCTTGTTAGTTGGCCAGAACATGCGTAATTTTTGGTTTAATTGGCACAGTAGTTGTTAGATAATATCTGGGCCTGCGTTTGATTAATTGGGCTTTGCAATATTTCTCATTTTTTTTATTCAGCCCATGGGCTATCTTAACCAAACAGGGCCTTAACCTTCTGAGTGTTTTGATCCAACACATCTTTTCTTTTTAAAACAACAATTCTTAATAAGTGAAACAAATAATATACAGTCTAATATCCTTTTTAATAATTAAAAAGTTTATCAACAAATAAAAAATATATTACATTTTATTTTAATAAAGAAAAAATATATTATTTATTTATTGTTATTAAAATAATAAAATGTTTAATACTAATACCCTCTTTTTCCTAAGACAACACAACAACAATATATCAAAATGGAATGCTAAAACCTAAATGGGCCTTTAATTTGCAAACACACCCCCTTTTTGCCCAAAACAGAAATGGACCAAACAAGATTGAATTTCCACCTCCCCCTTTACTTAACAAATAATATTTAAATGGACTTAATTGCTTAATAACTTAGTAATTATTTTTTTTGAAATAATTTTCCATTTTCGAATCTCATGGGCCATTGGCCAACATGCTTCGTGAATGGGTTTACGAATACATGGGTCTTTCTGATTTAGAAAGCCCCACTTTACTGAACTAAAATACACCCCCTAGTCGACTTAAATTTAAGAATGGGCCATCAGATATTGCTGGACCATCCTTAATTAAACATTTCTCTTCTATTTTAAATCTTGAAAATAAAGGTAGGGTAAATTTGGGGTACGATAATTGCCCCTATTCAATCATCTTTGAATCGAATAGCACGAGAATACACGAGTCTCGCGCATTCTGATTGAGAGTTTATTGAATACTTGGAATACCCCAAAATTTGTCCGACGAACATAAGGTTACACTCCTATAGCATACCCTTACGAGTCTTGCGGAAATAGGCGAAGCTGATGATACATTGCTTACTAGGGTTTGATGACGAGGCATATGGTCTTGAGCTTGAGAGAGCAATCTTGTATGTCTTGGTTTGGTTTTGCTTATTCAAACATTTTTAGGATGAATAAAACAGCAATTGATGATGCATGGCTTCTTGGAGACTGAGGCCATGGGTTATGTTTGCAAATTGCTACATGACGTCCTAGGAGATAAGCTAGATTTTGTATTTTTTTTCGAGCATCGTTGCATGATGTCTTAGGTGATGGTATGTGTTGCAGAATAAAGAAACACATTTCCACTCGACATCTTAGGAAACAGTCTTTATTACTGAACAAGGAACCACAATGTTGCACGATGTCTTAGGTAGTGGATTAGGTTCGCAAATCGCTGCATGTCGTCTTAGGAGATAGGCTAAATTTTGGTTTTTGAGAATCGCTGCATGATGTCTTAGGCGATGGTATATGTTATATAATGAAGAAACACATTGATGCACGACGTCTTAGGAAATGGTATTTATTACAGAACAAGGAACCACACTACTGCATGATGTCTTAGGTAATGGGTTAGGTTCGTGAATCTCTGCATGTCATCTTAGGCGATAGGCTAAATTTTGGTTTTCGAGCATCACTGTATGATGTCTTAGGCGATGGTCTGTGTTGCAGAATAAAGAAACACATTGTTGCACGATGTCTCAAGAAATAGTCTTTATTACGGAACAAGGAACAACACTGCTGCACGACATCTTAGGCAGTGAGTTAGGTTTCCGAATCGCTGCCTGATGTCTTAGACGATAGGCTAAATTTTGGTTTTCAAGCATCACTGCATGATGTCTTAGGCGATGGTCTATGTTGCGGAATAAAGAAACATATTTCTACACAATGTCTTAGGAAATGGTCTTTATTACGGAACAAGGAACCACATTGTTGCACAATGTCTTAGGCAGTGGGTTAGGTTCGCGAATCGCTGCATGTCGTCTTAGGTGATAGGCTAAATTTTGGTTTTCGAACATTGCAGCATGGAGTCTTAGGCAATGTACCGAGCTTCGCACATTACTGCATGGAGACTTAGGTAATGCACTACATTGTATAGGGAAAACATCATTGCGTGGAGTCTTAGGTGATGGGCTGAACACGTCACGGCATGGAGTCTTAGGTGACATATCTTATTTGGAGAACATTGCGACATGGAGTCTTAGGCAATGTACTGGGTTTTGTACATTACCGCTTGGAGACTTAGGTAATGTACTGGGTTTTACACATTACTGCATGGAGACTTAGGTAATTCTACATTGTAAGGAACACATCACCGCATGAAGTCTGAGATGATGGGCTAAACACATCACTGCATGGAGTCTTAGGTGATGGGTTGGATTTGTAGAAGAAGTGTGCTTTGATGATTGACTCTTAGATATCTAAATCGAGGGTGAGGTTGTTTATTTATTGTATGACGCATGTGTATGACGTCTGTTATCGATGTGGAACCCTGAGTGTATGTGTATTAAATGTTTGTATTGATGTGGAACCCTGAGTGTATATATGTTGAATGTCTGATGTTGATATGGAACCCTGAGTATATGTTGTATTGTTGTGGCGTCTTTAAGTTGATTTGAACATGGTGACAAGTATTAGAAAGGATTTTGATTGATTTTGTGTTACAGGGGCAGGCGTAAGTGTACAAGTATGTAGACTTTTGTGTTGCAAGTGCGGGCGTAGGTGTAGACGTATGTATTGGACGCATACTTTTTTGGTGTAAGTGCAAGCATAGGTGTTGACATGGGAGCAGCGGTAGACGTGGACGTAGGTGTAGGCGTGGTCGTAGAAAGAAGCGTAGGTGTGGACTTAGGTGTGGATATGAATCCTATGTAAGCTGCCTAGTGAGATTTTGATAGAGGTACCTATGACGATTGTGTTTGTTGTCAACCGAGGTAGCTATAGCAAGGTGAATGGATAATGCTGAGCTTGGATTTGAATTTGAGTTTGTCTTAGCTGATAGTCATGCCTTGAGATTTTTCCGCAGTTTTCTATGGGCATGTATGATTGAATGTAATGCATGTATGCATGTTTGATATGATTATGCTTGATGTATGCATGATGCATGATATGTATGCTTGATATGATAATGTTATGAATTGAAATGATGTGATGATTGATAAATGCAATGCCCTTGTTATTTGAACTATAGAACCAATACTTAAGGCAAACTATTATCCAAGACTTATTCCTTCTGAGAAGCCATACCAATTAGGGCCAGGCTTTTGAAAATATAGGCCAGATGAGAACTGGGATTTTTGAAAAGACGGGCAAGACGGGAACTGGGCTTTTGAAAAGATGGGCCAGACGGAAACTGGGCTCTGCACCAATATCCATATGGTTGCTTGAATAGTATCAACTTGGTGGCTTGGAAAGGTGAAATGGGTAGCAAGGTCGCTAATCTAGAGACATTAATTGGAAAGTGTGAGGCTGCTCACGACTTTTACGTAAGGCTGCTTACGTATGGATATCTGATGAACGCATGAGGTTGCTCATGCTTCGTATGGCAGCCTATGAATGAATAGTGGATGAGGTTACGTGAGGCTCCTAACGTCTTTTATGAAACGCAGATTAGAACATGTGTGAGGCTGCTTACGTCTTGGATGGTGGTACGTAAGGCTTCTTATAGTCTCACTCAGGGGGATAGCCGGAGAGATATTAGAGATTGTAATCGTGACTCTCCTAGAAACTGACTCTAGATTTTTATGGGGTCCTAAGTCTCGAGCTATGATATGTTATGCATGCATGCATATGCAGGTTATAATGCGTAGAATGAATGACCAATGCATGTAATGGGTGACTTGGATATACGTCAATGGATGTTGGAATTTTGACGTGCCAATGAGAATTGGGCTCTCTGTTAGATCCATGTTGTCGGAATTCATTAGCCGAATGAGATGATAGTTGTAGCTTGATTTTGGATTGTAATATCCTAATGAATGTATGCTAATGATTTATGCAGACTTATGCTTTATGATTATGACTCGCATGATTTGTTGAATGGTGCCCCTGTGCTGAGTCGTTGATGATTAAACGCGGAGGTTTGACTATGTAACACAGTTGCTTGTCACATGATGGTTGAATGTTGTGCTTGCATGATTTCCTCATACTCGATTTGAACTTTGAAGATTGTTGATGTAGGAGAGGTCCATTGGAGATTATGAAAGTGCGCGGAGAGCTTGATTTTTGTGGCATGTCTATCCCTAATTTGTTGGTAGGGTGTTGAAGGAGATTCTCATTGATCATAGTTTGATCATAGTATGGATGACCCCGCTATTTCGCACTTTGAAATATCATGCCCTTGACTAATGGGCTTTTGGATGGTTTGCCCTTGATGAGCTATTTTTGAATCAACTTCTTTTGATGAGCCTCGCAGTGGTTTTCCCCACCATTCGAATTTTGAAAGAGGTGCCCCTAAATTCCTTGGATCTGGAGGAAGTACTCTCAGAAAGAACTTAGACCTCACCATGAAATTTAATATATATTTCCCCAAGATTTGAATTTCTGAAAATTTTGTACTTGAAGTCGCTTGAAGAGGAACTTGGACCCTACGAGCGGTAGGATGAACCTGATATGCATTGCCCCAACATTTGAATGTTGGAAGATTGCCCCTTGAATCAAAGCCTTGAGAGATTTGTTAAAACGAGGGAACTGAGTCATGCCTAGTTGTGACATTACTTGATTAAGGAATTTTCCTTTGAAAGGTATGCCCCTGATTAAACAATTCTTTGAAATTTGATCTGGGTTAATTTAATCTCCGAATGCTCACCCCCTGTCAATAGTATCTTCATGAGATATACCCCTATGATCATTAGTACTTTCCCCTATTTATAGGGATCCTCTTAGATGCTTTTCCCCTAGTTAGAAACTTCTTGGGAATGTTGCCTTTGATCAGACCTTTTTGAAATCTCCTTGAGGCTAAGTATTAGTTCGTAGATAAAATAGTATATTTTAAAAAAAAATTCTTAGTGATGTACATGCAAGTTTTGTAATCGAAGTTTGAATAGAAATAGATGATTAGAGATGGAGATTCAAAACAGCAAAGTGATTAGTATACATTTAACAAGCGTAGGAGTCAATTTAACACGAATTTTGTCGAGTATGCTTTCATAGTTAACCTTGCTTCAATTAGGAATTTTGAATGTTGTAACATGGCCATTGTTCGTGGTTTAAGAAAAAAGAGATATAAGGCTCGAAATTTATTTATCCCACCCCATTCTCCTTGATGTTCTCCAATCCTAAGTACGATTAATCTAATAGACGCGTTTAATCCCTAAGAGAAGTTTCGTAGTCGCGCAGATGATGAGAAGCGTTAATAACATCCAAGCATCGATCAGTTCCAAGCGTTGATGAGAAGCCTTTGAGGTGGCAGTCACAAGATTTTTCTCCAATTTTGTTTTCAATCCCTTATTTTTGCATGGACCGACTTTTTAAAATTTTTCGGTCCATCGGGATCCCCTAACTTTTTCCTAAGTCAAAATATTTTGATTTTTTTTACTTAGCAGGCTCTCTCTTTTTTTTTGAACTTTTTTTCTTTTTGATTGCTTTTGATTTTGAAATTTTGTGACTGTCGTGCCGATTGTTGTAAGTTTCATCTTCATTGTTTTCCTCGATTTTGAATGATGTATTGAGGAGGAAGATGTTGAGAGCTTTTTCTTCATTGATTACTTCCTCAATCTTTATTGATGTGCATGAGGAAGATGATGTGCTTGAATCTTTTCTTAGATTGTTCCCTCAATGATGTATTGAGGAAGGAGATATGCTTGAACCTTTTCTTGGTTGGACTTGATTCTCTTGAGAATAGAATGCACCATTGAATTAGAAATTAAGTTTTTTTTTATAGAAAATAGAAACAACTCCAACTTCTGACTCGAGGGGGTTGACTACAGATTAACTCCTTATTTCTCCACTGTTTAGAAATTGAAACAATGCCTTACATCGTCAGCTCGGTCTTACATTGAAAGCGTAGCTTAGAAAAATTTAGTTATTTGATATTCATCATTCTCCTTCGAAGTTTGTTAAAGTTTTGAAATGGAAGATGGAAGTGAATAATTGATATTTATGGAAATTGATAGAAGAGTGAATACAAATTAATCAATTTCAAAACATGCATGCTTATCTGTTGCACCTCAATTTTCCCCTTAAGATTCCTCGATCATATCATATCAACTCGATCATAACAATATCACATTAGGGTTGGTTCTTCCTCTTTTTCTATCTCCTATCTTTAAGTTTTCTCTTGAGGAATCTCCAAGCACCTTAGTTATTTATTTTGTATATGCGTTGATAATTAACCTCTAACCAAAATACAAAAAATATTCGTCTTTGCCTTTGCATATTTGTGTTTTGTAGGTACCGAGTCAAAGCATCCGACAAATAAGGTTTTCCGGTATTATTTCCCTAAAATATCTATTTGTTTTCCTGTATAATCTATTGCTCCCATAGTTCAATCGATTGCACAGTGTATTGTGTATAATCTTTGAAAAAAGTGTATTTTTAGCCTTCAAAAATCAAAAAAAAATTTAGTATGTGTCGACCCATACTTGTTATGTGTCGACCTATGCAAGACAGTAAATTATGTAATGTGTTGACAAAAGCAGCTTGCATCGACCCATGGAGGCTTGTGTCGACTCATCATGTTTTGTATAACTAGCATGTGTCGACACATACATGTTATGTGTCGACTCATGCAAATTGATTGATTATGTATTGTGTTGAAATAGCAGCTTGTATCGACCCATAGAAGCTTGCATCGACTCATGCAAATTGATTTATTTTGTATTGTGTTGAAATAGCAGCTTGTATCGACCCATAGAAGCTTGCATCGACTCATGCAAATTGATTGATTCTGTATTAAGTTGAAAAGGCAGCTTGTATCGATTCATAGAAGCTTGCGTCGACTCATGTTGTGTTATACAACTAGAATGTGTCGACGCATACGACTCTTGTGTCGACTCATAGAAGCAAAACACACGTGTTTTTTGAAAAAAAGCCAGCAATTTCAAAACTGTCATCTTTTTGGCTCCAATTTTTCTGCATAGTTTGAAAATTATATCATTAATTCAATTTTTGGATCCAAGAATCAATTACCAAATTACAACTAATCCTAATCCAAAACTCTATAAATAGAGACCTCATTTCATTCAAATTGGAAGCTTTTGATAGCCAAACTCATTTTGCTAAAAAATCTCTCAATTCTCTCCATCTACCAAATTCACTCAAAGCTCCATTTTCAAAAAAAAGGATAGTAAGCTTTGCATTTGAGCTTACTAATCTTTGAGCTAAACCTTCATCCAAACACTTTTTCTTCATCAATTCTCTACATCCAAGCTTTGGTAATTGATTCTTGTAGTTGAATTGAAGCAAATTCTGGAAGTTGTTTGATAATTCTCTAATTCTACCTTTGGTAAGTTGGATCATCATCTTTCACAATGTGATCTCTTGTGGATTTCTGGTTTTGATTCATTGAGCACTGTTTATGATTCCATTAGTGCTATTTTCTCATAATTTGATGGAATTTTCATGCTCAATTGGATCCATGATTATAAGGTGTTTGATGAAAAGTTGGAACAAGAATTTGATCATTGAAATGTTGTTTTCTACTGATTTTAACAGGTTGCAATCAATTGTTGTAACATTTCAATCGATTGTCACAGAAAATTGATTTGAAAAAAACCGCATTGATGCAATTGGTTGTTGTCTAAGTATAATCGATTATAACAGTGCCAAAAATACTTTTGCTGCCTAATTTTGGGGCTGTTTTGACTCAAATATTTTTTATGCTCACTTTCTTTGATGGATAATTTGGATTACAACTTTAAATGTCCAATTTCTCTTTAAATGCAATGGACTTTGTGGTGTAGATGAAGTTGGATAAATGTTCATCAATTCAAATCTATCTAAGAGTGAATTATTTAATTCATTCTTGGTGCTTTGGATTGATGATATCTTTAGTGCTTTAATCCATCTAGATGAGTGATTGAATTTAAAGATGAAATAAATTTAAGGTAGTGATCCAAATTAGCTTATCATTCCCCTCCCTCTTCATCTTATCCCTTTATTTTTTAAATATGCTACATGTTAAGGGGTGGTTCTACATGTTAAGGGGTGATGATCTCTATATCATTTATCTAAACATGAAGTACATAGATTGCTATTGACCGGCCTCAAAATAGGTGTAACTTCTACATAAGTCCACTTATGATTGCTTAACATAGCGCTAAATTTTGTCCCGATTCGAATAAATGATCATTCGTGGCCCAAACTTATGTTTTCAAGCCCAAGTATGTTAATTTGATCCCTTTGATCCAATAACCTTGAGACTCATTGTGTGGAGGCTTTGGTTCTACCAATCCTCTAATGGATCTTCATCAATTTTGGTAAATGCGGATCACTTAAACATCGTTGATCATTAAATGTCGCCTTGAGAATTTATTAAATGGATGATATACTTGACATAAAGCAAATGAAACTTGTTGTGTGGAGGCTTTGATTCTACCCATCCTCTAATGAGTTCCAAATGCAAGTTTCAAGATGGTCATCTAACTAACCACTAATTTCTAACAATTTATTATATTTTATGCTCTTTACCTTATGCTTTTATGCTTTATGTAATATTTACTTTAGCATTTACATTTCATGCTATTTTCATCTTTGCTCACTTGAGCATTTACTTTTATGTCATTTTTATTTAGCTCACTTGAGCTTTTATTTTATTTTTGAAGATACTTAATAATCAACATAAGCCATAAGAATCTTTCATGATACTTGGACTATTTGGTTACTCTCCTTGGCATTATGGAGTGTTGGACTTCTTGGACTTAGGATTAGAAACCTTGGCCTATGATTGGAGACCTTGTGACCTTATCTGATTATTTTGTCTAAAGCTCTTGAGGTTTACCTCAAGACATGGGGTTATTTGTTTGTTTTGTGTGCAGGTTATTGTGATTACACTCTTTGTTTATAATCTGGAATTCACCCGTATACAGCTGTTACTCTGCCCAATTTTTGTGAAGACTTAATACACTTGAAGTTTGATTCTCTCAAGAGGTCTAGTCTCTTTGCTTGCTTGGTTTCAATCCAAAGAATAGGGATTATATCTTGACTCATAATGTCAAGTATTGGCTTCTTGTTGGTTAGATGGTTCGTATCCCTGGCTTTTACCTTATGCTTTAGGATTGTCTCTTTTTCTCCTCCCATCTTCTTTAATTTCAAAATCTTCTTCCTCCCTTTTGAAAATTCTTCTTGTTTTGAAACTTAAACAACTTTCATAATAAACTTGGACTTATGTCCTTGCATTTTCAAAACATTTTCATAAATAAACTTCAATCAATTTAATAATACCTTGACATTTTTTGTGGGAAGACTAAAAGTCAATCAATATCATTCAAACCAATTTGCCAATTTGGCTTTTACTTTAAACTTTTCTCAAAAGATTAGACTTTTATCAATCCTTGTAGTGATGAAAACAACTATACTTATACAATATGTAGTGAAGTGAGATATTTTCCACTTGGGTGTTGAGTGAGGCATTGTTGATTTTAAAATCCAAGCCATATCCTCCACTTTGAGATGATGCAAATTCTCCTTTCTCATGATTGTGGGTAGTAAGTATGTTTTCCACATGGACAATGACGATGATGTCTTATCTCTAAAAATCAACCAACACACTTGTGTTTCAAATTTTTAAAAGAGGAACTACGTGTACCATTATCCCCTATTGCACGAAAGGTGGTACGTAGGCACTAAAGGTTCGCAACCGCGGCGGGTGCAAAAAATCATAAAAAATATATTTCTTTTCTCACCTCCACCATCCATTTTATATACAACACATTTTATAGCCAAAATATACTGATTTTTTCAAAGAGGTCCCTGTAGAGTACCGTAGATGTTTAGGGTACTAATACCTTTCCTTTGCATAACCAACCCCCTTACCTTGAATCTTTCCCCCTCTTTTTGGGTTATTCGCTCTTTTCCCATTCCTTTGGAAACAATAAAGCGCGGTTGCAATTTTTATTTTGATTTGTATAAAGTCTAGTCAATCTAATGGCTTAGTCTTAAACATTTCTACCGCTACAGAAAAATGGCGACTTCACTGGGGAAATATTGACCTCTTGCTGGTCCATCTCTAAGTGGGTTGAGCCTATCTTTGTTTATATCTGTATATGTGCTATTGTTGTTTATGTGTTATATTTTATATATATAATTGTTTGGATTTTCCTGGTTTTCAGGGTGCTTGGTGATTACTCATGAGTCCTATACTCGGACTTGGGAAAACTTTAAGATAAGACGGGCGGTATAGTCATGTTAACTTTGAGGGAGTAATCCCAAAAAAGGAGGAATGAGATCCCCCACTCAGTGGAGGCCCCTTTAACTGTAGTGTTGTTTACCGAGTAATCGGGAAGACGTACTACTTTCGACCTGGGAGCCTACTGAAGCTGAGGACCGTAGATTACCTAACCCATCTTGGCCTTTTAGGTGTAGTGCGGAAGCTATGACGGAGTAATCCGGAAATAGTTGTCATGCGATACTATGCTTGGACGAGTTTTTCTTGAGAGTATTACTAAATACCGAGTTAATCGAGAAGTTGGTAATATCCGAAGGAAGGATGTAGACTCTAGGAACCTCTAGAACCTTGTTCGGCAGGTGATAACTTTTAGACCGACACCTTATGGGTAGTACCTTCGACCTCATGCTCGTGACGTTGAACCTATGGACCCTATGCTTGTGATCTTGTGTGTGATTGTTGCGTCATGCATCCATGCACCCGTGAGCATTGTTTTAACCAAATTTTAAGGAACTTAAGACTTTTGCTTACAAACATCACAAGTTTTGTAATTATGGATTTTGGAAAGAGTACTAAGAAGTACAATGTCAAGAGTCCTGATTTAGAAGAATTGAGAAAGCCTTAATCCTTGGTATCTATTCCTTGGGACTTTAAATTCTCCTAGCTATCTTGAAGATGGATTTCTCCACGCTCTTGATCTAGTTCCTAAATCCTTTGTATCTGTGGTTTATTTTCCCGATTATCAGCAAAGTAGAAGAGAAGAGTGCAAGAGGATTTATTTTCCTTTAGCATTCCAAATTCAAGCTCAAGAAGATTTTACAACACGGTGTTGGATCTTAATTGGATGAATTTCATTCGGACCTGAGGATTTAGATTTCTCTTTCTTCTGTTTAGGATTAGTGAAGTCTTGTACTTCCAATGTAATCCTCCCAATATTAATGAAATGAGTTTTTCAGTTATCCCAATTATGTATTTTAATTGATGTTTGCAATTCGTTTGTAATGTTCCAAAGTTCTTTGAAAACTTGGTTTTAAAACTTTTAAACTATCATATACATTGCATATCATGCATTATTCTCACATTTGTCTTGATTTCAAGAGTTTCCCCGAGTCTTATCATCTGCTCTTTGTCTTCAGAAGTCAAGTCATCGTCAGTGCAACACTCGTGCTAAGAGAAGATGGAAAACATTAATAAAGAGATCTTTGAACTCCGCAAAGAGATAACTACTTTGAAGGCTGGCATGGAGTATCTAACTGTTTTTGTTAAAACTTTGGTTGTGGCCGAAGTCAATCCTTCTAGGAAGGAAGAAGAGATGGTAAAGGTCTTCACAGAAACTCTGAAGTCATTCTTTCATGTGAAGGTGATAGTCAATGCACCCAGTGATTTCCCTGAAAAAGTAAATGTGGGAGTTCCTCTAGAAGAGGATGTCCAAAAGGGATGTTCATCTGAAGATGGTGGCTCAGCTAGTGGCATGAAGAAGTTTGATAATAACTTTTCCAAGAAGAGAACCATAGGAAGAAACAATTATCGTCAGAATCAACGTGTTTCTCCTGTCATCCCTGTGTTTAACTTACCTCCTGTTGCTCTAGTTTGTCAACAAAATCAACAAGTTCCTGATCAGAGAAAAAATAAGTTTGATCCAATCCCAACAACCTATACAGAATTGTTTCCCATCTTGATGCAGAGAAATTTGGTTCAGACCTGACTTCCACAAAAGATCCCTGAGAAGATGCCGTGGTACTAAAAAGATGATTTGACTTGTGCCTTTCATCAAGGAGCCCCGAGGCATAGCACCGAAAATTGTTATCCATTGAAAATTGAAGTTCAGAGGTTGGTCTGAAGTGGTATCTTGTCATTTAAGGATATTTTTCTTGAAGTTCAATTTAAGTATTTGTCGAAGAATAAATGTGATTGAAGAATGCCCTAGAGTTTGAGGATGATTAGCCTTCTTAGTTTATTAGCATTTTTACTGCTTTCTCATTTGTAATTTTTCTTGTTTATCATTGCACTGTTTGCATATAAGAACTTGATTTCATTTGAATGTTTAATCTTAATACAATGAGTATGTTTGTCTTGAAGAAATTCATTTGTTGCACTCGTATTCGTTTTCAATTTTAAATTGCTTTATGATACCAACTTGTTACCCATTCTCTTTCCTAGGCAGAGATTGGGAGGAGGATGATGATATTAAAACACAAATTTCTGGTTGTATGCTTTTGGATAAAACCCTGTTGACAATGTACATGCATTGTTTCAAATCCTCAAACACCGGAGATATAAGGGAGTGAAACCGTCGTTAACCCCCTTGAGCCTTGAAGTAGGAGTTTCTTTTTCTATTCAGAAAAAACCCTCATTTTTAACCCGGGGCAGGGTAGTGTTCAGTTAATCTGATTGAGTATTCAAATCTCATCAAGAGTGTGCATCTAAGGATACAATAATGGTTATCCTTCAAGATGTTGAGGGAATTCAAAACCGCAATGTTTAATCTTCGCATATCAGTAGTGTGTATCAAAAGAAGATGTTATCCCAATGGGTATCTCTCACATATCAGGATATCAACAGATGACGATACAATAATGTTTATCCTTCATCTACTCAGAAATAGGGTAGTCACAATTCTTCCAACTAGTCATAAATGACTCGAAGTCACGCGACATGTTCAAAAAGAAAAAGAAAAAGATAATATGAATAAAAAAAATGATGATGTAAAACAAAGAGACAAAAAGCCCCGCTAAGTCGGAACTTGGAAAAACAAGTCGCTTAAGCAAAAGTCAGGGCATCCCGCTGCACTTCAGAGTCAAAGTCAAAGAGAATTTGTCCAGAAAGCAAGGAAGAAATGGAGAGCCTGAAATGCGATAAAGGATTACAGTGCGAAATCATCAGCAAAGAACAGAGTCGCGTGACAAGAAACCCAAAAGAAGCAGGAATGAGTGACTTGCATGTCCAAAGAAAACCTTGTTTGATTCCTTAACCATCTCGAAATTTCTTTTGAGAGATGAATGTTCGTGTCAGGTTAACTGAACTTAGGACTAAAGAACATCACGAAGGGGGTGGGCACAAAATATTTTTGAGCCTTAAAACTTTTTTTCTAAAACTATGAACCAGGCCATGTTACAACCCTCAAAAGTCCTAATTGAAACGTGGTTTATTTCGAAAGCATACTCCAATGAAATAGTGTTTCCTGACTCCCATTAATTTTGATAAATTATTGTGATTGGTATCATATGATTTTGTTATCTTTCATACAAAAAATCCATGTCGCATCCTGGCTAGTGATTCGTTCACAAGGTTTTGCGACATCTTTTCAAATAAAATCTTCAATACTTACATAATTGTTGCATTAGAATTTTAATTCTTAGAATAAACATTTTATTATTGTAAAAAAACTGCTTGATATAACGGAAGTTTGCATTTGAATATCAGTAAAAGGCATGTTTCTGAGAAGATTTGTGGAGCAAAGAGGATGCAACATTCAGCTAATTTAGGGCAGTTACGTCAACATTCGACAAATCTCTAGAAGCCATTTGATCAAAAAAGTTATCCTAAAAGCAAGCAGCCAAAGGCAAGTTACAAAAGTTACCTTGATCAGCACGGTTGTTTTATGGTTTTGGGTTTATAATCCCATTTTTTCCAGTCTTGCTGCAGACTTTTCCAGCTGAGTGTGATTCTTTACCCAGCCAGGTGGTGATCAAACTGAGTTTAAAAAGAGCTATGAAGCTTTTTCTCATTTGATGTAGTTCTTTCTCCTTTTTTTGTATTTAGAATTGATATTGAATCTCTTGTAGAGCATTTCTCCCTCCAGTTACGACATTATTGTTGTAATGGGCTCCTTAAGTAGCTAGACAAGAGCAATATCTTTTCTAAGAAATATTGAGACAATTGTTAACTTTTCTGGGTTTTCTCTCACCAAGTGTTGAGTCTGATTTAAAATCCCCATAATTTTAACCTCTTGCTATAATGTGAACTTCTGGATTCTCCGTGAAGGTTTTCTCAGGTCGTTTTCGCTGGTATGCGCGTGATTTTTTGTATATTAAAGACGATACCAATTGGTGTAAGGTGCAGTATCGGGTTTGTGATCCCATTGTCCCCAGTCAAGTCTTGGTTCTTTTTTATTTATTTTGGGTTTGCATGGTCTGAAGCCTCTATCCCATATTCCCCAGCGAAGTCTTCCCTCATATGACGAAAGGTCTTGTTCCCTTGGTGTGCTGAGATGGAACTATTTGCCAAATTTCCCTCTTTTTGTAGTATTGGCATTATTGTTGGTATTTATTTCTCAGGAAACTAGACCAGGGTAGTATATTTTTTTAAGAAGTGTTGAGACAGTTATCAACCCTTTAGGTTTTCACCCGCGAAGTGCTGGGTTTGATTTAAAATCCCCATGAGTTTGACCTCTTTCTGTAATGTTGACTTCTCGTTTCCTCGGGAAGGTTATCCCAGGGGATCTTTTATTGGAATAAGTTTGCATGATATGAAGACTCAATCCAAGATTCCCTAGTGAAGGCTTCGTTTATTTGATATACGTCTTTTCTCCCGTGCATGCTGAGTTGGACTCATTTGCGAAGTATCTCCCTTTCGGCAATACTTGCATTTTGTTTTATTGCCCGATAATCAGGCAAGGGCAATGTTTTACTTAAGAAGTGTTGAGATGGTTATCAACTTTTTGGTTTTTCACTCGCCAAGTGTTGGGTTTGATTTAAAATCCCCATAAGATTGATTTCATACTATAATGTTTGACTTCTTAACTACCTAAGCTATTATCCCTATGAGGTTTCATACTTTTTCCCCAGAGAAGTTGGTGAAATGCTTACTCTTAATAGTGGAGAATGTATCTTGGTTTTCTCCCTTCAATGTGGTGTTGGCCTCCCTAATGAAGTCAGTACGAGGTCCCCAGTTGATGTCTCGATGATGAAGCGCTATCTCCTCTAGTGAAGTCTGTATGATATTTCTCCATTAAATTCAGCTCGAAATCCTCAGTTGATGTTTTTCCGATATGATTTCCATTTGCCTTATTTGAAATCAGTATTGCAATCCCCAGTAGAAGTGCGAATCGTAAAAACTTTTGTTTCCCCATTGAAGTTTGTGTGCTATTCCCCGGTGAAGCCTAAAGAAGGATGTTATATCCCTGTATCTGTACTGTTTTGTTGTTATGATTTGTTTACTTCTGGATTATGTTCCTCCTCTTTGAAGTTAAGCCGCGAAATAGGATCCTGTTTCCTCAGTTGGCGCTTTTTTTCTTATGGAATGATCATCTTGGATGTGATTTAGCCGAGTGTTGTTTATGCCCGAGTTGGTTTTGTTTGCTTATCCCTAATATTATATGTTTGTTTTGTCAGCATATACATGGTAACACTCATACGTTCATACATACATCATGCAAAGTTAAATTTAGCAAGTCATTTCTCATTTGCGCTCATTATATTTTGTTGACATATTACCCTGTTTTGAAGAGTTGTGTTGTCCTCTCTCCAATAGAGTGTCGGCTTTAAGCAAAAAGTGTATATTTTTTCAATTTCCCCGCTGAGATATCCCTCGTGGAAGATTTTTTATTTAGCCTTCCTGTACAGCTCTTTGTCCTATTAGATTGGGTTTCCCTCTTGAGTTTATTTCTCAAAGGATGTACTTTGGTTGACCGTTTCACTCCAGTTTATTTCTGGTTTGAATCATTGCTTCTCAGCAATATTAATACTTTTGATCTCTACAAGTTTCAAGCTTTGCTTTGAGAATGTGCATTTATTTTGCACGAGAAGACTTTTATCTCCTCAGCAGAAATATGTTGCCATATCCCCAGGAAGTTGTATTTCATTCCCCAGGAAGTCATGATTCATTCACAAGGAAGTCATGATTCTTTCACAAGGAAGTCATACCTCTTTCCCCATGAAGTTGTATTTCATTCCCCAGGAAGTCATGATTCATTCACAAGGAAGTCATGATTCATTCCCCAGGAAGTCATATTTCTTTCCCCAGAAAGACATTTTTATAATCCTTCCTATAAAGTAGCAGGTCTCTTTATTTGAGCAACTTGTACTTTCCCGTAAAATTAGATGTTACTTTTTTTTCTATCTTCTCTATGAGTGGATAATTTGCAGTACATTGTCAAAATACTCCAGTGGATGGCTAGTCTCTTCAATATCGCAGAGACAATTGGTTGAGAAATATTTATAAGTGGTAGTCTCTTTATTTCAGACAACTTATATATTACCCTTTCCAGGCAGAATGCCTTGGTTAAAGAAGAAGTTAAGATCCATTCTTGGTGAAAAGCCATGATTTTTAGAAACTTGTTATTATCAATCCTTCCTATCTACCTTCAACTATTGAGTTGGTAGTTTACCATCATCTGTGAGTCGGTATCCTCTTTATCTTCTACCTTCAACTATTGAGTTGGTAGTTTACCGTCATCTGTGAGTCGGTATCTTTTTTGTCTTCTACCTTCAACTATTGAGTTGGTAGTTTACCGTCATCTGTGATTCAGTATGTTTTTTGTATCTTCTACCTTCAACTATTAAGTTGGTAGTTTACCGTCATCTGTGAGTCTGTATCTTTTTATCTTCTACCTTCAACTATTGAGTTGGTAGTTTACCGTCATCTGTGAGTCAGTATCTTTTTTATCTTCTACCTTCAACTATTCAGTTGGTAGTTTACCGTCATCTGTGAGTCAGTATCTTTTTTATCTTCTACCTTCAACTATTGAGTTGTTAGTTTATCGTCATCTGTGAGTCGGTATCTTTTTTATCTTCTACCTTCAACTATTGAGTTGGTAGTTTACCGTCATCTGTGAGTCGGTATCTTTTTTATCTTCTACCTTCAACTATTGAGTTGGTAGTTTACCGTCATCTGTGAGTCGGTATCTTTTTGATCTTCTACCTTCAACTATTGAGTTGGTAGTTTACCGTCATATGTGTGTCGATATCTTTTTTATCTTCTACCTTCAACTATTGAGTTGGTAGTTTACCGTCATTTGAGAGTCGATATATTTTTTATCTTCTACCTTCAACTATTGAGTTGGTATTTTACCGTCATCTGTGATTCGGTATCTTTTTTATCTTCTACTTTCAACTGTTGAGTTGGTAGTTTACCGTCATCTGTGAGTCAATATCTTCTTTATCTTCTACCTTTAACTATTGAGTTATTAGTTTACCGTCATCTATGAGTCGGTATCTTTTTTATCTTCTACCTTCAACTATTTAGTTGGTAGTTTACCGTCATCTGTGAGTCGGTATCCTCTTTATCTTCTACCTTCAACTATTGAGTTGGTAGTTTAACGTCATCTGTGAGTTGGTATCCTCTTTATCTTCTACCTTCAACTATTGAGTTGGTAGTTTACCGTCATCTGTGAGTTGGTATCTTCTTTATCTTCTACCTTCAACTATTGAGTTGGTAGTTTGTCGTCATATGTGAGTTGGTATCCTCTTTATCTTCTACCTTCAACTATTGAGTTGGTAGTTTACCGTCATCTGTGAGTCGATATCCTCTTTATCTTCTACCTTTAACTATTGAGTTGGTAGTTTACCATCATCTGTGAGTTGGTATCTTCTTTATCTTCTACCTTCAACTATTGAGTTGGTAGTTTACCGTCACCTGTGAGCCGGTATCTTATCACTTTTTTACCTCCATCCATTGAGTTGGTAGTTCACAGTTATCTATCGGTCGTTGTTATCCACTGCCTTTTTTCCTCATTTATTGAGTTAATGCTATATTGTCTCCTTTTTGGATTTTACACCAATAGAGTCTAGTCTTTTGGTCCACCAGTGATTTATTTTCCTGGTCGGGTTTGTCTTTTGTTTCCTTATTTCCTTTGTTACATCCACAGTGGTGTCTTGCGTCTCTTTAGATTTGTCCATCTTCATTCATAATCATAAGCATTTCATGGCATCTTAGGGACAAAAATAAGGCTTTTTTTTCTATTTAAGTATCTTCAATCGCGTCGACACGAAGATTTTTAACCTTTGTATCTCCGGATAAAAGACACATAAATAAGGGTAGTTGTTGTACCCCAATTTTTGCCCCTAAGATTCCTCTATCATATCATATCAACTCGATCATAACAAGATCACATTAGGGTTGGTTCTTCCTCTTTTTCTATCTTTTATCTTTAAGTTTGTTCTTGAGGAATCTCCAAGCACCTTAGTTGTGTATTTTGTATATGTGTTGATAATTAACCTCTAACCAAGATACAAAAAATATTCGTCTTTGCCTTTGCATATTTGTGTTTTATAGGTACCGAGTCAAAGCATCCGACAAATAAGTTTTTCTCGTATTATTTCCCTAAAATCTCTATTTGCAAAGAAAAATAATAATAATTAAAAAATTTCATTTTTGTTTTCCTGTACAATCGATTGCTCCCATAGTGCAATCGATTGCAAAGAGTGTATTATGCACAATCTTTGAAAAGTGTATTTTTAGCCTTCAAAAATCAAAAAAATATAGTATGTGTCGACACATACGTGTTATGTGTCGACCCATACAAGACAGTCAATTTTGTAATGTTCTGACAAAAGCAGCTTGCATCGACCCATAGAGGCTTGTGTCGACTCATCCTGTTTTGTATAACTAGAATGTGTCGACACACACATCTTATGTGTCGACTCATGCAAATTGATTGATTATGTATTGTGTTGAAATAGCAGCTTGTATCGACCCATTGAAGCTTGCGTCGACTCATGAAAAATTGATTGATTCTTTATTGTGTTGAAATAGCAGCTTGTATCGACCCATAGAAGCTTGCGTCGACTCATGCAAATTGATTGATTCTGTATTGAGTTGAAAAGGCAGCTTGTATCGATAAATAGAAGCTTGTGTCGACTTATACTGTGTTATACAACTAGAATGTGTCGATGCATACGAATCTTGTGTCGACTCATAGCAGCAAAACACACGTGTTTTTTTGAAAAAAAGCCAGCAATTTCAAAACTGTCATCTTTTTGGCTCCAATTTTTTTGCATAATTTGAAAATTATATCATTAATTCAGTTTTTGGCTCCAAGAATCAATTACCACAATCCTAATCCTAAACTTTATGAATAGAGACCTCATTTCATTCAAATTGGAAGCTTTTGATAGCCAAACTCATTTTGCTAAAAAATCTCTCAATTCTCTCCATCTACCAAATTCACTCAAAGCTCCATTTTCAAAAAAAAGGATAGTAAGCTTTGCATTGAAGCTTACTAATCTTTGAGCTAAACCTTCATCCAAACACTTTTTCTTCATCAATTTTCTACATCCAAGCTTTGGTAATTGATTCTTATGGTTGAATTGAAGCAAATTCTGGAAGTTGTTTGATAATTCTCTAATTCTACCTTTGGTAAGTTGGATCATCATCTTTCACAATGTGATCTCTTGTGGATTTCTGGTTTTGATTCATTGAGCACTGCAATCGATTGTCACATAAAATTGATTTGAAAAAAACTGCTCGGATGCAATTGGTTGCTGTCTAAGCATAATCGATTATAACAGTGCCAAAAATACTTTTTCTGCCTTATTTTGGGGCTGTTTTGACTCATATATTTTTCTGCTCACTCTCTTTAATGGATAATTTGGATTACAATTTTAAATGTCCAATTTCTCTTTAAATTCAATGGACTTTGTGGAGTAGATGAAGTTGGATAAATGTTCATCAATTCAAATCTATCAAAGAGTGAATTATTTATTTCATTCTTGGTGCTTTGGATTGATGATATGTTTAGTGCTTTAATCCATCTAGATAAGTGATTGAATTTTAAGATGAAAGAAATTTAAGGTAGTGATCCAAATTAGCTTATCATTCCCCTCCCTCTTCATCTTATCCCTTTCTTTTTTTAATTGTGCTATATGTTAAGGGGCGATGATCTTTATATCATTTATTCAAACATGAAGTACATAGATTGCTATTGACCGGCCTCAAAATAGGTGCAACTTCTACATAAGTCCACTTAAGATCGCTTAACATAGCGCTAAATTTTGTCCCGATTCAAATAAATGATCATTCGTGGCCTAAACCTATGTTTGCAAGCCCAAGTATGTTAATTTGCTCCCTTTGATCCAAAAACCTTGAGACTCATTGTGTGGAGGATTTTGTTCTACCAATCCTCTAATGGATCTTCATCAATTTTGGTCAACGCGGATCACTTAAACATTGTTGATCATTAAATTGGAGGACAAGATTATGAACCTAGACACTTTTGTGATTTTTCTCAATATTGTGATTAATTTGGTGATTAATAAAATTTTATTTTGAAAGATTTCAATTATTTTTAACATCTTGACTATTAAGTGTATAAAATCAAAGATTTAAAAAAAAAGTTAAAAAAAAAATTAAAATACCCTTAAAATAGAAACCGAAAATAATAATAAAATAATTGAAAATGACTTTTTTATCCTTTTTATTGCAAAAAAACACAAAAGAATATAAATATAAAAAAATAGTGTAATGGGACTTGAACTCAAGACCTTCCACTTGCAAGCCTTACTCCCTTACAAATTGTGCTATGTCATTCTTTTTGAGACAAAAAGGCACATAGAAGCATATGAAGGTGGGAAAATGTTTTGCTATTTTAAAAATACAAATAATTTAAAGTAAATTATTATATATTTTAAATAATAAAAAATAAATTATTGTTAAACCAAATGTGAGTAATACCCAAAAAAATTATGAAACCAAATTTCAAAATAATTTGAATATTTTAGAAATGTAGAGGGAATATTTGGGCTATGACAACTACCCATATTTAATTATTCTTCAATTGAAGAGTACAAGAATACGAAGGTCTCGCACATTCGGATACGGTGTAAAAGATTATTATATAAGGATACACTGTAAAACATACCCAAGAGTAAAAATAGTAGGCAAGGATGACGCAGTCAACCCACCAAAGTTTGAACAAAAGAGTAGTAGACCTAGATATGACGACGCAGATAAGTCGTCAACATCTAGAAAAAGAGTAATCATAGATTTTGCTTAATTACCGTAGCATAGGTGGTAATTGACACAAGCTTGAAGATTGATAACTTATTGTTGTATTGATACTGATGCAACAAGTTATATTGCAGATTTCTTATACCTGCTTAGAGACTAACATAGTAAGGTATTCTGCATATTTGTGAACATATCACGACCTAGGGGATAAATGACACAAATTTGATAATATGTTGACGCTTCGAGACTAACACAACGGATCACATCGTAGTTATTGCATTTTCACCACAACCTAGGGGGAAAATAACACAGAAGATAATTCACGGATGCTTCGAGACTAACACAATAAACTATATTGCAGATTCGCATACCTATCGCAAACTAGGGGATAGATACTACAAATATAGGTTTGTGTATTTATCACGACCTAAAGGATAAATAACACAAATTTGATAATTCATCTTCGCTTAAAGACTGACTTAATGAACTATATCGCATATTTTAGCATACCTACCACAACCTACAGGTAGATAACACGAGTATAAGCTTATGTATTTATCACGACTTAGAGGATAAATAACACAAACCTGATAATTCATTATCGCTTAGAGACTGACACAGTGAACTATAGATTTTCGCATACCTACCACAACCTAGGGGGTAGATAACACGAGTATAGCCTTGTGTATTTATCACGACCTAGAGGATAAATAACACAAACCTAATAATTCATTATCCCTTAGAGACTGACACAATGAACTATAGATTTTCGCATACCTACCACAACCTAGGGGGTACATAACACGAGTATAGCCTTGTGTATTTATCACGACCTAGAGGATAAATAACACAAACCTAATAATTCATTATCCCTTAGAGACTGACACAATGAACTATCTATTTTTGCATACCTACCACAACCTATGGGGGTAGATAACATGAGTATAGGCTTGTGTATTTATCACAACCTATAAGATAAATAACATAAAATTGGTAATTCATTATCGCTTAGAGACTGACACAATGAACTATATATTTTTGCATATCTACCACAATCTAGGGGATAGATAATACGAATTAGACAACTTATCGCTGCTTCGAGACTAACGCAATAAGTTATATTACAAATTTTACATATTTATCACAACCTATAGGATAAATGATATGAGTTTGAAATTTGAAAAGTGTTTTGATAATCGAATTTTAGATAACTAAACCAAAGATAAGATCGAAGTTTACCGATTGTGTCTGTTCTTAACCAAGGTGTTTGTTTGTTTTGCGTAGATAAGCTAATTCAGTAATAGGCCCCCAAGAAAATTTATAGTATTCTTACCCAAAGTAGATTTTAATATTCCGTGCACGATGTATATGCACGATGCCCTAAATAGATATGAAACCCAAATGTATATGTATATGCACCAAATGTTTCGTATGTTCATGCACCAAATTTATTGTAAATACTTTTGATCTTTTTCTCCTTTTAAACCATTGGATCTTTTTTCTTTTGTCAGCGACTCCCCAATGTTTCATGTTGTTTTATCATGGTATCTCCTAGTTTATTTGACATAATAAGGTGAATAGTGTTAGCGAGGTTTGAAGATTGTATCATAGGCGTAGACGTAGTCGTAGACCTCTTTCGATGTTTTTTCTAACCAAAATACTCTCTGATGTTTTATCAAATTCTTTTTTTTATGTTTCCGTATGTCAGATGCACCAAATGTTATGAATGATCTTGATACTTTGATATGGTTATATGCATGGTATGCCTGATGTGGGGCTCTTAGTGAGAATTCTACTGTCGAGATTTCCAAGAAATCTACTGCTGAGATTCAATTAAGGACCACATACTGCTGAGATCTTTGGGGAAACCATCTATCAAGATCAACCAGGGGAGTTTACTGTCGAGATTCTGTTAAGAACTACCTTTTGTCGAGGTCTTCTGGAAAATCATCTGTCGAGATTAACCAGGGGAATCTGCTACCGAGATTTTTTAAGAAACTATCTTCTGCCGAGGTCTTCTGGAAAATCATCTGCCGAGATTAACTACGGGAATCTGCTGCTGAGATTCTGTGTAGAATAGATAACCTGATTAACAATGTTGATTGTCTTCACATAAAACATGGTTTTATGCTATAAGTGTACATTTTGATTGATGCATGAAATGTAATGATTTATTGACTCATGTAATGAGTGACTTGGATATGTATCAATGGATGTTGGATTTTGAAATTCCAATGAGTAACTGGGTTTTTTGAGATATGCTTGATCCCTGATGTCGGAATTGGTAAGATAGATGAGATGATAAGTATAGCTTGATTCTAGACTCATATGCTTTTGACGGATGCCCTTGTGAGGGATCGAAGATGGTTAAGACATAGAGAGGTTGCCTGTGTAACAAGGTTGTGTTGCGACTGGGTTTTAAATCAAGAGTCACCACTATCAGTTTTTATCCTAGGGAAGGCATCTAATAGGAAACCTTAATTAGCAAGACAGAGATTCTAGGCTTTGGACTCCGTTCTAGACGAAAGGAAGGTGTTAGGCACCTTTCATCTACCTTATTATTAAGGATATTAGGTTTTAGGTTTAGGTTTCGGGTAAACAGAGTTATAAATTTTAATTAGGAGGATGCCACGATTTTTGATCGTATGTGTTGTACCCCAAAATTTGCCCTCGCATTTTTCTACAAGAAATCTCAACTTCAAGCCTTTCCTGATTTTTTAAATTGGCTCAAGAATCGGACAAATGGGCTTTTCTTGTCAGTCAAGCAAAATTAGGGTTTTTACTGATTTTCAGGACCCTGGATTGTTTCACAGTTGGCTTAGGGTTTTGGATGATTTTTTGGTTCAATTTTGGTCAGGCGAGCATTATTTGGCATTTAATCAGGAATTAAGGTTTTATGGGCATATTCTCAGCAAAATTAAAATTCCACAGTACTTTGCAAGTTACTCCGAGGTTTAGGCTGAATTCGCATTGTTTTGACTTAATCAATAAAAGAGGCAGTTGGGTTGAATTCACGTTGGTTTGTATGAGTCAGTCAAAAGAAACATGCAGTTTGGAATTACAGTGTCTGGCAAAGAATCAGTGAAAAAGGAATGCGCTTGATCAGTTTATTTTGGTTAACTGCTGCTTTGCTTTGGGTATTGGAAAAGACAGGTTTAATTGATCAATATTACTAAGACATTGTTTTATTTAAGTTATTTATTATTCTAAATTGAGTGATTGAAATTTATTTTTCAATTGTTTTAATTCAAAGAGTTTTAAATAAATAAATAAACAATAAAGAGAAAATAGAATTAAATTAGATAATGGAAACTTTTATTTATCTTTAAATTAAATGTACAATTGATGTTTGGAATTTAAATTACAAACATTGTTTTTACATTGATTTAAATTTAAATAAAGGGGAAAAACTATCCTATTTATTTCTAATTCTTCGTTCTTCACTTCGCTCCGGTGCTCCATTTTTCATCTGCAAAAGGAAAAAAGAGAAAGTCAAAAGAAGTTGAATTAATTAAAGACAGATAAAATTTGCAATCATCATTAAGGGCCACTGACTGGGATCAGTTGACCCTCTCTGCAAATCACGGGATTTCTCCCGGTTCACAAAGAGGGAAGAATTTTATCATAAATGCAAAATGTCAAAATGCATAATTTTTAAAAAAGGTCAAACTGCATAAGTTCAAAAGTAAGTTCAAACCAAACTGAAAATCCAATTCCAACTTCCTATCAAAAGCCAAAGGTACAAACTTACTGTCAAAAAAATACAAAATCTACCCAAGCTGTCAAAAGAAGATTTGGCAAAGATATGGAAGATATCACAAAGTGTAGCAAGCTGTCAAGAAGAGATATATATGCAGAAAAATCCTATATGCAAGCAACCTTTCTTTTATCATCATTTCCCATCAATAGCCCTTTCAGAAAAATAGTACAGAAATAAAACATTTTATAATATCCAACTGTACTATAGAGAGAGAAAAAAAAGAAGAGATAAAGTAAGCAGGAAGTAGGTTTTTCAGGCAGAGGCAGGACAAACAAGATAGAGGAAGAAAAAGATATAACACAAAGAAAGAACACAGTTCAGAAAAAGAGAGGAGGAAAATATACAAAAAAATCATTCAAAACCAACATAACCTCAAGAACACCATCCTGCCTCAATATACAAACTGCATATGCAAGGAAATATACAAACTGCATAAAAAACGAATACAGAGATACAAACCACCAGGTCCTGGCCTGAAGCACAACCATATCAACAATTAACCAAAGCAAGCATCAACCTGCATTAAGCCAGAACCTGCTAAGCCTCAACATACCAACCTACTGTAAAATCCCAAAACCTGCATCAGTAAAACCTGCACAAAACCACATCAGAACCTGCTGAAGCTCAAAACATGTGCACCCAAGCCAAAATCCCTGTCAAACAATAACCAAACCTGCAATAACCTAAACTCAAACTTCAAGCCTACTGCACTACCAAAACCTTGGCCTAGAACACCAAAATCAGTCCAAACCAAAAACCAGTTAGCAACCAAGTATCATACCTGTCAAAGGGCCTCAAGAACCCAACCTGTCCAGTTCAAACCTCAAAGCATTCAAAACCAACTCCTAAGCCTCAGAAATTTTTCATCATAGGCGACAAACAACTCAAAGGAAAATCATTCAGAGGCAACATCTTACTTGCTAACACCACCAAGCCAACCAAAACCATTTTTCTAACCCTCTAAGCCTCAGAAACCCTTTCATCATAGGCAGTAAATATTCAAGGCAAACTCAACGAAAGTTCTAGGCAACTGTAAGAGAAGGTACAGAAGCAAGCAATCACATATATCAAGCAAGCATTCAGAACCAACCCTAGGCCCTCAGTATAACATCATTGGGCAATAAAACATCTCAGAAGGCATCCAACTCAACGAAAGTTCAGGGCAATAGGAGAACAAGAGAGAAAATATTCAAGAGCAAGCATCACATTTCAACCAACACAAAGGTACAGAAGAGAAAAAGAAAGAAGAGAAAGGTTTTTCAGTTCAAAATCATCATCAAAACCCAAAAAAGTGGCAAAAAGGTAAAAATACCAAATTTTCCCAAGCTAGCTTCCAGCTTCATCACCGAACCTCCGCCACTGAGCCTCCTACGCGCCTCCTCCATCTTCTTCCTCCCCTCTGTCAAGGTAAGACATCCCTCTTCTCATGCCTTTTCATCCTCATTAAAACAAACAAAAGTCAAACACTCAGTCAAAAGAAAAAGCAGTAAACAATTACATATAAGAAGGATTCGAACCCTAACGCGTTGAAAAGAAAGAAGAGTCGTACCTCTGTTTGTCACCATTTGAGTGGGCTTGAAGAGAGGAGAAGAGGTGGAGATCGCTGATGGCTGAGGCGAAAGGTTTCAGTTTGGGCAAAGAGCGAACGATCGGAGAAGACGAAACCCACGAACGGCGCTGTCCAAACCCTAAGCTTTTGTTCCAACTGAATAACAATTCCAAACCCTAATTTGTTTTTGAATCAACATGGGCCTTGCCCATTCTGCACCCCCCAAAAGCCCATTAAAATGCTTCTTTTCTTTTCCTTTCTAACAAAATATTAATAACTTCTTTTTTTATACAAACAATATATTTATTTTCTAACTTAATGTAGTTTTAATAAAAATACATTCTCAATTAGTATATATCACTTAGTAAAAAATACATCTTTTCTTTAAGCATAATTAAAATACTTTTCTATATACTTAATTAATTTGAAAACATTTTAATACATATTGAAATATTAAACATATAAAAATACATTTTTTTTACATCATATATTTAAAATTGAAAATACATTTCCATTCTTTTTTCTTAAAATATTTTTGTACATAACACATGAAAATATACTTTTTATACATAATATTTTCTTTTCTTGAAACATCATTTTCATAATTTAATTAAAACTTGAACATACATTTTCTTTTGTGCATATTAAAAGAAATACAAGATCAATAGTTAAATAAACGTTTAATTATCATTTAGGTTAAAACAATACCCTAATACACTTCAATTTCACATTATCGCACCTGTAAATAATTACATACTCATCTCACACTTACACTTACACAATACATTCACATTGCCCTATACACATTTGTTTATCTTATATTTATATATTCGATATTTACATTTGGTCGCAAATTCGATTTGGTTGTAACTTATTAGATACTATAAGTCTCATCCCCATTCATATACATGTACCCCCACTCCCGGATACTATTTTGTAATAGCGTAGATTTTACATTTTCGCAATTTACTGCTTTCAATTATACCATGGTTAGACCTAGGGTTTGCATGTACATAAAATCAAACGCTAGATAACCTAATACAAAGACAAATACATGAAATCAATACACAATCACACTTGCACCCCCTAGGGTAATCCCACATGTTGCCTTCCAAAATGGGCCATGCTTGCACGTCGAGTATCTTTGGCAAAACAAAATCAAATGATCATAAGTCTCAAAGTGTTGCCTAAACGGAATGATCATAGTCCCTTCAAAGCAAATTGCCAAAGACACTTGGCATCATTGCATTCATGGTTCATACGATGACCCGCGCCCGTCCCGAATAAACTTCCTAAACGCAAGATTGTCCATCAATTTTAATGGTGGAACAAAATTGTTAAAAGGGGTTAAAACATAACAAAAACCTTTGAGTACAATAGGGTAGACAAAACTCTTAGTTACTTGAGATCAAACTTGCAAAAACACTTGCCTTTTTTTCAAAAATCACAATCCACAACACTTTCAAACAAACTCTCAAAAACATTTGAAAACATCTTTTCGAAAAGATCCACACTTTTGTAAAACACTCAATCACGAGTCAAATACATTAGTTGCCTAAGACAAGGTATCTTCTTCCAAAACATTTTCAAAAGCACCCACACACACATCATTTTCAAGCAATCGAAAATCAAGGCAAGTGATCTAAAAAACCAAGTAACTAAGAGCCCATGGATAACCATGGATGAAAAGGGTGCTAATACCTTCCCTTTTCATAACCTACCCCCCGAACCCACGAAATATCTCAAAAGGTTTTTGCTGTGCTTTTTTTAACCTTTCCTTTAGGATAAAGTAAAAAGTCGGTGGCGACTCTTGCTCAACCGCACAAGTGTGAATACGAACGCAAAACCTCAAGTCAGTTCTCCTACCGTATCACAGAACTGGCGACTCTACTGGGGAATTGATAATTTGAAAGTGGGGTTACCTTAGGGTTTAGATCACTTTTACTTTCAATTGGTTGCTTTGTTTGCTTTACATTTGTGGGCTTTGTATCGGAGTTTCATAGATCCTAACCCGGATCTGGGGGAAACCTTTTTAGGTAGCATAATCTGCGAGGGACCTGTCCGGGGTATACCGACATGGGTGAAGCAGTGGCTACATTGGTGTGGCGACTTGGTCTGTACCGATATCCCTCGTGTTGAAACGGGGAGAATATGGGTCTTCCAAGGAGTCATTAAGCACCAACCGACCTTAGAACCTTAAATTGACCAACTTGGCCATTAGAACAGTAGCAGTATGCTACACTCATTGAGGCTAAACTCTCGAGATGGTTTCGGCCGCGAGAAAAGGTTGCGATGCTGGAGTTATGACCGATTGAGGGTAGCCAATGATATGAGATCCTCTAGAACCCGGTTACTTTTGATAAGACATGTTTTAACCAACAAACTGAAAGAGGGTAGTACCTGAACCTCATGCAAGCCTAAACCTAAGGCCTTGTGTGCTTTGTGTGAATATGTTTTCCTGTATATACACTCACTTGCTCGTGCATACATGTACATAACATCATGACATCATACCATAGCATTTTCAATAACCATTTCAAGGATCTCGAGGGTTCCTTTGATGCAGGGTTACGTTGAACCAGACGTCTATCAAGGGGCAAGGGGTTTCTCCTCTAACCAATCCAGTCAAAGTTCAAGTACAACAACTTGAATCAGCGGCTATGACCCACTCGACATGGTGAGCTTGGTTCTCGTAGAAAGACATCCACCGACACAAAGCTCTCCAATCAAAAGTTCAAGAACAACAACTTGAATCAGTGGCTATGACCCACTCGACATGGTGAGCTTGATTCTCGTGGAAGGACGTCCACCGGTGCAGAGATCTCCAATCTAAGAGCAGAGTTCAACCTCTAACATTTTCTTGTGTTTACCCCAAGAGACCCTTGAAAGCATGCATCCACATATCATGCATTTCATTTTGACAATCTTTCCTTTTTCAGGTTTCCTTACTCTCCTGCTGTTTATTTCAGCAAGAGATGGCTCTAGAAAGGTCTGTCAAAGACATCCAAGACCAGACTGCTCAGCTGCAGGAGATGTTCCTGAACTTGTCTCTGGGGCAGGAAGAAATGAAAGCTCTCCTCACCAAGGGCTTGGAAAGTTCCAACAATGCCAGGAGTGATCAGATTGCGGAGCTGCAGTTTGATCTGACAACACTGAGGACTCAAATGATGGGACAGTTGGTGGGCCAGATGGCTCTCATCCAAGACCTATCCCAAAGGCAAGAGGAACTCAGAGTTCTTGTCCGCCAACTACTTCCAAACAACCAACTGGGGCAAACATCTGAGGTTGAAGAGCAAGTCACCGCTCAGCCTCCATCCACTCAAGAAGTAAAAGGGAAAGCTCCTTTGCTTGCTTCAGGGTCACAATCCCATCAACAACCTCGCCAGCGTCAACGGGGCAATCGGCGTAAGCAAGAAAAGTCGGGAAGACAGTTCACGGAGACTAAAATACCTTCATTCTTCATATTGAAGCGTCTGTTGGAGATCAACCTGCTTACCATAAAAGACCCTCCTCAGAAACTCAATACCTCCTCTCCTCACTATCATCCCGACGCATTCTGTGTTTACCACTCCTACAGCCCGGGACACGACACCAACGACTGTTGGGCCTTGAAGAACAAGATTCAAGATCTGATCGACATTGGGGTGCTGGAATTCATGCCAGACGGCGAGATGAAAATCTTCCGTTAAAGGGTTCTCCGCTTGAAGTGACGAAGCTCAAACTGAAAGACTTTTGCTTCTTTTTGAATTTTCAAAGTTGTAATTTCTTTTTGCTGTCAAACAATTATCTGTTGATGTTAAACTCTGTTTTCATTAATGCATTGCATATGTTTGTCTTGAATTCATCCATTCGTTTCACTATTGCTTTTCTTTATGATATTTGACTCTTGATAAAAAGTTGTAAGCCTTTAGAGGGAGGATGACGAAACAATACCGTGATCTTATACAGTATGCTTTTGAACAGACCTTGCTGATGATGTACAGGCATTTCTTTCAATTCCCAAACACTGGAGTTATAAGGAAGTTAATCCCTAGTCAACCCCTTCGAGCCAAAGAAGTAGGAATTTTCTGTTTTAAAACGATCAAAACCCTTGATATAAACCTGGGGCAGGGTAGTATCTCAATTAATCCAAGAGAAAATGCGCATTGAAGTTGCAAACTCTCAGTTCGTAATACAACGAACGACGTCAAAAAAGAGAAAGCATTCCTTTGGAATCAAAAGACAAGGGTGGTTCCCTATCACATAGACAGTCAATCTCTCAAAAGAGAAAAGCCCACGGAGCCAAAACCTATAAAGGAGGCTTAAGAAAGCTGGGGCATCCCGCTGACAGTAATCCCGGAAAAACGGTAACAGTCAGGTAAAAGTTAGGGATAACAAATCAAAATCAAAATAGTGAGGTCATTACAAAATCCTCAACAACATGAAAAGTGTTGAAAAATAAAAAGGAGATGATGACTGTCTCCCAAAATTCAAACTGGTGAACCATCGCCCGAAAGTCGTCCAAAACTCAAAACAGAGTATGACGCAATTAACTGAGCTTAGGTCGGAGAACATCACGAAGAGAGGGTGGGTACAAATATACTTTGAGCCTTTATCCTTTGTTTCTTAAACCGTGAACCAGGCCACGTTACAACCCTTTAAAAGTCCTAATTGAAGCATGGGTTAGTTCGAAAGCATACTGTCACAAAAGGTATCCTGACTCCTGTAGGGCTTTACTCTAAATCTTGTGTTGACTTATCTTATGAAAAGTTTTCTGCTAAAAACGCATTTTTCAAAATTTTGAGACAAACATAAACTCTGCATTATTCGAATATCACTGTCTGCATTTGACCTTTTGTTTGACAGCGAAGAAATTCATACAGCGAATGTTCGGAGGAACGAAAACTCTCTCGGTAAGTCAAAATCACTTCAAAAGGATAACACTTCCGTTACAAATCTCTTACCAACAAGGGGCATGACATGTCACAATTCAATTAACCTGGGGCAGTCCAGTCAAGGTCCAACAGATCTTTCAAAATTCAATTAACCTGGGGCAGTCCAGTCAAGGTCCAACAGATCTTTCAAAATTCAATTAACCTGGGGCAGTCCAGTCAAGGTCCAACAGATCTTTCAAAATTCAATTAACCTGGGGCAGTCCAGTCAAGGTCCAACAGATCTTTCAAAATTCAATTAACCTGGGGCAGTCCAGTCAAGGTCCAACAGATCTTTCAAAATTCAATTAACCTGGGGCAGTCCAGTCAAGGTCCAATAGATCTTTCAAAATTCAATTAACCTGGGGCAGTCCAGTCAAGGTCCAACAGATCTTTCAAAATTCAATTAACCTGGGGCAGTCCAGTCAAGGTCCAACAGATCTTTCAAAGTTCAGTTAACCTGGGGCAGTCCAGTCAAGATTT
This sequence comes from Vicia faba, assembly GCA_948472305.1. Classification (NCBI taxonomy): domain Eukaryota; kingdom Viridiplantae; phylum Streptophyta; class Magnoliopsida; order Fabales; family Fabaceae; genus Vicia; species Vicia faba. Next base: position 660,112,331 of record OX451737.1, read on the forward strand.
CAAGAAATCTCTCAATATACAGAGTAATCTGATTCAAGACTCCTTCACCACCACTTGGGGCATTCGAATGTCAAAAGTATTCAACAAATCATCTACAACATTTCCAGACTCGATTCCTGTATCCAGCCAGGGCATATCTGTTGACGACTATTTCCAGATTCGACTCCTGTATCCAGCCAGGGCATATCTATTGACCACATTTCCAGACTCGATTCCTGTATCCAGCCAGGGCATATCTGTTGACTACATTTCCAGACTCGATTCCTGTATCTAGCCAGGGCACGTCTGAAGAGTTTGAAGATCCGATTCCTGTATCCAGCCAGGGCATGTCTATCAACTATCACATTTCCAGACTCGATTCCTGTATCTAGCCAGGGCACGTCTGAAGAGTTTGAAGATTCGATTCCTGTATCCAGCCAGGGCATATCTATCAACTATTACAATTCCAGATTCGATTCCTGTATCCAGCCAGGGCATGTCTGAAGAATTCCAGATCAACACCTGTAACAACCCAGGAAAAACATCTGTGAACGACCGATTGTAGACCAACACCTGTAATAAGCCAGGAATTTATCTACATCACCACTTGGGGCATTCGAATGTCAAAAGTGTTCAAAACCCGATGCAGTTTTACACAAGCTCATCTTCAGGAAGCCCTACACCGGTTCCTCTTTAAGACGTCTGAAAATAGTTTACGGATTCTTCCCAACAACGGATGTCAATCTACCAACTTGTTCAGACTCTTCTCAACCTTTGAAATCAGTTTACGGACGCTTCCCAACAACGGATGCGGCTCTATTGCTGATTCAACTTCAAGACTTCTGAAAACAGTTCACGGGTTCTCCAAGTAAATGGATGTTAACCTATCACTTGTTCAGATTCTTCTTCAAGACTTCTGAAAACAGTTTATGGATTCTTCCCAAGTAACGGATGTTAATCTATCAGCTTGTTCAGATGCAACCTTTGAAATTAGTTTACGGACGCTTCCCAACAACGGATGCGGCTCTATTGCTGATTCAACTTCAAGATTTCTGAAAACAGTTCACGGGTTCTCCAAGTAACGGATGTTAACCTATCGCTTATTCAGATTCTTCTGAAGCTAACTCCACTCAGAGTCAAGTTTCATTATCCCCGGCAAAGCTAAAACTTCAAATTATCAATCCCCAGCGGAGCCAGACCATTGGACCTTCTCCCCACAGAGTTTTGGAGAGGGCAAATCTTGAGTTCCCCAGTGAAGTCGCCAGAGTTACTTCCCATCAAGCTGAAGATTCTCAATCTGACCTCCCCAGCATGAGTCTACTAGTTTGGAACTCCCCAGTGGAGGTCATCAGGAATTCTCTTCCCCAGCAGCAGCCAAGGGTTTATCTTCCCCAGCAGCAGCCAAGGGTTTATTTTCCCCGGCAGCAGTCAGGATGCTTTTATCTTCAACCATCTCGGATTCATTTATCCTCAGCAAGATTAGCTCATCAGCTTACATACGCATTCATCACATTCATGTCATAAATATTGATGTCACGTACGTTGCATCGTGCATCATAACATTGCATACAACTAACCCTTTACTTTTCAAGTAAGAGCAGTCGACAGACGCAGATCATCTCTCAAGGTTCATCCAGAAATAGTTCAGATGTGACCCGGACACGGCGACATTCTGATACTTATTCCAGATTCATCCAGACGCATTATCAAGGAACCCTACATCGGTTCCTCTTCAACTTCAAGACTTCTCAAAACAGTTTACAGATTCTTCCCTACAACGGATGTCAATTTGTTCAGACTCTTCTCAACTCCTGAAATTAGTTTACAGATTCTCCAGACATGGACGTCAATCTGTTGCTTGTTCGGACCCCTAATTCAGAGATGTTCTGAAACGTGGATGCCCTTCTGATATTTGTCCACTCACCATTGACATACAGTTCGACATGTCCAGATGGCATCTATAAGCTCATCCTCCTACCAGCAGTCACCAGATGGCATCTTTAAGCCCATCACCAAATGGCATCTCTAAGCCCATTCCCCGACAAGATTCTATCGCACCAGATGGCATCTTTAAGCCCATCACCAAATGGCATCTTTAAGCCCATTCACCTCCACCATCATATCGCCGAGTGCAAATTTTCTGGGCACTTTAGTGTCCAATCTTCTTTTACCTTCAAGTCGCGAAAGGCAAACTTGCTAATCTAACTCTTCAGGTCCAAGAAGATTGAACAGGGGCAACTGTTGTACCCCAAAATTTGCCCTCGCATTTTTCCACAAGAAATCTCAACTTCAAGCCTTTCCTGATTTTTTAAACTGGCTCAAGAATCGGACAAATGGGCTTTTCTTGTCAGTCAAGCGAAATTAGGGTTTTTACTGATTTTCAGGACCCTGGATTGTTTCACAGTTGGCTTAGGGTTTTGGATGATTTTTTGGTTCAATTTTGGTCAGGCGAGCGTTATTTGGCATTTAATCAGGAATTAAGGTTTTATGGGCATATTCTCAGCAAAATTAAAATTCCACAGTACTTTGCAAGTTACTCCGAGGTTTAGGCTGAATTCGCATTGTTTTGACTTAATCAATAAAAGAGGAAGTTGGGTTGAATTCACGTTGGTTTGTTTGAGTCAGTCAAAAGAAACATGCAGTTTGGAATTACAGTGTCTGGCAAAGAATCAGTGAAAAAGATGCGCTTGATCAGTTTATTTTGGTTAACTGCTGCTTTGCTTTGGGTATTGGAAAAGACAGGTTTAATTGATCAATATTACTAAGACATTGTTTTATTTAAGTTATTTATTATTCTAAATTGAGTGATTGAAATTTATTTTTCAATTGTTTTAATTCAAAGAGTTTTAAATAAATAAATAAACAATAAAGAGAAAATAGAATTAAATTGGATAATGGAAACTTTTATTTATCTTTAAACTAAATGTACAATTGATGTTTGGAATTTAAATTACAAACATTGTTTTTACATTGATTTAAATTTAAATAAAGGGGAAAAACTATCCTATTTATTTCTAATTCTTCGTTCTTCACTTCGCTCCGGTGCTCCATTTTTCATCTGCAAAAGGAAAAAAGAGAAAGTCAAAAGCAGTTGAATTAATTAAAGACAGATAAAATTTGCAATCATCATTAAGGGCCACTGACTGGGATCAGTTGACCCTCTCTGCAAATCACGGGATTTCTCCCGGTTCACAAAGAGGGAAGAATTTTATCATAAATGCAAAATGTCAAAATGCATAATTTTTAAAAAAGGTCAAACTGCATAAGTTCAAAAGTAAGTTCAAACCAAACTGAAAATCCAATTCCAACTTCCTATCAAAAGCCAAAGGTACAAACTTACTGTCAAAAAAATACAAAATCTACCCAAGCTGTCAAAAGAAGATTTGGCAAAGATATGGAAGATATCACAAAGTGTAGCAAGCTGTCAAGAAGAGATATATATGCAGAAAAATCCTATATGCAAGCAACCTTTCTTTTATCATCATTTCCCATCAATAGCCCTTTCAGAAAAATAGTACAGAAATAAAACATTTTATAATATCCAACTGTACTATAGAGAGAGAAAAAAAAGAAGAGATAAAGTAAGCAGGAAGCAGGTTTTTCAGGCAGAGGCAGGACAGACAAGATAGAGGAAGAAAAAGATATAACACAAAGAAAGAACACAGTTCAGAAAAAGAGAGGAGGAAAATATACAAAAAAATCATTCAAAACCAACATAACCTCAAGAACACCATCCTGCCTCAATATACAAACTGCATATGCAAGGAAATATACAAACTGCATAAAAAATGAATACAGAGATACAAACCACCAGGTCCTGGCCTGAAGCACAACCATATCAACAATTAACCAAAGCAAGCATCAACCTGCATTAAGCCAGAACCTGCTAAGCCTCAACATACCAACCTACTGTAAAATCCCAAAACCTGCATCAGTAAAACCTGCACAAAACCACATCAGAACCTGCTGAAGCTCAAAACATGTGCACCCAAGCCAAAATCCCTGTCAAACAATAACCAAACCTGCAATAACCTAAACTTAAACTTCAAGCCTACTGCACTACCAAAACCTTGGCCTAGAACACCAAAATCAGTCCAATCCAAAAACCAGTTATCAACCAAGTATCATACCTGTCAAAGGGCCTCAAGAACCCAACCTGTCCAGTTCAAACCTCAAAGCATTCAAAACCAACTCCTAAGCCTTAGAAATTTTTCATCATAGGCGACAAACAACTCAAAGGCAAATCATTCAGAGGCAACATCTTACTTGCTAACACCACCAAGCCAACCAAAACCATTTTTCTAACCCTCTAAGCCTCAGAAACCCTTTCATCATAGGCAGTAAATATTCAAGGCAAACTCAACGAAAGTTCTAGGCAACTGTAAGAGAAGGTACAGAAGCAAGCAATCACATATATCAAGCAAGCATTCAGAACCAACCCTAGGCCCTCAGTATAACATCATTGGGCAATAAAACATCTCAGAAGGCATCCAACTCAACGAAAGTTCAGGGCAATAGGAGAACAAGAGAGAAAATATTTAAGAGCAAGCATCACATTTCAACCAACACAAAGGGACAGAAGAGAAGAAGAAAGAAGAGAAAGGTTTTTCAGTTCAAAATCATCATCAAAACCCAAAAAAAGTGGCAAAAAGGTAAAAATACCAAATTTTCCCAAGCTAGCTTCCAGCTTCATCACCGAACCTCCGCCACCGAGCCTCCTACGCGCCTCCTCCATCTTCTTCCTCCCCTCTGTCAAGGTAAGACATCCCTCTTCTCATTCCTTTTCATCCTCATTAAAACAAACAAAAGTCAAACACTCAGTCAAAAGAAAAAGCAGTAAACAATTACATATAAGAAGGATTCGAACCCTAACGCGTTGAAAAGAAAGAAGAGTCGTACCTCTGTTTGTCATCATTTGAGTGGGCTTGAAGAGAGGAGAAGAGGTGGAGATCGCTGATGGCTGAGGCGAAAGGTTTCAGTTTGGGCAAAGAGCGAACGATCGGAGAAGACGAAACCCACGAACGGCGCTGTCCAAACCCTAAGCTTTCATTCCAACTGAATAACAATTCCAAACCCTAATTTGTTTTTGAATCAACATAGGCCTTGCCCATTCTGCACCCCCCAAAAGCCCATTAAAATGCTTCTTTTCTTTTCCTTTCTAACAAAATATTAATAACTTCTTTTTTTATACAAACAATATATTTATTTTCTAACTTAATGTAGTTTTAATAAAAATACATTCTCAATTAGTATATATCACTTAGTAAAAAATACATCTTTTCTTTAAGCATAATTAAAATACTTTTCTATATACTTAATTAATTTGAAAACATTTTAATACATATTGAAATATTAAACATATAAAAATACATTTTTTTACATCATATATTTAAAATTGAAAATACATTTCCATTCTTTTTTCTTAAAATATTTTTGTACATAACACATGAAAATATACTTTTTATACATAATATTTTCTTTTCTTGAAACATCATTTTCATAATTTAATTAAAACTTGAACATACATTTTCTTTTGTGCATATTAAAAGAAATACAAGATCAATAGTTAAATAAACGTTTAATTATCATTTAGGTTAAAACAATACCCTAATACACTTCAATTTCACATTATCGCACCTGTAAATAATTACATACTCATCTCACACTTACACTTACACAATACATTCACATTGCCCTATACACATTTGTTTATCTTATATTTATATATTCGATATTTACATTTGGTCGCAAATTCGATTTGGTTGTAACTTATTGGATACTATAAGTCTCATCCCCATTCATATACATGTACCCCCACTCCCGGATACTATTTTGTAATAGCGTAGATTTTACATTTTCGCAATTTACCGCTTTCAATTATACCATGGTTAGACCTAGGGTTTGCATGTACATAAAATCAAACGCTAGATAACCTAATACAAAGACAAATACATGAAATCAATACACAATCATACTTGCACCCCCTAGGGTAATCCCACATGTTGCCTTCCAAAATGGGCCATGCTTGCACGTCGAGTATCTTTGGCAAAACAAAATCAAATGATCATAAGTCTCAAAGTGTTGCCTAAACGGAATGATCATAGTCCCTTCAAAGCAAATTGCCAAAGACACTTGGCATCATTGCATTCATGGTTCATACGATGACCCGCGCCCGTCCCGAATAAACTTCCTAAACGCAAGATTGTCCATCAATTTCAATGGTGGAACAAAATTGTTAAAAGGGGTTAAAACATAACAAAAACCTTTGAGTACAATAGGGTAGACAAAACTCTTAGTTACTTGAGATCAAACTTGCAAAAACACTTGCCTTTTTTTCAAAAATCACAATCCACAACACTTTCAAACAAACTCTCAAAAACATTTGAAAACATCTTTTCGAAAAGATCCACACTTTTGTAAAACACTCAATCACGAGTCAAATACATTAGTTGCCTAAGACAAGGTATCTTCTTCCAAAACATTTTCAAAAGCACCCACACACACATCATTTTCAAGCAATCGAAAATCAAGGCAAGTGATCTAAAAAACCAAGTAACTAAGAGCCCATGGATAACCATGGATGAAAAGGGTGCTAATACCTTCCCTTTTCATAACCTACCCCCCGAACCCACGAAATATCTCAAAAGGTTTTTGCTGTGCTTTTTTTAACCTTTCCTTTAGGATAAAGTAAAAAGTCGGTGGCGACTCTTGCTCAACCGCACAAGTGCGAATACGAACGCAAAACCTCAAGTCAGTTCTCCCACCGTATCACAGAACTGGCGACTCTGCTGGGGAATTGATAATTTGAAAGTGGGGTTACCTTAGGGTTTAGATCACTTTTACTTTCAATTGGTTGCTTTGTTTGCCTTACATTTGTGGGCTTTGTATCGGAGTTTCATAGATCCTAACCCGGATCTGGGGGAAACCTTTTTAGGTAGCATAATCTGCGAGGGACCTGTCCGGGGTATACCGACATGGGTGAAGCAGTGGCTACGTTGGTGTGGCGACTTGGTCTGTACCGATATCCCTCGTGTTGAAACGGGGAGAATATGGGTCTTCCAAGGAGTCATTAAGCACCAACCGACCTTAGAACCTTAAATTGACCAACTTGGCCATTAGAACAGTAGCAGTATGCTACACTCATTGAGGCTAAACTCTCGAGATGGTTCCGGCCGCGAGAAAAGGTTGCGATGCTGGAGTTATGACCGATTGAGGGTAGCCAATGATATGAGATCCTCTAGAACCCGATTACTTTTGATAAGACATGTTTTAACCAACAAACTGAAAGAGGGTAGTACCTGAACCTCATGCAAGCCTAAACCTAAGGCCTTGTGTGCTTTGTGTGAATATGTTTTCCTGTATATACACTCACTTGCTCGTGCATACATGTACATAACATCATGACATCATACCATAGCATTTTCAATAACCATTTCAAGGATCTCGAGGGTTCCTTTGATGAAGGGTTACGTTGAACCAGACGTCTATCAAGGGGCAAGGGGTTTCTCCTCTAACCAATCCAGTCAAAGTTCAAGTATAACAACTTGAATCAGCGGCTATGACCCACTCGACATGGTGAGCTTGGTTCTCGTAGAAAGACATCCACCGACACAAAGCTCTCCAATCAAAAGTTCAAGAACAACAACTTGAATCAGTGGCTATGACCAACTCGACATGGTGAGCTTGATTCTCGTGGAAGGACGTCCACCGGTGCAGAGATCTCCAATCTAAGAGCAGAGTTCAACCTCTAACATTTTCTTGTGTTTACCCCAAGAGACCCTTGAAAGCATGCATCCACATATCATGTATTTCATTTTGACAATCTTTCCTTTTTCAGGTTTCCTTACTCTCCTGCTGTTTATTTCAGCAAGAGATGGCTCTAGAAAGGTCTGTCAAAGACATCCAAGACCAGACTGCTCAGCTGCAGGAGATGTTCCTGAACTTGTCTCTGGGGCAGGAAGAAATGAAAGCTCTCCTCACCAAGGGCTTGGAAAGTTCCAACAATGCCAGGAGTGATCAGATTGCGGAGCTGCAGTTTGATCTGACAACACTGAGGACTCAAATGATGGGACAGTTGGTGGGCCAGATGGCTCTCATCCAAGACCTATCCCAAAGGCAAGAGGAACTCAGAGTTCTTGTCCGCCAACTGCTTCCAAACAACCAACTGGGGCAAACATCTGAGGTTGAAGAGCAAGTCACCGCTCCGCCTCCATCCACTCAAGAAGACAAAGGGAAAGCTCCTTTGCTTGCTTCAGGGTCACAATCCCATCAACAACCTCGCCAGCATCAACAGGGCAATCGGCGTAAGCAAGAAAAGTCGGGAAGACAGTTCACGGAGACTGAAATACCTTCATTCTTCATATTGAAGCGTCTGTTGGAGATCAACCTGCTTACCATAAAAGACCCTCCTCAGAAACTCAATACCTCCTCTCCTCACTATCATCCCGACGCATTCTGTGTTTACCACTCCTACAGCCCGGGACACGACACCAACGACTGTTGGGCCTTGAAGAACAAGATTCAAGATCTGATCAACATTGGGGTGCTGGAATTCATGCCAGACGGCGAGATGAAAATCTTCCGTTAAAGGGTTCTCCGCTTGAAGTGACGAAGCTCAAACTGAAAGACTTTTGCTTCTTTTTGAATTTTCAAAGTTGTAATTTCTTTTTGCTGTCAAACAATTATCTGTTGATGTTAAACTCTGTTTTCATTAATGCATTGCATATGTTTGTCTTGAATTCATCCATTCGTTTCACTATTGCTTTTCTTTATGATATTTGACTCTTGATAAAAAGCTGTAAGCCTTTAGAGGGAGGATGACGAAACAATACCGTGATCTTATACAGTATGCTTTTGAACAGACCTTGCTGATGATGTACAGGCATTTCTTTCAATTCCCAAACACTGGAGTTATAAGGAAGTTAATCCCTAGTCAACCCCTTCGAGCCAAAGAAGTAGGAATTTTCTGTTTTAAAACGATCAAAACCCTTGATATAAACCTGGGGCAGGGTAGTATCTCAATTAATCCAAGAGAAAATGCGCATTGAAGTCGCAAACTCTCAGTTCGTAATACAACGAACGACGTCAAAAAAGAGAAAGCATTCCTTTGGAATCAAAAGACAAGGGTGGTTCCCTATCACATAGACAGTCAATCTCTCAAAAGAGAAAAGCCCACAGAGCCAAAACCTATAAAGGAGGCTTAAGAAAGCTGGGGCATCCCACTGACAGTAATCCCGGAAAAACGGTAACAGTCAGGTAAAAGTTAGGGATAACAAATCAAAATCAAAATAGTGAGGTCATTACAAAATCCTCAACAACATGAAAAGTGTTGAAAAAGAAAAAGGAGATGATGACTGTCTCCCAAAAATTCAAACTGGTGAACCATCGCCCGAAAGTCGTCCAAAACTCAAAACAGAGTATGACGCAATTAACTGAGCTTAGGTCGGAGAACATCACGAAGAGAGGGTGGGTACAAATATACTTTGAGCCTTTATCCTTTGTTTCTTAAACCGTGAACCAGGCCACGTTACAACCCTTTAAAAGTCCTAATTGAAGCATGGGTTAGTTCGAAAGCATACTGTCACAAAAGGTATCCTGACTCCTGTAGGGCTTTACTCTAAATCTTGTGTTGACTTATCTTATGAAAAGTTTTCTGCTAAAAACGCATTTTTCAAAATTTTGAGACAAACATAAACTCTGCATTATTCGAATATCACTGTCTGCATTTGACCTTTTGTTTGACAGCGAAGAAATTCATACAGCGAATGTTCGGAGGAACGAAAACTCTCTCGGTAAGTCAAAATCACTTCAAAAGGATAACACTTCCGTTACAAATCTCTTACCAACAAGGGGCATGATATGTCACAATTCAATTAACCTGGGGCAGTCCAGTCAAGGTCCAACAGATCTTTAAAAATTCAATTAACCTGGGGCAGTCCAGTCAAGGTCCAACAGATCTTTCAAAATTCAATTAACCTGGGGCAGTCCAGTCAAGGTCCAACAGATCTTTCAAAGTTCAGTTAACCTGGGGCAGTCCAGTCAAGATTTCAAGAAATCTCTCAATATACAGAGTAATCTGAGTCAAGACTCCTTCACCACCACTTGGGGCATTCGAATGTCAAAAGTATTCAACAAATCATCTACAACATTTCCAGACTCGATTCCTGTATCCAGCCAGGGCATATCTGTTGACGACTATTTCCAGATTCGACTCCTGTATCCAGCCAGGGCATATCTATTGACCACATTTCCAGACTCGATTCCTGTATCCAGCCAGGGCATATCTGTTGACTACATTTCCAGACTCGATTCCTGTATCTAGCCAGGGCACGTCTGAAGAGTTTGAAGATCCGATTCCTGTATCCAGCCAGGGCATGTCTATCAACTATCACATTTCCAGACTCGATTCCTGTATCTAGCCAGGGCACGTCTGAAGAGTTTGAAGATTCGATTCCTGTATCCAGCCAGGGCATATCTATCAACTATTACAATTCCAGATTCGATTCCTGTATCCAGCCAGGGCATGTCTGAAGAATTCCAGATCAACACCTGTAACAACCCAGGAAAAACATCTGTGAACAACCGATTGTAGACCAACACCTGTAATAAGCCAGGAATTTATCTACATCACCACTTGGGGCATTCGAATGTCAAAAGTGTTCAAAACCCGATGCAGTTTTACACAAGCTCATCTTCAGGAAGCCCTACACCGGTTCCTCTTTAAGACGTCTGAAAATAGTTTACGGATTCTTCCCAACAACGGATGTCAATCTACCAACTTGTTCAGACTCTTCTCAACCTTTGAAATCAGTTTACGGACGCTTCCCAACAACGGATGCGGCTCTATTGCTGATTCAACTTCAAGACTTCTGAAAACAGTTCACGGGTTCTCCAAGTAAACGGATGTTAACCTATCACTTGTTCAGATTCTTCTTCAAGACTTCTGAAAACAGTTTATGGATTCTTCCCAAGTAACGGATGTTAATCTATCAGCTTGTTCAGATGCAACCTTTGAAATTAGTTTACAGACGCTTCCCAACAACGGATGCGGCTCTATTGCTGATTCAACTTCAAGATTTCTGAAAACAGTTCACGGGTTCTCCAAGTAACGGATGTTAACCTATCGCTTATTCAGATTCTTCTGAAGCTAACTCCACTCAGAGTCAAGTTTCATTATCCCCGGAAAAGCTAAAACTTCAAATTATCAATCCCCAGCGAAGCCAGACCATTGGACCTTCTCCCCACAGAGTTTTGGAGAGGGCAAATCTTGAGTTCCCCAGTGAAGTCGCCAGAGTTACTTCCCATCAAGCTGAAGATTCTCAATCTGACCTCCCCAGCATGAGTCTACTAGTTTGGAACTCCCCAGTGGAGGTCATCAGGAATTCTCTTCCCCAGCAGCAGCCAAGGGTTTATCTTCCCCAGCAGCAGCCAAGGGTTTATTTTCCCCGGCAGCAGTCAGGATGCTTTTATCTTCAACCATCTCGGATTCATTTATCCTCAGCAAGATTAACTCATCAGCTTACATACGCATTCATCACATTCATGTCATAAATATTGATGTCACGTACGTTGCATCGTGCATCATAACATTGCATACAACTAACCCTTTACTTTTCAGGTAAGAGCAGTCGACAGACGCAGATCATCTCTCAAGGTTCATCCAGAAATAGTTCAGATGTGACCCGGACACGGCGACATTCTGATACTTATTCCAGATTCATCCAGACGCATTATCAAGGAACCCTACACCGGTTCCTCTTCAACTTCAAGACTTCTCAAAACAGTTTATAGATTCTTCCTTACAACGGATGTCAATCTGTTCAGACTCTTCTCAACTCCTGAAATTAGTTTACAGATTCTCCAGACATGGACGTCAATCTGTTGCTTGTTCGGACCCCTAATTCAGAGATGTTCCGAAACGTGGATGCCCTTCTGATATTTGTCCACTCACCATTGACATACAGTTCGACATGTCCAGATGGCATCTATAAGCTCATCCTCCTACCAGCAGTCACCAGATGGCATCTTTAAGCCCATCACCAAATGGCATCTCTAAGCCCATTCCCCGACAAGATTCTATCGCACCAGATGGCATCTTTAAGCCCATCACCAAATGGCATCTTTAAGCCCATTCACCTCCACCATCATATCGCCGAGTGCAAATTTTCTGGGCACTTTAGTGTCCAATCTTCTTTTACCTTCAAGTCGCGAAAGGTAAACTTGCCAATCTAACTCTTCAGGTCCAAGAAGATTGAACAGGGGCAACTGTTGTACCCCAAAATTTGCCCTCGCATTTTTCCACAAGAAATCTCAACTTCAAGCCTTTCCTGATTTTTTAAACTGGCTCAAGAATCGGACAAATGGGCTTTTCTTGTCAGTCAAGCGAAATTAGGGTTTTTACTGATTTTCAGGACCCTGGATTGTTTCACAGTTGGCTTAGGGTTTTGGATGATTTTTTGGTTCAATTTTGGTCAGGCGAGCGTTATTTGGCATTTAATCAGGAATTAAGGTTTTATGGGCATATTCTCAGCAAAATTAAAATTCCACAGTACTTTGCAAGTTACTCCGAGGTTTAGGCTGAATTCGCATTGTTTTGACTTAATCAATAAAAGAGGAAGTTGGGTTGAATTCACGTTGGTTTGTTTGAGTCAGTCAAAAGAAACATGCAGTTTGGAATTACAGTGTCTGGCAAAGAATCAGTGAAAAAGGAATGCGCTTGATCAGTTTATTTTGGTTAACTGCTGCTTTGCTTTGGGTATTGGAAAAGACAGGTTTAATTGATCAATATTACTAAGACATTGTTTTATTTAAGTTATTTATTATTCTAAATTGAGTGATTGAAATTTATTTTTCAATTGTTTTAATTCAAAGAGTTTTAAATAAATAAATAAACAATAAAGAGAAAATAGAATTAAATTGGATAATGGAAACTTTTATTTATCTTTAAATTAAATGTACAATTGATGTTTGGAATTTAAATTACAAACATTGTTTTTACATTGATTTAAATTTAAATAAAGGGGAAAAACTATCCTATTTATTTCTAATTCTTCGTTCTTCACTTCGCTCCGGTGCTCCATTTTTCATCTGCAAAAGGAAAAAAGAGAAAGTCAAAAGCAGTTGAATTAATTAAAGACAGATAAAATTTGCAATCATCATTAAGGGCCACTGACTGGGATCAGTTGACCCTCTCTGCAAATCACGGGATTTCTCCCGGTTCACAAAGAGGGAAGAATTTTATCATAAATGCAAAATGTCAAAATGCATAATTTTTAAAAAAGGTCAAACTGCATAAGTTCAAAAGTAAGTTCAAACCAAACTGAAAATCCAATTCCAACTTCCTATCAAAAGCCAAAGGTACAAACTTACTGTCAAAAAAATACAAAATCTACCCAAGCTGTCAAAAGAAGATTTGGCAAAGATATGGAAGATATCACAAAGTGTAGCAAGCTGTCAAGAAGAGATATATATGCAGAAAAATCCTATATGCAAGCAACCTTTCTTTTATCATCATTTCCCATCAATAGCCCTTTCAGAAAAATAGTACAGAAATAAAACATTTTATAATATCCAACTGTACTATAGAGAGAGAAAAAAAAGAAGAGATAAAGTAAGCAGGAAGCAGGTTTTTCAGGCAGAGGCAGGACAGACAAGATAGAGGAAGAAAAAGATATAACACAAAGAAAGAACACAGTTCAGAAAAAGAGAGGAGGAAAATATACAAAAAAATCATTCAAAACCAACATAACCTCAAGAACACCATCCTGCCTCAATATACAAACTGCATATGCAAGGAAATATACAAACTGCATAAAAAACGAATACAGAGATACAAACCACCAGGTCCTGGCCTGAAGCACAACCATATCAACAATTAACCAAAGCAAGCATCAACCTGCATTAAGCCAGAACCTGCTAAGCCTCAACATACCAACCTACTGTAAAATCCCAAAACCTGCATCAGTAAAACCTGCAAAAAACCACATCAGAACCTGCTGAAGCTCAAAACATGTGCACCCAAGCCAAAATTCCTGTCAAACAATAACCAAACCTGCAATAACCTAAACTCAAACTTCAAGCCTACTGCACTACCAAAACCTTTGCCTAGAACACCAAAATCAGTCCAAACCAAAAACCAGTTATCAACCAAGTATCATACCTGTCAAAGGGCCTCAAGAACCCAACCTGTCCAGTTCAAACCTCAAAGCATTCAAAACCAACTCCTAAGCCTCAGAAATTTTTCATCATAGGCGACAAACAACTCAAAGGAAAATCATTCAGAGGCAACATCTTACTTGCTAACACCACCAAGCCAACCAAAACCATTTTTCTAACCCTCTAAGCCTCAGAAACCCTTTCATCATAGGCAGTAAATATTCAAGGCAAACTCAACGAAAGTTCTAGGCAACTGTAAGAGAAGGTACGAAAGCAAGAAATCACATATATCAAGCAAACATTCAGAACCAACCCTAGGCCCTCAGTATAACATCATTGGGCAATAAAACATCTCAGAAGGCATCCAACTCAACGAAAGTTCAGGGCAATAGGAGAACAAGAGAGAAAATATTCAAGAGCAAGCATCACATTTCAACCAACACAAAGGGACAGAAGAGAAGAAGAAAGAAGAGAAAGGTTTTTCAGTTCAAAATCATCATCAAAACCCAAAAAAGTGGCAAAAAGGTAAAAATACCAAATTTTCCCAAGCTAGCTTCCAGCTTCATCACCGAACCTCCGCCACCGAGCCTCCTACGCGCCTCCTCCATCTTCTTCCTCCCCTCTGTCAAGGTAAGACATCCCTCTTCTCATGCCTTTTCATCCTCATTAAAACAAACAAAAGTCAAACACTCAGTCAAAAGAAAAAGCAGTAAACAATTACATATAAGAAGGATTCGAACCCTAACGCGTTGAAAAGAAAGAAGAGTCGTACCTCTGTTTGTCATCATTTGAGTGGGCTTGAAGAGAGGAGAAGAGGTGGAGATCGCTGATGGCTGAGGCGAAAGGTTTCAGTTTGGGCAAAGAGCGAACGATCGGAGAAGACGAAACCCACGAACGGCGCTGTCCAAACCCTAAGCTTTCGTTCCAACTGAATAACAATTCCAAACCCTAATTTGTTTTTGAATCAACATGGGCCTTGCCCATTCTGCACCCCCCAAAAGTCCATTAAAATGCTTCTTTTCTTTTCCTTTCTAACAAAATATTAATAACTTCTTTTTTTATACAAACAATATATTTATTTTCTAACTTAATGTAGTTTTAATAAAAATACATTCTCAATTAGTATATATCACTTAGTAAAAAATACATCTTTTCTTTAAGCATAATTAAAATACTTTTCTATATACTTAATTAATTTGAAAACATTTTAATACATATTGAAATATTAAACATATAAAAATACATTTTTTTTACATCATATATTTAAAATTGAAAATACATTTCCATTCTTTTTTCTTAAAATATTTTTGTACATAACACATGAAAATATACTTTTTATACATAATATTTTCTTTTCTTGAAACATCATTTTCATAATTTAATTAAAACTTGAACATACATTTTCTTTTGTGCATATTAAAAGAAATACAAGATCAATAGTTAAATAAACGTTTAATTATCATTTAGGTTAAAACAATACCCTAATACACTTCAATTTCACATTATCGCACCTGTAAATAATTACATACTCATCTCACACTTAAACTTACACAATACATTCACATTGCCCTATACACATTTGTTTATCTTATATTTATATATTCGATATTTACATTTGGTCACAAATTCGATTTGGTTGTAACTTATTGGATACTATAAGTCTCATCCCCATTCATATACATGTACCCCCACTCCCGGATACTATTTTGTAATAGCGTAGATTTTACATTTTCGCAATTTACCGCTTTCAATTATACCATGGTTAGACCTAGGGTTTGCATGTACATAAAATCAAACGCTAGATAACCTAATACAAAGACAAATACATGAAATCAATACACAATCACACTTGCACCCCCTAGGGTAATCCCACATGTTGCCTTCCAAAATGGGCCATGCTTGCACGTCGAGTATCTTTGGCAAAACAAAATCAAATGATCATAAGTCTCAAAGTGTTGCCTAAACGGAATGATCATAGTCCCTTCAAAGCAAATTGCCAAAGACACTTGGCATCATTGCATTCATGGTTCATACGATGACCCGCGCCCGTCCCGAATAAACTTCCTAAACGCAAGATTGTCCATCAATTTCAATGGTGGAACAAAATTGTTAAAAGGGGTTAAAACATAACAAAAACCTTTGAGTACAATAGGGTAGACAAAACTCTTAGTTACTTGAGATCAAACTTGCAAAAACACTTGCCTTCTTTTCAAAAATCACAATCCACAACACTTTCAAACAAACTCTCAAAAACATTTGAAAACATCTTTTCGAAAAGATCCACACTTTTGTAAAACACTCAATCACGAGTCAAATACATTAGTTGCCTAAGACAAGGTATCTTCTTCCAAAACATTTTCAAAAGCACCCACACACACATCATTTTCAAGCAATCGAAAATCAAGTCAAGTGATCTAAAAAACCAAGTAACTAAGAGCCCATGGATAACCATGGATGAAAAGGGTGCTAATACCTTCCCTTTTCATAACCTACCCCCCGAACCCACGAAATATCTCAAAAGGTTTTTGCTGTGCTTTTTTTAACCTTTCCTTTAGGATAAAGTAAAAAGTCGGTGGCGACTCTTGCTCAACCGCACAAGTGCGAATACGAACGCAAAACCTCAAGTCAGTTCTCCCACCGTATCACAGTATGCCTACGTATTCTCTTATAAGGAATCAGAGTCTCAATTCGTAGTTCGTACGAGGTTTGTGTTTTTTAGGGGTTGCAAATGTACTTTGAATCGCCTCGACTTTGATCGGGAGTAAAGATTACGGAGATTTGGCTAAACACCCGATTAGTCAAAATTTGTTTGGAACCCTTTTGCAAAAAAAATTTGTTTAGATTAGTTTATTTGCGAAAAATAGTTTGATGTTTGTTAGTATTTTTTAATCATATAAATTTCAAAAATATCTTAATTAAAGCATGATTAAAAATATTTTAATTCAATGTATAGAAAATATGTTCATGAGTCTTTTAAAAATAATTTACATGATAATATAAATAATATTTACAATTGATGAATAATATAAAAATTAATATTACTAATAATATGATATAAAATTAATATTACCAATAATTATTATTATTAAAAAAAAAGAAATAAATAATATAGAGAGAAAACAGAAGAAAATATAAAAATTATAAAAAAAATAGAAAGTAAATTAATTAACCAGGGGTGCAATTTTAGTTTAAAAGTAAAATAGAGGGGTGCTAGAAGTCAGGTTGGGCTTAGGCCCAACGCGCGTTTGGAGAGGGCCGGAGGAGGTTGTGTACACGATGGTGTACGAGACTTAAGGAGGACTTGGCCTTATTGCCGTCCACTGAGGATCAAACGGATAGAAACGAGGGTGCATATCATTTACTATAGGCGAGTATGCACAGGATCATGCAGCATAATAAAATTGTTTTACACATTATTTCTTCATTTTTATCTACGAACCCTATTCTCCTCTCTCTCTCTCATTCGGCCAACCCCTTCCTTCTTCAACCCAAACCCTAAATCCGAATAACCCTGCGTCAGTGCTACAAAATTCTACCAAAACCTAGTCGTGATCCACCAAACCCCTGAGCCAACAATCAGAAGAAAAAAAAGAGTTAAGTGGTAACCCTTTTGCGATATCGATTTGCATTCTTGAGCTTTTGTCTGGTTTGAGATAATCCCCTTCAACATACGATTAGGGTTTCAGATGTTAAAACCCTATTCATCTTCCGCATTGGATCTTCAAAAACAAGGGTTACTGGCGAGTTCTTCTTCAGTTCTTCGGTTTCTCGTTCTTCAAATTATTTCCTTCTATGTTCTTCAATTTCTCTCCCCCTTTCTATATCAAGCTTTCTCCGAGTTCAAGCTTTTTTTCCTCCTTTTACTGTTAATTTTTCTTCTGTATTTATAGGGATTTTATTAGGTTTTGTTAGAACTGTTGTTACAGTTTGGATTAGCATAAATTAGGGATTGAAAATTGATTGGCTATTTTTAATTTATTTCAATTGAATGTAATTGATTTTGTTTTTTTCTATAATTTTATTGGATTTTATTTGTAATAGTTCTGGGCTTTAAACTTTGTTTTATATTTTGTATAAGTTAAGATTTGATTTTTTTTAAGATTTGATTTCAACAGTGCTTGTTAGTTGGCCAGAACATGCGTAATTTTTGGTTTAATTCGCACAGTAGTTGTTAGATAATATCTGGGCCTGCATTTAATTAATTGGGCTTTGCAATATTTCTCATTTTTTTTTATTCAGCCCATGGGCTATCTTAACCAAACAGGGCCTTAACCTTCTAAGAATTTTGATCCAACACATCTTTTCTTTTTAAAACAACAATTCTTAATAAGTGAAACAAATAATATACAGTCTAATATCCTTTTTAATAATT
This sequence comes from Vicia faba, assembly GCA_948472305.1. Taxonomy (NCBI): domain Eukaryota; kingdom Viridiplantae; phylum Streptophyta; class Magnoliopsida; order Fabales; family Fabaceae; genus Vicia; species Vicia faba. Next base: position 660,130,836 of record OX451737.1, read on the forward strand.
AAAAAGTTTATCAGCAAATAAAAAATATATTACATTTTCTTTTAATAAAGATAAAATATATTATTTATTTATTCTTATTAAAATAATAAAATGTTTAAATACTAATACCCTCTTTTTCCTAAGACAACACAGCAACAATATATCAAAACGGAATGCTAAAACCTTAATGGGCCTTTAATTTGAAAACACACCCCCTTTTTGCCCAAAACAGAAATGGACCAAACAAGATTGAATTTCCACCTTCCCCTTTACTTAACAAATAATATTTAAATGGACTTAATTGCTTAATAACTTAGTAATTGTTTTTTTGAAATAATTTTCCATTTTCGAATCTCATGGGCCATTGGCCAACATGCTTCGTGAATGGGTTTACGAATACATGGGTCTTTCTGATTTAGAAAGCCCCACTTTACTGAACTAAAATACACCCCCTAGTCGACTTAAATTTAAGAATGGGCCATCAGATATTGCTGGACCATCCTTAATTAAACATTTCTCTTCTATTTTAAATCTTGAAAATAAAGGTAGGGCAAATTTGGGGTACGACAGTTGCCCCTATTCAATTATCTTTGAATTGAATAGCACGAGAATACATGAGTCTCGCGTATTCTGATTGAGAGTTTATTGAATACTTAGAATACCCCAAAATTTGTCCGACGAACATAAGGTTACACTGATATAGCATACCCTTACGAGTCTTGCGGAAATAGGCGAAGCTGGTGATATATCGCTTACTAGGGTTTAATGACGAGGCATATGGTCTTGAGCTTGAGAGATAAATCTTGTATGTCTTGGTTTGGTTTTGCTTATTCACCCATTTTTAGGATGAATAAAACAACAATTGATGATGCATGGCTTCTTGGAGACTGAGGCCATGGGTTATGTTTGCAAATCGCTACATGACGTCCTAGGAGATAAGCTAGATTTTGTATTTTTTTTCGAGCATCGTTGCATGACGTCTTAGGCGATGGTATGTGTTGTAGAATAAAGAAACGCATTTCCACATGACATATTAGGAAACGGTCTTTATTACGGAACAAGGAACCACAATGTTGCATGATGTCTTAGGTAGTGGATTAGGTTCGCAAATCGCTGCATGTCGTCTTAGGAGATAGGCTAAATTTTGGTTTTTGAGAATCGCTGCATGATGTCTTAGGCGATGGTATATGTTTCATAATAAAGAAACACATTAATGCACGGCGTCTTAGGAAATGGTCTTTATTACGGAACAAGGAACCACACTGATGCATGATGTCTTAGGTAATGGGTTAGGTTCGTGAATCTCTGCATGTCGTCTTAGGCGATAGGCTAAATTTTGGTTTTCGAGCATCACTGTATGATGTCTTAGGCGATGGTCTGTGTTACAGAATAAAGAAACACATTGTTGCACGATGTCTCAAGCAATAGTATTTATTACGGAACAAGGAACAACACTGTTGCACGACATCTTAGGCAGTGAGTTAGGTTTCCGAATCGCTGCATGATGTCTTAGACGATAGGCTAAATTTTGGTTTTCAAGCATCACTGCATGATGTCTTAGGCGATGGTATATGTTGCGGAATAAAGAAACATATTTCTACATGATGTCTTAGGAAATGGTCTTTATTACGGAACAAGGAACCACACTGCTACACAACATCTTAGGCAGTGGGTTAGGTTCGCGAATCGCTGCATGTCTTCTTAGGTGATAGGCTAAATTTTGGTTTTCGAACATTGCAGCATGGAGTCTTAGGCAGTGTACCGAGCTTCGTACATTACTGCATGGAGACTTAGGTAATGCACTACATTGTAGAGGGAAAACATCATTGCATGGAGTCTTAGGTGATGGGTTGAACACGTCACGGCATGGAGTCTTAGGTGACATATCTTATTTGGAGAACATTGCGACATGGAGTCTTAGGCAATGTACTGGGTTTTGTACATTACCGCTTGGAGACTTAGGTAATGTACTGGGTTTTACACATTACTGCATGGAGACTTAGGTAATGCTACATTGTAAGGAACACATCACCGCATGAAGTCTAAGGTGATGGACTAAACACATCACTGCATGGAGTCTTAGGTGATGGGTTGGATTTGTAGAAGAAGTGTGCTTTGATGATTGACCCTTAAATAGCTAAATCGAGGGTGAGGTTGTTTATTTGTTGTATGACGCATGTGTATGACATTTGTTATCGATGTGGAACCCTGAGTGTATGTGTATTAAATGTTTGTATTGATGTGGAACCCTGAGTGTATATGTGTTGAATTTCTGATGTTGATATGGAACCCTGAGTATATGTTGTATTTTTGTGGCGTCTTTAAGTTGATTTGAACATGGTGACAAGTATTAGCAAGGATTTTGATTGATTTTGTGTTACAGGGACAGGCGTAGGTGTACAAGTATGTAGACTTTTATGTTGCAAGTGCGGGCGTAGGTGTAGACATATGTATTGGACGCATACTTTTTTGGTGTAAGTGCAGGCATAGGTGTTGACTTGGGAGCAGGGGTAGACGTGGACGTAGGTGTAGGCGTGGTCGTAGAAATAAGCGTAGGTGTGGACGTAGGTGTGGATATGAATCCTAGGTAAGCTGCCTAGTGAGATTTTGATTGAGGTACCTATGACGATTGTGTCTGTTGTCAACCGAGGTAGCTATAGCAAGGTGAATGGATAATGCTGAGCTTGGATTTGAATTTGAGTTTGTCTTAGCTGGTAGTCATGCCTTGAGATTTTTCCGCAGTTTTCTATGGGCATGTATGATTGAATGTAATGCATGTATGCATGTTTGATATGATTATGCTTGATGTATGCATGATGCATGATATGCATGCTTGATATGATAATGTTATGAATTGAAATAATGCGATGATTGATAAATGCAATGCCCCTGTTATTTGAACTATAGAACCAATACTCAAGGCAAACTATTATCCAATACTTATTCCTTCTGAGAAGCCATACCAATTAGGGCCAGGATTTTGAAAAGATAGGCTAAATTAGAATTGGGATTTTTGAAAAGATGGGCCAGACGGGAACTGGGCTTTTGAAAAGATGGGCCAGACGGAAACTGGGCTCTGCACCAATATCCATATGGTTGCTTGAATAGTATCAACTTGGTGGCTTGGAAAGGTGAAATGGGTAGCAAGGTCGCTAATATAGAGACATTAATTGGAAAGTGTGAGGCTGCTCACGACTTTTATGTAAGGCTGCTTACGTATGGATATCTGATGAACGCATGAGGTTGCTCATGCTTCGTATGGCAGCCTATGAATGAATAGTGGATGAGGTTACATGAGGCTCCTCACGTCTTTTATGAAACGCAGATTAGAACATGTGTGAGGCTGCTTACGTCTTGGATGGTGGTACGTAAGGGTTCTTATAGACTCACTCAGGGGGATAGTCGGAGAGATATTAGAGATTGTAATAGTGACTCTCCTAGAAATTGACTCTAGATTTTTATGGGGTCCTAAGTCTCGAGCTATGATATATTATGCATGCATGCATATGCAGGTTCTAATGCGTAGAATGAATGACCAATGCATGTAATGGGTGACTTGGATATACGTCAATGGATGTTGGAATTTTGACGTGCCAATGAGAATTGGGCTCTCTGTTAGATCCATGTTGTTGGAATTCATCAGCCGAATGAGATGATAGTTGTAGCTTGATTTTGGATCGCAATATCCTAATGAATGTATGCTAATGACTTATGCAGACTTATGCTTTATGATTATGACTCGCATGATTTGTTAAATGGTGCCCCTGTGCTGAGTCGTTGATGATTAAACGTGGAGGTTTGACTATGTAACACAGTTGCTTGTCACATGATGGTTGAATGTTGTGCTTGCATGATTTCCTCATACTCGATTTGAACTTTGAAGATTATTAATGTTGGAGAGGTCCATTGGAGATTTTGTGGCATGTTTATCCCTAATTTGTTGGTAGGGTGTTGAAGGAGATTCTCATTGATCATAGTTTGATCATAGTACATATGACCCCACTATTTTGCACTTTGAAACATCATGCCCTTGACTAATGGGCTTTTGGATGGTTTACCCTTGATGAGCTATTTTTGAATCAACTTCTTTTGATGAGCCTCGCAGTGGTTTGCCCCACCATTCGAATTTTGAAAGAGGTGCCCTTAAATTCCTTGGATCTGGAGGAAGTACCCTCAGAAAGAACTTAGACCTCACCATGAACTTTAATATATATTTCCCCAAGATTTGAATTTCTGAAAATTTTGTACTTGAAGTCGCTTGAAGAGGAACTTGGACTCTACGAGCGGTAGGATGGACCTGATATGCATTGCCCCAACATTTAAATGTTGGAAGATTTCCCCTTGAATCAAAGCCTTGAGAGATTTGTTAAAACGAGGGAACTGAGTCATGCCTTGTTGTAACATTACTTGATTAAGGAATTTTCCTTCGAAAGGTATGCCCCTGATTAAACAATTCTTTGAAATTTGATATGGGTTAATTTAATCTCGGAATGCTCACCCCCTGTCAATAGTATCTTCATGAAATATACCCCTATGATCATTAGTACTTTCCCCTGTTTATAGGGATCCTCTTAGATGCTTTTCCCCTAGTTATAAACTTCTTGGGAATGTTGCCTTTGATCATACCTTTTTGAAATCTCCTTGAGGCTAAGTATTAGTTCGTAGATAAAATTGTATATTTTAAAAAAAAAATTCTTAGTGATGGACATGCAAGTTTTGTAATCGAAGTTTGAATAGAAATGGATGATTAGAGATAGAGATTTGAAACAGCAAAGTGATTAGTATAAATTTAACAAGCGTAGGAGTCAATTTAACACGAGTTTTTCCGAGTATGCTTTCATAGTTAACCTTGCTTCAATTAGGAATTTTGAATGTTGTAACGTGTCCATGGTTCGTGGTTTAAGAAAAAAGAGATATAAGGCTCAGAATTTATTTATCCCCCCCCATTCTCCTTGATGTTCTCCAATCCTAAGTTCGATTAATCTAGTAGACGCGTTTAATCCCTAAGAGAAGTTTCGTAGTCGCGCAGATTATGAGAAGTGTTAATAACATCCAAGCATCGATCAGTTCCAAGCGTTGATGAGAAGTCTTTGAGGTGGCAGTCACAAGATTTTTCTCTAATTTTGTTTTCAATCCCTTATTTTTGCATGGACCGACTTTTTAAAATTTTTCGATCCATCGGGATCCCCTAACTTTTGCCTAAGTCAAAATATTTTGATTTTTTTTTACTTAGCAGGGTCTCTCTTTTTCTTTGAACTTTTTTCTTTTTGATTGCTTTTGATTTTGAAATTTTGTGACTGTTGTGCCGATTGTTGTAAGCTTCGTCTTCATTGTTTTCCTCGATTTTGAATGATGTATTGAGGAGGAAGATGTTGAGAGCTTTGTCTTTATTGATTACTTCCTCAATCTTTATTGATGTGCACGAGGAAGATGATGTGCTTGAATCTTTTCTTAGATTGTTCCCTCAATGATGTATTGAGGAAGGAGATATGCTTGAACCTTTTCTTGGATTGACTTGATTCTCTTGAGAATAGAATGCACCATTGAATTAATTGAAAGACTACCCTGGCTTTGGTTGAAATTAAGTTTTTTTTAATAGAAAATAGAAACAACTCCAACTTCTGACTCGAGGGGGTTGACTACGGATTAACTCCTTAATTCTCCATTATTTAGAAATTGAAACAATGCCTTACATCGTCAGCTCGGTCTTACATTGAAAGCGTAGATTAGAAAATTTTAGTTATTTGATATTCATCATTCTCCTTCGAAGTTTGTTAAAGTTGTGAAATGGAAGATGGAAGTGAATAATTGATATTTATGGAAATTGATAGAAGAGTGAATACGAATTGATCAATTTCAAAACATGCATGCTTATCTGTTGTACCCCAATTTTTCCCCCTAAGATTCCTCTATCATATCATATCAACTCGATCATAACAATATCACATTAGGGTTGGTTCTTCCTCTTTTTCTATCTCCTATCTTTAAGTTTTCTCTTGAGGAATCTCCAAGCACCTTAGTTGTGTATTTTGTATATGCGTTGATAATTAACCTCTAACCAAAATACAAAAAATATTCGTCTTTGCCTTTGCATATTTGTGTTTTGTAGATATCGAGTCAAAGCATCTGACAAATAAGGCTTTCTGGTATTATTTCCCTAAAATCTCTATTTGCAAAGAAAAATAATAATAATTAAAAATTTTCATTTTTGTTTTCTTGTATAATCGATTGCTCCCATAGTTCAATCGATTGCACAGAGTGTATTGTGCATAATCTTTGAAAAAAGTGTATTTTTAGCCTTCAAAAATCAAAAAAAAATTTAGTATGTGTCGACCCATACGTGTTATGTGTCGACCCATGCAAGACAGTCAATTTTGTAATGTGTTGACAAAAGCAGCTTGCATCGACCCATGGAGGCTTGTGTCGACTCATCATGTTTTGTATAACTAGCATGTGTCGACACATACATGTTATGTGTCGACTCATGCAAATTGATTGATTATGTATTGTGTTGAAATAGCAGCTTGTATCGACCCATAGAAGCTTGCGTTGACTCATGCAAATTGATTGATTTTGTATTGTGTTGAAATAGCAGCTTGTATCGACCCATAGAAGCTTGCGTCGACTCATGCAAATTGATTGATTCTGTATTAAGTTGAAAATGCATCTTGTATCAATTCATAGAATCTTGCGTCGACTCATGTTGTGTTATACAACTAGAATGTGTCGACGCATATGACTCTTGTGTCGACTCATAGAAGCAAAACACACGTGTTTTTTGAAAAAAAAACCAGCAATTTCAAAACTGTCATCTTTTTGGCTCCAATTTTTCTGCATAGTTTGAAAATTATATCATTAATTCAATTTTCGGATCCAAGAATCAATTCCCAAATTACAACTAATCCTAATCCAAAACTCTATAAATAGAGACCTCATTTCATTCAAATTGGAAGCTTTTGATAGCCAAACTCATTTTGCTAAAAAATCTCTCAATTCTCTCCATCTACCAAATTCACTCAAAGCTCCATTTTCAAAAAAAGGATAGTAAGCTTTGCATTTGAGCTTACTAATCTTTGAGCTAAACCTTCATCCAAACACTTTTTCTTCATCAATTCTCTACATCCAAGCTTTGATAATTGATTCTTGTAGTTGAATTGAAGCAAATTATGGAAGTTGTTTGATAATTCTCTAATTCTACCTTTGGTAAGTTGGATCATCATCTTTCACAATGTGATCTCTTGTGGATTTCTGGTTTTGATTCATTGAGCACTGCAATCGATTGTCACATAAAATTGATTAGAAAAAAACTGCACTGATGCAATTGGTTGCTGTCTAAGCATAATCGATTATAACAATGCCAAAAATACTTTTTCTGCCTTATTTTGGGGCTATTTTGACTCAAATATTTTTCTGCTCACTCTCTTTGATGGATAATTTGGATTACAATTTTAAATGTCCAATTTCTATTTAAATTCAATGGACTTTGGGGTGTAGATGAAGTTGGATAAATGTTCATCAATTCAAATCTATCAAAGAGTGAATTATTTAATTCATTCTTGGTGCTTTGGATTGATGATATGTTTAGTGCTTTAATCCATCTAGATGAGTGATAGAATTTAAAGATGAAAGAAATTTAAGGTAGTGATCCAAATTAGCTTATCATTCCCCTCCCTCTTTATCTTATCCCTTTCTTTTTTAATTGTGCTATATGTTAAGGGGTGATGATCTTTATATCATTTATTCAAACATGAAGTACATAGATTGCTATTGACCAGCCTCAAAATAGGTGCAACTTCTACATAAGTCCACTTACGATCGCTTAACATAGCGCTAAATTTTGTCCCGATTCGAATAAATGATCATTCGTGGCCTAAACCTATGTTTGCAAGCCCAAGTATATTAATTTGATCCCTTTGATCCAAAAACCTTGAGACTCATTGTGTGGAGGATTTTGTTCTACCAATCCTTTAATGGATCTTCATCAATTTTGGTCAACACGGATCACTTAAACATTGTTGATCATTAAATGTTGCCTTGAGAATTTATTAAATGGATGATATACTTGACATAAAGCAAATACAACTTGTTGTGTGGAGGCTTTGGTTCTACCAATACTCTAATGAGTTCCAAATGCAAGTTTCAAGATGGTCATCCAACTAACCACTAATTTCTAACAATTGACTTTTTTTCATGCTCTTTACCTTATGCTTTTATGCTTTATGTACTATTTACTTTAGCATTTACATTTCATTCTATTTTCATCTTTGCTCACTTGAGAATTTACTTTTATGTCATTTTTATTTTGCTCACTTGGACTTTTCTTTTCTTTTTGAAGATACTTAATAATCAACATAAACCATAAGAATCTTTAATGATACTTGGACTATTTGGTTACTATCCTTGGCATTATGGAGTGTTGGACTTCTTGGACTTAGGATTAGAAACCTTGGCCTATGATTGGAGACCTTGTGACCTTATCTGATTATTTTGTCTGGAGCTCTTGAGTTTTACCCCAAGACATTGGGTTTTTTGTTTCTTTTGTTTGCAGGTTATTGTGATTACACTCTTTGTTTGTAATCTGGAATTCACCCGTATACAGCCGTTACTTTGCCCATTTTTTGTGAAGGCTTAATACACTTGAAGTTTGATTCTCTCAAGAGGTCTAGTATCTTTGCTTGCTTGGTTTCAATCCAAAGAATGGGGATTCTATCTTGACTCATAATGTCAATTATTGGCTTCTTGTTGGTTAGATGGTTCCTATCCATGGCTTTTACCTTATGCTTTAGGATAGTCTCTTCTTCTCCTCCCATCTTCTTTAATTTCAAAATCTTCTTCCTCCCTTTTGAAAACTCTTCTTGTTTTGAAACATAAACTACTTTCATAATAAACTTGGACTTATTTCCATGCATTTTCAAAACATTTTCATAAATAAACTTCAATCAATTTAATAATACCTTGACATTTTTTGTGGGAAGACTAAAAGTCAATCAATCTCATTCAAACCATTTTGCCACTTTGGCTTTTACTTTAAACTTTTCTCAAAAGATTAGACTCTTGTCAATCCTTATAGTGATGCAAACAACTACACTTCGTTGAGTGAGGCATTGTTGATTTTAAAATCCAAGCCATATCCTCCACTTTGAGATGATGCAAATTCTCCTTTCTCATGATTGTGGGTAGTAAGTATGTTTTCCACATGGATAATGATGATGATGTCTTATCTCTTAAAATCAACCAACATACTTGTGTTTCAAATTTTTAAAATAGGAACTACGTGTACCCTGATCCCCTCTTGCACGAAAGGTGGTACGTAGGCACTAAAGGTTCGCAACCGCGACGGGTGCCAAAAATCATAAAAAATATATTTCTTTTCTCACCTCCACCATCCATTTTATATACAACACATTTTATAGCCAAAATATACATATTTTTTTAAAGAGGTTCCTATGGAGTACCGTAGATGTTTAGGGTGCTAATACCTTCCCTTTGCATAACCAACCCCCTTACCTTGAATCTTTCCCCCTTTTTTGGGTTATTCGCTCTTTTCCCATTCCTTTGGAAACAATGAAGCGCGGTGGCAATTTTATTTTGATTTGTATAAAGTCTAGTTAATCCAATGGCTTAGTCTTGAACATTTCTACCGCTACATTATATTATTAGAATTACTAATCAAAAGATACAAAGTTACACCAAATACAACTTAGCAAGTAGAAAATTACAATTTGTAATAGATAAAGCCTAGTGATCTTATGGAAGAGATCATTTATTGATCCTTGTGACTTCAGGAGATCTTCTTAGTTCTTGGACTTGTCAAATCGTGAGGGTGACCTTTGACTTTTCTTGGGCATACCTATTCCGTTGATAGGGTAGTTGCTCTTGATCTAGGGAAATCACCAATGGTAGTGGCATTTAAAGCACTGTGTAGTCCTGTTGTTGTCATGGTGAAGGGTTACCTTCTATCTCTAACAAAACTTGTAGGACCAAGCTCCTTTGAGTCTCTAGTTGACAATCTCTTTCTTCCACAGTTTCAAACTTTCTTAAGTTCATTGGCGAGTATCAAGAAATCAGCTAGCATGTGGGTAACCGTTGGATAAGGGAGAAGGTTGAAATGCATGAGATGAAAATGTATAAATGTAAGTGAATGCATGGGTATGCAAAATATTTTTTGGATTTTGGGTATGCTAAAAAATTTTCATGGATATGCAATGTGATGCAGACGTATCATGAGGGTAGGCGTAGGGATACCCTATACAGGTTTGATGGTAGATATGAAAATGATAATATCCTACATTGTCTCAGAGATTGAAACATATAGGAATTCCTTAAGGACGAAAATAATTTAATGTGGATTTGGAGGTAACCTACACTGACTCGGATATTGAGACATATAGGAATTCCTTGAGGGCGAAGGTAATGATAGACATGGAAATGAAGATACCCTACACTGACTCACATATTGAGACAGATAGGAACTCCATATGGATTAAAGACCATAGAAGACGAAGGGGAAACCCTACAAGCTAGAGATGGTAATTGAGGGTAGAGAATTCCTACAAGCTAGGGATTGTAATAGACTAATGGACGGTTGAAGAATCCATGCATGTTATGGGTTGTGACTTTTGAAAGATAGACCCTACAGGCTAGGGATTGTAGTATACTGGAAGTAACCCTTGCGGGTTTCAGGATAGTGGAAATAGGGTTATAAGAATGATATCCTTAGAAGTTAGGCTCCTAGTTTTAGCCTATAAGTAGTCTACCCTTCCCAAAAGGTGGCTTCCTTAAGGGTATCATGAATAACACTAGAGGGAAAAGGCACAAGGGCCTCCCTTAGGTAAAGCCTCTTTATGGACCGAGACTTTCGTCTCAAAGTCGTGAAAGGTCTCGTCATGAGATTTTAGGTTAAGGTTGTTACAAAGAGTCACGGGTGGCATTCCAAAGTCCTACTAGTCAAGAGGATATCTCTCGATAAGTATTCCTTTTAAGGAATTCCACCGACTCTAGGCGAAGTCGTCGCATAAATTCGCAGGGATGATGTATCCCCTAAGCTAATAGATAAACCTTCTTGCTAAGGGTTATTTTAGAATATTTTTTGAATAAAAAACTCGCCACACAACAAATATAATAATAAAAGTAGACAATAATAAATAAATGCAATAGATAAGTAAATGAAATAAATAAATAAATAAGTAAATAAAGAAAATTAAAACCCAAAATAACCTAAAACCAAAGGTTGAGAATTCCCAGCAGAGTCTCCAACTGTTGTGACTGATTTTGAAATCAAGAGTCGCCACTATCAGTTTTTATCCCAGGGAAGGGCATCTAATAGGAAACCCTAATTCGTAAGACAAAGATTCTAGGCTTCGGAATCAGTTCTAGATGAAAGGAAGGTGTTAGGCACCTTTCATCTACCTTATTCTTAAGGATATTGGGTTTTAGGTTTAGATTTCGGGTAAACAGGGTTTTAAATTTAAATTAGGAGGACGCCATGATTTTTGATTATATGCCTACGTATCCTCTTATAAGGAATCAAAGTCCCAATTCGTAGTTCATATGGGGTTTGTTTTTTTTAGGGGTTGAAAATTTATTTTGAATCTCCTTGCATTTGATCGGGAGTAAAGATTGCGGAGTTTTGGCTAAATGCGGGATTAGTCAAAATTCGCTTGGAACCCTTTTGCGAAAAAAGTTTGTTTAGACTAGTTTATTTGTGAAAAATAGTTTGATGTTTGTTAGTATTTTATAATCATATAAATTGCAAAAAATATCTTAATTAATGCATGATTAAAAATATTTTAATACAATGTATAGAAAATATGTTCATGATGTAATACGGTGGGAGAATTGACTTGGTTGTTTTGCATTTGATCGCAATTGTTGCGGATAGCAAGAGTCGCCATGGAATTTTCTTTTATCCAATAAGGAAAGGGTGAAAAGAACAGGAAAGACCTTTGAGATGTTTGAAAATAGTTCAAAGAGATGTTTGTTTTTGAAAGATATTTTGGAAGTGTAAGTGTGGAAATGGTTTTATTTTGCGAGCAAGAAACTATGAGCGTCCTACCTATTCAAAAAGGTCTATGTTATTTTCCTCCTCCTTTAGATGTTGCTACCTCACCATTGATTGGTAAGAAGCCCCATCGTTGGATGTGAAGGGATGGGCGTGGGTCAATAGTATAATCATAGAAGGCCATTTATGAGACGTTTTAGCAATTTTCGTAAGCGACTATATCATTTACCGAAGGCAACATCGATAGACATCGAGGGACTACGATCTTTTTTTATCGAGGGTCTTTTCTAAAACGCCCATATTCGAGGGACATGACTATTTTCCGAGGAAATAAGTGAGATTATCCTAGAGGTGTACGTGTGAATAGTGTGTTTGATTTCATGCATTTTTTGTCTTTGAATTAGTGTTGTCTAGGATTGATTTTAGTCTTTCCATACACACCCTAATTTACTAGCATTTATATGAAAGCGATAAATTGGCGAGAGTAAATTTACTACACTATTACATCATTTAGGGATGAGGTGTACAAATTTATAAATGGGAATTGCAAGAAATAAAATCCTAATTATCTATTACAACCATATTGAAACTTTAATAATGTACAAGGAATATAATGTACAAGCCAAAATGGAAAAAGGAATAGATTTGTTTTGTTTTTGTTGAGAAACGATTTTTATCCTAATTAACTAAAAGGAAATTTAATTAAACTAAAGAAAAATTAAGATTAAGTTAAAGAAAAGAAAATAAATAGGAAAATGTTTTTGGTCTTTTTCATTGTAAGAAGTTAAATAAAACAAACAAAATAATTTAAATATATTTTTGGTGTCTTTGTGTAGAAAACAACTTTTGTGTTTAAAACTGTTTTTGTGTAGAAAACAATTTTGTGTTTGGGCCCAGGGCCTGTTTGTTAGTAAGCAGGGGGTCAGAAACATAAAACTGTCTAAGCCCAACTGTGGAGGCCCAGGTGTGCTTCCTTCAAACAAGACAAAGTGACAAAATATGAAAAATGAGCAAAAGGTCTCATTGGGGGCTTGAACCTAGGACCTTCTACATGGCAAGGCTTTTAGCGTGCGCTGTTTGTACCACTGGGGTGGCCTGTTTCAATTCGTTGGTTATAAAACTTGCACTAAATATAAAATAAACTTATTTCTGAATGTTTAAACATGGCTTCATCTTCTTCCTTCGAGCGCAGGGATGTATAACTCATTTGTTAAGCTTCAAAAGGCTTCAGTTCTCAACCAAATCGAAAGATTTTAAACATCAAACCTGCGCAAAATCATAATATGAATCTAACCATATAACTTTTAAAAGCTTTGGGTCGAAGGTTAGCATGAAACACCAAAACTAAGACCTAACTGTTCAAAGATGAACTTGTTAATGTACAAGAAATGATAATCAAAACTATGAACATGGTCAGCTTCCAGGACATGATATCTACATTTTTCCTTCACAAACTATATACAAATGATGTTTGAATGAAGAGTTCCCAGTTTAAGAAAACATACTTCTTAGAGTGAAACTTGAGGGACTTCGACAAAACCTCCAGGAATGGTTTGATGATGGATTAAGCCTGCTTCGACCTCCCTGAAGCTAGTGGGATCACAACCTTGATTTAAAAATCACTGAATCGAAAGGCTAGTATATGGAATCTGGGAGTGAATCAGAAGGCTGGTATATGGAAGCTAGAGAGTGAATCGAAAGGCTAGTATATGGAAGCTAGGGAGTGAATCGAAAGGCTGGTATATGGAAGCTAGGGGTTAATTGAAAGGCTCACTAACGTATGGAGGGATTTGATATTTTTGTGTGTGAAGTCAAGATGTGCCAAGTTTTATGCTTAGCTTTATGCTTGTGTGCAGATTCTGAGTTTTTGAGAGTTTGAGAGTGTTTGAGGATTTTTTTAACACAACAAAAATTTGGCCTTTGATTTGCAAATGGTCTCTATATTTATAGGGAAAAGTTTTGGGAAGTTGGAGTAACCATATTTGTAAGATAACAAACTATGGTTTGGTTGAAAACGAAAAAATCAAGTTGAATGAATTTTCATGGTTCCCCAAGTTCAAGTATAAGCGGGGCCTGATGTTTTTTGGGTGCAGGAGACTTGGCTCATGCTTTTAATGTTGCTTGCAATCCGAGATAAAGGTCACAAGGCTCAATTCATTGACAATTTGCATAAAGTCTGCTTTCCCGAAATGGCAATGGTAACTTTGTGCCATACTTGGAAATATATTTTGGACAATGGCTCAAACACTAGGGTAATAGCTTAATTCATTGTGTAAACAATTAATTATGGAGTGAAACACAAGCTTTAGGCCTGCAAAGCAAGATCATGTAGCATGGACTATGGATTTGATCTATGTTTTTACTCTGGTCGAATACTCCATCCCTTTGTTTGGATCACATAGATCCACCACTTTCAACCAGACTCATCAACAGACAAAGCAATATTCGTTTCCACCAATTGTGTGTCCTTCGAATGGACCAACAATTGTATGTTTTTCGAATTCGTCAAATGTATGTTCTTCGAATGTATGTTCTTTGAATGTATGTTCTTCGAATGGACAATCAAATGTATGTTCTTCGAATGGACCACATCCATCTTAATGTACAACTTTGAGCATGCAAGATGATCTCATTGGCATAGTCAAAACAAAAGAAATTATGGATTTCTTTCCTACTTAACAAAGTTTTTTCAGGAATCTCAGGACTTGGAAAACCATATCTTGAGTAATCAGTTGAAATTTCAAATGTCCAAACTTCAAATCCCACAACCAACTTTCCTTGTGGTTCGAAGCAAGTATGAAGATAGACTTGCTTTGTGGATTGAAGCAAGTTGAAAGGTGAATCGAAGCGGGTTGAAGGAAGCCATTGCTTTGTGGATTGAAGCAGGTTGAAGGAAGCCAAATGCCCAATCGAAGCTTATGAACCAAGCTTGCTCGAAGGAAGCCAATACCCAATCGAAGCTTGTGAACCAAGCTTTCTCGAAGGAAGTCAAATGCCTAATCGAAGCTTATGAACCAAGCTTACTCGAAGGAAGCCAATACCTAATTGAAGCTTGTGAACCAAGCTTGGTCAAAGGAAGCCAAATACCCAATCGAAGCTTATGAACCAAGCTTGCTCGAAGGAATCCAATACCCAATTGAAGCTTGTGAACCAAACTTGCTCGAAGGAAGCCAATACCCAAACGAAGCTTGTGAATCAAACTTGCTCGAAGGAATCCAAATGCCCAATCGAAGCTTATGGATCAAAGCAAACTTGCTCTTCTTTGATTTGATGCTTGAGAGCCCTATATGATCCATGGAAACTACATGGGGCACTAAAAGTCCAATTGTAATTGTGCAAATTCAAACTCTAGTTTTGAGTCATCAGTGTTGAGGAAGTATCTTGAGCTGATCAAACCTTATGCAATTATGAACAATGGAGATTTTTTGTGAGAGAATCTTGAGAAATTGAGAGGGAAAATTTTGGGGTACAAAATATGAGTCTTTTAAAAATAAGTTACATGATAATATAAATAATATTTACAATTGATGAATAATATAAAATTTAATATTAATAATAATATGATATAAAATTAATATTACCAATAATAATAATTATTAAAAATAGAAATAAAACAGAGGGGTGCAATGATATAAGAATTATAAATAAAAAAACATAAAAAGTAAATTAATTAACAAGGGGGTGCAATTTTAGTTTAAAAGCAAAACAAAGGGGTGCTAGAAGTCAGGTTGGGCTTAGGCCCAACGTGCGTTTGAAGATGGCCTGGGGAGGTTGTGTACACGATGGTTTACGAGACTTAAGGTGGACTTGACCTTACGGCCATCCACTGAGGATCAAACGGATAGAAACGAGGGTGCTTATCATTTACTATAGGCGAGTATGTACAGGATCATGCAGCATAATAAAATTGTTTTACACATTATTTCTTCATTTTTATCTATGAATCATATTCTCCTCTCTCTCTCTCATTTAACCAACCATTTTCCTTCTTCAGTTCAAACCCTAAATCTGAATAACCCTACGGTGGCGCGACAAAATTCTACCAAAACACAGTCGTGATCCACCAAACCCCTGAACCAGCAATCAGAAGAAAAAAAAGAAAAAAAGAGCTAAGTGGTTACCCCTTTGCGATATCGATTTCTGTTCTTGAGCTTTTGTCTGGTTTGAGCTAATCTCCTTTAACACACGATTAGGGTTTTAGATGTTGAAACCTTAATCGTCCTCCGCGTAGATCTTAAAAAACAAGGGTTACTGGAGAGTTCTTATTCAGTTCTTCGGTTTCTCGTTCTTCAAATTCTTTCCTTCTATGTTCTTCAATTTCTTTCCCCCTTCCTGTATCAAGCTTTATCTGGGTTCAAGCTTTTCTTTCTCCCTTTGTTGTTAATGTTTCTTCTGTATTTATAGGGCTTGTATTAGGTTTTGTTAGAACTGCTGTTACAGTTTGGATTAGCATAAATTAGGGATTGAAAATTGATTCGCAATTTGTAATTGATTTCAATTGAATGTAATTGATTTAGTGTTTTTTCTCTGTAATTTTAATGGATTTTCTTTGTAATAGTTATGGGCTTTGAACTTTGTTGTATATTTTGTATAAGTTAAGATTTGATTTTGTTTAAGATTTGATTTCAACAGTGCTTGTTAGTTTTCCAGAACGTGCGAAATTTTTGGTTTAATTGGCACAATAGTTGTTAGATAATATGTGGGCCTGCGTTTGATTAATTGGGCTTTGCATTATTACTCATTTTTTATTCATCCCATGTGTTATCTTAACCAAACTAGGCCTTAACCTCCTGAGAATTTTGATCCAGCACATCTTTCCTTTTTAAAACAACAATTCTTAATAAGTGAAACGAATAATATCTAGTCTAATATCATTTTTAATAATTAAAAAGTTTATCAGCAAATAAAAAATATAGTACATTTTCTTTTAATAAAGAAAAAATATATTATTTATTTATTCATATTAAAATAATAAAAAGTTTAAATACTAATACCCTCTTTTTCCTAAGACAACACAACAACAAGATGTCAAAACGGACTGCTAAAACCTTAATGGACCTTTAATTTGCAAACACACACCCTTTTTTCCCAAAACAGAAATGGACCAAACAAGATTGAATTTCCACCTCCCCCTTTATTTAATAAATAATATTTAAATGGACTTAATTCCTTAATAACTTATTAATTATTTTTTTGAAATAATTTTCCATTTTCGAATCTCATGGGCCATTGGCCAACATGCTTCACGAATGGGTTTATGGATACATGGGTCTTTCTGATTTAGAAAGCCCCACTTTCCTGAATTAAAATACACCCCCTAGTTGACTTAAATTTAAGAATGGGCCATCAGATATTGCTGGACCATCCTTCATTAAACATTTATCTTCTATTTTAAATCTTGAAAATAAAGGTAGGGCAAAAATAGGGTACAACAGGTTGCTTGTCACATGATGGTAGAGTGTTGTGCTTGCATGATTTCCTAATACTCGTTTTAAAGTAGAAGATTGATGATGTAGGAGGAGAGTTTGCCCCTTCGTGGTCTATCTTGCCCAAATTTATCGGTAGGGTCTTGGAGAGATTCTTTCTGACATGATTTCATAAGTAGTTTGATCATGAATGACCCTACTATCTTGAACTATGCCCCTGATTAACGGACTCTTAAAGACAAACGTCTCTGATCAACTACTCTTGATCAAGCCTCACAGTGGTTTGCCCCTATATTTCAGTTCCTTGAAAGATATGCCCCTCAATCTCCAGAATTTGGAGGAGGTACTCTTGGATCTCCATGATATAGGTTCGATATGAATTACCCCAAGTATTCTAATCTTCTGGAGTTTGTATCTAACGTCACTTAAAGAAGAACTTGAACCCTATATTTCGTAAGATGAACTTGATATGCACTTTCCCAACATTTGAGTCTTGGATGGTTTCCCCTTAATTATTAGGGCCTTGAGAAGTTTGTTGAAAAGATGAAACTGAGTCATACCATGTTGTGATATGACTTGATTAAGGAATGCTCCTTCCAAAGGTATGCCCCTGATTGGTGCTTTGAAATGTGATCCAAGTTGATTAGATCTAGATCATATTTACTTGCTTTCATTGTTTGATTTGTTTGCTTTACATTTAATGGGTCCTTGTTTAGGTTTGTATTGATCCTATACCCGGATCTGGGAACACCATTAGGTAAAAAGGAAAGATTGTGGAGATTGTACGGCATATACCGATATGGTTGAGACAATAGCTATTTTAGTGTGACATATTTGTGGGTACCGGTATCCCTTATGGAGAATGTAGGAGAATATGGGGCCACTGAGTGATGTCATGAAGCACTAACGAACCTTAGAACCTTTTATTGAACAACTTGGCCATTTGGAAGTAGTGAGATAGCCAGTTTCGATGGAAAGCTGAAAATTGGTTGATACTCGATACTATGCACATTGAGATCAGACTTTTGGGATATCTCGACCGTAAGAAAAGATTGATTATGCTGAGACAATTCCCAATGGAGAAAGATCAGTTATATTGAGATTCCCTAGAACCCGATTACTTTCTAGGACAGGTTGAGCCAACTAAACTTCAAGAGGATACTTACCTATGAAACCCATGCAAGCCTAAACCTAAGTTCTTTGTATGCTTTGTTTGTGATTATTATCCAGATCATCATAAACATCATAACATCATAAAAACATCATCACTAACCATTTCAAGGATTTAGGAATTTATCTTTGTTCCATTTTGTAGGTCATGACTTCTACTCGTAGGAATACCATCCGAGTCAACTTCGTGAAAGTGCATCCTCAATTTCAAAAGTTAGCATCAAGAGTTCCTGGAGATTCTCCTTTCACCAAGAAATATGGTCGACTTCTCAACTTGGCTACTTCAAACTTCCAAGAAGAAATGATGTGTGTACTTTTCCAATTCTTTGATCTTATGCATCATTGTTTCACCATTCCGACTATAAATTGGTGCCTACATCGGAGGAATTCTCACAATTATTAGGAGTCCATGTGCTTTATCAAATACCATTCACGGGTTTAGAAGAGACTCCAAAACCTGAAGTTATCTCCAAAGCTTTGCATTTGAAGATATCTGACATTGTGGAAAATTGGAAGACAAGAAGTTGAGTTAAGGGTTTCTTAGCCAAGTTTCTATTGGAGAAGGCTCGTTTGTTCTGGGAAGTTTTTGATTTTCAAGATTTTGAGGATGTCTTGGGCCTCCTAATCTATGGTTTAGTTCTATTTCCAAATTCTTACCAACTCATAGATGTGAATCCCATCAAGGTTTTTCTCTCGTAATCCCATACCTACTTTGCTTGGAGACATTCTACATTGTTTCCACACTCGTACCATGAAGAAAAGGGGAACTCTTTTATGATGTATTCCATTACTCTCTAGATGGTTTATTTCACACATACCTCGATTAATGTTGAAGAATGAGCAAGGCTTGACATGGTCTCAAAGATTAATGTCACTCACACATTCTAATATTTATCGGTGTGCTCGATCTATGGAGGACCTTACTATTATTGACCGTTGTGGGGAATTCCCTAATGTCCCTCTACTTGGCATTATGGGAGGTATCACCTACAATCCTTGTTCGGATTTGCGACAATTTGGGTATGCTAGGAGGGAAGGCCCTCATGATGCACTTGTCCAAGGAATTGCATTTGACTATGAGAGTGATGTCCAAGGTTATCGTCAGAGATTCATACGAGTTTGGGGCATGGTTAACAAGGTTGATAGCAAGACGTTGGGGCATAAGAACTCCATTCCTTTGGAGCCTTATCTCAAGTGGGTGCGAACACGCGCCAAAAACCTCATGATGCCTTGTGAGGTCATCCTACCTATCATCATGGAGCCTGTTGCCGAAGGAGATGTTCCGTATACTGTCCTTTATCCTAACATGCCTACTTCTCTTGAAGATTTTCAAAGAGCTTGGATTCAGCTAAAGGAAGAACAATACACCTTCGAAACCCAGTTCTACACAAGTGAAAAGACGGTTTTGGAGCTTACGAGATAGCTTCATGAAGAGCAAAGTTTGAATTCCTACGTTGCGCCGAAGAGGATGCGCTCGACCTTTTTGTATTAGGAGTTTATTTTGTGTTTATTTCCTCCATTGTAAGCCTAATAGGCATGTTTGTAATCAATTTGAAGTTATTAATGCAATTGATGTTTCTTCCTTTTGTATAAACAAATTTAAATCTTCTAAGTCCTTGAAATCATTTGCATACACATTTTCATGCATCATAACATAAATATGTTTTCCACCACAGGTTTCCTTATCTTTCTACTGTTTATTTTTGTAAGATGGATATCGAACAAACAGTGAAGGACTTGCAAGCGCAGAATTCCCAGTTCCAAGAGACCTTGTTGACCCTGGCTAAGGGGCAACAAGAGCTGATTACTATACTAGTAGCCAAGAAGAAAACCAAAAAGAAGGCCTTTATCAACTGGGTAAGAGATTCAAAGGTCTGGTTTGTCAGGTACAGATAGTCAAAGAGTCGTCTAAAGAGAATGAAAATCAATATGAAGAAGCAAGGAGCACCCATCCTGAGGGTGCCAATAATCAAGCTTCCAAAGACGAAGACTACTTTGATGAGCAATATCCTTCAGTTGAGGATAAATACAAGAAGTTGGAGGATAGACTAGAGGCTATTGAAATTCAAGTCGTGTCTGGCTTGGATTTTTGTGAGTTGGGTTTGGTACCTGGGGTTGTCATTCCCCATAAGTTCAAAATACCGATCTTCGCCAAGTATGACGAGGTTTCCTGCCCGAAACTTCATCTAAGGTCTTACGTGTGCAAGATACAGCTGCACACTACCGACAAAAAGCTCTGGGTCCATTTCTTCCAAGAGAGTTTGGCTGGGACTCAACTAGAATGGTTCTATCAATTGAAGGGTTCCCGCATCCACACATGGGAAGATCTAGCCACTACTTTTTATCATCAGTATCAATACACTACCGATCTGGAACCAACTAGAGTCCAACTTCAAGGTATGACAATGGGTACTAATGAGGGGTTTAAGGAGCACACACAAAAATGGAGGGATCTTACTGGTAGGGTCCAACCATCACTAACTGACAGAGAACTAGTTGAAATGTTCATGGGTACATTAATTGGCCCATTTTTCAACCTATTGATTGGTATTTCTTTGTCTGGTTTCACCGAGTTGATCCTAACTGGTGAAAGAGTCGAAAGTGGAATTAAGAGCGCAAAAATTCCCATGACATATGCTTCTGCATCCAACGCTGTAAAGAAGCCTTTCACTGGAAAGAAGGAATCAAATTTTGTGTATGGGGAAAGGGCCCATACCAAGAAGGATCACCCACCCTCTGTTAATGTTGTGTTAATCTCAAACCCTCCATCTGCTCAAAGGAAATCATCCAACAATCAATGATCTGAAGTTCCTCGAAGACAGTTCACAAGGATAAGCATGTCACTGTCCCAAGCCTTACAACATCAACTGAAGGCCAACTTAGTGACATTGCGCGATTCACCATCCAATCCGAACATTTCATCACCTAAGTATAATCCAAATGCCAAATGTGTGTATCATTCCAACAGCCCCGGGCATGAAACTAATCAATGATGGGCTCGGAAGAATAAGATTCAAGACCTGATAAACAATAAAACAATTGAATTTGATCCACCTGCTACTCCAAATGTGATAACCGCACCAATGTCGAATCATGGAAAAGGTGTTAATGCAATTGATGATACTACTTTTGTTTCCTCCATTGAAGATTTAACAACTCCATTAACTATTGTAAATGATAATTTGCTGAGAGTCGGGGTGATCCCTGGCTGTTCCAAAGATTGTGTTTGTTGTGATCAATAAGTAAACGGGTGCAAGCGGATGAAGGAAGGTGTGCAACGCTTGATAAATAGGCGCGAGATTCTGTTTGAGAAGATTCCTACCATCAAAATTTTAAAGAATAAAGCTTAAGACCTATCTATAATAACCATTTCTAACAAGCCTCTTAGGATCCTCTCAAAGGGTCCTATTATAATTTCAAATAAACCAACCATTGCTCCTTTAATAATCATTTCCCCTAGGCCGATTCCTTACTGCTCTAACAAAGTGGTTCCATGGAACTATGGTTCCGAGGTTTATTATCATGGGATAAAACAATATTCTTGGATCAACAAAGACGAAGCTGATGTTACTAAAATTGTAGGTTCCAGTAAAGTAACAAGAACATAGAGGATCTTTTCCCCTGATATTTCACCGCCCACTACTACCACAACTCCCGTCTGTATAATCCATGAAAAGACTAGTGCCAACACCAGAAGCAAAGAGAAAGAAGGTGAGCCTGTTGGGATAGAGGCACCTACCAAAGATACTAACGTTGAAGGACCATCCACTCGAGAAATGGAGGAAATCCTGAAAATCATAAAGAAGAGTGACTTCAAAATAATTGAGTAGCTGGGACAAACCCCTTCCAAAATTTAAATCATGTTATTGTTACTCTGCTCGGATATTCATGCACAGGCTCTATTCAAGTTCTTGAAGAAAGCCTGTGTGCCCCAAGAAACCACCACTGACCAGTTCGAGAATTGTGTAGCAAGTTTAACGGATGATAATGGATTAGGGTTCTCTTATGTTGATTTGACTCCTATAGGAAGGAACCACAACAAAGCCTTGCATATCTCTATTGAGTGCAAGGGTATCAACTTGGCCCATGTCCTAATTGATATTATCTCATCTTTAAATATGTTACACAAAGGTGCTTTTGACCGGCTAGATTATGAAGGACTGGTATTAAAGCCAATCGATATTGTCGTAAGGGCTTTCGATGGGTCTAAGAGAATGGTTAACGGAGAGGTTGATCTCCCAATTAAAGTTTTCTCACAGATCTTCAACTTTACCTTTTATATTATGAACATACGTCCCGCCTATTCTTGTTTGCTTGGACGCCTTTAGATCCATGGGGCTGGGGCAGTAACATCCATTTTTCATCAAAAATTAAAGTATCCAATCAAAGGGAAGATCGTTATTGTTAGCGGCGAAGAAATATTTATGGTGAGCCATCTTAATTCCTTCAAGTATGTGGAAATGGATGGTGAATTGATAGAGACTTCGTGTCAGGCCTTCGAAATTGTTCCTCCTATGGTTTTCGCCACCAAAATCTCCTCCAACATATCAAAAGAAGATGAAGTTATACCAAGAATGGTTTCGCTTAAGGACGCTCGTGTCATGGTCGAAGATGGTAACTTTACTGTCTAGGGACAACTTCCCGACATTCCATTTAAAGCAGATAAATTTGGGTTGGGTTTCACCATCAAAGCTCAGAAATAATTCAGGCGCGCTCGCGTGGGAAACCACCTCTCCGCACCGGGAATCATGAAGTGGACGATGTGGAAGACTCTGATGATGAAAATACTTTTGAAGATTGGATCTACCCTATTGTCGAAGGAAAGCTAACCAACTGGAATGAAAAGGATTTCACTCCCATCTCCTTCATTGAGGAGTAATTATTGTTTACTGTTTTTTGTCAATTCAAGAACTTTTGTCTGTAATCTTAATTTCCAAAGAATGAATTTTAAGCCATGTGCCTTGCCCGGGGCACTATGGTCCATTTTTTAAGGGTTTTGTTCATGTTCATTTATCATATGATCATTTAATATAAACCATTGGACCTTTTGCATTCAAATTTTTGTGTTCATTGTATTTCTTTTCCTTTATTACATTTTTCAATAGCCATGTATCTTACACACACACACACACACACACACATACACACTTGCAGATCCTCGTCCACTTCGGATCTCATTGTCAACAATGCTACTATTTCCAGTTATGACTTTGAACATCCAATTAACCAAGCCGGAGACGAAGGCGAGGAAGATTGTGAAATACTAGGAGAATTACCAGACTTCTAATACAAGAATAGAAAGCTATTCAACCTCATAAAGAGCCAGTCGAGGTTATCAACTTAGGTACCAAGACAGATAAGAAAGAAGTCAAGATCGGCACCAACCTAGAAGATGGTATCAAGAGTAGATTGGTTCAGATGTTACATGACTATGTTGAAGTGTTTGCTTGGTCCTATAAGGATATGCCAGGGTTGGATACTGACATTGTGGTTCATCGTCTGCCAACAAAGAAAGATTATCCTCCTGTTAAGAAAAAAGTTCATTGTATGCGGCCAAACATGTCTGAAAAGATAAAGGCTGAAGTAATGAAGCAATTTGATACAGGTTTTCTGGCTGTCACATCTTATCCTCAATGGGTTGCAAACGTGGTCCCCATGCCAAAGAAAGATGGAAAGGTTCGCATGTGTGTGGATTGTAGGGATCTGAATAGGGAAAGCCCCAAAGATGATTTCCCTCTAGCTTATATTGACGTCTTGGTTGACAACACCGCTCAACATAAAGTCTTCTCCTTCATGGATGGATTTTTTGGCTACAACCAAATCAAGATGGCTCCCGAAGACATGGAGAAGACCACTTTTGTTATGCAATGGGGCACCTTTTGTTATAAAGTCATTCCATTCGAATTAAAGAATGCAGGGGAAACATATCAAAGAGTTATGGTAGCTCTATTTCATGATATGGTTCATCATGAAATAAAAGTCTATGTGGATGATATGAATGCAAGGTTGCAAACCGAAGAAGAGCGTCTCGATCACCTACACAAGATATTTGAGAGGGTGAAGAAGTATAAGTTGAGGTTGAACCCTAATAAGTGCAAATTTGGAGTAAGGTCTGGAACGCTTCTAGGTTTTGTCGTCAGTGGTAAAGGCATCGAAGTTGATCCTGTAAAGGTTAAAGCCATTCAAGAAATGCCAGTTTCTCGCTCTGGAAAAGAGGTTAGAGGATTCTTAGGTCATCTTAACTACATTGCCCGCTTCATATCCCACTTAACTTCTACTTGTGAACCAATCTTCAAACTCTTTAAGAAAGATCAAGTAGTTAGATGGAACAACGATTGTTAAGGAATATTTGCAAGAACCCCCAATCCTAATGCCTCCAGTTGAAGGAAGACCTTTGATCATGTACTTGATTGTGCTAGAGAGTTCTATGGGGTGTGTGTTGGGCCCACATGACGAGTCTGGCCAAAAAGAGCATGCAATATACTACCTGAGCAAAAAATTTACCGACTGTGAAACCAAATATTCACTGCTCAAGAAAACTTGTTGTGCTCTGGCTTAGGCTGCTCGCCGACTAAGACAATATATGTTGACTCACACCACTTTATTGATTTCTAAGATGGACCCTATCAAGTACATCTTCGAGAAGCCCACTCTCTCTGGACGGATAGCTAGATGGCAAATGATTCTGACTGAATACGATATTCAATATACAACATAAAAGGCCATCAAAGGAAGTGTGTTGGCAGACCATTTGGCCCATCAAGTTGTTGATGATTATCAATCAATGAACTTTGACTTCCCGGATGAGAATATAATGTTAGCGATTGACTGTGCAAAACCTGGACAGTGTGACGAAACTGAACTAGGATCCTGATGGACTATGGTTTTTGATGGAGCTTCCAACGCTTTGGGAAATGGAATTAGTGCGGTGATAATTTCTCCTGAAGGTTGTCACACTCCTTTCACTGCTAGATTGTGCTTCGATTGCACAAATAACATGGTTGAGTATGAAGCACGACTTTCAGCAACGTTTCAATGCTTTTTCCAATCTTTCAAATCCTTTTTCAGTTTGCAAATGAAATTTAATTTATAGGCAAATCATTTAGAGGCTTGGAGAAATCAGGAGTACAACCATCGTGTATTATGGCTAGTTGACTTGTTTTTGTAGCAAGTTTAGACAAGCATGTTTCAAGGCAAGGTAGGGTGATTAGCAGCTTTAAGCACACCTAATCTGAGCTTTATAGGCATGATTTGAGGAGAAGTAAACTCAGAAGAAATTAAAGTATGGGCTCAAAATAACTTTGTACAAAAGTTTACTTTTCAAGGACAACAATAGTACTTTTATGCCACACGTGGGAAGATCTTTTTGATAAAGTATTAAACATTGGGATAAAGACTCAAAAGTGGGTGTGAGCATTAAATTATGATGAGATTTAACAAGAAAGAAGACTTGTAACCTGAGATTATGCAGGCTAGCTTGAAACTGGATCAGAAGTTCAGCACAAACGTAACTTAAATTAAGAACAAATATTCAACTTCTGATCTTTGATTCTTCCTGCTCCAGCATGATCTAAATGAGTCCTTAGACTCTTTAGAAAGCATGTAACATGCTTTGTAATCCCTCTTTGAATCACTTTTGCAAACTCTGATTGAACCTATGTGAAAACTGGCCCAGAAGTTCTAACCAAATTCTGATTTGGAAATGCTCAGAATTTACTGAATGTTTTGGTTTCATGGACGTTTCTTCAGGGATTTATAACTTGAAATCCCAGCATTTCTAGAAGAAGTTATGTTCTGCAATGTTTTAGATCTCATTGAGATCTACAACTCTTGTGTCATAAGTTCTTCTTGAATCATCTTGCATCATGATGAAAATTTGGCCAGAAGTTTTGAATTTATCATATTTTCTTAACACTTAGAAAAATTTTTAAGTGTTTAGAACTTTGACTTTTCCAGAGTAATTTTGAATTTCGATTTTCTTGATGAACCAACTTCATATTCTACCATGTCTTTATGAAATGTGATTCTTGGAACTTGATTTTGATCCAAAAGTCAAAGTTTGACTTTTTAGTGTGCATTTTGACCATTTTGCCCTTGTGCCAATTCCAAACCTAAGTTGATGTATCAGTGATGAAAACTTGAGTCATGGAAGATCTTGTGAGAAAATCCTTGAAAAATTAGAGGGAAAATTTTGGGGTACAACAGCTTCCCCTGTTCAATCTTCTTAAACCTGAAGAGTTAGATTGGCGAGCCCGCCATTCGTGTCTTGAAGGTTGAAGATGATTGAACACTAAAGTGCCCGGGAATTTGCACTCGATGATGTGTTAGTTGAATGTGTAGGGAATGGGCTTAAAGATGTCACTTGAGGAGATGATGGAGAGTTATCAGAGATGAGCTTATAGATGCCATCTAGAGTGACTAGGGAGAGGTATTAGGATAAAACTTTTGGTTGATTTATACTAAAATAGTAGATGTCTTTTTCCTGTTGATTTTTCCTACAAGGAAGGGGATTAGTTGCATGCAGATGTATGCATGGCATAATCATGTTCTCAAAGTAAATGAGATTATATTGTATGCATTTGTCATGTATGTGTTATGGTTTATGAATGTGATGCATTTATTGCAGCATATCTTTGTATAGGAAAATAAATCCTTGACAACATGTTGGGGAGCCTTGGGAGGCTGAATCCCGGACAGTTGTTGGAGAGTAAGTGTATCTTCAACTTTTTTTCGAATGTTTCCGCTGGGAATTCCTATTTTATTGTTTGAGGAGAAATCCGTTGGGGACTATTGACTTTGGCTCTTTGCATGAGGAAACTCTGTGGGGAGTGTTGATTTCTTCTTGGAGGAATAAAGTTCGGGAATTTTGGTTGTCCACTGCTCTACTAAAGAACTATTCCTGACTGGAGAGCATTAGAAGTTAGTTGTTATCTGGTCGAAATCCAAGACTGGCAGCAATTTTTTGGGGATAATGAAGTTGACTACTATCTGGTCGTATTCCAGGCTTCGCAGTGACTTACCGGGGAAGATTAAATTAACTGTAATTTGGTCAGATTCTAGGCTTCGCAGAAAATTACTTGGGAGAGTGAAGTTAAACTGTTGTCTGGTCGAATTCCAGGCTTCGCAGATACTTACCAACTTTAAACTGCGGTCTGGTCGGATTCCAGGCTTCACAGTAAGTTCCTGAGGTGGATGAAGTTAATTGTTATCTGGTCTAACTCCAGGCTTTGCAATAACTTACTTTAAAAGATGAAGTTGAACTGATATTTGGTCGGGTCCAGGCTTCACAGTTACTTGTTGGAAAGGATGAAGTTAAACTGATATCTGGTCGTATTCCAGGCTTCACAGTAACTTGCTAGGGGTAGAGGCAAACTCTACTCAGGAAAAGAAGTTAAACCCTTGTCTGGCCGGGTCCAGGTTTTACAATATCTCGAGAAGTTAAACTATTATTTGGTCGGGTCCAGGCTTCATAGTATCTTGAGAAGTTAAACTATTATCTGGTCGGGTCTAGGCTTCATAGTGTCATGAGAAGTTAAACTATTATCTGGTCGGGTCCAGGTTTCATGGTGTCTTGAGAAGTTAAACTATTATCTGGTCGGGTCCAGGCTTCATAGTGTCTTGAGAAGTTAAACTATTATCTGGTTTGGTCCAGGCTTCAGAGTGTCTTGAGAAGTTAAACTATTATCTGGTTGGGTCCAGGCTTCATAGTAACTGAATGTTTTTTAAATAGGAAATGACTCCGATGAGGGTTGTATTATTTTGTTTGGGAATAAACCCTGTTGGAGGGAATATTTGATGACCTGCTAGCAAGGTGAATTCTTTAGGAAGAATTCCACAAGGCTTCTTCTTTTAAGACCAACTCGGCTGGGGAGAGGGTGTCGAGAGATTGAAAACTCTGACCGAGGGATTGCATAAATCCAGATCTGTGGGCAACTCTATTGGGGGAAAGGTTTATTGTAACAGGCTTTGTGGGGGCAATGCTAATGAGATGACTCTGTGGGGATATCTCAACTGCATTAATGAGGTGCTCTTTGCTGCTCGATAGCACATATTTTCTAAATAATTTAATTATGTTCGTATGCATATGTTCATTCAATTTTAGTCATTGGACATCTTTGTATTCAAAACAAAAACAAAAAGTTTGCACTTCAAAGTATATTGGTATTGATGTTTTGCCTATGAATAGTTGTTTTTGTACAAAGAGACGGAGATCCTAGTAAGAGGAAATCATCGAAAGGATAACAAAATTGAAAACAAAGATAACAGCCATGTGGAAATAATCTCATCATGTTCCAACTCTACTACTGCCCCAATGTCTTCGAACGTCCCTTGTCGTTGATAGAAGTTGATTTGATTGATCTTGGACCATTTAAACTCGGACCTTGAAAATAAAGTCGACTGTGATAATTCCACGGGACATAGTCATACGCTTTCAGTCCTTAACTTTTTCCTAGA
The DNA here is from genome assembly GCA_948472305.1 of Vicia faba. NCBI lineage: Eukaryota > Viridiplantae > Streptophyta > Magnoliopsida > Fabales > Fabaceae > Vicia > Vicia faba. The sequence continues at coordinate 660,159,867 of OX451737.1, forward strand.
CCGCCCTTTCGGGTTTTCAGTCCACCAGGATACCCATTTTTGCCCAAGTCGGCCTTTTGGGTTTTCAACTTGCCGGGTGTATGATTTTATGCATATATCCCTAATTTTTGCCCAAACCTTTGGTTTGCCGGGATTTCCATATCTTGCCTAGGTGTGTCAACCTAGCAGGTCTCTTATGCGTAGTATTTTTTAACTATGTCCGCGTTCACAGGATATGGTAAATCTTCACCGTCCATAGTAGTTAGCATCATGGCACCACCAGAGAAAACTCTCTTGACAACAAATGGCCCTTCATAGGTGGGAGCCCATTTTCCCCTGGGGTCGCCTTGTGGAAGAATTATGCTCGTTATTACCAAGTCACTAGCTTGATATACTCGAGGCCTGATCTTTTAGTTGAAAGCCTATATCATACGTTTTGGGTACATCTGGCCTTGACAAATAACCGCCAATCGCTTTTCATCGATCAAGTTCAACTGATCCAATCTTATCTGAATCCATTCGTCTTCTCCTAAGTCTTCTTCATTCATAATCCTTAGTGAGGGAATCTGAACTTCCACTGGCAGGACAACTTCCATGCCATAGACCAAAGAAAAGGGAGTTGCCCCAGTTGATATTCGAGCTGAAGCACGGTAGCCATGAAGAGAAAATGGTAACATCTCATGCCAGTCTTTATATGTTATCACCATATTTTGCACAATCTTCTTGATATTTTTATTGGAAGCTTCCACTGCGCCATTCATCTTGGGTTTGTATGGAGAAGAATTGTGATGCTTGATTTTGAACTGAGTGCAAAGTTCTGTAATCATAGCATTATTGAGATTGGTTCCATTATCAGTGATGATCCTTTCGGGGACCATAGCGGCAGATGAGGTTATGCTTGATGAACCTGGCTACAATGTTTTTTGTAACTGAAGCAAATGAGGGAGCTTTGACCCATTTGGTGAAATAATCGATAGCGAAAATAATGAAGTGTTGTCCATTGGAAGCAGTAGGTTTAATCTCTCCAATCATGTCAATGCCCCACATTGCAAATGGCCACGGAGCAGTCATGAAATTTAGAGGAATAGGAGGCACATGGACCTTGTCAGCATAGATTTGGCACTTATGGCAAGTCCTTGAGTGGTGATGGCAATCAGTCTCTATTATTGACCAATAGTAACCAGCTCTCAAGATTTTCTTGGCCATATTATATCTGCTAGAGTGAGTCCCAAAGAGACCAACATGCATATCTTCCATAATTTTCTTTGCCTCCTTCTTGTCCACACATCGGAGTAGAGTAGAATCATGGTTGCGTTTGTACAAGATTCCATTGCTTAGGAAAAATTTGGCTGAGAATCTTCGTAAGAACTTTTTATCATTGATGGAAGCTCCTTCAGGATACTCTTGTGCTTCAAGGTATCTCTTCACCTCATGGTACCATGACTTCTCTGTGTCAGTGTCAAGCTCGTAGCAGTGTGCAGGTTTGTCAAATCTCTCAATTGTAATCATAAGATCTTCGTTGTCCCATTTGACCTTGAACATAGAAGACATTGTGTCCAAAGAATCGGCTAATTGATTTTCTTCTCTAGGGAAGTGTTTAAAGGTGATCTCTTATAAGTAAGGAATCATAGATAGCACAAGATCCTTGTAAGGAATAAGATTAGGATGCTTAGTGTCCCAATCTCCATTTACTTGGATAATCACCAGAGCAGAATCTCCGAACACATTCAAATGCTTGATCCTTAAATCAATGGCAGCCTTCAAACCCAAAATGGATGCCTCATATTCAGCCATGTTATTTGTACAATCGAAGCACAGTCTGGCAGTGAAAGGGGTATGGCAACCCTCAGGAGAAACTATCACAGCACCAATTCCATTACCCAATGCGTTGGAAGCCCCATCGAACACCATAGTCCATCGGGATCCTTGTTCAGGTTCGTCATATGGTCCAGGTTTTGCACAGTCGGTCACTAACATGATATTCTTATCCGGGAAGTCAAAGTTCATAGACTGATAATCATCAACAGCTTGATGGTCCAGATGATCTGCCAATACACTTCCTTTGATGGCCTTTTGTGTTATATATTGAATATCGTACTCAGTCAAGATCATTTTCCATCTAGCTATTCGTTCGGAAAGAGCGGGTTTCTCGAAGATGTACTTGATAGGGTCCATATTAGAAATCAATAGAGTAGTATGAGTCAACATATACTGTCTTAGCTGGCGAGCATCCCATGCCAGAGCCCAGCAAGTTTTATCGAGAAGTGAATATTTGGTTTCACAGTCGGTAAACTTTTTGCTCAAGTAGTATATTGCATGCTCTTTTCGGCCAGACTCGTCATGTTGGCCCAACACACACCCCATAGAATTCTCTAGCACGGTCAAGTACATGATCAAGGGTTTTCCTTCAATTGGAGGCATGAGGATAGGAGGTTATTGCAGATATTCCTTGATTTTGTTAAAGGCAGCTTGGCATTCCTCATTCCATCTGACTACTTGATCTTTCTTCAAGAGTTTGAAGATTGGCTCACAAGTAGCAGTTAAGTGAGATATGAAGCGGGCGATGTAGTTAAGACGACCCAAGAATCCTCTAACCTCCTTTTCAAAATGGGGAATTGGCATTTCTTGAATGGCTTTTACCTTTGCAGGATCAACTTCGATGCCTTTACCGCTGACAACAAAACCTAGAAGTTTTCCAGATCTTACTCCGAATGTGCACTTATTAGGGTTCAACCTCAACTTTTACTTTTTCAACCTCTCGAATAGATTGTATAGGTGATTGAGATGCTCCTCTTCAGTTGTGACCTTGCAATCATATCATCCATATATACCTCTATTTCATGATGGATCATATCATGAAACAAAGCTACCATAGCCCTTTGATATGTTTCCCCTGCATTTTTCAATCCGAATGGCATGACCTTGTAACAAAAGGTGCCTCATTGCGTAACAAAAGTGGTCTTCTCCATGTCTTCAGGAGCCATCTTAATATTATTATAGCCGGAGAAACCATCCATGAAAGAGAAGACTTTATGTTGAGAGGTGTTATCGACCAAGACATCAATATGAGGTAGAAGGAAGTCATCCTTGGGGCTTTCCCTATTCAGATCGCTATAATCTACGCACATACGAACTATTCCGTCTTTCTTCGGCACTGGAACCACGTTCTCAACCCATTGGGGATAAGATGTCACAGATAGGAATCCTGCATCAAATTGTTTCATCACTTCAACTTTTATTTTCTTAAACATGTCAGGCCGCATGCGACGAACTTTTTGCTTCACAGGAGGATAATCTTCCTTTGTTGGCAGACGATGAACTACAATATCGGTATCCAACCCTGACATATCTTCATACGACCAAGCAAACACTTCCACGTAGTCATGTAACATCTGAACCAATCTGCTTTTGACACTACTTCCTATATTGGTGTCGTTCTTGACCTCTTTCTTGTTTGTCTTGGTACCTAGATTGATGGCTTCAACTGACTCTTCATGCGGCTGAATAGATTTTTCCTCTTCCATTAGAAGTCTGACTAGTTCTCCTGGTATTTCGTAATCTTCCTCGCCTTTGTCTTCGGCTTGGTTAATTGGATGTTCGAAATCATAGCTAGCAATAGTAGAGTCATTGGCAATAAGATCCAGAGTGGACGAGGACCTGCAATAGTGTGTGTGTGTGTGTGTGCGTGTGCATGTAAGATATATGGCTATTTTGAAAAACGCATTGAAGAAAAAGAAAGACAGTAAGCATAAAAATTTGAATGCAAAAGTCCAATGGTTTATATTGAATGATCATGTCATAGAATGAACATAAATGAAACCCTTAACAAATGGACCATAGTGCCCCGGGCTAGGCATATGGTTTAAAAGTCATTGTTTAATATTACAGATAAATGCTCTTGAATTGATAGAATGAAATAAACAAGTAATTACTCCTCAATGAAGGAGATGGGAACGAAGTCCTTTGCGTGCCAATTGCTGAGCTCTGTTGTGGCAGGGTATACCCATTCTTTGAATGCACATTCATCATCAGAATCCTCCACAAAGTTTACTTCATAATTTCCATTATAGAGAGGAGGCTTTCCCGCACAAGCGCGCCTTACTTCCCTTTGATCCTTGCTAGTGAAACCCAACCCACATTTGTCTGCTTTGAATGGGATTTCGGGGAGTTTCCCCCAGGTATCATAGCTTCCTTCTTCGACTGCAGCTCGCGTATCCTTAAATGAAACTATCTTTGGCACGACCTTATCATCTTTGGGCATATCAGAGGAAATTTTGGCAGTAGCAACCATAGGCGGAACAACATCAAAATCCTGGCACGGGGTTTCTATAAATTCGCCATCCATCTCTACATATTTGAAGGAATTGAGGTGGCTTACCATGAAATCCTCGTCACCATAAATAGTGAAGATCCTCCCCTTGAGTGGGTATTTTAGCCTTTGGTGAAGGGTAGATGTCACCGCCCCTGCTCCATGATTCTAAGGGAGACCCAGCAAACAGGAGTAAGCAGGACGGATGTCCATGATGTAGAAAGTAGAGTTGAAAATCTGTGAGCCCACTTTGTTCAGGAGATCTACCTCTCCATGAACCGTCCTTTTGGACCCATCAAAAGCCCTCACAATAATATCATTCGGCTTCAACAACAGTCCTTCACTGTCTAACCGGTCCAAAGCCCCCTTGGGTAGCACGTTTAAAGAATAGCCATTGTCAACCAGAACATGTGCTAGGGTAGTCCCCTTACATTCAAAAGAAACATGAAAGGCCTTATTGCGGCTCCTTCCAAGTGGTGTCAGATCAGCATCCGAGAAACCCAAACCGTTGTCAGTCGTCAAGCTTGCCACATAATTTTCAAACTGGTCAGTTGTGGTGTCATGAGTGACATGAGCCTTCTTTAGGAATTTTATCAATGCTCGGGCATGAACATTGGAACAAAGTAGCAAAGATAACATGGAGATCTTGGAAGGGGTTTGCCCCAGCTGTTCCACTATCTTGAAATCACTCCTCTTTATAATTTTCAAGATCTCATCCATTTCTTGAGCGGAAGGTTCCTCGGCAACAATGTCTTTTGCAGGCATCTTTGTCCCAGCAGACTCAACTATTTTCTCTTTACCCCTAGTGTCAGCACTAGGCTTAGCAACAGTGATGCGGATAAGTGACGGTGTAGCAGTTGGGGGTGAAATGTTGGGCGAAAAGATTCTCCCAGTTCAGGTCATCTTACTAGAGTCGGTAATATTCCCAATGTTATCAGCCTTGATTTCTTCTATCCAAGCATCTTGCTTTATTCCATGGTAAAACACTTCAGCATCGTAGTTCCACGGTACGACTTTGTTGGAAGAGTAAGGTATTGGCCCAGGGGAAGTAATTATCATAGGGGAAATAGTCGGTTCATTCGAAATCCTGATAGGACCCTTTGAGGAGATCCTAAGAGGCTTGTTTGAAATTGTTATGATGGAGAGGTCTTCAATCTTTACAGTGAAATTTTTGGTGGACGAAGTTCTTTCAAATAGGATCTCATGACTATTCATCAGGTGTTGAACACCTTCTTCCAGCCATTTAGATTCATTAATTTGTTTGGTGCAGCAATCACAATCTTTCAAGCAGCCAGGGAAAACCCCGGCTCTCAGTAAATTCTTTTTGACAATGGTTAACAAAGTGGTTAAGTCTTCGACGGAGGAGACAAAAATAGTGTCTTCAATTTCATTGACACCTTTTCCATGGTTTAGCATTGGTGTCGTTATCACATTGGGAATTGTAGGCGGATCAAATTCAATTGTCTTGTTGTCTATTAGATCTTGAATTTTTCTCTTCAGCACCCAACATTGATCGGTCTTATGCCCGAGACTATTTGAATGATATGCACAATTGGTATTCGGATTGTATTTAGGTGAGGAAGTGTTCGGATTGGTAGGAGGATCACACAGTGTCACCAAGTTAGCCTTTAGCAGGTGTTGTAAGGCTTGGGATAGCGACATTCCTATCCTTGTGAACTGTCTTCGTGGAGCCTTAAATCGTTGATGATTGGAAGATTGTCTTTGAACAGGAGTAGCGTTGGAAATTAGAACGACATTAACAGACGAACGGTTATCCTTCTTGGTACGGGACCTTGCCTCATACACAACATTAGTTTCTTTCTTCCCATTGAAGGGTTTCTTTACGGGGTTGGAGGTGGAAGTAGACGCCATGGGGATTTTCCCGCTCTTGATACCACTTTCGACCCTTTCACCGGTTAGGATCAGCTCAGTGAAACCGGACTAAGAACACCCAACCAATAAGTTGAAAAATGGACCAGATAACATACCCATAAACATATCAATGTGTTCTATGTCTGTTAATGGTGGTTGGACCCTACTGGAAAGATCCCTCCTCTTTGAATCCTTCATTTTTACCCATCGCCATGTCTTGCAGTTAAACTCTAGTTGGCGCCAGGTCGGCATTGTATTGGTATTGGTGATAGAAAGTAGCGGCCAAGTATTCCCATGTATGGATACGAGAACCCTCCAATTGGTAAAGCCACTCTAGTTGAGTCCCAGCCAAGCTTTCTTGAAAGAAATGGATGCAGAGTTTGTTGTCGGTGCTGTGTGGTTGTATTTTGTGCACGTAAGACTTCAGATGAAGCTTTGGGCATGAAACCCTGTCGTATTTAATGAAGACTGGTATCTTGAATTTATGGGGAATGATAACCCCGGATATTAAACCCAAATCATCAAAATCTAAACCAGGGATGGCTTGAATCTCAACGGCCTTCAGTCTATCCTCTAGCTACTTGTACTTATCGTCAACAGGAGGATATTGCTCGTCAAAATATTCTCCATCATAGGACACTCGATCATTGACACACCCAGCATGGGTACTCCTTGCTTCTCCAACTTGATTTTCATCTTCCTCAGATGAATCTTCAACTATTGGTATCTGGCGGATTAGCTCTCTGAATATTTTACCCATGTTGACCAAGGCTTTCCTTTTTGGTTTCTTTTTGGATGCCAGGAACGTCATAAACTCTTGTTGCCCCTTGGTCAGGGTCAGCAGAGTCTCTTGAAAATGGGAGTTTTGTGCTTGCAGGTCCTTCACTATTTTCTCGATATCCATCTTACTGAAATAAACAGTAGAAAGATAAGGAAACCTGTCGCAAAAAACCTGTTATGTTATGATGCATGAAAAATGTGCATGCAAATGATTTCAAGGATTTATAAAAATTTAAATTTGTCTAGACAAAGAATGAAAAAACGTTAAATTGCATTAACTTGTTCAAAAGGGTTACAACGTGCCTCTTGGGCTTACAAAATAAATTTCTAAGACAAAAAGGTCGAACATATCCTCTTTGGTGCAATGTAGGCGTTTAAGCTTTTTTTCTCCATGAAGTTTCCTTGTAAGCTCCAAAACCCTTTTCTCACTTGCGTAGAATTGAGATTCGAAGGTGTATCTCTCTTTCTTTAGCTGAATTCAACCCTTTTGCATGTTTTCAAGAGAAGTAGGCATGTAGGGATAAAGGACATTGTATGGGACATCTCCTTTAGCAACAGGCTCTACGATAATAGGTAGGATAGAGGGGTAAGGCATCATGAGCTTCTAAGCACGAGCTCGTACCCACCTAAGGTAAGGTTCAAGGGGAATAGAATTCTTGCATCCCAGTGTCTCACTATCCACTTTTTTTACCATCATCCAAGCTCGTACAAACCTATGACGGTAGCTTTGATCGTCGCTCTCGTATTCGAACACCACTCCTTGGATGAGCATATCATGAGGACCATCTCTTCAGGCATACCCAAACTGTCATAAAGCTAAGCAAGGGTTGTAAGTGATACCTCCCCTATTACCAAGAAGAAGGCCATTATGGAATTCCCCATAACGATCAATGATAGAAGTATCTCCCAAGGATTGAGAACACCAATGAATGTCAAAATGGGTGAGGGACATCATCCTTTAAGACCATGTCACTCCTTTATTGTTCTTCAATATTGATAGAGGTAGGTGCAAAGTAAACCACTTGGCGAGTAGGGGAATGCAACACAAGACAATACCTCTTTTCTTCATGGTGTGGGTATGGAAACAATGTAAGATGTCTCCAAGCAAGGTAGGTATAGGATTACGAGAGAGGAAGACTTTGATGGCATTCACATCTATGAATTGGTCCAAAATAGGAAATAGAATCAAACCATAGATTAGAAGGGACATGATATCTTCAAAGGCTTGAAAATCCATATCTTCCCAGAATGAACGAGCCTTTTCCAATAAGAACTTGGCTAGGAACCCTTTAACTCCGCTTCTTGTCTCCTAATTTGCTATAATGTCAGCTTTCTTCATATGCAAGGCTTCAGCAATGACTTCAGGTTTTGGAATCCTTTCAAAACTGGTGAATGGTGCTTGATCAAGCATGGGCACTCCTAATAGTAGAGAGAATTCTTCTAGTGTTGGCACCAACTGATAGTCAGGGAAGATGAAGCAATGATGCATGGGATCAAACAATTGGAAGAGCACGCACATCATTTCTTCTTGGAAATTGGAGGTAGCCAAACTGAGGAGTCGACCATACTTCTTGGTGAAAGGAGAATCTTCAAGCACCCTTGATGCTAATTCTTGGAGTTGAGGGTGTGCTTTCACGAAACTGATTCAGATGGTATTCCTTCGGACAGGATTCATGGCGTACAAAACAAAAAAAAAAGATAAATTCCTAAATCCTTGAAATGGTTAGTGAGAATGCTTATGATGTTATGATGTTTATGATGTTATGTACAAGTAAGAAAGTTGTTATGTACACACAAATTAGACAAGTCCTTAGGTTTAGGCTTGCATGGAGTTGGTAGGTAAGAACCCTCTTGAAGTTTAGTTAGTTCAACTTGTCCTAGTATTAGTAACCGGGCTCTAGGGGATATCAATATCACTGACCTTTCTTTTAGGCATTGTATAAGCACAATCAATCTTTTCTTGCGGCCAAGATATCCCAAAAGTCCAATCTCAATGAGTGTAGTATCGGGTATCAACCAATTTTCATCTTTCCACTGAAACCGGGTATCTCACTACTTCCTAATGGCCAAGTTGTTCAATTAAGGTTCTAAGATCAGTTAGTGCTTCATGACGCCGCTCAGCGGCCCCATATTCTCCTTGATTCAACACAAGGGATATCGGTACCAATAAATGTGTCACACTAACGTAGCCATTGCTTCAACCATATCGGTCTACGCCGTACAATTTCCACATTTTATTGCTACTTATCTACAAGGTGTCCCAAATCCAGGTAGAGGATCAAAACGAACCCGAACAAGGAACCAAAATGTAAAGCAAACAAGTCAAACAAAGAAAAGCAAGTAAAGGTGATCTAGCCCTAAGGTAACCCCACTTTTTATTATCCCTAACAGAGTCTTCAGTTCTGTAACACGGTGGGAGAACTGACTTAAGAAATTTTGCGTTTGATCGCAATTGTGCGGATAGTAAGAGTCGCCACTGACTTTTCTTTTATCCAATAAAGGAAAGGGTAAAAAGAACATGAAAGACCTTTGAGATTATTTTCTTGAGTTCGGGGGGTAGATTATGAAAAGGGAAGGTGTCAGTAACCTTTTCATCCATAGTTATCTATGGGCTCTTAGTTGCTTGCTAGATCATTGCTTTTTGCTTGAAAGTGTGCTATATGGTGGTTTTGAAAGTATTTTTGAAAAGCACCTTCGTTTAGGCAAACTTTGTAATGATTCTCATCTCTATAAGAATGTATACAAAGTGTTAGACTTTTGAAAATATTTCATGGAAAGTGTTGGTGCATTTAAAAAGGTGTTTATGTTTTAAGATGAGCAAGAAACTAAGAATGTTTTTACCTACTCAAAAGTCTTTGTTATTTTCCTCTTCCTTTAGATGTTTCTATCTTACCATTGATTGGTAAGAAGCCTTATCTTTGGATGTAAAGGGACGGGCGTGGGTCATCGTGTAGACATGATAGCAATGTTGTGAGATATCTTAGCATTCATCTTAAGGTACTAAGATCATTTGTAAGGAAACATTTGAAGCGTCATCGAGGGACTATGATCTTATATTTTTTATTGATTTTGCTAAGACGTCTCACATGTATAACATGACCATGTTTCATAAGGAAACAAGTGGAGTTAACCCTAGAGATGCAAGTGTGCAATTTTTTGTATTTCATGCTTGGTTTATCATGGATTAGTTGTTTTCTAAGTATTGATTTTATCTTCCCATACAAATAGCATTTATATGAAAGCGATAAATTGCGGAAAATAAATATCCTACGCTATTAAAATCACTTGAGGATGGGGTGTACAAATTTACAAATGGGGGTTTCAAGAAATTAAAGTTATAATTGTCTATTACAACCATATTGAAGTAATGTACAAGAATTAAAATGAAAAATAGACTTGTTTTGTTTTGGTTAAGAGAAGAAATAAATTTTCTTAGGGAAATGTTTTTATTATTTTTGTTTTAAAAGAAATAAAGCAAAATATATAAAGTAGTTTTGGTGTTTTTTTATTAATGAAAATAAAAGTGATGATAAAAATAATAAGAGAAAAAGAATCAGCGTCAGCATATTGCTGAAAGGATAGAAATAAGAAGGAGTAGAAGTTCTGACTCTGGTGCGCTACAAATCAGAAAGAAAATGTTAGCAGAAATGGGGAAGGCCATAAGTTCTGGATCCGGATGCACCAAAGTTCTGGGTTGATAAGAACAAAGGAAAGCCTAGATGTTCTAATTGCTGAGAGAGTCTATAAGTTCTAATGCAACTGGAAACCTAGAATTTCTAGTGTTATTGGAAGGCTGGAAGTTCTGGTAATGGGTAAGTGAGGTGTCAATGTTGTTGGATGAGAATATCTAGAAGTTCTGGTCCAGGAGTACTGTTTTGATAAACAAATGGAGGGGTTTATCTAGAAGTTCTGGTCCTGGAATATTATTTGACAAATAATGGGGTAAAAATATCAAGAAATAAACAAAAAAAGATGCTTCTGGGGCTAGAACCCAGGACCCTTAACACTAATGTCTTATGTGCGCGCTCTCTACCACTGGGGTGGCTATACATCTGATATTAGAAACAAAAACATAAACATATATTACAAAGTAAGTTCTGATGATGAACTTCATCTTCTTCTTTGTGTCAGCCAAAGTATCTGCAACTTAGTCATTTCTCAAAATAAAAAGGAAAATGCAAACATAGAAGTTATGGAAATTTTCATCATGGTTTCAGAAATACAAAGCATCAAAACTGTAAACCATAAGCAAGCATGAATTTTGCTAATCCTAATTCTGAACCCTAATTTCCTCAAGAAGTTTTGATATGAAATTATCTCTATTTAGGCCATATACATGAAATCTATAAATATGTACAAAATCAGAGTCATGATATCTACATTGTATCTTTGAAAATACAAGCCTAACAATGCATAAGTAATGAGATAAAAGTTAGAAGAAACTTACCTTGCAGCTGGAAATTATTCTGTGAATTAGAGCCTGGTTCGGATTACTGTGATGTTCTAGTCAGCTTCCTCAAATTCTAGGAAAGCTAAAGCAACTCTTAACTTGAGCTATGAATGGTGGGAAAGTTCTGGAGCAGTCAAGGTGCTAAGTTTTGGTTTTTTAAATAGAGAGTGGTGAAAACTGTTTTACAGTTTGAAAACAGAAGTTGGGAAAGCTTCTACGTGTATGCTAGAAACTGTATGGATGATTTGGTCAAGAAACACTCAAGGAAAATTGGAGTTTTAATGCAAAAATCAGAAACTAGCAGGTTTTGTGTTTGTATTGCAGTTTCAGGTTTTTTGGGAATTTTCAGCAAGGTTTCAATGCTTTTTCCAATCTTTAGAATCCTTTTTCAATTTTCAAATGAAGTTTAATTTATAGGAAAAGGATTTAGAGGCTTGGAGAAATCAGGAGTAAACCATCGTGTGTTATGGCTAGTTGACTTGTCTTTGAAGCAAGTTTAGACAAGCATGTTTCAAGGCAAGGTAGGGTGATTAGCAGCTTTAAGAACACCTAATCTGAGCTTTGTAGGCATGGCTTATGAATAAGTACACTCAGAAGCAAAGTAAAGTATGGGCTCAAAATAAACTTTGTACAAAAGTTTACTTTTCAAGGACATCAATAGTACTTTTATGCCACACGTGGGAAGATCTTTTGGATAAAGGCTTAAACATTTGGATAAAGACTCAAAACTGGGTGTGAGCATTAAATGATGATGAGATCTAACAAGCAAGAAGACCTGCAACCTGAGATTATGCAGCCTAGCTCGAAACTGGATCAGAAGTTCATCACAAACGTAACTTAAATTAAGAACAAATATTCAACTTCTTATCTTTGATTCTTCCTGCTCCAGCATGATCTGAAGGAGTCCTTAGACTGTTCAGAAAGCTTGTAAAATTCTTTGTAATCCATTTTTGAATCACTTTTGCAAACTCTGATTGAACCTACATGAAAATTGGCCCAGACGTTCTAACCAAATTCTGACTTGGAAATGCTCAGAATTTACTAAATGTTTTGGTTTCATGGACGTGTCTTCAGGGATTTATAACTTGAAATCCCAGCATTTCTAGAAGAAGTTCTGTTCTGCAATGTTTTAGATCTCATTGATATCTACAACTCTTGTGTCAGAAGTTCTTCCTGAATCATCTTGCATCATGATGAAGAACTAGCCAGATGTTCTGAATTTATCATATTTTCTTAACACTTAGAAAAATTTCTAAGTGTTTAGAACTTTGACTTTTCTAGAGTAATTTTGACTTTTGATTTTCTTGATGAATCGACTTCATATTCTACCATGTCTTGATAAAATGTGATTCTTGGAACTTGATTTTGATCCAAAAGTCAAAGTTTTACTTTTTAGTGTGCATTTTGACCATTTTGCCCTTGTGCCAATTCCAAACTTAAGTTGATGTATCAGTGCTGTAAACTTGAGTCATGGAAGATCTTGTGAGAAAATCCTTGAGAAATTAGAGGGAAAATTTTGGGGTACAACACTACCCCTCGAACTCAAGAAAATATCTCAAAGGTCTTTCCTGTTCTTTTCACCCTTTCCTTATTGGATAAAATAAAAGTCGGTGGCGACTCTTGCTATCCGCAACATTTGCGATTAAATGCAAAACAACCAAGTCAGTTCTCCCACTGTATTATAGTATGCAAAAAAAATTTCATATATATGCGATACGATGCAAACATAGTATGAAGGTAAACATAATGGTGCCCTATACGGGTTTAATGATAAACATGGAAATAAGGATACCCTACACTGACTTAGAGATTGAGACCGATAGGAACTCCTTAAGGATTATGGACCATGAAAGATGAAGAGGAGTCCATACAGTCTAGGGATTATAACAGAGGGACGAGAATTCCTATAGGCTAGGAATTATGATAGACCAATGGACAATTGAGATGAAGATTGTACTTGAGGTAATAGCATAGAAAAGGGCACATGGTGACTGGTCAACAGTCACCAAATCCCATGGCCTGATATAGGCCACGTGGCATGCATCAATGAGGATGTACTTCGTGGGAAGGTTCCATATGAGATATAAGATCCTATAAAGGTTCTAAGGATAATGACGGGCAAAAGGGGATCTTACAGGCTAGAGATTATGACTAAATAGAAAACCTACGAAATAAACCAAAAAATACCTCTATGAGTTTAAGGTATAATAATGATAAAAGGTAATCCCATGTAGGTTTAAAATTAAAATAGAATGTCCCTCGTGGGAAGGCTTCCTATGAAGAATGGGATTGCAATAGTTTCCTTAGTACGTAGGTTCCTAGTGTTGGCCTACAGATATTTTACCCTTCCCATAAGGTGGCTTCCTTAAGGGTATCATGGATAACACTTGAGAGAAAGGCACAAGGGCCTCCCTTAAGGGGAGCCTCATTGTAGACAGAAACTTTTGTCTCTAAGGTCGTACAAGGTCTCACCAAGAGATTTTGGTTTAGGGTTATACAAAGAGTCGTAGGTTTCATTCTAAACTCATATCCCCCAAGAGGATACCTGGAATGTCGTGACCAAATTAAGTTGCTTCCTCCATCATTCTTTTCTTTTTCTTTGTGTTTTTATCCTTTCTCCTTCGGTGCAAGATTCCCCTTTTTTTACTTAAGTATAAGATCCCTCCTTTTCCAGATTGATGATCTAATGGAGACCTTAGGATTTAGTTTTTGTTGCTCTTCAGTATGAAGAGCAACAACTTTTGGAGAGTGAATTTTTGAATTGTGGACGATTGTTCATTATTGTTTGTTAAAGACAAAAAAATTGTTGATTTATAGATAATTGTTGATCTATAAATGATTAATGATTCTCCAAATGGTTGTTGATGGAAAAATTTTAGGTGTTCTATTCAAAATCCTAAAATTAACCAAAAGAGTTGCTTAGCAAGAATATTTGTGAGGGAGAGATAGAAAATTATTGATGTAATTGTTGATAAAAAGCCTAAATTTTTATCTTGGTCAGCAAGTTTAAGAATCTGGTCCTATTTGTGACTCTATACAATATATGATTTTAAAAATATTTAAACTAGAAAAGATTTCATTTATTTTTAGATTTTTTGGCTATTTTTTTCATAAAATAATGATTTTAATAAAAAATAATATTTTAAAATATTTTAAATATAGAAAAACGAAAATATTATTTAAATAAATAAAAAACACTTTTTTATGATATTTTTGAAAAGATTTATACAAATTGAGACTTGATTGAAACTTGGAGGACAAGATTATGAACCTAGACACTTTTGTGATTTTTCTCACTATTGTGATTGATTTGGTGATTAATAAGAATTGATTTTGAAAGATTTCAATTACTTTTAACATCTTGACTATTAAGTGTGTAAAATAAAATATTTAAAAAAATAAAAAAATAATTTTAAAATACCCTTAAAATAGAAAATGAAAATAATTGAAAAATGACTTTTTTATCTTTTTATTGAAAAAAACACACAAAAGAATATAAATATCAAAAAGTAGTGTAATGAGACTTAAACTCAAGACCTTACACTTGCAAGCCTTACTCCCTTACCAACTGTGCTATGACATTTTATTCGAGACAAAAAGGCACATAGACGCATATGAAGGTAGGAAAATATTTTGCTATTTTAAAAATACAAATAATTTAAAGTAAATTATTAAATATTTTAAATAAGCAAAAATAAATTATTGTTAAACCAAATGGGAGTAATACCCAAAAAAAAATTGAAACCAAGTTTAAAAATAATTTGAATATTTTAGAAATGGGGAGGGAAATTTTGGGGCATGACACCTACCAATGTTTTCTTGTACCTGATTACTTGTTAGCTAAGCAGAAGGAATAAAGTAATGACGCAAATTTTTTGTATTGGGCTTGATGTGATTTCCTTATATTAGGCCTATGATCCAATGCAACACCAAACCCTAGCTCAAGTCTATAAATAGGACCTTGTGGAGAGTGAGAAGAAGTTCAACAACTCAAAGAGAAAACATAGAGTTATTCAGTGTGAGGAAAGTGGAGAGTAGCAAGAGTTTTCTTCTTCTCACTCAATCATCTACCAACTGCTGAGTGTTGGCACGACTGTAGTCATCTCTATAAGATTATCTATCTCAAAGAGTACTCAAGTCTCTCTTAGGTTTATATCTCTTTTACATTATTTGTTTAAAGATGTTCCTTCTGAGAACCATGCTTGTAGTTTATAATCAGTTCATCATGAGCTAAACCTTTTGTAGTTAAGCAATGTGAAGTTAATATTAAGTTGTTTATATGTATATGATGTGTGGTTTAGTTACTTGTTTTACTATGTGATAACTTGTTTATAAATATATTTTTTTGATTGATCAACTTAGGAATAGATAAAAGCTTGTTGTTGTGAGAGATCCAACAATAAGTATATTTCATAATAAAAATCATTGAAATGAGTAGGATAGAGATATTAAATCCCCTAGTTCTTTTATAGATAAGGTGTTGCAACCATTAAGGATTTCATAATACACACAAACATAAGTTAGGGTTATAAGTGAGACTTAGAGATTTGTGCCCTTGTCCTCTTATGCATGCTTTGATGTTGTAGAAATACACTATAAGATCACTCTGACCTTGAGTATCATGACTTAACACATCATAGACGCATATTTACTCCTATAATATTAATGGATCATAGCTTAACTCATTCACTTTTGACATATTTCTACTATCACCTTGCACTGTTTCAAAATTTGTTAGTGAAACATTGAATATAACACACCAAATATTAGTTATCTCTCTATTCACGCTTAAAATTCAAAGATAGTCAATTAAAAAATCAACATAAGTAACCATATCACTCCTTGTGGGCTCGACACTCTTATTTGTATCACTTGTTGCAATCAAACATAGATGTATACTTGTTTGTTACACCTAATAGAGCGATAACCCAAAAGTCATTTGTTGACCAAAGAGTCAACTGTTGAAATTTTGTGTAATTTTCAATTGAATGAAATTATTTTGTTATGATTTCCTTTTAATATGCTCCCTTTTTGTAAACCTTTATAGCTTTGACTTGTAATGACTTGTGAATGAAGTAGCTTGTAACTTAAGTCATAATTGAATGAAATATAAGTTCCCCCCTACAATTCCTTATTGAGATCAAGCAACCATGAAGTATTCCAAATTATCTTCACAATGTTCTAAATTTTCTTCACAATGTATCCTTTGGTGTAATACTAATGAGAAAATTAGTCATGACTTGATCAACAAAAAAGTCAACCTTCCATGGTTGACTTTATTGACCAAAAGTCAACTCTTGTATGAATGTTTCTAATTTCTCTCTTTTTTTTCAAAATGTATCCATAGTTCAAGTATAATGATGAAGTCAACGGGAATTGGTCAAAAAGTCAACCTTCCATGGTTGACTTAGTTGACCAAATAGTCAACTTATCCCAAATGTGATTAACTTTCCATTTTTTTTCAAAGCTTCTTTTATGATCTCCAAGTAAACATTAATAAAACCAATGTAGCTTACACAAGCAATAATGAGATCCAAAATTGTCCAGATGAACCAATCAAAAGCACATTACCCATTTCTAACAAGCCTTTGACCTAATGATGTCACAATATGCAAATGTTGATGGATGAATATTTTCACCCTAAAATGAATGATTCATAGGAATAGATGTAAATGAATCAAAAAGATATAAGCCAGATGAATTAGGGGAAATTTTTGGGTATGACATTGTTGGCTTATATTTCGTATCATATGCATGCATATAATTGGTTCTATAGTTATAGAATCAAGGTGTTCTTCCAAGCCTCATCAGGTTACAACACCCGTTTATTTCGTCAGTAGACGTGCTCAGAGCATTCTCCATACTACTTGTTAATGAATAGAAAATTTCCCTTCATGACAAGATGTCATGTGTTCCACAACATATATGAAACTGTATAGAAAATTAAGTGTTTCGGTCGCTGCGGAACAGTATCAGATGAAAATCAGTATTTTTGTGATTTTGGGTCAGAAATTCACAACTTGAAGTCAGAATATGGTTTGGTATTGATTCTCCAATTATCATAGTAGGCTTGGTATTTTCTATGTTTCATCTCGTTTGGCTCGATAGCAAATTTTGTGAGGAAGACTTCTGAACGTACTTATTAAAATATTTGTTGTTCTTTGTTTCGCAATGGTTCGGGTATTAAAAAATTCACAAGTCCAATCCGATTTATCATATTCAGGTGTTCTTTCACCAAGATATCTATGGTGATGTATTCTAAAATTCAGATTCGTGTCGAGAGCTAATTATTTGAAGAGGAGCTCCGAATTTGCGATTTTTCTCGAAGAAATACATTTAAAAAGTGTGTTGAAAGTGCAATTTTTGCGCACTTAAAAATTCATAGCTCGAATCCCATTTCTTGTTTTGAGCCTGTTCTGGTGACCGAAATTATATCTCGATGTCCTCTACATTTTCATCTCTCACGACCATAAGTTAATTCTGCTCAGAAGGTCTCCAAAATTGTGGATTTATCAAGTGTGTTCGCATAGGAAATTTGCGGTAAATATTTATCTGAACCACATTCAAAAAATCATAACTCGGTTGATTTTTATCGTATCGAGCTCGTTCTAGTGGCATTGTCTCACAAGCTGAATTAGCTAAATTTTGGTTTATATTTTCACGAGCAAATGGTACCCCGAAGTCTTCCGTTTTGGACCGAAGTACGCGTAACTCACTGGAAAATCTTGTGCTAGATGTTAATTTTAGTCTGAGGCAACACTTCAAAAATTCATACCTAATTCACCATTTATCCGATTGACCATATTTTCGGACAAGAGTTAGTTCTCAAAATCAGCTACATTTTGGTTTCAAATGATAATATTTAAAATCACACCGAGGTTCCTACGAATTTGACCTGAGCGTGTCAGATGCTGATAAACAAAAATTATGCACTATTGTTTTGGTCATTGGAGACTGTTGTACCCCAAAATTTGCCCTCCCATATTTCTCAAAATATTTCAAGAAAAATTCACAAGTCCAACCCGGCGCGTCATATTCAGGTATTCTTTCGCCAAGATATCTCTGATAACGTATTCTCAAATTCAGGTTCGGCTCAAGAGTCAATTTTTTAAAGAAGGTATCCGAATGTGCGAGTTTTCTTGAAGAAATATGGTGAAAAAGTGTGCTGAAAGTGCAGTTTTTACGCGCTAAAAAATTCATAACTTGAAGATCGTGACTCGTTTTGAACCCGTTCCGGTGGCCAAAATTCCGTCTTGACATTATCTACGTTTTCATCTCTCACGGTTGGAAGCCAATTTTGATCAGAAGGTCTTCAAAAATGTGGATTTACCAAGTATTTTCGCACAGAAAATTTGTGACAGAAGTTTATTTGCGTCATGTTCAGAAAACCATAACTTGGTCGATTTTCATCGTATCGAGCTGGTTCCGGTGCCAAAATTTCACAAATTGAGTTGGCTACATTTTCACAGGAGGTATCTAGTTCGAACGGTGTTCAAAAGGCCTTCATTTTTTGCTCAGAGTGCGTGACACGTTGAAAATCCTGAATGCTGAATATTATTTCATCTGGGCCGAAACTTCGAAAATTCATAACTCGGTCAATTTTTATCGGATTGGGCTCATATTTTTACACAAGGTCCCTGACTCATAGATCTACAACTTTGCTTCAAAAGTCGAGACCAAATTATGTACCGATCAATACCAGTTTTTTATTGAAGAACGTGTCAGAGTCGACACTGGAGCCCAAAATAAGTTTGTCTGAGCTGAAACTTCAAAAATTCATAACTAATTCACCGTTTATCCGATTGAGCCGATTTTCGGACAGGAGTTAGTTCTCGATGTAGGATACATTTTGTTTTCACATTTCAACTTCAAAAAATGCACTTAAGTCCCTGCGATTTAGCCTGGAAAGTGACGAATTCAAGTGAACATTGGAGGCCCAATTGCACATTCAAAGCCCATTTTCTTTACCCTAATTTTCATTATATAATCACCTTCTTTTCACACAAACCAGAGAGGAGAAAAAGAGGAGAGAAAAAAAAAACCTTGCCACAACACTGTTAGAATATCAAACTCTTTCAAGAACCCTAAAACCTTGAAATCCTTATTACAAATCCCTCTCTCACTACAAACAAGTCATCACAGTTACAAACCAACACCTCACTACTTCTTCAGTAAGGATAAGGCTGCCCTGATCTCCATGATCCTAATTTTCCAGTAAGTCATAAAAGCATTCCGGTCACTAATTTTCCAGTAAGGGTAAGATTGATTTGATCTCCATGATCAAAAGGGTATAATCATTCATACATGTCATATTGTGCCTAAACATTAAATTTCTTCATATATTGGCTTTATTTGCATTTTATGATTTTATTTAATGTGTTCGTGAGATTCAACACTGCAGATTTAGACAGGATCCCATGCAGGTTCATTAAGGAACGTTGAGGCCAAAAGTCAAATGGCCAAAAGCCAAAAGGCCAAAAGCCAAAAGCCAAAAGCCAAATGGCCAAAGTAGAAAAACTTATGCATGACACCAATACATGGCGAGACAGACATCCTAGAAGATTAAGAAACGTTGAGGTCAGAACACAAATGGCCAACAGCCAGAACACAAATGGCCATGAAACCCAATCCAATAGCCAAAGAATGCAGACCACAGTACTCAGGAGTCAATGAACACGCACGTGATGCCAGAAAGTCAAACAAGGCTTTTTGTCTAATGGGCCAGATTTCTCACAAAAAACCTCCCTTTGGGTCTGAATACCCCCATGGTTTGCACATTTTTATTTTTTTGATTTTCCTTTTTATTCTTTTAATTGTTTTTAATTGTTTTCTTTAATTTCATAAATTAATTTTCATAAGATAAAAAATCAGAAACTAAAATATATTTAATTATTATTATTTCACTATTAATTTATTTTGTAAATAAACTTTAATAATTAGTTTAGTAAATTAGGTTTTAAAACTTTAATCTTTTTCTCAATAAATTAAAATATGTAGAAATTAGGTTTTTTAACTTTTTATCACTTTTCTTAATAAATAATTTTTTCTTATTATCATTATTATTAATTACTAATTTATTTTGTAAATAAACATGTACATTAAATATTTAGTAAATTAGGTTAAACTTTAATATTTTTCTTTAATAATTAAAAACAACTTAGAATTGAGGTTTCTCTTGAATTTTAATTTTCTTTATTTCATAAATACAAAAACCATCAAAAAAAACATTTCTTTTCTTTAATTTAATAATTAATTAACTTTTCATTCAATTTAATTCCAAAAGGGTTCAACGCCCTCGAACGTTCTATTTTCTATTCTTTTCGCGCATTTATTCTTATTTTTCTTGTAAATATTATGTAACTGTTCAAGCCATGTAATAGTAACTAGGTTTTACTTTCCGCATTTTATTAAAAACGGGTCTTTGTAATTTGGCGATGTATAGACCCGCGCCTTGTAATAGCGTATGATTTATCTTTCCGCATTTAAATTTCTGCACTTTTAAATTATAATTGCATGAAAGAATGAATGTCTAAATAAAAACGAAAGCGTAGATCACCCATAACATGACAAGACAAAAATAAATGAACATGACACACAAATCACACACCACCCCTAGGGTACGCCTCACTGTTGCCTTGCCCTTCGAAAGGTGATCGTCGAGTAAAGGTTGTCTTAGTAAGTCCTCATGATCCGGGAACCTGGCATGAGGGTAGCTTCTAAGGTGTCTTCCCATTGCTCCGGTGATCACCATGTCCCGAACCTCGAATTAACCCGAACACCTCCAACGGTGGTGCTACTTACCTCTCAATGGTGGGATGGCACTACTTTAAAGGACATCTACACAGACGAATTCCTTAGGGTAGGTAGGTTCTCGTAGATACTTGCTCTAAATTTCAAAACAAATTCAAAAATACTTTTCACACCAACACATTTTCAAAAGCTTTCGAAAGCAAATTTTCAAACACTCTTGAGGACCGATACAAGAGTCGAACTGAAATTTTCAAAGAAACTTTTTTAAAACCCACAATTGAAAAGCAAACAAACCATTTTTGAAAACACAAGTGAGCAAGTATCTAGGAGCCCATGGATAACCATGGATAGAAAGGATGCTAACACCTTCCCTTTCTATAATCTACCTCCCGAACCGAGAGCAATCTCTATAAGGAATTTTTCTGTGCTTTTGTCCTTTCCATTTGGAGAAAATAAAAGACGGTGGCGACTCTTGCTTCCGCGACATTTCGCGAACCAGCGTTAAACAGTCAGTTCCAGATCCACCGATCACAGAACTGGCGACTCTGCTGGGGACATAACTATAAAGTGAGGTGTACCTTAGGGTTAGTTCATAACTGTGTTTTCAATTGTATTGCTTTGCTTGCTTTAAATTGTGGGACTGTCTTGGGAGTTCTATAGATCCTAACCCGGATCTGGGGGATACCTTCTTAGAAAGTAGCAACAAGGTTGTGAGGGAACTGTGCGGGGTATACCGACATGGTTGAAACAGTCTGCTACGTTGATATGGCACTTTGGTGTGTACCGGTAACCCTTGAGTTCAGTCAAGGAGAGTACGGGGCCTCCGCGTGGTGTCATGAAGCATCAACAGACCTTAGGAACCTTAATTGAACTATCTTGGCCTCTTTAGGGTAGTGAGATAACTGACTTTGGTGCAGTCCGAGGTTGGTTGATATTCGATACTACACTCAATTGAGGGTTGCTTTCCTGGAATATTTCGGTCTCCAGTTCAATGGCTAAATCGAAACGATGAACAATGAAAGCAATCCAATGATATTGGGACCCTTAGAACCCGGTTACTTCTAATAGGACAGGTTTTGAGCCCACCAACTTCAAGAGGGTAGTACCCCAAACCTCATGCTGGCCTAAACTCTAAGGGCTTCTCTTGTGTGACTTGTGTGCCTTCGTACTTGACTATTTGCATGCTTGTTGTCTGACACTTGAGCTTCTTGCAGGTTTTGTTTGTAGTCCTTAATTAGGACTCATAACAAGGTTTACCGAGTTTCTTACAGGTTTTGTTTTAGTCCTTAATTGGGACTCATGACAGGTTGTACTTGAATTTCTTGCAGGTTTTGGTTTGTAGTCCTAAAGGGGGACTCATAACAGGGTTTATCCATATTACCCCATGCATACCATACCATCATACCATTGCATACATCCTAACCCATTTCAAGGATCTCAAGGGTCTGTGGTGCGGGTCAGGATGAATCAAATGTCTAGCAAGGGGCAAAGGGGATTTATTTTCCTCTAGCCAAGGTTGTCAGGGGCTATGACCCACTTGATATGGTGAGCTCTGACTCTTGAAGAAGGTTCCCCTAACCAAGGTTGTTTGGAAACCAAAACCAGACATGATGACTAAAGTCAGGGGCAATGACCCACTGGATATGGTGAGCCTTTGACCCTGGAAGAAGGACTCTCAACAACATGAAGTTCCTTCCATCAAGCTACAAAATTCAAATGCTAACAATTTTCCTTGTTTACCCTGCGAGATCCTTGAAAACATTACATGCATATCATACACATCATTGCATAACAGGTATCCTTGTTGCAGGTCACTTACCATCTTCGCTGTTTATTTCAGCAATGGCCTTCCAACCAGATAACCAGGACCTTCTTGCTCAAGAGACTCGGTTCGGGGAAATCCTCCTGAATCTATCCAAGGGGCAGGAGGAGTTGAGGACACTTCTCACGGAGACTTTGGTCAGGAACAGTGCTGAGGACGAACGGCTGAAACACCTGCAAGCTGAGATGGATGCAATGAAAAACCAGATGCTGGGGCAGGTGACTGCTATTCAAGGTTTAGCTTAAAGACAAGATGAGATCGGGGTTCTCGTCAACCAACTACTCCAGGGTAACCAACTGGGGAAAACGTCTAAGGGTAAAAAGCCAGTCATCGTTCAACCACCGTTGAGACAAGGAGATAAGGGGAGAGCTCCTCAAATGGCTCCAGTGTCACAAATTCAGCATCAACCTCACCAGCTTCAGCCAGACAAGCCCAGGAGGCAATTCACCCAGCTCAACATGTCGTTGTTTCAAGCTTTACAACGCCTGTTGAGGTTGAACCTGATCACATTAAGGGCTCATCCCCGGAACCCCAACACAGCATCTCCTGTATATGATCCCAATAAAAGGTGTGCCTACCACTCTGCCAGTCCAGGACATGATACAAATGAGTGTTGGGCTCTCAAGAACAAGATCCAGGACCTGATTGATGAAGGGGCATTGGAGTTCACACAAGATGGTCAGGCTGAATTTTTCTACCATCCCTCCAAGGCTCACCATTTGAAGTGACAAGCCCTGAGACTAGAAAACTTTTGTTCATTCGAATGTTCAAGTTGTGTTGTTCCTTTATTGTTTAAACATTTATTCATGTTAAACGTTGTTGTCTCATTAATGCATCGCTTATGTCTATTTTGAATCAATATATTCGCATTCGCTATTTTCAAAATTGCTTTACTTTTTTGATGTCAACTCTCAATTAATAATTCTAAGCCTCTTGAGGGAGGATGACAAAAACGATACCGCAATCATTACAGTATGCTTTTGAACAGACCCCGCTGATGAGGTACATGCATTGTTTCAATCCCTAAACACTGGAGTTATAAGGAAGATAATCCCTCGTCAACCCCTCTGAGCCAAAGAAGTAGGAGTTTTTCTTTTCGAAAATTAAAACCCTTAATCATAACCTAGGGCAGGGTAGTTCTCTCAGTTGATCCAATTGCATAACAAACGGCACCAAAGAGGTCCTTACAAAACAAAACAAAAACAGTGATGGTTCCCTATAATCGTCAAGACAGGCAGTCATTATCTTTCAAAAAAAAAAAGCCCAATAAGTCAAAACCTATGAAGGAGACTTACAAAACTGGGGCATCCCACTGACTGTAATCACAAAAGAAACAGTTCAGGCAAAAAAATAGGGATAGCAAAATCAAAAAGAAAGAGGTCATACAAACCCTCAACACAAAAAAAATGACTGCCTATTCAGAATAAATCATCAATATCTGGACCATCACTGGTATATCAGGACAAAGACTCAAATAAGGTCTAACGCACAATCAGCTGAGTTTAGGATTGAAGAACATCACGAAGAGCGGGTGGGTACAAATAAAATTTGAGCCTTTATCCTTTGTTTCTTAAACCGTGAACCAGGCCACGTTACAACCCTTAAAAGTCTTAGCTGAAGCATGGGTTAGTTCGAAAGCATACTGTTACGAAAGGTATCCTGACTCCTTAAGGCTTACGGTAAATACGGAGTTGACATCACGTTTTACGAACATTCACTTGTTTTATGAAAAAAAGAATGCATTTTCAAAATCTTCAAGACAGACATAGGCTTTGCATTTTTAACATAACTTTGTTTGCATATGACTTTTGTTTGAACAGCATAGAAATTCGCACGACGAATGCCTAATGAACAGAAGTACTTCCAATCAAGGGGCATGGCATGATCATGGTCCGTTATCTGGGGCAGTCCAATCAAGATTCGGAGAATCTCTCAAAAGCCAAACAGTAGGGGCAAATCTATGCCTGAGTCACTTGGGGCATTCCAGCAACGAATCTTGCACGATCAGACATCTTCTGGTAATATGGCAACACAAGCAGCCAGGGGCACCTCCCTGCATTCTGAAAGCACGGACATAGTCGAAAAGAATACTACGCAAAATCAAAGACCCGCTAGGTTGACACACCTAGGCAAAAATAAGGGCTTCCCGGCGAACCAAAAGGGTTCGGGCAAAAATAAGGGATGAAATGAAAAAAATCTGTACACCCAGCAAGTCGAAAACCTGAAAAGGCGGCTTGGGCAAAAATGGGTATCCCGGTGGACTGAAAACCCGAAAGGGCGGTCTAGGAAAAAGTTAGGGATCAAAGCGTACGACTATGTCCTGTCATCTTGTCACCTGCCTACCAGAAGGAGGTTGGTCCATCAACAACTATCAGCACCTCACAAGTCTTCCTCTCCCACCTCAGAAACAGGGGCAATGATGAGTTGTCTAAGCAATCTAATTGTTCTGTCCTCCAAGATACCAAGGTAGGTCCAGCTGAAGAACATAACCAGTACGTCTTAATTCCCCAGAGAGTGAGCCAACAAGTCAGTGCACTCTCCCCGAGCAAAACTATGCTATCAGCCTTAAGGAAGTTGAGTATCCCCCAGCAGATCTCAACATTCCCCTGCACAATATACATGCATTCTTAATAAGCATCCCCGGCAATCTTGGCCTAAAGATTGTTCCCCGGAGGTATATCAAACATTCAATGGAGTCACTTCCCCGATACAATTCAAGACTTCCCCAAGAGAGTCCAATCTAGTTCCCCAGGAAAGTTGGAATCCATCTCCCCAAGCAGTAAGCTTATCCCCAGTAGATTCTGGAAGCTTATCCTCGCAGAGCACGAACACGTCTCCCGGCTTCATTCAAAGAGTTATTTCCCTACCAGGGTATAACTGGGTTATCCTCAGCCGAAATCCACGGAAAGATCATCCTCGACGAAGTCTTCTTATCCCCAGCGAAGTCTATTAACACTTCCAACACAACAACGGTATCCCCAGCGAAGTTATTAGCAACAGCTCAACAAAGTACCTCTCTCCCCAGAGTATTGCTTCCCAGCAAGATCGCTAGAATACTTTTCTCCCCGCAGAGTAATCCATCCGCCAAGTTTATTCCCCAACGGAGTCATCTTCTCCTACCGGTATTCTTGCAATTATCATCCCCAGCGGAAGCAAAGTCTATTCTTTCAACATCAGCCCAGGAGTGACTTCCTGGCACCCGTCAAGGATTTACTTTCCTAGACGAAAAACATATATTCATGAACATCGCACTTCCATACATTATAGCATGCATATACGCATCATATCTTAAAAATCTCATTTATGTTGAGAACATCATTGCTTGATATCATGCATTGCATATGACTGACCTTTACCTTTCAGGAAAGATCCAGTTAAATTTTCAACGATATCTCAAGACCTAGTCTGGTTCAGTTAAAACGACTCCAAAGATTTCTCTGTTTCTTATCCAGTCAAAGGCCTTCTCTGGTTCAGTCAGATCGACCCTAAGATCTCCCTGATTCTTATCCAGTTGAAGACATTTCAAGACCTAGACCGGTTCAGTTGATCGACCCTAATATTTTTTGTTTCTTATCCAGTTAAAGGCCTTCTCTAGTCCAGTTAAATCGACCCCAAACAGATTTTCCTGACAAAGACTCAGTAGAAGACATCCAAGATTCTCTCAATGATACTGTTGAGGTTGTAGTCGCCTATGGTTCTCTCCCCAATACTGCGGAGGTAGTAATCATCCCCAGATTCGCTCAGCGTTACTGTTGAAGTCGAAGTTATCCAAGATTCTCTCAATGATTACTGTTGAGGTTGTAGTCGCCTATGGTTCTCTCCCCGATACTGCGGAGGTAGTAATCATCCCCAGATTCGCTCAGCGTTACTGTTGAAGTCGAAGTTATCCAAGATTCTCTCAATGATTACTGTTGAGGTTTTAGTCGCCTATGGTTCTCTCCCCGATACTGCGGAGGTAGTAATCATCCCCAGATTCGCTCAGAGTTACTGTTGAAGTAGAAGATATCCAAGATTCTCTCAATGATTGCTGTTGAGGTTGAAGTCGCCCAAGATTCTCTCAATGATTGCTGTTGAGGTTGAAGTCGCCCGAGATTCTCTCAATGATTGCTGTTGAGGTTGAAGTCGCCCGAGATTCTCTCAATGATTGCTGTTGAGGTTGAAGTCGCCCAAGATTCTCTCAATGATTGCTGTTGAGGTTGAAGTCGCCCAAGATTCTCTCAATGATTGCTGTTGAGGTTGAAGTCGCCCAAGATTCTCTCAATGATTGCTGTTGAGGTTGAAGTCGCCCGAGATTCTCTCAATGATTATTGTTGAAGAAGAAGTTATCCAAGATTCTCTCAATGATTACTGTTGAGGTTGAAGTCGCCCAAGATTCTCTCAATGATTACTGTTGAGGTTGAAGTCGCCCAAGATTCTCTCAATGATTACTGTTGAGGTTGAAGTCGCCAAAGATTCTCTCAATGATTACTGTTGAGGTTGAAGTCGCCCAAGATTCTCTCAATGATTACTGTTGAGGTTGAAGTCGCCCAAGATTCTCTCAATGATTACTGTTGAGGTTGAAGTCGCCTAAGGTTCTCTCCCCGTTACTGTGGAGGTAGTAATCGTACCCAGATTCTCTCAGCGTTACTGTTGAAGTTGAAGTCGCCCAAGGTTCTCTCAGCGTTACTGTTGAGGTTGAAATCGTCCAAAATTCTCTCACCGTTCCTGTTGAGGTAGTAACCATCCCTGGTTCATTCATCACCTTTTGAAGCTCCAGACCCAGCTCATGTAACCAGTCAGGACACATCTATACAAAGAATTTGAAGACCAGCTCCTGTAACAGGTCAGGTAATCATTTTTCTTTTGCAGGTACGCAAGTTCTCGCTAAGGAATCTCTTACGCGATCAACATCCAGATGGTATCTATAAGCCCATCCACCATCCATCACCTCTCAGCATGGCATCTATAAGCCCATCATCCTATTCATCAATCTCCAAATGGCATCTATAAGCCCATTCCACCATCACACTGCCACTATGTGAGCGCAAATTTCTGGGCACTTTAGTGTTCAATCATCTTCCACCTTCGGATTACGAAAGGCACGTCAGCCAATCTACATCCTCAGGTTTAAGAAGATTGAACAGGGGCAACTGTTGTACCCCAAAATTTGCCCTCCCATATTTCTCAAAATATTTCAAGAAAAATTCACAAGTCCAACCCGGCGCGTCACATTCAGGTATTCTTTCGCCAAGATATCTCTGATAACGTATTCTCAAATTCAGGTTCGTCTCAAGAGTCAATTCTTTAAAGAAGGTATCCGAATGTGCGAGTTTTCTTGAAGAAATATGGTGAAAAAGTGTGCTGAAAGTGCAGTTTTTACGCGCTAAAAAATTCATAACTTGAAGATCGTGACTCGTTTTGAACCCGTTCCGGTGGCCAAAATTCCGTCTTGACATTATCTACGTTTTCATCTCTCACGGTTGGAAGCCAATTTTGATCAGAAGGTCTTCAAAAATGTGGATTTACCAAGTATTTTCGCACAGAAAATTTGTGACAGAAGTTTATTTGCGTCATGTTCAGAAAACCATAACTTGGTCGATTTTCATCGTATCGAGCTGGTTCCGGCGCCAAATTTTCACAAATTGAGTTGGCTACATTTTCACAGGAGGTATCGAGTTCGAACGGTGTTTAAAAGGCCTTCATTTTTTGCTCAGAGTGCGTGACACGCTGAAAATCCTGAATGCTGAATATTATTTCATCTGGGCCGAAACTTCGAAAATTCATAACTCGGTCAATTTTTATCGGATTGGGCTCATATTTTTACACAAGGTCCCTGACTCATAGATCTACAACTTTGCTTCAAAAGTTGAGACCAAATTATGCACCGATCAATACCAGTTTTTTATTGAAGAACGTGTCAGAGTCGACACTGGAGCTCAAAATAAGTTTGTTTGAGCTGAAACTTCAATAATTCATAACTAATTCACCGTTTATCCGATTGAGCCGATTTTCGGACAGGAGTTAGTTCTCGATGTAGGCTACATTTTGTTTTCACATTTCAACTTCAAAAAATGCACTTAAGTCCCTGCGATTTAGCCTGGAAAGTGACGAATTCAAGTGAACATTGGAGGCCCAATTGCACATTCAAAGCCCATTTTCTTTACCCTAATTTCCATTATATAATCACATTCTTTTCACACAAACCAGAGAGGAGAAAAAGAGGAGAAAAGAAGAGAGAAAAAAAAATCTTGCCACAACACTGTTAGAATATCAAACTCTTTCAAGAACCCTAAAACCTTGAAATACTTATTACAAATCTCTGTCTCACTACAAACAAGTCAACACAGTTACAAACCAACACCTCACTACTTCTTCAGTAAGGATAAGGCTGGCCTGATCTCCATGATCCTAATTTTCCAATAAGGCATAAAAGCATTCCGGTCACTAATTTTCCAGTAAGGGTAAGATTGATTTGATCTCCATGATCAAAAGGGTATAATCATTCATACATGCCATATTGTGTCTAAACATTAAATTTCTTCATATATTGGCTTTATTTGCATTTTATGATTTTATTTAATGTGTTCGTGAGATTCAACACTGCAGATTTAGACAGGATCCCATGCAGGTTCATTAAGGAACGTTGAGGCCAAAAGCCAAAAGGCCAAAAGCCAAAAGCCAAAAGCCAAATGGCCAAAGTAGAAAAACTTATGCATGGCACCAATACATGGCGAGACAGACATCCTAGAAGATTAAGAAACGTTGAGGCCAGAACACAAATGGCCAACAGCCAGAACACAAATGGCCATGAAACCCAATCCAATGACCAAAGAATGCAGACCACGGTACTCAGGAGTCAATGAACACGCACGTGATGTCAGAAAGTCAAACAAGGCTTTTTGTCTAATGGGCCAGATTTCTCACAAAAAACCTCCCTTTGGATCTGAATACCCCCATGGTTTGCGCATTTTTATTTTTTTGATTTTCCTTTTTATTCTTTTAATTGTTTTTAATTGTTTTCTTTAATTTCATAAATTAATTTTCATAAGATAAAAAATCAGAAACTAAAATATATTTAATTATTATTATTTCACTATTAATTTATTTTGTAAATAAACTTTAATAATTAGTTTAGTAAATTAGGTTTTAAAACTTTAATCTTTTTCTCAATAAATTAAAATATGTAGAAATTAGGTTTTTTAACTTTTTATCACTTTTCTTAATAAATAATTTTTTCTTATTATCATTATTATTAATTACTAATTTATTTTGTAAATAAACATGTACATTAAATATTTAGTAAATTAGGTTAAACTTTAATATTTTTCTTTAATAATTAAAAACAACTTAGAATTGAGGTTTCTCTTGAATTTTAATTTTCTTTATTTCATAAATACAAAAACCATCAAAAAAACATTTCTTTTCTTTAATTTAATAATTAATTAACTTTTCATTCAATTTAATTCCAAAAGGGTCCAACGCCCTCGAACGTTCTATTTTCTATTCTTTTCGCGCATTTATTCTTATTTTTCTTGTAAATATTATGTAACTGTTCAAGCCATGTAATAGTAACTAGGTTTTACTTTCCGCATTTTATTAAAAACGGATCTTTGTAATTTGGCGATGTATAGACCCGCGCCTTGTAATAGCGTAGGATTTATCTTTCCGCATTTAAATTTCCGCACTTTTAAATTATAATTGCATGAAAGAATGAATGTCTAAATAAAAACGAAAGCGTAGATCACCCATAACATGACAAGACAAAAATAAATGAACATGACACACAAATCACACACCACCCCTAGGGTACGCCTCACTGTTGCCTTGCCCTTCGAAAGGTGATCGTCGAGTAGAGGATGTCTTAGTAAGTCCTCATGATCCGGGAACCTGGCATGAGGGTAGCTTCTAAGGTGTCTTCCCATTGCTCCGGTGATCACCATGTCCCGAACCTCGAATTGACCCGAACACCTCCAACGGTGGTGCTACCTACCTCTCAATGGTGGGATGGCACTACTTTAAAGGACATCTACACAGACGAATTCCTTAGGGTAGGTAGGTTCTCGTAGATACTTGCTCTAAATTTCAAAACAAATTCAAAAATATTTTTCACACCAACACATTTTCAAAAGCTTTCGAAAGCAAATTTTCAAACACTCTTGAGGACCGATACAAGAGTCGAACTGGAATTTTCAAAGAAACTTTTTTAAAACCAACAATTGAAAAGCAAACAAACCATTTTTGAAAACACAAGTGAGCAAGTATCTAGGAGCCCATGGATAACTATGGATAGAAAGGGTGCTAACACCTTCCCTTTCTATAATCTACCTCCCGAACCGAGAGCAATCTCTATAAGGAATTTTTCTGTGCTTTTGTCCTTTCCATTTGGAGAAAATAAAAGACGGTGGTGACTCTTGCTTCCGCGACATTTTGCGAACCAGCGTTAAACAGTCAGTTCCAGATCCACCGATCACAGAGACTCATTTACCAAATTCACTCAAAAAAAGGCTCATACTATGTATTTATTTTCACTCCAATTTTCAGGAGATACTCTCATAATTCATAAATTCTCACAAACATAAGTCTCAAATTCTCTCAAGTTGCTCAAAGATCAAATCAAGATTTTACACCTTTTTCATCAAGAACACAACAACAACTTCATCAAGATTCAAAAGTCAAGATCAAAAGTAATTCTTCTCCGATTGTTGATCCGTTCATTACAATATCTATACATAAGCCTCCTCTTCACTTCTATCAGTAAGTTTTCTTGAATTAAGCGTTTTTGAAATAAGTGGTTTTTTGAATAAGTGTTTTTCTTGGTTTTGTTGTTGATTAAGATTTTAATTGTATAATTGAGGCCTAATTGTTTAGAATTGATTTAAATTGAGGATTTAATTCTATTTTGTTGAATTACTTATTGAAATAAGTGATTAATTGAACTTGAGAAGTTGATTTTGATTGTAACTTGAAATTGGTATAGTGTTGTTGTATTGATTTTTAACCTTAGGTGTAGTTACACTAGCGCTTAGGTTGAATTTCGACATAGACTAGTTTAGTGTTAATATACTAACTAGGATTCTTGTTGATTTATTGTGAATTTTATGAATACTTTAGATACTTGATTAGTTACCTAGGTGAATGAAACTTAACACTAAAAAATATAGAAAACTCATAATTTGACATAATGTTGAATAAGTGTGGGATAGGATAGATCCTTGATTGATATTTTAGGTTCCTTTGTGTATAATAATATAGTTGTTTAGTATTTGTCAACACTTGTTAAAATCTACTTTGTGCATAACTTTTGTGAAGTTTTGTGTTGTTACATGAGATTTTTTAATTGACTTTTTGTGATGTTTTGTGTTGTTACATGAAATTTTATAATTGATGTTTTGATTGGGTTTTTATGTGGTTACATGATATTATGGTGTTTTGGATTTGTTAATTCATGGTGCATTTTTATTTGTTGAGATGTTACTAACATTTTGCTAATTCATGAGTTAACATATTATTTAAATTGAATTGAATGTTTATTTCAAGTTCTTAATACAAAACTTTTCAATTCAAGATTGTGTTAACAATTGAATCCCTTTCACTTTTTGTTCTTGAAAGTGTATGTTGTTTGTGTTCATGAGTTGTGACATATTCCAATTAACTCAAGAGGCATTAAAAACCATATTTTTAACATAAAAACTTGAGATAAGTGGGAAACGTTACAATTCTTGGTTATTTTTCTAACACTTGACATAATCTCAATTTTGAGCTAATTTCCTAACCGTGGTGAGTTTTTGCACTTGTGATTAATGAAACTTGACTTTGTTGATGCTTCAGGAGCCATTGATATACCTTTTGGTCGATTTCAGATTTTTTTTTCACGAATTTTGCTACTGTACTATTTCGGAAATCATACTTCCACTTAGAATTTGGACGAATCGAGTTCATTTTTGGATCCGTTGGCACGTTTCCAAGTCACCATGTAATTTGATGTGATTCCGAGGAGTTTGAGTTTTCGCTTAATTTCCAGATTTTAGTGTTTTTGTACACTCTTTTACATGTGTTTGTTTCCAATAGATGTATAATATTTTTTTACATGTTAATTGATCGTTATTGAGCTTTAATGTGCTATTTGTGTGCTCTTGATTTGTTTATATCGATTTATGTGTAATTTCACTTTGTCGTTTCTAACATTTTTGTGGATTTATGCAAGGTTCATTTGTTTGGTCGAATGTGTATCGACACATATTGAGTGTTATTTGCACACATCTTTGTGCATTATTATTACTTGCTTGGACTGTTATCTACTGTAGGTCACCTGGTACTACACGGATATATCTGATATATATTCCATGTAATTGTTACTTGTATATCGTGTGGATCGTGTTTCATGCAAGTATATTGTTTGTGATGCGGATGCTTCCAAGGCACACATTGCACATATGATTTGAAATTCTGGCTGTAGATACTCAATGTCACGTTCAATGTTATGACACCGTATCTGACTTACTATATGACAGTAAATACAAAAACAATAAAGAACACAGTCAATTGTTTACCCAGTTCAGTGTGCAACAACACCTACTCTGGGGGCTACCAAGCCAGGGAGGAAATCCACTATAAGAGATGTTAATTCAGGAATAAACCAACCAGTTTATCTCCTTCACTTAAAACCTACCCAATGCAATTTCAATCTAAGTACAACTTAAACCTGAGTTCCTACTCACTCCCCCTCAATCACAGCAGTGATACATAAAACAATTTGACTAATGATTTGATGAAGACACTCTTCAAAAACAAACACTTGATTAAGCTTCACAGCTTTTTAATCAAGCAACACAATCACTCTTGCTTCACAACTTTGAGTGATGCACACAACTAACTTGACTCTGCTTCACAGCTTTAGTCAAGGAACATTCAAACACTCTTGCTTCAAAGCTTTGAGTGCTACACAACCCTTACAATTAAAAACCTATTCCAAGTCACTTATCACAATGATAATTGCTTAGAGTACAATAATCAAACCTATATAGATTACAAATGATCTTCTGATAAAAAAGGGATTACTTGCAAAACAGCAGCTCTGTTGAATATATAGCAGCTGCAACTTCAGTTAGGGTTTCCACAAAAACCTAGGGTTAATTCCGTTTGACCTCAAGACCAGGTCACAGGACTTTATTAACCAGGTTAGGGTTGAGCTAGGTTACCCCTCAGAAAATGCAGGATTCTGTTCTGGAAAGACTGAGTTATTTTCCTGAAAAAACTCAGACTTATCCAACCTGCAAACCTGTTAGTTCAGAACAGGATGTCTTAACATCTTTTATGACATCTGAGAAAACCTGTCTACTGATTTAGCAAAATGTGATCATTTTGCAAAATGCTCAGATACACACTTATAAACATCAGTTCCTGAATGACAATATTTTTCTGCAAAGGTACCTAATGAATCAGTACAAACTACACTAGAATGTTATGACATCAGTCATGACATTCACACATACACTTGGGTTTTACCAAAAATGCAAGCCAATACCTAAACAACTACAAACTCCCCCTTTGGCAGATTTTTGGCTAAAGACCCTAAGCAATCAGAGATAGATAGCAGCAGAAAGAAATGACTGCAGAAAAATAGAATGTCTAATTGAGCAAGTACATATTAAGTACCAAAATATTCTCCCCCTCTTTAGCCACAAATGGGCCAAAGATACATGTTCATAATGATTATACAGTTATCCAAAACAAATAATAAGAGCAGCAGCAGAAAAAAAACTGAACACACTTCCAAACTCCACCAGATATCAACACCAACCAGCAACACCACCAAACAGCAACCAACCTTTAAGCACTTTCATCAGACTCAGAGGAGCTAGTTTCTTCAATGTTGAGATGACCTTCAGCTTCTACACCTTCTTCCCTTCTGTTTTCTTCAGCTTCCTCCTTTTCTAGCCTGGCAATTAGGATTTCTAGGGTCTTTTTCCTAGCATCTAGCTCTTTGCAAGTCTCTTTTAAAACAACTATGACATCTGATGTCTTGGACTGGGTTTTCACAGACGATGTCTCAGCTGATGTTATGACAATGTCTGGAGCATGAGATCCCTGAAACAGTTTGTAGTGCAAGCCAAGGGCATGAGCTCTTTTGCAGACTGTATCTCTTGCCACAAGGATATCAGGGTATTGTGCAAGGATAATTCCACAAAGGAGGGAGGGAAAGGCTATTGGTCCTTTGACAGCATAACTACCAGCATGCTTTAAAGTTTGTTCAAAGATGTACCTGCCATAGTCAAAAGCAGTCTTGGTTCCCACAGCATAAATAAATCTCCCCAATCCTGTGGAGATAGTTGATTTATGATTTGTAGGCACCCAGTTGGCTGCACCTATTTTATGCAGGATGGCAAAATTCATGCTGAGTTTGCTGGCATTCAGCTTGCCTTTCAAGGGCCAGCACTTCACTTGCCTGGCTGTGATGGTTTGACAAACTTCATTGTCACTGGCCTCCAGATCAGGACAATCCTAATTTGTTCTTCCAATAAACTTTTTAATTTCTGATGGAGAGAACTTGACCCTTCTTCCTCTAACAAAAACACTTTCAAAGTCAGCTGACCTTCCATCAGCACAATCATTAGACTAGTTCACTACAAACTCCTTGACCAGATTTTCATAACATTTGTTAAATTTTATCACTGTCTTCATCAGTCCAGCATTCTTGATCAGGTCCATGATGTCTTTGCACTCCAAGGCATCATTGTTGAGTTCTCTCTCTAAAGCTATTCTCTTTAAGCAAACATACTTCCATCTGTTTGCATTGTCAGGATGATGAAAAGAGATGTTGTCTGTTGGGACTTCAGGTACTCTAGCAATTTTGCTGGAAGGGAGCTTCCTTCTGATAGGAGTTTCTTCAGCATCAATCTCAAATTCTGATTCCTCATCAGAATCAGAAGATTCAGGTTCTTTTCTCTTCTTAGAGATTGGTTGTCTAGCAGTATGCACCTGGGCCTTCTTCCCTTTTGTCTGAATACTTTTCTCAGCCATGCCTTCAGCCTTGGATTTCTTAGCAGCAGGTTTGTCTTTGGACACACATTTTGCATCATTCTGATTACTCTTTCTTTTCATCAATCTCCTAGCTATGCTAGGGTTCACATTAGCAATCAGATCATTATCTGAGTAATCCTCATCCACATCAATGATAGGTGGATCAACTACCTTTTCTGAAGGGTTCTGAATGTTGTCTTTTTGTGTCACAACATTCTCAATGACATCTACATTCTCAGAGACTTCCACATTTGGGCTTTCTGATTGATTTAAAGGGACAGAAATCCCCGGTACAGGTTGGTTTCCGCTCAGTATACTAGTAACAAGCCTAGCAATGGCTTGATGAACTTGAACTGATCCTTCTCTATTTGGTACAGAAGAAGAAGGATGAGAAGAATTACCAGAGGCTGTAGCTTGAGCTCTTCCTGCATGTCTAGTTCTTAGCTTTTTGACTTTGGCTGGGTCAGTTGCCATCTCTCTTAGAGGAGTGACCTCAAGAACTTCAGATTCTATGCATGTGGTGATTGCTCTAGAGTCTTGGTCAGATGATGAAGATGATGAGGATGATGAAGTCGCCATGGTTGAAGACGATGTCTGAGACATTTTGATTGACTTTGAGTAACGGTAGCAATTTGAGAAGAATCTTTGATTGAGAGGAGGAAACAGGTTGCAAGGACGAGAGAGGTAGGAGGCAAAAGGGAGTCTTTTCAACTTCTTAAAGATTTTGAAAGAATTGTGAAAGCATATGATTAACCCACTAAAGATAGACTTAATAAAATTAATTCCTTCAACCTTTGTTTTAAGCAAAATTAATTGCTATAATTTCTCATGTTGGTAAATACCCAACCTGCCCCTCAAATTTTCAAGTTTATCTCCAACAAGAGCCTTGGTAGAAGAATCAGTCAGCTGAAGCTTAGAGAAACTATGTTCCAGTTTAAATGACTTCTTCTCTACAAAGTCAATGTGCTTGTTCCAGTTATGCTGAATAGGGTTCAAGGAAATATTGATTGTATTCAGATTGTCACAACACAATGTCACAACATCTTGTGTGACATTATACTCAGTGAGCATCTGTTTTGACCAGATATTTTGAGAACAGTTTTTCCTAGCAGCAATTATTTCCGCACAGAGTTGGGAAGGCATTCTTTTGATATGAATCATAGTTTTGGTTGATTCTTGAATAATTTTCTGTTTGTCCAGTCCATTTTGATGGAGAGTTATAGGAGAGAAGACTTCAAGCCTCATTTCTTCAGGGAAACAGAATTTATTAGACTTGTTATTTCCAACATCCTTGTCAAGATAACTTATGGTTCTGACAACACATCCTTCTTCAAGTTTATTTGCCACATCACAGACATTATCAACCTATAGTTTTGGAGTTCTTCTGACTGCTTCCATAGAAATATCTCTTTTCATTCTTCTTAGATGAAGAGGACCAAGCTTATGCTGCCACAATTTCATCTCTTTTTCTTCTTTGGTAATTGGACACATAGTGGAGATATCAGTGTTCTCAGGCTGCCACAAGTAGCAGTTATCTTTGGATCTGATTCCTCTCATTACAACTTCTAGTTTTTCATTAATTACTAGACATTCAGATCTTGAGAAGTTGACCTTGAATCCTAGATCACATAATTGACTGATACTAATGAGATTAGCAGTCAGCCCTTTTACCAGCAGTACTTTATTCAGACTTGGAACTCCAGGGCAGTCCAAATTACCAACTCCTTTGACTTCACCTTTAGCACCATCTCCAGAGGTCACAAAACTGGTGGTGTGAGGCATAACATTATTGAGGAGATTTTTGATTCCAGTCATGTGTCTGGAACATCCACTGTCAAAGTACCAGCCTTCCTTTGCAGACACTCTCAGGGAAGTATGGGCTATCAGGGCAATAGCCTTTTTCTTCCAATGAGGAGTATGTGGTACCCTTTTTGGCTTAGGTTTAGCACCTGAGTTTTGATTAGGGTATCCATGTAATTTGAAGCAGAAGGGCTTTATGTGTCCATACCTCCCACAATGATGACATCTCCATCTTTGGTATTTTTTCTTCATGTATTTCTGATGTTGAGAGTTGTGTTGAGACATCTGCTTTGACAATTGTTTAACATGCCTGATCTTCTTGTCTGCACCAGGTTTCTTAGCTTTCACAAATCCTAGACCAGATTTGTTTCCCACATTTTGTCCAACTTGTAGGATCTCTTCCAATTTATCTGATCCATTGGTCAACATCTTGACAGATTTTGTCATTTGGTTCAGTTGTGAGTTCAGTAATTGAACTTCCCCTTCTAGGTGACTTATAGTTTCAAGATCTGCCCTTTTTTCAGCCTCCAGCTTTATAATGAGTTTTAATTGTTTCTCATTCTGCACACAAACTTCAACACTTCTGATACACAATTTCTTGTAGGTATCAGCCAGTTCTTCAAATGTCACTTCTTCATCACTAGTGTCACTTTCAGAAGTACAAACACTAGTTAGAGCAGTAACTAGTTTGGCAGATTCTTCTTCAGAATTACTTTCTGAATCATAGTCAGACCAAGTAACAGTCATTCCTTTCTTTTGTTTCTTAAGAAAGGTAGGACATTCAGCTCGAATATGTCCATATCCTTCACATCCATGGCATTGAATACCTCTGCCTTGGTTTCCCTTATCTTCTGACCTTGGTCTTCTGCTGGAACTGTCAATGTCAGAGGGAATGTTATGAACATTAGACCTTGACTTTGGATCCATTCTTTTGATGAGCTTGTTGAACTGTCTTCCAAGCATGGCAATAGCTTCTGAAATATTTTCTTCTTCATCCTCCTTGTTTTCAACATCAGTGTTGGATACAAGTGCTATGCTTTTGTTCTTCTTGTCACCATTATCAGTGATCCCCATCTCAAAAGTCTGAAGAGACCTAATAAGTTCATCCACTTTCAACTTGCTGATGTCCTGGGCTTCCTCTATGGCAGTTACCTTCATTGCAAATCTTTTAGGCAAGGATCTGAGAATCTTCCTCACCAGTTTTTCTTCTGACATCTTTTCTCCCAGTGCTCCTGAGGTGTTGGCAATCTCCAAGATGTTCATGTGAAACTCATGAATGGTTTCATCTTCCATCATTTTTAGATTCTCAAACATGGTAGTCAACATCTGAAGCCTTGACATTTTTACTTTGGAAGTGCCCTCATGAGTAGTTTTGAGAGTGTCCCAAACTTCCTTGGCCAGTTCATATTGATGTACTAGTCTGAAAATGTTTCTATCAATTCCATTGAACAAGGCATTTAAAGCTTTTGAATTTCCCAGAGCTAACTCATCTTCTTCTTTACTCCAATCTTCCTCAGGCTTCAGACTGATTGTCCCATCTTTCTCAGTTATGGTGGGATGAATCCATCCTTTGTCAGCAGCTCTCCAAGCCTTTTTGTCCAGAGATTTTAAGAAGGCAATCATACGAGGTTTCCAGTAGTCATAATTAGTTCCATCCAGAATGGGTGGTCTATTTCCAAAAACTCCTTCTTTGTCCATAGTGCTAGGAAGTGATATCCCTAGATCTCACCCAGTAATACAGGCAGGGTGCCTGCTCTGATGCCAATTGAAATTCTGGCTGCAGATACTCAATGTCACGTTCAATGTTATGACACCGTATCTGACTTACTATATGACAGTAAATACAAAAACAATAAAGAACACAGTCAATTGTTTACCCAGTTCAGTGTGCAACAACACCTACTCTGGGGGCTACCAAGCCAGGGAGGAAATCCACTATAAGAGATGTTAATTCAGGAATAAACCAACCAGTTTATCTCCTTCACTTAAAACCTACCCAATGCAATTTCAATCTAAGTACAACTTAAACCTGAGTTCCTACTCACTCCCCCTCAATCACAGCAGTGATACATAAAACAATTTGACTAATGATTTGATGAAGACACTCTTCAAAAACAAACACTTGATTAAGCTTCACAGCTTTTTAATCAAGAAACACAATCACTCTTGCTTCACAGCTTTGAGTGATGCACACAACTAACTTGACTCTGCTTCACAGCTTTAGTCAAGGAACATTCAAACACTCTTGCTTCAAAGCTTTGAGTGCTACACAACCCTTACAATTAAAAACCTATTCCAAGTCACTTATCACAATGATAATTGCTTGGAGTACAATAATCAAACCTATACAGATTACAAATGATCTTCTGATCAAAAAGGGATTACTTGCAAAACAGCAGCTCTGTTGAATATATAGCAGCTGCAACTTCAGTTAGGGTTTCCACAAAAACCTAGGGTTAATTCCGTTTGACCTCAAGACCAGGTCACAGGACTTTATTAACCAGGTTAGGGTTGAGCTAGGTTACCCCTCAGAAAACGCAGGATTCTGTTCTGGAAAGACTGAGTTATTTTCCTGAAAAAACTCAGACTTATCCAACCTGCAAACCTGTTAGTTCAGAACAGGATGTCTTAACATCTGTTATGACATCTGAGAAAACCTGTCTACTGATTTAGCAAAATGTGATCATTTTGCAAAATGCTCAGATACACACTTATAAACATCAGTTCCTGAATGACAATATTTTTCTGCAAAGGTACCTAATGAATCAGTACAAACTACACTAGAATGTTATGACATCAGTCATGACATTCACACATACACTTGGGTTTTACCAAAAATGCAAGCCAATACCTAAACAACTACATGATTTATTTTCACATTTTCGATTTCTGGCTATTCTCTTGGTATTGGTGAAGCTCACTCGAAGTTTTTCGGGTTTCTTTGATTTGCTTGTTGTGCCACGAACTTTTGTTCGTTTGGTATTTTCTCTGGTTTATCTCATTTCCGCACTTTATTGATTTCTAGATATCATGAGAAGTAGGAAATAAAGAGCGTGTGCTCGAAGTCGCTGTTTAAAGTTCTGTAGTAGGAACCATTTTTTATATGCTAATTGTGGTTGTTTAAAGCCCTATTGTTGTACCCTAAAATTTTTCCTCCCATTTTCTTCAAGACATTCTTCTAAGATTCTCAAATCTCAAAGCTACTCAAGAGTTAACTGGTCAAACCTCCTTTTAAGCAGGGGTCTTCAATTAGCATTTGGTTCTTCTCAGAGAAGATTAGTTTGCAAAGGTCTCAACCTACTTTCATGGTTCATCATAGGTCCTCAATAATGCTTATGTCAAGTTTCAAGTCTTACACCACAAGTTTGCTCAATCAATTGCTCAAATGACTGGAAATCAACTATATTGGATAAAAAGTCAACAGTGGTCAACGTATAGTCAAACTTTAAGATTTTTTGTCAACATCAACATTTTGAGGTGGTATTCATCATTTTATCAAGGGTTGATCATGATTCCTCAAGGAAATCTCTCAAACCCTCATAGGTCAAAAATTGTCAAATTAGGGTTTTGACTAAGGATGACTGATCATTGATTTTTGGCTTAGTGCATGACCTAATGGCTTGAAGCATGATCTCAAAATCTCAAATACTACATCTTCACCTAATTACATGGCTCAATAAATTTCCAAAGATACGAGTGATTGATAATTGAAGAATTGAATCAATTAATGAAAAGTCAACAGTCACACAAAAGTCAAACTTTGACTTTTTAGTCAAAATTGGAATTCAAAAATCAAGAATCATCAAAATATTCAAAACTATCAAACTTTGTCATCAAGAATCAAGAAAGTCAACAAAAGTCAAAAGTCAAGATTTTCAAACACTTAGAAAAATTTCAAGTGTTTTGTGCTTAAAAAACCCTAACTTCACAAGCAAGTTTCCTCAAGATCCAAGTTGATTCAAAGAAAACTTTCAACGTGAAAGTTGTAGGTATTGATGAATTCTACAAATTTTCAATGTGGGATGAACCTCAAAAAGTGCTTGGATTAAAAGATATGATCCCATGAAGTTGTGATATTTTTATCTAACACTTAGAAAAATTTTCAACAAGTTTTGGTCAGTTTTTTATCCCAACTTCTTGGCCAGTTTTCACCAAGTTCCCGTTTGATTTAGCAAAAGTGGAAATTATGAAACTTGTAGACAATGTTTCAAGCTTTCCAAAATGTCCAAGAATACAATTTTATAATTCTTGAGCAAGGAGAATCGAAGAGATTAAGTTCGGTATCTATGGTTGCATTATAGGTCATTTTTGTGACAAGTTCATAACCAAATCTTCAAGCCATGTTGCATAATTCAACTTTGTAGACCTCTGACCTCCAAATCAATACATAATCAGAAGATTACACAAACCTTTGAGTTATTATCCAAGTGATTCAAGTATTATCTAATCCATTTGGCCATTTACGGAAAAAAATCACACTTCAATTCTTGTAAAGTGACTTTAATCACAAAGTCCACTGCTTGAGCCTCTAACTTGTTTATTTTGATCACACTCAACATGAATGCTCAGAAGCAACATCTCTAAGCCTATAAACCACCCTACATTTCCTTAGAACCATGACTTTACAAGTTACTTCAAAACCAAGCTTCAAAACCATAACTTATTATCTCAAGATTCTGGTTACTTCAAGATGTCAAACATTTTCTCTATAAATAGAGAGGTCATTTTTATGCTAAAACACGAATTCACAAGTCCTCAAACACCCTAAAACTCAAAATCACTTACAAAACTCCATTATTGCACATTTGAAGCTTCTAACACCCAACTTCAAATCCACTCGTGTGTTTTCCTCTTTTATCTTTCAAACACCTTAGATACATCATATAGAAGTTGTCCAAATACCTGAACAACTTCTGCAATCACTCCATCATCATCCACCATTTTCAAAATCCAACTTTGCAACTTGACTTGATTATATTGATTCAGACACTCTCAAGGCAATGTAAGAGTTGCAACATACTCACCAAGGTCCCAGGAAGCTAAAGCAAGCATCACATTACTTCTGGAAGTCGTGTAGAGGGCATTGGATTTTGGTTCAAGAGGTAAGTTTTATTGAACTTTGACATCCTTATACACACGTCATTTGATTTCAATTTAAAAAGATAAAATGTATATATGATTTCCCTGAAACTAACCATGTTCTTAGTTTTCATTTATGTTGACTGTGTGGTGAGAATTTTGGAGTTGAAGTTTCTGAAATATTAGGTTTCAGTTTGGTACCAAACAAAATTCGTTCTAACCATTAATCTATAACTTTTGAAAGTTATATGGTTGGATTCATGGTTAAAATTCAAGCAAGTTTGATGTTTACATCTTTCAATTTGGTTGAGAAATGGAGATTTTACAAAATTTGCAAATGTTGTTGTTGCTATAAACGCATGCGAGGAAGAAGATGAAGTTCAATTTTGAAAACAAGTTTACTTCATATTTATTGCAACATGTTTTATCACTGAATGTAAAAGCCACCCCAGTGGCAAGCAGCGTGTGTTTCAGGTCACTTTGACCTTAGGGACCTGGGTTCGAGCCTCAGTAGTACTCTTTTATTTTTAACATATTTGTTCTTTCAGATCCAATGCAAACAAGTCCAAGGCGCGCATAGTATACCTCATGTCACAACCATCATATCTCATCAAGCCAGATCTGGATGCTTCAAATGCACATTCCCACCACGAATCATCAAAGACTAGCCACACTGGATTACAAACAAGCGCCTGGGCCTCCCTGATTTGGGCTTTTTATTTTTGCTACTTCTCACCCTCTTTATTACTTGTTACACTCAGGCCCATTTTGTTTTTTTATTTATTTTTAATTAACTTTTTTCTTTTCTAAAATAATTGTATTTAAAATCATAAAAAATCATAAAAATGATTTTAAAAAATTAGATTTAGGTTTTTAATTAGTTAATTTAATTTTTTACGAATGAAAATTAATTTAATTTAATCACTTTGATTTTATTTAATCAGAATTAGGTTTTATACTACTAATATCTTTTCTAAATAAAACACCCAAAAAATATTTTCTAAATACTTAGAATTCTTTAGATTTTAATTAATTAAGTTAATTTTTTTATAATAAAGATTAATTAATTTAATCACACCTTATTTTATTTTAAATAATTAAATTGTAAATTAAATTAGAATTATGTCTAACTTTTTATTTCACATTTTAAATATTTTCTAAACAAAGAAACAACAAAATATTATCTTAAAATACTTAATTTTTTAGGGTTTTTACATCTTTCCCCTTTCTATCTCCGTGCATTTGTTTATTTTTCGCATTAATACAATTATGTAACTGTCAAAAGGTTGTAATTGATAATTAGGGTTTATTGCTTTCCTCCCCCATTCATAAACTTGTACACCCATCCCCGAAGCGTTGTAATAGCATAGGACATTTAATTTCTGCAATTTACTGCGTTCCTTTATTACTGTTAATAATTAGGGTTTGTATGACAAGACTAAAAACAACATTAGATAACCTAATCTCAAAGACAAATACTTGAAATCAAAACACTCACCACTAGGGTTACCCTCACTTGTTGCCTCGGATTTAAACAGTCATGTCCCTCGAACGTGAGATGCTTTAGCAAAGGTCCTCAATTAAAAGACCGCAGTCCCTCGATAACTCTTCGATGTTTCCTTCGGTAAATCATCTTAGTCCCTTATGAAAATTGCTAAAGTGTCTTACAAGTTTCCTTCTATGAATGTACGATGACCCATGTCGGTCCCTCACATCCAATGGTAGGGCGTCCTATTAACTAATGGTAGGATAACACTATCTAA
This sequence comes from Vicia faba, assembly GCA_948472305.1. Lineage (NCBI taxonomy): Eukaryota > Viridiplantae > Streptophyta > Magnoliopsida > Fabales > Fabaceae > Vicia > Vicia faba. The sequence continues at coordinate 660,204,470 of OX451737.1, forward strand.
AGGAGGAGGAAAAGAATAGATACTTTTTGAGTAGGTAGGTCGCTCGTAATCGCTTGCTCACAAACTAAAACAATTTCCACATTTCACACTTTCAAAAAAACAACTACTTTTAAAACGCTTTATAAACACTCTTGAGGACTAATACAAGGGTTATTATAAACCAAATTTCCTTACATTGGCATCTTCAAAACACTTTTCACAAAACGACACTTTCTTTCATAAATATTTTCAAAACAAAACATTTTGTATACATTCTCAAACGGTACGAGAATCATTACGAAATTGTCGTACTTAGGAATTTTCAAAATATTTGCAAACATACACAAACACAAAGCATTTTCAAAGGGTGGTAACACCTTCCCTTTTCATAACCTACCCCCCGAACTCAAGAAAATTCTCAAAGGTCTTTCATGTTCTTTTCACCCTTTCCTTTATTGGATAAAATTAAAGTCAGTGGTGACTCTTGCTATTCGTAACATATGCGGTAAAACGCAAACATAAAAGTCAGTTCTTCCACCATATTACAGAACTGGAGACTCTGCTGGGGACTACTAAAAGTGGGGTTACCTTAAGATCTAGATCACCTTTATTAATGTACTTGTTTTCCTTGTATGCTTTATATTTCGGGATATGCTTGGGTTTATTTCTTATATAGATCCTATACCCAGATCTGGGGGCATTTTAGGTAAGTAGCAATAGATCATGGAGATTGTAAGGCGTAGACCGATATGGTTGAAACGATGGCTAAGTTAGTGCGACACATTGGTTGGTGCTGGTGTCCCTTAAGTAAGTCAAGAAGAATGATAGGTTGTCGCGTGGTGTCATAAGCACTAACTGACCATAGAACCTTAGTTAACACATCTTAAGCATTAGAAAGTAGTGAGATGGCTGGCTTTGGTGCAGACTAAAGTTCGTTGATACTCGACGCTAGACTCATTGAGAATGGACTTTCCGGATATTTCGTTCGCAATATAGATGCTTGTGCCGAAACAATGCCTGAGAGAAAGATCGGTGATATTGAGGCTCCTAGAACCCAATTACTTCTTTAGGACAGGTTGAGCCAACTAAAACTTCAAGAGGGTACTTACCTATAAACTCCATGCAAGCTTAAACCTAAGTCCTTATGTGTTTTGTTTGTGTTTGGTTAATTTTTAGAACATGACATCATAATATCATGACATCATTATACATATCATTTTCACTAACCATTTCAGGGACATATGGATTTATCTTTATTTTGTTTTGTAGGTTATGGCTTACGGTCACAGAAATACTATCAGAATCAGTATGGTCAAGATACCTTCTCAACTTAAGGAGTTAGTCTCAAGGGTTCCCGAAAGTTCTACATTCATCAAAAGGCATGGTCGACTACTTAGTTTGGTTACCTCGGGTTTTGAAGAAGATATGATGAGTGTTCTATTCCAGTTCTTTGACCCTACACATCACTGCTTCACCTTTCCTGATTATCAGTTGGTACCCACAATGGAGGAATTTTCTCAATTACTGGGAGTACCTATTCTCAATCAAGTACCCTTCACCGGTTTAGAGAAAGATCCATAACCTGAAGAGATTGCAGCAACCTTACATCTAAAGAGATCTGACATTGTATCAAATTGGAAAACAAGGAGTGGGGTTAAGGGTTTTCTAGCTAAATTTCTATTAGAGAAGGCTCGACTATTTTTGGATTCTATGAGTTTTCAAGCTTTCAAAGAAATATTTGCTTTGCTAGTCTATGGGTTGGTGCTATTCCCTAACCCAGACCAACTCATAGATGTGAACTCCATCAAAATATTTCTTTCTCGTAACCCTATGCCTACCTTGCTCAGATACATTTTGTATTCTCTTCACACTCGTACTATGAGGAAGCGAGGGACTCTTATGTGTTGCATACCTCTGCTATCAAGGTGGTTTATTTCGCACCTTCCCTGATCAGTATTGAAGAATGAACAAGGCTTGAGGTGGTCTCAAAGGATGATGTCACTATCTCATTCAAATATCTATTGGTGTTTCTGATCTCTGGAAGATGTTACTATCATTGATCATTGCAGGGAATTACCTAATGTTCCACTCCTTGAAATTAGGGGAGGTATTACTTATAACCCTTCTCTAGCTCTACAAAAATTTGGTTATACTCGAAGAGATGGTCCTTATGACGCACTTATCCAGGGTATTATGTTCGACTACAAAAATGATTCTCAAGGTTATAGTCAAAGGTTTATACGTGCTTGGGGCATGGTAAAAAAGGTTGATAGCAAGACTTTAGGACAAAAGAATTCCATCCCTTTGGAGCCCTATCTCAAATGGGTGCGAGCTCGTGCTCAAAACCTCATGATGCCATATCCCGTTGTCTTACCAGTAATTGTGGAGCCTATTACTGAGGGGGTGTTCTTTATACCATCCTCCATCCAGACATGCCTACTGACCTTGAAGAATTGCAGAAGTTATGGATTCAACTCAAGGAAGAATGGGACACCTTTGAAGCTCAATTCTATGCAAGTGAAAAGAAAGTGTTGGAGCTCACCAAGCAACTCCACGAGGAGCAAAGCCTTAATCCATACATCGACACAAAGAGGAAGCGTCTGTGGGATACTTGAGTCTTAGGTTTAGGAGTTTATATTGTTGTCTCCTTGAGACCCTTTTGCTTTTCATTGTAAGCCTAGAAAGCAGTTATAATTCTAAACTTATTAATGAAATCTTTGTTTCTATTGCATTTTGGATAGCAAATTTAAATCTCCTAAGGCCCTTGAAAACATTGCATCCACATATCATGCATCATTTCATAAGTAGGTTTTCCAATATAGGTTTCCTCATCTATTTACTGTTTATTTCAGTATAAGATGGCTCTCGAACAAACTGTCAAGGATCTCAAAACTCAGCATGCGTAATTTCAAGAGACTCTTCTGAATCTGGCCAAAGGGCAACAAAAGATGATGGCACTCCTCACCACGAAGAAGAAGACCAAGAAGCGGGTTGTTATCCTCAACATAGGGAGAAGATTCCAAGGTCCTACTCAACCAGTTCGAGTGAATTATGTTTCCTCTAAGGAAGACGACAACCAAGACGAGGTTGGCAGAAGTGTCAAGGGTGAAGATAGAAATAATTAGGTTTCTGAGGATGAAGACTACTTCAAAAAATAGTATACTCCTATAGATGACAAATACAAGCAGTTGGAAGCCTGACTCAAAGCTGTGGAAATCCAAAAAGTGCATGGATTGTATTTTGGAGAGGTAGGTCTGATCCCAGGGGTAATCGTCCCTCACAAATTCAAGGTCCCTATATTTGTTAAATATGATAGGGTCTCTTGTCTCAAACTTTATCTGAGGTTGTATGTTTGAAAAATCTAGCCTCATACTGCTGACTGGAAGTTGTGGGTCCATTTCATTAAAGAAAGTTTTTCCGGTACTCAACTTGAGTGGTTCTATTAGGTGGAAGGAACCAACATTCACACATGGGAAGACTTGGTTGCTACTTTCTACAAGCAGTATCAATATAATGATGACCTGGCGCCGACTCGTGTGCAATTGAAAACCATGTCCATGGGCTCGAATGAAGGATTCAAGGAATATGCCCAAATATAGAAGGACTTAGCTGGAAGGGTGAAACCTCCTTTGATTGACCGGGAATTGGTGCATATGTCCATGGGCACTCTGACAGGTCCATTCTTTAATTTGATGATTGGGAGTTCTTCATCAGGGTTTACTGAGCTAATTCTAACTGGCAAACGAGTTGAAAGTGGCATCAAGAGCGTGAAGATTTTGATGGATACATCTTCTAATGCCGTGAAGAAGCCATTTAGTGGAAAGAAATAAACCAATGTTGTCTATGGCTAGAAGAGTCGTAGTAAAACTGACTGCCATTAGTTTGTGGGAGCAGTTTTGATCTCTAATTCATCGCATGTTCAACAATAACAATAGGGTAACCAACATAGGTCAGACGCTCCGAGGAGGTGTTTTACCAAGATTAATATGCCATTGGCTCAAGAATTTCAACATTTGTTAAAGGCTGACCTCATAACACTCCGAGATCCTCCTCTTAATCCCAACACATCCTCTCCGAAGTACAATCCAAATGTGAGATGTGCCTATCATTTGAACAATCCTGGGCACAACACCAACATATGTTGGGCCCTGAAAAACAAAATTCAAGACATTATTGACAATAAGTAAATTGAATTCGACCCTCCTGAGACTCTGAACGTGATTACTGCTTCTATGCCGAAGCATGGCAAAGGCATAAGTGCTATTGAAGATGTTTTATATTTTACCTCTGCAAGTGATGTGGTTACTCCTCTCTCAATAGTCAAAAATAATTTTCTACAAGCCGGTTTATTTTCGGGTTGTGTTAAAGAATGTTATTGATGTGCAATTCGACCCAATGGTTGTGGGTTACTAAATGAAGGCATTTAACGCCTGATGGATGAACATGTAATTTTGATTGAAAAAATTCTGCATGCTGAGAATTTGTGCTGAAAATTATGCATGATGAACATGTCATATCTGGTACTCCTTTCAGGATCACTTCCAAGGGTCCTGTAAGGATTACTACCAATCCAGAAGCTGCTCCTTTAATCATTACAACACCTGGGCCCATCCCATATTCCTCGGAGAAGGCTATTCCATTGAATTATGGATCTGACGTCTATTACCACGGAGTTAAACAAGAGTTATTTGACGAAGATAATGAAGAGGTTGATCCCAATATTGACAATATTATGGGGACCAGTAAAATTACTAGAAGTGGAAGCATTTTCTCACCGAAAATCTCTCCACATGTTCAAGTTACAGTTACCAAGAAAATTGCTGAGGCTCGAGGTAAAAAGCCAAAGGTAGACCCTACCCAGACGGAGGCGCCAAAAGAAGCTTCAGTCAAGGACACCTCTAGACAAGAAATGGAAGAGGTTTTGAAGATCATTCATAGAAGTGATTAAAAAATTGTTGAACAACTGGGGCATACCCCATCCAAAATATCCATGCTATCTTTACTATTGTGTTCTGAAGCCCATGCATAAGCTTTAATGAAATTTTTGAAGACTGCTCATGTACCACAAGAGATTTCTGCCGATCAATTTGGAAGTTATGTTGCTATCTTAACGAATGATAACAGATTAGGTTTCCCTGATGCTGATTTGAATCCGGAAGGAAGACGTCACAATAGGGCATTGTATGTCTCCATTGAATGCAGGGGCACTACATTGGCTCATGTGTTAGTTGATAATGGTTCTTCTCTAAATGTTCTGCCAAAGGGCGCTCTTGGCAGACTGTATTGTGAAGGGGTCGTGCTAAAACCTAGTGACATTATAGTTCGAGCCTTTGACGGATCAAAGAGAATGGTACATTGAGAAGGGGATCTTCCTATCAAAGTAGGTTCGCAGATATTTGAATCCACATTCTATGTAATGGACATACAGTCAGTTTATTCTTGTCTATTAGGACGCCCCTGGATCCATGGGGTAGGTGTTGTCACCTCCACTTTGTACCAAAAATTGAAGTATCCCGTAAAAGGGAAAAATTATATTGTCTGCAGAGAGGAGGAGTACATGGTCAGACACCTGAATTCATTCTGGTATATAGAAATGGACGGTGAATTCATTGAGACTCCCTTCCAAGCTTTTGAAGTAATTTCCCCTGCTGCTGTTGAAGATGTTTCTGCCATTCCGAAGACTACCAGGGTTCCGCACAAGATGGATTCCTTGAAATATGCCAAAGCAAATATAGAAGAAGGTGGTTGTACTGTTTGGGGTCAGCTTCCTGACATCCCCTACAAATCTAATAAGTCTGGTTGGGCTTTACTGCAGAGGGTCAGAGGGTTGTTCTTCACGCTCGTGCGGGAAGACCTTCATTTCGTGTCAGCAACAATGGATTCAATGATATAGAAGATACTGACAATGATTATGATCTCAGTAATTGGATTTTTCCTACCATTGGCAACTGAATCAACAATTTGAAAGCATAAGACATTTTCCCTATCTCTTTCAGCCAGGAGTAATAGTTATTTATGTTTTTATTGCTTTAAGAAGTTTGGTTATGTAATTTCTTTTAAAAACAATGACTTTAAACCTTGTGTCTTGCTTGGGGCACAATGGTTCATTTGTTAAGGGTTGTCATTTCATATGTCATATTTTTATTTAATGAAAACATTGGAAGTTTTACATTCAAATTTTGCTCTCTTTGTCTTTCTTTTACTTTATTGCACTTTCAAATAGATATGTGTTCTTACACACACCCACACACTACATTGCAGATCCACATCCACTCTGGATCTCGTTGATAACGATTCTATTATTGCCACTTATGACTTTGAAAATCCAATCTACCAAGTCGAGGACGAAGGTGAGGAAGATTGTGAAATACCTGGAGAACTTGCCAAACTCTTAATACAAGAAGAAAAGGCTATACAACCACATGAAGAGCCGGTCAAAGTGGTAAACTTAGGTTCTGAGATAGACAGAAAAGAGGTCAAGATAGGCGCCAACTTAGAGGACAGTGTCAAGAACAGGTTGATTCAGATGGTGCACGACTATGTTGAGGTATTTTCTTGGTCATGTGAAGACATGCCACCGCTCGATACTGATATTGTAGTTCACCTCTGCCAATGAAAGAGGGTTATTCTCCGATTAAGCAGAAATTTCGTTGCATGCGCCCTGAGATGTCAGAAAAGATCAAGGTCGAGGTTATGAAACAACTCAATGCAGGTTTCTTAGTAGTGACGTCATATCCTTAATTGGTTACTAATGTTGTTCTGATACCAAAGAAAGATGGAAAGGTACGTATGTGTGTAGATTACAGGGATCTAAACAGAGCAAGCCCCAAAGATGACTTCCCACTTCCACATATTGATGTTTTGGTCGACAAGACTGCTCAGTATAAGGTATTCACCTTCATGGATGGCTTATCGGGTTATAATCAGATCAAGATGGTGCCTGAAGACATGGAGAAAACGACTTTTGTCACACAGTGGGGCACTTTCTGTTACAAGATCATGCCTTTTGGGTTGAATAACATAGGGGCAACTTATCAGCGTGCCATGGTAGCTTTATTTCACGACATGATTAATCATGAGATTGAAGTCTACGTTGATGATATTATAGCCAAATCACAGACTGAAGAAGAACATCTTGATCATTTGCATAAGTTATTTGAAAGGCTAAAGAAGTACAAACTAAGGCTAAATCCGAACAAATGCACTTTTGGGGTGAAATCTGGTAAACTCTAGGGTCTTCTCGTCAGTGGTAAAGGTATTGAAGTTGATCCCGCAAAATTTTAAGCTACTCAAGAAATGTAAGCTCCCGTTACTGAGAAGGAGGTCAGAGGTTTCTTAGGAAAACTGAACTATATTGCTCGATTCATTTCTCATTTGACTTCTACCTATGAGCCAATCTTCAAGCTGCTTAAGAAAGATCAAGTAGTAAAATGGAACAAAGACTGTCAAATATCCTTTGATAAAATAAAGGAGTACTTACAAGAACCTCTGATTCCGATTCCACCAGTTGAAGGAAGGCTTTTAATCATGTACCTAACAGTGCTAGAGAACTCAATGGGGTGTGTATTAGGGCAACATGACGAGCCTGGTCGAAAAAAGCATGCAATATACTACCTTAGCAAAAAATTTACCGACTGTGAAATAAGATATTCACTGCTCGAGAAAACTTACTGTGCTTTGGCATGGGCTGCTCTCCAACTAAGACAGTGTATGTTGACTCATACTACTCTATTGATCTCTAAAATGGATCCCATCAAGTACATATTCGAGAAGCCAACTCTCTCCGAAAGAATAGCCCAATGGCAAATGATCTTAATAGAATACGAAATTCAGTACACCACTCAAAAGGTATTCAAAGGAAGTGTATTGGCAGATCATTTGGCGCATCAAGCGGTAGATGATTACCAATCTATGAACTTCAAATTCCTGGATGAGAACATCATGCTAATTATAGATTGTGAAGAACCTAGACCGTATGAATGACCTGAGTCAGAATCCCGACGGACTATGGTTTTTGACAAATCTTCTAATACACTTAGAAATGGAATTGGTGTTGTAATTGTCTCTCCTCAACGTTGCCATACACCATTCACTGCCAGACTTTGCTTTGACTGCACCAATAATATGGCTAAATATGAAGCGTGCATCATGGGTATTAAAGCTGCTATTGACCTGAGAATCAAGTTCTTAAGCGTATATGGATACTCAGCTCTAGTAATAAATTAGGTCAAGGGAGAATGGTATATGAAGCATCTAAATCTTATCCCTTACGGAGAACATGTTCTAACCTTGATTTCGTAGTTCAAAGAGATTACTTTTGAGCATATCCCAAGAGAAGTGAATCAGTTGGCAGACGCATTAGCCACCATGTCATCCGTGTTCAAGATCAGATGGGACAATAAACCTCCCAGAATTACCATTGAAAGATTCAACAAATTGGCACACTGCTATGAAATTGACACTGATGGAATAGAAGAAAAACCACGGTTTCATGAAGTGAAAAGATACCTTGAAGCTCAAGATTACCCTGAAGGGGCATCAATCAATGACAATAAATTCTTACAGAGGTTCTCGGCTAAGTTCTTCTTGAGAAATGGAATTTTGTACAAGCGCAATCATGATTCAACTTTGCTTCGCTGTATAGACAAGAAGGAAGCAGAGAAAATTATGGAGGATATGCATGAAGGCATCTTCGGTACTCATTCCGGTGGACATACTATGGCTAAGAAAATCTTGAGAGCAGGCTACTTTTGGTCGACTATGGAAACTGATTGTCACCACCACTCAAGAACTTGTCATGAATGCCAAATCTAAGCTGATAAAGTTCATGTGCCTCTGATTCCTCTGAATTTTTTTACTACTCCTTGGCCATTCGCAATGTGGGGCATTGATATGATCGGAGAAATCAAGCATACTGATTCTACGGACATCGCTTCATTCTTGTCGCCATTGACTACTTCACAAAATAGGATGAAGTAGCCTCGTTCGCCTCCGTTACAAAGAATGTGGTCGCCTGTTTCATGAAACATAATCTTATTTATCGGTATGGCATCCTTGAGAGAATCATCACGGACAATGGTACCAACCTCAATAACACTATGATCATTGAACTCTACATACAGTTCAATATCAAGCACCACAACTCTTCTCCATGTCGACCAAATATGGATGGTGTGATACGGTGGGAGAACTGACTATGGTTTTGCGTTTGTTTTCGCAAATGTTTCGGTTGAGCAAGAGTCGCCACCAACTTTTTATTTTATCCTAAGGAAAGGTTAAAAAGCACAGCAAAAACCTTTTTTTGAGATGTTTTCTTGGGTTCGGGGAGTAGATTATAGAAAGGGAAGGTATTAGCACCCTTTCTATCCATGGTTATCCATGGGCTCTTAGTTACTTGCTTAGATCACTTGCCTTTTGTTTTCAATTGTTTTAAATGGGGCTTGAGTGTGTGGGTTTTGAAAATGTTTTGAAAAGATGCCAATGTAGTGGCAACCTTTGTAATGATCCATGTGGGGATGTATACAAAGATGTATGTCTTTTGAAAAAGTTTTAATTTGTTTTTGAAAGTTGTTTTTGAAAGTGTAGTGATGTGTGATTTTCAAATTAGGCAAGTGTTTTGTTTTGCAAGTTTGATTCAAGCAACTAAGAGGTTATCTACTCCTAAATTTCTCAAAAGACTATTGCTATGTTTTAACCCTTTTAACAAGTTTGTTCCACCATTGTATTTGGTGGAAATCTTGTGTTAGGATGTGAGAGGGACAGGCGCGGGTCATCGTTTAGACCATAATTGCAACGGCGTTAAATGTCTTTGGGCAATTCTCTTTAAGGGACTTGATCATTTGTTTTTTGTTTGTTTTGAAAAGTTTTATCGAGGGACTATGATCATTCAAATTGCTTGCTTTGCCCAAAGACATTCAACATACAATATGGCCCATTTATTTGAAGGCAATAAGTGGAATACCCTAGGGGGTGCAAGTGTGATTTGTGTGTCCATTTTCATGCTTGTTTATCTTGTATTAGGTCAAACTATTTTTTATCGTTTTTTTCGCATTCAAACCCTAATTCTAACATGTTATCATTAGAAAGCAATAAAGTGCGAAAATTAAAATTACTAAGCTATTACAAAACCAAATATGGGAAGGGGGGTACAAATGTTCAAATGGGGATATTGACAAGAATTTAAATCTAAATTATTACATCATTTTGAATATTTGCAATTTAAATAATGTACAAAAATTAAATAAGAATGCAAGATGCACAAAAATGTTTTGTATATGTATGAAAAAATATTATTTATGTAAAAGAGAAAAGAAAATAAAAATTATATTATTTTTTTGGAGTATTTTGAATTTAGGGCAAAAACCCTAATTTTTAAAGAAAATGCATTATTATCCAATTTAGTACAACTATTTATTTATCATTTATAAAAATAAAATAAAATGAAGTATATTGTGAAAAAAAGTATTTTTGTATCAAATATTAATAAAAATGAAAAATTCAAGTATTTTTATATTTTAGCTTAAATATATTAATAAACATATATATATATATATATATATATATATATATATATATATATATATATATATTAAATCTTAAATATGTATTATACACAAAATAAATATTTATTTAATATTTTAGTAAAATAAATAAAAAGAGTATTTTTTATGTGAAATATTTTCAGGAGGTAAATAAAAATAAAAATTGTATTTACATTATTTTTATATTTATTCTAATAATAGTGTATATATATTTATGTACAAACAAAGAAAATAAACAAATAAATATGCAATAAATGCAAAAAATGATGAAAAAAATATTTTTAATTTTCTAATGTCATGAGAAAAAAAAATAAACAAGTCAAACATGAAAGGAAAAAGTCAAAAATGTTAAAAAATGAACAAATGGGCTCAGGGGGTGTGAATCAAAAAAGATGGTGTGAAGAGCAAAATAACAACAGGCCCAGCCCACTCCACTCCTTCTTCAACCTTCAGCACAAATATTTGAAAAAAACGCGCGCCCCTGTTCTTCAATGTCTAACTCCTGATTCCTGGCTTTTCAGCAAAAACTCATAACACAAGAAATGTTCAGCATGAAGAGACGGTTCTAACCATGTAAAGAACTTGACCTATCTCTCTAAGATGAGGGAGAATTTCTCCTCCCCCAAATCCTAACCTAATTTTTCTGCCATTTTCAAACTCCAAATTCTCTCTACTCAGGCAAAAGAAATGAAATGTAAAGATATGTACATGTTCAGGGCTATGAGTAGGACCTTGTTTCTTCACAAACTTAAGACTAAAGATGCATGATAAGAGAGATACGAGTTCAAAGTTTTACCTGTGCAGTTGAACTTCAATCTGGAGAGTGAGGAACTTCTAGTGCAAGGTAATGATTGGAAAAGCTTCCTTGAGGTCCAGGGATGCTTTTTCAATGCTTACTTTGTCTTGAACCTTCTTGTATCAAGCTGTAGAACTTCAACTGCAAAAGGAAAAATTGAAAATGGTGGAAACGGTTAGAGTGATTACAGGTCAGGTTTTAGGCCATGGTTAGTTTGCATATGTCGTATGGAAGGTGTATGAATTGATTTTGGTGAGAATGCTCGAGGGAAATGGGAGTTTGCACTCAAACTGCAGAGGCAACTCTGTTTTTGCAGTTTGAGGATGATTCTGAGATGGAGGGTGTTTTGGAGGGCAAGGGCTCGTGTGTTAGCTTGGATATGGTCTATGGAATGTGTTTGATAACTTCTTTCTTGTGTTTCTAAGCTGAGATGAGATATGTGATAAGTTATGCAATGTTACTTGAAAATGAAGCAAGCAATGGTCACTTTTGTTTTTAGGTCAGTAGGGGCCTCTAATCCTGCTGCATAATCTTCTCTTGATCAGAGAAACTTGTCCATAATCTTGTGCCAAGAGGATTTTGCTTGTACTTGCTTGGATTTCAAATTGACATAAAGCTAGCTTTTTACAAAAATGGATAAAGCACTTTATCTAGTTTAGGATTAATCCACTATGCAATGTTAGAACACAAAGAACATGGCCTCAACACATTGAATATGCATTAAATTATTGAGTATGGAATGGTTCAAGGACTTGTAATTAAGCATAAAGCAAGCTGAGTTCAAATTTGCAAGATTATGAACATGTTTTGATGAAGAACAAAAGTGAATTTTTGCCAACTTGTGAAATTCGAATCTCTCAAGTTATGAGGTTGTTTGGTGAGTTCTTGGACATTTTGGAAAGCTTGGAATGTGTACTACAATCCATCTTTGAAATTCAAATTAAAATTCCAAGTGGAAGGGTATGAAAAGTGGCCTTGAAGTGGGGTAGAAAACCTTGTCACAATAGGTTAAATTTCACTAAGTTAAAAAATGGTTTAGTGCCCTTATTCAAAAAATTGTAACTTGAGATACAAGCTTCAAATGAGAAAACTTTGTGAATCAAAGTTGTAGATTATGTAACAAGCTACAACTTTCATGTTTTGACTTTTGTTTGAATCCAAATGAATCATGGTGAAAAGATGGGGCAAAGTTGGGAAAAAATTAGGGTTATTCATAACTTAGAAAAATTCTAAGTTATGAAAAATTCCATTTTCAAACCCTAATTTGCATTTTGTGATTTCTTGGTGAACAAGTTTCATGATTTGGCATGTTTTGATGAAAAATGGATCTTGACTCTTGATTTTGACCAAAAAGTCAAAGTTTGACTTTCAGTGTACAGTCAAAATTGATCAATTGACTGGGAAATTCAACTGTCAATCTTGTGTACTTGGGATCTTTTGAGCTTGATGAATGTGTCAAGACCATTTCATTGAGTCCTTGAGGCCATATGTGAGCTTGGTTTGCCATTGGCTAGGTCAAACAGTCAAAAATTGCCTTTGTGCAGTCAAAACCCTAAAAATGACCATTTTGCCCTTTTGATGATCTGATCAAATTTCTTGGGGAATTGTGATCCAAACTTGATCAAATGGTCCATATGAGTTCAATATGTTGATGTGGATCAAATTTCATGAGGTTTGACTGTCAATTGGCCACAGTTGACTTTTTCCCCAATACAGCTGATTTCTAGGTCAACTGTCCAATTGACTGGGCAAAACTTGGAATCAAGACTTGAAACTTGGTATGGGTAAACTTGGGAGTCCAATATGAAGCATGAAAGTCATCTTAGGCATTTTAGGTCAAAACATCTTTAGGCAAACACAAACCCTAATTTGAGTCCACAGTGCAAGGAGAAGTCTTGAGCAGAGGAAACCCTAACTGAATCTTGATCTTCAAAGGTCTTGTGATGAGAAAATGTTGAGGAAATGGGAGGGCAAATTTTGGGGTACAACAGATGGCAATGTGGAAGTTGTCAACAAGAACATAAAGAAGATTGTGTAAAATATGGTTGAGACCTACAAAGACTGGCACGAGATGTTACTGTTTTCTCTCCACGGCTATCGCACTTCGGCACGAACATCAATTGGGGCAACTTCATTCTCTCTGGTCTATGGTATGGAAGTTTTCCTACCTGTCAAAGTTCATATTCCCTCTTTGAGGATTATGAAAGATGAAGACTTAGACAAAGAATAGTGGATTCAGACTAGGCTAGACCAATTGAATCTAATTGATGAGAAGAGACTTGCGACTGTCTGTCATAGTCAGATGTATTAGAAATGTATGATCAAGGAATTCAACAAGAAAATCAAGCATCGGGTATATCAGACTGGTGACTTAGTAATAAAGCCTATTATTCTACCGCAAGGTGATCTCAGGGGAAAATGGACTCCCACCTATCAAGGGTCGTTTGTTGTCCATAAATTATTTTCTAGCTGTGCGATGATACTGACTATGATGAACGACGAATATTTTTCACACCCTGTGAATGTGGACATAGTTAAAAGATACTACGCATGAAAACGACCCACTAGGTTGCCTGGCCTAGGAAAAAATAAGGGGATCTTGGCAAACCAAAAGGGTTCGGGCAAAAATTAGGGATATATATAAAACGTTGTACACGCGGCAAGTCGAAAACCTGAAAAGGCGGCTTGGGCAAAAAAAGGGTATCCTGATGGACTAAAAACCCGAAAGGGCGGTCCAGGCAAAAGTTAGGGATTAAAAGCGTATGACTATGTCCCGTTGGATCACTTACTGCAATTTTTATTACCAAAGTCAAAATTTCAAATGGTACAGATTAGTCCAATCAACTTCTTCCGGCAGCAAGGGATGAGATGTTCGAAGACATAGGGGAAATAACAGACTTGGAACCTAACGAGATCACTTCCACATAGCTATATGTTTTGTTTTATACTCTTTTCATTTCATGACAATTTCCTCTTACTAGGATTTATGTCTCTTTGTACATAATCGCTTGTTTATAGGCAAACTATCAATACAAATACATCCTAAAATTCAAACTTTTTGTTTTTTAATTTTTCTGTTTTGCTTGCAAGAATGTCCAATGACTAAAATTGAACGAACATATGTATATGAACATGATTAACTATTAACAAATATATGCATAAGAACAGGAATAAGTATTTATTCAAAACTCTAGGAGTTGGGATGACATTCAAAGCTGTCCACAAATCCTCACAAAGCCATTACCATGAGATCCCTACAGAATAATCTTCACAAATTCATCTTCAATACATTCCCCGAAATTTCCCTGACAGAGCGCTCCATTAGATAAAAGAATGTGATCTTTTTCCTGGAAATAACCCAACCTACGGAGCTCCAATCAGTATAGTTCATGGGAGTTCTCTTCCCCAACTGAGTTTATTCCTCCGAAACTATAAGACCCTCTACAGATTTCTTCTCTCCCACAGAGCTCATTTCCTTAGCAAGGGTGTTTCCTCAACAGAATATTTCTCCGTCAGCAGGGTTTATTTCCCAAACAGAGTTTATTTCCCCAACAGGGTTTATTTACCCCATATATTACAGTCTCCCCGACTCAAGTCTATTCCTCGGATTGCTACGAATCACCGGAAAAATTCCTCTCCCTAGTGAAGTTGCCACTATCCCTAGAGATTTTCTACGGAACCTGCAACCAAACCAGATTTCAATCAACTTCATCCTCCCCAGACGATTCGGAAGTTTATCCATATCTTTTATCCCCAGTCGGGGTATATAAGAATTAAACTCTCTAGACGAGCTGTAAGGTTATCCATCTCTTTTATCCCCAGTCATGGTATATAAGAATTAAACTCTCCAGACGAGTCGAAAGGTTATCCATCTCTTTTATCCCAAGTCAAGGTATATAAGAATTAAACTCTTCAAACAAGTATGAAGAGTATTGTTATACGGTGGGAGAACTGACTTTATTGGTTTTTGCATTTTATCGCAAATGTTGTTGTTAGCAAGAGTCACGACCGACTTTTCTTTTATCCAACAAAGGAAATGGTGAAAATAACAGGAAAGAACTTTTTAAAGATTTTGAGTTCGGGGGGTAGGTTATGGAAAGGGAAGGTGTTAGCACCCTTTCCATCCGTAGTTATCTATGGGCTCTTAGTTGCTAGCTCACTTTGAAAATTCTTTTTTGTGTAAGTGTATTTGAAAATATTTTTGAAAAGACGCCTTAGTGCGGTGAACTTTGTAATGTTTCTCGTATTGTTGAGAATGTATACAAAGTATTTCTTGTCTTTGAAAATATTTAGAAAAGAGTTTGTGTATGTCAAAAAAATTGTTTAGTTTGTTTTCGTGAGAAAGCAACTATAAGCGGTCTACCTACTCGAATGGTCTTTATTCTTTTCCCATTTTCCTTTAGACAGTGATATCCTACTATTAGTCAGTAGGTAGCCCATGTTGGATGTTTTGAGGGACAGGCGCGGGTCATTATACAGTCATAAAGGCAACTTGTAGGACGCTTCAGCAATTTATCGTAAGGGACTAGATCATTTACTGAAAGGAAACATCGAAGGTTCATCGAGGGACTATGATCTTTGTATCGATGGAATTTGCTAAAGTGTCCCACGTTCGAGAGACATGACTGTATTATTTTTCCGAAGGCAACAAGTGGAGGTACCTTAAAGGTGCGCGTGTGTGCGTGTGTTGTGTTTCAGTTATTTGTCTTGGAAGTTAGGTTTGCTAACGTTTGTTTTTAAGTCTTTCTGTACAAGCCTGTCAGCATACATCTAGCAGTTAATTATATATAAGTACGGGAAATAAAGTGCAGAAAATGAATCTACGTTATTACATCGCTTCGGGATGGGCGGAATTACAAACCAAAAATGGGGAATGAAAAGTAAAAGGTCCTAGTTTAACTATTACATCCCATGTGCAATTACATAACTTTATGAAAATAATGCGAATAAAAATAAATCAACACGCGAAGGAGAAAGAAAGATGTAAAGAACCCTAAAAATCTAAGTGGAAGAAAACGTTTTTTGTTGTTTTTAATTTTTGTTTAGAAAAATAATTAAATTATGAGAACCTAATTCTAATTAGTTAATGAGAAAGGGTGATTAAATGATTGATCAAAATTAATTTAATTAATAAAAACATAAATCTACTATTTTTGTGATTTTTTGATTTTATGATTTTTTATGATTTTTTAATAAAAAAGAATTAATTGAAAGAAAAGAATAAAATAGTAAACTGAAATAATAAAATAAAAATAAATATAAATAAGCTGCTGTAAAAAAATGTTAGGGGATGAATAATCAGATTTTTGCAAGGCCCAACATCTCAGGCCCAAGCGTTTGCAAAAGGAAATGGGGGGTGCAGTCCCGAGTTTGGCTAGGCCCAAGACAACTGATCCTAGGAGCTTCATTTGATCTAATACATATGAATTCCTGTGTCAATGCTTACATGTAAGACGTTAGATTCGCTCAAAACATCAATAGTCATAAGAATGCATACATAAAACTTATTTAAATTACATTGTAAGAGAGTTTGAGACTCAAAATTTTACCCAAACCGTGGGATGATTATGAGGATGATCTGGGATTCTTAGGGGTTGAATCTGGACTCTGGAAGACTCCTGGAGATCTTAGGAACGTATTAGTGGCCTTGGTTTGGATTGATAGTGCCTAGAAGTGAAGTTACAGATTTTGCAACTTTTCTTTGATTTTTGAGAAAGCTTCTAAATGTATTGTGTATTTATATATTGAAATAAGAGGGTGAGGGTGAACCAATATGGAAGAAAACAATGCATTCATGGCTTATGAAACAAAAATCCAACACATTAAAAACTTGCCATCTTTGAGATATTGCTTGCCTCTTTTGAATTTGCATGAACCTGGATATATTGTGGCATGGATTTCACGAACTTGTTGGACTTGCAAAAATTTGTTGGGCTTGCAAAAGGTTTGAAATCCGAAGGCCCGAGTCTTCGCACTTTATTTTCATCTTTTTATTCAATTTTATTCATTTTTAAATAAATAAAAAATCAAATAAAAGAAATAAAAGTCATTATCATGTGTGAATGTTTTTTAGAGGTCATATCACATCTTATAAACATGTTTCAATATAAAAAACTAGGCCCATTAGTTCAAAATTGCAATTTTGCTCCATTTGCATTTCATGAATTTCTTCAAAATCTGCCAACTTGTGCAACTCATAAATTGCTCAATTTTCATCTTTTGAAGATGATCTATGACTTTTTTGAAAGCTAAAGATGTCCTCTACAATAAATTTGTTGATCATATTTTCTTTTTAAGAGTTTATCTTGACGTAAGTTGCCTTGACAAAATATGCTTTTTCGTTGACTTTTGAAAATGACCTATAATGTTTTAGCTCATATCTTTCACATGAAGTATTTTTTAGACTTGATTTTAAAAACAGAGTTGTAGAGAATTGAATTTTCTTCAAAATGAGCTTTTCTTGTGGAAAAATTTATGAATCATGTGAAATTTATGCCCCGTCAAAGCTCTGTTGACTTCTCCTAAGGAAAATCCTAATTTGGCAATTCTTGACTTTTGATGATCTGAGGACTTTCCTTGAGGAATCATGATCAACCCTTGATAAAATGATGAATATCACTTCAAAATGTTGATGTTGACCAAAAATCTTGAAGTTTGATTGTATGTTGACCATAATTAACTTTTTGACCTATAGAGTTGATTTTCAATCATTTGAGTCATTGACTGAGCAAACTTGTGATGTAGGGCTTGAAACATGACATGAACCTTGTTAAGGGCCTATGAAGAACCATGGAAGCCACTTGTAACCTTTTAAAACCAAATTTCTTTGAGAAACTCCAAACCCTAGTTGTAGGCCTTTGGTTTAGGAGGTACATCTTGACTAGTCAACCCTTGAGTGTTTTAAGAAGCCTTAAAAGAATGTCTTGAAGAAAATGGGAGGGAAAATTTTGGGGTACAAAAGTTGCCCCTGTTCAATCTTCTTAAACCTGAAGAGTTAGATTGGCTTTTTCTCCATTTGTTACTTAAGGGTAGAAGATAATTGAACACTTAAGTGCCCAGAAATTTGCACTCGCTTGTGCAAGAAGTAACATTGTTGGTTGATTGTACCGGGAATGGGCTTAGAGATTCCATTTATAGAGATGATAGAGAATTGTCGGAGATGGGCTTGTAGATGACATACAAAGGTGATGGAGTGTCGTCAGAGATGGGCTTATTGATGCCATCCAAAATTATTGTTGATAGAAATATAAGAATAAGTCTATGCTTGACTTGGTCTTTAGGAGATATATTTGGAAGGGGTCTACGATCGACTACTACTTCAATAGGTAATGGAAGGAGTCTACGCCCGACTACTACTTCAATAGGTATCAGAAGGAATATATGGATACTACTACTTCAAAGGGTCCCAGAAGGAATCTATGGTGACTACTACTTCAAAGGGTACCAGAAGGAATCTATGGAGACTACTACTTCACAAGGTACTGGAAGGAATCTATAGCGACTACTACTTCAAAGGGTACCAGAAGGAATATATGGAGACTACTACTTTAAAGGGTACCAGAAGGAATCTATGGCGACTACTACTTCAAAGGGTACCATAAGGAATCTATGGCGACTACTACTTCATAAGGTATTGGAAGGAATCTATGGCGACTACTACTTCAAAGGGTACTAGAAGGAATCTATGGTGACTACTACTTCAAAGGGTACCATAAGCAATCTATGGATACTACTTCTTCAAAGGGTACGGAAGGAATCTATGGCGACTACTACTTCACAAGGTACTGGAAGGAATCTATGGTGACTACTACTTCAAAGGGTACCATAAGGAATCTATGGAAACTACTACTTCAAAGGGTACTCGAAGGAGTCTATGGCGACTACTACTTCACAAGGTACTAGAAGGAATATATGGCAACTACTACTTCAAAGGGTACTAGAAGGAATATATGGAGAGTACTACTTCACAAGGTACTGGAAGGAATCTATGGCGACTACTACTTCAAAGGGTACCAGAAGGAATATATGGCGACTACTACTTTAAAGGGTACTGGAAGGAATCTATGGAGACTACTACTTCCAAGGGTACCAGAAGGAATCTATGGCGACTCTACTTCACAAGGTACTGGAAGGAATCTATGGCGACTACTACTTCAAAGGGTACCATAAGGAATCTATGGCGACTACTACTTCAAAGGGTACCAGAAGGAATCTATGGCGACTGCTACTTCACAAGGTACTGGAAGGAATCTATGGCGACTACTACTTCAAATGGTACCAGAACGAATCTATGGCAACTACTACTTTAAAAGGTACTGGAAGGAATCTATGGTGACTACTACTTCAAAGGGTACAAGAAGGAATATTTGGCGATTACTACTTCGAATGGTACTAGAAAGAATCCGCGTTTGATTTCGTCTGAATGATGGACTAGAAGATGTCTACGCCTGACTTCATCTAGAAGAAATATTTTTCAGAATGACTTTCAGGGGAAAGTCTTTGAGGTAAATACTTGTCATAATTTAGTTTCTGAAGAAATTTGCCTGGTCATGTAGATAGTTAATGATATTCGTTTGTTTATAGACTTTACCTGAAAAGATAAAGGGTTGGCTATATGATATGTCATGATGTATGAAATGCATTGCGTAATGACGTTCACAAAATAAATGAGACTGTGATATATGGGTTTCATATGCATATGACATGATATTGGTAAATAATGGTGAATGTGAAATGTTATTGAAGTGCATTCGCAAATTTTAGCAACATCTTAGTCTTGGGAAAATAAATCCTTGATTGTTGCTGGGGATGAAGAGTATGCCTATCTTCGATCTTCTGGGGATTATTTCCGCTGGGGACTCCTGCTTTCTTATTTGAGGAAACTCCGCTAGGGAACATTGATTTCTTGCTTTTTTCTTGAGGAAACTCTATTGGAGAGTGTTAATTCCTTCTTGGGGAGAAGATTTTAAGAACGTTGGTTTCTCATTGCTCTATTGGGGAGTTTATACCCTGACTAGGGATAAAAGAGATGAATATTCCTTCCGACTCTCCTGGGGAAGATATAGTTGACTGACATCTGGTCCGGTCTCAAGTTTCATATCAACTCCCTGGGGATAGTGATGACTTCACTGGGGAGAGGAATTTAGTCGGTGACTTGTGGTAAAAGCACACTCAAGATGGGGAGTGTTAGAATAAATTTATGCCTTGATTGTATCTAGGGATGTATTGAATGGGTATCAGAATGATATCCATATCTGGACTGTATTTGAAACGTATCTGGAAGATGCACTAAATGAGTATCAAAATGACATCCATATTTGGATCGTATCTGAATTGTATATGGAAGATGTACTGAATGAGTATCAGAATGACATCCATATCTGGATTGTATCTGAATTGTATCTAGAATGAGTGTCAGAATAAATCTATATTTAGATTGTATCTGAATTGTATCTAGAAATGGATCTGGAATGAGTGTCATAATGAATCTATATTTAGATTGTAACTGAATTGTATCTAGAAGTGGATTTGGAATGAGTGTCAGAATGAATCTATATTCAGATCGTATCTGAACTGTATCTAGAATGAGCGTCAGAATGAATCTATATCTAGATTGTATCTGAACTCTATCTGGAAGAGAATCTGTTTGGGGAAATAAACCTTGTTGATGGAGAAATACTCTTGCTGAGGAAACACCCTTGTTAAGAAAATGAACTCTGCTGGAGAGCAGAAGTCTGGAGGGGTTTTACAACCTCGGAGGAACAAGCTCAGTTGGGGAAGAGAAACTCCATGAATTGTACTGATCGGAACTCCATAGGTTGGTGATATTTCTGGGGATAAGATCATACTCCTTTATCAACCAGAGCAATCTTCCATGGAAATTGTAGGGAATGTATAAACTTATGAAGATTACCCTATAGGGATAATCTCATGGAAGTGGCTCTGTGAGGATCTGTGGAGGATTGAACATACCTCTACTTCTAGAGCCCTTGGTGAATGTTGATCAGGGTGACAAATCTTCTACTGATAGACAGGTGACGAGATGACAGGACATAGTCGTACGCTTTAATGCCTAATTTTTTTCTCGATTATCCATTCAGATTTTCAGTCCACCGGGATATCCTTTTTTTCCCAAGCTGCCTTTTCAGGTTTTCAACTTGCCAGGTGTATAGTTTTGTTTATATATCCCTAATTTTTTCTAGGACTCTTTTGGTTCGCCGGGATGCCCTTATTGTTTCCTAGGCCAGTCAACCTAGCAGATCTTTTTCATGCATAGTATTTTCTGACTATGTCTGCATTCACGGGGTGCGGAGAATTGTAACTGTCCATAGCAGTAAGTGTTGTAGCACTTCTAGAAAAATGTTTTCTCGATCATACGTGATCCTTTGTTGGAATTCATGTCCAATTCCCCAAGTGATTCAGATGGAGATCTGCTCCTGGCTATTCGACACTTTTGAGAGATTCCTTAAATCTTGAATCGACTTACCCTAGATCAGTTGGACATCATGCCATGCCCCTTGATTATGAAAGGCCTATTATTGGAAATTTCTTTCCATCTGAGTTGATTCTGTTCATTAAAAGGATTCCCATTCATTGAATATTCGTCAAATGAATTTCTCTGTTGTCGAACAATTAGTCATATGCAAACAATATCATTTAAAAATGCAAAACTTATGTTTGTCTTGAAGTTTTAAAAATGCATTTTTAGTAAACAAACAAAATTTTGTAAGAATGTGAATTTAACTCGGAATTTATAGTAAACCTTATAGGAATCAGGATACCTTTGTAACAGTATGCTTTCTAACTAAGCCATGCTTCAGTTAAGACTTTTAAGGGTTGTAACATGGCCTGGTTCACAGTTTAAGAAACAAAGGATAAAGCCTCAAACTTTTTTTGTACCCAACCTATGTTCTTCGGTCCTATACTCAGTTAATTGTGCGTTTAGATCCCAATTGAGTCTGGAATATTTGCCCTGATATTCTGGTGATGGTTCAGATACTGAAAGTTTATTTGAGAAGGCAGTCATTTTTGTAACCTTTTCTTTTTGTTGAATATTTGTAGCGACCTATTCTTTTTTATCATCTCTAACTTTTTCCTGAACTGTTTCTTTTGTGATTACAGCCAGCGGGATGCCCCAGTTTTTTCCTTAAGTCTCATTCATAGGTTTTGACTTAGCGGGCTTTTCTTTTGAGATATAATGATTGTCTCATTTAATAATCATGCGGAACCATCACCATCTTTTGTTTTGGAAGGATACCTCCGACACTACTCGTCGTGTACGAATGGAAAGCTTACAATTGGATGCACCATTAGATTAACTGAGAAACTACCCTACCTCAGGTTATGATTAAAGGTTTCAATTTGTGTGAAAAATAAAACTCATACTTATTAGGCTCAAAGGGGTTGACTAGGGATTATTTTCCTTATAACTCCACTATTTAGGATTTGAAACAACGATTGTACATTGTCAGCCAGGTCTGTTCAAAAGCATACTATCAAGATTGTGGTATCTTTTCCGTCATCCTCCCTCTAAAGGCTTACAATTTTTTAATTGAGAGTTGAATATCACAAAAAGAAAGTAAAAGAATAGTTTAAATATAATGGAATAACAAAGTTTGACATAAAATAAGTGTTCGAACAATTAAAAGAATATTACAATTTTAAAATTCTAATGAATAAAAAGCCTTTTAGTCTGAACTTGTCACTTCAGATGGTGTGCCTTTGAGGGATGACAAAAGAATTTAGTCTGACCATCTTATGTGAACTCCAACACTCCTTCATCGATCAAGTCTTGAATCTTATTTTCAATACCCAACAGCTATTAGTGTCATGCCCATGACTATTGGAATGATAAGCGTATCTCACATTAGGATTATATCGAGGAGAGGAGGTGTGGGATTCTGAGGAGGATCCTTCAATGTAATCAACTCCAACCTTAACATGTGTTGTAATACTTGAGCTAAGGACATGTTAATTTTGGTGAATTTCCTTTTGGGTGTGTCCTGTTTACGCTAATTACCTTGTCATTGTTGTTGCATTGGTACTATATTAGAGGTCCGCACAACCCCTACAGATTGGTTGAGATCACTCTTATTACGATCCTTCTGGTCGTACACAGTACTGGACTCCTTTTTTCCATTGTATGATCTCTTCTGAGTACTTACAGATGCAGTCCCCTGAATTTCACCGCTCCTGATTTTATTTTCAACATGTTCCCGCATGAACATGTCACCTAATTCCTTGTCTGCCAAGAGAGGTTGATCATTGACTAGGCCCCAAATTATAGCAGTTTTCCCCAGACGGTCGTATTTGTCCTAATGAAGCTTGTTGATGAGAATCCTTAACTCTTCTTGTCTCCGAGCTAAATTTTGGATAAGAGCCATCTAACTATTCATCTGGATTCCCATCCTTTCCATCTCAGCTTGTAGTTGTTCCAACTGGTCATCCTTGTTGTCGTCAGAATTTTTCTTGGTCAAGTTCCCAGTGAGGAGTGATTTTAATTCTTCTTGCCCCTTGGATAGGTTCACGAACATTTCTTGGAACTGAGCATCTTGAGTTTGGAGGTCTCTGATGGTCTGTTCAAGAGCCATTTTTCTTACTGAAATAAACAGCGAGAAAATGAGAAACTTGTCTTGAGAATATTTGTTATGTAATGACATACATGATATGTGGATGCAATGTTTTCAAGGATCTCGCAGGATAATAAAAATGTTAGAAGTCGAATCTGACTGCAATTTTGGTTGAAGAACTTTGTATCGTTGAATGTCCTTCTACGAGAATCAAGCTCACCATGTCGAGTGGGTCATAGTCTCTGACTCAAGTTATCGTGCTTTGGTATTTTGAAGGCATTGGCTAGAGGAAAATAAATACCCTTTCCCCTTGCCAAACGTCATTTCATGATAATTTGGCGGAATTTGGTTAGGGGAAAATAAATCCTCCTGCCCCTTGCTAGGCGCCTGGTTCATGATAACCTGCATCACATCCCCTTGAGATCCTTGAGCTGGTTAGTGAGAATGATATGGTATGATGTTATGAGGTGTATGTTATGCACCAAACAAAAGTGTAAGGTGGTGAAGACAAGTAAGTTTTGCAAGAAGCCCAGCTTATTGGATAATGACTACAAACAAGTCCTGCAAGGAACTCACGTCGTTATATAATGAATACAAACAAGACCTACAAGGAGTTCAAGTTGTTAGATAATGAAAGCAAACAAGTTACATAAGTAGCCTTAGGTTCAGGCTTGCATGGAGTTTGTAGGGAAGTACCCTCTTGAAGTTTAGTTGGTTTAACCTATCCTAAATAAAGTAATTGGGTTCTAAAGGATCTCAATATCACTAATCTTTCTTCATCGGGAATTATTTCATCTCAAGCGATCTTTTCTCGCGGCCTAAATATCCCAAAAGTCCGATCTCAATGAGTGTAGTATCGAGTATCAACCAATCCTCAGTTTTTCACCGAAGCTGACTATCTCACTACTTTATAATGGCCAAGTTTGTTTAACTAAGGTTCTAAGTTCAGTTAGTGCTTCATGACACTACACAACAACCTTGTATTCTCCTTGATTTAACACAAAGGATACCGGTACCAACAAATGTGTCACACTAACATAGCCATCGCTTCAACCATGTCGGTATTACGCTGCACAATCCCTACGATCTATTGCTACTTACCTAATCTACAGGAGATTCGGGTATAGGATTTATACAAGAATACCCAAACATAACCCAAAATGTAAAGCAAGAAAGTCAAACAAGTTAACCATTTTAAATGTGAACTATCTCCAAGGTAACCCCACTTTTAGAATTTCCCCAGCAGAGTCGCCAAGTTTGTAATATGGCGGGAGAACTGACTTTACTGGTTTTTGCATTTTATTGCAAATGTTGTGGTTAGCAAGAGTCGCCACCGAATTTTCTTTTATCCAACAAAGGAAAGCGTGAAAAGAACAGGAAAGACCTTTTTAAAGATTTTGAGTTTGGAGGGTAGGTGATGGAAAGGGAAGGTGTTAGCACCCTTTCCATCCGTAGTTATCTATGGGCTCTTAGTTGCTAGCTCACTTTGAAAATGCTTTTTTGTGTAAGTGTATTTGAAAATATTTTTGAAAAGACGGATTAGTGCGGCAAACTTTGTAATGTTTATCGTGTTATTGATAACGTATACAAAGTGTTTCTTGTCTTTGAAAATATATAGAATAGCGTTTGTGTATGTGTGAAAAATTATTTTGTTTGTTTTTGTGAGAAAGCAACTATAACCGGTGTACCTACTTGAATGGTCTTTGTTCTTTTCCTCTTTTCCTTTAGACAATCCTATCCTACTATTAGTCAGTAGGTATCCCTATCGTTGGATGTTTTGAGGGACAGGCGCGGGTCATCGTACAGTCATAAAGGTAACTTGTAGGATGCTTCAACAATTTATCGTAAGGAACTAGATCATTTACCAAAAGGTAACATCGAAGGGTCATCGAGGGACTATGATCTTTGTATCGAGGGACTTTGCTAAAATGTCCTACGTTCGAGGGACGTGACTGTATTATTTTCTGAAGGCAACAACTGGAGGTACCTTAAAGGTGCGTGTGTGCGAGTGTGTTGTGTTTCAGTTATTTGTATTAGATGTTAGGTTTGCTAACGTTTATTTTTAAGTCTTTCCATACAAGCCTATTAGCATATGTCTAGCAGTTAATTGTATATAGGTACGGGAAATAAAGTGCGGAAAATTAATCTACGCTATTACATCACTTTGGGATCGGGGGAATTACAAACCAAAAATGGGGAATGAAAAGTAAAAGGTCCTAGTTTAACTATTACATTCCATGTGCACTTACATAATTTTATAAAAATAACGCGAATAAAAATAAATGAACGCGCGGAGGAGAAAGAAAGAAAGATGTAAAGAACCCTAAAAATCTAAGGGGAAGAAAATGTTTTTTTTTGTTTTTAATTTTTGTTTAGAAAAATAATTAAATTATGAGAACCTAATTCTAATTAGTTAATTAAAAAATGTGATTAAATGATTGATCAAAATTAATTTAATTAATAAAAACTTAAATCTACTATTTTTGTGATTTTATGATTTTATGATTTTTTATGATTTTTAATAAAAAAAGAAATAATTGAAAGAAAATAATAAAATAGTAAGTGAAATAATAAAATAAAAAATAAATATAAATGAGCAGTTGCAAAAAAAAATGTTAGGGGGTGAATAATCAGATTTTTGCAAGGCCCAACATCTTAGGCCCAGGCGTTTGCTAAAGGAAATGGAGGGGTGCAATCCCGAGTTTGGATAGGCCCAAGACAACTGAGCCCAAGAGCTTTGTTTGATCCAATACATCTCAATTCATGTGTATATGCTTACATGTAAGACGTTAGATTCGCTCAAAACATCAATAGTAATAAGAACGCATGCATAAAACTTATTTAAATTACATTGTAAGAGAGTTTAAGACTCAAAATTTTATCAAAACTGTGGGATGGTTATGAGGATGATCTGGGATGCTTAGGGGTTGAATCTGGACTCTAATAGACTCTTGGGGGTCTCAGGAATGTATTTGTGGCCTTGGTTTGGATTGATAGCACCTGGAAGTGAAGTTATAGATTTTGCAACTTTTCTTTGATTTTTGAGAATTTTGAAAGAGCTCTTGTATGCAAGGATTTCGTGGTCCATTTCTTCTAAATGTATTGTGAATTTATAGAGTGAAATAGGAGGGTGAGAGTGAACCAATATGGAAGAAAACAATGCATTCATGGCTTATGAAACAAACATTCAACACATTGAAAACCTACCATCTTTCAGATATTTCTTGCCTCTTTTGAATTTACATGAACTTGAACATATTGTGGCATGGCTTTCACAAATTTTTTGGGCTTGCAAAAGTTTTTTGGGCTTGCAAAAGGTTTGAAATTCAAAGGCTCAAGTCTTCACACTCTATTTTCATCTTTTTATTCAATTTTATTCATTTTTAAATAAATAAAAAATCAAATAAAAGCAATAAAATTCATGAGCATGTGTGAATTTTTTTTATAGGTCCTATCACATCTTATAAACATGTTTGAATATCAAAAACTAGGCCCGTTAGTTCAAAATTACAATTTTGCTCCATTTGCATTTCATGAATTTCTTCAAAATCTCCCAACTTGTGCAACTCATATCATGCTCAATTCTCATCTTTTGAAGATGATCTTTGACTTTTTAGAAAGCTCATGATTTCCTATACAATCTCTATGTTGATCATTTTTGCTTTTGAAGACTTAATCTTGAAGTAAGTTTCCTTGACAAAAAATGTTTTTTTGTTGACTTTTGAAAATGACCTATAATGTTTTAGCTCATATCTTTCACATGAGGAATTTTTTGGACTTGATAATAAAAACTAAGTTGTATAGAATTTAATTTTCTTCAAAATTATCTTTGGTTTAGGAAAATTTGATGAAGCATGTGAAAGTTATGTCTGCTCAAAGCTCAGTTGACTTCTCCTAAAGAAAACCGTAATTTGGCAATTCTTGACTTTTGATGATCTGCGGACTTTCCTTGAGGAATCATGATCAACCCTTAATAAAATGATGAATATCACTTCAAAATGTTGATATTGACCAAAAATCTTTAAGTTTGACTGTATGTTGACCATAGTTGACTTTTTGACCAATATAGTTAATTTTCAATCATTTGAGTCATTGACTGAGCAAACTTATGATATAGGGTATGAAACTTGACATGAACATTGTTAAGGACCTATTAAGAACCATGGAAGACACTTGTGACCTTTGCAAACCAAATTTATTTTAGAAACTCCAAACCCTAATTGTAGGCCTTTGGTTCAGGAGGTGCACCTTGACTATTCAACCCTTGAGTGATTTGAGAAGCCTTGAAAGAATGTCTTGAAGAAAATGGGAGGGAAATATTTGGGGTACAATAAGTATCCATCTCTTTTATCCCCAGTTAGGATATATAAGAATTAAACTATCAAGACAAGTCGGAAGATTGTCCATCTCTTTTATCCCCAATCAGTGTATATAAGAATTAAACTCTTTAGACAAGTCAGAAGAGTATTCATCTCTTTTATCCCTAATCAGGGTATATAAGAATTAAAATCCCCAATAGAGTGACGAATGACTAATGTTCTTGAACTCTTCTCTCCAAATAGAATTCAACATTCCCCAGCCGAATTTCCTCAAACAACAAGCATAAATCCCCAGCGGAAGCATTCTAGACAAGGTTGAAGATTACATATGTTCTTCATCCCCAACACCAGTCAGGGATTCATTTTCCCCAGCAATATGTCATATGAAACTATTGATACACTTCCAACAACATTTCATATTCATACATCATTTACCAATATCATAGTATATGCATACGAAACGTATATAGCACAGTCTTATTTATTTTGGGAACATCATTATGCAATGCATTTCATACATCATGACATTGCATACAACTAACTCTTTACCTTTTCAGGAAAGATCAATCAATAGACAAACATCATAAACCATTTATATGAACCGAAAGTCTTCTCTAAGGCTACATCTGACAAAGGGCTATTTCAACAATTTCCTCAGGGGATCATTCTCAAAAAAGACATCTTCCGGGTTAGATTAAATCAACCATATATTTATTCTTATACTTCTTCCAGTAAAAGATAGTCATAAGCATATTCTAGCTTAGATTAAATCAAGCATAGATTTATTCTGATACTTCTTCCGGTAGACATTTTCGGGCTCATATTAAATCAACCATAGATTTATTCTAATACTTCTTTCAATTAAAAATGAACGCAGACATCTTCTGGCTCATATTAAATCAACCATATATTTATTCTGATACTTCTTCCAGTAGAATTTTTCTGGATCAGATTAAATCGACCATAGATTTATTCTGATACTTCTCCCAGTTAAAGAAAGAAAAAGACATCTTCTGGCTCAGATTAAATCAACCATAGATTTTTTCTGATACTTCTTCCAGTAGACTTCTTCTGGCTCAGATTAAATCAACCATATATTTATTCTGATACTTCTTTAGTAAGCTTTTTCTAGCTCAGATTAAATTGACCATAGATTTATTTTGATACTTTTCCCGGTTAAATACGGACAAAGACATCTTCTGGATCAGATTAAATCGATCATATATTTATTCTGATACTTCTTCCAGTAGATATTTTTCTAGCTCAAATTAAAGTAACAATAGATTTATTCTGATACTTCTTCCAGTTAAAGACGAACACAAACATCTTCTGGCTCAGATTAAATCAACCATAGATTTATTCTGATACTTCTTCCAGTAGAAATTTTCTGGCTCAGATTAAATCTACCATAGATTTATTATGATACTTCTCCCAGTTAAAGACAGGCGTAGACATCCTCTAGCTCATATTAAATCAAGCATAGGTTTATTCTGATACTTTTTTCCGTAGAAGTCGAGCGTATACGTAATCTAATTTATATCAACAGTTACTTTGGATGGCATCTATAAGCCCATCTCCGAAAACTCTATATCACATCTCTAAATGGAATCTTTAAGCCCATTTTCGATATAATCAACCAATAGCATTACTTTAGGCACATGCGAATGCAAATTTATAGGCACTTAAGTGTTCAATCATCTTCTACCTTCAAGTCATGAATGGCGGACATGCCAATTTAACTCTTTAGGTTTAAGAAGATTGAACAGGCGAAGCTGTTGTACCTTAAAATTTTCCCTCTCATTTTCTTCAATACATTCTTCTAAGATTCTCAAATACTAAAAGCTACTCAAGAGTTGATTGGTCAAATCTCTTCCTAAGTAGGGGTCTTCAATTAGGGTTTGGTGCTTCTCAGAGAAGATTGGTTTGCAAAGGTCTCAAATGACTTCCATGGTTCATCATAGGTCCTTAATAATTCTTATGTCAAGTGTCAAGTCTTGCACTACAAGTTTGCTCAGTCTATTGCTCAAATGACTGGAAATCAACCGTATTGGGTAAAAAGTCAAATGTGGTCAACATACAGTCAAACTTTAAGATTTTTTGTCAACATCAACATTTTGAGGTGATATTCATCATTTTGTCAAGGGTTGATCATGTTTCCTCAAGGAAAGGCCTCAAACCCTCAAAGGTCAAAAATTGTCAAATTAGAGTTTTGACTAAGGATGACTGATCATTGACTTTTGGCCTAGTGCATGACCTAATGGCTTGAAGCATGATCTCAAGATCTCAAATACAACATCTTGACCTAATTACATGGCTCAAGACATTTCCAAAGATACAGGTGATTGATAGTTGAAGAATTGAATCAATTGATGAAAAGTCAACAATCACACAAAAGTCAAACTTTGACTTTTTGGTCAAAATTGAAATTCAAAAATCAAGAATCATCAAAAAATTCAAAACTATTAGACTTTGTTATCAAGAATCAAGAAAGTCAACAAAATTCAAAAGTCAAGTTTTTCAAACACTTAGAAAAATTTCAAGTGTTTTGTGCTTAAAAAACCCTAACTTCAGAAGCAAGTTTCCTCAAAGTTAATTCAAATAAAACTTTCAACATGAAAGTTGTAAGGATTGATGAATTATACAACTTTGTCAATGCGGGATGAACCTCAAAAAGTTCTTGGGTTAAGAGATATGAGCCCATGAAGTTATGATATTTTTATCTAACACTTAGAAAAAATTTCAACAAGTTTTAGTCAGTTTTTCATCCCAACTTCTTGGCAAGTTTTCACCAAGTTCCCATTTGATTTAGCCAAAGTCGTCAACATGAAAGTTGTAGACAATATTTAAAGCTTTCCAAAATGTCCAAGAACTCAATTTTATCATGCTTGAGCAAGGATAATCAAATAGATGAAGTTGGGTATCTAAGGTTGCATTATAGGACATTTTTGTGACAAGTTCGTAACCAAATCTTTAAGCCATGCTGCATAATCCCACTTTGTAGGCCTCTAACCTCCAAATCAATCCATAATCAGAATATTACACAAACTTTTAAGCCATTATCCAAGTGATTCAAGCATTATCTAATCCATTTGGCCATTTAAGGAAAAAAGATCACACTTCTATTCTTGTAAAGTGACTTTAATCACAAAGTCCGCTCCTTGAGCCTCTAACTTATTTATTTTGATCACACTCAACATGAATGCTCAGAAGAAACATCTCTAAGCCTATCAACCACCCTACATTGCCTTGGAACCATGACTTTGCAAGTTAGTTCAAAACCAAACTTCAAAACCATAACTTGTTATCTCAAGATTCTTATTACTTCAAGATGTCAAACCTTTTCTCTATAAATAGATAGGTCATTTGGAAGCTAACACACGAATTCAAAAGCCCTCAAACACCCTAAAACTCAAAATCACTTAGAAAACTCTATTGTTTCACATTTGAAGCTTCCAACACCCAACTTCAAATCCAATCGTGTGTTTTCCTATTTTATCTTTCAAACACCTTAGATACATCATATAGAAGTTGTCCAAACACCTGAACAACTTTTGTAATCACTTCATCATCATCCACCATTTTCAAAATCCAACTTTGCAACTTGACTTGAGTAGACTGATTCAGACACTCTCAAGGCAATGTAAGAGTTGCAACATACTCACCAAGGTCCCAGGAAGCTAAAGCAAGGATCACATTACTTCTGGAAGTCGTGTAGAGGGCATTGGATTTTGCTTCAAGAAGTAATTTTTCTTGAACTTTGAAATACTTATACATACATCATTTGCTTTCAATTTCAAAAGATAAAATGTAGATATGATTTCCCTGAAACTAACCATGTCCTTAGTTTTCATTTATGTTGACTGTGTGATTATAATTTTAGAGTTGAAGTTTCTGAAATATTAGGTTTTAGTTTGGTACCAAACAAAATTTGTCCTAACCATTATTCTATAGCTTTTAAAAGTTATATGGTTGGATTCGTGGTTAAAATTAAAGCAAGTTTAATGTTTACATCTATCAATTTGGTTGAGAAATGAAGATTTTACAAAATTTGCAAATGTTGTTGTTGTTGCTGTAAACGCGCGCGAGGAAGAAGATGAATTTCAATTTTGAAAACAAGTTTACTTTATATTTATTGCAACATGTTTTATCATCGGATGTAACAGCCACCCCAATGGAAAGCAACGCGCATTTCATGTCACTTTGACCTTAGGGACCTGGGTTCGAGCCCTCGTGGTACCCTTTTATTTTTCACATATTTATTCTTTCAGATCCAATGGAAACAAATCCAAGGTGCGCATAGTATACCTCATGTCACAACCATCAGATCTCATCAAGCCAGATATGGATGCTTCAAATGCACATTTCCATCATGAACCATCAAAGACTGGTAACACTGGATTACAAACAGGAAATTGGGCCTCCATGATTTGGGCTTTTTATTCTTGCTACTTCTCACCCCCTTTATTACTTGTACACTCAGGCCCGTTTTGTTTTTTTATTTTTAATTAAATTTTTTCTTTTCTAAAATAATTTCATTTAAAATCATAAAAAATCATAAAAATGATTTGAAAAAATTAGATTTAGGTTTTTAATTAATTAATTTAATTTTTGATAAATAAAAATTAATTTAATTTAATCACTTTTGTTTTATTTTATTAGAATTAGGTTTTATACTTCAAGTATCTTTTCTAAATGAAACACCAAAAAAATATTTTTTAAATACTTAGAATTCTTTAGATTTTAGTTAATTAAGTTAATTATTGATAATAAAGATTAATTAATTTAATCACACCTTATTTTATTTTAAATAATTAAATTGTAAATTAAATTAGAATTATGTCTAACTTTTTATTTTACATTTCAAATATTTTCTAAACAAAGAAACAACAAAATATTTTCTTAAAATACATAGAATTTTTAGGGTTTTTACATCTTTCCCCTTTCTATCTCCGCGCATTTGTTTATTTTTCGCATAAATACAATTATGTAACTGTTAAAAGGTTGTAATAGATAATTAGGGTTTATTACTTTCCTCCCCCATTCATAAACTTGTATCCTAATCCCCGAAGCGTTGTAATAGCATAGAACATTTAATTTCCATAATTTATTGATTTCCTTTATTGTTGTTAGTAATTAGGGTTTGTAAGACAAGACTAAAAGCAAACATTAGATAACCTAATCTCAAAGACAAATACTTGAAATCAAAACACTTTACATACATGCACCTCTAGGGTTACCCTCACTTGTTGCCTCCGATTTAAACAGTCATGTCCCTTGAACGTGAGATGCTTTAGCAAAGGTCCTCGATTAAAAGATCGCATTCCCTCGATGATCCTTCGATGTTGCCTTCGGTAAACGATCTTAGTCCCTTTTTAAAATTGATAAAGCGTTTTAAAAGTTGCCTTATATGACTGTACGATGACCCACGCTTGTCCCTCACATCCAATGATAGGGATTCCTAATAACTAATGGTAGGATAGAACTATCTAAAGGAGGAGGAAAAGAACAAAGACTTTTTTAGTAGGTAGGTCGCTCAT
The DNA here is from genome assembly GCA_948472305.1 of Vicia faba. NCBI lineage: Eukaryota > Viridiplantae > Streptophyta > Magnoliopsida > Fabales > Fabaceae > Vicia > Vicia faba. The sequence continues at coordinate 660,238,211 of OX451737.1, forward strand.
AACCTCTTTCTCACAAACTAAAACAATTTCCAAACTTCACACTTTCAAAAAATAACTACTTTGAAAATGCTTTATAAACACTCTTGAGGACTGATACAAGGGTTATTATAAAGCAAACTGACTTACATTGGCATCTTCAAAACACTTTTCACAAAATAACACTTTATTTCATAAACATTTTCAAAACAAAACATTTTGTATACATTCTCAAACGATACGAGAATCATTACAAAGTTGTCGTACTTAGGCATTTTCAAAATATTTGCAATTATACATAAACACAAACCATTTTCAAAGTGAGCTAGAAATTAAGAGCCCGTAGATAATTACGGATGAAAAGAGTGTTAACATCTTCCCTTTTCATAACCTACGCCCCGAACTCAAGAAAATTCTCAAAGGTCTTTCTTGTTTATTTCACCTTTTCCTTTATTGGATAAAAGAAAAGTCGGTGGCGACTCTTGTTATCCATAAAATTTGAGATAAAACGCAAACCCAAAAGTCAGTTCTCCCACCGTATTACACCTATCTTTGAATAGGAAATTCTGCACGTGTGTTTATTTTCTTGCACGTTTTGTTTCGTTCTACATATGAGTTCGACATTTGGATACTTGGTCTTGGATTAATTCTCAGTATGAGTTTGTTCCAAGTGGATTCGATTTTGGTTTATACTCGGATGGGTGTGTTCCCTTTACTGTATTGTTTATAATTATGTCAAAATTACAAAAAAGGAAAAAATATTGTTGTGCGCCTGATTCATACCCGGATGGGATGTTCCTTAGAGGTCATGGTTTGGTTCACTCTCGATATGAGTTTGTTTTATTTTTACTTTACATCCTGTTAAAATTACAAAGAAATATTTATTGTTGTGCGCCTGGTTCACACCCAGATGGGGTGTTCCTTTGAGGCTTTGTTGGGTTTACTCTTGAGATGAGTTTGTTCCCTCTTTATTTTACTTGTTTCACAAGCATAAAAAGAAATATTTAGATGTTATTTTCCTGGTTCATTTTCGGATGGGATGTTCCTCAAAGGTCATGTTTTGGTTCATTTGGACTTTGAATCATTGTATGTTCCCTTAGGATCGCCCGATTAGAGTAGCTTTCGAGCTAGACATTAGGATTGTAACCCATGCATGCTAATAAAGGGTAGATATTTCCCTTTTATCCTCAACCTTAAGATCAATCATTGTATGATAACATTAGAGATAGATTTAGGATAGTCTCCCTTAGATGTTTTTCTTTCTTTTGCATCCTTGCATTAAGACTAAAACTCTTTTCTTGGAAAATTCTTAAAACATCTAACAACTTACAAATCCTTCTTTAAGGTAAAAAGCATCAACCAATGCAAACTTTTTCTGTCTTTGGGCCTTTCTTCGGAACTTTAAAAATAATATGTTACTTCCACTCTATATAATACGGTGCATAATTCCCCAAGGGTCAGGTTGGACCATGTATACTTGCTAAGAGTCGCGAACGTAACATTATCTTCCTTCAGGCACTTTTTCATTTGAAAACCCCTGGTTAGGTGAGAGCATGTTATTTCCTTTCCACTACAGATGCATGAGTCTCCAAGGGTCGAGCAGCAGGTGAAATTCAAATTTAGCATTGTTCATTAAAAAACACAAAACAGACCAAAATATGTGAGCCGAACTATGGTAACTCTGATTCTTCAAAAAGGATACGTAGGCATTGGGGTAGGGCCTAAGCGAGTACAAATTTATTTTCCATACATTACTTTCTCTTTTCTTTTGCATGCATTCCCTATACAGCTTAGATATAGATTCTTACACACCTAATAAATAAACAACAAGAGTGGATACCGTAGAGTACTACGAACGTGTGGGGTGCTAATACCTCCCTCGCGTAACAGACTCGCTTACTTGATCTCTTGGTCATTTTATCATGATTTCACCCTTCTCAGGTTTACTCGATGTTTACCTTTCCCTTTCGATGGGATAAAAAATGTTCGATGGAGACTTTATTGATTTCATCTCGATAATTTATTCAGCCGGTTGTTTCAGCTGGCAACTTCACTGGGGAGAGATTGACCTACTGCTGGTCCATCTCAGAGTCAATCCTAGCTCTTATTTGTTTACTACTTTGGGTGTTTATTTAATTCCAGTTATTTACAACTTTTTATACACTACTTGCATATGTTTGGGCATGCATTTTATAACTTTCCATATGCTGGTGGTACTGATGTTTCTTTGTCTCTCTGTGGGTGGGTGTTACAAGAGGTAAAAGGCCTAGTACCCAAGCCATAGTTGTATACCACCAGGAACACTAGAAATAGAGTGAAAATTCATGACGGATGATAGGCGTATGCCCTGTCACCATCCGATCATGAAGCCACGGTCAATTGAGGTTAAAGTGAGGTATTGTCAGCATCGCAAATGTACAGGATGATAATACTTTTAGGTGACCTATGATTCTGATTATCCATGACCTTACCTTGACCTAGTTTACACCCGTAAGTGGGGCGAGATGACTGATTATTACAGCTACAGATGGTAATTATGTTCTGATGGTGACCGTATTGTCTGTTGGTGACTATGGTTCTTTGGTTATGTTCTGGACCTTTGCCTGGTGTATTCAAACTGTTCAGAGATTATACAATGGTTATTCATGGTACTTGGTCCCTTTGTGTCCTTAAATTGTTGTCGAACCTTTGATCCCGTGATATCCAGGTTATTCAGTGGATTTATACAACAGTTATCCAGAAGATTGTACAGTTGTTATGTTGAACTTTTGAACATATGGTTTTGCACTTACATCATAGCATATTTATTTTCACAAAAAATAAATGTGTAAAAAATGTATGCATGAAAAAAAAGAAGTTAACACACATGTTCTTTCTAATTCCAAGAAGTCGTGCTTGTGAACATTATGTTGTGTTTCTTCATCTCTTAGTGGATCAAAATCAAAACTAAAAGCATGCAGGTTCCTCGAAAATGATTGAACATGGCATTGCATCCACTCATTCACCTCACGCATCTTCATGCATTCATAATAGGTACTCATAGTGGGGGAAGTTCTTATTCTTATTCTAACTCGGTATTTTCTTCTCATAACTGTTAATCTTGAATTCTCACCGCTCCGTTATCCAAAAAATCCATGGTACAACTTCGTGGGGAATTGGGAGAGATGAAAAATTAGATGGCGCTGTTTATCATGGACATGCAAGCAATGGTCCATGGTCAGAAATCCTTAAGGAGAAAATATAACCAGCTAGAGACTCCGTTGAGTCGGGAATGGAAGTTTTGAAGGCAATGTCACTAAAGGAAAAGTGGTCATGCATACATTGTTGCAATAGGAGCTGTCATTAATCCCCATTATATTGGACCTTTTTCAAATAGAGACATAATTCATGGGTCTCACCCAGAACTTCGCGTTCTTGGATTTTCTTGCTAGCAGCTAGTTTCTGGTCTCCAAGTGAACTCATGGGGAAAAGCTTATCAGCAAAGATAGAAGAAACCTGAGAAGTATGTTGATACAATCTATATACCTTTCATCCAGTTACTTCCCTGTGTGTTGGAAGCTCGGTTGATTAAGCTTCGTGCTTTGGGTCATCCTCCTACAAATTTCTCTCCTGATTTCGATGCAAATGCTATATGTGTCTCCCATTCTAGGGCACCTGTTTATGGTATTGAAGACTGCAAGGGGTTGAAGTATGAAGTCCGACACTTATCTGAATTCTTTTCCAAGGTTTAGTCCATGTTTGGAAAACCGTTTCAGACTCTTTCTCATCAGCTTGATGCTTCTTCTGTCTAGTAGAAGATCCTTTGGTATGGTTGCTGGATTTTTTTCTGTGTAGTAGAAGATGGTTGGCATTTCTTTTCTATGGTAGAAGATACTTTGCGATGCAGTTTATGCAAGTTTTCTTGATAAAGCATTCATCACATCTTTTGAGGGAATGTCCTTTGTGATTACCATGCTAGGGCACCTGACCATTCAACTAAAGGTTGTCAACCATTCAAAGATGAAGTGCAATACTTGCTTGATGCAAAAGTCATCAATTTTGTGCCAGTCTGTCATATTTGAAGTCTCCTTTGACTCAGTGAATATCAAGACTGTCAGATCATCGTCTAAAGCAACAAGTGCATACGGGGACTAGTCTCCTTAACATGGAAATTTCAAATTACATTTGCATTCTCATTTGTAATCTTTCTTATTTGGTTCAATATTTTCTTATATGCAAAACTTACTTATTGTTGAATATTAATCATAATGCATTAAATATGTTTGTCTTGAATTAATCCATTCGTATTCACTCATTAATGTTTTTCTTTCCTTTTTATACTTAACTCTTGTTAAATAAAGCAAAAAACCATGGAGGGGGGGGGGGGGGGGATGATGAGTAATATACCAAAAATTTCAAATGGTATGCTTTTGAGTAAAACCCTTTTGACGATGTATAGGCCTTGTTTCAATTCCTAAACACCGGAGATATAAGGGAGATAGACCATTGTTAACCCCTTTGATCCTTGAAGTAGGAGTTTCTTTTCTTGTCAGTAAAAAACCCTCACATTTAACTAGGGGCAGGGTAGATTTCAGTTAATCCGATCGAGCATTCAAGACTCATCATGACTGCACACCTAAGGATACAACAACGATTATCCATCAAAAGGCTGGGAAAATTCAAAACTGCAATGGTTAACCCTTATCTATCAGCAGTGTGCATCAAAGAGAAAGATATCCCAATGGTATCTCTCGCACGTTAGTAGGATCAAATATGACGATACAACAATGGTTATCCCTCATCTACCAAGGAGTCAGGAAGTCACAATCACTTCCAACAAATCTAATGACTCAAAGTCACAAGACGTGTTCGAAAGGAGAGAAAAGGAAATGATGAAAGAAAGATACAAAAATCCCCGCTAAGTCGAAACTTGAAAAAACAAGTTTCTTAGGCAAAAGTCAGGGTATCCCGCTGGACTTCAGAGTCAAATTCAAAAGGAACTTGTCCAGGAAAAAATTAGGGAAAGTGAAAAGTGCGAAAAGCGAAATGGGATTACCAAATAAAAATCCCCAGCAAAGAACAAAGTCGTATGATCAAACACCAAGAAATAAAGAGGCGAGCGACTGCCATGTCCAAAAAACCTCGTTTGACTCCTCAGCCATTGTAAACTCCTCTTGAGAGATGAGTGCTCGTATTGGTTTAACTGGATGTAGGAATGGAGAATATCATAGAGAATGGGTGGGCATCAAATATTTTGAGCCTTAAATTTTTTTTCTTCTAAAAATCGTGAAGCGGGCCATATTACAACCCTTGAAAGTCCTAACTGAGGAAAGGGTTAATTCGAAAGCACACTGTAATGAGAATATGGTAATCTGACTCCTAGGAGGCTTGCTAAAACTTTTGAGTTGGTATTAATCCATCTTTTTACTTTCTTTTGTACAATAAAAACTCAATGTTTCGACATCTTTTCAATAAGTTTTTTTAAACCTCAAGACGAACATGAGCTTTGCATTAGAACTATCATTCTTAGAATAGAAATTCTTTGCATATGAACAAGTGCTTAAACATCAAGTGAGCTTGCATAATGAGCCTCAGATGGAAGTTTGATTATCTCGAGGGACAAATTGCTTCAGGATATTGTTGAAGGGTAAATCATTTTGAAAAGTGATCTTAATCAGGGGCATACCTTCTATTGACTCCATTGAGACTAGTTTGAGAAATGATCTGAAGCAGGTTGCAAAATTCGATTGCCCGGAGTCTCTGTCGAGCAATGGTGCACTACTTTCAATTTGTCCCAAGGGGTAAGATTTCTTCAATTATCCGATTGGAGAACGAAACAATTCAAGTTGAGAAATCTGGTTGTGTACTAACCTACTTTCAAGACGTAAGTCAATTACCCTGAGGAGATATTATCTCCAAAACTTTGTGAGTTTCTCATTTCTCCGTGAGTATGAGATGAAGAAATGGTTTGTCAAGACACTGTTGAGCAGGGGCAAGCATGTTGAATACTCCATTGAGTAAGTGTTCAGACAATCTGAGGCATTTAAGTCTGCATTTGACCCCTCAAGTACAGTCAAACTAGGGAAGTTATGTCGAGATTTTACAAATTTCCCCGAGAATCTGTTGATTAGAGGAGAATCTTTTCAGAATCTGAAGATGTATGGGAATTCACTCAAGCATGGTTGAAACCATATCCAACACTAGTCATTCAGGGTCAGTGTTCTGAGTTTTACAGCACTGGGGTATATTTTCTTTATGGTACAAATCTCATGAAGTCCTTTTGAGGTAATTTTCTTCAAAAGCCTATAGACTAGTGCAAGAAATTATGCAGGGGAATTTTCTCCTCTTCGGGGGTTGATCAGATTAAGTTAAAGCGCAGGATAAATGATTTTTTAATTTGAAAAGCATGTCGAGAAGTCAGGATTATTATCCTTGGCTTATTGGGGATGTAAATCCATGTATTGGTATTCCTCCATCAAAAGCTAGAGACCTAGGTGTGGGTTGTTGCCATTTTTCGATAGAAGTCAGGATCATTATCTTCAATTGAAGTTTAGGTTGTTATCCTCCACAGAATACGAGCAAGAGAGCGGGATGTGTGTAAGGTTGTTACCCATACAAGGTTGGTGTCGAAAATGTTGTTTCTTAGGAGTCCCTTTCCCCAGTAAAGGATTCGTTTCTACTTAACAAAGGTATGCCTGTTAAGGGGTTTCTCTTCGGTGATCTTTATTCCCCAATGAAGCATTTCTCTGCAGGAGGAGAATGAATCTTCTCCCCAAAAATATAGGAGTTGTTTGAAGTCAAGTTGATTTCTTATCTATGGACTACAATTTATTTTTGCAGTATCCTTTCCAAAGTCCACGTTTTAGTGGCATTCCTCCTCGGAGTTGACATGATGAAGTTGCAATTTTGTATCATAATTTTTACCCAGTGGTAGGTAGTTCAAATTGTTTATTCCTCAACAGAGGTTGCCATTCCACACATGGGACATATTGCCACAATTATGTTTTTGCAAGTATTGTTGGTCTTTTATGATAAGAAGCATACCAGTAAACGAATCAAGAAGGGTCTGTATGCGACCAACATGAGGATTTCTGTAGAATGTGATCCAATTTCCCTAGTGAAGATGTACTCTCGCTCAGACAGAATCCCTTATCTCTAGTGAAGGCGTACTCCTGCGTAATCCCCACTGAAGTCGACGCTCTTGATAAGAGTTTGTCTCTTTCATAGGGCTTATCTCCAAAGAAGTGTGTTTCAGCATAATTTTATGCAATATTCTTCTTCAGTGCAGTCTACTCTATTTCGAAGAATCTGGGAAGAATCGTTTCATTGGACTGGATATATTTGTTATTTCCCCTTGAAGTTGATACCTTGCATCTTCGTGGTTGGTATTTATCTCCTCAGTAAGTTTGTCGTTCGTTATCCCCATGTAGTTCGTATCTTTTCTCCCCATGGAAGTTTGCCCTTGACAGATTTTCTTGAAGAGATGATTGATCAGCATGCTTATTATGACTCAGTGGAGCAAGTCTCCTATTTTTTGGAGTAGTGTGCATAGACGAATGCCATTTAGGGCTCTTTTATCCCCAATGGTAGAGTATTGCTGAAATATTTCCTCAATGGAGTTCTGAACCTCAAGCTTATGGTTCTAAGATTCCCTCCTCTTCCCTAAGTGAAGATTGTTACCCCCAGCGGTAGTATACCAAGTGTGGTCTGGGTATAATTCTTTATTTAAGAATTTCTATGATTTTCCAATTGAAGTCACTTTTATTAAGGACTTACATCAGAAGGTCCAAAATCCCAACAAGGTTCTCTTTATCCTTGGAAAAAGATGTTGGATATGTTCCCCCAAGAAGTTAAGGGTTGGATCAGAGTTCAATATTTTCTCTGAACTGGAATTTATTTTTGCAGTATTTTCCCCAGGAAATTACTTTCCTAGTGATATCAATCTTCAGAGGTCGGTAGTTCCAAATCTCGTTTCCCTATTGAAGTTTAGAGGGATTCTTCTCTACAGATGTTCCAATGTGCAAGAATAATCATTCTGAAGTCCATTGTCTTCTCAGCAGGAGATTATTGATGTGCTTTCCCCAGTGCATTTCTAAACATGCATCATTACATTGCATCTATCAAAACGCGTAGCATTTCAATTGTATGGAGCATTACACTATAAAAAAATCAAACATGCATTAAGGTATAAGCCAATTATGTTCACCTGCAGTAACCATATTCTTATGCGCTCAGATTTGAATTATCTGCACAACAACCTCATGGTGATTTCATTATGTTTCCCTAGCAGAGTCTATTTTGATTTACCATTAGTCGGGTCTTTGGTGCTTTCCATTTCCCTAGTGAGTCGTGGTTTTATCTTGCCCTTGCAAGCCTTTGGTTATTTCACTCGTGTTGACCTTGTCTTCTAAGTGCGATTAAGAGTCGGTGTATAACCTTTCTTATTTCTCGAGTATTCGAGTATCCATGCTTGGTGTGTGGTAATTCAGATAATTACCACTCTTGAAGAATAAAACCTGCTTCTAGCCTGAGGGATATTGTAGTTCTTGCATATATTCAACCATTCAAAACCCCAACGTATTTTGGCAATCCTTGTTAGAGTCCCCGTCAGTTGGTCTCTTTCTCTTGTAGAGTTCACCTTTGATTGGTGCTCTCTAAAGTTCATGCTTAGTCGGTTCCTTTCCTTTGGTATCCGCGCAAGTCGGGTTCTCCTTTCGTTATCTTAGCTAACCTTCTCTGTTAAGAGTTGTGATACGGTGGGAGAACTGACTTGGGGTTTTGCGTTTGTTTTCGCAAATGTTTCGGTTGAGCAAGAGTTGCCACCGACTTTTTATTTTATCCTAAGGAAAGGTTAAAAAGTACAGCAAAAACCTTTGAGATGTTTTCTTGGGTACGGGGAGTAGATTATAGAAAGGGAAGGTATTAGAACCCTTTCTATCCATGGTTATCCATGGGCTCTTAGTTACTTGCTTAGATCAACTTTCCTTGATTTTCAATTGTTTGAAATGGTGTTTTCAATTGGTTGAAATGTTGCTTTGTGTGTAGGTTTGAAAATGTTTTTGAAAAGAGGCCAATGTGGTGGAAACCCTTGTAATGATACATGTTGGGATGTATACAAAGGTGTATGTCTTTTGAAAAGTTTTCAGTTTGTTTTTGAAAGTTGTTTTTGAAAGTGTGTTGCGATGTGTGGTTTTGAAAAAATAGGCAAGTGTTTTTGTTTTGCAAGTTGGCAAGTAACCAAGAGCTATCTACCCTAAATTTCTCAAAGATTATTGCTATTTTTTAACCCTTTTTACAATTTTGTTCCACCATTGTATTTGGTGGACAATCTTGTATTAGGATGCGAACGGGACGGGCGTGGGTCATCGTTTAGTGCATGATTGCAATGGTGCCAAGTATCTTTGGGCAATTTTTCCTTTAAGGGACTTGATCATTTTTAGGCAACTTTTGAAAGCGTCATCGAGGGACTATGATCATTTGAATTTGTTTTGTTTTTGCCAAGGATACCTAACATGCAACATGGCCCATTATTGAAGGCAACAAGTGGAGTAACCCTAGGGGGGTGCAAGTGTGATTAGTGTTGTCCATTTTCATGCTTGTTTATCTTGAAATTACGTCAAACTATTTGGTTGATTTTTGCATACAAACCCTAATTCTATCATGGCATATTTAGAAAGCTTTTAAAGTGTGAAATTTAAAGGTCCTAAGTTATTACACAATGATCATGGGAATGGGGGTACAAATGTTCAAATGGGGATGAGACTTCATAGGAGAGTAGTGTCCAATATTTAAAACCAAATCGAATTGCGCAAATGTAAATATAAAGATGTATAAGAATAAAGCAATATGTATGTGAAAGTATTTTTGTGTAAGTGTATGTGATTCACAAGTGAAATAAAAATAAAATAATTAAAAAGAGTTAATTTGGATATTTTCATGTTTAGGGCAAAAACCCTAATTTTGCTAAATAAAAGGTATTTGTTATTTAATATATGTAATATACAATATTTATTAATTATATACAAAAAATAAATAAAAGAGAAGTATATTTGTCAAAAAGGTATTTTTGATGTTAAATATTAATAAAAATAAAAATGTATATTTTTTGTATTTTTATCCTAAATATCCTAATAAATATAAGTATTTATATTATTTACTAAATATATTAAATATGTAAAAAATAAAATATTTAATATTTACAAAAAAAAGTATATTTTTTTTATAAAATGTTTTCAAAAGGTAAAATAAAATAAAATCAGAAAATAAAAGTGTTTGTATTATTTTTTGTATTTTTAAATAAAAAGTATATTATATATTTATTTACATATAAAAACTAAATGAAACAAAATAAATGTCAAAAAAATGTAAAAAAATGTGAGAAAAATATTTTTAATATTTTTTATGCTTTGACAAAAATAAATAAGTCAGAAACAAAAATCAAAAGTAAAAAATAATGAAAATAAAATGCAATGGGCCAAGGGGGTGCATGTGTGAGAATGTGGTGCAAAAAGGAAAAATATCTCAGGCCCAGCCCATAGAGGTTGTCTTCAACCTCCAGACAATTCAAACAACAAAAACGCGCGTTTTGCCTTATCCCTGCTATCTCCTGATTCCTTGATTTTCAGCACAAACTCATAGCATGAAAAATGTCAAGCATCAAACCACGAATCCATACATATAAAAAACTTAACTTAACTCTCAGAAATGAGAGAGAATTTCTCCATTCCTAATTCTTGACCTAAGTTTTTTCTAATGTTCAGGTTCCAAATTCTCCCAGTACACACAACATGAATGTAAAGTGATTATATGTGTAGCTTCAGGGCCATGAGTAGAGCATTTTTCATTCATAAACTTAAAGCTAACTCTTCCTAGATTGAGAGATAGAAGTCCATGAACTTACCTGTTCAGCTTGGATCGTGTCTGGCAATGGAGGTACTTTCAGTGTAATGTGAGGACTTGTACAGCTTGCTTGAAGGTCAGGGATGCTTCTCCAACCTTTAGCTTGCTTTGAAACCAAATGAATCAAGCTATGGAAGTCAACCTGCAAAACAGAAAAATTGAAAATGGTGAAGTTGGTTAGAGGTGTTACAGGTCATGTCCAATGCTTGGGATAGTTTGTATAGGTGGTATGGAGTGTATATGAACTGGTTTTGGCCAAGGCGCACGAGTGGATTGAGTTGTGCCACTCAAACTGCATGGATGCCCTGTTTTGTGCAGTACAATGGTGTTTTGAGGTTTAGGGAGGTATGGAAGGTAGTTAGCTCGTGCCTTAGCTCAGGTTTAATGTTTGGAATGTGTACAACAAGTTTGTCTAAGCTTGTGTTGGCAGAAATGTGAGTTTTCTTTTAAAATGCAAGGTTTCTTCTCACTTAAGCAAAAATTGTCAAGTGCTGTTACAAGCTCCTCTAGGCCCCTCAAATGTGCTGCAAAGCTTTGTCTTGATCAGTGGGATATGTCCAATAGCTTGTGCCTAGAAGATATGCATTGTACCTCTTGATTTGCAAACTTGACATAAAGTTGCTCTTTACAAAAATGGATAATTTGCTTTTTCTAATTAAGGATTAATCCTTCATGAAATGACCAAACTCATAGAATAACATCTTGGCACAATGGATTAGAATTTAATTTTTGAGTGTAAATGAGATTAGAGGCCTTTAATGTAGCTTGCATATGCTGAGTTTGAAAATGCACAAGTTATGAACATGCCTTTGGCCATGAATCAAAGTGACTTTTGCTCATATTGCCAAATTTGATTCTCCCTAACCACAAGGTTGTTTGATGAGTTCTTGGACATTTTGGAAAGCTTGGAATGTTTACTACAATCCATATTTGTAATGCAAATTGAAATTCCAAGTGTAAGCATGTGAAAAGTGGCCATGAAGTTAGGCAAAAATCCTGCCTAGAATAGGTCAAAAATTTTCTAAGTTAAGAATGTTTTGCACCCTTGTTCCAAAAATCATAACTTGAGCTACAAGCTTCTTTTGAGGAAACTTTGTGAATCAAAGTTGTAGATTTTGCAATGGACTATAACTTTCATGTTTTGAGTTTTCCTTGAATCCATTTTCATCTTGATGAGAAAGTGGGACAAAGTTAGGAAAAAATTAGGGATTTTCATAACTTAGAAAAATTCTAAGTTATGAAAATTCTTCATTTCAAACCCTAATTTGCAAATTTTGATTTCTTGATGAACAAGTTTCATGGTTTGACATGTCTTGATGAAAAATGAATCTTCACACTTGATTTTGACCAAAAAGTCAAAGTTTGACTTTTCAGTATACAGTCAAAAATTGATCAGTTGACTGGAAAATTCATCTGTCAATCTTGTGCATTTGGGATCTTTTGAACTTGTTGAATAGGTCTAGACAATGCCATTGAGTCCTTGAGTCCATATGTGAGCTTGGTTTGCCATTGGCTAGGTCAAACATTCAAAAATTGCCTTTGTGCAGTCAAAACCCTAAAAATGACCATTTTGCCCTTTTGGTGATCTGATCAAATTTCTTGTGGAATTATGATCCAAACTTGATCAAATGGTCCATATGAGTTCATAATGTTTATGTGGGTCAAAAATCATGAGGTTTGATTGTCAATTGACCATAGTTGACTTTTTCCCCAATACAGCTTAATTCTAGGTCAATTGTCCAATTGACTGGGCAAAGATTGGAATCAAGGCTTGAAACTTGGTATGGATAAACTTGGGAGTCCAATATGAAGCATGAAATTCATCTTAGGAATTTTAGGTCAAAACATCTTTGTGCAAACTCAAACCATAATTTGGGTCAACAGTGCAAGGAGGAGTCTTGAGCAGAGCAAACCCTAACTTGACCTTGAGCTCCAAGGGTCTTGTGGTGAGAAAATGTTGAGGAAATGGGAGGGAAAATTTTGGGGTACAACAGTTGCCCCTGTTCAATCTTCTTGAACCTAAAGAGTTAGATTGGCAAGTTTGCCTTTCGCGGCTCGAAGGTAAAAGGAGATTGGACACTAGAGTGCCCGAAAATTTGCACTCGCATGCTGGAGTATCAGCAATGTGATGGCGGGAATGGGCTTATAGATGCCATTTGAAGAGATGGTGGATAGGGGGATGGGCTTATAGATGCCATCTGGAGACGTGACAGAACCTTGTCGGGAATGGGCTTATAGATGCCATTTGGAGGTGTTGATCGCGTAAGAGATTCCTTAGCGAGAACTTGCGTACTTTGAGAAAGGAAGATGTTTCTTGGCTTGTTACAGGTGTTGATCTTCAAACTCTTCATGCAGATATGCCCTGGCTAGATACAGGAGTCGAATCCACTATTGGTTGCTCACAGATGTGCCCTGGCTAGATACAGGAATCGAATCTGGAACTATTGTCTACAGATGTGCCCTGGCTGGATACAGGTATCGAATCTGGAATTGTCGTCTACAGATATGCCCTAGCTGGATACAGGTATCGAATCTAGAATTAGTTGCTCACAGATGTGCCCTGGATAGATACAGGAATCGAATCTAGAATTGTAAAAGGTTGGTAGAGATAGCTTTCCTGGCTGGATACAGGTGTAGACCTCTGACCTGAGAATGAAAGATAATTTCCTGGCCTGTTTTAGGGGTTTATCTTCAAACTCTTCATGCAGATATGCCCTGGCTAGATACATGTATCGAATCTACAATCAATCACTCACAGATGTGCCCTGGCTAGATACAGGAATTGAATCTGGAATTGCGATAGTTGATAGTAATCATCCTTGGATTGACTTTTCCTGTAAAGGCAAAACATTAGTTGTATGCAATGTCATGATGTGCATGATGTCATGATGCTCAAAATGAGATAGTGTTGTATGCGCTTTATCATGTATGTAAGCAGGATGTATGAAATGTGAAATGTCTATGAGTGTATTTTCGTCTAGGAAAATAAATCCTTGACGACTGGCTGGGAAATCAAATCCTGGGCTGATGTTGAAGAGTAGAGTTCTTCGCTTCCGATGGGGATGATGGTTGTAAGAATAAAACGGTAGGAGAAGATGACTCCGTTGGGGAATGAACTTGTTGGAGAGATTACTCTGAGGGAAATAAAATAGGTGCAGTGATTACTCTACAGGGTATTACTCTGTGGGAAGAGATACTTCGCTGAGGTTTTGATGGGAGCTCCGCTGGGGATTCCACTAATGAGTTATGTTGGGAATTTGATGAACTCCGCTGGGGGTAGGAAGAACTTTGCCGAGGACGAACTTTCCGTGGCAATTAGCTGAGGATAACCCAGTTATACCCTGGTGGGGAAATAACCTTTGAATAAAATCGGGGAGAGACATTCGTACTCTGCAGGTGATAAGCTTCCAGAATCTACTGGGGATAAGCTTTAAGACCTGCTGGGGATACTTTTCAGACTGTACTGGGGTACTGGCTCCACTAGGGTGTCTTGTATTCCGCCGGGGAACAATCTTATATTAAGACTGTCGGGGATACTTGCTAAGGAATGCCTATACTCCGCTGGGGAATGTTGAGATCTTCTGGGGATACCCAACTTCCTTAAGGCTGACAATAGACTAACTCGGCTTGAGGAGAGTATTGCTGACTTGCTAGGGGAATATTGTGCCTTTTAAGGGCTGATAGGAAACCAACTCTACTTGGGGAAAGTATTGCTGAATATGGTCTTACTCTGTGGGGAGTTGAGGTAACTTGGTCACGTTCTTCAGCCGAATTTACCTTAGTACCTTGGTGGATAGAGCAACTAGACCTCTTGGACAATTCTACATTGCCCCTGCTTCTGATGTCACCTGTAATTAATCATTTGTTTCGCATGCAAATATTTATGATCTAGCAATTTAATGTCAAATGCATATATCAAAAATGAACATTGGACGTTCTTCGCAAGACAAAACAGAAAAAGGAAAAACAATTGGCAATTTGTCTGAAAAATGAGCTTGTATTGATTTTTGAATTTTCCTGTAAATAGGTGTTTTATTTACAAGAGGCTGACGTCCTAGTAAGAGAACGCCGCCGAGCAAAACAGAGTTTATACAATTTTGAAAAGGAAACAAAAACAGCTATGTGAAAAATAATCCCACTGGGTTCCAACTCTGCTATCGCCTTTATGTCTTCGAGCGTCTCATCACTTTGCTGCTTAGTTGAAGATGAAGCTGATTGATCGATGCCGAAGTCTGATAGTTGATGCCGAATTCTGGATGCAAGGTGATCCAATGAGACATAGTATTACGCTTTATCCCTAACTTTTGCCTGGACCGCCCTTTCGGGTTTTCAGTCCACCGGGATACCCATTTTTGCCCAAGCCGCCTTTTCAGGTTTTCGACTTGCCGAGTGTACAGATTCTTTTCATTTAATCCCTTATTTTTGCTCGAACCCTTTTGGTTCGCCGGGAAGCCCTTATTTTTTCCTAGGTGTGTCAACCTAGCGGGTCTTTAGTTCATGCGTAGTATCTTTTTACTATGTCTGCATTGGCGGGGTGAGGAAGGTCGTCACCATCCATGGTGGTTAGGATCATAGCTCCTCCTGAGAAGATGTGCTTAACCATAAATGGCCCTTCGTACGTAGGGGTCCATTTGCCCCTGGGATCACTTTGAGGAAGAATGATGCGCTTGATTACCAGGTCTCCGACTTGATACTCTTGTCGTATGACCTTCTTGTTAAATGCCCTGATCATTCGTTTTTGGTACGTCTGACCATGACAAATAGCAGTGAGTCGCTTTTCGTCAATTAGGTTTAATTGATCAAGCCGAGTCTGGATCACGTCATCTTCACTTAAGTCTGCATCCTTCATTATCCGGAGAGAGGGTATCTGGACTTCAACAGGTAAGACTGCCTCCATGCCATAGACCAAGTAAAAGGGAGTTTCCCCTGTTGACGTTCGTGCTGAGGTACGGTACACATGAAGAGCAAACGGTAACATCTCGTGCCAATCTTTGTAGGTCACTGTCATCTTCTGCACAATCTTCTTGATATTCTTATTCGCTGCTTCTACAGCCCCATTCATCTTCGGCCGATAAGGAGAAGAGTTGTGGTGCTGTATCTTGAATTGCTCGCAGAGCTCAGTGATCATCTTGTTGTTAAGATTGGTACCATTATCCATAATTATCCTTTCAGGTATACCGTATCGGCAGATCAGGTTGTGCCGAATGAACCGTGCCACGACGCTCTTGGTTACGGTAGCATAGGAAGCTGCTTCAACCCATTTCGTGAAGTAATCAATCGCTACCAGGATGAAGCGATGCCCGTTGGATGCCGTAGGTCGGATCTCGCCGATCATATCAATGCCCCACATTGTAAAAGGCCAAGGTGTTGTCAAGACGTTCAAAGGAACCGGAGGGATGTGCACCTTATCAGCATAGATATGGCATTTATGACAAGTCCGAGAATGTTGGTAACAGTCGGCTTCCATTGTGGACCAGAAATATCCTGCCCGAAGGATTTTCTTTGCCATGGTATGTCCACTGGAATGTGTTCCAAATGTACCTTCATGTAGCTCTGCCATGATCTTTTCTGCTTCAATCTTATCTACACAACGCAGTAAGGTTGAGTCATGGTTTCGCTTGTAGAGAATGTCGTTGTTGAGGAAGAACTTTTCCGCAAACCTTCTCAGAAACTTTTTGTCATTAACAGATGCGCCCTCGGGGTATTCTTGAGCTTCCAAGTACCTCTTCACCTCATGATACCAGGGTTTTTCTATTACCTCTTCGGTCTCGAGATCGCAGCAATGTGCAGGTTCATCCAACTTCCAGATAATGATTCGGGGAGCCTCGTTGTCCCATTTGACTTTGAACATAGAAGACATCGTAGCCAGTGCGTCTGCTAACTGATTCTCCTCTCTTGGGAAGTGTTCAAAAGTTATCTCTTCGAAGTGGGGAAGCAATGTCAGCACATACTCCTTGTAAGGAATAAGATTTGGGTGTTTCGTATCCCACTCGCCTTTGACCTGATTGATCACGAGAGTAGAATCTCTGAAGACACTCAGAAACGTGATCCTTAAGTCAATTGCAGCTTGAAGTCCCATGATACATGCCTCACACTCCGCCATGTTGTTGGTGCAGTTGAAACATAACCGAGCGATGAGCGGAGTATGAGTGCCTTTAGGGGATATGATCACAGCACCGATACCATTACCCAAAGCGTTCGAGGCTCCGTCAAAGTGCATAGACCATCGGGATCCTTCCTCAGGTCCTTCATCCGGTCCAGCTACTTCACAATCAGTCACTACCATGATATCTTCGTCTGGAAATTCAAAGTTCAACGACTGGTAATCGTCCACCGGTTGGTGTGCCAAATGGTCTGCCAATACACTTCCCTTGATTGCTTTTTAAGTCGTGTACTGGATGTCATATTCCGTCAAGATCATTTTCCATCTTGCTATTCTTCCAGATAGAGCAGGCTTTTCGAATATGTACTTGATTGGATCCATTTTTGAAATCAACAGAGTAGTGTGAGTCAACATATACTGTCTCAGCCGGCGAGCAGCCCATACCAGAGCGCAGCAAGTTTTCTCGAGCAGTGAGTACCGAGTCTCACAGTCGGTAAACTTTTTACTCAGGTAATAAATAGCGTGCTCTTTTCGGCCAGACTCGTCATGCTGCCCCAACACACACCCCATTGAGTTGTCAAGTACTGTCAAGTATAAGATTAGAGGTCTCCCTTCAACCGGTGGCATAAGAATGGGTGGTTCTTAGAGATACTCTTTGATCTTTTCGAAAGCGGCCTGACATTCATCATTCCAACGTACTACTTGATCTTTCTTCAGCAGCTTGAAGATTGGTTCACAGGTAGCAGTTAGATGCGAGATGAATCGGGCAATGTAGTTCAGCCGTCCTAGAAAGCCTATGACTTCTTTCTCTGTATTGGGAGTTGGCATCTCTTGTATGGCTTTCACTTTGGCAGGGTCCACTTGAATGCCTTTGTCGCTTACGACGAAGCCTAGAAATTTTCCAGATCTCACCCCAAAGGTGCACTTGTTCGAGGTCAACCTCAACTTGTACAACTTCAGACGGTCAAACAGCTTCCGTAGATGGTCAAGGTGTTCCTCCTCCGTTTGAGACCTTGCAATCATATCATCGACATACACTTCTACCTCGTGGTGGATCATATCATGAAATAAAGCAACCATGGCACGTTGGTAAGTTGCCCCAGCATTTTTCAACCCAAAAGGCATGACCTTGTAGCAAAAAGTGCCTCACTGAGTAACAAAAGTGGTCTTCTCCATGTCTTCAGGAGCCATCTTGATCTGATTATAACCGGAGAAGCCGTCCATGAAGGAGAAAACTTTATGCTGACAAGTATTGTCAACCAGAACGTCGATATGAGGCAGAGGGAAATCATCCTTAGGGCTTGCCCTGTTCAAATCCCTGTAATCAACACACATTCGGACCTTACCATCTTTCTTCGGCACTGGAACCACATTGGCAATCCACTGAGGGTAAGAAGTCACTGCTAGAAACCCGGCATCAAATTGTTTCATAACCTCATCTTTGATTTTCTCGGACATTTATGGACGCATACGGCGGACCTTTTGTTTAACCGGAGGGCAGTCTTCCTTGGTAGGCAGGTGATGAACCACAATGTCGGTATCCAACCCAGGCATGTCTTCGTAAGACCAGGAAAAGATTTCCACATATTCATGCAACATCTGAATCAACCGTTGTTTCACACTAGCCTCCAGATTGGCACCAATCTTGACTTCCTTTCTGTCTGTCTCAGTACCTAGATTTACCGTTTCCACTGGCTCTTCATGTGGCTGAATGGCCCTCTCTTCCTGGAGTAACAGTCTTGCAAGTTCACCAGGCACTTCACAATCATCTTCACCTTCGTCTTCGGCTAAGTTGATCGGATTTTCGAAGTCATAACTGGCAGTAGCAGAATTGTTACCAGTGAGATCCAGGGTGGATTGGAACCTGTATAAGTGAGTGTGTGTAAATATAGTTGTTTTGCAATATATAATAAAGAAAGAAAAAGGAGCACAAGATTTTGAAATGCAACAAACTTCCAATGTTTTGATTAATGATATATGAAAATGTCATACAAAAGCCCTCACAAAGGGAGCCACGGTGCCCCGGGTAGGACACCGAGCCATAAAAGTTTCAACATATTGTTTGTTACAAATTGAAAACAAAAGAGTTCATTACTGAGTGACAAAAGTAATAGGTGTGAAGTCTTTGACAGTCCAGTTGCTTGGTCCACTATCGGTTGTTGGGTAGATCCAGCTATCAAATTCAGATTCCTCCACGTCGTCCTCAATAGCATTCACTCCTGGGTTGGTGATGAACACAGGAGGTCTTCCAATCCTTGCTTTGCGAACAGCCCTCTGAGCCTCTGCAGTGAAGCCTAAGCCAAACTTGTCGGTCTTCGGAGTAAAGTCAGGGAGTCGGCCCCAGTTTTCACATTCACCCTTCTCAATCACAGCCCGGGCATCCTTTAAGGAAGCCATCTTCAAAGGAGGGTCTTCAATCACAGTTTCAGCTGATGCTAATGTCTGAGGCACCTCTTCAAAGTGTTGAAAGGGGGTTTCAATGAATTCCCCATCCATCTTTATGTACCGGAACGAGTTAAGGTGGCTGACCATATATTCTTCTTCCCCCTGCACTGTCACAATTTTCCCTCTAACTGGGTACTTAAGCTTTTGATGTAGTGTGGAGGTCACAGCTCCAGCCTTGTGGATCCATGGACAACCCAGCAAACAAGAGTAGGATGGACGGATGTCCATCACATAGAAAGTTGAATCAAAAACTTGAGAACCAACCCTGATTGGAATGTCAACTTCACCATGTACCATCCTTTTCGAACCGTTAAAGGCTCGGACAACAATGTTACTAGGCTTGAGCTCCAAACCCTCACAATCTAACCTGTCTAAGGCCTTCTTGGGTAATACGTTCAATGAAGAACCAGTGTCTACCAACACATGGGAAAGAGTAGTGCCCCTGCATTCAATGGAGACATGCAGGGCGTCGTTATGGTTCTTGCCTTTGGCAGTCAGATCAGCGTCAGAGAAGCCCAAACCATTATCGGCAGTCAAGTTGGCCATGCAATCGGTAAATTGATCAGCAGACGTTTCTTACGGCACATGGGTCGTCTTTAGGAAGGAAATCAGGGCCTTGGCATGGGCCTCTGAACACAATAACAGTGATAGCATAGAAATCTTTGATGGGGTGTTCCCCAACTGCTGAACCACATTGAAATCACTTTTCTCGATAATCTTGAGGATCTCCTCCATCTCTTGCTGGGAGGCTTCAACAGTGGTTGTTTTCGGTGCCTCCATTAGGGCAGGCAAATCAGTAGCAATCCCTTTGCCCCGAGCGTCAGATCACTCGGCAGCAGGGGTAGAAACAGGAATTTGATTAGTAAGTGGAACATGCACACTCGCAAGTGTGATGGCAAGGGGTTTCTGAATAGCTGGCGGCGCAATATCTGGTGAAGACAACCTACCACTGCGAGTAATTTTGGCAGGCCCGGTGATGTTATCGACACTGATACTTGTATCAAACTCTTGCTTCACTCCAAGCACATAAACATCTGCCCCATAGTGCCACGGGACAGCTTTGTCGGACACATAAGAGAGAGGCCCTGGAATAGTGATGATGATGGGAGCAATCTTCTGAGTGGACATGATTTTTACAGGCTTCTTTGAGGGAGCCTTGGGAGGTTTGTTGAAAATAGTGACGATAGAAACTTCTTCAGTAGGGACAGCAGGAACAACAATCTTCTCGAACAAGATTTCTTTGCTATCCATCAGGCTTTGGATACCTGATTTCAGCAAAGGACATCCAAAAGGAGAAACAACACATAGAAGGCAATCTTCACCACATCCCGGAAATAAACCGGCTAGCAATAGATTCCTTTTAACAGTCGATAACGGAGTAACAATCTCTTCCACGAAGGCTACATACCGGTCTTGTTCCACAGCATTCACTCCATGCTGGGGCATGGGAGCAGTTACAACATTGGGTCTTTCGGGCGCCTCAAACTGTATTTCCTTAGCATCAATAAGGTCTTGAACCTTATTCCTCAGAGCCCAGCAATCGTCCGTAGTATGCCCGGGGCTATCAGAGTGATAAGCCCAACGGGCGTTGGGGTTGTACTTCGGAGAAACTGTGTTCACCACCTTCGGAGCTTCCTTGACAGTTACCAGATTGGTTGATAGTAGTTGCGGCAAAATCTGAGACAGGGTCATACTGAGCCGAGTGTACTGCCTCTTGGGCCTCTCACCCCTTGGTTGGTTGAATTGCTGAGGAGCAGCAGCAGGCTTAGAAATTACCAATGCATTGACAGCTTGGAGGCGTTCCAGTTTAACTTGTCTTCTGGGACCATAAACAACACTAGCTTCCTTCTTGAAAGGCTTCTTCTCAGTACTCGCGGAGGCACCTTTCTGTATCTTCCCTGACTTGATAACAGCTTCTATCCTCTCACCAGTCAAGATCAAATCTGTAAACCCAGCTGAAGAATTACCAATCAGATGATTGAAGAATGGACCAGACAGGGTCCCTAGGAACATGTCAACAAGTTCACGGTCAGTCAAAGGAGGTTGCACCCTGCCAGCCAGGTCTCTCCACTTTTGCGCATACTCCTTAAATCCTTCGCCCGTCCCCAGTGACATACCCTGGAGTTGGGTACGCGTGGGAGCGAGGTCAGAATTGTACTGATACTGTTTATAAAATGCGGTAGCCAAATCTTCCTAGTTTCGAATACTGGCTCCATCTAGCTGATAGAACCATTCGAGTTGAGACCCCGAAAGGCTATCCTGAAAGAAATGGATCCATAGGTTCTTGTATGCAGTGTAAGTTTGGATCTTCCTTACATATGATCTGAGATGCAGCTTAGGACAGGAAGCCCCGTCGTACTTCGCAAAGGCAGGTGCCTTGAACTTGTGTGGGATCACCACCCTAGAAGATAAACCTAGATCTCCGAAATCCAACCCCGACACATTTTGAATCTCCATGGCACTTAAACAGTCCTCTAGTTGCTTGTATCTGTCTGCATCAGGAGGGTACTGTTCATCATTGTAATCCGTCTCGTTGTCGGAGACTGCAGGACTAGGAGCCCTTCCCCCTTGGGGACTGTCTTTCTCTGCAGAGGAAGTAGCCTGATCAGTCTCATTATGGAGTGTATTCCCAAACCTGCGTCCAGTGTTGAACAGCGCATTCCTCTTCTTCTTCTTCTTCTTCAAGAGCAGAGTCTTCAACTCTTGTTGACCTTGGGCTAAGCTCATGACCAGCTCTTGAAACTGGGCGTTCTGGGCCTAGAGGGCCTTGATAGCTTGCTCATTGGATTACTCAGGATTCATGATGACTGTTCAAATAAACAGCGAAGAAGATTAAGCAACCTGTGGAAAAAGGGTACCTGTTATGCATATGATGCAATGAGATGCGTATGACTTATGTTTTCAAAGACAATCAGGATCCAACTTTGTAGACAAAAAAGGAAACACACTTCATTAGATTCAAACTTTAAATTGTTCAACAACTTGCCCTTAGGCATTACAGGAATGAAAATACTGAAAAGGAAATAAAAGCCGTAAAAGAAATATCCAAAGCCCATCAGTGCTCCCATGGCCTCCTCTTCTCAGTACGGATATAGTCATTCAGGATCCTCTCTTCCTCCAATTGCTTAGTCAGCTTCTGGATCTTCCTTTCTTGTTCATTGAACCTTTCCCGATAAAAATCCCGTTCTTCCTGTAGCTGCGCCCAAGATCTCTTTAGTGTATCAACATTAGTGGGTATTTGAGGAGGGAGGACAGTTGGAGGAACCCCGTCTTCATCAGGAGATTCAAGAATGATAGGCCTGACAGCTTCGTATGGCATACCTAACTTCTGAGCACGGATGTGGACCCATCTGCAGTAGGGTTCCATTGGTAGAGAAGTCTTCGGTCCCAACTCATGTGGGTCAGCTTTGTGAATTCTGTCCCAAGCCTTGATGAATCCACGGCGCAGTTCGTCACTGCCTACTTGAAATTCAAAACTGAAGTGAGGAAGCAACATCTCATGGGGCCCTACTCTTCTGGCTCTTCCAAACTGACGGAGAGCTAAACATGGACTATAAGAGATTCCTCCCTGGGTACCGATCAATGGAACATTAGGGTATTCTCCGCAACGGTCAATAACAGCTACATCATCCAAACCTCTGAGAGTCCAAGTGATGTCATTATCAGTGAGAGACATTAACCTATGAGCCCAGCCCCTTCCTTCTTCATTCTTCAGCACGAACTTAGGGAGGTGCGAAATAAACCACCTCACTAACAAAGGAGCACAACACCATGGAGTTCCCCGTCTTCGGGCAGTACGAGCATAGAGTTGTTGCAGGATATCACCCAAAAGAGTGGGTACAGGGTTTCGAGACAGGAAGATCCTTATGGAATTGATATTAACAAAGTCATCAGGATTTGGAAACAACACTAGCCCATAGATTAAGAGAGCCAGAATGTCTTCGTATGCCTTGAAGTCTAAGTCATCCCAGAAACTATTAGCTTTGCCAACCAGAAATTTAACCAAAAAGCCTTTAATTTCACTTCTAGTTTCCTAGTTAGCCACTACCTCTTCTTTGGTTAAGGGAAGGACTGCAGCAATCTCTTCAGGCCTAAGAGTCTTCTCACAACCAGTGAATGGATTCTGCTCCAAAACAGGGATACCAAGCAAATCAGAGAATTCTTCCAGGGTAGGGACCAGCTGGAAGTCTTGAAAGGTGAAGCAATGATATAGGGGGTCATAGAACTGGGTCAGGACACTCATCAGTTGTTGGTCCCACTTTGAAGTGATCAAACCAAGGAGAGAACCATGCCTCTTGATGAAGGAAGTAGTGTTTGGAATCCTATCAACCAACTCCTTGAGCAAAGTAGGTGGTTGAACAAAGTTGAGCCGGATAGTATTCCTACGCATGAGCATCATGATGTCCTACAAAACAAAGCAAAGATGAAACCCTCTTGTCTTTGAAATGGGTCAGTCCTTATGCAGGATGCATGCAATGGTATGATGGTATAATGCTATGATGAAGCACACCACAAGTTTTCACAAAGGCAAGCATGATAAGGTACACAAGTCACACAAGACAACCCTTAGGGTTTAGGCCAGCATGAAGTTTAGGTATTACCCTCTTTTAGTTTCGTTGATTAAAACCTGTCCTATCAAAAGCAACCGGGTTCTAGAGGATCTCAATATCATTGACTACCCTCAATCGGTCATAACTCCAGCATCGCAATCTTTTCTTGCGGCAGGAACCATCGCGAGAGTTTAGCCTCAATGAGTGTAGCATACTGCTACTGTTCTATGGCCAAGTTGGGTCAATTTAGGGTTCTAAGGTCAGTTGATGCTTAATGACTCATTGGAAGACCCATATTCTCCTCGTTGCAACACAAGGGATATCGGTACAGACCAATGCGCCACACCAACGTAGCCACTGCTTCACCCATGTCGGTCTACGCCGGACAGGTCCCTCACAGATTATGCTACCTAAAAAGGGTATTCCCCAGATCCGGGTTAGGATCTATGAAACTCCGATGCAAAGCCCACAAATATAAAAGCAAACAAAGCAAACAATTGAAAACAAAGGTGATCTAAACCCTAAGGTAACCCCATTTTTAAGTTTAGTCCCCAGCAGAGTCGCCAGTTCTGTGATACGGTGGGAGAACCGACTTGGGGTTTTGCGTTTGTTTTCGCAAATGTTTCGGTTGAGCAAGAGTCGCCACTGACTTTTTATTTTATCCTAAGGAAAGGTTAAAAAGCACAACAAAAACCTTTGAGATATTTTCTTGGGTTCGGGGAGTAGATTATAGAAAGGGAAGGTATTAGCATCCTTTCTATCCATGGTTATCCATGGGCTCTTAGTTACTTGCTTAGATCAACTTGACTTGATTTTCAATTGTTTGAAATGGTGTTTTCAATTGGTTGAAATTGTGCTTTGTGTGTAGGTTTGAAAATGTTTTTGAAAAGAGGCCAATGTGGTGGCAACCCTTGTAATGATCCATGTTGGGATGTATACAAAGGTGTATGTCTTTTGAAAAGTTTTCAGTTTGTTTTTGAAAGTTGTTTTTGAAAGTGTGTTGCGATGTGTGGTTTTGAAAAAATAGGCAAGTGTTTTTGTTTTGCAAGTTGGCAAGTAACCAAGAGCTATCTACCCTAAATTTCTCAAAGATTATTGCTATGTTTTAACCCATTTTACAATTTTGTTCCACCATTGTATTTTGTGGACAATCTTGTATTAGGATGCGAACGGGACGGGCGTGGGTCATCGTTTAGGCCATGATTGCAATGGTGCCAAGTATCTTTGGGCAATTTTTCCTTTAAGGGACTTGATCATTTTTAGGCAACTTTTGAAAGCGTCATCGAGGGACTATGATCATTTGAATTTGTTTTGTTTTTGCAAAGGATACCTAACATGCAACATGGCCCATTATTGAAGGCAACAAGTAGAGTAACCCTAGGGGGGTGCAAGTGTGATTAGTGTTGTCCATTTTCATGCTTGTTTATCTTGAAATTAGGTCAAACTATTTGGTTGATTTTTGCATACAAACCCTAATTATATCATGGCATATTTAGAAAGCTTTTAAAGTGCGAAATTTAAAGGTCCTAAGTTATTACACAATGATCATGGGAATGGGGGTACAAATGTTCAAATGGGGATGAGACTTCATAGGAGAGTAGTGTCCAATATTTACAACCAAATCGAATTGCGCAAATGTAAATATAAAGATGTATAAGAATAAAGCAATATGTATGTGAAAGTATTTTTGTGTAAGTGTATGTGATTCACAAGTGAAATAAAAATAAAATAATTAAAAAGAGTTAATTTGGATATTTTCATGTTTAGGGCAAAAACCCTAATTTTGCTAAATAAAAGGTATTTGTTATTTAATATATGTAATATACAATATTTATTAATTATATACAAAAAATAAATAAAAGAGAAGTATATTTGTCAAAAAGGTATTTTTGATGTTAAATATTAATAAAAATAAAAATGTATATTTTTTGTATTTTTATCCTAAATATCCTAATAAGTATAAGTATTTATATTATTTACTAAATATGTTAAATATGTATAAAAATAAAATATTTAATATTTACAAAAAAAAGTATATTTTTTTATAAAATGTTTTCAAAAGGTAAAATAAAATAAAATCAGAAAATAAAAGTGTTTGTATTATTTTTTGTATTTTTAAATAAAAAGTATATTATATATTTATTTACATATAAAAACTAAATGAAACAAAATAAATGTCAAACAAATGTAAAAAAATGTGAGAAAAATATTTTTAATATTTTTTATGCTTTGACAAAAATAAATAAGTCAGAAACAAAAATCAAAAGTCAAAAATAATGAAAATAAAATGCAATGGGCCAAGGGGGTGCATGTGTGAGAATGTGGTGCAAAAAGGAAAAATATCTCAGGCCCAGCCCATAGAGGTTGTCTTCAACCTCCAGACAATTCAAACAACAAAAACGTGCATTTTGCCTTATCCCTGCTATCTCCTGATTCCTTGATTTTCAACACAAACTCATAATATGAAAAATGTCAAGCATCAAACCACGAATCCATACATATAAAAAACTTAACTTAACTCTCCGAAATGAGAGAGAATTTCTCCATTCCTAATTCTTGACCTAAGTTCTTTCTAATGTTCAGGTTTCAAATTCTCCCAGTACACACAACATAAATGCAAAGTGATTATATGTGTAGCTTCAGGGCCATGAGTAGAGCATTTTTCATTCATAAACTTAAAGCTAACTCTTCCTAGATTGAGAGATAGAAGTCCATGAACTTACCTGTTCAGCTTGGATCGTGTCTGGCAATGGAGGTACTTTCAGTGCAATGTGAGGACTTGTACAGCTTGCTTGAAGGTCAGGGATGCTTCTCCAACCTTTAGCTTACTTTGAAACCAAATGAATCAAGCTATGGAAGTCAACCTGCAAAACAGAAAAAGTAAAAATGGTGAAGTTGGTTAGAGGTGTTACAGGTCGTGTCCAATGCTTGGGATAATTTGTATAGGTGGTATGGAGTGTATATGAACTGGTTTTGGCCAAGGCGCACGAGTGGATTGAGTTGTGCCACTCAAACTGCAGGGATGCCCTATTTTGTGCAGTACAATGGTGTTTTGAGGTTTAGGGAGGTATGGAAGGTAGTTAGCTCGTGCCTTAGCTCAGGTTTGATGTTTGGAATGTGTACAACAAGTTTGTCTGAGCTTGTGTTGGCAGAAATGTGAGTCTTCTTTTAAAATGCAAGGTTTCTTCTCACTTAAGCAAAAATTATCAAGTGCTGTTACAGGCTCCTCTAGGCCCCTCAAATGTGCTGCAAAGCTTTGTCTTTATCAGTGGGATATGTCCAATAGCTTGTTCCTAGAAGATATGCATTGTACCTCTTGATTTGCAAACTTGACATAAAGTTGCTCTTTACAAAAATGGATAATTTGCTTTTTCTAATTAAGGATTAATCCTTCATGAAATGACCAAACTCATAGAATAACATCTTGGCACAATGGATTAGCATTTAATTTTTGAGTGTAAATGAGATTAGAGGCCTGTAATGTAGCTTTCATATGCTGAGTTTGAAAATGCACAAGTTATGAACATGCCTTTGGCCATGAATCAAAGTGACTTTTGCTCATATTGCCAAATTTGATTCTCCCTAACCACAAGGTTGTTTGATGAGTTCTGGGACATTTTGGAAAGCTTGGAATGTGTACTAAAATCCATCTTTGTAATGAAAATTGAAATTCCAAGTGGAAGCATGTGAAAAGTGGCCATGAAGTTAGGAAAAAATCCTGCCTAGAATAGGTCAAAATTTTTCTAAGTTAAGAATGTTTTGCACCCTTGTTCCAAAAATCATAACTTGAGCTACAAGCTTCTTTTGAGGAAACTTTGTGAATCAAAGTTGTAGATTTTGAAATGGAGTATAACTTTCATGTTTTGAGTTTTCCTTGAATCCATTTGCATCTTGATGAGAAAGTGGGACAAAGTTAGGAAAAAATTAGGGATTTTCATAACTTAGAAAAATTCTAAGTTATGAAAATTCTTCATTTCAAACCCTAATTTTCAACTTTTGATTTCTTGATGAACAAGTTTCATGGTTTGACATGTCTTGATGAAAAATGAATCTTGACACTTGATTTTGACCAAAAAGTCAAAGTTTGACTTTTCAGTATACAGTCAAAAATTGATCAGTTGACTGGAAAATTCATCTGTCAATCTTGTGCATTTGGGATCTTTTGAACTTGTTGAATAGTTCAAGACAATTCCATTGAGTCCTTGAGTCCATATGTGAGCTTGGTTTTCCATTGGCTAGGTCAAACAGTCAAAAATTGCCTTTGTGCAGTCAAAACCCTAAAAATGACCATTTTGCCCTTTTGGTGATCTGATCAAATTTCTTGTGGAGTCTATTTGCGGTTAGCATTCCTTGTTAGAGCCTTCTTCAGTCGGTCTGTACCATGTTTGTATATGTCTAATTTTACCTGACATGTATCCAATATCTTTCTTATGTCCACTACCAACTCTGAACATATAATCGTGAGTTTGTCGTATGTGTTTTCTCCTCTGATCCCTTACTCCGTGTAAGTCGGTCCCCTTCTTGCCCCTCGCATAAGGGAATTCCCTATCTCCCTGTAGGTCCTCGTGCGTCGTATTCAATCGTTATTGATATACCTACGTTTTAGGGCTATACGTTTCTAGTTCTTCTCCGATGTCTTCCGTTTTTGAGTCGCTACTCATTGGACTCGTTACGATCTAGTTCTTTCCTGGCATAGCATTTCCTTTTGGTCTGGTCGTTATCAACACCTTTGATTTCGAGTCATTACTCGCATATCTTTTTCAGAGTACAATGTTCTGGTATTCTGAGGAGTCTAGTTATTACTAGTCTTCCCCTGTTGAGTCGTTACTCGCATATCTTTTTTCAGAATACAACATTCTGGTATTCTGAGGAGTCTAGTTGTTACTAGTCTTCCCTTATCGAGTCATTACTTGTTTTCCTTGTTGTTTTTAGCTTCACCCTAGCGCAACGTTGTGGGTTGGTAAATACCATTCCTACCAAGGTCAAGTTCGCGACTTATCACCTGATTTTTTAGTGCAGCATTCTGGAATTCATTTTGTATTGGTTTAGTCTAGTCATTACCAGGTTCTATAGAGACAGATTAATATTTGTCTCGTTTAATCTCTGTAATTACTTGGGTAGGGTCAATCATTATCGCTTCTTTCAGGTTCGAGATCATCTGGTGTTCGTCTTGTTTTATGGATCCAATCGTTATTGGTATCCTAAGGAGTACTTTATCAAGGTCTAGTCGTTACTAGTTCCTTTTAAATCAGGAGTCGTTACTCTTGGTTTTGGTTTGTGATCCAGTATGGCACATTCTTTGGAGTATTCTTAAGGTCGATTCGTTACTTGTACCATCACTCGGTCACCCAGCATTTCAATAACGTGCCAATGGGTTTTTGGTTCAGAAAGGCATTGTTCCAGTTTGATCGTGATCAATCATTACTGGTATTTTGTGAAGTCTGGTTGTTACTAGTCTTCCCCTGTAAGGCCGTTATTCTTTCTCATAATGCAGCATTCTGGCATTCTGTGAAGTCTAGTCGTTACTAGCATCTTTTGGTCCTTACCTTTTTTGGAATTCAGCATTCTGGCATTCTGTAAAGTCTAGTTATTACTAGCATCTTTCAGTCTTTACCTTATTCTCAGAATGCAGCATTCTGGCATTCTGTGAAGTCTAGCCGTTAATAGCACCTTTTGGTCGTTGCTTTTCTTCCTCAGAATGCAGCGTTCTAGCATTCTGTAAAGTCTAGTTGTTACTAGCATCTTTCGTTCTTTACCTTTTTCTTAGAATACAATGTTCTGACATTTTATGTAGTCTAGTCGTCACTAGCACCTTTTGACCGTTACTTTACTTCCTCATAATGCAGCGTTCTGGCATTCTGTGGAGTCGAGTCGTTACTCATGTGCTTTGTCTCAGAATGCAACATTATTGCATCCTATGAAGTCTAGTCATTACTAGCAATTTTAGATCAAGTTCCATGGTCTTTGATCCTTATCTCACATCTAAAAACTTGTTCTTTAGTCCAGTTCCAAGAGGCCATCAAATTTATACCATGTGCTGATATACGTCATCTTAATGAAGAGAGTGCAAATTTTTTAGTTCGTTTTTGTATTCAATCTCCTTTCACCTTATCGCTCGAAAGGCTGTCATTGCCAATCTCGCTTTAGGTTTAAGAAGCTTAAATAGGGGCATCCGTTTTACCTTAAAATTTACCCTCTTCATTTCGACCTTTTTGGCTTATATTTCGTCATTATATGCATGCATATCATTGGTTCTATGGTTATGGAATCAAGGTGTTCTTTCAAGCCTCGTCAGGTTACAACAGACGTTTATTTTGTCAATAGACGTGCTCAGAGCATTCGCCATGCTACTTGTTAATGAACAAACGATTTCCCTTCCTGAGAAGATGTCATATGTTCCACAACATGTTTGAAATTGTAGAGAAAATCAAGTGTTTTGGTCGCTACGGAACAATATCAGATGAAAATCAGTATTTTTGTGATTTCGGGTCAGAAATTCACAACATGAAGTCAGAATATGGTTCGGTAATGATTATCCAATTATCGGAGTCGGCTTGGTATTTTCTATGTTTCATATCGTTTGGCTCGATAGCCAATTTTGTGAGGAAGACTTTCGAACGTACTTATTACTAGATTTTCGGTTCTCTGTTTTGCAACGGTTCGGGTATTCAAAAATTTACAAGTCCAATCCGTTTCTTCATATTCAGGTGTTCTTTCGCTAAGATATCCATGGTGATGTATTTTCAAATTAAGATTTAGCTTGAGAGCCAATTCTTTTAAGAAGACCTCCGAATGTGCGAGTTTTCTCGAAGAAATACAGTAAAAAAGTGTGTTGAAAATGCAGTTTTTGTGCACTAAAAAATTCTTAGCTCAAAGCCCGTTGCTTGTTTTGAGCCTGTTCCGGTGGCCATAATTCCTTCTCGATGTCCTCTACATTTTCATCTCTCACGGTCGTAAGCTAATTCTACTCAGAAGGTCTCCAAAATTGTGGATTTATCAAGTGTGTTCGCACAGGAAATTTGCGGCAAATGTTTATCTGCACCACATTCAAAAAATTATAACTCGTTCGATTTTTATCTTGTCGAGCCCATTCTAGTGACATTGTCTTAAAAATTGAATTATTTAAGTTTTGGTTTCTATTTCCACGAGCAAACGGTACTCCAAAGGCTTCCATTTTGGCCCGAAGTACGCGCAACTCACTGAAAATTATGTGCTGGAAGTTAATTTTTGTCTGACGCAAAACTTCAAAAATTCATAACTAATTCACTGTTTATCTAATTGATCCCATTTTCGGACACGAGTTAGTTCTCGGCATCAGCTACATTTTGGTTTCAAATGGTAATTTTGAAAATCACACTGAGGTTCCTACGAATTTGACCTGAGCGTGTCAGATGCTGATGAACAAAAATTATGCACTATTGTTTTGGTCATTGGAGGCCCATTTACCAAATCCACTCAAAAAAGACTCATACTATATATTTCTTTTCACTCCAATTTTCAGGAGAGGCTCTCATAATTCACAAATTGTCACAAACATAAGTCTCAAATTCTCTCGAGTTGCTCAAAGATCAAATCAAGGTTTTACACCTTTTTTCATCAAGAACACAACAACAACTTCATCAAGATTCAAAAGTCAAGATCAAGAGAAATTCTTCTCCGATTGTTGATCCGTTTGTTGCGATCTTTATACCTAAGCCTCCTCTTCACTTCTATCGGTATGTTTTCTTGAATTAAGCACTTTTTAAAATAAGTGATTTTTTGAGTAAATGTTTTTTCTTGATTTTGTTGTTGATTAAGGTTTTAATTGTATAATTGAGACTTAATTATTGAGAATTGATTTAAATTGAGGATTTAATTTCATTTTGTTGAATTGCTTATTGAAATAAGCGATTGATTGAACTTGAGAAGTTGATTTTGATTGTAACTTAAAATTAACATAGTGTTGTTGTGTTTATTTTTAGCCTTAGGTGTAGTTACACTAGTGTTTAAGTTGAATTTGAGCATAGACTAGTTTAGTGTTGATATACTAACTAGGATTCTTGTTGATTTAGTGTGTATTTTAGGAACACTTTAGGTACTTGATTAGTTACCTAGGTGAATGAAACTTAACACTAAATAATGTAGAAAACTCATAATTTGACATAATGTTCCTTGATTGACACTTTAGGTTCTCTTGTGTATAATAATGTAGTTGTTTAGTGTTTGTCAACACTTGTTAAAATCTACTTTGTGCATAATTTTTGTGAAGTTGTGTTGTTACATGAGATTTTTTAATTGACTTTTTGTGATGTTTTGTGTTGTTACATAAAACTTTATAATTGAATTTTCATTGAGTTTTTATATGATTACATGAGACTTTATTATGGTGTTTTAAATTTGTTAATTCATAATGCATTTTTATTTGTTGAGATATTAGTAACACTTTACTAATTCATGAATTAACACATTATTTGAATTGAAAACAGGAAAATCGTTGTATAACTCAAGTCCCACATTGATACACAATAATTCCATATTTCCTCACGAGCATCCCAAAAGAAGTAGTACATGGATGAACATTTCATTTTCTTGTTGTTCAATTTTTAAACAAAGAAACAAATGAAATTGATTCGTCCCACAATGTTGGAAAAAGCTATTCCTTTGTTACGTGCAAATGCAAAGACCCACATGCATGCTGAAATTAATTATAGCATGTGGATAGTGGGTCACTTTTGTACTTGTACAGCTCCTACCTTTCATTCCTCATGCTGTCATTTGTTGCCAAAAGCGTGTCAAACAAATCTTCCACTGATAATTAGCAGATAGTACTGTATCTCTTTACTTTCTCTTCTTCTATTTGCATGCATGCATGCTTAAACTGCGTATTATAACGATCTAACAAGTCATGTCATGTTGAACGAACATATTGAATTTTCTGGTTTATGAAAACTAGGTAGACCTATGCATAGTTGGTTATTTGGAGAAACCAAATTATAATTATTTTTAAATCATTAGCACAGCCACATTCTAATCAAAATAAGTTATAAATTTGTTTAGAATTATATAACCAATTTTTATAAAAAAAATCCGGTTTTAAATAATTTTTCTATAAAAAGCATTTCTAAATCAATTATTTATAAATTTGAAGAAAATAACAGATCATTTTTTATTTAAAAAAATTTTGAAAAAAAAATTCAGAAATTTTTCTTCGAAGCCCAATAATTTGTTTCAAAGAAAGGAAAATAAAATCATTTTTCGAAAGAAAAAAAATTCATTTATTTCAGAAA
Source organism: Vicia faba (assembly GCA_948472305.1). Lineage (NCBI taxonomy): Eukaryota > Viridiplantae > Streptophyta > Magnoliopsida > Fabales > Fabaceae > Vicia > Vicia faba. Next base: position 660,271,429 of record OX451737.1, read on the forward strand.
ATTAAATAAAAATTAAAAAAAATTCTGGAATAAAAATTTCCAAAAAATAAAAAATGTTTGTTACGTACTTTTAAAATAAAAAATAAATAAAGTATTTTTTTCCAAAAATAAAAAATATTACTCTTTTTATTCATTGTGAGGATCATTACTTATATTTGACATAACAACATCTTATTATTCAAAAATTAAGTTATATATTATTTTCTTAATTTCATTTTATTTCTTTAAGGTTTTAGTTTAATATTTGATTTTAAAATTTTACTTTATATGATAAATTTTGATTAATACATGTCATAAGAAGTAAATTACCCTTAAATTTACGAGAGATAGCAAAGAATTTACCTATTTAAAACAAATTAGAATTTAATTATAGATTTAAGTTTCAAAATCGGATATTATCACCCGATAGAAACCATACACAATATTAGTGAAACGTTGAGAGTTGAATAATTATTAACGACTAACTTTGACTTGTCCCTGATTTAAGGGAGGGATAGCAATTGAATACATTAAAATGAAATTCATCAAATCTATCTATTAAAAAATTCATCCAATTTATCCACCAAATAAAAAATAAGTTAATGGATTGGGTTAAATCCGTCCAGTTTTATATACATGGATGAATCCAATCCATCCATCATATTTTGATTATCCAATGAATTATTTTTATATTATTCTTTAAACCCAATAAATCTATTTTTTTTAAATTAATAAAAACTTAATTTATTTTTGAAAATAAAGAAAACGATGTTACTCAGAATTTCTAAAAATAGAGTTTTTTTAGAAAATAAAAAAATTGAGTTTTTTCGGAAAGGGGATTTTTTTTCGAAAATAGGAATAATCAATTTTATTTTTGGAAAACAGAAAAATCGAGTTTTTTCGAAAAATCGAAAAAATCAAATTTTTTCGAATATACGAAAAAGTGATTTTTTCGGAAAATAAATAAAAAATCAAATTTTTTCAGAAAATCAAATTAAACGAGTTTTTTTTTTTGGAAAATTGAGTTTTTTTGGAAAATCAAAAATTGAGTTTTTTCGGAAAAATGAAAATTCGAGTATTTTCTCACAAAATCGAAAAAATCGAGTTTTTTTTCGAAAAACCAATGAATCAAGGTTTTTTGGAAATTCGAAAAGTCGAGTTTTTTCAGAAAATCAAAAAATCGAGTTTTTTCCAAAATGTGAAAATCGAGTTTTTTTTTTCCGGAAAAATCGAAATGTCGAGTGTTTTTTGGAAATTCGAAAAGTCAGGTTTTTTAGCATAATCAAAATATCGAGTTTTTTTTCATAAAATGAACAAATCGAGTTTTTTTCCAGAAAATCGAAAAATCGATTTTTTTTTAGGAAAATCAATTACTCGAGGTTTTTTGGGAATTCGAAAAAAATCGAGTTTTTTTTCGAAAAATCGAAGAATCTAGTCATTTTTGGAAATACGAAAAAATCGAGTTTTGTTGGAAAATCAAAAAATTGAGTTTTTTTGGGAAAATCGAAAAATCTAGTTTTTTTGAAATTTGGGTTTTTTTTTTAAATATCGAGTTTTTTAGGAAAATCAAAAAATTGAGTTTATCGAAAAATCGATGTTTTTTAGGATAATCGATAAATCGAGTTTTTTCTTCATAAAATCGAAAAAATTGAGTCTTTTCGGAAAATCGATGAATCGTGGTTTTTTGAAAATTAGAAAAATTGAGATTATTTGGAAAATCGAAAAAATCATTTTTTTTCAGAAATGCAAAAAAATCGAGTTTTTTTCGGAAATAAGAAAAAATTTAGTTTTTGGGAAAATCGAAGAAAAAAAAACGAGTTTTTCCTGAAAATCGAGTTTTTTAGGAAAATAAAAAAATTGATTTTTTCTTCTGAAAATCGATAAAATTGAGGTTTTTTTGGAAATTCGAAAAATCTAGTTTTTTTTCTTCAGAAAAACGAAAAAATTGAGTTTTTTTACGGAATATCGATGAATAGAGGTTTTTTGGAAATTCAAAAAATCGAAAAATTGAGTTTTTTTTCGGAAAATCGAAAAATTGAGTTTTTTTAGAAAATTGAAAAAATCTAGTTTTTTCAAAAAATCGATGAATTGAGGTTTTTTGGATAATCGAAAATTCGAGTTTTTTCGAAAAATAAAAAAATTGAGTTTTTTTGGATAATCGAAAAGATTGAGTTTTTTTGGGAAAATCGGAAAAAATTGAAAATACTTAAAAATCGAGTTTTTTTAGAAAAATGAACAATCGTGTTTTTTTTGGAAAATCAAAAGATTGATTTTTTCCTAAAACAAAAAAAATTCGAGTTTATTCGAAAATACAAAATATATTTAAAAAATAAATAAATGGTTATATTTAAATTAATTTTTTTGGATAGATGAATATATATCAATAAAATATTGTTAATGATGGATTGAATAAATTTTATTCTTAATCGATGAATTATATTGGATAATTTAAAGGAAGTTTTAGTGGATTGTTAATGGATTTATGGATTATTTTGATCCATCCATTAACAATCCGATCCATCCATTTTGCCACCCTTAATTAAAAGAGTACATTTTCTTACATAAATCAATGTGGTTGAGTCTATTAAACTCTAATATTATCGTTAAATTAGTTAACATGTGTAAATTTGTTAGATATTTTCTTATTTGTTTGAGATTTTCTCTTAAAATTTGTTACACATAGCCATATATATATATATATATATATATATATATATATATATATATATATATATATATATATATATATATATATATATATATATATATATATATATATATATATATATATATATATATATATATAGGAAGAAATATACTCACCTCTCATGTGGTATATTAAAATAACACTAACATCTCCTCTAACTTTTAAACATACATTGACCTCCTTCGATGTTTATTAAAATGACATTGACATTCTCTCTAGTTTTTAGTGACAGCAAAAATCTGTAAGTATAGGTGAATTTTACCTATAATTTTTGATTTGTCACTAAAACTTTCCGTTGATATATGTATGTGTAGGTGAAGTTAGTGCATATTTTAAAACTAGAGAGAATGTGAGTGTCATTTGAACAAACGTCAAGGGAGATGAGTGTAATTTCTCTATATTAATAAGACTAGCTTTGTAATACACAAGTTAAATAATATAAATTTTCTATTCAATTTTTTACATTCCTTCTCTTTTATTCATTATGCACATTCTCATTCAATATGTGATATGTTAACATATAAAATAACAAAGACGACTTTGATATTCTTTTTTATCCTCTATCAATCCACACACATGTCTATCCATCATTGAATCTTTAGATTTATTTTATTACTCTTTCCTTATCAACATTCAGAAAGTCAACCTTCTCTAATTTCTTTTCTATCTTTCTTTTTCTTTTAAAAAATGAATTTTTTCTCTTTAATCTTCTCTGACACGAACCATCCATTGCACCAGGCCAACCAATGAACTCATCTCTTCATCAAGAACTCTTCATATCACCATCCGCAACTATTATAAACCTACAAAATCCTATATAAAACTATCTTATTTATATGCTCGATTCTTTTTTCATGCATTATAACAATTCTGATCTCGCCATTGTTTCACCGTCTCTAAATAACTCTAACTATCATTCAGGGTCAGGGTCAATCAAAGTCGCTCCTCCCTTAAAAAACAAATTAAGGTTTCTTGAAAGAACCTAAAAATGCTTTAAATACTCGAGTGACTCTTCTATTACTTGGGATCGTTGTAATATACCATGGTCATGACATGGATAACCAACTTCAGAAGCATAAATAGTTGAAAGAATTTTTCAGATGGACACAACAAACAAAACATAGATGGAATTTAGGGACCGGTACAATCAATTTGGTATGTTTTGCATTTTATACTTTCAAGAAGAAATTTAGTCCCCCGAGTAAGGTTATCAAAACATTACCCAATTTCACACCAATCACAAAAAATTGTGGCAATATCTCAATAATTTTTGCCAAATACTCACATGCAAATGTAATGTCAAACGCACTTACCTTCTAATATCTACAATAAAAGATTATCATGAAGGTGACTACATAATACATTTTATCAAGGGCTTAAACGAACAATATGCTCATGTCCGCTCCCAGATAATGCTAAAGAACCCACTCTCGCAGTTAAACAAAGTTTTCATTATGCTCACCCGACAAGAATGACAACACATTAGTATTTTCAAAGAAGACAAGATCATTGCCCATATAACCAAACCCCTCAATAGAAGACGTTTAACTTACTATAGTTCAGTTTTTTCCGACTATTCCTGACGAAGGCATCAAAATATGCAGGTTCTCTAATACAAATAAGTGATTTTATCTTGATTGGTTAAGGGGTTTTACCTCAGTTTGCTGGCCGAGGTAAAGAAGAGTGTCATAAAAAATGTGTCACATTTCTCCTTTGTTGGAATACCAACCAAGGGGGGAAATTTACTTGTCATGGATTCAATCTTCAGCAACTGCATTTTTGTATTTTTCAAAGCGAGCACAACTTTACCTCTCGGTTTCTTTTAATATATGAGGTGAAAATTTAGTATTTACTTTAGTTGTTAGTTCAACCCGGGGGGAAAACATTATATATAGTGACAAGATCTATATTAACATTTTTGTGACATATTTTCAACAGACAACACATATACACATTTTTGACAGAAAACTATATACACATTTTGTGACAGAATACACATGATTTCAATAAGGCAACACATACATTGTTTACATCTAATCCAAAATTGTGCACATACATTTAATCATACTAATATAGGTTAATAGGCAATAACCCATGAGAAATTAGTTTAAACCATAATTAATATAATAATTAATTGACCCAACATGAACATATGTCATATATATCTTCATATGTGAATGGTGTCACATCGTTCAACACTTATTATTTTGAATTTTTCTAACACAACAAAACAAACATTTAACTTCCAATCTCCACAACAACAAAATTAACTTAACTAACATAAGTAAACTACATGCTTATGGATAAAGTGATTACCTTAACTCATGAATCTATATTGTCTCCAGAGACAATATCTAACATATGTTTCATAATGTAATATTCACTCACATATTTGTTTGGTTGTCTCTGCGTCTATAATTTTTTTATATATATTGATTAATATACACAAAACACAAGTAATACATTAGAGAAAATTTAAAGAATATTATAAATAAGACCACTTACTTTTGGGAGAATGAGTTATATACAAATAAGACCACTTACTTTTGGGAGAATGAATTATGACTTTTTATTTCTTTGATTACGACACATAAGATTGTAACTCTCCATAACTCTACATGTTGAAAAATATTATACTAAATAAAAATTATTCAAAAGTAAAAATAATATTTTAGTATTACAAATATTAATACCACTTACGTGCTAAGAATTCCTTTCATCTTTGGATCAAGACACAAACATATCATAATTACATAATTTTGCTTGGGAAAAATAATTATTAGTTACCAATGTTCACTGAATAAACATCTAGAATAATTAATAATGGTTAAAAAATTTAATATTAAATAAGAGAAAACACAAGACATATATACTTAAGAATTGATAAATGGCTCTAGGTAACAATCTCATTTCTCTTCAATTAACTTATTTTGTATGTACATTTGGATATCATTTGATGAACGTTGAGTAAATTGAATAAGGTATGAGTCAAAGAAACCATACTTTTGTAAAGTCCTATGTGTAGAAAATTAATCATGTACTTAAATGATGTTAACACAAAAGTTGGCATTAAAAGTAAATTATAACAATGAATTTATAATTTGAAATCACCATAAAAGTTGTAGTTGCGTGCACCATAATTGAAGTACGGTTAAATAAAGTCAGCTAACAACCCTTCACAATATCCTTAATACAATTATTTGTTATATAAAAATTTGGTTATGTACCATTTTCTAATTATATCTGGAAAGACTCTCCTAGATCATCTACCATGCTTGTCAATTTATGCTATGGACCTGGTTAACACTTTGCGATCTCAATGTTGTGAAGGGTGAATGAGATTAAATTGAACAACTATCTTTCACACTTGCACCACCCAAAACAAATTTCTCAGATATATCTAATTGATTTAAATTTGGATGTGTAAGTACACCCATCGATTTCAATTGATGCATCATAAAAACAATAACAACACAATAAGTAATTTTAAGAACACAAACATGTAATACCCCAAATTTGTCCTACCCTCTCACTTTTATCTGGCTTATGTCTCGCACTTTTCACATGTACATAACTTCCATTAAATCATCTAACATATCATGTTTCATTAATCAATAAAATTGGCATCAGGATCGAGGTCTTGGTAATTAGGGTTTATCCTTGCTTTTGAAGCTCTCGTCTACATTCAAGGGCAATTCAAGTTGTTTCCTTGACGATCATGACAATTAGGGTTTGCTTTAAAAGCTTCATTCAAAAGATCTCATACATAAAGATAGGATCCCAACTGATCTATTTTTCTCGAGTTAATATTGGTGTTCATTACTTGGGTCATAAGGTATATAGAGATGGTTTCATAAGAAAAACAAACTTGGATTTCGTCAAGTAAAGTTTGTGGGTATACTAAGGCATAATATTCCATGCAATCATTTGGCTTTCTTACGTGACATGTTACTTTCACTCAACTATCTCAAGCTAAAATTCTAGAGTTTGCTTATGAGATAATGGGCGAATCAAAGTGGTAGAAGGTGTGGGTCATTCAAACGCTTGAAGTCCTCAAAACACGGAGGATACTTTAATACCTTTGATACCATTTACACAAATAGAAGACATTGAGAATACAAATAAATAAAAATTGGTTCAAAGTTTGATTTTGATAAGAACACGTTAAAAGAAGCTTCCATTACAAAGACCATCCAAGACTTATTACATTCTATTACGAATATTACAAAGAAAGTATTCCTATTACAAAGTTTCAGCCTTTACATTACACCGTCTAATCCCATCATATTTCAAAATTCAAAATCCTATACAAGTACACAAAGGTACATGGTGTAAAAGTAAGTGGAAAGCCTTGATATTTATCGACGACCATAACATCAAATGGAAAACTTTTTCCTATGTTCGCAAGGGCAAGACTTGAACCAGTGCCTCCACATTTCTCATAAGGTTTACATTTGTGAATGGGTAAAACCGGAAGAATATAGTAAATTAGCATCGGCTCGGAGTTTCTTGCCTAACGTGTCAACCACTTGATCATTCGAAGCATCAGCTGCTCCAAGAAGTGGTTGTGAGCTCAAGAAGGCAAAGAGAAGAGAAGATGCTAGCAATGTTATTTTCATTGTTTTGTATGTATAAAGTAAGTGGTTTGTGATGGTTGGAACTTATTGTAATTGAAGAGCGTGAATTTATAGACGATATAAGATACATACATTTGCTTATCTATGGGTAACGTAAACTATTCCCACACTTTAATCAATGAAATACAATTGGCATGTTGGGCTATACAAGTACAAAAAGGTACATTACAAAAAAAAATAAGCTGCATCATTTGTCCCAAACATATTTCATCCAATCTGTCTTGGAATTCTTGTCTTGTGCAGAGAGCTTTCATGTGCTCTTACAACCATATTTCAAGCCAACCAAACTCTATCAAACTTGGCCTTTCATCCTCGCATCATCAAATTCCAAACCTGCAATCAAGAAATTTCCCCAAAACAGCCTACACAATCCAGAAAGGACACCCTGTTCAAGGAAAAAAACAGCAGAAATATAAAAACCAAATTAACAAAAATACTAACTCTATTTCTCTTCTCACCTCCAATCCTACTCATCTAGTTTCTAACAAAAAATCATTATCCAACAGCCCTGTAACTAACATTCCCTAACAGTCCACAAAGCTCATCATAACAGAAAATGCTAACAGTTTACAAAGAAAACTAATTCCCTAACGGTATTAATAGGGATTTTAACTAACCTTTCTAGACAACTAACATAACCATTAACAGAATTTTCCAGCTCAACAATAAATAACAAATCCAAACCAACCTTCAAAACTAAATCAACCAACCTTTAAACAGTCTATAACTAACTACCCAACCACCTATAACAAACTCACAATAGAATTCTTCATCTCTTAACCAAATAACCAACTGATTTTGTAACAAAATCCCAAGCCCTCAACAATATATATGACATAATATAGAAGAGGAGGAAAAAAAGATTCCAGAAAAGAGAACATAAATTATCCACCAGAAAAGGAGGGAGGGAGGATGATTATTCAAGAGAAAAAGCAGATTCATGATTGAAAAACCAGGATAAACTCACCTCTCTAGTCTCCCTCAATCTTCAATTTGTTCAACAACCTTCTGAAAAAACTTCATTCTTCATCCATTTTTTGCAAGAGATACCATCATTCTTCAACCTTTTGCGAAAACCTCTTGCAATCTGCTTCAAGAATCAGCGGCTTCATCAAGGACTCCGCATCATATCGTCACCTCTTGACTCAATCTTCAAGCATAGCCTTCAACAATCTGTAATATCAGAACGATATTGTAGGTTTTATGAAACCGCATCGACCTTCAACGTTCATCGTCAACCTCACTTCAATCTGTAGTTTCCTCAGCATCAACAACGCAAGGACTCAAAAATAATCAACAACTTCAAGCACCTCGAATCTTCTGAATCTACAAGAAACGACACTTCACTGTATCTTGAATCATCGTTATCGATACATCGCTCACAATAATAATTCGCAAATAGAAACATCACGGAATCACACAACACGACAACAAACGAAACAAAAATAAAAAGAAGCAAAGAGTGATCGGAATAATTCCTTTCGAGACTGGACTCGCTGTCGCTGCCATGTATGTGGCAAGATCGGGTTCGCGCGAAATAAGAAGATTCAGATACGGTTTTGTTTGTAACGCGGTGGTTGGAAGAGGCCGTGGCGGTCGTTATTAGAAAGACGAAATTATGGAGGAGAAGAAAGTTTGTATGCGCCGCTTCGCAGAGTTGAGGGAGATGATGAGACGGAGGCGAATGTCGTGGTTATTGTTTCCCGAAGATGGACGGATAGCGACGGGAGTTCGTTGCTAACGACGCATGGGAAAGAGAAGAAAGAGCGGAATTTTGTTCATCAGAAATTGAGATTTGTTAATCCTGACCTAAACCTGTTTATCCCCTTCCCTATTATTTGGTTAATTTCCTTTTCCTATTATGCTAATAATAAATTAAATGATGAAAATATTTGAATAGGTCATTGGATCTACTTTTGGATGGGCATGGACCGAAACTGCTGAGCCCATAGCAAATTTTTTGAAATAGTCTTGAAGCTTGACAAAAAAATGCTTAATGGACCTTATTCTGGCTGGGCCTAGCGCCATTACTTCTGCCAAACACCCTAAGCCCATTGTACCATTTTTGGATAATTGAAGTTTCTGAACAAAAAACTCCTCATTAGGCTGAGTGTAATATTGGGCTTAGTGGCATTATGACTATTGCTTGCATCATGCACCCTAATCCAGGCTTTGCACCTCCTGTTGCATTCATGTTCTATTTTCTTGTTAATTCATTTATTTCAATTTTTATTTTAGCAATTCTTTGTGTGATTTATTCATGATTTTGATTAATTTTCCACATGATAAAATGATGCAAAATAGTAGCATATTTCTTAGAATTCTTTAGGACTTTTCTTTAGAATTTTATTAGAACTTTCTATTATTTTATGTTTAACAATCATTTTCATTATCATTTTAGTCAAGATTTCGTGATAGTAATGATGCAACTTTTGTGATGGGGAATGCTTGGAGGTTAATTATTTGATCACTCGCACTGAGCAGTTTCTCTAGAGTTTTCTTATCGCTTGTGTGGCTTTAAAGAGGAAATGAACCTACTCCGTTCGGTATCATTGTGACTTCATTTTATTCCTCATTCTCATACTTTACTGCTTTTCTAGAAATCAGGAGAAACAAGGCTTTACCGGAAGCTATGCATGCTAACATTAGGTAGAATTCCCTCAAAATTCTAATCTTAGGTCCGTGATGCATAATAACATTAGGTCTAGAAATAGGCTAGTCTCCCTTTGACTTTTCTTTCTCCTTTTGCATATTCATTAAAAACAAAAACTTCTTTTTCTTTCAAAATTCAAAACACTTTAAAGCTACTGATGAGAATCATGCCTTTGCTTAGTATGGGAAATGATAAGCGGGTCTCTTCTCGATCTTATTGTTCTTCCATCTCAAGCCTAGGTGTGGTTCAAGTCTCAAAGACTCCTTTCATGGATAAGTAGAAAAGTGGCTAATATCTCTCTCTTGAGGTCAACTAGTCATTATCTGCAACAAAAATACAAACCAACTCAAATCATTTTGTGTGCTCGAGCACCCTTTCTCTAAAACGCTTTTCAGGTAAGGAAACGGTTAATTTACTTCTGTGCCAACGCATAAGTCTCCAAAGGTCAAGCTGCGGCAGAAGGCGGAATTAACTTCGTCCATAAAAAACATAAAACCAACAAAAACAAATGATCCGAACTACGGTAGCTCTGATTCCTCAAAAAGGATACGTAGGCACTGGGGTAGGGCCCAAGCGAGCATAATTTTATTTTCCCTACATTCTTTTCCCATTTCTTTTGCATGCATTCTCCCTTCAGTAGTATAGTAAAAATTAAGCATAAATTAGACACACCTATAAGATAAATAACAAGAGTGGATACCATAGAGTACTACGGGCGTGTGGGGTGCTAATATCTTCCCCTCGTGTAACAGACTCCCTTACCCGATCTCTCGTTTGCAAGACCGTGACTTCTCCCTTCTTAGGTTTTCTCGATGTTTACCTTTCCTTACAGGTGGGATAAAAGACGTTTGATGTGACTTTATTGTTTGATGATTTTCAGCCGATTGTTTCAAAACAGTTTCATAAAAAAAAGAACACAAACAAAAACAACACACAACACATATTTTTAATCATACAAATGAAAAGGAAAGTTCCTAAACTAGATTTATATTTACCTCAATCACATCCCAAGGCATACTTCCCTGCATCTTCTGGATCACACTCTCCTGCAACTCCCTTGCCACCCTCTCCTCCACCTCCATGGCTACCCTCTCCTACACTTTCTAGATCACCCTCTCCTCCACCTCTTGGGTCATACTCTCCTGCATAGCCCCCATCTCCTTTTCTATTGTTTCCTCTATATTCCACTCCATCTTCTTCTTTATCCTTTGATCTCCTAGCTCTTCAAGGTGGTTATTGCGCATTATGCAACTTTGACGATGATAAAAAAATCACCTCGGGTCGTAGCCTCTTTCAACACCACAACACACGCTCACTAGTTCCAATCTCTTTTTTCAATATATCATGACGTCGTTGTGGAACAAAGGCACCAACATTGATTTTTTCAACTAGTGAATCCTACAACACAAATAAAAGTTCATTACCAAATTGAATTAACTACTATTAATAATGTTGAAAAATGAATCAATTCAATATCTTATTGACAATTACACGTGTAGCCTCTAAGGTGAACTCGTATCCCGTTCTTTGACGTGCTCTCTTCCATTTATCATGGCGTGATAGTGGAGATTATTTATGATCAAGACTTAAAGAAAGATCACTCAAATCTTATTCTCTTTGTTTTCTTTTTTTTCTCTTATCCATATCTTCTTCAGTTTATCATATCCTTCACGAGACAATCTATGAGGACATATATTTTTTGCCCTATTTTTTTACATAATATCAACATTATTAGAAAATATAATTTCTTTACTTTCTCTTCTTCTGTTTCCTGTTTCATATCCAATTTTAAAGGATCTTCTAGGTAGAAAGTTTGCATGCATGCTTAAATGGCTTAATATAATGACCTAACAAGTTATGTCATGTTTAACGAACATATTGTTAGATAAACTGGTAAGATTGAATGAATCTAGACATGAGTCATCAATGAAATCACTTTCCTTATAAGTTTTCAAGCACTCTCAAATGTTTTAGAGTTGGAACGCAATAATACCTAGGATAATTCATCCTATAATCGAGTTTGTACAAGACAGATGAAAACTCGAATGTAGGGAAGATAATCTGGAATTTTAGTTATGAGGATGCAAATTTTTGTTATGTTATTTCTAAATATGGAATGTGTCATACCCCAAAATTTCCCTATTAATTCAATATCCGTATTATTACTGTGATGTCAATTTACATTCTTTTTTTTGTTTTATTCTAAGGGGAGTTTAAACCTTAAAGAGGGGGTGTTGGTTATAAACTAAAGGGGTGATGTTTTAGGCCATCAAAATCTGATGGCCCATAAAGGAGTTGATGCGTTTTAACAAAGAAGGGGTGGATTGTTCTGATTTTTCAATTGGGCTTCCCAAAAAGTGTTATGGGCGCATTTCTTTTTTAATCATCATTATTAAAGGCCCATTTTTTTCAAAAAAAAGAAATGGGGTGCATTTTGAAGGGCCCGATAACTGGATAATATTGGCCCAGTTCAGACCTTTTTTGGAGAACATGTATTGTTTTTTAATTAATTATTATTTAGTAATATTATCAATATTATTATTTATCTATTTATATTGTTATTATAGATTTTATTAATTACTGTTGTTATTTGGTTACAATTAAATGTCAATTTATGGGCATCATTAAAAAATTATTATTATTATTTATTATAATTGTTTTGTTTATTTTTTAAACACGTTGACTGAGTTAAACCAAATCCAATAAGGTATTTTTTAAACCCTAATGTTACTCAACGACGCCTTGTTCTACTTCAACAAGCTAACGAAGCCCAAATCCAAAAGAACAAACATTGTACAGATCCAGAAATGAAAACAAACATTTGAAATCAAAATCAAATATTTCTAAAAAAACATAATCGAATAAAATTACAACTAAATCAAATATAATCAAATCATATTTAATCATATCAAATTTTTTCCATTACAAAATTACACGATTCAAATCAATCACAGATCTAAAAATTCCCTAATCAACCTTCAATCAACAATTTGTAACAGAAATCCAATAAAAACTTCCTAATTTGATTTCTAATTTACACTATATAAACCCTATAATCTAAGACCTAACGAAAAAAAATGAATTGATAGGCAAAGCAAAACAAAAATAAGAAGAAACAGTGAACTTGTCTCCTTGAAGCTTTCTTGTCGCATAGATCTAGGGTTTCAATTTCTGAAACCCTAAGATCTGACTTCCGCTGCCGCCACACCTTCATCCTCGTGGCCGCAACATCGCCATCATCACCCGTCATACCTGTAAAACAGAGGGAAGAAGAGGGAGGTTAGGAAGGCAAACCAGAAAGACAAAAGAGGAGTGGATACGACAAGATTCATTGTGGAGAGGTAAGCCTAATACTTAGCTTATGGTTTTGTTTGAATCTATGATTTATGTTTGGTTTGTGTAATATGGTGGGAGAACTAACTTGTGTGTTTTGCATTTTATCACAATTGTTGCGGATAGCAAGAGTCGCCACCGACTTTTCTTTTATCCAATAAGGAAAGGGTGAAAAGAACAGGAAAGACCTTTGAGATATTTTCTTGAGTTCGGGGGGTAGATTATGAAAAGGGAAGGCATTAACACCCTTTTCATCCATAGTTATCTATGGGCTCTTAGTTTCTTGCTAGATCACTTTTGAAATTTCTTTGTTTGAAATGTGTTTGTGGTGGTTTTTGAAAGTATTTTTGAAAAGTGTCTCCGTTTAGGCAAACTTTGTAATGATTCTCATCTCTATAAGAATGCGTACAAAGTGTTGACTTTTGAAAATATTTCATTTGAAAGTGTTGGGGTGTTTGAAAAGATGTTTATTTTTTAAGATTGATTATGAGCAAGCAACTAAGAACCTTCTACCTACTCAAAAGTCTTTTGTTCATTTCTCTTTTCCTTTGACATTCCTATCTTACCATTGATTGGTAAGAAGTTCTACCTTTGGATGTAAAGGGACGGGCGTGGGTCATCGTATATTCATAGAAGAAAACATTGTAGGATGCCTTAGAAATTTGTCGTAAGGGTCTAAGATCGTTTACCGAAGGCAACATTGAAGGGCCATCGAGGGACTACGATCTTGTATTTGAGGGTCATTGCCAAAGTATCCCACGTTCGAGGGACATGATTATTTTTATCTGAGGCAACAAGTGTGGGTTACCCTAGAGGTTCAAGTGTGCAAGTGTTTGTTTTCATGCATTTTTATCTTGAATTAGGGTTGTCTACTTGTTCATTTTAGTCTTGCCATACACACCCTAATTACTAGCATTTATATTTGAAAGCGATAAATTGCGGAAATGTAAAATCCTACACTATTACATCTTTTGGGGATGGGGGTACAAATTTACAAATGGGGATATGAAAGCAAATAAACCTAATTTACTATTACAATGCTTTGACAATTAAATAATTATAGTGTGAAATAATAAAATGTACAAAGAAATATAAAGAGAAGAGAAATTGTTTTTATGTTTTTATGAAAGAAAAAAAAAGGTTCTAATTGATTTTGAAAAGAAATTAATTAAAATCCTAATGTCTAAATTAATTTAATCAAAAGAAACAAATTGAAATAAAACCTAAGTCTAAATATTAAAATAATTTTAAGAAAAGAAATTGATTTTAATAAGAAAGTATTTTTGTCCCTTTTTTTTAGTTTAGAAAAAGAAATAAAATAAAAGTTTATGCATATATATAAATATTAAATAAAATATTTTTTTGAATTTTTAGTATGAAATTAATAATAATAATAATAATAATAATATAAAGAAGAAAAAAATAAAAATAAAAAAAATAAATAAATGTTTTATGTACTGACACATGTGCTTATGTATTGGCTCATATCTGTTTCGTATTGGCTCATGTATTGGCTCATAATCATTTCCTGCTCCTGAAAGTAAAAACAACTCAGTATGAGTCGATGCATACTCATTTAGTATCGACTCATTTCTGTTTCATGTCGATGCATACGTGTTTCGTGTCGACTCATAACTTGTTTTGAATATAATATGTGTCGACTCATAACATTTTGTGTCGACTCATACTGTTGTTTTTGTCTTTTATCACTATTTTGCTACATGTAAAAGTCATTTCTTGACACATGGTCAGTGAAAATGAAAATCAAGAATATGGTTAGCTTCAAAGGAAATGATATCTACATTTTATCTTCAAAAATGAACTACTAATGATGTTTGTATGAAGAGTTCAAAATCAAGAAAACTTACTTTGAAACTGAAATTTGCTTTGAGTATGAGCTGATGTATTGGCTATTTTTGAGCTTGGGCAGTGATGATAGTGATGTTACAGAAGTTTTTCTTGTGTTTGAACCACTTTTATATGATGTATGTGGAGTGTTTGAATGTTTGCTTGGACAAAACTTGCAAGGAGTGAGAGGTTCAAGGGACTGGACTTCAAAGCTCAACAATGGGGGTTTTATGGATAATTCTCGTTTTTTGAGAGTGTAGGTATTTTTGAGGGCTTCTACACAACAAACTTCTTACTTTTCTCTCTCTCTTTCTCCTTACTTTCTCTTGCAAATACTTCTCCTATTTATAGGCAAGAGGTTTATGAACAAGCTGAATTGGTTTACAAACTATGGAGTTATGGCTAGGTTGGATTGCAAATATCAAGTTATGTCATGGTTCCAAGATGAAGTACCAAAGTTGCTGGTTTAGAGGGGCTACTTTCCATGATTTATGGTGGAGTAAAATCAGAATCAAACAAGGTATGGGCTCAAGACAAGTTTTGTGTCAACAAGCTTGCTTTTCAAGAATAACAATTGTGCCTTTATGCCATAAATGGAAAGATCTTTTGGACAATGGCTAAAACACTTGGGTAATAGCTCAAAATTAGATGTAAGCATTAAATTATGATGATATTGGCAAGTTAGAAGGACTGCAACATAATATTATGCAACATAGCATAAGAATTTTGTTATGTGTTCTTTAACAAAGTGACTTGCAATTCAAGAATGGATGCCCAACTTCATACCCTTGAATCTCCTAGCTCAAGTATGATAAATTCATGCTCTTGGATGTTTTGGAAAGCTTGAAACATCCTCTATAACTTTCATGTTGACCATTTTGACAAAATTATCTTGGAACTATGTGAAAAAATGCCAAGAAGTTGGGATAAAATCTTGACCAAAATCTGTTGAAAATTTCTCTAAGTGTTGGATAACAATGTCATGACTTCATGGGCTCATATCTTTAAATCTAAGAATTTTTTGGACATCAACCCTCTAATACAAAGTTTTAGAATTCATCAAGATCTACAACTTTCGTGTTGAAAGTTTCCTTTGAATCATCTTACATCTTGGTGAAAGAATGTCATGAAGGTATGAAATAAACATGTATAAAACACATAAAAATTTCTAGTCTAGGAAAGTTTGACTTTCCAAATTGACTTTTGACTTTATTTAATTCTTGATGATCAAGCTTGATATTCTTGAATGTCTTGATGAATTTTGATCTTTGAGACTTAATGTTGACCAAAAAGTCAAAGTTTGACTTTTGGCGTATCAGTTGACTTTTCATCAATACAGCTGATTTTTGGTCATCTGGTGGATTGACTGAGCAGAATTTATGATACAAGATTTGAAACTTGACATGAGCATTCTTGAAGGTCCATAATGATCCATGAAAGTCATTTGAAGTATTAGAAGTCTAATTGTCCTTGTGCAAACTCAAACCCTAATCTTGAGGTATCAGTGTTGAGGAGATGGCTTGACCTAGTCAATACTGATGCAAGCTTGAGATTTTGAAGATCTTTGTGAGAAATTTATTGAGAAAAGAGAGGACAAATTTTGGGGTACAACAGCTTCCCCTGTTCAATCTTCTTAAACCTGAAGAGTTAGATTGGCGAGTCCGCCATTCGTGACTTGAAGGCGGAAATTTGCACTTGATGATGTGTTAGTTAATTGTGTCGGAAATGAGCTTAAGATGCCATTTGGAGAAGTGATGAAGAGTTGTCAGAGATGGGCTTATAGATTCCATCAAAGGTGACTATTGATAGAGATTGGAAGAAGCATAAGAATAAATCTTTGGTCGATTGAATCTGAATGATATGTTGGAATGGAACCGAATTAAGTCGCATTCGGAAATGTATTAGAAGGAACCAGGAATGAGCCCGTGTAAAGCTGCATTTGGAAATACATAAGAAGGAACCCGTGTAAGATTGCTTCACGGTGAGCCTGTGTGAAACTGCATTTGGAAATACATTAGAAGGAACATGGGTAGGGCTGCTTCAGGATGAGTCCGTGTGAAACTGTATTTGAAATATATGATAAGGAGCCTAGGTAGGGCTGCTTCAAGATGAGTCCTTGTGAAACTTCATCTAGAAACTTATGAGAAGGAGCCTGGGTAGGGATGCTTCGAGATGAGTCCGTGTGAAACTTCATCTAGAAATATATGATAAGGAGCCTGGGTAGGGCTGCATCGGGATGAGTCCGTATGAAACTTCATCTGGAAATATATGAGAAGGAGCCTGGGTAGGGCTGCTTCGGGATGAGTCCGTGTGAAACTTTATATGGACATATATGAGAAGTAGCCTGGGTAGGGCTGTTTCAGGATGAGTCTGTGTGAAACTTCATCTAGACATATATGAGAAGGATCCTGGGTAGGGATGCTTCAGGATGAGTCTATCTGAAACTTCATCTAGAAATATATGAGAAGGAGCCTGGGTAGGGATGCTTCGGGATGAGTCCGTGTGAAACTTCATCTGGAAATATATGAGAAGGAGCCTGGGTAGGGCTGCTTCGGGATGAGTCCGTGTGAAACTTCATCTGGAAATATACGAGAAGGAGCCTGGGTAGGGCTACTTCGGGATGAGTCCGTGTGAAACCTCATCTGGAAATATATGAGAAGGAGCCTGGGTAGGGCTGCTTCGGGATGAGTCTGTGTGAAACTTTATTTGGAAATATATGAGAAGGAGCCTGGGTAGGTCTACTTCGGGATGAGTCCGTGTGAAACTTCATATGGACATATATGAGAAGGAGCCTGGGTAGAGCTGCTTCAGGATGAGTCCGTGTGAAACTTCATCTAGACATATATGAGAAGGATCCTGGGTAGGGATGCTTCAGGATGAGTTTATGTGAAACTTCATCTGGAAATATATGAGAAGGAGCCTGGGTAGGGCTGCTTCGGGATGAGTCCGTGTGAAACTTCATCTGGAAATATATGAGAAGGAGCCTGGGTAGGGCTGCTTCGGGATGAGTCCGTGTGAAACTTCATCTGGAAATATATGAGAAGGAGCCTAGGTAGGGCTGCTTCGGGATGAGTCCGTGTGAAACTTTATTTGGAAATATATGAGAAGGAGCCTGGGTAGGGCTGCTTCAAGATGAGTTCGTGTGAAACTTCATCTGGAAAAATATATGAGAATGAGCCTGGGTAGGGCTGCTTCGGGATGAGTCCGTGTGAAACATCATCTTGAAATATATCTGAAGGAGCCTAAGTAGGGCTGCTTCGGGATGAGTCCGTGTGAAACTTCATCTTGAAATATATGAGAAGGAGCCTATGAAGGGCTACGTCGGGATGAGTCCGTGTGAAACTACATCTGGAAATATATGAGATGTAGCCTGTGTAGGGCTGCTTCGGGATGAGTCAGTGTGAAACTTCATATGGAAATATATGAGAAGGAGCCTGGGTAGGGCTGCTTCGAGATGACTCAGTGTGAAACTTTATCTTGAAATATATGAGAAGGAGCCTGGGTAGGGCTACTTCGGGATGAGTCTGTTCGAAACTTCATTTGAAAATGTATGAGAAGGAGCCTGGGTAGGGCTGCTTCGGGATGAGTCCGTGTGAAACTTCATATTAAAATCTATGAGAAGGAGCCTGGGTAGGGTTGCTTCGGGTTGAGTCCGTTTGAAACTTCATCTAGAAATATATGAGAAAGAGCCTGGGTAGGGCTTCTTCGGGATGAGTTCGTGTGAAACTTCATCGGGAAATATATGAGAAGGAGCCTGGATAGGACTGCTTCGGTATGAGTCCGTGTGAAACATCATCCGGAAACTTATGAGAAGGAGCCTGGGTAGGACTGCTTCGTGATGAGTTTGTGTGAAACTTCATCTGGAAATATATTAGAAGGATCCTGGGTAAGGCTGCTTCGGGATGAGTCCATGTGAAACTTCATCTGGAAATATATGAGAAGGAGCCTGGGTAGGGCTGCGTCGGGATGAGTCTGTATGAAACTTCATTTGGAAATATATGAGAAGGAGCCTGGGTAGGGCAACTTCGGGATTAGTCCGTGTGAAACTTCATATGGACATATATGAGAAGGAGCCTGGGTAGGGCTGCTTCAGAATGAGTCTGTGTGAAACTTCATCTAGACATATATGAGAAGGATCCTGGGTAGGGATGCTTCAGGATGAGTCTTTGTGAAACTTCATCTGGAAATATATGAGAAGGAGCCTGGGTAGAGCTGCTTCGGGATGAGTCTGTGTGAAACTTCATCTGGAAATATATGAGAAGGAGCCTGGGTAGGGCTGCTTCGGGATGAGTCCGTGTGAAACTTTATTTGGAAATATATGAGAAGGAGCCTCAGTAAGGTTGCTTCAGGATGAGTTCGTGTGAAACTTCATATGGAAATATATGAGAATGAGCCTGGGTAGGGCTGCTTCGAGATGAGTCCGTGTCAAACATCATCTGGAAATATATCTGAAGGAACCTAGGTAGGGCTGCTTCGGGATGAGTCTGTGTGAAACATCATCTTGAAATATATGAGAAGGAGCCTGGGAAGGGCTGCGTCGGGATGAGTCCGTGTGAAACTACATCTGGAAATATATGAGATGTAGCATGTGTATAGCTGCTTCGGGATGAGTCTGTGTGAAACTTCATATGGAAATATATGAGAAGGTGCTTGGGTAGGGCTGCTTCGGGATGAGTCTGTGTGAAACTTTATCTTGAAATATATGAGAAGGAGCCTGGGTAGGGCTGCTTCGGGATGAGTCTGTGTGAAACTTCATCTGGAAATATATGAGAAGGAGCCTGGGTAGGGCTGCTTCGAGATGAGTCCGTGTGAAACTTCATCTGGAAATATATGAGAAGGATCCTGGGTAGGGCTGCTTCGGGATGAGTCCATGTGAAACTTCATCTGGAAATATATGAGAAGGAGCCTGGGTAGGGCTTCTTCGAAGTGAGTTCTTGTGAAACTTCATTTGGAAATATATGAGAAGGAGCCTGGATAGGACTGCTTTGGGATGAGTCCGTGTGAAACTGTATTTGGAAATATATGAGAAGGAGCCTAGGTAGGGCTGCTTCAAGATGAGTCCTTGTGAAACTTCATCTGGAAACTTATGAGAATGAGCCTGGGTAGGGCTGCTTCGGGATGAGTCCGTATGAAACTTCATCTGGAAATATATGAGAAGGAGCCTGGGTAGGGCTTCTTCGGGATGAGTCCGTGTGAAACTTCATATGGACATATATGAGAAGGAGCCTGGGTAGGGCTGCTTCAGGATGAGTGTGTGTGAAACTTCATCTAGACATATATGAGAAGGATCCTGGGTAGGGATGCTTCAGAATGAGTCTATGTGAAACTTCATCTGGAAATATATGAGAAGGAGCCTGGGTAGGGCTGCTTCGGGATGAGTCTGTGTGAAACTTTATTTGGAAATATATGAGAAGGAACCTGGGTAGGGCTGCTTCAGGATGAGTTCCTGTGAAACTTCATCTGGAAATATATGAGAATGAGCCTGGGTAGGGCTGCTTCGAGATGAGTCCATGTGAAACATCATCTTGAAATATATCTGAAGAAGCCTAAGTAGGGCTGCTTCGGATGAGTCCGTGTGAAACTTCATCTTGAAATATATGAGAAGGAGCCTGGGAAGGGCTGCGTCGGGATGAGTCCGTGTGAAACTACATCTAGAAATATATGAGATGTAGCCTGTGTAGGGCTGCTTCAGGATGAGTCCGTGTGAAACTTCATATGGAAATATATGAGAAGGAGCCTGGGTTGGGCTGCTTCGAGATGAGTCAGTGTGAAACTTTATCTTGATATATATGAGAAGGAGCCTGGGTAGGGCTACTTCGGGATGAGTCTGTTTGAATCTTCATTTGGAAATGTATGAGAAGGATCCTGGGTAGGGCTGCTTCGGGATGAGTCCGTGTGAAACTTCATATTGAAATCTATGAGAAGGAGCCTGGGTAGGGTTGCTTCGGGTTGAGTCTGTGTGAAACTTCATCTAGAAATATATGAGAAGGAGCCTGGGTAGGGCTTCTTCGGGATGAGTTCGTGTGAAACTTCATCGGGAAATATATGAGAAGGAGCCTGGATAGGACTGCTTCGAGATGAGTCCGTATGAAACTTCATATGGAAACTTATGAGAAGGAGCCTGGGTAGGACTACTTCGGGATGAGTCTGTGTGAAACTTCATCTGGAAATATATTAGAAGGAGCCTGGGTAGGGCTGCTTCGGGATGAGTCCATGTGAAACTTCATCTGGAAATATATGAGAAGGAGCCTGGGTAGGGCTGCGTCGGGATGAGTCCGTATGAAACTTCATCCAGAAATATATGAGAAAGAGCCTGGGTAGGGCTGCTTCAGGATGAGTCAGTGTGAAACTTCATCTAAACATATATGAGAATGAGCCTGGGTAGGGCTACTTCAGGATGAGTCCGTGTGAAACTTCATCTAGACATATATAAGAAGGATCTCGGGTAGGGATGCTTCAGGATGAGTCTATGTGAAACCTCATCTGGAAATATATGAGAAGGAGCCTGGGTAGGGCTGCTTCGGGATGAGTCCGTGTGAAACTTCATTTGGAAATATATGAGAAGTAGCCTGGGTAGAGCTGCTTCGGGATGAGTCCGTGTGAAACTTTATTTGGAAATATATGAGAAGGAGCCTCGGTAAGGTTGCTTCAGGATGAGTTCGTGTGAAACTTCATCCGGAATTATATGAGAATGAGCCTGGGAAGGGCTGCTTCGAGATGAGTCCGTGTGAAACATCATTTGGAAATATATCTGAAGGAACCTAGTTAGGGCTGCTTCGGGATGAGTCCGTGTGAAACTTCATCTTGAAATATATTAGAAGGAGCCTGGGAAGGGCTGCGTCAGGATGAGTCCATGTGAAACTACATCTGGAAATATATGAGATGTAGCCTGTGTAGGGCTGCTTCGGGATGAGTCCGTGTGAAACTTCATATGGAAATATATGAGAAGGATCCTGGGTAGGTCTGCTTCGGGATGAGTCGGTGTGAAACTTTATATTGAAATATATGAGAAGGAGCCTGGGTAGGGCTGCTTCGGGATGAGTCTGTGTGAAACTTCATCTGGAAATATATGAGAAGGAGCCTGGGTAGGGCTGCTTCGGGATGAGTCCGTGTGAAACTTCATCTGGAAATCTATGAGAAGGAGCCTGGGTAGGGTTGCTTCTGGTTGAGTCCGTGTGAAACTTCATATGGAAATATATGAGAAGGAGCCTGGGTAGAGCTTCTTCGAGATGAGTTCTTGTGAAACTTCATTTGGAAATATATGAGAAGGAGCCTGGACAGGACTGCTTTGGGATGAGTCCGTGTGAAACTTCATCTGGAAATTTATGAGAAGGAGCCTGGGTAGGACTGCTTCGGGATGAGTCTGTGTGAAACTTCATCTGGAAATATATTAGAAGGAGCCTGGCTAGGGCTGCTTCGGGATGAGTTCGTGT
Organism: Vicia faba; assembly: GCA_948472305.1. NCBI lineage: Eukaryota > Viridiplantae > Streptophyta > Magnoliopsida > Fabales > Fabaceae > Vicia > Vicia faba. The sequence continues at coordinate 660,294,019 of OX451737.1, forward strand.
GAAACTTCATCTGGAAATATATTAGAAGGTGCTTGGATAGAGCTGCTTCGGGATGAGTGCGTTTGAAACTTCATCTAGAAATATATGAGAAGGAGGCTGGGTAGGGCTGCTTCGGGATGAGTACGTGTGAAACTTCATTTGGAAATATATGAGAAGGAGCCTGGGTAGGGCTGCTTCGGGATGAGTCAGTGTGAAACTTCATTTGGAAATATATGAGAATGAGCCTATGTAGGGCTGCTTCGGGATGAGTACGTGTGAAACTTCATTTGGAAATATATGAGAAGGAGCTTGGGTAGGGCTGCTTCAGGATGAGTTTGTGTGAAACTTCATCTGGAAATATATGAGAAGGAGCTTGGGTAAGGATTCTTCGTGATGAGTTCGTGTGAAAATTCATTTAGAAATATATGAGAAGGAGCCTGGGCAGAGCTTCTTCGGCATGAATCTGTGTGAAACTTCATCTGGAAATATATGAGAAGGAGCCTGGGTAGGGCTGCTTCGGGATGAGTCCGTGTGAAACTTCATCTAGAAATATATGAGAAGGAGCCTGGTAGGGTGGCTTCGGGATGAGTCCATGTGAAACTTCATCTGGAATTATATGAGATGGAGTCTGGGTAGGGCTGCTTCAGGAATAGTTCGTGTGAAACTTTATCTGGAAATATATGAGAAGGAGCCTGGGTAGGGCTGCTTTGGGATGAGTTCGTGTGAAACTTCATCTTGAAATACATGAGAAGAAGCCTGGGTAGGGCTGCTTCGGGATGAGTCAGTGTGAAACTTCTTCTGGAAATTAGAAGGAACTTCTGTAAGATTGCTTCATGATGAGTCTGTATGAAGCTACATTTGGAAATTTATGAGAAGGAATATGTGTGAGATTGCTTTAGGATGAGCCTGTGTGAAGCTGCATCTGATCGCGTAGGTAGTTGTTATGTCTTGTTTCAAGAACTATTCTTGGACCTGTTGAAAATTGTTGATGATAATTATCTGTTGATCGATCTTTCCTGAAAAGGTAAATATTTAGCTATATGCAATGTCATGATGTATGAAATTCATTGTGTAATGGTGTTCTAAAAAAATGAGGTTGTGCTATATGCGCTTCATATGCATATGCTATGATGTATGAACGTGAAATGTTATTGAAATGCATCATTGTTCGGGAAAATAAATCCTTGACAAATGTTAGGGAGTTTGGAGAAGTTAAATCCCGTATCATTGTTGTGCATCTTCAAACCTTGTTTAGAGTGTTTCCGTTGGGGATTCATGCTTTGTTATTTGAGGAGAATTCCGATGGGGAACATTGACTTTGCTCGAGGAAACTCTGTGGGGAGTGTTGATTTCTGCTTGGGGAATAGAGTTCAAGAGTTTTAGTTGTCCATTGCTCTACTGGGGAGATATCTCTTGATTGGAGATGAATAAATTTTAGTTGTTATCTAGTCGGATTCCAGGCTTCACAACAACTTGCTGGGGATAAAGAAGTTAACTGTTATCTGGTCGAATTCTAGGATTTGCAGCAACTCACTGGGGATAGTGGCAAACTCTACTGGGGAGTAGGAGTTTTGTTAGTGTTTTGAAGAAGTTAAACTATTATCTGGTTGGGTCTAGGTTTCGTAGTAACTTGAACGGTTATCTGGTCGGGTCCAGGTTTCAGCAACTCGAACTGTTATCTGGTCGGGTCCAGGTTTCAGCAATTTGATCTTGAGGTTAACGGGTATCTGCTCGGGTCTAGGTTTTAGAAAATCGAACTGTTATCTGGTCGGGTCCAAGTTTAAACAATTGAAGAAGCTAAACTATTATATGGTCGGGTCCAGGCTTTAGTAACTTAAAATTGAGATTTACTGTTATCTGGTCGGGTCCAGGTTTCAGCAACTCAAATTGTTTTCTGGTCGGGTCCAGGATTTACAGTAAACTGAATCAACTGTTATCTGGTCAGGTCTAGGTTTCACGATAATTTGTTTCAACGGTTATCTGGTCGGGTCCAGGTTTCACAGTAATTTGCTGAGGATAGTATCAACTCCCTAGTGAGAAGGGGTTTTGTCTGTTGATTTGTAATGGTCTGAGAGAAAGACTCGTACTGGGAAATTTGTAGTTTGTTGGGGAAATAAACCTTTTTGAAGAGAATATTTTGACGACCTACTGGGGAAGTGAATTCTTTAGGAAGAACTCCACAAGGCTTCTTTCTTAAGACCAACTCATATGGGGAGAGAGTTTTCAATAGATTGAAACTCTGGCTTGGGATTGCATGAATCTAACTTTACGGGATAATCTTATTGAAGTGATTCTGCAAGGATGTCCATGAATTTGGCCTTGTGGGGATTCGTGGATAACTTGAACTCTGTCTTCTCCCAGATTCCTTAGTAAATGTTGATCAGAGTGACAAATCTTTTACTAATAGACAAAATGATGAGATAACGGGACATAGTCGTACGCTTTAATCCCTAACTTTTGCTTAGACCTCCCTTTCGGGGTTTCAATCCAACGGGATACCCTTTTTTGCCCAAGCTGCCTTTTCAGGTTTTCGACTTGCCGAGTGTTCAATCTTTTGCATATATATCCCTAATTTTTCCTGAACCTTTTGGTTCGTCGGGATGCCCTTATTTTTGCCTAGGCGTGTCAACCTAACGGGTCTCTTTTATGTGTAGTATTTCCGACTATGTCTGCGTGGAGAGTTATCACTGTCTATGATAGCAAGTATTGTAGAAATAACAGAAAATGTTTGCTTGGTCGTACGTGACCCTTTGCTGGAATTCATGTTCAATACCCCAAGTGATTCAGACGGAGATCTTCCCCTGGCTATTCAAGACTTTATGAGAGATTTCTTGGAATCTTGACTTGACTGCCACTGATGAGTTGGACAATAAAATTGCATTCCCCCTTGTTTATGGGAGATTTGTCATTGGAAGTGTCTTCCAATTTGAAGTGATTCTATTTCTTGAGAGAATTTTCGTCCATTGGATATTCGCCGTGCAAATTTCTCTGTTGTCAAACAATTAGCTATATGCAAACAACGGTATTCAAACAATGCAAAGTTTATGTTTGTCTTGAAGTTTTGAAAATGAATTTTTAGCAGAAAAAAGAATTTTGTAAGAATATGAATTCAACTCAGGATTTATAGTAAGCCTTACAAGAGTCAGGATACCTTTTGTAACAATGTGCTTTTGAACTAACCCATGCTTCAATTAGGACTTTTAAGGGGTTGTAACGTGGTCTGGTTCACGGTTTAAGAAATAAAGGATAAGGATCAAAGTCTATTTGTATGCAACCCGTTCTCCATGATGTTCTCCAGTCCTATACTCAGTTAATTGCGCGTTTGGATTCCAATTGAATCTGGAATGATATTTTGGTGATGGTTCAAATACTGGAAGTTTATTTGAGAAGGCAGTCATTTTTGTAACATTTATCCATTTTTGAGGATTTGTAATGAACTCTTTTATTGTCCTTAATTTTTTTCCTGATTGTTTTGAGATTACAGTCAGCAGGATGCCCCAGTTTTTCTTAAGTCTCCTTCATAGGTTTTGACTTAGTGGGCTTTTTCTTTTGAGAGATAACGACTACCTATTTTACAAGGAACCATCGCCGACTTTTGATTCAGAAGGATGTTTTTGATGTCATTCTTTGTGTACGAAGTGAAAGCTTGCGACTGAACGCGCATTTGAATTAACAGAGAAACTATCCTGCCCCAAGTTATGATTAAAGGTTTCAATTTGTGTGGAAAAGAAAACTCATACTTCTTTGGCTCAAAGGGGTTGACTATGGATTATCTTCCTTATAACTCCACTGTTTTAGGAATTGAAAGAACGTATGTACATCGTTAGTAAGATCTGTCCAAAAGCATATTGTATGAGATTATGGTATTGTTTTCGTCATCCTCCCTCTAAAGGCTTACAACTTTTAACGAGATTTGAATATCACAAAAAAGGAATAAAAAGAACAGTTTAAATATAGTTAAAATGAATGGATTAATTCAAGACAAACATATGCAATGCATTAATGAAAACAAAGTTTGACATAATAGATAAGTGTTCGAACAAACAAAAGAAAATACAATTGAAAATTAAAAATGAACTGGACACTCTCGATGATTTGGAATGGGAGCAGTGATCATGTTGGGAGTCTCGGGAGGGCCGAATTCAATCTCCTTGGCGTCAATCATATTTTGAATCTTGTATTTCACCGCCCAACAATCGTTAGTATCATGCACAGGGCTGCCGGAATGATACGCACATATTGCATCGGGATTGTAGTTAGGAGAAGAAGTTTTGGGGTTTGGATGAGGTCCTATCAACGTAATCAGATTCATCCTCAACATGTGTTGCAATGCTTGAGACAGTGGCATGTTGATTTTGGTAAACTGTCTCTTGGGCTCATCTTTCCTTCGCTGATTTCCCCATTGTTGTTGTCGCACTGATGCAGGACTAGAGATCAGGACTGCCCCCACAGATTGGTTATGGTTACTCTTGTTACGAACCTTTTGGCCATACATAGCATTAGACTCTTTCTTCCCATTGTATGGCTTCTTCCGAGTATCAGAGGATGTATCCCCTTGGATATTTCCATCTCTAATTCTATTTTAAACTTGTCCCCTAGTTAAAATCAGCTCAGTGAACCCGACTGAAGAGCTTTCGTGTAGGTGATTGAAGAAATATCCTGTGAAAGTTCCCATAAAGATATCAACAAACTCCCTGTCAGTTAGGGGTGGCTGCACCCTGCCATCTAGGTCTCTCTACTTTTGGGCGTATTCTTTAAAACCTTCATTGGAACCCATTGTCATTCCTTGAAGTTGAACTCTAGTCAGTGCCAGATCAGTGTTGTACTGATATTGACGGTAGAAAGCAGTGGCCAAACCTTCCCAGGTATGAATGTTAGAACCTTGCAACTGGTAAAACCATTCTAACTGAGTCCCAGATAGACTCTCTTGAAAGAAGTGTACCCAGAGCTTCTTGTTCGTGGTATGCGATTGTATTTTGCAGAAATAGGACCTTAAATGAAGCTTTAGGCACGAAACTCCGTCGTACTTAGGAAAGATTGGAATTTTTAATTTATGGGGAATAACTACCCCATGCACCAAACCCAAGTATTCAAAGTCCAAGCCAAGTACAACTAGGATCTCCACAACTTTTAGTCTATCTTCTAGTTGCTTATATCTATCGTCGGCCAGTGGATATTGCTCATCAGAATAATCCTCGTCTTCAGAGATTTGATTGTTTCCAACCCAAGCGTGGGTGCTCCTAGCATCTTCATCTTGATTTTAGTTCTCTTTGGAGGAATCTTCTTCAACTTGGGCTTGCTTGGCGGGCCCTTTAAACCTCTTCCCCATGTTTAGGATGCCAGCTCGTTTCTTTGCCTTCTTCTTGCTCCCTTTGGTAAAGCGTGCTTTCAGATCTTTCTGCCCCTTGGCTAAGTTCAGGAGCACTTGTTGGAACTGGGCGTGCTGAACTTGGAGATCTTTAATTGTTTGCTATAGAGTCATCTCTACTGAAATAAACAGTAAGCCGATGAGAAAACCTGTATGGGGAAAACCTGTTATGATGACATGCATGTTATGTGGATGTGATGTTTTCAAAGATCTCACGGGGTAAACACCAGAAAATGTTAGAAGTTGAACTTTGATCACATTTTTGAGTGAAGAACTTCGTATCATTGAATGTCCTTCCCCGAGAATCAAGCTCACCATGTCAAGTGGGTCATAGCCCTTGACTCAAGTTACCGTGCTGTAGTTTTTGACAACATTTGTCTAGAGGAAAATAAATCCTCTTACCCCTTGATAGGCGTCTGGTTCAATATAACCCTGCATCACAAACCCTTGAGGTCCTTGAAATAGTTATTGAAAATGTTATGGTATGATGTCATGATGTTTATGTACAAGTAATCATATGCAAGAAAAGCAAACAAGTCCTTAGGTTTAGGCTTGCATGGGTTTCATAGGTAAGTACCCTCTTGAAGTTTAGTTGGTTCAACCTGTCCTAGAAAATAACCGGGTTCTAGGGAATCTCAATATCAGTGATCTTTCTTCATCGGGCATTATTTCAGCGTAAGCCTCTTTATCGAGTATCAACCAACTTTAGACTGCACCAAAGCCGACTTTCCTAATGACCAAGTTGTTCAATTAAATGTTCTAAGGTCAGTTAGTGCTTCATGACACCACACAACGGCCCCGTATTCTCCTTGACAAGACTCAAGGGCTACCGGTACCAACAAATGTGTCACACTAACGTAGCCATCACTTCAACCATGTTAGTATACCCCACACAGTCCCTATGATCTATTGCTACCTACCTAATGATGTTCCCAGATCTGGGTAGAGGATCAATACAAACCCAAACAAGGATCCATAAATCTAAATCAAATAAATCAAACAATGAAAGCAATTAAATGTGATATAGCTCTAAGGTAACCCCACTTTTAAGATTGTCCCCAGCAGAGTCGCCAATTCTGTAATACGGTGGGAGAACTGACTTGGGTGTTTTACGTTTTATCGCATTTGTTGCGGATAGCAAGAGTCTCCACCGACTTTTCTTTTATCCAATAAGGAAAGAGTGAAAAGAACAGGAAAGACCTTTGAGATATTTTCTTGAGTTTGGAGGGTAGATTATGAAAAGGGAAGGTATCAACACCCTTTACATCCATAGTTATCTATGGGATCTTAGTTGCTTGCTAGATCACTTTTGAAATTGCTTTGTTTGAAATGTGTTTGTGGTGGTTTTTAAAGTATTTTTGAAAGCGCTTTCCTTTAGGCAAAGTTTGTAATGATTCTCGTCTCTATAAGAATGCATACAAAGTGTTGACTTTTGAAAATATTTTATTTGAAAGTGTTGGGGTTTTTGAAAAGATGTTTGTTTTTGAAGATGGATTATGAGCAAGCAACTAAAAACGTTCTACCTACTCAAAAGTCTTTTGTTCATTTCTCTTTTCCTTTGACATTGCTATCTTACCATTGATTGGTAAGAAGCTCTATCTTTGGATGTAAAGGGACGGGCGTGGGTCATCGTATAGTCATAGAAGACAACATTGTAGGATACCTTAGCAATTTGTCGTAAGGGTCTAAGATCGTATACCAAAGGCAACATTGAAGGATCATCGAGGGACTACGATCTTGTATTCGAGGGTTATTGCCAAAGTATCCCATGTTCGAGGGACATGACTATTTTTATCAGAGGCAACAAATATGGGTTACCCTAGAGGTGCAAGTGTGCAAGTGTTTGTTTTCATGCATTTTTATCTTGAATTAGGGCTGTCTACTTGTTGATTTTAGACTTGCCATACACACCCTAATTACTAGCATTTATATTTGAAAGCGATAAATTGAGGAAATGTAAAGTCCTACGCTATTACATCATTTGGGGATGGGGGTACAAATTTACAAATGGAGAGATGAAAGCAAATAAACCTAATTTACTATTAAAACGCTTTGACAATTACATAATTATAGTACGAAATAATAAAATGTACAAAGAAATATAAAGAGAAGAGAAATTGTTTTTATGGTTTTTATGAAGGAAAAAAAGGATCTAATTGATTTTGAAAAGAAATTAATTAAAATCATAATGTCTAAATTAATTTAATCAAAAGAAACAAATTTAAATAAATCCTAAGTTTAAATATTAAATTAATTTTAAGAAAAGAAATTGATTTTAATAAGAAAATGTTTTTGTCCCTTTTTTTTAGTTTAAAAAAAGAAATAAAACAAAAGTACATGTATACATATAAATATTAAATAATTTTTTTTTTGAATTTTTTATATGAAAATAATAATAATAAAAAAAGATAAAAAAATGTTTTATGTATTGAAACATGAGTTTATGTATTGGCTCATATCTGTTTCGTATTGGCTTATGTATTGACTCATAATCATTTCCTGCTCCTGGAAGTCAAAACAACTCAGTATGAGTCAATGCATACTGGTTTCGTATCAATGCATACATGTTTCGTGTCGACTCATAAACTATTTTGAACATAATATGTATCGACTCATAGCATTTTGTGTCGACTCATACTGCTGTTTTTTGCTTTTATCACTGTTTTGCTACATGTAAAAGTCAATTCTCGACACATGGTCAGTGAAAATGAAAAGCAAGCATATGGTTAGCTTCAAGGCAATGATATCTACATTTCATTTTCACAAATGAACCACTAATGATGTTTGTATGAAGAGTTCAAAATCAAGAAAACATACCTTGAAACTGAAATTTGCTTTGAGTTTGAGCTGTTGTATTGGCTATTTTTGAGCTTGGACAGTGATGATAGTGATGTTACAGAAGTTGTTCTTGTGTTTGAACAACTTCTATATGATGTATGTGGAGTGTTTGGATGGTTTGCTTGGACAAAACATTCAAGGAGTTAGAGGTTTAAGGATTTGGACTTCAAAGTTCAACAATGGGGGTTTTGTTGACAATTCTAGTTTTTTGAGAGTGCATGGATTTTTGAGGGCTTCAACACAACAAACTTATGAATTTTCTCTCTATTTTTCTCTTGACTTTCTCTTTCAAATACTTCTCCTATTTATAGGCAAGAGGTTTGTGAACAAGCTGATTTGGTTTACAAACTATGGAGTTATGGCTAGTTTGGATTGCAAATATCAAGTTATGTCATGGTCCCAAGATGAAGTACCAAAGTTGCTGGTTTAGAGGGGCTACTTTCCATGATTTATGGTGGAGTAAAATCATAAACAAACAAGGTATGGGCTTAAGACAAGTTTTGTGCCAACAAGCTTGCTTTTCAAGAATAACAATGATGCATTTATGCCATAAACGAAAAGATCTTTTGGGAAATGGCTAAAACACTTGGGTAATAGCTCAAAATTAGGTGTAATAATTAAATTATGGTGAGATTGGCAAGTTAGAATACATGCAACACAAGATTATGCAGCATAGCATAAGCATTTTGTTATGTGTTCTTCAACAAAGTGACTTGCAATTCAAGAATGGATGCCTAACTTCATACCCTTGAATCTCCTAGCTCAAGCATGATAAATTAATGCTCTTGGATGTTTTTGGAAAGCTTGAAACATCCTCTATAACTTTTATGTTGACCATTTTGAGAAAATCTTCTTGGAACTGTGTGAAAAAATGCCAAGAAGTTGAGATAAAATCCTGACCAAAATCTGTTGAAAATTTCTCTAAGTGTTGGATAACAATTCATGACTTCATGGGCTCATATATTCAAATCTAAGCATTTTTTGGACATCAACCCTATAAAACAAAGTTGTAGAATTCATAAAGATCTACAACTTTATTGTTGAAAGTTTCCTTTGAATCATCTTACATCTTGAAGAAAGAATGACATGAGGTTATGAAATAAACATGTATAAAACACTTAGAAAAATGTCTAAGTCTTGGAAAGTTTGACTTTCCAAATTGACTTTTGACTTTCTTTACTTCTTGATGATCAACATTGATATTCTTGAATATCTTGATGAATTTTGATCTTTGAGACTTAATATTGACCAAAAAGTCAAAGTTTGACTTCTGGCGTATCAGTTGACTCTTTACCAGTACAACTGATTTTTGGTCATCTGGTCGATTGACTGAGCAGAATTTGTGATACAAGATTTCAAACTTGACATAAGCATTCTTGAAGGTCGATAATGATCCATGAAATTCATTTGAAGTATTAGAAGTCCAATTGTCCTTGTGCAAACTCAAACCCTAATCTTGAGGTATCAATGTTGAGGAGATGGCTTAACCTAGTCAATATTGGTGCAAGCTTGAGCTTTTGAAGATCTTTGTGAGAAATGTCTGGAGAAAAGAGAGGGAAAATTTTGGGGTACAACAGTTTGAAATTCTAGAAATTGGATATTAATACTTAGGGTTAGGGTTCTAGAGACTCAAGGTTAGGGTTCATCAGACTAGGGTTAGAGTTCTTCATCTAGCGTTAGGGTTCTTCGTATGAAGGTTAGGGTTCTAAAGGTTGGTGTTTCTGGGTTGGTATAAGGGTTAGAGTTCATGTGATAATCCTAGGATTCTTAGGTTTTGGTTGAATATTTGAAGGTTTCGGTTGAGCTTTAACCGGGAAACTAGGTTTTACGATGGCTTTCGGTTGATTTGCAGTGGCCGGCACAGCCAAGGCGATTTCCGGTGGAAAACGAGTCTAGAGAGAAGCCAAAGCTTCTGTTTCTAAGGTTTGTTGTAGAGTGAGAGAATGAGATAGAGAGAGAGAGACAAAAGCGGGAAAAAATGGGAAATCTGTGTGGGAATCGAATATATAGACCTCCTAAATCCTCTACGTGCCATGCGTAGCATACTCCCTAGTCAACCTGGATTCTCACCCCCATAATGACCCTATTTTTGATCAAAGGCTCAAAATGCTTTCCCCCATGGCCATGTGATTTGGATCAAACAATCCATAAATTCTCAGCACATCATAAGCCTCTAAACCTCCCCACAAATTGCCAATGGACTGGAAACACTGACTGGGCCAAGCCCAGTGCTAAACACCCCCCCATATTACTTCCTCAATTCGAAACTATACCCCCTAGCGCTATTGGGCCCAGTTCAACATCTGAACTTGGGCTCCTTACTTCATGCACCCCCCCCCCCCAAAATTGGCTACCACGTTAGAAATCGTACCCCTCTGCATTCTTGGGCCATAATTTAATATTTAAACTTAGGGCCCTTACTTTCTACACCCCCATGAATTACTTAACCCAAACAAAATACACCCCCTGCATTTTTTCGATTAAAATTTATTTTATATTATAATTAATATTGTATATTTAATATATATATTTATAAATTCTAAAGTTATATTATTATTATAAAATTCAAATATTTATTTTTTCAACTAACTCATTCTTTAATTACTTTTAAAAATTGAATTAAAATTATTTTTTTGCCATGCATTAAAAAGAATTTTTTTATATATTAATATATTTAAAAAATACCTAACCAACATCAAATCAATTTTTCTTACTAACTTAATTTAATCCAAGAAAATTTTCAAAAAGGATTACGGAGATACTTTAAATCGACTGTGAACTTCGTCTAACAATTCCGCTATTCACACACCCAGGCCTGGTTCAAGGGAAATTCAAGATATCTTCGTAATCCACAAAAAAAGACCAAGCAACTACAAACTATGAATTGGGACTCTGATTCCTCATAAGAAGATACGTAGGCATACGACTAAAATCATGGCGAGTTCCACTAATAAAAAATTAAAACCCTATTTCCTAAGTCGTAATTCTAAACCCTAGTATCCTTGTGAACAAGGTAGATGAAGGGTGCCTAACACCTTCCCTTCGTCTAAGAACGAGTCAAACAACTTAGAATCTCTGACCAAATTAGGGTTATCGTTTATATTCCCTTCATAAATATAAAAATTAAGGGTGGTGACTCTTAATTTAAAACCGGTTACAACAGCTGGCGACTTTGCTGGGGAAAACCCTAGGTTTTAGAAGCCTTCCTCTTAGGTTTATGGTTTTTGTTTGGATTTTTAATGTTTTCAAAATTTGTTGTTATTTATTTATTTTGATTTATTTATTTTCATCATATTATATTCATTCGATGATGGGTTTTTTATTTTTTATTTTTAAAATATTTTTCAAAAACCCCTAGAAAGAAGGTTCGTCTATTAGCCAGGGGGATACATCATCCCTATCACTTTATGTGACGACTTCGCCTAGAGTCGGTGAAATTTCGAAGAAAAAAAATGTCTCAAGAGACATCCTCTTGGGGGGTAGGACTTCGGAATAAAACCTATGACTCTTTGTATAACCCCTAAACTAAAATCTCATGGTGATACCTTTCATGACCTAGAGATGAAAGTTTCGGCCTGCAAAGAAGCTCCACTTAAGGGAGGCCCTTGTGCCTTTCCCTCTAGTCTTATCCATGATACCCTTAAGGAAACCACCTTATGCGGAGGATAAAATACACTTAGGCCAAAACTAGGAGCCTACCATCTAAGGATACCTTTCATGAAATCCCGTTACTATGCCAGACAATCATGCATTCATACATCTTGCACTTCATATATTCATTACCCTCCATTTCTTTTTGTCTGTCTTATTCACAAGACAAAAAAAGTAATCAAAGGTTTTTGGTAAAGTGTCCTAAGAAAAATGAATGCTAGAGGGAAATAACTTGTCCGTATTAATGCGATAAAGCCAGATATAATAAAGATCAAGACCAACAAAGGGAAACTGACTGAAAGAGCTTTAAAGATGTTTACTCACTGTTATGACGATACCCTTGAATTAACAAAAGTGGAGGTACAATTGGATGTTGTTTCTTCCTTAATTCAGTTCTAATACCCTCCATTGAGGTGTTTTATCTTCCAAGACTTTCATCTAGCACCGACTCTGGAAGAATTTGATAGACTTTTGAATTTTTCTAAGGGGAAAGCTTATGTGGGAATCAGGAAGACTATTGACATTAAAAACATAGCAGATGGTTTAGGGATCCCTTATCTCGAATTGTCACTTAATTACAAAAAATAATTTGATGTAAAAGGGATTAAGAGATGTTATTGTCATACCCCAAATTTTCCATATAGATTTCTAACAATTTATTCCCTATTGAAGTTATCACTTTTATAAAGTTTAGATTGTAGATAAATTATTGTGGGTTTTAAGTTTATAAAGGGAGGTGTATTATTTCATGATGGACCATCAAAATATGATGGTCCATTAAGTTGGTTCTTACAATTAAGAAGGGAGGTGCATTTGTTGGATATATTTCAGCCCATTTAGAATTTAATGAATAAATAGAAAGAGGGGTGTATTGCTAAGTATAAGGGTTTTTTCTAATCAGAATCCCATTAAGGTTAAGGCCCATTAAAAGTTGTTGTCCGTCTTGATAATAGGAAGAAGGGGGTTTATATTTTTGTCAGAGGGACCCATATCAATTTTTGAAGGCCTGTTTTTTGTGTTTGTGCATTTTTGAGGAAGGCTGGGCCCAACAGCTGAACAGTTAATAGGCCCAGTTCAGATTTTTTTGATTGAATTTCTTTTTTATTTTTATTACTTGCATAAACCGATAAATGTATTGTAATTATTTTATTAATTATTATTAAAAAAGAAGTTATTATTAGTTTATATCATTATTTTTGTGATTAACGTTGACCAAGTCAACTACAAGGGCTAGAAACCCTAATTGTGTTTCGCAAGTTGCGCCCTGTTCACCCTATTTAAGTTTCTTCTATCCGGAGATATGAAGATTTAAATCTTCGTCTCGACGAGATTGAAGGTACTTAAATACATAATGCGCAATTTTTGCCCTAAGATACCGCCATTATGTTTATGATATGAATGTAGTATTTAAATTTATGGAGAATGATATTGTATGAGACAAGATAATGTTGGAGGAACCAAACACAAACAAACCACAGGAACATATATTATACACTACTGGGGAAATGAGTCATCGACTTCGAATGATAGACTCTTAACGGCGAATAAAATTTGAGAGAATACAACCTTTGACCCTAACAAAGAAGACGTCTTGCATAGGCCACAAAAAACAGATTATTGACCCAAAATAACGGTGAGTTCACAACTCGAGGTCAAAGATAGGCAAAAGATGTATCAATTTTTTTGCTGATAACGAACTACCAACTTCTCAAGGTAAAGATTCACAACAAACTTCTCTGCGAGATTTTCGGAGAGATACCAATTAATGCTGAAATAATATATGGTTGTAGATACACAAGCTGCTCAAATAAAAAATCCGCCACTTGCTGTCTTTGATGAAAACTATAACATACAAGCTGCTCAAATAAAGAGGCCGCCACTTGATGTCTTCAAAAGATGTTTATAACATGCAAGCTGCTCAAGTAAAGAAGCCGCCACTTGTTGTTTTCCAAAAACTATAACATACAAGCTGCTCAAATAAAGAGGCCGCCACTTGCTGTCTTCCAAAAAAATGCCAATAATATACAAGTTGCTCAAATAAAGAAGCCGCCACTTGATGTCTTCCAAAAAAATGCCAATAATATACAAGTTGCTCAAATAAAGAAGCCGCCACTTGCTGTTTTCCAAAAAAAATGCCAATAATATACAAGTTGCTCAAATAAAGAAGCCACCGCTTGCTGTTTTCCAAAAAGAATGCCAATAATATACAAGTTGCTCAAATAAAGAAGCCGCCACTTGTTGTTTTCCAAAAAGTGCCAATAACATACAAGCTGCTCAAATAAAGAAGCCGTCACTTGCTGTCTTCCAAAAATACTATAACATACAAGCTGCTCAAATAAAGAAGCCGCCACTTGTTGTATTCCAAAGATGTCTATAACATACAAGCTGCTCAAATAAAGAAGCCGCCACTTGCTGTTTTCCAAAAGATATGATAACGCACAAGTTGCTCATAAAGAGACCGCCGCTTGCCGTTTTTTCCAAAACTATAACATACAAGCTTCTCAAATAAAGAAGTTGCCAGTTGCTGTCTTCCAAAGATTAATAACGCACAAGTTACTCATGAAGAGACCGCCGCTTTCCGTTTTCCAAAAATAATAACGTACAAGTTGCTCATGAAGAGACCGCCGCTTGTCGTTTTTCAAAAATAATAACGCACAAGTTGCTCATGAAGAGACCGCCGCTTGCCGTTTTCCAAAAAATGCTTCAGAAGAAAGTTGCGATAACATTTTCGGAGAATAAAATTCTTCTTCAAAGGGAACCATGAATAGATCCTTCTTGAGGAAATCAGATACTTAAATGCGCAAAATAAATGCACCATTCATCTAGGTTGCCTAGCCTGGAGAAAACCACGATATAGCCTATGCAAGAGACAAAGACTCCCTCTAGAAATAAACCAGAGAGAAGACAGTCAAACAAGACTCCACCCAAATGAGAAAATAACTCAATTGGGAATTCATCCTATCCAGAAATGGACAAGGAAGGCTAAATCAAAAATTTATTCACGAGGATTAGCTCAGCTGGGGGAATTAGAAAGGAAACACATTTCCTGCCTAAGTTAACATTCTACTTGAAAAGAACATGTACGCTGTTTGAATAAACATAAACAAGGTATACGACCCAAAGTCAACGACAAATGTGAATATGCATGCGTGATATAAGTGTAAATGAGTAAATGAATGTTATGCCGACAAAACAGGCAGATGGAATATCTTGAAGATGATAAGATATCACGAAATAATAGATACTCGACCAATCTTAAAGAGACGGAAAATAACTGGAACTGGAACCAAAAAGCAACGTCAGAGCGTATCACGCTACAAGGCTCAAATCTTCTGGGGAGAAAAGTATTCAAATCTAATCTTCTAATCACCAATAGACCACTGACATGATACAAAATGTACCACACTTCAGAAATTGCTCAAATAAAGATAACTGAGACAAAGCTTAACTGGAATTGCTGGGGAGTCACCAAGCTTAGTACCACGAGAAACGCAAGTTTACACAACCAACACCTCATGACGATTTTGAAAGAAAACATGTTCATCATGCGAGGATAAATCACTGTATTGTTTGGCATTTCATGGCTTGACTATCCTCGGAGCAACTGTTAATATTCCTTTCATTATTCACGACACATTTTTAAAATAAGAATACTTTAAATAACTTTGTTTCAAATATTGCCGTAAAATTAAAATTTTGCCCACAAAAAGGTAAATGCTCAAATTTCATTAATAAGACGGTAGTTCGCTAACAACGCAACTCCAACGGTTTACAAAAGTTCGGGAAATAGTATATGAAAGAAAAAGGTTACACAAAAACAATGATCACTATTCTCCCTAACAACTTCGAATTCCGAAATGTGCCCAAATGCCAAGACTGGTCTGACCAAAAGCCTGCCTAAGCCTCCCTTTCGGGTTTTCAACTTAGCGAACTGTCAACTCAAACCTAGGCGAAATACTTCTTGACTGCATCAGCGTTCACGGAGCGTGGGAGTTCTTCACCGTCCATATTCGTGAGAATCATGGCACCTCCAGAGAAAACTTTCTTAACGACATACGGTCCTTCATAATTCGGAGCCCACTTGCCCCTAGAATCAGGTTGGAAAGATAATATCTTCTTGAGCACGTGGTCACCTTCTCTGAACTCGCATGGTCGAACCTTCTTATCAAAAGCCTTCTTCATTCTCTGCTGATATAATTGACCATGACACAGGGCTGTCAATCTCTTTTCTTCAATTAAATTCAACTGATCGTATCTACTTTGACACCATTCAGCCTCAAAAAGTTTAGCTTCCATCAAAACTCTCATAGACCGGATCTCAACCTCCACGGGGAGTACTGCTTCCATGCCATAAACTAGGGAAAATGGGGTTGCGCCTGTTGAAGTCCGAACTGAAGTACGGTATCCATGTAAAGAAAACGGAAGCATTTCATGCCAATATTTATAAGTTACCACCATCCTTTGGACAATCTTTTTGATGTTCTTGTTAGCAGCTTCAACAACCCCATTCATCTTCGGCCTGTAGGGAGAAGAGTTATGATGTTCGATCTTGAACTCTTCACAAAGCTATTTCATCATCTTGTTATTCAAATTCGAGCCATTATCAGTGATGATCTTGCTCGGGATACCGTATCGACAAATGATCTAATTCTTGATAAATCTGACTACCACCTGTCTGGTTACATTAGCATAAGATGCTTCTTCCACCCATTTAGTAAAATAATCAATCGCTACCAAGATGAAACGATGACCATTTGAAGCTTTGGGTTCAATCATTCCAATCATATCGATGCCCCACATAGAGAAAGGCCAAGGTGAAGAGATCACATTGAGGAGGGTCGATGGCACATGTATCTTGTCCGGATAAATTTGGCATTTATGACATTTCTTCACATATTTGCAACAATCAGATTCCATCGTCATCCAATAGTAACCAGCTCTCAACATCTTTTTAGCCATTGCATGTCTGTTGGCATGAGTGCCAAAGGATCCTTCATGTACTTCTTGCATCAGCATGTCTGCTTCATGTCTGTCTACACATATGAGTAGGACCATGTCGTAATTCCTCTTATATAACACTTCTTCATTGAGGAAGAAACTGCTTACTAATCTCCTTAACGTCTTCCTATCTTTATTGGATGCCCCAGGCGGGTACTCTTGAGTTTGAAGAACACATTTAATGTCATAGAACCACGGTTTGTCGTCGGTGACCTCTTCTACTGAGAACGCATGAGCAGGTCTGTCGAGGCGCATAACTCTGATTGTAGGCACATCGTTCCAGTCATTCACCTAGAACATTGAAGAAAATGTAGCTAAAGCATCAGCCATTTGGTTTTCATCTCTAGGGTTATGATGTAATTCTACTTTGTTGAAGAAAGTTAACAATCTTCTAGCATAATCTCTGTAAGGGATCAAACCAGGATGACGAGTCTCCCATTCTCCTTTGATTTGATTAATTACCAATGTCGAGTCTCCTTAAATATCAAGAATCTTAATCCTTAGTTCACTGCTTCTTCGAGACCCATAATACATGCCTCATATTCAGCCATGTTGTTCGTGCAGTCAAACTTCAATCTTTCCGTGAACGGGATATGAGTACCTCGAGGAGTGACGATGATTGCCCCAATTCCATTTCCATAAGAATTCACAGCTCCGTCAAATATCAAACCCCAATGGGATTCGAGATCAGGTCCTTCTTCGGGTAACAACTCTTCACAATCTTTAGCTTTCAAGTACATAACATCTTCATCTGGGAAGTCAAACTTGATGGATTGATAGTCGTCAATTGGTTGGTGGGCCAAATGATCATCTAAAATACTCCCTTTGATTGCTTTCTGAGTGTGATACTCAATGTCATATTCAGATAACAACATCTGCCAACGGGCTATTCTTCCAGATAAGGCGGGCTTCTCAAAGATATACTTGATCGAATCCATTTTGGAGATCAACCAAGTGGTGTGGTTAATCATATACTAGCGCAGACGGCGAGCAGCCCAAGCTAAAGCACAACAGGTCTTCTCAAGCAATGAGTATCGAGACTCACAGTCTGTGAATTTCTTACTCAGATAATATATGGCATGTTCCTTTCTTCCAGTCTCATCTTGTTGACCAAGCACACATCCCATGGAATCTTCCAATATAGTCAGGTACATAATCAAAGGTCTTCCTTCCACCGGAGGAATCAAAATGGGAGGTTCAAGTAAATATTCTTTGATGCTATCAAAAGCTTTCTGACAATCCTCTGTCCACACACATCCTTGGTTCTTTCGGAGAAGCTTGAAAATCGGCCCGCAGGTAGCAGTCATATGAGATATAAATCTAGAACTATAGTTCAGTCTCCCAAGGAATCCTCTTACTTGTTTTTCCGTCTTGGGTGCAGGAATCTCCCGAATAGCTTTGACTTTATCAGGATCTACCTTAATACCTTTCTGACTAACAATGAAACCCAGAAGTCTCCCAGAACGAACACCAAAACTGCACTTGTTGGGATTCAGACGGAGTTTATACTTTCTCAAACGCTGGAATAACTTCAATAAATGTTCCAAATGATCTTCTTCATTTTTTGATTTGGCAATCATGTCATCTACATACACTTCTATCTCTTTATGCATCATATCATGGAACAAGGCAGTCATGGCCCTTCGGTACGTTGCACCAGCATTCTTCAAACCAAACAACATTACTCGATAACAAAATGTTCCCCAAGGTGTAATGAAAGATGTCTTCTCCATATCTTCTGGTGCCATCTTGATTTGATTGTAACCAGAGAAACCATCCATGAAAGAAAATACTTTGAACTTTGCAGTACTGTCGACCAATACGTCAATGTGTTGTAATGGAAAATCATCCTTTGGGCTAGCTCTATTCAGATCTCTATAGTGTACACACATCCGAACTTTGCCATCCTTCTTAGCAACAGGCACTATATTGGCTAACCATTGGGGATAGACCGATGTAATAAGGAAACCTGCATTAATTTGCTTTTGAACCTCTTCTTTGATCTTATCAGCCATATCGGGACGAGTCCTTCTCAACTTCTGCTTAATCGGAGGACATTCAGATCTCAACGGCAAACGATGCTCCACAATATTGTTATCCAAACCTGGCATGTATTGGTAGGACCAAGCAAACACATCAACATACTCTCTGAGAAGCTCCAACATTTTCTCTTTGACCTCTGGGATAAGCAATGCTCCGACCTTGACTTCCTTTTTATCTTCTTCATTACCCAAGTTGATCATCTCTATAGGCTCTTCAAACGGTTGAATAGTCTTTTCATCGTGCTCAAGTAAACGGGAAATTTAATCAGGAATCTCTTCACTATCTTCTTCCTCGGCTTTGAACACAAGGAATTCAAAGTTGGGAGGGGGCATAGGATCATTGTTTTCAATGGTTAAGTCATGGATTAATCTGCACATGTGATTATGCTTTATTTTAGAAATCGATTAATATGAATGTTGTACAGATATAAAAAGAGAAGTTATTATATTTTCCTATTACTACCAATTAATTTTCAATACCATTTTCTAGAAAATTGAAAAATAAAACAGTAGTGGACAAAATAACATTTTTATTCATGATTGGAAATACTTGAAACAAAGAGCCTAAACATCTTCTCTTTTGCCTTGGGCAGAGCAAAAGGATTTATTTTCAACATAGCCTGACACAAATACTTTTCGCCTTGGGCAGAGCGAAAGTCTTTTTTTCAAAAATAAAATAGGACATTACTCAGAAATGTGCATCACAACAGGAATATCAACAGCAATCCAGTTCTGGAAAACCACTCCATGCGTTACAAAGTTGGGTAAATCCTCTTCAGAATCGTCTCCTATTATAGCATCGACTTCAGGCGGGGTTGGATGGATAAAACCTGCGCTTTGGAAAACTTCTTGTATCGGACGGGTAACTGTATCCTGATTAACTCTTGTGGACACGGGATGAAAACCAAGACCTTCTCCAGACTTGTTCTCAGGCAAAGTCAACACTTGGCCCCAACCTTCAGCCGAACCACTCTCAACCGCTCGTCGCGCATCCTCAAAAGAAGAAATAGATGTCCCTTGCTTCTTCACTTCATTATTAGCAACATATAGAGCTTGGAATTGGGTCCCAACATCCTCATCAGCGTCAATAAAAGAGAAAGATGACAAATGTCTTACCACCATATCCTGCTCTCCACCAATCATTACCAGCTTTCCATTCCTTACAAACTTCAATCTCTGATGGAGCATGGAAGTGACTGCCCCTACATCATGGATCCATGGGCGACCCAATAGGAAACTGTAGGCGGAACGAATATCCATTACTTGAAAAGTGATCTGGAAAGTATGAGGACCAATTATTATAGGAAGATCCACTTCACCAATGACATTCTTCCTAGAACCATCAAACGCTTTGACAATTACCCCACTAGGTCTCATGGGAGCACCTTGGTATGAAAGTCGGGATAATGTAGTTTTGGGCATTACATTTAACGACGAACCTGTATCTACTAGCACGCTTGATAAAATATCATTTCCACAACTTATTGAGATATGCAAAGCCATATTATGGTTCCTTCCCTCCTCCGGAAGCTCTTCGTCACTGAAACCAAGATTGTTACACGAAGTAATATTTCCCACAATTCCATCAAATTGGTCAACCGTCACATCATGATCTACGAATGCTTGGTCCAAGACCTTCATCAAAGCTTCTCTATGGGCACCAGAATCTCTTAGTAAAGCAAGCAAAGAAATCTTGGAAGGAGTTTGCAATAGTTGGTCCATAATCTTGTATTCACTCCTCTTGATGAGCTTCAGAATCTCATCATCATCAGGGTGTGAGATAGGTTCATTGGATCGGCCTACCTCAACCCTTGGTTCAACATTTCCCGCTGGAATTTCTGTCGGTATGGGCCTCCTGACTTGGACTTCTGGTCTCTTCAATGGTACTGCTGCAAAGATACGTCCGCTTCTCATAACTCTGCTCACATCAGTGATGTTAACAAAAGATGGCATTGTCGGTATATGGACTTCTACCCCATTCTCAATCATTGTGGCATTATACTTATATGGTATAGCTTGGTCTGAGTTGTAAGGCACAGGGCCAGGTGGATAAATGATCAAAGGAGCAACAGGTGTAGTCTGACTGTCATAAACAATTTCTACTGGTTCAGGCAAATTGAATTGTGGTATTATAACATTCACTTCATTAACTGGATATTTATCATGTGTAATAGTGATAACCCTCTGGTCTAATAATTTTTTAATATCCTCCTTCACAATAGGGCAATCAACTTCTCTTGAACAAAATTCACAAACATTATAATTATGCTGATGCCTAAAAAAGGCAAGTCTTCTTAAGCTTTGATGTAACCTGATCAACGAATCTCTTATGTGCTCCACTTGAAAAACTCGAAACTTTCCTGGACAACCTTCCACCATATTCACTGATGCTGACTCATGTCGAGGCAAAGGATTATCTCTAACATTCAGATTAACATCCTTGAAATACAAGATACTGTTCTTAATCAACCTCTGTACATCCGCCTTTAGAGCAAAGCAATTTTCAATGTTGTGCCTCGGTGACCCTTGATGATATGCACAGAACTGATCTGCCTTGTACCATGGA
The DNA here is from genome assembly GCA_948472305.1 of Vicia faba. NCBI lineage: Eukaryota > Viridiplantae > Streptophyta > Magnoliopsida > Fabales > Fabaceae > Vicia > Vicia faba. The sequence goes on from OX451737.1 coordinate 660,315,461, forward strand.
GAAGTACTATTCGGTGCGATAGGAGGAGGCTTCGTCGTTATGAGGTTTTTTCTGATCAGAGCGGGGAACAACTCAGTGTAAGTCATGGGAATGGCATCAAATTGTGGTTTCCTTGGTGAACAATTCTGGTTATTAAATTGATGAGCCTGTTGTTGAGGCTGTTGTTGAAATGGCCGTTGCAGAGTTGGTGGGGTTTGATGAGTTGGGGTCACCATTGTTGGGCGGACAACCGGAGTGACTGCCACAACATGTGAATAGCCTCTCCTTGGTCTCCCAAGAAAAATTACACTGACATCTTGTTCTTTCCTTTTAGGGAAAACACTTCCAAACTTCTTGATACTGCTAGATAGACTTCCTTCCTTAACCAAACGTCCCTCACAAATCCCTTCTTCTAACCGCATGCCCATACTTACCATCTCGGTGAAATCACTGGGTGCGCTGGAAATCATTCTTTCATAATAAAAAGAACCTAAAGTCTTCAGGAATATCTTTGTCATTTCCTTCTCTTCAAGAGGGGGATAAATCTGAGCAGCAATCTCACGCCACCTCTGGGCATATTCTTTAAAGGACTCTCTGTCTTTCTGGGACATCGCCCGGAGTTGATCTCTGTCTGGCGCCATGTCGACATTGTACTTAAACTAGCGAATAAAAGCTTCACTAAGATCGTTGAAATTACAGATCCGGGTGCTATCGAAACCCATGTACCATTTTAGAGCAGCACCAGTCAAACTGTCTAGAAAGTAGTGAATTAACAAATTATGATCATCAGAATATGTAGACATCTTTCTTACATACATAGTTAAATGACTCCGCGGAAACGAATCACCTTTATACCTTTCAAAGTCCGGCACTTTGAATTTGGATGGAATTTTTACATTTGGAACTAAACCCAAATCATGAGCATTCTTTCCAAACAAATCTTTTCCTTTCAGCGCTCTGATCTCCCTCTGTATCTCTTGAAACTGGTCTTGACATTCCTCCATTCTATCGAAAAGACCCAGACTTTCAGCAGGCTCAGCATGATAAGTAGGCTCATTCAGGTATGGCATAGAATGAACCACAGGAGCGGCAGTTGTCATCATTGGTTGAGGGAAAGGTGCCACAGGAAGAATTACAGGCGGTACAGTAGTTGTCTCTGGTTGAGGACAAGACACAGTAGGTTGAATCAAGGATTGTACGGCAGGCTGATACCCTTCTGGCATGAAGTTATAAGGCATTCCCCACGGAAAACCTTTTGGCATCTGATGTTGAAGCGGAGAGTTCACTTGAGTCACCGATGTTGGAACGGTGACAATCTCAGAAACCACAGTAGTTGAAGTATGAATCTCAGCAGCTGCAGTCGATGGCTGATTCTGAGCAGCCATCAAACTTTCCACTAGCGCACTTAACTTTTCCATTCCGACACGAAGGGTAGAAACCTCCTTGCAAAGCTCGTGGTTTTCCTGTTCCAGATCTTCCATCTTCCTTTGACGATTGGCTCGGGTATCGTACCGATGAGACAGCTTGACAATCTATCGGAGTGGAAAAAGAAACAAGGATAAGACTCTAGAAAACATGTGAAGTGGAATGTTGGATGATGCATGATATGCGATGCAAATGATCATTCATTTTGATAGTTTTTTCAAGGAACTTCGATAATTTTGCACACATCAATGGTAAAGGAATTTGGAACAACAAAAACTCAGTTCATTAATCAAAGCGGTAAATTACAACTTACAACTTTGGAACAACAAAACAATAAATTACAACCTTGGGACAACAACCCAATAATAAAAAGAAGTAAATTACAACTTTGGGGACAACAACCCTATAATAAAAAGAAGTAAATTACAACTTTGGAACATGAAGCCCTTTTATAGAGTTTTACAAAATGACATCAGTAATAAAAATAAAACTAAGAACTAAAGATCACTCAAAATCATCAGATGAAGGACCGAATGCCAACTGTAACTAGAGCTTCCTGATCTTCTCTTCATAAAAGTCTTCCATCTCTTTCTTCTCAGCTACCAGTCGATCAATGATTTCCTTTTGTGGATTAGGAACAAGAGCAACGCTTACCAAATCTTCCTTCATTCTCTTCCTTTCATTTGCATATTTCTTCAGTAATGCATCCTTTTGACGAAGCTTCTCATCATGATCAATGAACCAGCCGTCTTGAATAAATAGCAAATCCTCCTTTTCCTTTAGTTGTCGAGTCAGGACCCAATTCTCGTATTTTGACATATTATACTTTTCTTTCCATGCATCTCTCTCGGACTTTATCCTAGCCATATTTCCTTGGTATTCTCCCATATTCTCGAAAGGGATATCAACAGATGACGATGCAACAGTAGGGAATAAAGGTTTCTCGGGTTTATAAGACATCTTGAGAGCACAAGCCCTAGAACGAACCCATTGTAGGTAAGGCTCCAAAGAAACAACACCTCTCTGTCCTAACATGTCTCTCCCTTTCCTATGGATGTGACGCCAAGCTCCTTAGATCTCCTTCTTAGCTGCTTGGTGATCTTGTCCTTCTTGTAGAAAGAAGCCACTCACATGGATGTTGTTCGGCTTATCCCTCATCGGGTATCCAAACTGAAGGCGCGCGAGAACAGGATTATAGTTAATTCCTCCTTTCGTACCAAGAAGAGGCATGTTAGGAAAAGCACCACAGCTATCGATGATCTTCACGTCATAGTAAACTCGATTATACCAATCAATGTCGAAATGAGTGAGAGCCATAATTTTTTGCGCCCATCGCGGCTCCTTCTCGAGATCCCAGAAAACATCAGACCTAGGTAGATGAGAAACATACCACTGATACAACAACGGTGCACAACAAATAATCATCCCTCCTTGATAAGAGTTTCGAAGGTGGATGGAGTAATAGGTTTCTCCTAGCAGCGTAGGGACCAGATTTCAAATCAAGAAGATTCTGATGGCGTTGATATCCATGGACTTATCAACATTAGGGAACAAGAATAGGCCATAAGCGAGTAAAGCAAAGACGTCTTCAAAGGCAATATTATCTTTTATCTCAGTGAAATGACGAGCTTTCTTCAACAAAAACTGTGCAGATAAGCCTCTGATTCCCCCTTTTGTAGTCATGTTCTCCTCTATCTCCGACTTCCTCAAGTGAGTGATGGTCGCTATCTCGTGAGATTTGGGTTCCTCTTCTAAGCCAGAAAAAGGAACACAATCGATGATCGGCAAACCAAGTATGTAGGAGTAATCTTCTAAAGTGGGCATTAACTGGTAATCCGGAAAGGTGAAGCATCGATACAAAGGATCATAGAATTGGACCAACGTACTAAGGATGCCTTCCTTCATCTTGCGCTTCATAAGAGGTATAATGGACCCATATTTCTTTTGAAACTCCGTCGGGTTCTCGATGTTAGGAATCAAACTCTTCAGCTCTTCAATCTCAGGCTCTTTAAAACTATAACTTCGAGTGTTTCTTCTTCCAAACTCCATAATAACAGTACCTGAGATGTCTGTAAAAATCATTCTTAAGTTCCTTGAAAAACAAGTTTTTACAAAAAATGTTTATGGATGTATGGATGAATGATAATGCAACAGTTACACATAAGTTCACAAATATGGGGTTCAAAGGTTCAACGTTTCGAGCATGGAGTCAAAGGTAAATCCCACCCCAAGGTATGTACTAACAGTTTAATCACACCTGTAAGACAAGGTTCTAAGAGTTCCGAGAGTCTACATTCCTCCTTCAGATATTACCAACTTCTTGATTACTCAATAATTAACAATATTCTCAAGAGAAACTCATCCGAGCGTAGCATCGCGTGACAACTACTTCCGGATTACTCCGTTATAGTCTTCGCGCTACACCTAAAAGGCCAAGATTGGTTAGGATTCTACGGTTCTCAGCTTCTCTGGCTCTCAGGTCGAAAATAATAATGTCTTCCTGATTACTCGGTAAAAAAATACTACGTTAAAAAGGGCCTTCCACTGAGTGGGGGATCTCATGCCTCCTTCTTCAGGATTACTCCCTCAAAGTTAACATGACTATACCGCCCGTCCTATTCTTAAGTGTAACTTAATCCGGGTATAGGATTCATCCTTTGCAAAAAAACCCAAATAACCCCAATATAAACACATAATCAAACAAATCAAATAATAATAAAATAGATAAAACAAACTAGGCTTAACCCACTTAGGGATGGACCAGCAAGAGGTCAATCTTTCCCCAGCAGAGTCGCCATTTCTATAGCGATAAAAAATGTAGCGGGGTAAATCGGAGATCGAGCTATTAATTAACTCGTCTCACAAAAGCAAGAGTCGCCATCGCGCTTTATTATTTCCAAGGGAAAAGGGAAAAGAGTGAAATAAAACCCTAAAATATGCAATGTAAAATAATACATTAAAAGTAATGAAAATACAAGGCGTTTTTGAAAAGAGGTCTAGAGTTCGGGGGTTGGTTATACAATGGGAAGGTATTAGCACCCAATGTATCTATAGTATTCTATAGGAACCTTTTGAAATATCTGTTTATTAAAAATGTTAGTTTGATTAAAAAAATAAATTTCTTGGCCAAAAATGGGTATGGACGAGTTTTTTTAAAGATACGACGACCTAACGTCGAAGTTTTGACTTAAAAGGTATGAGTTTTGAAAGGTTGAATATTTGGGAAAATTATCTTAAGTTTTTTAACAAAATAATAAAAGGAAGATGAATGAGGGTATTCGCGCTATGTGTTTGATGACATGAAGTCGACAAAAATTTAAACGATTCCCTTGGATTTGAGACGGACGAAAGATATGCGGATTAACGATTGATTAATTAAAATTATAATTGAACAATTAACTAATGAAATTTAAATCATACTCGCATGCATTTTAACGGTTAAATACATAATCAAAAGTACATGAAGATTAAATTACAAAATCATAGATTTTTAATAATCAAACACATAACAAAAATTAAATCATGAAACATGTATTTTGAATAATTAAATAAACAACGACACAAAAATAAAAAAAAAAGTACTAATAGTATGTTGACGAAATTAAATAAGGATGAATTTTAATTAAACGTTTTTATGTGTTTTTTATAATAATTAATAATTATACAACAAACTAAATTAAAGATTAATTAAGTATGTTTAAATAAAAGGGAAATGACCAAAAGAATAAAAGACAGAAAAAAAAGACCCAACAAGGACTTGAACTCAAGACCTTTAGATTGCTGTTAACACTCTTTGCCAATTGAACTGTGTTGTTATTCATTAATTAGCATGATTTATATGAAACATAAAGGAAAAAATTAAAAAAAGAAATTTAATCAAAATAGGCCCAATGGGCCACCGGGTCATGAAAGGGAAGGAAAAAAAAGTGATGTAAACCTAATTAGGTTAAGAAGGGCGCCGCTGGTTGTTGTAAGCATCGGGAAGGATGAAAAAAAATTATATTTTATTATTATGAAAAAGCTCTATGAATTTGTATTTTACTGTCAAACGAAAAAAATAAAATAAAAATAGGACTTCTCTTTGATTCAACGTCACTTCCTCTCCTCTCTCTCACGCAGATCCACCTTCGTCTCTCTCTTTCTCTCATGCAACAACCTTCTTTCTTCCTCTTTCTATACAGATCCGAATCTTCTTCCTCTCTTCTCTTTTGATTTCACTGCAGCATCCCTGTTCCTAATCTACCTAATTTGCTTCTTTGAGACGGGTTCACGAGGAAGCTCTTCAGGCGTTAATGGATCAACTCTGTCACTTTCATCCGATTGAGGATGCGGCTGAACGAGAATGTTCTCCAGAAATCTATCATAGTCGGATCCCGGCGACGCGGTTCCCTCTCCGTAGTCGCAATCTTCCATGAGCGAGCGCTCAATCTCCGACAGAGATGGACTTGGCGAGGGAGTGTCTGCGATGGAAATAGGAGCTTTAATTTCATCCGGAAAAAAAATGGTGACTGGACATTCTGGTAGATGGTCGATGGTTGGCTTAATGAGCCTTATTGTTGTAGAACGTTCATGGAGAAAGAAGATGATGGTGGTGATTGATTGAACGGATTAGTGAGGGTTATGCAAGGTAAGGTTTTTGGTTGTACATGTTCTGCACTGATTCTTAACGAGTTTCGGTTTTCACAGGATACGCTGGTTTTTATATTTTGCAGATTGTACGTTTTTAACAGTAGAAACCGGTTAGTATTTTGAAAAGGTTCTAAAGTTCTCATCAGCTTTTAATGCTTTTAACAGGATCCTAATCTGGTTTACAAACTCTGATGGTTTTAACAGGTTGTTGTGTTTTGAATATTATATGCCATTTCAGATTTTTGGTAATAGCAAGCGTTTTGAAAATTTTGTAACAGCAAAAAGGATAACCATGTTTTTTTTGGACAGCAACAGCAAAAATGGTTTTTATGGATATTTGTAACAACATAATATTTTTTGGTTTTTGTAACAACAAAATATTTTTGGATACTGTAACAACAAATGGTTTTTTTTGGATATTTGCAACAACAAATATTTTTTTGGATATTTTGTAACAGCAAATGGTTTGTGGACTTTGAGATTTTGTAACAGCAAAAAGGATAACCAAGTTTTTTAGACAGCAAAGATGTTTTGGACAACAAAGGTGTTTTGGACAGCAAAAGTGTTTTGGACAGCAAATTCTAAACTAGTTTTTTGGGAGCGATAAATCGATATTACGCGACAGAAGAAGTAAGCTTTTATTACACTTGTTATTATTGCCAATATTATGAATATTAACAAGTTTAAATGCTAACAAACATGCAGCAACTCAACTCAAATACAGTACAACAAAGAAAAGAATGATAAGGAAAATATTGCATGGCAAAGAAAAAATGGTACAACAAGTGATTCAAGCATGAACATATGCAATAGTAGATAGAGAGGAGAAAAAGAATAATACCTATCGGAGCCTCTCTGATGGGGCTTCTAACAAAATGGTAAGCTTCCTTGAGTTTGCTATCTTTTCTCCTTGTTGGATTTTTTTTAGAACAACACCAATTTTCTGTTTTCACTCTTGCTGAAACTTTAGAACAACACTCTATTTTTCTGGTTTTTCTTACTTGCCGAATTTTTTCACTTCTTTTTTGTGTTCACATAGGCTCTTATTTATAGTGGAGTATGTGGGATTTGAGGGGGAAAAAACAATAGAAATTTGAACTATTTTGGCAAGTTGTTTCCATGCTTTGTTCCTACCATTCATTTTAGCCATTTTGATGCAAATTGCTGCTACTTTGATGCAGGTTGGAGCAGGTTTTGGCAGCACTTGGAGCTGCTGTATGTTGCTGGTTTTTACTGTTTTGTAGCATTTTACAACATCTCTCTTTGATGTTTTTTCAGGCTGTTTGGAGCATTGTTGACCAATAAAAATGCAGTAAAAGTGGGCTTGAAGAAAGGTTGCAAACATGGTCTGCATTAACAACTTTGCTAATTTTTTTTTATGTTGAAAATACATTTGTACACACTTGTAGCTTCTTGCAACCTTGTAATAAACTCCAATAAATTGTAACATGAATAAACATGCATTCTTCAATATATTTTCCATTCTTTGGTAGTTATGAATAATCTTGAATCTTCACATAAACATAAATCTTGATATATCTTGATAAAAATTCAAGATCTTCCATTTAAATTTGGGAAATAATTGAATCATACTTGGATGAATTGTTGAATGAAGAATAAATAATAATGCAAGTTTTGGACTTTAATCTTGCACTTTTGTAATAGAAATCCAAATAAATCACATGGATTAATTTGTAATCAAATAAAATTCCTCATGTAATTAAATAGAATTCCTCACTAACTTCTTGAAACAGTACTTCAATGTATTTAAATAACCATGATGTAGATCTTCCAAAATAATCACAAAAATAAACTTGAATAAATATTCCATGCGATAAATGAATATTATTGGGTGAGATCTCTTGAATAGCTCCTCTTTAATTATCACTTGGATTCAAATAAAGAAAATTCCAAATATTCCGAATATTCCGAATAAATTCTTCTAGAATGGTTTTGAATTTAATGATCCCATTTCGGCGAAATTGAACCCGCGTCGTGAGAAAATTTACAGATGACTTTTGGTTCAAGAAATAAAAAATGACGGTATAACCTGTTTTTGCTTGCATTTTAGAACAATGTGAAACACACATGAACCAAAGCCGATAAAATTTCGACTGTTCTTCCTGAAAAATATTCGGAGAAAAACGGAGACCATTTGCTGGACAGAGTGTGGAAATAAACGCACAATTCTCTGAAATTCTTTGATGAACCAGTCTTTTGGAAATTAATGAATGACATCATTTCTGTTATGAGACTCGAAATCCTAATCGACGTACAACGTCTGATGCTATTCTTTTAGACCTATTTTCTGCACATGAAAAAAAAATAGCAAAACATACACTTGGTGCTTGATTAGTGGTTAGTCATTCATAAAATGCTCACAACACTCGGTAATCTCTACACAGTGAAAGCTCGAAACGTTTGAAACCTATCGTATTTTGTGACCTTGATGTGTAAAAAAAATAATGTAGATGAAACAGGGATCTTAGGTCAAAAATTGGGGTATGAAAGATATTAATAATTAGGGTTAGGGTTCTAGAGACTCAAGGTTAGGGTTCATCAGACTAAGGTTAGATTTCTTCATCTAGGGTTAGGGTTCTTCGTCTGAAGGTTAGGGTTCTAAAGGTTGGTGTTTCTGGGTTGGTATAAGGGTTAGGGTTCATGTGATAATCCTAGGATTCTTAGGTTTTGGTTGAATATTTAAAGGTTTCGGTTGAGCTTTAACCGGGAAACTAGGTTTTACGATGGCTTTGGGTTAATTTGCAGTGGCCGACACAGCCAAGGCGATTTCCGGTGGAAAACGAGTCTAGAGAGAAGCCAAAGCTTCTGTTTCTAAGGTTTGTTGTAGAGTGAGAGAATGAGATAGAGAGAGATAGATAGATAGATAGATAGAGAGAGAGATAGATAGATAGATAGATAGATAGATAGATAGATAGAGAGAGAGAGAGAGAGAGAAAAGCGGGAAAAAATGGGAAATATGTGTGGGAATTGAATATATAGACCTCCTAAATCCTCTATGTGCCATGCGTAGCATACTCCCTAGTCAACCTGGATTCTCACCCCCATAATGACCCTATTTTTGATCAAAGGCTCAGAATGCTTTCCCCCATGGCCATGCGATTTAGATCAAACGATCCATAAACGCTCAGCACATCATAAGCCTCTAAACCTCCCCATAAATTGCCAATAGACTGGAAACACTGACTGGGCCAAGCCCAATGCTAAACACACACACCCATATTACTTCCTCAATTCGAAACTATACCCCCTAGCCCTATTGGGCCCAGTTCAACATCTGAACTTGGGCTCCTTACTTCATGCACCCCCCCCCCCCCCCCCCCCAAATTGGCTACCACGTTAGAAATCGTATTCCTCTGCATTCTTGGGCCATAATTTAATATCTTAACTTAGGGCCCTTACTTTCTACACCCCCATGAATTACTTAATCCAAACAAAATACACCCCCTGCATTTTTCCGATTAAAATTTATTTTATATTATAATTAATATTGTATATTTAATATATATATATTTATAAATTCTAAAGTTATATTATTATTATAAAATTCAAATATTTAATTTTTCAACTAACTCATTCTTTAATTACTTTTAAAAATTGCATTAAAATTATTTTTTTGCCATGCATTAAAAATAATTTTTTTATATATTAATATATTTAAAAAATACCTAACCAACATCAAATCAAATTTTCTTACTAACTTAATTAAATCCAAGAAAATTTTCAAAAAGGATTACGGAAATACTTTAAATCGACTGTGAACTTCGTCTAACAATTCCGCTTTTCACACACCCAGGCTTGGTTCAAGGGAAATTCAAGATATCTTCGTAATCCACAAAAAAAGACCAAGCAACTACAAACTATGAATTAGGACTCTGATTCCTCATAAGAAGATACGCAAGCATACGACTAAAATCATGGCGAGTTCCACTAATAAAAAATTAAAACCCCATTTCCCAAGTCGTAATTCTAAACCCTAGTATCCTTGTGAGCAAGGTAGATGAAGGGTGCCTAACACCTTCCCTTCTTCTAAGAACGAGTCAAACAACTTAGAATCTCTGACCAAATTAGGGTTATCCTTTATATTCCCTTCATAAATATAAAAATTAAGGGTGGTGACTCTTAATTTAAAACCGGTTACAACAGCTGGCGACTCTGCTGGGGAAAAACCCTAGGGTTTAAAAGCCTTCCTCTTAGGTTTAGGGTTTTTGTTTGGATTTTTAATGTTTTCAAAATTTGTTGTTATTTATTTATTTTGATTTATTTATTTTCATCATATTATATTCATTTAATGATGGGTTTTTTATTATTATTTTTTAAAATATTTTTCAAAAACCCCTAGAAAGAAGGTTCGTCTATTAGCCAGGGGGATACATCATCCCTATCACTTTATGTGACGAATTCGCATAGAGTCGATGGAATTCCGAAGAAAAAAAATGTCTCAAGAGACATTCTCTTGGGGGGTAGGACTTCAGAATAAAACCTATGACTCTTTGTATAACCCCTAAACTAAAATCTCATGGTGAGACCTTTCATGACCTAGAGATGAAAGTTTCGGCCTGCAAAGAAGCTCCACTTAAGGGTGGCCCTTGTGCCTTTCCCTCTAGTCTTATCCATGATACCCTTAAGGAAACCACCTTATGCGGAGGATAAAATACACTTAGGCCAAAACTAGGAGCCTACCATCTAAGGATACCTTTCATGAAATCCCGTTACTATGCCAGACAATCATGCATTCATACATCTTGCACTTCATATATTCATTACCCTCCATTTCTTTTTGCCTGTCTTATTCACAAGACAAAAAAAGTAATCAAAGGTTTTTGGTAAAGTGTCCTAAGAAAAATGAATGCTAGAGGGAAATAACTTGTCCGTATTAATGCAATCAAGCCAGATATAATAAAGATCAAGACCAACAAAGGGAAACTGACTGAAAGAGCTTTGAAGATGTTTACTCACTGTTATGATGATACCCTTGAATTAACAAAAGTGGAGGTACAATTGGATGTTGTTTCTTCCTTAATTCAGTTCTAAGACCCTTCATTGAGGTGTTTTATCTTCCAAGACTTTCATCTAGCACCGACTCTGGAAGAATTTGATAGACTTTTGAATTTTTCTAAGGGGAAAGCTTATGTGGGAATCAGGAAGACTATTGACATTAAAAACATAGCAGATGGTTTAGGGATCCCTTATCTCAAAGTGTCACTTAATTACAAAAAAGAATTTGATGTAAAAGGGATTAAGAGATGTTATTGTCATACCCCAAATTTTCCATATAGATTTCTAACAATTTATTCCCTATTAAAGTTATCACTTTTATAAAGGTTTAGATTGTTGGTAAATTATTGTGGGTTTTAAGTTTATAAAGGGAGGTGTATTATTTCATGATGGACCATCAAAATATGATGGTCCATTAAGTTGGTTCTTACAATTAAGAAGGGAGGTGCATTTGTTGGATATATTTCAACCCATTTAGAATTTAATGAATAAATAGAAAGAGGGGTGTATTGTTAAGTATAAGGGTTTTTTCTAATCAGAAGCCCATTAAGGTTAAGGCCCATTAAAAGTTGTTGTCCGTCTTGATAATAGGAAGAAGGGGGTTTATATTTTTGTCAGAGGGGCCCATATAATTTTTTGAAGGCCTGTTTTTTGTGTTTGTGCATTTTTGAGGAAGGCTGGGCCCAACAGCTGAACAGTTAATAGGCCCAGTTCAGATTTTTTTGATTGAATTTCTTTTTTATTTTTATTACTTGCATAAACCGATAAATGTATTGTAATTATTTTATTAATTATTATTAAAAAAGAAGTTATTATTAGTTTATATCATTATTTTTGTGATTAACGTTGAACAAGTCAACTACAAGGGCTAGAAACCCTAATTGTGTTTCGGAAGTTGCACCCTGTTCACCCTCTACACTAAGCAACCCAAGCCAAAATCCGCAGTTTATTTTGAATTAGGGTAAATTGAAATGAATTGCAAATCAATCTTTTATTAACTTTTGAATCTATATACAAGTTATTGTCCAAATACATTGCAAAATAAAATTTTTCATCTAACATAATCCCCTAATTTCTAAATCTAATTACAAGCAGAATCAAATCATATAAATTATAGATTCTAAATTCCTAATCAACAATTCATAACAACAAATAACCTGATATTTCCTAATTCATCTAAAATCTAAGACTATAAATAAACCTAAAAATTTCTAAAGAAATAAGGAGGAAATTATAACAAAAAAGAATAGAAGAAGTATAAGCGACACATCAATCTTCTTGCTTGAGATCTGGGTTTCAACTTCTAAAACCCTAGATCTGTGTTGCGCCACCGACACCTTCAAGCCATCATCGTTGCACCTGTCAAACAGAAAGGGAGGAGAAAGAAATTAGAACAGAGAATCAGAAAACAAGAAAATTAAGAGTCACGACAAGGAGAGGTAAGCCTGAAATCACTTAGCTTTTAGGGCTTTGATTGCCTGATGATTGATGTTTAACTGTATGATTGGGGTATAATTTGGGGTTTTTGTGGTTAAATTAGGGTTAGGTTGGGATTATGGTTCATCAAACTAGGGTTAGGGTTCTTAAGACTAGGGTTAGGGTTCATCGTTGTTGAAAGTTGTTGGGTTTTAAAGTTTAGGGTTCATCTTGAACCCTTAGGGTTCTTAGGGGATGAATGCTTGAATGCAGGCGGTGGTGCCCAGATGCAGCTGGCGGCGAAAGCGATTTCTGGACGGTGGCGCACTGGGCTGGGCAGTTTCCAGCACGGCGGAATTCTAGAGAGAAGGCAGAGCCTCTCTCTCTAGAAATAACAAAAGGGTTCTGTTGTTTGGGAGAAGAGAGAGAGGGATGAAAAAATGAGAAAGATTAAGGGGAAATGATTATACCAATGTTCACTGAAGGTAGCAAAAAGATAACAATCACCAACTTTCACTGAAGGGGACCTACCAACTTTCACTGAAGGTAGAGAGAAAATATATCATAGCATTGGCGTTAACTGACGATGAACTACCAACATTGACTGAAGGTAGCAAAAAGATAACAATCACCAACTTTCACTGAAGGTGACCTACCAACTCTCACTGAAGGTAGAGAGAAAATATATCATAACATTGTCGTTCACTGATGATGAACTACCAATGTTCACTGAATGTAGAAAAAAGATAACAATCACCAACTTTCACTGAAGGTGACCTACCAACTTTCACTGAAGGTAGAGAAAAAATATATCATAGCATCACCGTTCACTGATGATGAACTACCAATGTTCACTGAAGGTAGCAAAAAGATAACAATCACCAACTTTCACTAAAGGTGACCTACCAACATTCACTGAATGTAGAGAGAAAATATATCATAACATCTTCGTTCACCAATGATGAACTACCAACGTTCACTGAATGTAGCAAAAAGATAACAATCACTAACTTTCACTGAAGGTGACCTACCAACTTTCACTGAAGGTAGAGATAAAATATATCATAGCTTCTCCATTCAGTGACGATGAACTACCAACATTCACTGAAGGTAACAAAAAGATAACAATCACCAACTTTCACGGAATGTAGTGAGAAAATATATCATAGCATCACGGTTCACTGACGATGAACTACCAACATTCACTGATGGTAGCAAAAAGATAACAATCACCAACTTTCACTAAAGGTGACCTACCAACTTTCACTGAAGGTAGAGAGAAAATATATCATAGTATCACCGTTCAATGACGATGAGCTACCAACGTCCACTGAAGGTAGCAAAAAGATAACAAGTCTTTTCCCATAATTTTGGCGTTTCGCCTAGAACGGGTCTCAACTTCTTCTTTAAACGAGGTATTCTGCCTGGAAAGGGTAATATATAAGTTGTCTCAAATAAAGAGACTACCACTAGCAAGTATTTCACAATGAATTGTCTCTATAATATTGAAAAGACTAGCCATCCACTGGAGTAATTTTGACAATGAACTGTAAACTATCCACTCATAGAAGTTACGTCGACTTTTACGGGGAAATACAAGTTGCTCAAATAAAGTGACCTGCTACTTGCTGTTATGGAGGATTGTAAAATGACTTCCTGGGGAAAATGTCATGACTTCCTAGGGAATGAATCATGACTTCACGGGGAAGGCAGTATAGCTTCCTGGGGAAAACAAAATGGCTTCTTGGGGAAATGCCAACATATTCCTACTGAGGAGATAAAGTCTTCTCGTGCAAAATAAATGCACACTCAAACTACGGCTCGAAGCTTGCAGAGATCAAAAGTAATAATATTGTTAGGAAACAAAGATTTAAACCAGAAGTAAACTGCAGTAAAACAGTCAGCCAAAACACATCATTCTAGAAATAAACTCAAGGGGGAAACCTAAATCATCCAAACCAAGGGATGTACAGGAAGGATAAAGCAAAAAATCTTCCACGAGGGATAACTTAATGGGGAAATTTAAAGAATATACACTTTCTGCCTAAGGCTGACACTCTATTGGAGAGAGGAAAAACAACTCTATAAAACAGGGTAATATGTCAACAAGATATTAATGAACACGAATGAGCAATGATTTGCTAAATTTAACTATGCATGATTTATGTATGAATGTATGAGTGTTATCATGTATATGTTGACAAAACAAACATATAATACTAGGGATAAATAAGCAAATCCAACTCGGGCACCAACAAAACTCGGCTAAATCTCATCCAGGATGAACATCCCATAAGAAAAATATACACCAACTAAGGAATCAAAATCCTATTGTATGGCTTAACTTAACTAGGGAGAAACATAATCCAGAAGTAAACAAATCATAGCGACAAAATAATACAGATATAGAGATATAACATCCTCCTCCAGGCTTCACCGGGGAATAACACTCAGACTTCAATGGGGAAACAAATGTTTTCATGCGTAGCACTTCTATTGAGGATTGCAGTACTGATTTCGAATAAGGCGGATGGAAACCATATTGGCAAAATATCAACTGAGGATTTCGAGCTGACTTGATTGGGGAAATAACATACAGATTTCACTAGGGGAGATAGCGCCTTATCATCAAGACATCACCTAGGGACTTCGTGCTGACTCCATTGAGGAGGTCAACGCCATATCAAAGAGAAGAAACCTAGATACGTTCTTCACTGGGGAAAACAGGGATACGTTCTTCAATTTTGAGGGTATGCATTGCACTAACTTCTCTTGGGAAAGAGTATGAAATCTCACGGGGATAACAACTTGGAGAGTTAATAAGTCAAACATTATAGCAAGGAATCAATCTTATGGGGATTTTAACTCAAACCAAACACTTGGCGAGCGAAAACCCAAAAAGTTGATAACCAATTCAACACTTCTTAAATAAAACACCGCCCTTGCCTGATTATCGGGCAACCGAACTAAATGCAAATACTGCTGAAAGGAGATGCTTCACAAATGAGTCAAATCTTAGCATGCACGGGGAGGAAAAACTTCTATGAACTAAGCGAGGCCTTCACTGGGGTATTTCGGATTTAGTCTTCATATCACAAAAACCTATTCCAACAAAAGGTGCCCTGGGATAGCCTTCTTGGGGAATCAAGAAGCCAACATATAGAAAGAGGTCAAACTCTTTGGAATTTTAAATCAAACTCCACACTGGGCAGGTGAAAACCCAAAAGCTGACAACTGTCTCAACACTTCTTAGAAAATATACTGCCCTGGTCCAGTTACCTGGGAAATAAATACCAACAATAATGCCAACACTGCCAAAAAGAGCAACAATTTTGCAAATAATCCCATCTCAGTACATCAAGGGGACGAGACCTTTTGTCATATGAGAGAAGACTTTGTTGTGGAATCTGGAATAAAGACCTCAGACCAAGCAAACCCAAAAAGTCAGAAAATGAACCAACACTTGACTGGGGACACTGGGACACAAACCTAGTACTGTACCTTAAGACAATTGGTACCGTATTTAATATACAATAAACATGTGCATACCAGCGAAAACAACCTAAGAAAACCTTCCCGGGGAAAACAAAACTACTGGAGTTCGTCCATTCCTTGGATCACCACTTTTGTTTTCCTCTTGAATCACAAAATCTTAAAGTAAAAGTAAGTTGTAGATTCTTTTTGAAAAAACAATTTTGTTATTTAATCCTTTTTGCTTTGAAAATTATTATCAATAATAAATGGAGTCTTTGTAAGCTGAATAAAATAAGAAATACAAAGAATTGGGTAAAAGCTCAAATTTTATTGATAGAATGGTAGTCTGCGAATGGAAAGACTCCATGGATAATTACAAAGTTTAGAAAATGGTAATATACAATGGAAAAGATACATTGAGATACAATAACCACTATTCCCTCTAACAACTTTGAAATTCTGAGCAGCAGCTTCTGTTGAAGTATGGTGAGGATCCAAGAAGATTGTTGCTTCAATGATCAAGTCTTGTCTGATGCAGTTACTTGCTAAGAAAGTCCCTAACTTTTGCCTAAGATGCACTAGCGGGTTTTCAACTTAGCGGGAAAATTTATTCTGTTTATGTCTCTAATTTTTGCGTAGACCGCCCTTTCGGGTTTTCGGCCTACCGAGACGCTCCTTTTTGCCTAAGCCGCCTGTGATCGGTGGAAATAGAACTGACTGTTTGGGAATGCTGGTTCGCGTTTGCGTTTAGCAAAATGTCGCGGTAAGCAAGAGTCGCCACCGTCTTTTATGTTCTCCAATAAGGAAAGGACAAAAGCACAGCAAAATTCCTTTTCGAGATGTTTCTCAGTTCGGGAGGTAGATTATAGAAAGGGAAGGTATTAACACCCTTTCTATCTGTGGTTATCCACGAGCTCTTAGGTACTTGCTCCCTATGTTTTCAAAAATGTTTGCTTTTCTTGTGTTTGTGGGTTTTGAAAAAGTTTCGTTTGAAAAATTTCTAAGTAACTCTTGTATCTGTCCTCAAGAGTGTATGAAAAATTGTTTGAAAACTTTTAGAAAGTGTCAGTGTGAAAAGTTTGTTTTGTTTGTTTTGAAAAGAGCAAGCACCCACAAGAATCTACCTACTCTAAGGAATTAGGCTATGTAAGAGTCCTTTAAACAGTGCTATCCCACCATTGAGAGGTAGGTAGCACCGTCGTTGGAGGTATTCGGGTCAATTCGATTAAGGGACAGTGTGGTCACCGAAGCAATAGTAGGACACCTTAAAAGTAACCCTAATGTCCTAGATCCTTTTTTTATCCGAGGCAACTGGATCTTTAGACAGGAGGGCGACCTCTAAGACACCCTATACTTGACGACCACGTCGAGGAAACCAGTGAGGCGTACCCTAGGAGTGGCATGTGCATGTGTGTTGTTTCAGTTTATATTATCTTTGAACATGCATCATTGTGAGCTACGGATTGATTTTAATTTCAGAGATAAGTCTTGTCATGCATAGCCTAATTAGCATACATCTAACAGTTAATAGTTGCGGAATTTAAATTGCGGAAATTAAATCTAAACTATTACAAGGCGTCAGGTATTTACATCGCCAAAAACAAACCCTTTAATTTAAATTGCGGAAAGTAAAATAAAGCAATAAATAAATAAAGTCCTAATTAAAGTTATTACATTCTGGAAGCAAGTACAATAATATGGAAAAATGGATCGCGTGCGGAAAATTAAATTGGATGCGAGTTTTTTTTTGGGGTTTTGACCCTTTTTTTGAAAGAAAGTGGTTTTTTTGGTTATTTTTGGATTAAAAGAAATTAAATTAAGTTACCAATTAAATTAATAAACTAATTAATTAATTAAAATATTTTTGGAGTTTTTGATATTTAAGGAAATAAAAATAAATTTGATCAAAGTTAATAAAAACCTAATCGTCTAAATTAATTTTAATTATTGCAAAAAATATTAAAGTTATTTCCTAATTAAACTAAATTAATTGAATTAATATTTATTTACAAATATAAAGTGCTGAATTTAATTTTAATAAATAAAATATATTTTTTTTTGTTTTTGATTTTATTAGGAAAAAATGTTAATTGGTTAGTGATTAATAAAAATAATAACGATTAATTAATTAAAGGAACATAATATAAATAGAGAGAGAGTTTAGGAGTATACGAGCCTGATTGAAGGGGTGAAACTGCTATTGGCGTCATGTGTATACTATTTTGTTTTGGCCATTTATGTTTTGGCTTTTGGCCATTTGTGTTTTGGCTTCAACGTTCCTTAACCTTCTCAGGATGTCTGTCCTGCCATGTATTGGTGTCATGTGTAAACTGTTCTGTTTTGGCCATTTGGCTTTTGGCTTTTGGCCATTTGTGTTTTGCCCTCAATGTTCCTTAATGAACCTGCATGGGATCCTGTCTAAATCTGCAGTGTTGAATCTCATGAACACATTAAATAAATTACTATATATCATAAAATACAAATAAAGCCAATATATAAAGAAATTTAATGTTTAGGTCAATATGGCATGTATGAATGATTATACCCTTTTGATCATGGAGATCAAATCAACTTTACCCTTACTGGAAAAGTAGTGACATGAATGCTTTTATGCCCTTTTGATCATGGAGATCAAGCCAGCCTTACCCTTACTGAAGAAGTAGTAAGATGTTGGTTTGTAACTGAGATGGTTTGTTTGTAGTGAGATGTTGGTTTGTAATCGGGATGGTTTGTTTGTAGTGAGAGAGGGATTTGTAATAAGGATTTCAAGGTTTTAGGGTTCTTGAAAGAATTTGATATTCTGACAGTGTTGTGGCAATGTTTTTTCTCTCTCCTGGTTTGTGTGAAAAGAATATGATTATATAATGGAAATTAGGGTAAAGAAAATGTGCTTTGAATGTGCAATTGAGCCTCCAATGTTCACTTGAGTTCGTCACTTTCCAGGCTAAATCGCAGGGACTTAAGTGCAATTTTTGAAGTTTAAATGTGAAAACAAAATGTATCCGACATCGATAACTAACTCCTGTCCGAAAATCGGCTCAATCGGATAAACGGTGAATTAGTTATGAATTTTTGAAGTTTCAGCTCAAACAAACTTATTTTGGGCTCCAGTGTCGACTCTGACACGTTCTTCAATAAAAAACTGGTATTGATCGGAACATAATCCGGTCTCGACTTTTGAATCAAAGTTGTAGATCTATGAGTCAGTGACCTTGTGTAAAAATATGAGTCCAATCCGATAAAAATTGACCGAGTTATGAATTTTCGAAGTTTCGGTCCAGATGAAATAATATTCAGCATTCAGGATTTTCAGCGTGTCACACACTCTGAGCAAAAAACGAAGGCCTTTTGAATATCGTTTGAACTCAATACCTTCTGTGAAAATGTAGTCAACTCAATTTGTGAAATTTTGGCGCCTGAACCAGCTCGATTCGATGAAAATCGACCAAGTTATGATTTTCTGAACATGACACAAATAAACTTCTGTCACAAATTTTCTGTATGAAAATACTTGATAAATCCACATTTTTGAAGACATTCTGATCGAAATTGGCTTCTATCCGTGAGAGATGAAAACGTAGATAATGTCAAGACGGAATTTTGGCCACCGGAACGGGTTCAAAACGAGCCACGATCTTCAAGTTATGAATTTTTTAGCGCGTAAAAACTGCACTTTCAGCACACTTTTTCACCATATTTCTTCAAGAAAACTCACACATTCGGATACCTTCTTTAAAGAATTGACTCTTGAGTCGAACCTGAATTTGAGAATACGTTATCAGAGATATCTTGGTGAAAGAACACTTGAATATGACGCGCCGGGTTGGACTTGTGAATTTTTCTTGAAATATTTTGAGAAATATGGGAGGGCAAATTTTGGGGTACAACACCGCCCTTTCGGGTTTTCAAGATAGAGAGCTGTTTACTTTATTTCTTTAGGAGAAGTATTTCTTGACTGCATCAGCATTAATGGGATGTGGGAACTCCTCTCCATCCATAATTTGTTGACAATATATGGGCCTTCAAAATTGGGAGTCCACTTGCCCCTAGAATCAACGTTAAAAGACATGATCTTCCTGAGCACGAGGTCGCCTTCTCTGAATTCACGAGGTTTGACTTTCTTATAAAAAGCTTTCTTCATTCTCTTCTAATATAACTTCCCATGACACAAATCCTTCATTCTCTTCTCTTCGACCAAATTCAATTGGTCAAACCTATTCTGGACTCATTCAGCCTCTGACAACTTGGTTTCCATTATCACACGCAAAGAGGGAATCTCAACCTCAATTAGGAGCACTGCTTCCATTCCATACACAAGGGAGAACGGGGTTGCTCCTGTTAAAGTGCGGACAGATGTCCGATATACATGTAAAGAAAAAGGGAGCATTTCATGCCAATCTTTATAAGTAACAACCATCTTCTGGATAATTTTCTTGATGTTCTTATTAACAGCTTCAACAGCCCCATTCATCTTCGGCCTTTATGGAGACGAATTGCGATGGACGGTCTTGAATTCTTCACAAAGTTTTGTTATCATCTTGTTGTTCAGATTCGAGCCATTGTCGGTGATGATTCTACTTGGCACACCATACCTACATATGAGATTATTCTTAATGAAGCGCACAACCACCTTCTTAGTAACATTAGCATATGAAGCAGCTTCCACCCATTTGGTGAACTAATCAATTGCTACCAAGATGAAATGGTGCCCATTCGAAGCTTTGGGTTCTATCATCCCAATCATGTCAATACCCCACATATAGAAAGGCCAAGTGGAAGAAATAACATTGAGAAGTGTTGGAGGCACATGTATCTTGTCCGCATAAATCTGACATTTATGCACTTCTTTGCAAATTTATAACAGTCAGATTCCATTGTCAGCCAATAGTAACCTGCCCTTAACATCTTTTTAGCCATAGAATATCCATTGGCGTGAGTGCCAAATGAACCTTCATGAATCTCATGCATCAACATGTCTGCTTCGTGTTTATCCATGCATCTGAGCAAGACCATGTAATAATTTCTCTTGTACAACACACTTTCACTAATGAAGAAACTGCCAGCCAATATTCTCAATGTCTTTTTATCGTTATTCGAAGCACCAATCAGGTATTCCTGAGTTTGGAGAAAATGCTTGATATTATAATACCAAGGTTTCTCATCTTTTACCTCTTCTGTTGTAAACACATGAGAGGGCCTATCCAGTCGCTGAACTATAATTCGAGGTATATAATTCAAAGTATTCACTTGATACATAGAAGCCAGAGTTGCCAGAGCATCCTCCATTTGATTTTCGTCTCTAAGGATGTGATGGAATTCAACTTTATTAAAGAAGGGTAACAATCTTCTAGCATAATCTTTGTAAGGGATCAAACCGGGGTGACGAGTATCCCACTCTCCTTTAATTTGATTTATTACCAAAGCTGAATTTCCATACACATCTAGAATTTTAATTCTGAGATCAATAGCTTCCTCGAGACCCATGATGCAAGCCTCATATTCTGCCATATTATTAGTACAATCAAATGTCAACCTTGTAGTAAAAGGAATGTGTGATCCATGTGGAGTTACAATCACAACACTAATTCATTTACCATAAGCATTCACAGCTCCATCAAATATCATACTCCAGCGAGATTCAGGATCAGGACCTTCCTCAGGCAATGGTTCATCACAATCTTTCACTTTCAGAAACATCACATCCTCATCAGGGAAATCATACTTCACAGACTGATAATCATCAACTGGTTGGTGTGCAAGATAATCTGCCAACATGTTGCTTTTAATAGCTTTTTGAGTGTGGTATTCGATGTCATATTCAGATAACAGCATCTGCAAGCGGGAAATCCTTCCAGTAAGAGCAGGTTTTTCAAAAATGTACTTGATTGGATCCATTTTGGAGATCAACCAAGTAGTGTGATTCAACGTATACTGTCATAAACGTTTTTCCGCCCAGGCCAGAGCATAACATGTCTTTTCCAGCATGGAATAGCGCGATTCACAATCAGTAAAATTTTTACTGAGATAATAAATGGCATACTCTTTCTTCCCCATTTCATCTTGTTGTCCCAGAATACAATCCATAGAATTATCTAACACTGTCAGATACATAATCAATGGTCTTCCTTCAATAGGAGGGAGCAAGATAGGAGGTTCAAGCATATATTCTTTAATACTTTCAAATGCCCTTTGGCAGTCATCCGTTCATACAAAACCTTGATATTTCTTTAATAACTTAAATATCGGTTCACACATTATCGTCATGTGGGAAATGAATCTGGAAATATAATTCAAACGCCCGAGGAACCCTCTGATTTGCTTTTTCGTTCTCGGCGTTGACATTTCTTGAATTGCTTTGACTTTATCAGGGTCAACTTCAATCCCTATCTGGCTAACAATGAAACCCAACAATTTCCCTGACCGAACACTGAAGGTACTTTTTTTAGATTCAAGCGGAGACGATAATTCCTCAAACGCTGAAACAACTTCAACAAATATTCTACATGCCCTTATTCAGTCTAGGATTTAGCAATCATATCATCAACATATAACTCAATTTCCTTGTGCATCAAATCATGGAATAGGGTTGTCATATCCCTCTGGTACGTTGCACCAGAGTTCTTCAACCCGAAGGGAATCACTCTATAACAAAATGTTCCCCAGGGTGTGATAAATGTTGTTTTTTCCATGTCCTCGGCAGCCATCCTTATTTGATTATACCCGAAAAATATGTCCATGAACGAGAAAACTTTGAATTTTGTTGTGCTATCCACTAACATATCAATGTGTGGTAATGGAAAATCATCTTTTGGACTAGCTTTATTTAGATCTCTATAATCTACACACATGCGAACTTTTCCGTCTTTCTTCGGTATTGGGACAATATTGGAAATCCACTGAGGGTACACTGATGTCACAAGAAAACCTCCATTAATATGCTTTAGAACTTCATCTTTGATCTTCACTGCCATATCTGGGTGAGTTTTTCACAACTTCTGTTTGATTGGCGGACACTCTGGCTTCAACGACAAACGGTGCTCTACAATATCTGTATCTAGACCAGGCATATCTTGGTAAGACCAAGCAAAAACATCCACACACTCTTTCAATATCTCAATCAACTTGCTCTTCACATCAGGATGCAATAATGTTCCAATCTTGACTTCCTTCGGATCTTCTTCTGAAACCAAATTGATTACTTCCAATGGCTCTTTATATGGATGGATGGCATTTTCCTCGCGCTCAAGCAACCGTGAGACCTCTTTTGGAATCTCATCATAGTATTTTTCTTCGGCCCTATACATAGGACATTCAAAGTTGGGAGAGGGTGCAGGGTCGTTGTATTCAACGGGTTTTTTAATTAATCTGCACATATGATTTATGATTGCTTTTAGAAACCGACACATATAACAAGTGATCATGCAGATTGAATTTCAGTTATTATTTATTTTGAAAGGTTTTTTCTGATTACCATTTTCCAAGAAAAAGCAGAAAATAAAGACGCAATTTGGGAAACAAAGACAACTTTTATTATTGATTTAAAAATCACAGCAAACAGATAAGCCCATACAATATTAATACTTTCCACCTTGGGCAGAGTGAAAGCTTTTCAAAAAGATTAACACAAACAAATTACTTTGAAACATGTATGTAAGAGGGAACATCAATGGTGATCCAATTTTGAACCCTAACTCTGTGTGTCACATAATTTGGCATTTCTGGCTCTACTTCATCTTCCACAATGGCATTAATCCCGGAAACAGTTGGATGCAGATAACCCCCGCTATGAAAGATGTCTTGATACTTGCCTGCAACAACCCTCGACTTTATGCTCTTACCTTTATCATTCTTTGCAAAGAACCCCAAACCAGCTCTATTCTTATTCACAGGTGGATCAATAATCTGCCCCTATACTTCGCTATGGCCATTACGCGCAACCTGCCGCGTATCCTTAAACGAAGCCATAAAGTTATCATTTCCTCTTACATTATCAATAGATAAAGGTTGGAACTGGGTTCTAACAACAGCTTCATCTGTCTCCACAATGCTGAACGAGGACAAATGATATATCAATAATGCATGTTCTCCATTTATAATTACAACTTTTCCTTCATGTACAAACTTCAACTTCTGGTGTAAAGTCGAAGTGACAGCCCCTTTCTCATGTATCCACGGTTGTCCCAGCAAGCAGCTATAAGCGGGTACAATATCCATGACCTGGAAAGTAATCTGAAAAAAATGTGGGTCTATATGAATATGCAAGTCCACTTCACCAATAACAGATTTCCTTGATCCATCAAACGCTTTCACAATAATTCCACTTGGGTGTATGGGCGTTCCTTGATATTACAACTTCATAAGTGTGATCCTTGGTATAAAATTCAATGCGGATCCATTATCAATCATCACATTGGATAATGAATCATTCTTGCAGTTCATAGAGATGTGGAGGGCCAAATTGTGATTCCTTCCTTCACCGGGCAGTTCATCATCGCAGAAACTCAGGTTATTACATGATGTAATGTTCCCTACGACACTTCTGGATTGGTCTACAGGCATATCGCTTTCCACAAAAGCTTGGTCCAATACCCTCATCAAAGATTCTCTGTGAGCAGAGGAGTTCATCAATAAAGCCAAGATAGATATTTTTGAAGGAGTCTGCAGTAGATGATCTACAATTCAGTAGCCGCTCATCTTGATTATCTTCAAAATATCGTCCACCTCCTTTTCTAGCATAGTTCCACTAGATTCACCCACTTCCTTCTTTGTTCAACATCTTCAACAATTTTCTTTCCAATACTAACATCTCCACGAACAACTGGTGCAAATACACGACCACTGCTGGTCATTCTGCTAGTCTCAGCAATATTTCCAACATTAGGCATTAGCTGGATGGGAACTTCCACACCATCATCTAAGATTGTAGCATTATATTTGTAGGGTACAACCTTGTCTGACTTGTAGGGGACAGGACCCAGCAAACTAATCACCAATGGAGTAACAGTTGGCTTGCTATAATATTCAACTTCAAAAGTGGTGGGTGCACCAAAAAAAGGCACAATAACATTTACTCCCTCTTCAACATATTCAGTCATTGTTGAGTCATCTCTGGAAAACATATCTTCATATGAGGACAAGAACTCATCTGCAGAGGCATACTCATCATCTGACTCTTCTTCAGCCAAACAAACCTCAATGACACCGACTTCATGGTAATCATCCCTTTGAACCGTAACCTTGATAGTTCCATTATCCAACAACAAATGAACACCTTTCCTAACAATTGAACATCCTCGAGAGTCCCGACAACAAATTCGGCAAGATCTATATTGATGTTCTACCTGACCAACCATGTGGCAGAAAGTAGCATGAAATTGTACAAGATCCTCATTCATATACTCTACATCAAAGATTCTAAACTCTCCAGGACATCTAGAAACCATGTTTACCTCCTCTTCATACTCTGCCCTAGGCCTAATTATGTGGATGAGGCCCTCATCCATCATCTCCTACAAATCAACCTTTATCTTGTCACAACCTTGTATATCTGTACTGCAAATAACACAACCAACATGGTCATGCGTATAGTAGCTAAATTCACAGAGGTCTGCATGCATTTTCACCAAATCTCCTCTAACCAGATTAATATCAAAAATCCAGAAGTCGCCTTGAAAATCGGCCACCGTATTCATAGCATTTGCTCCTCCATGCTTGGGCAGAGGATTGTCTTTCACATTAGGGCCTACATCCTTGAAAGATAAGATACCGGAATTTACCAATTTCTATACTTCAGTCTTCAAAGGATAGCAGTTCTCAACATTATTCCCTGGTGCTCCTTGATGAAAAGCACATGTTTGGTCTGCTTTGTAATACCAAGGTAACGGTGATGGTACAACGGGAGGTGGTCTGGTCTGGTCTGAACCAACTTCTTCTGAATTAACATCGGGACTAATTTTGTGTAACTCATACGAATAGGGTCATAACTCTCCCTTATCTGATTATACCCTTGATTCCCCTGATGTGATGGTCTCTGATAAGCAACGGTGGTTGGAGCTACACCGATAACTGGAGTTACTGATGCAACTTGCTGATGACACTGATAATTTCTTCTAGGAGTGTTAAAACTCCTCTCTTGCATAACATCATTTGTATCTCCTTCCTTCCTCTTGGTAAACCCATAAGATGGCTTCTTCGCACTTCCGGAACTTTCACTTTTTGCGAGACGACCCTCTCTTACAGCATCTTCTAAGCGGATACCCATGCCTACCATTTCAGTAAAGTCACTTAGCACACTCGCTACCATCTCTCATAGTAGAAAGCACCAAGAGTCTTCAAGAAAATCTTGGTCATATTTTTCTCTTCCATGGGAGGAATCACTTGGGCGGATACCTCACGCCATCTCTGTGCATATTCTTTGAACGATCCACTGTCCTTCTGGATCATGGCCCTGAGTTGATCACAGTCAGGTGCCATGTCCAAGTTGTATTTGTATTGTCTGATAAATGCTTCTCCCAAGTCGTTGAAAGTATGGATATTGACGTTGTCCAAACTCATATACCATTTCAACACAGCACCAGTCAAACTATCCTGAAAAAAGTGAATTAACAGACGCTGATCATCAGTATGGATAGACATTCTTATTACATACATCACAAGATGAGCACGAGGACAAGTGTTGCCCTTGTACTTCTCAAACTCTGGGACTTTAAACTTCATAGGTATCTTGACATTCTGGACCAAGCATAAATCATTCACATTCTGCCTGAAAAATTCCTTTCCCCAGAGGGCCTTCATCTCTCTCTACATCTTGTCAAACTGCTCTTGAAAATCATCCATTCTATCATAGAGGCCCAAGTCTTCACTTGGTGGAGGAAAAGGACGACACATATCATCATTAACAACTGGTATCATATTCACCGAAGGAGGTGCAGCAGGAGCAACATGCATCACAGGAGGTGGAGGATTAACAGTAGTCTGAACAATTGGAGTATCTTGAGGACCAAGATTGAAAGCTTCATGCACAACGTTCTCTAGCACTCCCCATGGATAACCTTGAGGTATGCGATTCTGAACAATAGTTTGAGCAACAACACAGGAACAGTCGGAGCTTCAGTAGTAACCCTTTCTTGTGGATGTTGAACACTCGGTGGTTGATTCTGAGAAGCTACCAGAGATTCCATCAGAGAAGTAAGATTGGCCATACCAGCCTTCAGAGCAGAAACTTCCTCGCGCAGCTCGCGATTCTCTTGTTCTAAGTTGTCCATCTTCCTTTTGAAGTTAGCTCGAGTGTTGTAGTGGTGAGACAACTTGTTGAACGAAGTAAAGAAGCTTGGTAAGACACCTGGATATGCATAAAAAATGCAAGAAATATGTGCAATATAATGCATGATAAGCAATGCGCATGATTTATTTTATTATTACTATTTCAAGGGACTTAAAGATTTATAGACATATTGTAAATCTCAAAGTAATAACACATTTGAAATACTGAAATTTTTTATTATAATAACTTCAAAATGGATTAAAAGTTTCAATAATCCCAAGTACAAGATGAAAATAAAGTCTAAAACCCTAAGAAGTAAAGCTGACGGAGATCACTCTATACGGTGACGCTTCCCTGTAAGTCTGGAAATCTGAGCCTTCAACCTCTGATTTTCTTCCACATATCTGGTGGCAACCTCCTTCCAATCACTTGAATCATGAAGTGAGCAAATAGCATCTTACTGAGGCTTAGGAGAAAATAAACCCCCTTGCCTCTCCATCATCTCTACATCCTAACTCTCAAGAATCTCAATCAAGTCGTATTTCTCCTTCAAGTCTGCTCTATAGGAAATCTCTAAAGTTTGACACTTATTCTTCCAAGCTTCCTTTTCTTGCTGCATCCTGACCAAAGCAAGCTGTAGCTCTTCTACATCATCCAATAAGGGATGAGCGGTCTTCACAAACAAATCAGGCATATGTGCTTCTCGGGAATACAACATCTTCAACTGAATAGCTCTCGTTTGGACCCACTGAAGATAAGGCTCCAAAGAAACAGCCCCCCTACGTCCCAAGTCTTTCCTACTCTTCCTATGAATGTGACGCCAGGCTTTCACAATCTGCTCCCTAGCTTCCTTATGGTCTTCTCCCTCCTTCAGGAAGAAACTACTCAAATGAATACTATTTGGTTTATCCCTCATCGGATAACCAAGATATCATCGTGCAAGAACATGGTTGTAGTTAATTCCTCCCTTTGTACCAAGAAGAGGTACATTGGGGAAACTACCACAACTGTCGACAATCTCTACATCATTGTAAGCTCGATGATACCAATCAATATCTGAGTGAGTAAGTGCCATGATCTTAGGAGCCCAACGGGGTTCCTTCCTGACATCCCAGAAAGCATCAGACTGAGGTATATGAGAAATAAACCACCGGTACAACAGAGGCGTGCAACAGATAATCATCCCCCATGATAAGAATTCCAAAGATGAATAGAGTAATAAGCATCACCCAATAATGTAGGAAATGGGTTTCCAATCATGAAGATCCTGATAGCATTAATGTCAACAAACTTGTCCACATTAGGAAATAAAAACAACCCGTAAGCAAGTAGAGCAAAGATGGCCTCAAAAGCGACTATACTCTTCATCCTGGAAAAGTGACGAGCTTTCTCTAATAAGAACTGAGCTGGTAATCCTCTAATTCCTCCTTTAGTAGTTATATGGGCTTCAACCTCAGACTTCCCCAAATGAATCAAAGCAGCAATCTCATGTGGTTTTGGCTCACCCTCCAAACCAGTAAAAGGAACACGATCGGTAATAGGTAAATCCAACAGATAATAATACTCCTCCAGTGTAGGCATCAGCTGGTAGTCAGGGAAAGTAAAGCAATGATACATCGGATCATAGAACTGTACCAATGTCGAGAGAATACCCTCCTTCATCCTAAGATTCATGAGAGGAATAATGGATCCATACTTCTTCTGAAAATCTACAGAACACTCAATCTCGGGAATTAGACTGATCAACTCATCTATCTTGGGATCTTTGAAATAATATTTCCCGATATTTATTTTTCCAGAATCCATGGTCAAAAGGTACCTGAGATATTTACAAATGGTCAACTTTCAAGTCCCTTGAAATGAAATTTCTCCAAAATATGCTTATGAGTGCATGGATGCATGATGCAACAATCACACACAAGATCACAAACATAAGGTTCATAGGTTCAATGTCACGAGCATGAGGTCAAAGGTACTATCCATAAGGTATGGTCTAAAAGATATCACCTGCCGAACAAGGTTCTAATGGTTCCCAGAGTCTACGTCCTTCCTTCGGATATTACCAACTTCCTGATTAACTCAGTAATTAGTAATATTCTCAAGAAAAACTCGTCTGAGTGTAGTATCACGTGACAACTATTTTAGGATTACTCCGTCATAGCTTCCACACTACACCTAAAATGCCAAGATAGGTTAGGTACTCTACGGTCCTCAGCTTCAGCAGGCTCCTAGGTCGAAAGCAGTATGTCTTCCCAATTACTCGGTAAATGACACTACAGTCAAAGAGGCCTCCACTGAGTGAGGGATCTCATGCCTCCTTTTTTTGGATTACTCCCTCAAAGTTAACATGACTATACCGCCCGTCCTATCTTAAAGTTTGCACAAGTCCGAATATAGGACTTATGAGTAATCACCAATCACCCTGAAAACCAGGAAAATCCAGACAAACATATATACAACATATAATATATAACAAACAATAACACATATACATATATAAACAAAGATAGGTTTAACCCACTTAGGGATGGGCAAGCAAGAGGTCAATCTCTCCTCAGTGAAGTCACCATTTTTTTTGTAGCGGTAGAAATGTTAAGACTAAGCCATTGGATTGACTAGACTTGTACAAATCAAAATAAAAATCGCTACCGCGCTTTATTGTTTCCAAAGGAATGGGAAAAGAGCGAGTAACCCAAAAAGAAGGGGAAAGATTAAAGGTAATGGGGTTGGTTATGCAAAGGGAAGGTATTAGCACCCTAAACATCTATGGTACTCTGTAGGAACCTCTTTGTAAAATCTGTATATTTTTGCTATAAAATGTTATATGTAAAATAGGTGGTGGAGGTGAGAAAAGAAATATATTTTTTATGATTTTTGCACCCACCGCGGTTGCGAACCTTTAGTGCTTACGTACCACCTTTCGTGTGTTGTACCCCAAAATTTTCCCTCCCATTTTATCAACATTTCTCATCACAAGGCTCTTGGAACTCAAGACCAAGCTAGGGTTTGCTTTGTTCAAGGCACCTCCTAGCACTGTTGACCTAAACTAGGGTTTGAGTTAACATAGGGATTTTTGGACCTTCAATGCACAAATTGACTTTCATACTTCATGTTGGACTCATAAGTTTGCTCATACCAAGTTTCAAACCTTGAATCAAATTTTTGCCCAGTCAATTGGACAGTTGACCTAGAAATCAGTTGTATTGGGGAAAAAGTCAAATGTGGCCAATTTATAGTCAAACTTCATAAATTTTGACCCACATCAACATTATGAACTCATATGAACCACTTGATCAAGTTTGGACCACAATTGCATAAGAAATTTGATCAGATCACCAAAAGGGCAAAATGGTCATTTTTAGGGTTTTGACTGTACAAAGGCAATTTTTGACTGTTTGACCTAGCCAATGGCAAATCTAGTTCAACCATGGGTTCAAGGACTCAATGACATTATCTTGACCTATTCAACAAGTTCAAAGATCTCAAATGCATAGGATTGAAAGATAAAATTTTTCAGTCAACTGATCAAAATTTGACTGTACACTGAAAAGTCAAACTTTGACTTTTTGGTCAAAATCAAGTGCCAAGGATCATATTTCATCAAGATGTGTCAAATTATGAAACTTGTTCATCAAGAAACCCAAACTTGCAAATTAGGGTTTGAAATTGAAAAAATTTCATAACTTAGAATTTTTCTAAGTTATGAAATTTTCTTAATTTTGCCTAACTTTGTCCCACATTTTCACCAAGATGCAAATGGATTCAAACAAAACTTACAGCATGAAAGTTGTAGTCAATCACAAAGTCTACAACTTTTATTCACAAAGTTTTCTCAAAAGAAGCTTGGATCTCAAGTTATGAATTTTGGAACAAGGGTCCCAAAAACTTTTAACTTAGAGAAATTTTGCCCTAGTTTAGGCAGGATTTTGACCCATCTTCTTGGCCATTTTTCACATAGTTCCACTTGGAGTCTCATGTTGCATTTCAAATATGGATTATATTACATGTTGCAAGATTTCCAAATTGTCCAAGAACTCGTCAAACACATTTGTGGTTAGGGAGAATCGAATGCTTGAAGTTGGCAAAAACTCACTTTGTAACCATGGCCAAAACATGTTCATACAACTTACAAAATCTGACCAAACTAGATTTGTACTTGATTACAGGTCTCTAAACCAATTTACACTCAAAAATTGAATGCAAATACATTGGACATTGGTGTTATTCTGATCATTAGAGCTTGGCACAATGAATAACTCCATTTTAGGCATAAAGATGGCACTTCCATTTTCATAAAGGCAACTTTATGTCAAATTGCATTTTCTTTAGCCTTGGACTTCTTTCTTTGCAGCAAACAAGTTCCATAAACTTAGGCAAAGGTGCAAGGAACTTGTGCATGCTTGGAGATAGCCTGTACAGGCCTATCTCATTTCACTTCACACTATTCTTTCAAAACAAGTCAACTTGCCAAAAGTCCATAACTCACATATCTGATATATTCAACTTAAGCCAGGGTTTCAAACAAGTTTTACACATCCTTGTAAGCCAGAAACACGAGCCAATCATCCCTCAAACACCCTTGAACACCAAAACACCAAAAAACTTGCAAAATAGGGCAGTTGCTGCATCTTAAGTGCCATAGCTCATTTTGCTCGTGCGTTTTGCTCCTTTCCACTTCAAACACCTTCCATTCAACTCAATCATGCTGTCCCAAACCTCCTTTGCCAACTGTAACTCCGTTTACAGTGTTTACCATTTCTGTTTCAAGCTTATGCAGGTTGACTTTTAAAGGTTGATTCAGGCCATTTCTAAACAAACTAAACATTGGGAAAGGTTCAGGGAACATCAAGCAAGCTCAAAAGAACCTCAGGCCTCACTGAAAGTTGCTGCATTGTACAACTCGTGTCCAACTGAAACAGGTTTTTCATGAACTTCTATCTCTCTATTTCAGAACATTTAGCCTTAGGTTTGTGAATAAAAGATGTTGTACTCATTGCCCTGAAACCATACATATGCTCAGTTTTCATTTATATTAATCGTGCTAGGAGAATTTCATCCATGAACATGTTTAAAAAGTTACATTAGATTTTAGGGCCAGAGAAATTCTCTCTGGTCTTTGAGAGTTAGATTTAATGTTTTATATGGTTGAAATCGTTGTTTGATGCTCTACAAGTTTCATGTTTTGAGTTTTGTCAAAAGATTACGTCTCCAGGAGTTGGCAGTTTGTACAGAGCAAGCGCGCGTTTGTCACAAGGAAGAAGATGAAGTGGAAATGGGTTGGGCCTATTTTGTTCTTCTTTTTGCACCTCCCTCTTTTGTTTTTGCACCCCCTGGCCCAATTTATTTATACTTTGTTATTTTTGCATTTTTATTTCATTTCTGATTTTATTATTTTATCCCCAAATATAAAAAATGCTTAAAAATATTTTCACATTTCTTTTAAATTTATTTGGCATTTTATTCTTTTCTTTCTAATATTAAAAACACTTTTAATACTTTTTACTATTTGTTTAAATCCAAAAATAATGTAAATAATACTTTTATTTTCATTTTTTACTTTTATTCACATTGAAAATATTTTCTTGAATATACTCTATTTTTGTAAATATTTTATTTTATTTTTTACATATTTAATATATTTAATATATATATATATATATATATATATATATATATATATATATATATATATATATATATATATATATATATATATATATATATATATATATATATATATATATATATATATATATATATATATATATATATATATATATATATATATATATATATATATATATATATATATATATATATATATATATATATATATATATATATATAAACCTTTATTTTATTAAATAACTAGAGTAAAATATAAAAATATTACCCTTTTTATTTTTTATGCTAAAAAATACATTTTGTTCAATATATTCCATTTTTGTACATATCAACATATTTTTGTATATAAATAATAAATAATATCATTTTCTTAAAGAAAATTAGGGTTTACCCCTTTAATAAAAATAAAATTAATTCTTTTTTATTTAATTAATTCCTTTATATTTCTTTACATTTAAAAATATTTTGCATACATAAAAACTTTTTTTGCATAATACATTTTTATTTAATATTTGTTTATTTTTGTTTATTTAAATATTGTACATTTAAATATTATGCATTGTAAATTCAATTTGGTTGTAATAATTTAGGGTTTTAATTTCTTGCAAAATAATCCCCCATTCAAAATTGTACCCCCCTCCCTATATCAAAGTTGTAATAACTTAGATTTATTTTTACGCACTTAATGCTTTCAATTGTGCCATGATTAGAGAATTAGGGTTTGTATGCAAAATCAAAACCAACAAATAGTTTGACCTAATCAAAGACAAAAATGCATGAAAAAACAAACACAATGCACACTTGCACCCCTAGGGTTACAATCCACTTGTTGCCTTCAAAAATGGGCCATGGTATGCATGTTAAGTACTTTGGCAAAACAAAAACAAAACAAAAGATCATAGTCCCTCGATGACGCTATCTGAGTTTCCTAAACAAAATGATCAAGTCCCTCAAAAAAATTGCCAAAAATACTTAGCACCATTGCTATCATGGTCTATACGATGACCCGCGCCTGTCCCGTTTAACATCCTAACACAAGGTTGTTCACCAAACACAATGGTGAAACAACACTGTTAAAAGGGTTAAAAACATAAGAAAGATCTTTGAGTAAAATAGGGTAGATAGCTCTTAGTTACTTGATCAAAAAGCTTGCAAAAACATCCTTGCTATTTTCAAACACACTTCACAACACAATTTCAAAACTCTACTTTCAAATATTGAAAACTTTTCAAAAGACAAAAACACCTTTGTATACATTCAAACAAGAATCATTACAAAGGTTACCACAACGATGGTCTCTTTTCAAAACATCTTTCAAAACCACACACAAAGCACCATTTCAAACAATTGAAAAGCAAAGCAAGTGATCTAAACAAGTAACTAAGAGCCCATGGATAACCATGGGTAGAAAGGGTGCTAATACCTTCCCTTTCTATAATCTACTCCCCGAACCCAAGAAAACATCTCAAAGGTCTTTCCTGTGCTTTTTGACCTTTCCATAGGATAAAATAAAAGTCGGTGGCGACTCTTGCTAAATCGAAACATTTGCGAACATAAAACCCAAAATTCCAAGTCAGTTCTCCCACCGTATCACAGAACGGGCGACTCTGCTGGGGATACTTTAAAAGTGGAGTAACCTTAGGGATTAGATCACCCTTTTGCATGCTTATCTTGATTGCTTTGATTGCTTTACATTTGGTTCTCTTGTTTGGGCTTGAAATCCTACACCTGGATTTGGGAAACATTCATAGGTAAATAGAAATACGTTGTGGAAACTGTGTGGGGTATACCGACATGGTTGAAGCAATAGCTATATTAGTGCGACATATTTGTGAGTATCGGTAGCCTTTGAGTCAATCAAAGAGAATACGGGGCCGCTGAGTGAAGTCATGAAGCACTAATGAACTTTTAGAACCTTACTTGACCATCTTGGCCTTTTTTAGGGGTAGTGAGATGACCGGCTTTGGTACAGTCCGAAGTTGGTAGATACTCGATACTACACTCATTGAGGGTTGTTTTCTTGGAATATTTTGGTCGCTAGTTAAGTGGCTAAACAAAAACAATGAACATAGAAAACAATCCAGTGATATTGAGCTCCTTAGAACCCGGTTACTATTTATAGGACAGGTTTGAGCCAACTAACTCAAGAGGGTATTTACCTATGAAACCTCATGCAAGCCTGAAACTAGGATCTTGTGTGACTTGTTTGTACATGTGCTTGTGCATACATCATGAACATCATAAAACATCATATGCATCCACTAACCATTTCAAGGGTTCAGATCTTCATCTTTGTTCTTGTTTTATAGGTCATGGAATCTCTTCGCAGGAAATCAATTCAAGTCAACCTTATGAGAATCCCTCCTCAACTCAAGGAGCTTACTTCCAGGATTCCAGAGAATTCTCTCTTCAGTGAAAGACATGATAGACTTATCAACTTGGTCAACTCCAACATTGAAGAAGATATGGTGAAAGTTCTCTTCCAGTTCTTTGACCCCCTACACCACAGTTTCACCTTCCCTGATTACCAACTAGTACCTACTTTGGAGGAATTTTCTCAACTTCTGAGAATTCCTATTCTTCATCAACTACCCTACAACGGTACGGAAAAAGAACCAAAGCCTAAAGATGTTGCTCAAGCATTACACTTGCAACCATCTGATATCAAAGGACATTGGGAAACCAGAAGTGGTGTTTGATAACGAGAAAACATATCGTATAATTAACATACTTTTTACCGATTTTATATTCCATTAAGTCGTCTAACCCTCGATTATTCCGAGATTATTTGTCTTTTTGCAGGTATGACACTTGTCGACTCAAACCGATGAAAAAGGAAAACATGAAGAAAGCTAGACGAAAAACAAAGAGAAAAAGAATAAAAAAATACAAAGTGTGGACTTCTGGATAGGTGACGGTCGTCACGCCCCTGTGACGGGCGTAACACCCCACAACATAAGGAAATGCTTGTCACACACACCTGACGAGCGTAAGGCACCACTTCAGTGTGTGACAACCGTCACCCACCTGTGACGACCGTCACGGGCGTGAAGGAGAACGTTACACATGAATTGAAGACGTGGGCGTAAAGGGCATAATACTTCTCCCTGTTTCTACTGAATCTCCTATTTTATTGCCACAACTATTACTGCTCCTAGAATTTCTCCATGAAGACTTCATCAAGAATTCAAAATTAAACTGCTGATTTTTCCTGCTATATATATGAGTACCAAGGCACAGTCCAAGGGTCGAAGAATTTTACTCAGAGCAAAGATTTATTTTATTTTACAGTTTTTTCCAATTTGTTTGTTTTGCAATTCTGCTTTCAATTCCTTGTAATTTTCATTCAAGCCTTAGTTTCTATTTTAAGTGTTAATTCTTCTTACAAGAATTAACACGAATTTCTACCGCAAGTCAAGCTCGAAGATTTGGATTACTGTATTACTTCAAGATTACTATAGCATCTGTAATTCCAGGTTTTTTATATTGCAATTATTATTTATTTAGTTTCTATAATATGCCATTTATTTCCATGAATTATATTTTAAAATTTATTGTTGTTAAGTTAATTATGTCTGGCTAAATTATTAATACCGGTATGTGACCGTAAGAACTGAAAGAATTCAATGATACCTTGGCCAAAAATATTTATAAAACAATTTCTGGTTTCCAATTTCCAATATTAATTTAACTATCCTTGTCACGAGAGTGAGAGGGTAATTAACACGATTTTGCCACGAGAGTGGGAAATTAATTAAGGCAAGAACCTGCATGCGAGAGCTGGGGTTCAACCCAGATAGTGGTAACGAAGCATTGATTTTTAAATACACGAGAGTGTTTTAATAAATTAATTAAATTCAAATTGTTTTCAAAAAGTGTTATTAAATTTAAAGTGCATCCACTAGGTTTAGTAGCATGACTTATTTCATAAACACGAGAGTGTATGTCTCAGGTTTTTAAACAATTAGTTTTTACCAAAATACTTTATAGGCCAAGCGATTCATCGAATTCCCTAAGTCCGATTATCACATACCGGTATAATTAGTACTATTACTTTTAAAACTAAACTGTCTCCCCCAAATATCGAATATTCATCGCTTAGTTAGACAAAACTGTAGCATTAGATCGTATGTGATTGATACAGTCTCTGTGGGTTCGATAATCTTTTAAAACTAGAACGACTGAACTGTATACTTGCAGTTAATATCCCGACAGACTTATAAAGTCCCGATCAAGTTTTTGGCGCTGTTTCCGGGGACTGGTAGTCAATTAATTATGATTCTTCTGTTGCGCGTTTAGACTAAGCAACAGACACCCTTTGTCGATTTATATGCCAAGGACTCGCTCACAAGGCGAACCACTTGACAAACCGATGGACAAACCTGAACGCATTCTTTCCGTAAGACGTGCAGTCAGGGATTACTGTTTAAATCACGCTATTCCCTTACCTAAACCAGGAATCAAGATTGATTCTGAAACTGATTCTAATTCTTCCTCTGAAACCGAAAACAATCCAGAATTAGACATGGCCGAAGAACAAAGGACCCGTCCACTGAAGGAGTACGCAGCTCCATCATAACAAGAGCCCCATTACAGCATTGCTGCACCAGCAATAAACCGAAACGATTTCGAGTTAAAGCCGTCATTGATATCAGCTATCCAACAACGTCAATTCTCTGGAGATCCTTCTGAGGATCTGAATGAACACCTTACAAAATTCGTTCAATTTGCCGACACAATTATAGCAAATGGTGTTAGTAAAGATGCTATTAGATTACGTCTTTTCCCTTTCTCACTAAGAGATAGAGCTTGGGCTTGGTTGCAATCCTTGCCATCAAATTCCGTCACTACGTGGGAAGGACTGAAGATCGTATTCTTAGCATGATACTTTCCCCCAAGCAAAACCGCTGCACTAAGAGCCCAAATCAACGGATTTAGGTAGAAGGATATTGAATCACTATTCGATGCATGGGAGTGCTACAAAGATATGATGCGAATGTGCCCACATCACGGACTAGAAAAATGGCTGATAATCCACACGTTTTATAATGGACTCTTGTACAACACAAGACTATCTATAGATGCCGCCGCAGGTGGTACACTGATGGACAAGCCTTATGACGAAGCTAACCAACTCATTGAAAACATGGCTCAAAACCACTATCAGTGGGGAGGAGAAAGAACATCTGTGGAGAAGACTCAAGCCAAAGGCGGGATGTACGAGGTTAGTAGCCTAGATAAAGTTAATGCTAAGGTAGATGCTCTTACCCAAAAGATAGAAAGCTTGACCTTACCTCCTGCAGCTACCGTAGCTGCAGTTACCCCAAGCTGCGAAGTTTGTGGAGTACCTGGTCATGTTGGAACCGAATGTCAAATCTTAGACGGGAAAAACGGCTGATCAGGTAAATTACGCTCAAGGAAATCCTTATGCCAATACCTACAATCCTGGTTGGAAGAACCATCCTAACTTCTCGTACAAGAGCAGTAACGCTTTATATGCACCTGGCCAAGCACCTGCTGTACCTCCAGGTTATCAAAAACCCACCGGTAATGTTCCTAACATTCCTAAGAAATCTAACCTTGAAATCCTAATGGAAAATTTTATCGCTAATCAAGCCCAACAAAACAAAGAATTCCTCAATCAAAACGTTCACACCGGTGAACAATTGAAGCTATTAGCAAACAAGGTAGATGCCCTAGCTACTCACAACAAAATGTTAGAAACCCAAATCTCCCAAGTAGCACAACACCAAGCTAGTTCTGCCACACCTGCTGGTACATTTCCTGGACAACCACAGCCAAATCCTAAAGGACATGCAAATGCTATTACATTACGAAGTGGGACAGCCCTTGATGGACCGGTAGATCCTAGACTCCAAAACCCGACCATGTATCAAAAACTTGAGAAAGAAATAGAGAAGTCGAAAGACCAATCTTAAAATGTAGAGGAAGACACGAATGAGAACAGAGAGGCCTCAGAAAAACCTTATGTGCCTCCACCACCATACAAACCACCAATTCCATACCCTCAAAGACTTGCAAAATCCAAGAACGAGGGACAATTCAAGAAATTTGTAGAACTTCTGAAACAACTAAACGTCACTATTCTGTTTACAGAAGCTATAACCCAAATGCCTTCATATGCTAAATTCCTAAAAGAAATATTGGCTAATAAGAAAAAAATCGTTGAGAACGAAACCGTTATGCTAACTGCCGAATGTAGCGCCATAATTCAAAATAACATGCCTCCGAAAAGATCCTGGTAGTTTCTCCATACCATGTGTAATTGGAAAATATGTCATAGACAAAGCTCTATGCGATTTAGGAGCCAGTGTCAGTCTAATGCCCTTATCTATTTGCGAAAAGCTCAAATTAGGCGACATGAGACCTACCAAGATGTCCTTACAACTAGCCGATAGATCAGTCAAATTTCCTGTTGGTATGCTGAAGAACATTCCTGTCTGAATAGGACAATTTTACATACCGACTGCCTTTATAATAATGGACATCAAGGAAGATTCAAACATTCCCATCATACTAGGAAGACCATTTTTAGCCACTGCAGGAGCCATCATTGACGTCAAGAAAGGAAAACTTACCTTCGAGGTAGGAGAAGAAAAAGTAGAATTCATTCTTTCCCAATTCTTTAAAGCCCCTGCTATAGATGACTCATGTTGTCTCCTAGATATCATTGATGAATGTGTCAAAGAACTTGAATGCCAAGAGGACACCTACTCTGAGATACTGAAAATTCAGACACCAACTATCCTCAAGAACGAAGACTGGAAACAAGAACACTTAGATGCCAACCTAAGCGAATGTTTAGCCTTAACACCCGATCCTGACTCAACTAATAAGAAACCCGGTATAGAACTTAAAACACTACCTGAAGATCTTAGGTATGAATTCTTAGATAAAGAACTCGAACGACCAGTTATAGTCAATGCCGAATTAGGAGAGATTGAAACCGAAAAACTTCTTAGTGTGTTAAGGAAATATCCAACCGCGTTAGGCTATAATATCTCAGATCTCAAAGGAATAAGCCCTTCTCTCTGTATGCACCGCATTATGCTGGAGGAGGACTGCAAGACTTCTAGAGAACATCAAAGACGAATAAATCCTATCCTAAGTGAAGTCGTTAAGAAGGAAGTGCAAAAACTACTAGAGGCAGGCATCATATACCCAATATCAGATAGCAATTGGGTCAGTCCAGTTCATGTGGTGC
The DNA here is from genome assembly GCA_948472305.1 of Vicia faba. Lineage (NCBI taxonomy): Eukaryota > Viridiplantae > Streptophyta > Magnoliopsida > Fabales > Fabaceae > Vicia > Vicia faba. The sequence goes on from OX451737.1 coordinate 660,355,513, forward strand.
CTAAGAAAGGGGGTGTTACAGTTATAACAAATACAAAAGGAGAATCGGTAGCACAACGTACGCAAACAGGATGGAGAATGTGTATCGACTATAGAAAACTAAACAAAGCTATGCGCAAAGACCATTTCCCATTACCGTTCATTGATCAAATGCTCGAGCGTTTAGCAAAACATTCCCATTTCTGCTATCTTGATGGATATTCAGGATTCTTTCAAATTCCCATTCATCCTGACGATCAAGAGAAAACTACGTTCACATGTCCCTATGGTACCTTTGCATACCGGAGAATGCCATTTGGACTATGTAATGCACCTGCAACTTTCCAACGATGCATGATGGCGATCTTCGCAGATTTCTTAGACGGAATCATGGAAGTATTCATGGACGATTTCTATGTCTGTGGAGAGAGTTTCGACGGATGTTTAACAAATCTTGAATTAGTACTGAAACGCTGTGTTAATGTCAACCTAGTGCTCAATTGGGAAAAATGTCACTTCATGGTGAGACAAGGAATTGTGTTGGGTCACATTGTATCAAACAGGGGGATTGAAGTGGACAAAGCAAAGATCGAGATTATCAAAAACCTTCAACCACCCAAAACAGTTAGAGAAATACGAAGTTTTCTAGGACACGCGGGTTTCTACCGACGTTTCATAAAAGATTTCTCTAAAATCACCAAGCCACTAACTGAGTTATTAATGAAGGAGGCTGAGTTTATTTTCGACGATAAATGCTTGAACGCATTCGAGACACTAAAAGAGGCTTTAATCTCGACACCTATTATGCAACCTCCTGATTGGAATTTACCATTTGAGATAATGTGCGATGCGAGCGATTATGTTGTAGGCGCAGTCCTAGGACAACGCGAAGAAAAGAAGCTTCACGCTATCTACTACGCAAGCAGAACGCTTGATCCCGCACAAATGAATTACGCCACTACGGAGAAGGAACTCTTAGCTGTGGTATTCGTGTTGGACAAATTTTGTTCCTACTTAGTAGGCGCTAAAATCATTATTTATACGGATCATGCTGCGATCCGATACCTACTAAGCAAGAAGGACGCCAAACCGCGATTACTCAGATGGATCTTACTCCTACAAGAGTTTAACTTAGAAATAAAAGACAAAAGAGGAACTGAAAACGTGGTAGCTAACCATTTATCAAGATTAGATGGAATCCAAACCGAGAGTGTTCCCATAAATGAAGATTTCCCTTATGAACGCCTCATTGCCAAGCTAGAGACAAACCCTACCGACAGTTTAGATCCACACAATGAAACTTTCACAACTGCGGTAGTAAAATCCATTTGTACTAATACCGCATTACCATGGTACGCTGACTTCGTCAACTATTTAGCTGCCGGTGTTTTACCACCTGATTTGACGTACCAACAGCCGAAGAAATTTTTCCATGACCTTAAACACTACTTTTGGGATGAACCACTACTCTTTAAAAGAGGCGCCGATGGTATCTACCGTCGCTGCGTTCCTAATGATGAAATAAACGACGTCATTTCCCATTGTCATTCCGCCCCTTATGGTGGACACACTAGTACATCGAAAACCTGTGCAAAAATACTTCAAGCTGGCTTCTTTTGGCCTACCTTATGGAAAGACGTCCACGTAGCAATTATGAACTGCGATAGATGTCAACGCACAGGAAATATATCTAGACGTGACGAAATGACGCAAAAAGGAATCCTCGAAGTAGAAGTTTTCGATGTGTGGGGAATTGATTTCATGGGACCTTTCCCCGCATCCTTTGGAAATAAATATATTTTGGTAGTCGTCGACTATGTATCAAAATGGATTGAAGCCATCGCCGCACCCACAAACGATACACGTGTGGTACTAAAACTATTCAAGAATATTATCTTCCCACGATTCGGTGTACCAAGACTAGTGATCAGCGATGGTGGCTCACATTTTATCTCCAGAATTTTCAAAAGGTTACTTTCCAAATACGGCGTTAAACATCGCATAGCCACACCATACCATCCTCAAACAAGTGGACAAGTGGAAGTATCAAATAGGGAGATCAAACAGATACTTGAGAAAACCGTAGCCCTATCCAGAAAAGACTGGTCCTCCAAGCTCAACGATGCTCTTTGGGCATATCAGACAGCTTTCAAAACTCCTATCGGAACAACGCCGTTCAAGTTAGTTTATGGAAAATCTTGTCATTTGCCAGTAGAATTAGAACATAAAGCTTATTGGGCGATAAAAACCCTTAACTTAAACTATAAGAGTGCTGGCGAGAAACGAGTGTTAGATATCCATGAACTGGAAGAATTGCGTTTAGACGCTTATGAAAATGCTAAAATCTATAAAGAACAAACAAAAAAATGGCACGATAAGCGTATCTCGCGGAAAGACTTTAAGGAAGGAGACATCGTACTCCTATTCAACTCTAGACTAAAACTTTTCCCGGAAAAATTACGTTCCAGATGGTCCGGACCGTTCGAAATTAGCAAAGTTTTCCCAAGTGGGGCGATAGAAATTAAAGGTAGTTCTATCGAACCATTCATTGTTAATGGCCAGCGCTTAAAGCACTATTTTAACGTCGAAAATATCGACTTCTCGGCTTATCTTCAGTTAAGTGAGCCGCCTACCCCTTTACCTAACTGAATAGGTATTTAATGTCGAGCCGTCGACATAAAATAAAGGCGCTTCGTGGGAGGCAACCCATGTTTTTACTTTAATTATTTTTTCTGCTTTAATATATTTTTCTTTTTCTTTTCTTTTTCTTAATCTTTAAAATTTTTTCATTATTGCATTTCTAACTCCTTTCTATTTTTCTTCTGTTTTTATTTATCCCTTTCATCTTTCTTTTTATTTTTAATTTAACTTTGGCAATTTCCTAACCCGACAATACTTACTTAATCTCCTTTTCTTTCAAACATTTTTCAAATATTTTCAGGGGGGTAATTCTTTTTTCTTTCACATCTCGCGCTATGGATTGTGCCAACTTCATGAATGTCAAATTGCGAAGCCGACACCAGAGAAGAAGGTTTGCAGACCTGGGTGAACGGGAGATGTGTCCCACTATATATGCAGATGATCATGCTATGGATGCCCTTGGCATTTGCGAGAGTGTCATGTACTTGCTGCACCAGATTGGTTGGGACACCGCTCTTATCCGTCGAAGGTTCTGTACCTACAAAAGGCTGACTCTGGAGTTTCTCAGCACCTTGAGTTTCATTCCAAATCATGGAATGGGATTCAACCGTGGGTTGATTACATTTAGAATGTTTAACATGGATTACACTTACAACCTGCGAGAGTTTAGCCAGCTGCTTGGGTTCCCTTTTGGACCCGATGTTATCAGTATGACACAGGAGAACCTTTTTCCCGTATCTGAGCTTGACTTTTTCTGGGGAAGCATAGCTGGTGTTAACCATCCTGAGCTGTCAGATCTGTACTCTGAATGCATTTATAACTCGACTATCAGGTATTTCCACAAGATCATAGCCCACACTATCTTCGGCAAACAGAAAAATGTCACCTCTGTATCCCGCGATGAGCTGTTTATCATGTATTGTGCATCTCAAAACCGTCCGGTGAACGGCGCAGCTTATATGCTCGCCAATATGGAGCGGATAATGGAAAATCCAAATGCACCTATCTTGTTGGGTGGGTTAGTTACCATGCTGTCAAATGCCATCGGACTCCGCCGGCCTATGCTCGGTTCTGCTCCACTTTATGGCATAAAGCCGATGGACATTGCTTTTTGTTTCAACACTAGCATGATTGGAAACCTTGGACCAGATTCATTTGACTTGCTAGTTAATCATCAGATCGTCCATCATTTTAAGCTTCCCGACCCAAGAACCAGTGTGCACAACCGGGATAACTGGCTGTTTGATCTTCACTACCCTGCTTCACCACCCTCTTCACCATCTACAGTTGACATTTATAAGGTTCCAAACAATGCTAATGCTGAAGAAGATCCTGCTACACCGCCAGGCTACCATGATCTCCCTGATCCTTGGGAACATGAGGCTACTTCCGCCGAGACCGCGCCTCCGGCTCCTGAGACTACTCCACCTCCACCTGCTGTTACCCTGGACTCCCTACATGCGTCCATTACGGACATGCGAGGCGAGCTGACTTCCCTTAGGGTGGATTTCATTACCTTCATGGACTTGGTGACTGATCAGTTGGACTATATGCATCAGCATTTGTTTCCACCTCCCCGTGGCTAGAGTTGCCATCGTTATCTCCTTTCCTTCTCTCTTGCATTTTTACGTACAGTGAGGACACTGTAAATTTCTGTGTGGGAGGGATTTTTAGTTTAGTTATTATTTCAACATTATCATTATTTTTATTTTTTTTACTTTGAAATAATTTGTTATGCATTTATTAAATTGAAGTTTATTTTAATTTCTTTCCTAATTTACTGTTTACTGTTTACTGTCTATGTTTTATTTACTGTTGTTATTTACTGTTATTTACTGTCTATTTTCGTTAGATTTAAAACTTTAATTACTTAAAATAATTAATTAAAACAAACATTTCAAATAAACAAAAAAAAAATAAATTCTTCAAAACAAAATTCCAATTACCAAGAAAAAAAAAACTCATCACTCTCCAACGGTCCTGTAACGGATCTCTCATTTAAGACTCTGTCTGCGTTACGACCGTCACACCCTTGTGACGAGCGTAACGCGCCTCTTTGCTTCGTGACGAGCGTCACACCCCTGTGACGACCGTCACACAGACAGAAACCAACGGCTGTTACAGAGAACCGTTCCAACCTTCTTCCTTATAAACCCATTTTTCCCTTCTCCATTATCACCACACCACACGAAAAACCACCTATTCACTCCATTTTTCTTCCAATTTCTAAACTCCCAACACCAAATTAACATCCTTACAATCTCCCATTCTCACATTCCCAAATCAAATCCTTTATCACCATGGCAAACAACCCAAACGCTCAAGTTATCAATTTCAGAATCGGCGAACCTGGGGAGAATCAACGAGCAAAGTATCAAAAATTCCAACGTCGAGGTCTCCAACCCACAAGGTACGTTGACATCGACTGCCTACGGAGTTTGGGACTACTCGACAGTGTCCGCCGATTACTACAAAGCGTGGATTTGTGGAACCTCTGCCGTGAACCAAGACCAATCTACAAAACTCTTACTCTTGAGTTCTTGAGTTCGTTCGCTTACCTCACTCCGCCGGGTGTCACAAACCAACTATCAGGCGTGGCAAAATTTCGCATGTTCGGCGTTGAGCCTCAATTGCCTCAATCCGACATCGCGAGGCTTATGGGATTTTGTTCCGACGAAGGTGCTCATTTTCGGGTACCAGATAGTTTTAATGAGGAGGCTTTCAACTTATGGCACAACTTAACGAACATCCGTGCCGGGTCCTACGACCACCTCAACGCTACCCACATCCACAATCCGGCCATCCGCTACTTTCATCGCATTCTTAGTAACACCATCTTCGCCCGCGACAACAACCATAAGCTCAACTCAAAGGAGCTCTTCTTTCTACATTGTGCGTTCACTGGGCAAAAGATAAATGCCGCCCCGTTCCTACTTGCTCACATCCACCCTATTTGTGCTAGAGGTGGAAAACCTTTCTATTTCGGAGGGCTGGTTACTTCTATTACCATTGGTCTGAATTATGGTGCTGCTCTTGCAACCTTGCCTTCTATGGCACCGGCTTTGCTGACCTTGGATCACTGCAAAGCCGCACACCTCATCTACGAGCGGGAAGACGGCAGATTCCACCCCGTAATTAGGAATACCGTCTATCAGAATATCATTTTTCCGAACAGGGACCGAATCGATCCAAGTAACCGAGTAAACTGGTTGTTCGACCCTGAAGTTCCCGCAGAGCCTGCACCTGCCCGCGAAGACCAAGCTGCAGCCGCCGCAGACGATATACAAGAAGAGTTGGATAGTGCTCCGCCTGTCCATGATATCCCTGGATCCTCATCCGCACCTCCTCCTATCAATCTCGAAGACATCCTCCGCGCCCTCCACATGCAAAATCAAATGAATGCGGCGCTTGAAAGGAGGCAAGCTGAGCAGTTTGAGTCTCTGTGCGCCCAAAACGCTCAGATCTTGACTGGGCAGCGAAACATGAATGAGAGGTTGGATGAGGCGCTGTCAGAGCTTAACGCCTTGAGGATAGATATGAACACCTATGGCTTCCAAGACACCGACGCTGAAGCCACTCCTACCAGACGCTCTCGCACCAGGAGCAGAGGACGTGGTCACCAGTAGTTTGTCTTTCTTTAATTTCTTTGTAATTTGTTATTTTTCTGTTTCATTTCTTTTCCTTTTTGTTTTTGTAATTGTACTTCCCCGCATATATATCGCAACATTGAGGACAATGTCGGATTTTGTGTGGGAGAGGTACCTTTCAATCTTTAATAAAACTAGTAAATTCTTGCGATATGTCTCGATTCAAATTCTTCGCTTTACTTTTCCATACCGAAAAATTTTTATTTTCGCATTAGCCCGACATACCTACTTTAATGAAATCCCAGTTGAGGAAGCCGAAAACGACGTAACAAGATCGATACGGTTCTGTCACCGTAGACTTCCTGCTTACGCGATCCGTTTCAATAACCATTATACCGATATCTGGAGTTTCAAGTTCTAGAAGTAACACCTAGTAGTTTATACTAGCAGTCAGCACCGTCTTGACACAAACCACGTGGAGAATCGATGAATATAAGTGTTTGATGTCTGATTCTAAAAATATCCTTCCTATCTCGCTGCTAAAAGAAAAGAAAACTTGTGTACCAAAATATACGGGCACATACAAGAGCTGAGCAAATAATGAAGGAATCCAGTGTTGGTTGGTTCAGAGGTATCTGGTTCTGAACTCGGTAGGGCGTGCTACGGCCCGATCCCCCACAACCTCCAATTTGGATAAAATATGTAGGGTTGCCACATTCATGTACCAGCCCCCGTCCTAAAGGATCAAAGTCACTAACCGGTTACTCCACTACGTGCGTGCTAAGGCAAAGGGCTTAATGTGATTGCGCCAGAACGAAACCGGGTGAAATAGATACGAGGAACTCCGGGCAGAGTTATAACGGAACTGTTGGATAGCTCGTTTAAAATGGAAGTCTACGAGTAAGCTTATTGCTTGCATCATTAGCGTATCTTTAGTGTTTTACTCAAGAATTGGCCGAACCAACGAGGATTTCCCGAAACCACTTTAAAAATCCAAGGGTATGTCATTCTTATGCGCTTACCAGAAAACTTGTCCAACCTTTCGAATGACTATTTGCTTGAGGACAAGCAAAGGTTTAAGTATCGGGGAATTTGATAACGAGAAAACATATCATATAATTAACATACTTTTTACCGATTTTATATTCCATTAAGTCGTCTAACCCTTGATTATTCCGAGATTATTTGTCTTTTTGCAGGTATGACACTTGTCGACTCAAACCGATGAAAAAGGACAACATGAAGAAAGCTAGACGAAAAACAAAGAGAAAAAGAATAAAAAAATACAAAGTGTGGACTTCTGGATAGGTGACGGTCGTCACGCCCCAGTGACGGGCGTAACACCCCACAACATAAGGAAACGCTCGTCACACACACCTGACGAGCGTAAGGAACCACTTCAGCGTGTGACAACCGTCACCCACCTGTGACGACCGTCACGCGCGTGAAGGAGAACGTTACGCATGAATTGAAGACGTGGGCGTAAAGGGCAGAATACTTCTCCCTGTTTCTACTGAATCTCCTATTTTATTGCAACAACTATTACTGCTCCTAGAATTTCTCCACGAAGACTTCATCAAGAATTCAAAATTAAACTGCTGATTTTTCCTGCTATATATATGAGTACCAAGGCACAGTCCAAGGGTCGAAGAATTTTACTTAGAGCAAAGATTTATTTTATTTTACAGTTTTTTCCAATTTGTTTGTTTTGCAATTCTGCTTTCAATTCCTTGTAATTTTCATTCAAGCCTTAGTTTCTATTTTTAAGTGTTAATTCTTCTTACAAGAATTAACACGAATTTCTACCGCAAGTCAAGCTCGAAGATTTGGATTACTGTATTACTTCAAGATTACTATAGCATCTGTAATTCCAGGTTTTTTATATTGCAATTATTATTTATTTAGTTTCTATAATATTCCATTTATTGCCATGAATTATATTTTAAACTTTATTGATGTTAAGTTAATTATGTTTGGCTAAATTATTAATACCGGTATGTGACCGTAAGAACTGAAAGAATTCAATGATACCTTGGCCAAAAATATTTATAAAACAATTTCTGGTTTCCAATTTCCAATATTAATTTAACTATCCTTGTCACGAGAGTGAGAGGGTAATTAACACGATTTTGCCAGGAGAGTGAGAAATTAATTAAGGCAAGAACCTGCATGCGAGAGCTGGGGTTCAACCCAGATAGTGGTAACGAAGCATTGATTTTTAAATACACGAGAGTGTTTTAATAAATTAATTAAATTCAAATTGTTTTCAAAAAGTGTTATTAAATTTAAAGTGCATCCACTAGGTTTAGTAGCATGACTTATTTCATAAACACGAGAGTGTATGTCTCAGGTTTTTAAACAATTAGTTTTTACCGAAATACTTTATAGGCCAAGCGATTCATCGAATTCCCTAAGTCCGATTATCACATACCGGTATAATTAGTACTATTACTTTTAAAACTAAACTGTCTCCCCCAAATATCGAATATTCATCGCTTAGTTAGACACAACTGTAGCATTAGATCGTATGCGATTGATACACAGTCTCTGTGGGTTCGATAATCTTTTAAAACTAGAACGACTGAACTGTATACTTGCAGTTAATATCTCGACAGACTTGTAAAGTCCCGATCAGTGTTAAGGGTTTCTTGGCAAAGTTTTTGTTTGAGAAGGCATAAGACTGCTGGAATTCTTTAGATCTACAAGCTTTTGAAGAGATTGTGGCACTCCTCATCTATGGGTTGGTCTTGTTCCCAAACCCTGATCAACTTATCGATGTGAATGCTGTCAAGATTTTCATATCTCGGAATCCTGTGCCTACATTGCTTGGGGATATCCTACACTCATTTTACACATGAACAATGAGGAAAATAGATGTCCTCATGTGCTGTACTCCTCTCCTAGCAAGGTGGTTTATTTCTCACCTTCCACAATCAGTTTTGAAGAATGAGCAGGGTTTAAGGTGGTCGCAACGATTGATGACCCTCACACATTCTGATGTTCATTGGTGTTCTCGGTCTAGAGAAAATGTCATCATCATTGATCGTTGTGGAGAATTACCTAATGTCCCACTACTTGGCATTAGGGGAGGCATTACCTACAACCCCTGTTTAGCTCTAAGACAGTTTGGATATGCTAGAAGGGATGGCCCTCATGACATGTTGATTCCTGACCTAGTTTTTGACTTCGATAACAATGCGCAAGGACTTCGACAAAGGTTCATCAGAGCTTGGAGGATGCCTAACAAGGTGGATAGTAAGACACTGGGGCACAAGAATTCCATCCCCCTTGATCCTTACCTCAAGTGGGTACGAACCCGCGCCCAGAATCTTATGATGCCATATCCTCACATTCTCCCCGTGATCAAATAGCCTGTTATGGAAGGAGAGGTTCCATACACCCTCCTACATCCTGACATGCCAACATCATTGGAAGAATTACAAAAGAGTTGGATCCAACTCAAAGAAGAACGAAATACCTTTGAAGCCAGCTTCTATGCCAGTGAGAAGAAGGTTTTGGAGTTTACCCGTCAACTTCATGAGGAGGAAACTCTCAACACTTACATCGCACCAAAGAGGATGCGTAATGTCTTTTTACATTAAGAATTTTGTAATATTTTGCCCATGGGGCACTTATGTACTAACAAATTTCTTCTTAATATGACGTGTGTTCTTTTTGTTTGCAACAAATTTGAATTTCTGAATCCTTTAATGCATTACATGAATAACATACCATTCATCATATGCATAAACAGGTCTTCACGCCAGGTTTCCTTATCTTTCTGCTGTTTATTTCAGCAAGATGGATTTGGAGCAGACGGTTAAGGATCTGCAAGCACAAAATTCTCAATTCCAGTAACTCCTCATGACCTTAGCAAAAGGTCAAGAGGACCTCAAAGCACTGTTGGAGAAAGATAAAGAGAAAAAGAAGAAAAGACCTGGTGTAGTCATCATGGGAAGAAGGTTTGAAAGCAATGCTAGAATAGTTCTCGAGTTCCCCTCAACGTCTGATGAAGGGGCTGGTAAAGGAAAAGGGAAAGCAATGCCTTCTGAATCTGAAGTTGAAGGAGAAGAAGAGGAAGAGGAAGAAGACGAAGATTACTCCGAACAACAATATCCCCCGACGGATGTTAAGTTTAAAAATCTTGAGGATAGGTTGGCAACCATGGAGTTGCAAAGGGTACCTGGTTTAGATTTCGAAGAACTAGGGTTGGTCGTTGGGATTGTTATTCCTCCCAAATTCAAAGTTCCAATATTTTTTAAATATGACGGTCTGTCATGTCCAAAGATGCATCTAAGATCCTACGTCCGAAAGATCCAACCCCACTCATCTGATAAGGATCTTTGGGTCCACTTTTTTCAAGACAGTTTGTCAGGCACACAATTGGACTGGTTCTATCAACTCGAGAGATTGGAGGTTCATAACTGGGAAGACTTAGTTGCTGCTTTCTACCGACAATACCAATACAATGCTGATTTAGCGCCTACTAGTACTCAACTACAGAGTATGGGCATGGCTTCTAATGAGGGATTCAAAGAGTATGCCCAGAAGTGGGTGATCTGGCTGGAAGGGTGCAACCACCATTATCGGATAGAGAGCTGGTTGACATGTTTTTAGGGACCCTGTCTGGCCCTTTCTTCAATCATTTAATTGGGAGTTCCTCTGCAGGATTCACCGAATTGATCCTAACCGGTGAAAGGGTCGAGGCTGGTATTAAAAGTGGTAAGGTTCAGAAAGATGCCTCCGCGTCCACCGTTGTTAAGAAGACCTTCCCAACTAAGAAGGAAGCTTCTGCTGTTTATTCTCAGAAAAGCCAAGGAGGAATGGGGCGCCGACCAACTGTAGGGGCTGTGATGATTTAAAACTCTTCAAATGATCAACCTCGCAGCAATCAGCCAAGACCTAATCAACAACGGGTAGAAAGGCCACAACGACAGTTCACCCAAATCAACATGACGCCAGCTCAAGTACTCCCTCATTTGCTAAAGCTGAATCTTACCAATTTGAAGGAAGCGCCAAAGAACCCTAATACATCTTCTCCATATTACCACTCCAATGCAAAGTGAGCTTACCACTCTGACAGTGTAGGGCATGATACCAACAACTGTTGGGCTCTTAAGAATAAAATCCAAGACCTGATCGATGCCAAGGAAGTAGAATTCGATGCGCCCGAAAAGCCAAATGTGATTTATGCCCCAATGCCCAAGCACGGTCATAATGTTCATGCCATTATGGAAGACCTTCATATTACCAATGTTGCTGACCTTTTGACTCTGTTACCAGTGATTAAAGTGAATTTGATGAGAGTCGGGATATTCCCAGGCTGTGGAAAAGACTGTTACTTTTGTTTAAACATACGAGCTGACTGCCCACTATTGAAATCAGGCATCTAACGCCTGATGGATACCCAAGAGATACTCTTCCAAAAGACTCCTATTGATACCTTCACTCCTGTTACTCCTGCTACCTTTGTTACTTCAACCAATGACATTGCAATAATAACCATCTCTGACAATCTTCCCAAGGCTTGCAAAAGGCCTGTCAAGATTACGCCTGATCCTAAGTTTGTGCCGTTAAAAATCACCATGCCAGGGCCTGTCCCGTATCAATCTAACAAGACGATACCATGGAACTACGGAGGAGAAATATTCTATCATGGTATCAAACAGATTGAATCAGTCCAAGAGAGTTCTGAAGAAGAAACCCCTGATATAGGGAACATTGCGGGAACAAGCAAGATAACTCGCAGTAGACGGATTTTCTCTCCGGAGATTGCTCCCCCACGAGCAGTCTTCGGACCCTCGAAAGCTTCTGTGTTTGTTAAGCCATTCGTGCAAGGCCCGATAATTGAAGAATTGGATACTCCTGAAGTCAGACCATCTGTTGATACTACCGATAAGGGTAAGGGGATACTAGAATCTCCTGTCAGGATGAAGGCTCAGACTGTGGTAATCCCCGAGACCACCCAGAAAGAAATGGAAGAAATCTTAAAGATAATCAAGAAGAGTGACTACGATGTCGTGGAACAGCTAGGGAAGACCCCTTCCAAAATCTCCATGTTGGCTCTCCTACTCTGCTCTAAGGCTCATGCTAAGGCCTTAATCAAATTTCTAAAGACGGCACACGTGCCTCAAGAAACATCGGCTGACCAGTTTCAAGAGTGCGTGGCCAGCCTTACTGCTGATAACGGTCTTGGTTTTTCTGATGCTGATTTGACCCCCAAGGGAAGGAAGCACAACGGCGCGCTGCATGTCTCAGTAGAATACAGAGGAACCACCCTTGCCCATGTCCTAGTTGATACTGGTTCATCCTTAAATGTGCTGCCTAAGAAAGCGTTAAACCGTTTGGACTGCGAAGGGTTAGTGCTAAAGCCAAGTAATATCGTGGTTAGGGCCTTTGATGGATCCAAAAGAATGGTTCACAGAGAGGTTGACATTCCTATCAAAGTGGGCACAAAAGTTTTCAACTCCACCTTTTATGTGATGGACATCCGTCCTTCATACTCGTGTTTGTTGGGAAGGTCGTGGATCCATTATACTGGGGCAGTTACCTTCTCTTTACACCAAATTCTAAAGTATCCTGCTCGGGGTAAGATTATAACGGTGCACAGTGAGGAAGAGTACATGATAAGTCACCTCAACTCCTTCCGCTATGTGGAGTTGGATGGCAAATTCATAGAAACGCCTTTCCAACATTTTGAGGAAGTTTCTCCTGAGGTCGCAGTTGCGAAGACAATGACAGATGTGCCTATCGTTTCCAAGCCTATGTCTAGGATGGCATTCCTCAAGGATGTGGAGGTTGTAATCAAATAAGGAAGGAGTATAGTGTGGGGGAAACTGCCTGATTTTCCTCACAAGACAGACCAGTTCGGACTAGGTTTTATTGCTGCTGGCCAGAAAGCTATGCGTCGCTCCAAGGCTGGAGGACCACCCGTAAAAATCACTCACCATGGAATTAATGCCTTAGAAGATGATGATGAGGAAGAAAACTTTGAATATTGGATCTTTCCAACCGTCGAAGGAGGATTAAGCAACTGGGAAGCAAAGGACTTTATTCCCATCACTTTCATCAACCCGTAATTTATCTTTGAACAATTTCCTATTTTGGTCTGTAATAACTAAACAATTCATACACTATTTTCACCTTATGCCTTGCCCGGGGCATATAGGTCCATTTGTAAGGGCTTGATTTTCTTCATTATCATATGCCATGTTTTAATGAATCATTGGACGTTTTCATCTATAAACTGTTGTGTACATTTTCTTTCCTTTTTGCATCTTGTTTTGTTTAAGGATGGCTATCCCTTACACACACCCACACTCACGAAATGCAGGTACCCATCCACTACGGATTCCATGGGTGACTATTCTGCTTTAGCCTTCAGTGACTCTGAAGATTTGGTCAATCATGCTGAGTACGAAGTTGACGAAGATTGTGAAGTGCTGGGAGAGTTAGCCAGACTTTTGCAACAAGAAGAGAGGGCAATTATGCCTCATGAAGAGTTGCTAGAAACCATCAACTTGGGAACAGAGGAAGACAAGAAAGAGTTTAAGGTGGGTGCTAACCTGGAACCTGGTGTCAAAGAGCGCTTAGTACAGTTGTTGAACGAATATGTGGAGATCTTTTCATGGTCCTATGAAGACATTCCGGGATTAGACACAAATATCGTTGTTCACCGTCTCCCTACAAGAGAAGACTGTCCACCGATCAAGCAAAAAGTCCGCCGAATGAGGCCCGACATGTCTGAGAAGATCAAAGCTGAGGTAATGAAGTAATTGAACGCTGGCTTTCTGGCTGTTACTTCCTATCCACAATGGGTTGCTAACATTGTGCCCGTACCTAAAAAGACGGCAAAGTCAGAATATGTGTGGACTATCGGGACTTAAACAGGGCTAGCCCTAAAGATGATTTTCCACTACCACACATCGACATCTTGGTTGACAACACAGCTCAACACAAGGTATTTTCCTTCATGGATGGATTTTCGGGATACAACCAGATCAAAATGGCCCCCGAAGACATGGAGAAGACTACTTTTGTTACGTAGTGGGGTACCTTCTGCTATAAAGTGATGTCGTTCGGACTGAAGAATGTTGGGGAAACCTATCAACGCGCCATGGTAGCTTTGTTTCATGATATGATACATCATGAGATTTAAGTTTATGTAGACGACATGATACCCCGATCACAGACAGAAGAAAAACACCTTGATCATCTACAAAAGCTATTTGTCAGGTTGAAGGAGTTTAAGCTCAGACTGAACCCAAGCAAGTGCACTTTTGGAGTTAGGTCTGGTAAACTTTTGGGATTTATCGTCAGCAACAAAGGAATTAAGGTTGATCCTGCTAAAGTCAAAGCTATACAAGAAATGCCTGCCCCCCGCACTGAAAAGGAGGTTAAAGGATTCTTGGGACGCTTAAATTATATCGCAAGGTTCATCTCTCACCTGACGTATACCTGTGAGCCAATCTTCAAGCTGTTGAAGAAAGATCAAGTAGTTGAATGGAACAATGATTGTCAAGCTGCTTTTGATAAGATCGAGGAGTATTTACTGGAACCTCCTATCTTGATGCCACCCGTCGAAGGAAGGCCATTAATCATGTATCTGACTGTTTTGGATAACTCAATAGGGTGTGTACTGGGCCAACATGACGAGTCTGGCCGAAAAGAGCATGCCATTTATTACCTTAGCAAAAAGTTTACCGACTGTGAGACTCGCTACTCACTGCTCGAGAAAACTTGCTGCACTTTGGTATGGGCTGCTCGCCGGCTAAGGCAGTATATGTTGACTCATACCACTTTGCTGATTTCCAAGATGGATCTGATCAAGTATATCTTCGAAAAGCCTGCTTTATCTGGAAGAATCGCTAGATGGCAAATGATCCTGACTGAGTATGATATCCAGTATACTACCGAAAAAGCTATAAAGGGGAGTGTACTAGCTGACCATCTAGCTCATCAAGCTGTCGAAGATTACCAATCTATGAGATTCGACTTCCTTGACGAGGACATCATGACATTGGACAACATTGAAGGTAACAGACCGTATGACGGACCTGAACAAGGATCCCGATGGACCCTGTACTTTGATGGTGCTTCAAATGCATTTGGCAACAGTATTGGTGCAGTACTCATTTCTCCGGAAGTTTGCCATACACCCTTCACTTCCCGACTTTGCTTCAGCTGTACCAACAACATGGCTGAATATGAAGCTTGCATCTTTGGTCTCAAGGCTGCTATAGACTTGGGAATCAAATATTTGGTCGTATTTGGGGACTCGGCTTTGGTTATCAGTCAAGTCAAAGGAGAGTGGGACACTTAACATCCTAATGTTATCCCATACAAAGAACATGTCCTGACATTGTTGCCTCATTTTGAGCAGATTACTTTCGAGCACTTTCCGCGAGAAGAAAATCAACTAGCAGATGATTTGGCTACAATGTCTTCCATGTTTAAACTTAAATGGGATAATGAGGCTACCCAAATCACTGTTGAGTGAATGGAAGAACCTGCACACTGTCATGATATTAATACCAAAGAAGTAGTGGAACAACCCTTGTTTCATGAAATCAAAAGGTATCTCCAGACTCGAGAATACCCTGAAGGAGCTTCCGTCAATGACAAAAAGTTCTTAAGGAGATTTGCTGCCAAGTTCTTCCTGAGTAATGGCATCCTTTATAAGCGCAACCATGATTGTGTTCTACTTCATTGTGTAGACAAGGTTGAAGCAGAGCTGATCATGACCGAGATACACAGTGGCACATTTGGCACCCACTTAAGCGGACATGCGATGGCTAAGAAGATTCTAAGGGCAGGCTACCACTGGTCTACCATGGAAACTGATTGTCATCAACATTCCCGTACTTGCCACAAATGTCAAGTCTACGCCGACAAGATACATATTCCTCATGTTCCTCTCAACGTTCTAACAGCTCCTTGGCCATTCGCAATGTGGGACATTGACATGATTGGAGAAATCAAGCCTACGGCATCCAATGGACATCGCTTCATCTTGGTCGCTATTGATTATTTTACCAAGTGGGTCGAAGCAGCTTCCTACGCCTCTGTTACAAAGAATGTTGTTGCCCGTTTCATCAAGCAGAACCTCATATGCCAGTATGGTATCCCCGACAGGATTATCACGGACAACGGTACAAATTTGAACAACACTATGATCACCGCTCTGTGCGAGCAGTTCAAGATTTATCATCACAATTCATCTCCCTATCGGCCGAAGATGAACGGTGTTGTTGAAGCCGCGAACAAAAATATCAAGAAGATCATTCAAAAGATGACAGTCACCTACAAAGACTGGCACGAGATGTTACCGTTTGCTCTGCATGGATATCGTACCACGGCGCGTACTTCAACAGGGGCAACCCCCTTCTCTTTAGTATATGGCATGGAAGCTGTTCTACCCATGGAAGTTCAGATTCCTTCCTTGAGGATTATGAAGGATGCCGGTTTGAGTGAAGACGATTGAATTCAGACCCGGCTTGATCAACTTAATTTGATCAACGAGAAGCGACTTACTGCTGTTTGTCATGGTCAGACGTATCAAAAACGAATGATCAAGGCTTTCAATAAGAAAGTCAGACGTCAGGTTTATCAAGTCGTAGATCTTGTAATCAAGCGGATCATCTTGCCGCAAAGTGATCCCAGGGGCAAGTTGACTCCTACTTACGAAGGACCATTTGTGATCAAAAGCATCTTTTCTAGTGGGGCAATGATTCTGACCACCATGGACGGCGACGACTTACCGCACCCTGCGAATGCAGACATAGTTAAAAGATACTACGCATAAAACGACCCGACAAGTTGAAAACCCGAAAGGGCAACTTGGGCAAAAATAGGCATCCCGGTGAATCGAAAACCCGAAAGGGCGGTTCAGGCAAAAATTAGGGATAAATAAAAAATCTGTACACCCGACAAGTTGAAAACCTGAAAGGGCAACTTGGGCAAAAAAGGGTTTCCCGGTGGATCGAAAACCCGAAAGGGCGGTCCAGGCAAAAGTTAGGGAATTAAAGCGTATGACTATGTCTCGTCGGATCACTTTAAGAACAATCTCTTCACCAACAAGCTCCAAGCTTCTGATCAATCCAATCGTCGGCGGACGAAGCAGCGAATGGACAAGATACTCAAAGTTGTGAAGCCTATAGCAGAATGGGAACCCCATGGAATTGTTACACATAGCCATCTTTCTTTTGTATAAATTTTTTCTCAATTTTTACGACAACATTCTCTTACTAGGATGTCTGTGTCCTTTGTACAAAGATACTTACAAAATTTAATACAAAGATACTTCAAAGTATAGAAATTTGCTTGCCTTTCCTTTCCTTTTACACTTGTGTTTTATTTGAAAACGTCCAAAGCTTTGTTAAATAGGCATATGCATTTGAATGTAATCACTGCTTACAAATAAAACGAAATTGAGAAAGGATAATTACTGGTAGGTTGAAGGTGTAGGAAGATATCTTTGTGATATTCCAGAAGAAATCCCCTGCAGTACATCATTCAGATCCTCAACAAATCTAAAACCTTGAAATATACATCCCTAACAAAGTTAAAATTCAAGATCCCCAGTGGAGCCCGAAGACCCTGAAATACATATCCCCAGCAGAGCCAGATTGTTCTAAAAACCTTATTCCCCAGCAAAGTCAAATTTCTGATTATCAATCCCCAGTGAGAACCATTTAGTGTTCCCCAACTTCCCCATTAGATTGGCGTACAACCCAAGCTCCTGATTTCACAGGCCGAGTAAACATTCTCCCCACAGAGTTATTTCCCATCAGATCGAAGATTCTTGGTCTCATTCCTCCAGCAGAAGCCTCCTAGGATTTAACTCCCCAGTAGAGATTTTCAGAGTTTTCCTTATTTCCCAGGAAAGTCATGAAGGATTCTCATTCCCCGCAAAAGTTATCAAAGCTCTTGATTAATCCCCACCAGTCACCAAAGATTTTCAATCCCCAACAGTGGTCCCAGGATTTCTCATTTCTCAACAATCAAAGATCTTTAATTCCCAAGCAGTCAGCAAGGATTTCTTGTCTTCAACAATCAAAGATTTTTGAATCCTCAGCATCAGTCAAGAATTTATTTTTCCCCGGCAGTAGTTAAAGATTTCTTTATCTCCAGTTATCAAGGATTTATTTTCCTCAGCAAGACAGCTACTCAGCTTACATGCACATCCATTACATTCATATATCGTAAACATTGATGAAACACCGTTCATTGCATCATACATATCATGCAACATGACTTTGTGTTTTAGCTAACATTTTACCCTTTTCAGGATAAGATTAAAAGGCTATCGTTAAACAACTATTCAGATACAGTATGGATACACCCCAGACACGACGGTCATTCTATTACTCATTCAGAATATCAAGTCAAATACATTATGAATACACCCCAGACACGGAGGTCATTCTATTACTCATTCAGACTTCGGCAATCTGATATAGTCTAGATACGCTCCAGACAGGGCAACCATTCTATCTCTCATTCAAATTCAATTATCCACTTCAAGATTCAGATACGCTCCAAACATGGATGATATTCTGGCCTTTACACCAGAAGTTTGATTTCCCCCCAGTGCAGTCGCCACGAAAGTCATTCTGTCACTTATTCAGATCCCCGTTACAGTCTCAGATACACTCCAGACACAGAAGTCATTATGCTACTCATACAGATCTCAACTTCAGATACAGTCCAGATACGCTTCAGACACGGTTGCCATTCTACCACTCATTCAGAACTTATCCTCATCACACATTTGCTCCATATACAAATGTTTCTCTGTTACCCATTTAGAATACAGATACACCCCAGACACGACAGTCATTCTGATATTCATTCAAAGATCAAATACAATCACGGCTCAAATACACTCCAGACACGGCAGTCATTCTGATATTCATTCAAAGATCAAATACAGTTACAGCTCGGATACACCCCAGTTAAACAAACAATCTTGGATGGAATCTTTAAGCCCATCTCCAGCAAGATTCTACCATCTCCAAATGGCATCTTTAAGCCCATTCCCTCAACAATATTTTGACGAGTGCAAATTTACGGGCACTCTAGTATCCAATCCTCTTTTACCTTCGAGTCACGAAAGGAAGACTTGCCAATCTAACTATTCAGGTTCAAGAAGATTGAACAGGGGCAACTGTTGTACCCAAAAATTTTCCCTCCCATTTTATCAACATTTCTCATCACAAATCTCTTGGAACTCAAGACCAAGCTAGGGTTTGCTTTGTTCAAGGCACCTCTTTGCACTGTTGACCTAAACTAGGGTTTGAGTTTGCATAGGGATTTTTGGATATTCAATGCCCAAATTGACTTTCATACTTCATGTTGGACTCATAAGTTTGCTCATACCAAGTTTCAAGCCTTGAATCAAATTTTTGCCCAGTCAATTGGACAGTTGACCTAGAAATCAATTGTATTGGGGAAAAAGTCAACTGTGGCCAATTTACAGTCAAACTTCATAAATTTTGACCCACATCAACATTATGAACTCATATGAACCACTTGATCAAGTTTGGACCACAATTCCATAAGAAATTTGATCAGATCACCAAAAGGGCAAAATTGTCATTTTTAGGGTTTTGACTGTACAAAGGCAATTTTTGACTGTTTGACCTAGCCAATGGCAAATCTAGTTCAACCATGGATTCAAGGACTCAATGACATTATCTTGACCTATTCAACAAGCTCAAAGATCTCAAATGCATAGGATTGACAGATGAATTTTTCAGTCAACTGATCAAAATTTGACTCTACACTGAAAAGTCAAACTTTGACTTTTTGGTCAAAATCAAGTGCCAAGGATCATTTTTCATCAAGATGTGTAAAATTATGAAACTTGTTCATCAACAAACCCAAAATTGCAAATTAGGGTTTGAAATTGAAAAAATTTCATAACTTAGAATTTTTCTAAGTTATGAAATTTTCTTAATTTTTCCTAACTTTGTCCCACATTTTCACCAAGATGAAAATGGATTCAAACAAAACTTACAACATGAAAGTTGTAGTCCATCACAAATTCTACAACTTTGATTCACAAAGTTTTCTCAAAAGAAGCTTGGATCTCAAGTTATGATTTTTGGAACAAGGGTCCCTAAAACTTTTAACTTAGAGAAATTTTGCCCTAGTTTAGGCAGGATTTTGACCCATCTTCTTGGCTATTTTTCACATAGTTCCACTTGGAGTCTCAAGTTGCATTTCAAAGATGGATTATATTACATGCTGCAAGCTTTCCAAATTGTCCAAGAACTCGTCAAACACATTCATGGTTAGGGAGAATAAAATGCTTGAACTTGGAAAAAACTCACTTTGTAACCATGGCCATAACATGTTCATACAACTTGCAAAATCTGACCAAACTAGCTTTGTACTTGATTACAGGTCTCTAAACCAATTTACACTCAAAAATTGAATGCAAATACATTGGACATTGGTGTTATTCTGATCATTCGAGCTTGGCACAATGAATAATTCCATTTTGGGCATAAAGATGGCACTTCCATTTTCACAAAGGCAACTTTATGTCAAATTGCATTTTCTTGAGCCTTGGACTTCTTTCTTTGCAGCAAACAAGTTCCACAAACTCAGGTAAAGGTACAAGAAACTTGTGCATGCTTGGAGATAACCTGTACAGGCCTATCTCATTTCACTTCACACTTTTCTTTCAAAACAAGTCAACTTGCCAAAAGTCCATAACTCACATATCTGATATATTCAACTTAAGCCAGGGTTTCAAACAAGTTTTACACATCCTTGTAAGCCAGAAACACGAGCCAATTATCCCTCAAACACCCTTGAACACCAAAACACCAAAAAACATGCAAAACAGGGCAGTTGCCGCAACTTGAGTGCCATAGCTCATTTTGCTCATGCGTTTTGCTCCTTTCCACTTCAAACACCTTCCATTCAACTCACTCAAGTTGTCCCAAACCTCCTTTGCCAATTGTAACTCCATTTACAGTGTTCACCATTTCTGTTTCAAGCTTATGCAGGTTGACTTCTAGAGGTTGATTTAGGCCATTTCAAAACAAACTAAGCATTGGGAAAGGTTCAGGGAACATCAAGCAAGCTCAAAAGAACCTCAGGCCTCACTGAAAGTTGCTGCATTGTCCAACTTGTGTCCAACTTGTGTCCAACTGAAACAGGTTTTTCATGAACTTCTATCTCTCTATTTAGGAACATTTAGCCTTAGGTTTGTGAATAAAAGATGTTGTACTCATTACCCTGAAACCATACATATGTTCAATTTTCATTTATATTAATCGTGCTAGGAGAATTTCATCCATGAACATGTTGAAAAAGTTAGGTTAGATTTTAGGGCCAGAGAAATTCTCTCTGGTCTTTGAGAGTTAGATTTAATGTTTTATATGGTTGAAATCGTTGTTTGATGCTCTACAAGTTTCATGTTTTGAGTTTTGTCAAAAGATCACGTTTCCAAGAGTTGGTACTTTGTACGGAGCAAGCGTGCGTTTGTCACAAGGAAGAAGATGAAGTGGAAATGGGTTGGGCCTGTTTTGTTCTTCTTTTTGCACCTCCCTCTTTTCTTTTTGCACCCCCTGGCCCAATTTATTTATACTTTGTTATTTTTGCATTTTTATTTCATTTCTGATTTTATTATTTTATCCCCAAATATAAAAAATGCTTAAAAATATTTTCACATTTTTTTTACATTTATTTGGCATTTTATTCTTTTCTTTCTAATATTAAAAACACTTTTAATACTTTTTATTATTTGTTTAAATCCAAAAATAATGTAAATAATACTTTTATTTTCATTTTTTACTTTTATTCACATTGAAAATATTTTCTTGAATATACTTTATTTTTGTAAATATTTTATTTTATTTTATACATATTTAATATATTTAATAAAAATATTACCCTTTTTATTTTTTATGCTAAAAAATACATTTTCTTCAATATATTCCATTTTTGTACATATCAACATATTTTTGTATATAAATAATAAAAAATATCATTTTCTTAAAGAAAATTAGGGTTTACCCTTTTAATAAAAATAAAATTAATCCTTTTTTATTTTATTTATTCCTTTATATTTCTTTACATTTAAAAATACTCTGCATACATAAAAACTTTTTTTGCATAATACATTTTTATTTAATATTTGTTTATTTTTGTTTATTTAAATATTGTACATTTAAATATTATGCATTGTAAATTCAATTTGGTTGTAATAATTTAGGGTTTTAATTTCTTGCAAAATAATCCCCCATTCAAAATTGTACCCCCTCCCTATATCAAAGTTGTAATAGCTTAGATTTATTTTTACGCACTTAATGCTTTCAATTATGCCATGATTAGAGAATTAAGGTTTGTATGCAAAATCAAAATCAACAAATAGTTTGACCTAATCAAAGACAAAAATGCATGAAAAAACAAACACAATGTACACTTGCACCCCTAGGGTTACAATCCACTTGTTGCCTTCAAAAATGGGCCATGGTATGCATGTTAAGTACTTTGACAAAACACAAACAAAATAAAAGATCATAGTCCCTCGATGACGCTATCTGAGTTGCCTAAACGAAATGATCAAGTCCCTCAAGAAAATTGCCAAAAATACTTAACACCATTGCTATCATGGTCTATACGATGACCCGCGCCTATCCCGTTTAACATCCTAACACAGGGTTGTTCACCAAACACAATGGTGAAACAACACTGTTAAAAGGGTTAAAAACATAAGAAAGATCTTTGAGTAAAATTGTGTAGATAGCTCTTAGTTACTTGATCAAAAAGCTTGCAAAAACATCCTTTCTATTTTCAAACACACTTCACAACACAATTTCAAAACTCTACTTTCAAATATTGAAAACTTTTCAAAAGACAAAAACACCTTTGTATACATTCAAACAAGAATCATTACAAAGGTTACCACAACGATGGTCCCTTTTCAAAACATCTTTCAAAACCATACACAAAGCACCATTTCAAACAATTGAAAAGCAAAGCAAGTGATCTAAACAAGTAACTAAGATCCCATGGATAACCACGGATAGAAAGGGTGCTAATACCTTCCATTTCTATAATCTACTCCCCGAACCCAAGAAAACATCTCAAAGGTCTTTCCTGTGCTTTTTGACCTTTCCTTAGGATAAAATAAAAGTCGGTGGCGACTCTTGCTAAACCGAAACATTTGCAAACACAAAACGCAAAATCCCAAGTCAGTTCTCCCACCATATCACACGTGCAATGGGGGATTAGGGTACACGTAGTTCACCTTTAAAAATTTTAAAACACAAGTGTGTTGATTAATTTTAAGAGATAAGACATCATCGTCATTGTCAGTGTGGAAAACATACTTACTACCCACAATCATGAGAAAGGAGAATTTGCATCATCTCAAAGTGGAGGATATGGCTTAGATTTTAAAATCAACAATGCCTCACTCAACACCCAAGTGGAAAATATCTCTCTTCACTACATATTGTAGAAGTATAATTGTTTGCATCACTACAAGGATTGACAAGAGTCCAATCTTTTTAGAAAGGTTTAAAAATAAAAAGCCTAAGTGGAAAAATGGTTTGAAATGAGATTGATTGACTTTTAGTCTTCTCACAAAAAAGTTCAAGGTTTTACTAAATTGATTGGAGTTTATTTATGAAAAATGTTTTGAAAATGCATTGACCTAAGTCCAAGTTTATTATGAAAGTGGTTCAAGTTTTAAAAACAAGAAGAGTTTTCAAAAGGAGGGAGAGGATTTTTGAAATTAAAGAAGATGAGAGGAGAAGAAGGGACTATCCTAAAGCATAAGGTAAAACATAAGGATAAGAACCATCTAACCAACAAGAAGCCAATACTTGACATTATGAGTCAAGATAGAATTCCAATTAATTGGATTGAAACCAAGCAAGCAGAGATACTAGCCTCTTGAGAGAACCAAACTTCAAATGTATTAAGTCTTCACAAAAATTTGGCAGAGTAATGGCTATATACGGGTGAATTCCAGATTACAAAAAAAGTATGTAATCACAATAACATGCACACAAAACAAACAAGCAACCCAATGTCTTGAGGTAAACCTCAAGAACTCCAGAGAGAAATCAATTAAGATCACAAGGTCTCCAACATAGGCCAAGGTTTCTAATCCTATGTCCATGAAGTCCAATACTCTATAATGCCAAGATAGTAACCAAATAGTCCAAGTATCATTAATGTTTTTTATGGTTCATGTTGATTATTAAGTATCTTAAAAAGAAAAGAAAAGCTCAAGTGAGCAAAATAAAAATGATAAGAATATAAAGGGGCTCAAGTGAGCAAAGATGAAAAATAGCATGAAATGAAATGCTTAAAGTAAATGGTGCATAAAATAAAAGGGAATATAATAAAAACACAAGATAAAGTCAATTATTAGTAATTAGTGGTTAGTTGGATGACCATCTTGAAACTTGCATTTGGAACTCATTAGAGGATTGGTAGAACCAAAGCCTCCACACAACAAGTTGTATTTACTTTTTGTTAAGTATATCATCCATTTGGGAATTATCACAAGTACCATTTAATGATCAACGATGTTTAAGTGATCCGTGTTGACCAAAAGTGATGTAGATCCATTAGAGGATTGGTAGAACCAAAGCCTCCACACAATGAATCTCAAGGTTATTGGATCAAAGAGATCAAATTAACATACTTGGGCTTGCAAACATAGGTTTGGGCCACGAATGATCATTTATTCGAATCGAGATTAAGTTCAGCACTATGTTAAGCAATCATAAGTGGACTTATATAGAAATCGCACCTATTTTGAGGCCGGTCAATAGCAATCTATGCACCATTTATTTTGAGATATGATATAGAGATCATGCTCCAATAACACTTAGTGCAATAAGAAAGGGATGAGATGAAGAAGGTTGGCGGAAAATATACAAACCACATTTGAATTAAATTTTAATCAAACTATTATTAAAATCATTCATCCATTTTTATGGAATTAAACGCAACACTATGGATCCAATGATGTTAACAAAGTTCATGATAAAAAATTCAACCCAAGATCAGCCAGAAAATAATCACAAAATAATAATACATTTATTATATACATTAAAAAGGGTTTTAAAATGTTTTAAAATAGAAAATAAAAGAGAAAAATATCAACCATGTTCAAATTAATCAAGAAATAATAAGACCATAGAAAAATCAGAGATGAACTTAAATATTTTTGTAAAATTTTTGGTAATTTTTTAAAGTCAAAAACTATTTTTAAACTAATTAAAATTACTCAAATAAATAGAAAATAGATCAAAAATAGTAAACATCAATATAAAATTTTCAAAAAGTCAGAAATATGTAAAGTGATATTTATGAATTTTTTTAGAATTCAAAAATGTCAGAAAATATTTTTAAAGTAAGGAAGCAAATAATGCAAAAAAATATAAAAAATATCAAATTTCAAAATTAAAATGTGAAAAAATAGTCATGAGATCAAGATTAATTCAAAGTATTTTTGCGAATTTTTTCATAATTTTTGGATAAAAAATAAAAGAGTTATGAATTTTTTAAAATTAAATCAATTTAAATATAAAATCAGAAAATAAAATAAAACCAAAAAGATGTGGGCCATCAGATCATAGTCAAAACGCGTTAGTAAGCTGATCCAATGGACCAGGCGCGTTGTGCTTGATATGGACCTTAGTGAGATACGCATAGGATCAGAAAAAAGGCAACCAATGAAATTAAAACGTTTGGCACGCTATCATTGGCTGAGACGAGACATGTCATCATCTTCAACCTCTAGACACTATGCAATGGAGATTTTGTGAGATCCTTCAAATATATAAATTAGGATCCCAGACTAGTATCATTGGATTCGTCTCTTCAAGACGATCCTAACACCACCATCGCGCCAAATTTATATAAGGTATGCAAAGAGATATGAATAAAAAACCCAGAAAATAGCGAGCACCTTCAATTTAAGATTTCTCTCTCAATTCTCAATGGATTTAAAAATTGTAAGAAGCACAAGAATCAGGAGAAATAGTAGAATAGGTTAGTGCTATATTTGGATCCAAATGGTGGAGAATTCTACCTTTTTGAAGTTCAAGAAAGAAGCTCTGAAACTGGACTTTTCTAGCTTGAATTATGGCTCGTTTTGCTTGTTTTAAGTGCTGGAGAGTTTGTATGATGCTGAAGGATGATGAATGTGAAAAGAATTTTGGAAGAAAAGGCTTGAATCTCAGAAATTGATTTCAAAAATTTGAATTTCGTGTGAGGTTTTGACAGAGCGTATTTGGCTCTCAAAGCTTTAGGAAATGAATGGGGGTGACCCTCTATTTATAGGGAATCAAATAGAATGTTCAAGCGTGTGAAATAATGAAGTTTGGAGGGAATACGTGTGAACCTGATACACGAGCAAGGTGTGATCTGTTTTGCATCAAAACTCATCCAATCCTTGCGTTTTAAGGCTCTAATCCACTTTGGCAACTTGGTTAAACATGTTTAGATCACAAACGCGTGCTAATTTTATGTTTAGAAGCCAAACCATGAATTTTAAATTCTAACTTATGAAGAAACTTCAGTTCCATGTTACCTCTTTTGAAACAATGGCATTGTCAGCTCAAGGGGTCTTAAGGCATGGTTCTTGATGCTTTAGAAAGATGAGATTACAAGCTTTGAAATGGAAAAATAATGGAATCAAATGGATGTTTGAGCTGAAAGTTGCAATGATTCAAAGTTGGGGAAAAAATATTTCAAATTTTTCTTCAAAAGTGACCTATAATGTTTTGTATCTAAACATGGCCTTCCACTTTGAAATTGCTCTTGACCAAAAAATATGGAATGAAATAGACCTCTTGAATGACATTTTGAGACTTGAACCATTCAAAATCTCCAAAAATTGAGAGAGTTATGAATTGTTGAAGTTGACAAAAAAACATGAAATGACCTATAATCTTTTGTATCCTTAGGGCATCTTCCATTCATTTTCTCACTTTGCACATAAAAGAAGGAATAAATTTCACATCCTCAAGATCATTGTGGAACAAGAGTGGGCTTAAGGTGATAAAAATGGACCAAGTTATGATCATTTGAAGTCACACATGAGAAATTTGGGGTTCATCTGGAGGACTTGTAATCTTTCTTCTTCATCAAGTTTCTTCCACAAGAAAACTCTTTGAAACTTTTGAAGTGATTTATTGATAACCCTTTGAAGAGAAGGATGTCTTTAGAATCACTAAAAAATACCAAAAGATGAGCAATATATACTTCTTTGAAGTTCAAAACCCTAGCTCCTAGATCAAGAAAATGCTTTGAGGAACTTTGACAATTTTGGACAAAATTCTTGTACCAAAACTTTTTCTTTATTGATATATGTTGTTGAGGATGATAATGAGAACTCATAGCAACCAAAACCACTTCCATATCTTGATAATTGATAGAAATATGCACTTGTGACTAATGGGAACAAGGCCTTGTCCAACCATGACAACTTCTTCAATCAACCCCTTGCACTTTTGAATCAATCTTGATAACTTTGAAATGTGGTGAACCAAGATAAACCTTACCATGCCAATTCTTCCAACATAACTTCAATGATGAGGTTTGAACTTCTCATGATTTATTGACTAGGGTGTGGAATTAAACTCATGAACCCATGGATCAACTTGCTAAGCCACATTGCCTTTACCTACACTATTAACAAGTGAGACAAACTAACATTGAATTTTATTAATTGAAAGGAAAGTCAAAACCAAACATGAATGATCACAAAATAAAAACAAGTCAAGGTGCTTGGTGATTCCTCAAAGAGCAAAGCTAAAGATAGGGAGGAGAACCAAAAGCCCTAATGTGATCTCGTTGTGATTGAATCAATATGGTATGATGAAGGGATCTTAGGGGAAAAATTGGGGTACAACAATAATCACTGGTCTGTCTCTAATAATTTTATGCGAGAAGAAACCTCGGTTGAATTTCCTTTTGAATCAGAAATCGAAAGAACTTTTCATGTAAGGCGTAGACAAGAATGATTCAATAGACTGACATCTAGGGAAGAAGAAACCTCAATTTGTACAAACTCAAATTCAGAGTGAGAGGAAGAAATACTAATGGGTGAAAATCCACCAGAACCAGAGAGACTCCTTGGTGACTATGGTGGGACAAATGCACTGGCTGGTAGATTGACAATTGTAAACCAACCGGTGAATGTGCAAATTTTCAACTGCATCCAAGCATAATCACTCAACTCGAGAGGAGGTCCTTCTCTGGAAGGTTCAATGAAGACGCTAATAAGCACTTACAGAGATTTCTGACCATGAGAACCACCTCGAAGATTAATGGACATACTGATGAAGCAAATAAGTTTAAAATGTTTCCATTCACTTTAGAAGATGAGGCTGGAGAGTGGTTTTATTCCCTTCCAGCTGGTAGTATTACTTCTTGGGAAGAGATGGAAATGTCTTTCTTGAATGAGTACTTCCCAGCGTCAGTGTTCATGAGAAAATATGTGAAATCCCAAACTTCAAACAAAAAAAGGGCGAGTCATTAGGAGATGCTTATAGAAGATTCAAAAGAATCCTAGTGGCTTGTCTTACTCACAATATGGATTAAACTGAGTAGATGCAAATGTTTGTTAATGGTCTTAGAATTAAGACAAAGCAGTTAATTGACATAGCAGCAGGTGGCTCTTATAATTTTTCAACAACCACTAGTATTAAGAAGATAATTGAAGGTTGGAAAGAAAACCAGAGAAAGTGATTGATTTGAAGTTGGAAGCCAACAAACAAATAAAAATTGAAAAAACAGTTGCTGCAGAAATGGAGAAAAAGCTGAAGTCAATGAACATAGGTACTCAACAGGTAGCTCAAATTCAACAGGCACAAAATGTTGTTTGTGAAATTTGTAGTAGACCACACATTATATTGCATTGTCTTGCAACTCCATAACAAATTAAAGACATAAAGTTTTTGAAGCAGAATATTCCCTATTCAAATACTTATAATCATGGGTGGAAGAATCATCTGAACTTCACCATGAGGGATCAAAAGGGGAATGCTCAACAATAGGGTGAAGTTCAATATCAGAACCAATATCAACAATAGCATCAACAAGCTCTTAAGAAGGTAGATTGAGAGTTAACCTTTGAAAAGATGGCAGCTCACAATATTCACTTCCAAGAGGAGACTAAAAACAATAAAAAAATACCACCACTTCTATAAAAAAATCTTGAAATTCAGATGGGTCAAATACCATACCTACTGGAAAATGCTCAAGCATCAGATACTCTTCCCAGTGGAACCGTGATAAATCCTAAAGATAATAATAATGTGAGTGTTATGGTAACTGGAAGTGGTAAATCTACTGAAAGTTCTGAAGATAAAATAGTGATAGAAGATGGGTTGTTGGAAGTGGAGTTTGAAATCAAGGAAAATCAAAAAAAGAAAGAGTATGTTGTCATTTCACCTGTAGTCGAGAAGGAGAAGCTGAAAGAGCCAAAATAAATCATCAGACTTCCTTATCCTCAGAGGCAAAAGAAGAAGGATCAACATGAGAAGAATTTTGAAATTTTTTTGGAGATGTTTAAGATGCTTGAAATAAACATTACATTTTCTAAGGAACTTGAGCAAATTCCCATTTATGTCAAGTTCATGAAAGACATCATATCAAAGAAATGAACCGTAAATGTTGAGCCGGTTATTCTTACTGAAATATGTAGTCTGATTCTTCAAGGTATAAAAATTCCAGTGAAGAAGAAAGACATGGGTTCTATTACTATTCCATGCACCATATGGGATAGAAAATTCAAGAAGGCTTTGATTGACTTGGGAGCCAGTGTTAGTTTGATGCCTTCGTCCATTTACAAAAAAAATGTGTATTGGTATAACTCAAGATGCGAGAATGACACTCCACTATGCGGACTACTGACTTAAAAGACCCTATGGAGTGGTTAAAGATGATCTGGTAAAAATATACAAATTTGTTTTCCCTATTGATTTTGTTGTTTTTGAAATGCCTGGAGATTAAGAGCCCCTATGGAGTGGGTGACGTGTTTTAAGTCTCTTAATTTTTGAAAGTGATGAAGAAAAAGAGTCAGAAGTGCTAGCCCTGATGGAAGCACAACCCCAGTGGGTTAGATCTAAACCGCACCAGTGGGAAGATTTAAGACCACCGTAGTCACTAGAAGACAAGAAAGAGGCTAAAAAGAGAACAAAACTGAAACAATTTCCAGAAAATCATAAATATGTTTTCCTTAACCCTGAAGAAAAATTCCCAAATATTATCAATTCTAGTCTACAGAATTTCCAAGAAGAAAAACTCATTCAAGTACTCAACAAATATAAGAGTGCTATTGGATGGGCCATTGAAGACTTGAAAGGTATTAGCCCTACAATATGCATGCACAAGATTCTTATGGAAGATGATCACAAGTCGATGGTCCAACCACAACAAAGACTTAATTCTTCCATGAAAGAAGTGGTTCGAAAAGAAGTGGTGAAGTTATTGGATGTCAGTCTTATTTATCCTATATCTGAAAGCTGATAGGTGAGTCTCGTGCATGTGGTACCAAAGAAGGGAGGAACTACCATAATCATAAATGAGAAAAATGAGTTAATTCCAACAAGAAATGTCACAGGTTGAAGGGTGTGTATTTACTTTAGAAGGTTGAACATTGTAACAAGAAAATACCACTTTCTTTTGCCAATCATTGACCAAATGTTGAAAAGATTGGAAGGGCATGATTACTGTTTCTTTTTAGATGGTTATTAGGGGTATAATTAGAATGTAGTAGCTCCTGAAGATCAAGAGAAGACTGCATTTACATGCCCATATGGTATCTATTCCTACCGAAAGATGCCATTTGTGTTATGTAATGCACCAGCTACATTTTAGAGGAGTATGCCACCCATCTTCGCTGACATGCTTGAAAAGCACATGGAAGTATTTATGGATGATTTTTTTGTATTTTGGTCTTATTTTGACCACTGTTTAATTAACATGTCTCTTATGTTAGAAAGATGCCAGTAAACCAAGTTGATTCTTGTGATACGGTGGGAGAACTGACTTGAGGTTTTGCATTTGTTTTCTCAAATTTTTTGGTTGAACAAGAGTCGCCACCGACTTTTTATTTTATCCTAAGGAAAGGTTAAAAAGCACAGCAAAAACCTTTGATATGTTTTCTTGGGTTCGGGGAGTAGATTATAGAAAGGGAAGGTATTAGCACCCTTTCTATCCATGGTTATCCATGGGCTCTTAGTTACTTGCTTAGATCAACTTGCCTTGATTTTCAATTGTTTGAAATGGTGCTTTGTGTGTGGGTTTGAAAATGTTTTGAAAAGAAGCCAATGTGGTG
This sequence comes from Vicia faba, assembly GCA_948472305.1. NCBI lineage: Eukaryota > Viridiplantae > Streptophyta > Magnoliopsida > Fabales > Fabaceae > Vicia > Vicia faba. Next base: position 660,387,048 of record OX451737.1, read on the forward strand.
GCAACCTTTGTAATGATCCATGTTGGGATGTATACAAAGGTATACTATCTTTTGAAAAAGTTTTCAATGTTTTTTTTTAAAGTTGTTTTGAAAGTGTGTTGTGATGTGTGGTTTTGAAAAAAAATAGGCAAGTGTTTTTCTTTTGCAAGTTGGCAAGTAACCAAGAGTTGTCTACTCCTAAATTTACTCAAAGATCTTTGCTATGTTTTAACCCTTTTAACAATTTTGTTCCACCATTGTATTTGGTGGACAATCTTGTGTTAGGATGTGTACGGGACGGGCGCGGGTCATCGTTTAGACCATGATTGCAATGGTGCCAAGTGTCTTTGGGCAATTTTTCCTTTAAGGGACTTGATCATGTTTAGGCAACTTTCAAAAGCGTCATCGAGGGACTATGATCATTTGAATTATTTTGTTTTTGCCAAAGACACCCAACATACAACATGGCCCATTATTGAAGGCATCAAGTGGAGTAACCCTAGGGGTGCAAGTGTGATTGGTGTTTGTTCATTTTCATGCTTTGTTATCTTTGAATTAGGTCAAGCTATTTGTTTGGTTAATTTTTTTGCATGCAAAACCCTAAGTCTATCATGGCATATTTAGAAAGCTTTTAAATGCGGAATTTAAAGGTCCTAAATTATTACAACACAATTATGGGATGGGGGGTACAAATGTTCAATTGGGGATATTTAGCAAGAAATTTAAATCTAAGCTATTACAATCCAAATTGAATTATACAAATTATTTAATTGCACAAATTAAATAAAAATAAAATAAATATGCAAGATGCAAAAAAAAATGATTTTTTATATGTATGAAAAAGGTATTTTTATGTGTCAAATAAACAAAAATAAAAAAAGATTAATTTTTGGATTTTTTTCATGTTTTAGGGCAAAACCCTAATTTTCTAAGTAAAAGGTATTTATTATTTAATATATGCAATATTTATTAATTATGTACAAAAAAATAAATAAAAAGGAAGTATATTGTAAAAAAGTGATTTTTGAGTTAAATATTAATAAAAATAAAATGTTATTATTTTTGTATTTTTTATCCTAAATATTCTAAATATATATATATTTATATTATGTATTAAATATATTAAATATATACAAAAAATAAAATATTTATTATTTACAAAAAAAAGTATATATTTTTTATAAAATATTTTCAAAAGATAAAATAAAATAAAAATCAGAAAATAAAAGTGTTTGTATTATTTTTTTGTATTTTTAAATAAGAGTATTTATATATTTATTTACATATAAACTAAATGAAACAAAATAAATACCAAATAAAATGCAAAAAATGTGAGAAAAATATTTTTAATGTTTTTTTTATGTTTAAATAAAAATATAGAAACAAAATCAAAAGGAAAAAAATCAAAAATAACCAATATATCTCAAAATGGGCCAGGGGGGTGTATGTGTAAAACAGTGGTGCAAATAGGAAAATAAAACAGGCCCAGCCCAAAACAAGCTTGTCTTCAACCTCCAGACAGTTTGAACAACAACAACGCGCGTTTTCTTCCTTCCCTGCTAACTTCTGATTCCTTGATTTTCAATAAAAACTTACAACACCAAAGTTATAGAGCATCATGTCACGATTCTAAACATGTAAAGAAGTTGACCTAACTCTCAGAAATGAGAGAGAATTTCTTCTCCCCTAATTCCTGACCTAGTTTTTTTCAGATGTTCAGATTCAAAATACTCTTAGCACACACAATATAAATGAAAAGTAATGATATGGGTGGATTCAGGGCCATTATTAGAACATGTTTTCTTCACAAACTTAAACCTAACTATGCCTGGATAGAGAGATAGAAGTTCAAAAACTTACCTGTTCAGCTTGAATCGTATGCAACAATGGAGGCACTTTCAAGGCTATGTGATGACTTGTATAGCTTGCTTGAGGTTCAGGGATGCTTCTCCAACCTTTAGCTTGCTTTGAAACTGAATGAAACGAGCTATAGAAGTCAACCTGCAAAACAGAAAAAGTGAAAATGGTGAAGTTGGTTAGAGGTGTTACAGTCTGTGTCCAATGCTTAGGGTAGTTTGTATGGATGGTAGGGAATGTGTATGAACTGGTTTGGATGAAAACGCACGAAGGAAATGAACTGTGCCACTCAAACTGCAGGGATGCCCTGTTTTGTGCAGTTCAATGGTGTTTCTGTGAATGGGGAGGTATTGAAGGTGGTTAGGTCGTGTTTTAGGTCAGGCTTGATGTTTGGAAGGTGTTCAACAAGTTTGCTTAGGCTTGTGTTGACAGGAATGAGAGTTGTGTTTAGTTATGCAATGTTTCTTCTATCTTAAGCAAAGTTTGGCAAGTTGGTTTACAAGCTTCTCTAGGCCCCTCAACTATGCTGCACCTTTTTGTCTTGATCAGTGGGATATGTTACTGAACTTGTGCCAAAAGGATTTGCCTTGTACTTCATAGATTGCAATCTTGACATAAAGTGTCACTTTTCAAAAATGGCTAAGTCACTTTTTCCAAATATGGCTTAATTCTTCATGTAATGTCCAAATGCACAAAATAACATCTTGGCACAATATATTGGCATTTAATTATTGAGTGTAAATGAGATTAGAGGCCTTTAATGTAGCTTGCACATGTTGAGTTTGAAAATGCACATGTTATGAACATGGAAATGGCCATGGATCAAAGTGACTTTTGCCCATATTGCCAAATTCGATTCTCCCTAACCACAAGGTTGTTTGATGAGTTCCTTGACATTTTGGAAAGCTTGGAATGTGTACTACAATCCATCTTTGTAATGAAAGTTGAAATTCCAAGTGGAAGCATGTGAAAAGTGGCCATGAAGTTAGGCAAAAATCCTGCCTAGAATAGGTCAAAATTTTTCTAAGTTAAGAATGTTTTGCACCCCTATTCCAAAAATCATAACTTGAGCTACAAGCTTCTTTTGAGGAAACTTTGTGAATCAAAGTTGTAGATTTTGCAATGGACTATAACTTTCATGTTTTGAGTTTTCCTTGAATCCAAATGTATCTTGAAGAAAAGATGGGACAAAGTTAGGAAAAAATTAGGAATTTTCATAACTTAGAAAAATTCTAAGTTATGAAATTTCTTCATTTCAAACCTTAATTTGTGATTTTTGATTTCTTGATGAACAAGTTTCATGATTTGGCATGTTTTGATGAAAAATGAATCTTGACACTTGATTTTGACCAAAAAGTCAAAGTTTGACTTTTTAGTATACAGTCAAATTTGACTCAGTTGACTAGAAAATTCATCTGTCAATCTTGTGCAATTGGGATCTTTTGAACTTGTTGAACATGTCAAGACAATTCCATTGAGTCCTTGAGTCCATATGTGAGCTTGAATTGCCATTGGCTAGGTCAAACAGTCAAAAATTGCCTTTGTGCAGTCAAAACCCTAAAAATGACCATTTTGCCCTTTTGGTGATCTGATCAAATTGCTTGTGGAATTGTGATCCAAACTTGACCAAATGGTTCATATGAGTTCATAATGTTGATATGGGTCAAATTTCATGAGGTTTGACTGTCAATTGACCACAGTTGACTTTTTCCCCAATACAGTTGATTTCTAGGTCAACTGTCCAATTGACTGGGCAAAGATTGGAATCAAGGCTTGAAACTTGGTATGGATAAACTTGTGAGTCCAACATGAAGCATGAAAGTCATTTTTGGCAATTTAGGTCAAAACATCTTTGTGCAAACACAAACCCTAATTTGGGTCAACAGTGCAAGGAGGAGTCTTGAGCAGAGAAAACCCTAACTGGATCCTGAGCGCCAAGGGTCTTGTGGTGAGAAAATGTTGAGGAAATGCGAGGGCAAAATTTGGGGTACAACAGTTGCCCCTGTTCAATCTTCTTGAACCTGAAGAGTTAGATTGGCAAGTTTGCCTTTCGCGACTCGAGGGTAAAAGGAGATTGGACACTAGAGTGCCCGGAAATTTGCACTCGCATAGTAGAGTATCAGCAATGTGATGGAGGAAATGGGCTTATAGATGCCATTTGGAGAGATGGTGGATAGGAGGATGGGCTTATAGATTCCATCTGGGGTGTGACAGAACCTTGTCGGGAATGGGCTTATAGATGCCATTTGGAAGTGTTGATCGCGTAAGGGATTCCTTAGCGAGAACTTGCGTACTTTGAGAAAGGAAGATGGTTTCCTAGCTTGTTACAGGTGTTGATCTTGAAACTCTACATGTAGATATGCCTTGGCTAGGTACAGGTATCGAATCTACAATTAGTTGCTCACAGATGTGCCCTGGCTAGATACATGAATCGAATCTGGAAATGTTGTCTACAGATATACCCTGGCTGGATACAGGTATCGAATCTGGAATTGGGTTGTCTACAGATATGCTCTGACTGGATACAAGTATCGAATCTCTAAACTCTTCATGCAGATGTGCCCTGGCTAGATACAGGTGTCGAATCTACAATCAGTTACTCACAGATATGCCCTGGCTAGATACAGGAATCGAATCTGGAATTGTTGTCTACAGATATGCCCTGGCTGGATACAGGTATCGAATCTCTAAACTCTTCATGCAGATGTGCCCTGGCTAGATACAGGTGTCGAATCTACAATCAGTTACTCACAGATATGCCCTGGCTAGATACAGGAATCGAATCTGGAATTGTTGTCTACAGATATGCCCTGGCTGGATACAGGAATCAAATCTGGAATATGTGAAAGGTTGGTAGAGATAGCTTTCCTGGCTGGATACAGGTGTAAACCTCTGACCTGAGAATGAAAGATAATTTCCTGGCCAGTTACAGGGGTTGATCTTTAAACTCTTCATGCAGATGTGCCCTGGCTAGATACAGGTATCAAATCTACAATCAATCACTCACAGATGTGCCCTGGCTAGATACAGGAATCGAATCTGGAATTGCGATAGTTGATAGTAATCATCTTTGGATTGAACTTTTCCTGAAAAGGCAAGACATTAGTTGTATGCAATGTCATGATGTATGAGATGCATGATGTCATGATGCTCAAAATGAGATAGTGTTGTATGCACTTTATCATGTATGTAAGCAGGATGTGTGAAATGTTTATGAATGTATTTTCGTCTAGGAAAATAAATCCTTGACGAGTGCCGGGAGTTTGTGAAATCTTGGGCTGATGTTGAAGAGTAGAGTTCTTCGTTTCTGCTGGGAATGATGGTTGAAAGGATAAACCGGTAGGAGAAGATGACTCCGTTGGGGGATAAACTTGTTGGAGAGATTACTCCGAGGGGAATAAAATAGGTGAAGAGATTACTCTGTGGGGTATTACTCTGTGGGAAGAGATACTTCGCTGAGGTTTCGATGAGAGCTCCGCTGGGGATTTCACTGATATGTTATGTTGGGGAATTTGATGAACTCCGCTGGGGATAGGAAGAACTTCGCCGAGGACGGACTTTCCGTGGTAATTAGCTGAGGATAACCCAGTTATACCCTGGTGGGAAAATAACCTTTGAATGAAGTCGGGGAGAGACGTTCGTACTCTGCAGGGGATGAGCTTCCAGAATCTACTGGGGATAAGCTTCAAGACCTGTTGGGGATATGGATTCCACTTTCCTGGGGAAACTTTTCAGATTGTACTGGGGAATGGTTCCACTGGATGTCTGTATTCCGCCGGGGAACAATCTTATATTAAGACTGCCGGGGATGCTTGTTGAGGAATGTCTATACTCCGCTGGGGAATGTTGAGATCTTCTGGGGATACCCAACTTTCTTAAGGCTGACAGTAGACTAACTCTGCTTGGGGAGAGTATTGCTGACTTGCTAGGGTAACATTGTGCCTTTTCGGGGCTAACGGGAGATCAACCCTGCTTGAGGAGAGTATTATTGAATCTTGTCTTACTCTTTGGGGAGTTGGGGTAACTCGGTTACGTTCTTCGGCCGAACCTACCTTGGTACCTTGGTGGACAGAGCAACTGGATCGCTTAGACAATTCTAAATTGCCCCTGTTTCTGATGTCACCTTGTAATTAGTCCTTTGTTTCGCATGCAAATATTTATGATTAGCAATTAATGTCAAATGCATATATAAAAAATGAACATTGGACGTTCTTCGCAAAACAAAACAGCAAAAGGAAAAACAAATGGGTAATTTGTCTGAAAAATTGAACTTGTATTGATTTTGAAATTTTTACTGTAAATAGGCGTTTTATGTACAGGAGGCTGACGTCCTAGTAAGAGAACGCCGCCGAACAACATAGAGTTCATACAATTTTGAAAAGGAAACAAAACAGCTATGTGAAAAATAATCCCACTGGGTTCCAACTCTGCTATCGCCTTTATGTCTTCAAGCGTCTCATCGCCTGGCTGCTTAGTTGAAGATGAAGCTGATTGATTGGCGCCATCTGAGCCTGATAGTTGATGCCGAATTCTGGTTGCAAGGTGATCCAAGGAGACATAGTATTACGCTTTATCCCTAACTTTTGCCTGGACCGCCCTTTCGGGTTTTCAGTCCACCGGGATACCATTTTTGCCCAAGCCGCCTTTTCAGGTTTTCGACTTGCCGGGTGTACAGATTTTTTTCATTTCATCCCTTATTTTTTCCCGAACCCTTTTGGTTCGCCGGGAAGCCCTTATTTTTGCCTAGGTGTGTCAACCTAGCGGGTCTTTGATCATGTGTAGTATCTTTTTACTATGTCTGCATTGGCAGGGTGAGGAAGGTCGTCACCATCCATGGTGGTTAGAATCATTGCTCCTCCTGAGAAGATATGTTTAACCACAAATGGCCCTTCGTACGTAGGGGTCCATTTGCCCCTGGGATCACCTTGAGGTAGAATAATGTGCTTGATTACCAAATCCCCAACTTGATACTCTTGTCGTTTGACCTTCTTGTTAAATGCCCTGATCATCCATTTTTGGTACGTTTGACCATGACAAATAGCAGTGAGTCTCTTTTCGTCAATTAGGTTTAATTGGCCAAGCCGAGTCTGGATCCAGTCATCTTTGCTCAAACCTGCATCTTTCATTATCCGGAGAGAGGGTATCTGGACTTCAATAGGCAAGACTGCCTCCATGCCATAGACCAAGGAAAAGGGAGTTTCCCCTGTTGACGTCCGTGCTGAGGTACGGTACCCATGAAGAGCAAACAATAACATTTTGTGCCAATCTTTGTAGGTCACTGTCATCTTCTGCACAATCTTCTTGATGTTCTTATTCGCCGCTTCTACAGCCCCATTCATCTTCGGCCGGTAGGGAGAAGAATTGTGGTGTTGTATCTTGAATTGCTCGCAGAGCTCAGTGATCATCTTGTTGTTAATATTGGTACCATTGTCCGTAATGATCCTCTCAGGTACACCGTATCGACAGATCAGGTTGTGCCGAATGAATTGTGCTACGACGTTCTTGGTTACGGTAGCATAGGAAGCAGCTTCAACCCATTTTGTGAAGTAATCAATCGCTACCAGGATGAAGCGGTGCCCGTTGGATGCTGTAGGTCTGATTTCGCCGATCATATCAATGCCCCACATTGCAAAAGGCCAAGGTGCTGTCAAGACGTTCAGAGGAACCGGAGGAATGTGCACCTTATCGGTATAGATCTGGCATTTATGACATGTCCGAGAATGCTGATAACAGTCGGCTTCCATTGTGGACCAGAAATATCCTTCCCGAAGGATTTTCTTTGCCATGGTATGTCCACTGGAATGCGTTCCGAAGGTACCTTCATGTAGCTCTGCCATGATCCTTTCTGCCTCAGTCTTATCCACACAACGCAGCAAGGTTGAATCATGGTTTCGCTTGTACAAAATGTTGTTGCTGAGGAAGAACTTTGCCGCAAACCTTCTTAGGAACTTTTTCTCATTAACAGATGCGCCGTCGGGGTATTCTTGAGCTTCCAAGTACCTCTTCACTTCATGATACCAAGGTTTTTCTGTTACCTCTTCGGTCTCGAGATTGCAGCAATATGCAGGTTCGTCCAATTTCCAGATAATGATCCGGGGAGCCTCGTTGTCCCATTTGACTTTGAACATAGAAGACATCGTAGCCAATGCGTCCGCTAACTGATTCTCCTCTCTTGGGAAGTGTTCAAAAGTTATCTCCTCGAAATGGGGAAGCAACGTCAACACATACTCTTTGTAAGGAATAAGGTTTGGGTGTTTCGTATCCCACTCGCCTTTGACCTGATTAATCACGAGAGCGGAATCTCCAAAGACACTCAGAAACTTGATCCTTAAGTCAATTGCAGCTTGAAGACCCATGATGCATGCCTCATACTCCGCCATGTTGTTGGTGCAGCTGAAACATAGCCGGGCGGTGAGTGGAGTATGAGTGCCTTTAGGGGATATGAGCACAGCGCCGATACCATTACCCAAAGCGTTTGAGGCTCCGTTAAAGTGCATAGACCATCGGGATCCTTCCTCAGGTCCTTCATTCGGTCCAGGTACTTCACAATCAGTCACTACCATGATATCCTCGTCTGGAAATTCAAAGTTCATCGACTGGTAATCGTCCACTGCCTGATGTGCCAAATGGTCCGCCAACACACTTCCCTTGATTACTTTTTGAGTTGTGTACTGGATGTCATATTCTGTCAAGATCATTTGCCATCTTGCTATTCTTCCGGACAAGGCGGGCTTTTCGAATATGTACTTGATTGGATCCATTTTTGAAATCAATAGAGTAGTGTGAGTCAACATATACTGTCTCAGCCGGCGAGCATCCCATACCAAAGTGCAGCAAGTTTTCTCGAGCAGTGAGTACCGGGTCTCACAGTCGGTAAACTTTTTGCTAAGGTAATAAATGGCGTGTTCTTTTTGGCCAGACTCGTCATGCTGCCCCAGCACACACCCCATTGAGTTGTCCAGTACTGTTAATTATAAGATTAGAGGTCTCCCTTCAACCGGTGGCATAAGAATGGGTGGTTCTTGGAGATACTCTTTGATCTTTTAGAAAGCGGCCTGACATTCATCGTTCCAACGTACTACTTGATCTTTCTTCAGCATTTTGAAGATTGGTTCACAGGTAGCAGTTAGATGCGAGATGAATCGGGCAATGTAGTTCAACCGTCCTAGAAAGCCTCTGACTTCTTTCTCTGTCTTGGGAGTTGGCATCTCTTGTATGGCTTTCACTTTGGCAGGGTCCACTTGAATACCTTTGTCGCTTACGACGAAGCCTAGCAATTTTCCAGATCTCACCCCAAAGGTGCACTTATTTGGGTTCAACCTCAGCTTGTACAACTTCAGACGGTCAAACAGCTTCCGCAGATGGTCAAGGTGTTCCTCCTCAGTTTGGGACCTTGCAATCATATCGTCGACGTATACTTCTATCTCGTGATGGATCATATCATGAAATAGAGCAACCATGGCACGTTGGTAAGTTGCCCCAACATTTTTCAACCCAAAAGGCATGACCTTGTTGAAAAAGGTGCCCCACTGAGTGACAAAGGTGGTCTTCTCCATGTCTTCAGGAGCCATCTTGATCTGATTATAATCGGAGAAGCCGTCCATGAAGGAGAAAACTTTATGCTGAGCAGTGTTGTCAACCAGAACGTCGATATGAGGCAGAGGGAAATCATCCTTAGGGCTCGCCCTATTCAAATCCCTGTAATCAACACACATTCGGACCTTACCATCCTTCTTCGGCACTGGAACCACGTTGGCAATCCACTGAGGATAAGAAGTTACTGCTAGAAAGCCGACATCAAATTGTTTCATAACCTCAGCTTTGATTTTCTCGGACATCTCTGGACGCATACGGCAGACCTTCTGCTTAACCGGAGGGCAACCTTCCTTGGTAGGCAGGTGATGAACCACAATGTCGGTATCCAACCCAGGCATGTCTTCGTAAGACCAGGAAAAGATTTCCACATAGTCATGCAACATCTGAATCAACCGTTGCTTCACACTGAGCTCTAGATTGGCACCAATCTTGACTTCCTTTCTGTTTGTCTCAGTACCCAGATTTACCATTTCCACTGGCTCTTCATGTGGCTGAATGACCCTCTCCTCCTGGAGTAGCAGTCTTGCAAGCTCACCAGACACCTCACAATCATCTTCACCTTCGTCTTCGGCTAAGTTGATCGGATTTTCAAAGTCATAACTGGCGGTAGCAGAGTCGTTACCAGTGAGATCCAGAGTGGATTGGAACCTGTATAAGTGAGTGTGTGTAAATATAGCTGTTTTCCAATATATAACAAAGAAAGAAAAGGAGCGCAAGATTTTGAAATGCAACAAACGTCCAATGTTTTGATTAATGATATATGAAAATGACATACAAAAGCCCTCACAAATGGAGCCACGGTGCCCCGGGTAGGACACCGAGCCAAAAAGTTTCAAAATATTGTTTGTTACAAATTCAAAACAAAAGAGTTCATTACTGAGTGGCAAAAGTAATAGGTGTGAAGTCTTTGGAAGTCCAGTTGCTTGGTCCACCGTCGGTTGTTGGGTAAATCCAGCTGTCGAATTCAGATTCCTCCACGTCGTCTTCAATAGCATTTACTCCCGGGTTGGTGATGAACACAGGAGGTCTTCCAATCCTTGCCTTACGAACAGCCTTCTGAGCCTCTGCAGTGAAGCCCAAACCAAACTTGTCAGTCTTCGGAGTGAAATCAGGAAGTCAGCCCCAGTTTGCACACTCACCCTTCTCAATCACAGCCCGAGCATCCTTCAAGGAAGCCAACTTCAAAGGAGGGTCTTCAATCACAGTTTCAGCTGATGCCAATGTCTGAGGCACCTCTTCAAAGTGTTGAAAGGGGGTCTCAATGAATTCCCCATCCATCTCTATGTACCGGAACGAGTTGAGGTGGCTGACCATATACTCTTCTTCCCCTTGCACTGTTACGATCTTCCCTCTGACCGGGTACTTAAGCTTCTGATGTAGTGTGGAGGTCACCGCTCCAGACTTGTGGATCCATGGACGACCCAGCAAACAAGAATAGGATGGACGAATGTCCATCACATAGAATGTTGAATCAAAAACTTGAGAGCCAACCCTGATTGGAATGTCAACTTCACCATGCACCATCCTTTTCAAACCGTCAAAGGCCCGGACAATAATGTTACTTAGCTTGAGCTCTAAACCCTAACAATCCAGCCTGTCTAGAGCTTTCTTGGGTAATACGTTCAAAGAAGAACCGATGTTTACCAACACATGGGCAAGAGTAGTGCCCCTGCATTCAATGGAGACATGCAGGGCGTTGTTATGGTTCTTTCCTTTGGCGGTCAGATCGGCATCAGAGAAGCCCAAACCATTATCAGCAGTCAAGTTGGCCACACAATCAGTAAATTGATCAGCGGACGTTTCTTGTGGCACCTGGGCCGTCTTCAGGAAGGAAATCAGGGCCTTTGCATGGGCCTCTGAACACAACAACAGTGATAGCATAAAAATCTTAGAGGGGGTGTGCCCCAACTGGTCAACTACATTGAAATCACTTTTCTTGATAATCTTGAGAATCTCTTCCATCTCTTGCTGGGAAGCTTCAACAGTGGTTGTCTTTGGTGCCCCCGTCCGGGCAGGCAAATCAGTAGCAATCCCTTTGCCCCGAGCGTCAGATGACTCGGCAGCAGGGGTAGAAACAGGAACTTGATTAGGAAGGGAAGCAGGCACACTTGCAGGTGTGATGATAAGAGGTTTCGGAATAGCTGGTGGCGCAATATCTGGCGAGAACAACCTACCACTGCGAGTAATCTTGGCAGGCCCGATGATGTTACTGACACCGGTACTAGTATCGAACTCTTGTTTAACTCCAAGCACATAAATATCTGCCCCATAGTGCCATGGGACAACTTTGTCAGATGTATAAGGGAGTGGCCACAGAATAGTAATGATGATAGGAGCAATCTTCTGAGCGGACATGATTTTGACAGGCTTCTTTGAGGGAGCCTTAGGAGGGTTGTTGAAAATAGTGACGATAGAAACTTCTTCAGCGGGGACAGCAGGAACAACAATCTTTTCGAACAAGATTTCTTTGCTATCCATCAGGCTTTGGATACCTGATTTCAGCAAAGGACAACCAACAGGTGAAACAGCACATAGAAGGAAACCTTCACCACATCCCGAAAATAAACCGGCTAGCAACAGATTCCTCTTGAAAGTCAACAACAGAGTAACAATCTCTTCCACGGAGGCTACATACCGGTCTTCTTCCACAGCATTTACTCCATGCTGGGGCATGGGAGCGGTCACAACATTGGGCCTTTTGGGCGCCTCAAACTGTATTTCTTTAGCGTCAATAAGGTCTTGAACCTTATTCCTCAGAGCCCAACAATCATCCGTAGTATGCCCCGGGCTATCGGAGTGATAAGTGCAACGGGCGTTGGGGTTGTACTTTGGAGAAGCTGTGTTCACCACCTTCGGAGCTTCTTTGACAGTTACCAGATTGGTTGACATTAGTTGCGGCAATATCTGAGACAGGGTCATGCTGAGCCGAGTGTACTGCCTTTTGGGTATCTCACCCCTTGGTTGGTTAAACTGCTGAGGAGCAGCAACATGCTTTGAAATTACCAACGCATTGACGGCTTGGCGGCGTTCCGGCTTAACTTGTCTTCTGGGACCATAAACAGCACTAGCTTCCTTCTTGAAAGGTTTCTTTTCAGTACTCGTGGAGGCACCTTTCTGTATCTTCCCCGACTTGATACCAGCTTCTATTCTCTCACCAGTCAAGATCAAATCTGTAAACCCAGCAGAGGAATTACCAATCAGATGATTGAAGAACGGACCAGACAGGGTCCCTAGGAACATGTCAACAAGTTCACGGTCAGTCAGCGGTGGCTGCACCCTTCCATCCAGGTCTCTCCACTTTTGCGCATACTCCTTGAATCCTCCGCCCGTCCCCAGTGACATACCCTGGAGTTGGGTACGCGTGGGAGCGAGGTCAGAATTGTACTGATATTGCTTATAAAAGGCAGTAGCCAAGTCCTCCCAGTTTCGGATACTGGCTTCATCCAGCTGATAGAACCATTCGAGTTGAGCCCCTGAAAGGCTATCCTGAAAGAAATGAATCCAAAGGTTCTTGTCTGCAGTGTAAGGTTGGATCTTCCTTACATATGATCTGAGATGCATCTTCGGGCAAGATAGCCTGTCATACATTGCAAAAATTGGCACTTTGAACTTCGGGGGGATCACAATTCCAACAACTAATCCCAAATCTTCGAAATCTAAGCCGGGAAATCTCTGCAGCTCCATAGTTGCCAACCTGTCTTCCAAGCTTTTGTACTTATCATCGGCGGGCGGGTATTGTTGCTCAGAGTAGTCTTCGTCTTCTTCAGCCTCTCCTTCTTCAGCTTCAGATTCGGAAGGTACCGCAGCCGCATTCCCTTTACTGGTTCCCTCTTCAGAAGTAGGGGGAAATTCAAGAACTCTTCTGGCTTCACCCTCAAACCTTCTTCCTAGGGTAGCCACCCCAACTCTCTTCTTCTTCTTTTTCACTTGCTCTTTGTTCCCAAGCAGGGCTTTCAGATCCTCCTGACCCTTGGCCAAGGTCATCAGGAGATGTTGAAACTGTGAATTTTGAGACTGCAAGTCCTTGACCGTCTGTTCGAGATCCATCCTACTGAAATAAACAGCAGACAGATAAGGAAACCTGGTGTGGAGAGCTGCTTATGCACATGATGAATGATATGTTTATGTATGCAATGCATTCAAGGATTTAGAAAATTCAAAATTGTTGCAAACAAAAAGAACACACGTCATATTAATAAGAAGAAATTTTGTCAGTACGTAAATGCCCCATGGGCCAAATATTACAAAAAACTTCTCAAGGTAAAAAGACGTTGCGCATCCTCTTTGGTGCGATGTAGGTGTTGAGGGTCTCTGCCTCATGGAGTCGGCGGGTAAGCTCCAAAACCTTCTTCTCACTAGCGTAGAAGCTGGCTTCAAAAGTGTTATGTTCCTCCTTGAGTTGGATCCAACTCTTCTGCATCTCCTCCCACAATGTAGGCATGTCAGGATATAGAATGGTGTAGGGAACCTCTCCTTCCTTAACGGGCTCTTTAATCACAGGGAGAACATGAGGGTAAGGCATCATTAGACTCTGGGCTCGGGTTCGTACCCACTTGAGGTAAGGCTCAAGAGGGATGGAGTTCTTGTGTCCCAGTGTCTTGCTGTCTACCTTGTTAGGCATCCTTCAAGCTCTGATGAATCTTTGGCGAAGTCCTTGCGCATCGTTGTCGAAGTCAAAAACTAGGTCAGGAATCAACATGTCGTGAGGGCCATCCCTCTGTGCATATCCAAATTGTCTCAAAGCTAGACAAGGGTTGTAGGTAATGCCTCCTCTAATGCCAAGTAATGGAACATTAGGGAACTCTCCACAATGATCGACGATGATGACATTTTCTCTGGACCAAGAACACCAATGTACATCAGAGTGAGTGAGGGTCATCAATCATTGTGACCACCTTAGGCCTTGGTCATTCTTCAAGACAGATTGTGGAAGGTGCGAAATAAAGCACCTTGCAAGGAGAGGAGTACAACACATGAGAATACCCCTCTTTCTCATTGTTCGTGTGTAAAATGAGTGAAGAATTTCCCCAAGCAATGTTGGTATTGGATTTCTGGATAAGAAGATTTTGACGGCGTTGACATCTACAAGCTGGTCAGGATTTGGGAACAAGACCAGCCTATAAATGAGGAGTGCCACAATTTCTTCAAAGGCTTGTAGGTCCAATGAATTCCAACACTCTTGTGCCTTCTCAAACAAGAATTTTGCTAAGAAGCCTTTGACACCGCTTCTAGTTTCCCAATGCCCCTTGATGTCAGATGGTTGCAAGTGTAGTGCTTGAGCAACATCTTCAGGCTTTGGTTCTTTTTCCGTACCGTTGTAGGGTAGTTGATTAAGAATAGGAATTCTCAGGAGTTGAGAAAATTCCTCCAAAGTGGGCACCAATTGGTAGTCGGGAAAAGTGAAACAGTGGCGAAGAGGGTCAAAGAACTGGAACAACACCTTTACCATGTCCTCTTCAATGTTGGTGCTGACTAGGCTGAGCAGTCTACCATGTCTTTCACTGAAGGGAGAGCTTTCCGGAATTCTGGATGTGAGCTCCTTGAGTTGAGGAGGGATTCTCACAAGGTTGACTTGGATAGTTTTCCTGCGAAGAATTTCCATGACCTACAAAACAAGAACAAAGATGAAGTTCTAAACCCTTGAAATGGTTAGTGAATGCATGTGATGCTTTATGATGCTCATGATGTATGCACAAACATATGTACAAGCAAATCACACAAAACCCTAGTTTTAGGCTTGCATGGGGTTTCATAGGTAAGTACCCTCTTGAGTGTAGTTGGCTTAAAAACATGTCCTATAAATAGTAACCGGGTTCTAAGGAGCTTAATATCATTGGATTGTTTTCCATGTTCATTGTTTTGGTTTAGCCACTTAACTAGCGACCAAAATATTCCAAGAAAACAACCCTCAATGAGTGTAGTATCGAGTATCTACCAACTTCGGACTGCACCAAAGCCGGTCATCTCACTACCCCTAATGAAAGGCCAAGATGGTCAAGTAAGGTTCTAGGTCATTAGTGCTTAGTGACATCACTCAGCGGCCCCGTACTCTCCTTGATTGAACTCAAGGGTTACCGGTACTCACAAATATGTCGCACTAATATAGCTATTGCTTTAACCGTGTCGGTATACCCCGCACAGTTTCCACAACGTATTGCTATCTATGAATGTTTCCCCCAAATCCAGGTGTAGGATTTCAAACCCAAATAAGAGAACCAAGATGTAAAGCAATCAAAGCAAACAATTAGTCATGCAAGAGGGTGATCTAAGCCCTAAGGTTACTCCACTTTAAAATTGTCCCCAGCAGAGTCGCCAGTTCTGTGATACGGTGGGAGAACTGACTTGAGGTTTTGCATTTGTTTTCACAAATGTTTCGGTTGAGCAAGAGTCGCCACCGACTTTTTACTTTATCCTAAGGAAAGGTTAAAAAGCACAGCAAAAACCTTTGAGATGTTTTCTTGGGTTCGGGGAGTAGATTATAGAAAGGGAACGTATTAGCACCCTTTCTATCCATGGTTATCCATGGGCTCTTAGTTACTTGCTTAGATCAACTTGCCTTGATTTTCAATTGTTTGAAATGGTGTTTTGTGTGTGGGTTTGAAAATGTTTTGAAAAGAAGCCAATGTGGTGGCAACCTTTGTAATGATCCATGTTGGGATGTATACAAAGGTATACTATCTTTTGAAAAAGTTTTCAATGTTTTTTTTTAAAGTTGTTTTGAAAGTGTGTTGTGATGTGTGGTTTTGAAAAAAAATAGGCAAGTGTTTTTGTTTTGCAAGTTTGCAAGTAACCAAGAGTTGTCTACTCCTAAATTTACTCAAAGATCTTTGCTATGTTTTAACCCTTTTAATAATTTTATTCCACCATTGTATTTGATGGACAATCTTGTGTTAGGATGTGTACGGGACGGGCGCGAGTCATCGTTTAGACCATGATTGCAATGGTGCCAAGTGTCTTTGGGCAATTTTTCCTTTAAGGGACTTGATCATGTTTAGGCAACTTTCGAAAGCGTCATCGAGGGACTATGATCATTTGAATTGTTTTGTTTTTGCCAAAGACACCCAACATGCAACATGGCCCATTATTGAAGGCATCAAGTGGAGTAACCCTAGGGGTGCAAGTGTGATTGGTGTTTGTTCATTTTCATGCTTTGTTATCTTTGAATTAGGTCAAGCTATTTGTTTGGTTGATTTTTTTGCATACAAAACCCTAAGTCTATCATGGCATATTTAGAAAGCTTTTAAATTCGGAATTTAAAGGTCCTAAATTATTACAACACAATTATGGGATGGGGGTACAAATGTTCAAATTGGGATATTTAGCAAGAAATTTAAATCTAAGCTATTACAATCCAAATTGAATTATACAAATTATTTAATTGCACAAATTAAATAAAAATAAAATAAATATGCAAGATGCAAAAAAAAATGATTTTTTATATGTATGAAAAAGGTATTTTTATGTGTCAAATAAACAAAAATAAAAAAAGATTAATTTTTGGATTTTTTCATGTTTTAGGGCAAAACCCTAATTTTCTAAGTAAAAGGTATTTATTATTTAATATATGCAATATTTATTAATTATGTACAAAAAAATAAATAAAAAGGAAGTATATTGTAAAAAAGTGATTTTTGAGTTAAATATTAATAAAAATAAAATGGTATTATTTTTGTATTTTTTATCCTAAATATTCTAAATATATATATATTTATATTATGTATTAAATATATTAAATATATACACAAAATAAAATATTTATTATTTACAAAAAAAAGTATATATTTTTTATAAAATATTTTCAAAAGATAAAATAAAATAAAAATCAGAAAATAAAAGTGTTTGTATTATTTTTTTGTATTTTTAAATAAAAGTATTTATATTTTATTTACATATAAACTAAATGAAAGAAAATAAATACCAAATAAAATGCAAAAAATGTGAGAAAAATATTTTTAATGTTTTTTTTATGTTTAAATAAAAATATAGAAACAAAATCAAAAGGAAAAAATCAAAAATAACCAATATATCTCAAAATGGGCCAGGGGGTGTATGTGTAAAAGAGTGGTGCAAATAGGAAAACAAAACAAACCCAGCCCAAAGCAAGCTTGTCTTCAACCTCCAGACAGTTTGAACAACAACAACGCGCGCTTTCTTCCTTCCCTGCTAACTTCTGATTCCTTGATTTTCAATAAAAACTTACAACACCAAAGTTATATAGCATCATGTCACGATTCTAAACATGTAAAGAAGTTGACCTAACTCTCAGAAATGAGAGAGAATTTCTTCTCCCCCAATTCCTGACCTAGTTTTTTTCAGATGTTCAGATTCAAAATACTCTTAGCACACACAATATAAATGAAAAGTAATGATATGGGTGGATTCAGGGCCATGATTAGAACATGTTTTCTTCACAAACTTAAACCTAACTATGTCTGGATAGAGAGATAGAAGTTCAAAAACTTACTTGTTCAACTTGAATCGTATGCAACAATGGAGGCACTTTCAAGGAAATGTGATGACTTGTATAGCTTGCTTGAGGTTCAGGGATGCTTCTCCAACCTTTTGCTTGCTTTGAAACTGAATGAAACGAGCTATAGAAGTCAACCTGCAAAACAGAAAAAGTGAAAATGGTGAAGTTGGTTAGAGGTGTTACAGTCAGTGTCCAATGCTTGGGGTAGTTTGTATGGATGGTAGGGAATGTGTATGAACTGGTTTGGATGAAAACGCACGAAGGAAATGAATTGTGCCACTCAAACTGCAGGGATGCCCTGTTTTGTGCAGTTCAATGGTGTTTCTATGAATGGGGAGGTATTGAAGGTGGTTAGGTCGTGTTTTAGGTCAGGCTTGATGTTTGGAAGGTGTTCAACAAGTTTGCTTAGGCTTGTGTTGACAGGAATGAGACTTGTGTTTAGTTATGCAATGTTTCTTCTATCTTAAGCAAAGTTTGGTAAGTTGGTTTACAAGCTTCTCTAGGCTCCTCAAGTATGCTGCACCTTTTTGTCTTGATCAGTGGGATATGTTCCTGAACTTGTGCCAAAAGGATTTTCCTTGTACTTCATAGATTGCAATCTTGACATAAAGTGCCACTTTTCAAAAATGGCTAAGTCACTTTTTCCAAATATGGCTTGATTCTTCATGTAATGTCCAAGTGCACAAAATAACATCTTGGCACAATGGATTGGAATTTAATTATTGAGTGTAAATGAGATTAGAGGCCTGTAATGTAGCTTGCACATGCTGAGTTTGAAAATGCACAAGTTATGAACATGGAAATGGCCATGGATCAAAGTGACTTTTGCCCATATTGCCAAATTCGATTCTCCCTAACCACAAGGTTGTTTGATGAGTTCTTGGACATTTTGGAAACTTGGAATGTGTAATACAATCCATCTTTTTAATGAAATTTGAAATTCCAAGTGGAAGCATGTGAAAAGTGGCCATGAAGTTAGGCAAAAATCCTGCCTAGAATAGGTCAAAAATTTTCTAAGTTAAGAATGTTTTGCACCCCTATTCCAAAAATCATAACTTGAGCTACAAGCTTCTTTTGAGGAAACTTTGTGAATAAAAGTTGTATATTTTGAAATGGACTATAACTTTCATGTTTTGAGTTTTCCTTGAATCCAAATGTATCTTGATGAAAAGATGGGACAAAGTTAGAAAAAAATTAGGAATTTTCATAACTTAGAAAAATTCTAAGTTATGAAATTTCTTCATTTCAAACCCTAATTTGTGATTTTTGATTTCTTGATGAACAAGTTTCATGATTTGGCATGTTTTGATGAAAAATGAATCTTGACACTTGATTTTGACCAAAAAGTCAAAGTTTGACTTTTCAGTATACAGTCAAATTTGGCTCAGTTGACTGGAAAATTCATCTGTCAATCTTGTGCAATTGGGATCTTTTGAACTTTTTGAACATGTCAAGACAATGCCATTGAGTCCTTGAGTCCATATGTGAGCTTGAATTTCCATTGGCTAGGTCAAACAGTCAAAAATTGCCTTTGTGCAGTCAAAACCCTAAAAATGACCATTTTGCCCTTTTGGTGATCTGATCAAATTTCTTGTTGAATTGTGATCCAAACTTGACCAAATGGTTCATATGAGTTCAAAATGTTGATGTGGGTCAAATTTCATGAGGTTTGACTGTCAATTGACCACATTTGACTTTTTCCCCAATACAGCTGATTTCTAGGTCAACTGTCCAATTGACTGGGCAAAGATTGGAATCAAGGCTTGAAACTTGGTATGGATAAACTTGTGAGTCCAACATGAAGCATGAAAGTCATTTTTGGAAATTTAGGTCAAAACATCTTTGTGCAAACACAAACCCTAATTTGGGTCAACAGTGCAAGGAGGAGCCTTGAGCAGAGAAAACCCTAACTGGATCCTGAGCTCCAAGGGTCTTGTGGTGAGAAAATGTTGAGGAAATGGGAGGGAAAATTTTGGGGTAAAACAATTCTCAATTGTTAGAAATGACATTTAATGGTGTGAGAAGGAATAGTCCTTGGTCACAAAACCTCGCTGAAGGGAATAGAAGTTGGCAAAGCAAAAGTGGAGGTAATAGCAAATCTTCCACCTCAGATGAATGAGAAAGGTATCATAATTTTCTTGGGACATGTGGGATTCTACCACATGTTCATAAGAGATTTTTCCAAAATAGCCAAGTCGTTGACTAGTTTGCTTGTGAAATAAAAATTGTTCGTTTTTGACAAAGAATGCAGTGTTGCCTTTGAAAAATTGAAGAGTAAGTTGGTGTCTGCTTTGATAGTAATTTCTCCTGATTGGTTACTCCCTTTTGAAATAATGTGTGATGCAAGTGACATTGAGGTGGGGGCGGTGCTAGGTTAGAGAAGAGAAAATCTCTTGCATGTGATTTATTATGCAAGTCATTTATTGAATCCAGCCCAGATGAATTATGCAACTACAACGAAATAATTGCTAGCAATGGTCTATGCTTTTGATAAATTCATATCTTACTTGATAAGGTCTAAAGTCATTGTTTATACAGACCATGTTGCATTGAAATATCTTTTTGATAAACAAGAGTCAAAGCCAAGGTCGTTAATATGGATACTTATTCTTCAAGAATTTGACTTGGAGATACGGGATAAAAAAGGATGTAAAAATACAGTTGATGAACACCTCTTTGTTGTGGCCGTTTCTCTGTGGTTTGCTAACTATGTGAATTATTTGGTTGGCGGTGTGATACTTGATGATTTTGATTACAACAAGAAGAATAAGTTTTAGTATGATTGCAGGCTATATTTATGGGACAATGCATTCCTCTATAAAAAGGGGATGGATACGTTAGTCTGACGATGTGTTCCAGAAGAAGAATAAAAAGATATGTTGGAAGCAAGTCATAACTCAGAGTATGGGTGACATTTTAGTGGAGATATAACTGCAGCAAAGGTCATCTAATTAGGTCTATACTGGCAAACTTTGTTCAAGGATGCTTACTTTGCAGTTAAGGAGTGTGACAAGTGTCAGACAGGTAACATCTCAAAAAGAAATCATATTCCCTAGAATGCTATGCTCGAAGTGGAACTGTTTGATATATGGGGCATAGATTTCATGGGGCCCTTTCCACCATCATTTGGGAAGAATTATATCCTGGTTGATGTTAACTATGTCTCTAAGTGGATGGAAGCTTTTGCACTACCCACTAATGATGGTAAAGTGGTAGTGCAATTTCAGAAGAATTGCATTTTCTCATGGTTCGAGGTGCCAAGGGCACTGATCAGTGAATAAGGAACTCATTTCTTAAACAAGTCAATAGCGAATTTGTTGAAGAAATATAATGGAAATCACGAGATTGCCACTCCATATCATCCTCAAATTAGTTGGCAAGTGGAATTCTCAAATAGGCAGATCAAGCAAATCATTGAAATGACCGTCAGTGTATATCACAAAGACTGGTCAACCAAGCTGGAGGATGCCTTGTGGGCATATAGAACTGCGTTCAAAACACCAATAGGCATGTCTCTTTATCAGTTAGTTTATGTTAAATCATGTCATTTTCCGCTTGAACTAGAACGCAACATTTTGGGCCTCCAAATTCCTGAATTATGATCTGACAAAACCTGGTGAATCCCGAATTCTTCAACTCCATGAGTTAGAAGAATTTAGGAATCAAGCTTATGAGAATGGCAAGATTTAAAAATAAAACACAAAAAAGGCATGATCAAAGGATTCAGAAAAGATAACTTTTGGACGCACAATTGGTTCTATTATTCAATTCCAGGTTGAAGTTATTTCCTGTAAAGCATAAATCAAGGTGGTCCAGACCGTTTGTAGTTCACAAAGTGTTTCCCCATGGACCGATAGAACTAAAAAATCAATAAAACAGAGACACTTTTAAAGTGAATGGCCAGAGATTAAAGTCATATTACAAAGGGCATGAAAGTGGCTTAATAGATGATGTTCGTCTTACAGGATAAGATGGACGACCGTCGAGCCATGCGACGTTAAACGAAGCGTTTCGTGGGAGGAAACCCACACTTTTTATTTCTAACTATTTTCTTTTTTTCGTGTGTTTTAGGTTTTTATTTACGTAGGAACATTGTCTTGCACAAGAGAGCGGAGGAACTCAAGTGGGTGAGAAATTTGAACAAATACCAGTGAAGGAAATGATATCCGAAAGAACGAAAAAATGGACAAGAATGAAAAGTCAAGGCTCTTCTACGGGTGCCCGTAGCAGCTGCTATGGCCCGTATTAGACATCAACACCAAAACAAAACCAAAATCTAGTCACCTGCTATGGCCACCCGTACAAGGTAACACGGTCCGTAGCAGGACACCTGAAGCCAATAATTCAACATGTGAATTCCAGATGCCTGTTACGGCCGACCGTAGGGCGCGACACAGATGTTTCAACCCAAAATTTACCCTCTTGTTTAGGCTTATGTTCCATCATAATCATCATATTTCATTGCATTCATTTCTTTATGTTAGGATAAAGGTGTTTTGGCTATCAAGTTCTCCTCAAGTTGTGGAAGTTGATTATATTGATAAGTGGTTCAAGAAGAGCCCCATTACCCAAATCACTGGATGTTTCAAGTCCTATTAATTTCTAATGGCCTAGACTATCTCATTTGTCTCATTAATTTATCAAGAGTTGAAGTTATGCAAGGTTTTGAAGAAACTCATATGTCTGCATCATCTGTGGAAATTAGGGTTTTGACCTATTGTGTAATTTGAGGTTTGTCCAAGCAAATTTCTTGGAGCTTTATCTTCTTATTATCACTTGAGGAAACTTTGTTCAAATAATTGCTTAAGAGGTCCAGTGGAATTATGGTCTTGAAGTTTGATCATCATGCTTCTAACACAAGGTGCAAAATTAGGGTTTTGATTTTAATCAGAAGTTCTTCAACTTTTTGATTCAAATTGGATTCCATGGGTTTCTATATGTTATTGAACATCTTTAATTTAAGTATCGAGGTTAAATTTTGTTGGAAAGAATTCAATTGATCACAAGGGGTAAAATGGTCATTTTGGTCAAAATCAGTCAGAGTCAAAGTTGACCAAGTGGACTTTTGGTCAACCATCAATTTAAACATACTCATCTCATATTTCATGACCAATTTCATCATTGAATCAAGGTAATTGAGTAAGTTAGGGTTTACTTGTTCATAAAGTTACTTGAATGTTGAAAAGTTTCTAAGTGTCCATAGTATACAAATTTGGCCAATCACAACTTGAGTTTGGTTAATGTGATTGAGGTAAATGATACATATTTGGAAAGCTTGAGAAAAATCCTAAAAGTTTGTCACTGAGGGTGGAAATCTCAAAAGTTTGAACCATTTAAGATAAAATTAAGTTATAAGTTCTGGCCATAAGGAGATGTCAAGTTTCCTTCTCATGGACAAGTCAGGCACACATTTTAACAAACACATGGTGTGCCAAATGTGTGAGCTTACTTCTTCTTGTTCAAGTTTGAATTTGAAAATTTAAAAGGAGCATCCTGAAGATAGTTATGAGAACGTCCTAATGGGCTTTTAACCATACCAAATGGTCAAATATTAAGTGAGGTATGAACTCTTAAAGTTGGTGTTCCAAACTGACTTCATGCACGCCATGCAGGCAGTCATGCGGGCGCGCCCAGGCCTGGGAATTTCTTGTGTTTTTTAAAATTTACATCATGATTTCTTTATGCTCCAGGCTCAAAATTAAAAAATGTAAGGCCTTATGTTAATCTCCATTGTTGTACCCCAAAATCTGTCCTCTCATTTCTTCAAAGCATTCTCCTAGGGTTCTCAAAATGCTCAAGGTATCTCAAGAATTGATCAGATAAATTCTCCTCCTAAGCAATGGAATCACAACTAAGGTTTTATATTTATCAAGTAAGATTGGGTTTCAAAGTTATCAAGTGGTTTTCATGGTTCTTCATATGTCCCTATGAATGCTCCTGTCAAATTTCAAGTCTTGCATCACAAGTTTGCTCAATTAATGGTTCAAATGACTGAAAATCAACTGTATTGGGTAAAAAGTCAATTATGGTCAACATACAATTAAAATCCAATAATCTTGTTCAACATCAAGGTTTTGAAAACATATTCATCATTTTATTAAAGGGTCATCACGATTCCTTAACAAAAGCCCTCAAATCATTAAAAGTCAAAAGTTGCCAAATTAGGGTTTCCTTAGGAGAAGTCAACTGAACTTTGACCAAGCATAACTTTCAAATGTTTCATAGGTTTTACCCAAACCAAAACTCATTTTGAAGGAAATTCAATTCTCTACAACTTTTAATCTCTAACCTCAAGTCCAAATAATGCTTCATTTGAGAGATATGGGTCAAAACATTATAGGTCATTTCTAAAGTCAACAAAAAGACACTTTTAGTCAAGGCAACTTACATCAAGATGAAGTCTCCAAAAGAAAAAATGATCAACATAGAGATTGTAGAGAATATCTTGATATTTCCAAAAAGTCCAAGATCACCTTCAAAAAATGATAATTGACAGAGTTATGATCAGTGCAAGTTCGGAAATTTTGAGCAAATGCATGAAGTTCAAGTGAAGCAAACTTGATATTTTGGGCTATTGGGCTACTATTTCAGGATCCAAGCGTGTTCTATATCTCATGTGCACCTCAAGACCTATTTATACACCTCCCTTTGATTTATTTTATTTATTTTTTATTTTTATTCATTTAAAAGTCAAAATTAAATGAAATAAGATAAAGCCTTCTTACACAAAGACCAAGCCCATATCTTTGCCCTAATTTTAACCTATATATTCTCCCATCCACTCTCATATAAGCACACGAAAAAACCTTGCCTCACAAAATTGTCAAAAAAGATCAAAAATTTTCAAGAACCCTAAAAGCATGAAACCCTTGTTACAAACCCTCACACTAGAAACAACCATTATATTCACTCCCAATAATCACGCAGAGTAAGGATGGATCAATTTTGATGGTCCCAAACGCATGAAATCACATTGCATGGCATCTCTGGTTTCATAATTTTCATAACACACGTATCTTGATTTTCTATTTTCTTTAACATGTATTAATGTCACTAATGTGTTCATAAGGTTTGGTAGTGCAAGATAGAACAATTATGGAGGTCCCATGTAGTTATAATCGTGAACCACCATAGTTACGCAAATTCATGCATTTTTCTTCATAACTCAAAAACCATGGATTTTTAGACTAAAATAATCATCCCATCAAACTCGCAGCCCTCGATTTTGGGGGGTATGGTGTTTTTGGATTACTAATCTTGGTTATTTTGTAGGTTGGGCAAAAGAAGGTCACAGGAAAATACGACCGGAGCTAGGGCTACAACACCTCTCCAGTCAATACATTCATGTTTATATTATATATTTATTTTTTCATTTAAACTAATGGATGTACAACCGCCGCAACGATAGAAGCGTTCACGTTATGTCATTTGTGTCAAAGGGGCCTAGGTTCGATTCAGCCTTTTACCACTTTATTTTCCTAATGTTTCATATTTTGCAGGGAAGAATACAAAACGCGTTGAACCTATTACCCATCACCAAGGCATGCCTGGCCTAGTGGTAAAGTTGTTGATTGAAAGTCCTGAGGGCGTGGGTTTAACACCCACCCCTACCATTTGGTTATTTTTTTAAACTCCTTTTCTTCTTTTCATAAAACCTAATATTTTTCACAAACCTTTGATTTTTTTCTTAACAAACACTAATTTAATTTTTTAGGTTTTCTTAATTAAATTAAAATCAACTTAGGTTGTAGGTTTTTGTTTAATTAATTAACTAACATTTTTTTAATTAATTAAAATAAATTATGTTTTAGGTTAATCGTCAAACTTTTTTCATCAAAAAGATCACAAAAGTAATTTTCTCTTTTCTTTTTACTTTTTACCACTTCACGCACTTTATTACTTTCACGTTCTTTTTCCAATTATGTAACTGCTTAAGGTTGTAATAGTTTAATTAGGGTTTACTCTTTCCCCCCAAATTTACTATTTTGTACCCCCACTCTCGAACCCTTGTAATAGCATAGAATTTTATTTCCCGCACTTTACTACTTTTCGTTATTACTATATTATTTTGCTAGTAATTAGGGTTTATATGGCAAGACATAAAATGAATCGTAGAAAACCTTAATTGCAAGACTAAATAACTGAACATGAATCACTCTTCACACACGCACCTTTAGGGTAACCTCACTCGTTGCCTCAGAAAGTAGTCATGTCCCTCGAACGTGGGGACGCTTTAGCAAAGTCCCTCCGGTACAAAAGTTTGTAGTCCCTTGATGACCCTTCGTTGGTTCCTTTCGATAAATGATCTAGTCCCTTACGAAAATTGCTAAAGCGTCCTTACTACTTGCCTTTGATGATTGTACAACGACCCACACCTATCCCTTCACATACAACGATTGGGTTTCCTACTAACTAATGGTAGGATAGCACTTTCTAAAGGAGGGGGAAAATAACATAAAAGACTTTGAGTGGGTAGATAGTTCTTAATCGCTTTCTCTCAAACATTTCAAAACATCTTTTTCACAAACACTTTCTCTGAAATATTTTCAAAAGTAAACACTTTGTACGCATTCTTAACTGATACAAGAATCATTATAAAGTCGTCGTACTTAGGCATATTTTCAAAATATTTTCAAACACATACACAAAAGAATTTTTAAAACAAAGTGAGCTAGCGATTAAGAGCCCGTAGATAACTACGGATGAAAAGGATGCTAACACCTTCCCTTTTCATAATATACCCCTCAAACTCAATAATCTCAAGGTCTTTCATGTTTTTTTCACCCTTTCCTTATTGGATAAAAGAAAAATTGGTGGTGACTCTAGCTATCTGAAACATTTGCGATAAAACGTAAAACTAAATCAGTTCTCCCACCGTATTACGGAATTGGAGAATCTGTTGGGGATAACTAAAAGTGGGGTTACCTTTAGAGTTAGATCATTTTTAAATACTTTCCTTATTTGTCATGTGTGCTTTACATTTTAGGGCTTGCTCGAGTTTTATTTTCTTGCAAAGGTCCTACACTTGGATCTGGGGGCATTTTAGAAAAGTAGAAATAAATCATGGAAACTATACGGCATATACCGATATGGTTGAAGTAATGGCTATTTTAGTGTGACACATTGGTCTGTACTGGTGTCCATCGAGTCAGTCGGGGAGAATACTAGGTTGTTGTGTGGTGTCATAAGCACTGACTGACCTTTAGAACCTTAATTGACCAAACTTAGCCATTATAAGGTAGTAAGATAGCCGACTTTGGTGCAGTATGAAGTTGGTTGATACTCGATACTACGCTCATTGAGATTCGACTGTCGGGTTGTGTTTGGTGGCAAGTCAGTTATCGTGATAGACAAAACTTGTGGGAAAAATGAGTGATATTGAGATCCCTAGAACCTGATTACTTCTTTAGGACAGGTTGAGCCAACTAAACTTTAAGAGGGTACTTACCTACAAACCTCATGCAAGCCTTAAACGTAAGGCCTTTGCGTGCTTTGCTTGTGTTTGATTATCTATTTGAACATGACATCATAATATCATAACATCATAACATCATAACATCATATCATGACTAACCATTTCAAGGATCTAGGGGATTTATCTTTGTTCTGTGTTGAAGGGTCATGGCTTCTAGTCATGGGAATACCATCCGGATCAACTTCGTAAGGATACCTTCCAAGGTTGAGAAATTAGTCTCAAAGTTTTCCGACAATTCTAAATTCAAAAAGAGACATGGTCATCTACTCGGTTTGGTTACCACTAGCTTCTAGGAAGACATGATAAGCGTTCTTTTTCAGTAATTTGATCTGAAGCATCATTATTCTACCTTCCCGGATTATCAGCTGGTGCCCACAATGGAAGAATTCTCTAAGTTGCTCGAAGTGCCTATTCTTGATCGGATACCCTTCACCAGTCTAGAGCAATTTCTGAAACCTGAAGATGTTGCAGTAGCCTTACATTTGAAACAATCAGAAATTGTATCTAATTGGGATGCAGAAAATGGAGTCAAGGGTTTTTCTCCTAAATTTCTGATAGAGAAGGCTCAGGGGTTTCTAGAAGCTATGAATTTTAGCGCCTTTGAGGATATTTTGGCTTTGTTGATCTATGGTTTGGTATTGTTCCATAATCCAGACCAATTCATAGATGTGAATGCCATCAAAATATTCCTCACCCATAATTCGGTACCTAGTTTTCTTGGAGAACTCCTGCATTCCCTCCACACTCGTACTATGAAGAGGAGAGGTACTCTTATGTATTGCATACCTCTACTTTCCAGGTGGTTTATTTCGCACCTTCCCTGACCAGGGATAAAGAACGAACAAGGTATGGGGTGGTCTCAAAGGTTGATATCACTCACTCATGCAAATATCCCTTGGTGTTTTTGATCTCAGGCAGATGTCACTATTATTGATCGCTGTGGGGAATTCCCTAATGTACCAATCCTTAGTATAAAAGGAGGCATCACTTACAACCCTTCTCTAGATCTGCATCAGTTTGGTTATGCTCGAAGGGATGGTCCTAATGATATGATCATCCAGGGTATTGTGTTTGACTATGAGAACGATCCTTAAAATTACCATCAAAGGTTTATACATGCTTAGGGTACGGTCAACAAGATTGATAGCAAGACTTTGGGATATAATAATTCAATTCCTCTAGAGCCTTACTTCATATGGGTGCGGTCTCGTGCTCAGAATCTCAAAATGCTATATCCTGCTATCTTACCAGTGATCGTAGAGCCTGTTGTTGAAGGGAATGTTTCTCATACCGTTCTTCATCCCAATATGCCTACTTACTTCGAAGAACTACACAAGTCCTAGATTCAGCTTAAGGAGGAAAGGGATACCTTCGAGGCCCGGTTCATTTCTAGTGAGAAGAAAGTACTGGAGCTGACGAAACGAATCCATGAAGAACGAAGCCTTAATGCATATGTCAACACAAAGAGGAAGCATCCATGGGAGACTTGAATTCATATTTTTCTGTTTTGTAACTATTTTTATTGAAAGCAATTATAATTTGATTTTGTTACTAAAATTTCTTTTGTTTCCTTTTGTTTAAACAATTATAAATCCTGCAAAGGTCCTTGAAAACATTGCACTTGCATTTGCATATCATGTATATCATCACATAACAGGTACTCTATAAGCAGGTTTTCTTATCTTCTTGCTGCTTATTATAGTAAATGATGGCTCTAGAACAGACTGTCAAGGAACTCCAAGCATAAAATGCCCAATTCCAGGAAACGCTCTTGAACTTAGCCCAGGGGAAGAAAGATATGATGGCGCTTACCGCCAAAAAGAAGAAGACTCGAAAGCCAGTTTCTATCCTCAATATGGGGAGAAGATTCAAAGGTCCTGCTAAACTGGTTTAAACTACTGATATCTCCTTTGATGAAGATGACAATCAAGAGGGAGACGGTAGAAGTGTTAAGGCTGAAGGTGGAAGGAATAAAGGTTCTGGGAAAACTTCTGAGAATAAAGACTATTATGATGAACAATATCCTTCCGCATATGACAGATATAAACAGTTGGAAGATCGCCTAATGGCCATGGAAATCCAGAAAGTTCCTAGATTGGATTTTGAAGAGCAGGGTCTTATTCTTGGGGTAGTTATCCCTCACAAGTTCAAGGTCCCCGCTTTTTCTAAATATGATGGTGTTTCTTGTCCCAAACTTCATCTGAGGTCTTATGTTCGAAAGATCCAACCCCATACTGCTTATAGAAAGTTACTGGTTCACTTCTTTCAGGAAAGTTTGTCTGGTACATAACTTGAATGGTTCTATCAGCTGGAAGGAACCAACATTTGTACTTGGGAGGACCTGGCTACTGCTATTTACAAGTAGTATCAATGTAATGCTGACCTTGCACCAACTCGTGTGCTATTACAGAATATGGCTCGACGAGTTCAACCCCCACTGTCTAATAGGGAGTTTGTGGGTATGTTGATGGGCACTTTGACATGGCCATTATTTAACCATCTGATTGGAAGCTCCTCGTCTGGTTTCACTGAGATGATTCTAAATGGAGAACGTGTCGAAAGGGGTATCAAGAGCAGAAAAATTCCAGTGGCTGCATCTTCAATTACTATGAAGAAGACATTCAGTGGTAAAAAGGAGACAAATGTTGTTTATGGACATAAAGGCCATGTTAAAAGTGTCCGCAATCAGTCTGTAGGATCAGTGCTAATTTCTAATCCTGCACCGATTCAACAACAACAATAGGCTAATCAACATAGGTCAGACGCTCAGAGAAGATAATTAACAAAGATCAGTATGCCACTGTCTCAGGCATTGCAACATTTACTGAAAGCAGAGCTGATAACTTTAAGGGATCCTTCTCAGAATCCCAACACTTCCTCTCCTTGATACAATCTGAATGTGAATAGTGCCTAATTTTACAACAGTTCTGGGCATGACACAATAACTGATGGGCCCTGAAAAACAAGATTCAGGATATGATCCACAAAAAAAAAATTGAGTTTGATCCTCCGGAAACTCCCAACGTGGTTACTGCACCAATGCTAAAGCACGACAAAGTCATAAGTGTTATTGATGATGTTCTCTATGTTTACACTGTAAGTGAATAGGTTACTCCCCTACCAATCATCTAGAAGAATCTATTGCAGGCCATTTTATTTCTGGGATGTATTGAAAAATGTTATTGTTGCATAGCCAAACCCAATGGCTACAAGTTGTTGAGGTAAGGAATTCATCGCTTAATGGACAATCACAATAGTCTATTGAGAACCTATTTCAAGACTTATATGTAATATTCGGCACTCCTGTTAGGATTACCTCCAAAGGTCCTATAAGAATTATTGCAAATCCGAAAGCTGCTCTTCTGATCATCACTACACCTGGACATATCCCATATTCGTTGGATAAAGTTATTCCTTGGAACTATGGATCCGACATCTACTACCATGGTGTTAAGAAAGAACTACCGATTGTTGAAGATGAAGTTACTGAAGTTGTTGATCCCGGTATTGACAATATTGCTGGGACCAATAAGGTTACTAGAAGCGGAAGGGTTTTCTCCCTGAAATCTCTTCGAAGATTGTCGTTACACCTGTTACAGTTACCGCTATCGAGTCAACTACTGAGGCTCAGGGTAAAGAACAAATAACAAAGCCTGCCCAGACGGAGGCGCCTAAAGAAGTTGCAGTTGAAGACAGCTCTAGGCAAGAGTTAGAAGAGATGTTAAAGATGATCCATAAGAGCGACTACAAGATTGATGAACAGCTAGGGAATATCCCATCTAAGAACTCCATGTTATCCCTGTTACTTTGTTCTCAAGCTCATGCACAGACTTTAGTAAAATTCTTGAAGACTACTCATGTGCCACAAGTGATTTATGTCGATCAATTTGGAAGTTATGTTGCTAGCTTGACGACTGCCAATGGGTTATGTTTTTCTGATGATGACCTAACTCATAAAGGAAGAAACCACAATAAAGCCCTGTATGTATCTATTGAATGTAGGGCCACTACTTTGGCTTATGTATTGGTTGATATCGGTTCCTCGTTAAATGTTCTACCGAAGGGTGCTCTTGACAGGCTTGCTTGCGAAGGGGTTATATTGAAACCTAGTGATATTATAGTCTGAGCCTTTAACAAATCAAAGAGGATGGTACACGGAGATGTGGATCTTCCGATCAAGGTAGGTTTACAGGTCTTTGAATATTCCTTCTATGTGATGGACATTTGGAAAGCTTATTCTTGCTTACTGGGACGCCCCTGGATACATGGGGCATGAGCTGTTACCTCTAGCCATCACCAGAAGCTAAAGTATCTTGTGAACGGAAAGGTTGCTATTGTCTGCGGTGAAGAAGAGTATATGGTTAGCCACCTGAATTCATTCTGGTATGTAGAGATGGACAGAGAATTCATTGAGACTCCTTATCAAAATTTTGAATTTATCCCTCTAGCCGTTACTGAAGATGTCTCTGCCATCCCCAAAGTTACCAGGGTCTCGCCCAGGATGGCTTCATTGAAGGATGCTAAAGCTGCTATGGAAGCAGGTGGTTGTACTATTTGGGGTCAGCTTCCTAACATTCCATATAAATCTGAAAATTTTGGTTTGGGTTTCACTACAGAGGGTCAGAGGGTTGTTCATCACGCTCGTGCTGGAATACCACCATTCTGCACCAGCAACGGCGGAGTCAATGCTGATAGTCATTATGACCTTAACAGCTGGATCTTTCCCACCATTGGATACCAACCCAACAACTGGAAGACTCAGGACATTATCTCTATCTTCTTTAGTCAGGAGTAATAGCTACATTTATGTTTTTATTGCTTTCAATTTTGGTTATGTAACTATTTAAATAATGACTTTAAACCTTGTGTCTTACCCGGGGGCATAATGGTCCATTTATTAAGGGTTGTCATATCATAAACATATTTTCATTTTATAAAAGCATTGGAAGTTTTGCATTCAAATTTTATGCTTTTCATCATTCTTTTTATCACTTTCAAATAGCTATGTATTCTTACACACACCCACACCATAAATTGCAGATCCACATCCACTTTGGATGTTGTTGATAACGACTCTGTTATTGCCACTTATGACTTTGAAAATCCGATCTACCGAGTCAGGGACGAAGGTGGGGGAGATTTTGAAATACCTGGAGAACTTGATAGAATGCTAATGCAAGAGGAAAAGGCTATTCAACCACATGAAGAGCCAGTTAAAATTGTAAACTTGGGTACTGAAGTAGACAGGAAAGATGTCACGATAAGCGCCAACCTAGAGGAAAGTGTCAAGAACATCTTAATACAGATGTTGCATGAATATGTTGAAATCTTTCCTTGGTCATACGAAGACATGCCAGGGCTCAGTACTGATATTGTGGTTCATCGAATGACGATGAAAGAGGGTTTTGCTCTGATAAAGCAGAAGGTTTGTCGCATGCGTCCTGAGATTTCAGAAAAGATCAATGCCGAGGTTAAGAAAAAATTCAATGTGGGGTTCTTAGCAATGAAATCCTATCCTCAATGGGTTGCAAATATTGTTCCAGTACCAAAGAAAGACGACAATGTGCATATGTGTGTAGATTACAGGGATCTGAGCAGGGCAAACGCCAAAGATGACTTCCCACTTCCATATATTGATGTTCTGGTTGACAACATTGCTCAACACAAGGTATTCTCCTTCATGGACGATTTCTCGAGTTATAATAAGATCAAGATGGCACCTGAAGACATGGAGAAAACTACCTTTGTCACACAGTGGGGCACTTTCTACTACAAGGTTATGCCTTTTGGGTTAAAGAATGTCGACGAAACATATCAGAGTGCCATGATAGCTTTATTCCATGACATGATTCGTCATGAGATAGAGGTCTACATCGACGACATGATAGCCAGATCTCAGACTGAAGAAGAGCATCTTGACCATCTACACAAGTTGTTTGAGAGGATGTAAAAGTACAAGCTGAGATTGAATCTGAACAAGTGCACCTTTTGGGTGAGATCCGATAAGCTCATGGGTTTTTTTTGTCAGTGGTAAAGGAATTGAGGTTGATCCCACCAAAGTCAAAGTCATTCAAGAAATGCCTCCCCCCTCATACTGAGAAGGAAGTCAGAGGTTTCTTAGGACGACTGAATTATATTTCTCGATTAATTTCTCAATTGACTACTACTTGTGACCAATCATCAAGCTGCTGAAGAAAGATCAAGTACTAAAGTGGAACGACGACTGTCAGACAACCTTTGAGAAGATCAAGGAGTACCTATAAGAACCTCCAATTCTGATGCCACCAGTTGGAGGAAGACCTCTAATTATGTACCTAACAGTGTTAGAGAACTCAATGAGGTGCGTACTGGGCCAACATGACGAGTCTGGTCGAAAAGAGCATGAAATATACTACCTTAGCAAAAGGTTTACCCACTGAGAAACAAGGTACTCACTGCTCGAGAAAACTTGGTGTGCTTTGGTATCGGCTGATCACCTACTAAGACAATATGTGTTGATTCATACTACTCTATAGATCTCTAAAATGGATCTCATCAAATACATGTTCGAGAACCCCACTCTCTTTGGAAGAATAGCCATATGGAAAATGGTCTTGACAGAATACGACATTAAGTAAACCACTTATAAAGCAATCAAAGGAAGTGTATTGGAAGATCATTTGTATCTTTAAGCTGTAGACCACTACCAATATATGAACTTCGAATTCCAGGACAAGAACATTATGCTAGTTACAGATTGTGAAAAACCTGGACTGTATGAAGGACATGAGCCAGGATCCCGATGGATTATGGTTTTCGACGGAGCTTCTAATGCACTTGGCAACAGAATTGGTGTTGTAATTATATCTCCTCATGGTTGCCATACCCCCTTATTGTCAGATTATGCTTTGACTTTACCAACAACATGGCTGAATGCGAAGCATGCATCATGGGCATCAGAGCAGCTATTGACTTAAGGATTAAGTTCTTGAATGTACACGGGGACTCAGCCTTGGTAATCATTCAGATCAAGGGAGAATGGGATACGAAACATCCGAATCTCATTCCTTACTGAGAGCATGTTATAATACGGTGGGAGAGCTGACTTATTTTTGCATTTTATTGCAAATGTTGTGAAAAGCAAGAGTTGCCACCGACTTTTATTTTATCCAAAAAGGAAAGGGTGAAAATAATAGGAAAGACCTTTTTCGATTTTGAGTTTAGGGATTAGGTTATGGAAAGGGAAGGTATTAGCACCCTTTTCATTTGTAGTTATCTACAGGATATTAATCGCTAGCTCACTTTGTTTTGAAATGCTTTGTGAATGTGTTTGATAATATTTTGAAAATGCCAATCATAAGGAAAACTTTGTAATGATTCTCGTATCTATCCTCAAGAATGCGTACAAGGTGTTTTGTTTTTGAAAATATTTCATAAGAAGTGTCTATGAAAAAAGATGTTTTTGTGAGCAAGCGATTACGAGCGATCTACCTACACAAAAGTCTTTCGTGTTATTTTCCTCCTCCTTTAAATAGTACTACCCTACCATTAGTTAGTAGGAAGCCATATCATTGGATATGTGAGAGACATGCGCGGGTCGTCGTTATGGTCATAAAAGGCAACATATAGGGATACCTTAGCTATTCGAAGGGACTAATCATCATATATTCATAGGCAACATCAAGGGACAAGATCATTTCTCGTAGGCAACTCGAGAGACATCACGGGACTATGATCTTTATGATGATTTTAACCAAGTGTGATACGGTGGAAGAATCGACTATTTTTAGTTACGACTGGTTTTTCATTTTTTGTTTGCAAATGTACGGTAAGAAAGAGTCGCCACCGTCTTTTATTTTATCCAACAAAGGAAAAGGGAAAAAGAACAAAAAAACCTTTTTCGAGATGTTTCTGAGTACGGGGGGTAGATTATAGAAAGGGAAGGTGTTAGCACCTTTCTATCCATGGTTTTCCATGGGCTCTTAGGTACTTGCTCATTTTTGAAAACTATTTTCGTGTTCGTGCGATTTTAAAAACTTTTGAAATTGCCTTAGTACAGAGATTACTTTATGGTAACTCTTGTATCAGTCCTCAAGAGTGTGATAAAGTGTTTTTGAAAACTTTGTTTGAAAAGTTTGTGTGAAAGTGTATGGTGTAAAAATTTGTTTGAGCAAGTACTTAAGAGTTTCTACCAACTCAAAAAAGATTGTTCGTTTTTCTTATATCCTTTAGACAGCGCTATCCTACTATTAAGGAG
Organism: Vicia faba; assembly: GCA_948472305.1. Lineage (NCBI taxonomy): Eukaryota > Viridiplantae > Streptophyta > Magnoliopsida > Fabales > Fabaceae > Vicia > Vicia faba. The sequence goes on from OX451737.1 coordinate 660,422,661, forward strand.
TAGGTAGCTCCATCATTGGAGTTTGAGGGACAATCGTAAGGGACGATTACAATCACTTAAGGAAATAAGGCAAGCTCTCTTAGTAACTGTCCTAAAGTTATAAGATCACTTTTTTACCGAGGCAACGTCGAAAGGGTCATCGAGGGACTAATGATCTTTTGAATTAGTGAACAGCCACTAAAAATTCTCATGTTTCGAGAATAGTGACCATTTTCCGAAGGCAACCGGATTGGAGAAAAACCCTAGGAGTGAGCATGTGCAGTTGTTTGATTTCAATTTGTTATCTTTGCACAATTAGGGTTTTCTACTGTTTTAAACATTTATTTATCTTTCGCATACAATCCTATTGTCAATCATCTAACAGTTTATAATATTGAAAAGTAAAAGTGCGAGAAATTTAAACCTAGCTATTACAAGGCCTTGGGGAGGGAGTTACATAACCAAACTTGGGGAAACAGTAAATGAAAATAATAATAAACCTAAGTTAAAACTATTACAACTTTAGAGCAGATACATTAATTTAAAAAATAATGGAAAAAGAATACGCGCGACAAAATTAAATACAGTGAATTAACAATTAAATTCTAAGACATTTAATTAGCGAATAAAGAAATTTTTTTTTTTGGATTTTTGAGAAAGTAATTAATTTTGCAAATTAACCTAATTTCTAATTAATTTTAATTATGAAAAAGGAATTTAAATTATCCTAATTAACCTAATTAATTAATGAAATTAAATATTTTATAAAAAAACTAATTCTAATGTTTTTTTTTGTGTTTTTATGATTTTAAGATTTAATTAAAAGATCTTTTAAAATAATTAAAAATAAATAAAACAATAAAAATGTTGAAGAAATTAAAAGCTAAAGAAAATAGGATGGGCCTGATATGAGAAGCAATTTGGGGGGGTGCATGGCTGAAATTTTCTAGGCCCAAGATTGCTGGCCCTTCTATCTACGCATGATCCAATGGGGATCACCTTTGGAGGGTCTACCATGTTCTTAGCTTGCTATATTTTGCATTTGATCAGTGGATGATCAAAGGTATGAGATTTTGAGGTGTATGGTGAGCACGTTTGGAATGGTACTACTGAATCTCCAGATAAACGTTAAGAAAAATATTATGTAGGAGGCAGGGATCGAACCCCTGACCTCCTACACATGCGCACCCTGAAACCCTTCGCTTGTACCACAGAGCCAACTTGCTATTAGTTGATATAAACAAACAACATATAATATATTTAATAATGAGTCAATGTTATAAGAAAAAATGCGCGCCATTCAAACTGGCCACTCAGGTTTGGACACACCATCGTCTTCCTCGCAGAACCATCGTTTTACACCCAAACTTGTACATACGGACACGTCCATTTCTATAAACTTGTATATCTCCAAAAAGCAGCATATGCATGATAAATCCCAACCAAGGTCATGGGTCGATTGGAAATTAACCACTGAGCCTGAATATACCCTTGGTTTGGCCTAATTTAACCTATATCAAAAAGCCTTAAAACATGCTTTGAAACCCTAGGAATGGTGTTTCATGATTCCTGCGCGTAAACTCAAATCAAATCATCCAAACATATTACAAACATGATAATAAGCATGAATAAATGATTAAAACATGTTGATAATGCCAAAATTAAGGAAAACAATTTTAAAAAAAAAGAGTAAACCGTGACTGTTATTATGCTTGATTCTTGATGCTTTGAGGCTTGGGAATGAGTGGGATAGCTTTAGTGAATATCCAAGAGTGTTGTTGTGTCCTTTGAATTGCTTGAAACGACCTATGGAGGGATATGTGATCAACACTTTTTGAGAAAAAGTTTGAACTTTGTTCTTGCTTTGCGGGAGGCAGGCTGCGCATAAAAATCTCTCCTTAGGGTTGCAAATGCTTTGTTATATGTAGTAGAATCAATCTAGGTCATTAGAATTAGAAAGAATCAAAGATATAATGGCCATGAATTTTGATTCCAATCTTTCCACATTTGAAGATTTCCTCTTGTTTTGAGCTTGCACGGTTTTGTTCTTTATTTGACAGCTCATGAGATATTCAATAAATGCCAAAACAAATCTTATCCCATTTATTTGATTTATTTTTGATTTAATTTGATTTAATTTGAATTTTAAATAAATAAAATCAAAATAAATTAAATAAATAAGTGAATAAGGCATGGAGGGTCCCATAGGTCGTGGACCAGGCTAGGACTAAGATTCAATCTTGAAAAGATGGGCCCATGTGGAAAAAAATGCAATTTTGGGCATTGTTGACTTTGTGCGAATTTCCAAAAATGACCAACTTTGACAATGCATGTCTCTCTCCTTTTTGACCCTAAGAGGGTGTTCTTTGACTTTTTAGAAAGCTTAGGATGTCCTCACAACCCTTTTGGTTTCATCTCCCTTGGATCTTCCATGTTCATGTAAGGATCTTTGACACAAAAGGTGTTTTTGTTGACTTTTTGAAATGACCTATAATATATGAACTTGTATCTTTTGATTGAGGCATTTCTTGACCTTGAGGGCTAAAGAGGAGTTGTAGGGAACTGGTTTCCCTTCAAAATGAGCCTTGGATGAGAAATTTCAGATAAAGTATGGGAAAGTTATGCCTTGTCAAAGTTTGGTTGACTTTTCCTATAGGAACCCTAATTTAGCAACTTTTGAGTTTTGATGAATTAGGAGCATTCCTTGAGGAATCATGATCAAACCTTGATCAAATGACGGATATCACTTCAAAATGTTGATGTTGACCAAATATCTTGAAGTTTGACTGTATGTGGGTCACAATTGACTTTTGACCTAGTACAATTGATTTTTAGGCATTTGAGCAGTTGATTGAGCAAACTTCTTGTGCAAGGCATGAAACTTGGCATGGATGATCTTGAGGACATATTAGGGAAATGGAAACCATTTAGGACACTTGGAATTCAAACATCTTGATGAGGAGTGAAACCCTAGTTTGGGGCTAATTGTCTTAGGAGGAGGATTTGTCTGGTCAATCCTTAGTCAACTCAAGTATTTGAGGACCTCTTGGAGTGTGTTTTGAGTAAAATGAGAGGGAAAATTTTATGGTACAATAGCTGCGCCTATTCAATCTTATTAAACCTGAGGATGTAGATTGGCTGGTCTTCCTTTCGTGATTTGAAGGTGGAAGGTGATTGAACACTAGGCTGCCTAAAAATTTGCACTCGCATGAAGTGAATGTTGATCGATAATATCAGGAATGGGCTTACAGATGCCATTTGGAAGGTGATGGAGAATCTTCGAAGATGGGCTTAAATATTCCATACAAAAAATATATCGGTTGCATAAGATATTCCTTTGCGAGAATTCCTGTACCTGCCTTTGAGGAAGACTTCGCCGGGGAATGTTGATTTATGTCCTGGGAAATAGAGTCTAGGAGCTTCGGTTGTCCATTACTCTACTGGGGAATTAACTCTTGATTGATGAGACAAAAGAGAGTTGTTATCTGGTCGAGTCATGGCTTCACATTGGCTGGTTGAGGATGATAAGACTGACTACTATCTGGTCGTATTCCAGGCTTCACAACGACTTACTGGGGAAATGTGAAATTGACCGTATCTGGTTGGTCTAGGTTTTATAGTGTTGTAAACTGTTGTCTGGAGATAAAAGGGAAGGAGCCTGTATAGGGCTTTCTCGGGACAAGTCTATGCAAAACTGCGTCAGGTAATTCATGAAAAGGAGCCTGGATAGTAGGGCTATGAGAAGGAACCTGGGTAGTAGGGTTACTTCGAAATGAAGCCTGAGTAGTAGGGTTGTGAGAAGGAACCTGGATAATAGGGTGTGATCGGTGTAAATAGAACTGACTGTTTTGAAATGCTGGTTCGCGAAATGTCGCGGTAAGCAAGAGTCGCCACCGTCTTTTATGTTCTCCAACAAGGAAAGGACAAAAGCACAGTAAAATTCCTTTTCGAGATGTTTCTCAGTTCGGGAGGTAGATTATAGAAAGGTAAGGTGTTAGCACCCTTTCTATCTGTGGTTATCCACGGGCTCTTAGGTACTTGCTCACTATGTTTTCAAAATGTTTTGCTTTTCTTGTGTTTGTGGGTTTTGAAAAAGTTTGTTTGAAAACTTCAATTTAACTTTTGTATCTGTCCTCAAGAGTGTATGAAGTGTTTGTTTGAAAACTTTTTGTTTGAAAAGTGTAGGTGCGAAAAGTATTTTTGTTTTGAAAGAGCAAGTACCTGAGAACCTCTACCTACTCAAAAGAAATTAAGCTGTGTAAATGTCCTTTAGACAGTACTATCCCACTATTGAGAAATAGGTAGCACCGTCGTTGGAGTTATTCGGGTCAATTCGATTATAGGGACATGTGGTCACCAAAGCAATAGTAGGACGCCTTAGCGGTAACCCTAATGTCCTGGATCCTTTTTATCCGAGGCAACCGTTTCGAGGCAACTTGGATCTTTAGACAAGAGGGCGGCCTCTAAAACACCCTATACCTAATGACCACGTCGAGGCAACCAATTGAGGCGTACCCTAAGAGTGGCATGTGCGAGTGTGTCAGGATTCAGTTAAGTTATCTTTGCACATGTTATGGTGAGCTACGTTTTGATTTTAGTTTTCAGATAAGTCTTGTCATGCATAGCCTAGTTAACATACATCTAGCAGTTTAATAGTTTGCGGAAATTAAATTGCGGGAAATTAAATCTAAACTATTACAAGGCGTCGGGTATTTACATCGCCAAAAACAAACCCTTTAATTTAAATTGCGGAAAGTAAAATAAAGCAATAAATAAATAAAGTCCTAATTAAAGTTATTACATTCCGGAAGCAAGTACAATAACATGGAAAAATGGATCGCGTGCGGGAAATTAAATCGGATGCGAGTTTTTTGTGGTTTTGACCCTTTTTTGAAAGAAAGTAATTTTTTTGGTTATTTTTGAATTAAATGGAATTAAATTAAATGAACAATTAAATTAAATTAAATAATGAAAATATTTTTGGATTTTTGAGTTTTTAAAGAAATAAAATAAATTGAATTAATGCTAATAAAAACCTAATATTCTAAATTGATTTTAAATATTGCAAAAAATATTAAAAGTTAAATCTAATTAAAGCTAAATTGATTAAATCAATTTATTTACAAAAATAAAAGTGATGAAGTTAATTTTAATAAATAAAATATTTTTTGTGTTTTTGATTTTATTAGGAAAAAATATTAATTGGTTAGTGATTAATAAAAAGAATAACGATTAATTAATTAAAGGAAAATAATAAAAATAGAGAGAGAGTTTAGGAGTATACGAACCTGATTGGAGGGGTGAAACAACTGTTAGCGTCATGTGTAAGCTGTTTCGTTTTGGCCATTTGTGTTCTGGCTTTTGGCCAACTATGCTCTGGCCTCAACGTTCCTTAACCTTCTCAGGATGTCTGCTTCGCCATGTATTGGTGTCATGTGTAAGCTGTTCTGTTTTGGCCATTTGGCTTTTGGCTTTTGGCCATTTGTGTTTTGGCCTCAATGTTCCTTAATGAACCTGCATGGGATCCTGTCTAAATATGCAGTGTTGAATCTCATGAACACATTAAATAAATTACTATATATCATAAAATACAAATAAAGCCAATATATGAAGAAATTTAATATTTAGGTCAATATGGCATGTATGAATGATTATACCCTTTTGATCATGGAGATCAAATCAACCTTACCCTTACTGGAAAAGTAGTGACATGAATGCTTTTATGCCCTTTTGATCATGGAGATCAAGTCAGCCTTACCCTTACTGAAGAAATAGTGAGATGTTGGTTTGTAACTGAGATGGCTTGTTTGTAGTGAGAGAGGAATTTGTAATAAGGATTTCAAGGTTTTAGGGTTCTTGAAAGAATTTGATATTCTGACAGTGTTGTGGCAAAGTTTTTTTCTCTCTGGTTTGTGTGAAAAGAATTTGATTATATAATGGAAATTAGAGTAAAGAAAATGGGCTTTGAATGTGCAATTGGGCCTCCAATGTTCACTTGAGTTCGTCACTTTCCAGGCTAAATCGCAAGGACTTAATTGCAATATTTGAAGTTGAAATGTCAAAACAAAATGTAGCCGACATCGATAACTAACTCCTGTCCGAAAATCGGCTCAATCGGATAAACGGTGAATTAGTTATGAATTTTTGAAGTTTCAGCTCAGACAAACTTATTTTGGGCTCTAGTGTCGACTCTGACACGTTCTTCAATAAAAAACTGGTATTGATCGGAGCATAATCCGGTCTCGACTTTGGAAGAAAAGTTGTAGATCTATGAGTCAGTGACCTTGTGTAAAAATATGAGCCCAATCCGATAAAAATTGACCGAGTTATGAATTTTTGAAGTTTCGCCCCAGATGAAATAATATTCAGCATTCAGGATTTTCGGCGTGTCGCGCACTCTGAGCAAAAAACGAAGGCCTTTTGAATACTGTTTGAACTCAATACCTTCCGTGAAAATATAGCCAACTCAATTTGTGAAATTTTGGCGCCAGAACCAGCTCGATACGATGAAAATCGACCAAGTTATGATTTTCTGAACATGACGCAAATAAACTTCTCACAAATTTTCTGTATGAAAATACTTGATAAATCCACATTTTTGAAGACCTTCTGATCGAAATTGGCTTCCAGCCGTGAGAGATGAAAACGTAGATAATGTTAAGACGGTATTTTGGCCATCGGAACGGGTTAAAAACGAGTCACGATATTCAAGTTATGAATTTTTTAGCGCGTAAAAACTGCACTTTCAGCACATTTTTTCACCATATTTCTTCAAGAAAACTCACACATTCAGATACCTTCTTTAAAGAATTGACTCTTGATCCGAACCTGAATTTGAGAATACGTTATCAGAGATATTTTGGTGAAAGAACACCTGAATATGACGCGCCGGGTTGGACTTGTGAATTTTTCTTGAAATGTTTTGAGAAATATGGGAGGGCAAATTTTGGGGTACAACATATGGTTACTTGGAAATAAAGCTTGGGTAGTAGGGTTGTGAGAAGGAACCTGGGTAGTAGGGTTACTTCGAAATGAAGACTGAGTAGTAGGGCTGTGAGAAGGAACCTGGGTAGTAGGGTTACTTCGAAATAAAAGCCTGGGTGGTAGGGCTGTGAGAAGGAACCTAGGTAGTAGGGTTACTTCAAAATAAAAGCATGGGTGGTAAGGCTGTGAGAAAGAACCTAGGTAGTAGGGTTACTTCAAAATAAAAGCATGGGTGGTAGGGCTATAAGAAGGAACCTGGGTAGTAGGGTTACTTCGAAATAAATCCTGGGTAGTAGGGCTGCTTCGGAATAAAGCCTGGGTGGTAGGGTTGTGAGAAGGAACCTGGGTAAGAGGGTTACTTTCAAATAAAAGCCTAGATAGTAGGGCTATGAGAAGGAACCTGGGTAGTAGGGTTACTTCGAATTGAAATCCTAGGTAGTAGGGCTATGAGAAAGAACTTGGGTAGTAGGGTTACTTCGAAATAAAAGCCTGGGTAGTAAGGCTATCTCATTTGATCACGTAGATTAGTTGACCCGTTTGGTTTCGGGAGCTGATTTTCCATTAGTTTTCTGCAGATATGACATGTATAGCTTCATGGTTTTAATCCTGAACTATTGGAATTGTTGACGATAACCATATTTCCTGAAAAGGTACAGGATTAATTATATGTGATGCATGAAATGCACTGTGTGGTGATGTTCTCAAAATAAATGAGATTATGTTGTATGCAATATGTATGTGCATATCATGATGTATGAACATGAAATTCTATTGTGACATATCCGATCTGGGAAAGTAAATCCCTGACTGCTGCTCGTCATACTGCCCCAGCACACACCCCATTGAATTGTTTAACACTGTTAAGTACATTATCAAAGGTCTTCCTTCAATCGGAGGTATAAAAATTGGTGGTTCTTGAAGGTATTCCTTGGTTCTTTCGAAAGCAGTCTGGCATTCGTCATTCCATTTTACTACTTGATCTTTCTTCAGGAGTTTGAAGATCGGCTCAAAAGTAGCATTCAGATGTGAAACGAACCTGGCGATATAATTTAGGTGTCCCAAGAAACCCCTAACTTCCTTCTGAGTACGGGGAGCCGGCATCTCTTGTATGGCCTTCACCTTTTCAGGGTCTACGTAAATACCTTTGTCACAGACGATGAACCCCAGAAGTTTACCGGACCTTACCCCGAAGGTGCACTTGTTCGGATTCAGTCCCAACTTGTACGTCTTCAACCTATCAAACATCTTTTTTAGATGATCAAGGTGTTCTTCCTCGGTTTGAGACCTTGCTATCATGTTATCAACATAAACCTCTATCTCATGGTGAATCATATCGTGGAACAAAGCTACAATGGCTCACTGATAAGTTTCCCCAGCATTCTTCAACCCAAAAGGCTTCACCTTGTAATAGAAAGTGCCCCACTGTGTGATGAAGGTTATCTTCTCCATGTCTTCGGGTGCCATCTTGATCTGGTGGTAGCCAGAGAAACCATCTATAAAGGAAAATATTTTATGCTGCGCGATGTTATCAACCAGAACATCAATGTGGGAAAGTGGGAAGTCATCCTTGGGGATTGCCCTGTTCTGATCTCTGTAGTCCACACACATCCGTACCTTATCGTCTTTCTTAGGTACCGGGACCACATTAGCAACCCACTGCGGATAGGAGGTGACAGCTAGGAACCCAGTGTTGAACTGCTTCATAACCTCTACTTTGATCTTCTCTGACATTTCAGGGCGCATACGGAGGACCTTTTGCTTTACCGGAGGGAAATCTTCTTTAGTCGGCAGACGATGGACCACTATATTTACGTCTAGTACTAGTATGTCTTCATATGACCAGGCAAAGATCTCAACATAATTGTGAAACATCTGTATCAATCGTTGTTGGACATTAATCCCCAGATTTGCGCCGATCTTGACTTCTTTTATGTCTACCTCTGTGCCCATGTTTATTGTCTCAACTAGTTCTTCATGAGGTTGTATAGCCCTCTCTTCCTGCTATAACAGTCTAACAAGTTCTCCAGGTACCTCACAATCTTCCTCACCTTCATCCTCGGCTTGGTTGATCGGATTTTCGAAGTTATAACTGGAAATAGCAAAACTATTATCAATGGGATCCAGAGTGGATATGGATCTGTAGTTTGATATGGGAGTGTGTGTAAGAGCATAGCTGTATTGATAAAGTGAAAAGCAAAAAAGAAAAACAGAGAGTGCAAAATTTGTATGCAAGAACGTCCAATGTTTTATTGATGACATATGATAATGACATATAATAACCCTCACAAATAAACCATTGTGGCTCGGGTAAGACACAAGGCCATAGAGTTTATATTGTTTATTACAAATCCGAAAAACAAGTAAGACAATTACTGCTGAACAAAAGTAATCGGCATAAAATTTTTGGCTGTCAGTTACTATGTCCACCGTTGGTAGTAGGGTAGATCCAGTTGTCAATATTAGAATACTCATCATCATCTTCTATAGCATTGACCACACGATTGCTGATGCATAGGGGAGGTTTTCCATCCCGAGCACGCCGAACAGCCCTTTAGCCTCCTGAAGTAAAGCCCAAACCAAATTTGTCAGTTTTGTAAGGAAAATTAGGGAGCTGTCTCTAAATGGTACACCCACCTTCTTCAACTACTGCTCTGGCGTCCTTGAGGGAATCCATCTTCAAAGGAGGTATGGTGATCTTCGGCACATTGGTGATAGTCTCGGTTGATGCCATAGTTTGCGGAAACTCTTCAAAAATTTTACAAGGGGTCTCTATGAACTCACCGTCCATCTCCACATACCTGAAAGAGTTCAGGTGGCTTACCATGTACTCCTCTTCACCATGCACGGTGATAATCTTTCCTTTCACTAGATACTTCCATATTTGGTGCAACGTAGAAGTAACGGCTCCAGCTTCATGGATCCAAGGACGACCCAACAAACAAGAATAAGATGGCCTTATCCATCATGTAGAAGGTAGATTCAAAGGTATGGGAACCCACTTTGACAGGGATGTCCACCTCCCCGTGCACCATTCTTTTTGAACCATCGAAAGCCCTCACCACAATGTTATTGGGCTTTAAGGTCAAACCTTCACAATCTAGCCTATCAAGAGCCTTCTTGGGTAGAACATTCAATGACGATCCAATGTCCACTAGCACATGGGCCATAGTAGTGCCCTGCATTCGATCGGGACCTGCAGAGCATCATTATACTTTCTCCCCTTTGGTGTCAAATCAGCATCTGAAAAACCCAACCCATTATCAGCAGTCAAACTGGCCACACAATCCTTGAATTGGTCAGTGGAGATTTCTTGCGGCACATGCGCAGTCTTGAGAAATGTAATCGAAGCCTTTGCATGGGCCTCATAACACAATAGTAGAGACAACATTGATATCTTCGAAGGGGTCTGCCCCAGTTGTTCGACCACATTGTAGTCGCTCTTCTTGATTATTTTTTAAATTTCCTCCATTTCTTGTTTAGAGGATTCCAAAATAACTTCTTTAGGTGCCTCCGTTCGGGCAGGCTCAGCTACAACTTCTTTTCCCCGAGTCCCAGATGACTCGTCAGCAGGGGTAACAAATGGAGTAAGGATGGGAGTAGTAGCAGAAGTATTAGCCAGAACAACAAATGGAATAACAACAGGCTTAAAAATAGTCTTCGGGGAGATCTCGGGAGAGAAAACCCTTCCACTTCGAGTAATTTTTCTGGTCCCAACAATGTTACTGATATCGGGATCAGCGTCTTCAGCTTTTTCGTCTTTAATGGTTAACAAATCCTACTTGACACCATGGTAGTAAACGTCAGCACCATAATTCCAAGGAACAGCTTTGTCTGAGGAGTATGGTACAGGGCCAGGAAAAGTGATTATTAATGGAGCAATTCTTGGAGCAGGTGTAATCCTAACAGGTCTTTTGGAGGAGACCTTGGAAGGATTGGCAGAAATGGTTATGATAGCAACATCTTCATGTAGAACAGTCGGAACCGAAGTATTTTCGAATAAAATCTCTTTGTTATCCATCAGGCGTTGAACATCTGCTTTCAGCAAATAACAACCAGAAGGCAGAGATAAACACATGTGGCGACCTTCACCACAACCCAAAAATAAACCGGCTAGCAACAAATTCTTCTTGACGGTCATGAGAGGAGTAGAAACTTCATCAACAGAAGTAACAAATAGATCAGTATCAATGGAATTAAAACCACGGTTGTGCTTGGGCATGGGAACAATTATGACATTAGGCATCTCAGGAGCATCAAACTCAATCTCCTTTTCTTCGATCATATCCTGTATCTTATTCTTCAGAGCCCAACAGTCATTTGTATCGTGGCCTTGACTCTCATAATGGTAAGCACACCAAGCGTTTGAGTTGTAACGAGGAGATGTGGTGTTGGGGTTCTTGGGAGCCTCCTTTAAGGTTGCCAAGTTATATTTTAACAGATGGGGTAAAACCTCAGACAACATCATATTGATCCGGGTGAACTGCCTTTGAGGTCTTTCTACTCTTGGCTGATTGTTTTGTTGTTGGGTAGCCACAGGCCTAGGTATCATCACAACCCCTACCGTTGGACGATGCTCGGTTCTACTCTGACTTCTTCGTTTGTAAATAGCATTAACCTCCTTCTTACTTGTAAATGGCTTTTTCATTGTACTTGAAGAGGTGTCTTTCTGGATCTTGCCACTTCGGATCCCAACTTCTACCCTTTCTCCAGTCAATATCAGCTCAGTAGAACCAACTGAGGAGCTACCAATCAGGTGATTAAAGAATGGACCAGATAGCGTACCAAGAAACATGTCCACCAACTCACTATCAAACAAAGGGGGTTGGACTCTCCCTGCCAAAACTCTCCACTTCTGAGCGTAGTCCTTAAAACCTTCACTTGCACCCATGGACATTCTCTGGAGTTGAGTAAGGGTAGGAGTAAGGTCAACATTATATTGATACTGCTTATAAAAAGCAACAGCCAGATCTTCCCAGTTGTAGACATTGATTCCCTCTAGCTGATAGAACCACTCAAGCTGAGTCTCAGACAAACTGTCTTGAAAGAAATAGACCCACAAGTTCCTATCCACAGTGTGAGGCTGAATCTTACTCACATAAGAACAGAGGTGAAGCTTGGGACAAGAAACCCCATCATACTTTGCAAATACTGGAATCTTGAACTTCGGTGGGATGATAACCCCAGATACCAATCCCATCTCTTCAAAATCCATCCCTGGTACTCTTTAGAACGCCATTGCATTCAGACGATCCTCTAACTGTTTGTATCTATCCTCAGTAGGAGGATATTGTTCATCTTTGTAATCAGATTCATCCTCAAAAACCCTTGGACTAGGGTCTTCCTACCTTGTCTCACCTTCATGATTCTCCCCTTCTTTGGATGAAGAGGTCAGATCAACTGTTTTCTTCAACAGTCCCTTGAATCTTCTACCCAGATTCAGGACACCAACGGTCCTCTTCTTCTTTCTATCTTTCAGAATAAGGGCCTTCAGATCTTCCCGCCCTTTAGCCAAAGCTACGAACATTTGCTGAAATTGGGCATTTTGTGCCTGGAGATCCTTGATACTTTGTTTAGAAGTCATTATTGCTGAAATAAACAGCGAAGAAGATGAGAAACCTGTTATGAGACCTGTTTATGCATTGATGTGTATGGCATGTGTATGCAATGATTTCAAGGACTTTGGGAAATTTAAATTTGCGAACCAAAATGAAACAAATATTTTATTAGTAGAATTCAAAATACAATTGCCTTTTAGGCGTTTCAATTGAAAATTCTAAAAAATCAAGTTTCCCATGGATGCTTCCTCTTCGTGTAAAGATAGACATTAAGGCTTCTTTCCTCATGAAGCTGCTTTGTAAGCTCTAAAACTTTCTTCTCCTGGGCATAGAACTGGTCCCTATAAGTATCTCGCTACTTCTTCTACTGAATCCAGGACCTCTATAATTCTTCAAGATCAGTGGGCATATTAGGATGAAGAACCGTGTAGGGAACATCCCCTTCAGTAATGGGCTCCACAATCACTAGTAAGACGACTATGTATGGCATCATAAGTTTCTGAGTACGAGCTCATACCCAATGGAGATAAGGTTCCAAAGGAATGGAAGTATTCGGCCCCAAAGTCTTGACGTCAAATCTGTTTACCATGCCCCAAGCTCGTATGAACCTCTGACAATACCCTTGAACATCATCTTCATAGTTAAACACAATACCCTAGATAAGCATCTCATGAGGACCATCCCTTCGAGCGTAACCAAATTGTCGCAGAGCCAAAGAAGGATTATAAGTTATTCCTCCCCTAATTCCAAGTAGTGGGACATTAGGGAATTCCCCGCAGCGGTCAATAATAGAAATATCTCCCATAGATCGGGAATACCAGAGAATATCCGCGTGAGAAAGTGACATTATCCTTTACGACCAACCAAACCTTCTTCATTCTTCAGCACTGACTTAGGGAGGTGAGAAATAAACCACCTCGACAATAATGGCATGCAGCACATAGGAACCCTTCTTCTCTTCATGGTACGAGTGTAGAGAGCATGCAAGATATCTCCGAGCAAAGTAGGCACGGGGTTGCGAGAGAGGAAGACCTTGATAGCATTCACATCTATGAGTAAGTCTGGATTAGGGAACAGTACTAAACCATAAATTAGAAGAGCCATGACCTCCTCAAAATCCTGAAAGTCCAAATCATCACAAAACAGTTGGGCCTTCTCTATTAGGAACTTGTCTAGAAAACCCTTGACTCCGCTTCTTGTTTCCCAATTGGATACCACGTCGACCCATTTCAGATGCAAGGCTGAGGCAATGATCTCTGGCTTGGGAACTTCTTCTAAACCTGTGAAAGGGATCTGGTCAAGAATAGTTATATCCAATAACTGAGAGAACTCTTTCATGGTAGGCACCAACTGATAGTCTGAAAAGGTGAAGTAGTGGTGCTTGGGATCAAAGAACTGAAAAAGTACACCCATCATCTTTTCATCAAAGCTCAGAGTAACTAGTTTGAGAAGTCGACCATATCTCTTAGTGAACGAAGAAGTTTTATGAACCCTTCATACTAGCTCCTTGAGTTGGAGAGGTATTCTCACAAAGCTAATTCATATAGTGTTTCTACGAGCGGAAGCCATGATTTTCCAAACAGAACAAAGATAAATTCCCTCGGTCCTTGAAATGGTTAGTGTAATGAGAATGGATGCTATGTTATGATGCATGATGTTATGTTCAAACAGAGTAACTCACATACAAGGAAAGCACACGATAGACCTTAGGTTCAAAGGCTTGCATGAGGTTAAAGGTAAGTACCCTCTTGAAGTTTAGTTGGTTTCAAACCAGTCTTAGAAAAGTAACTGGGTTCTTAGGATTCTCAATATCACTGATCATCCTTTATCGGGCATTATTTCAGCTCAGACAATCTTTTCTTGCGGCCGAAATATCCCAAAAGTCTGATCTCAATGAGTGTAGCATCGAGTATCAACCAATCCTCAGTTTTATACCAGGCCGGCTATCTCACTACTTTCTAATGGCCAAGTTTGTTCAACTAAGGTTCTAAGGTCCGTTAGTGCTTCACGACACCACGCGGCGGCCCCGTATTCTCCTCGTTTCAACACGAAAGATACCGGTACCAAACAAAGTGTCACACCAACATAGCCATCGCTTAAACCATATCGGTCTATGTTGTACAGTATCCACGATCTATTGCTGTTAACCTAAAAAGTGTCCCCAGATCCGGGTGTAGGATATTCAACAATACCCAAGCAAAAACCCTTAAAGATAAAGCAGGCAAAACAAACAAGAAAGCAATTTAAAAATGACCTAGATCCTAAGGTAAATCCCACTTTATTAAAACTCCCCCATAGAGTCGTCAGTTCTTTGATACGGTGGCAGAACCGACTGTTTTTAGTTACTACTGGTTTTGCATTTTTTGTATGCCAATGTACGGTAAGCAAGAGTCACCGCCGTCTTTTATATTATCCAACAAAGGAAAAGGGAAAAAGAACAGAAAAAACCTTTTTTCGAGATGTTTCTGAGTACGGGGGTAGATTATAGAAAGGGAAGGTGTTAGCACCCATTCTATCCATGGTTTTCCATGGGCTCTTAGGTACTTGCTCATTTTTGAAAATTGTTTTCCTGTTTGTGTGCTTTTAAAAAGTTTGGAAATTGCCTTAATACGGTGATTCACTTGATGGTAACTCTTGTATCAGTCCTCAAGAGTGTGATAAAGTGTTTTCGAAAACTTTGTTGGAAAAGTTTGTTTGAAAGTGTATGGTGTACAAATTTGTTTGAGCAAGTACTTAAGAGTTTTTACCAACTCAAAAAAGACTGTTCATTTTTCTTATTTCCTTTAGACAGCGCTATCCTACTATTAAGGAATAGGTAGCTCCATCGTTGGAGTTTGAGGGACAATCGAAAGGGACGATTATGGTCACTTAAGGTAACAAGGCAAGATCTCTTAGTAACTTTCCTAAAGTTCTAAAATCACTTTTTTACCGAGGCAACATTGAAATGGTCATCGAGGGACTAGTGATCTTTCGAATTAGAGGACAATCACTAAAAATTCTCACGTTTCGAGAATATTGACCGTTTTCCGAAGGAAACTGAAGTGGGGAAAAACCATAGGGGTGAGCATGTGCAAGTGTTTGATTTCAATTTGTTATCTTTGCACAGTTATATTTTTCTACTATTTTAAACATTGATTTATCTTTCGCATATGATCCTATTATCAATCATCTAACAGTTTATAATGACCGAAAGTAAAAGTGCGAGAAGTTTAAACCTAGCTATTACAAGGCCTTGGGAAGGGGGGTACATAACCAAACTTGGGGAAAACAGTAAATGAAAATAATAATAAACCTAAGTTAAAACTATTACAACTTTGGAGCAGATACATTAATTTAAAAAATAATGGAAAAAGAATATGCGCGACAAAATTAAATACGAGAAATTAACAATTAAATTCAAAGACATTTAATTAGTGAATAAAGAAATTTTTTTTTGGATTTTTGAGAAACTAATTAATTTTGAAAATTAACCTAATTTCTAACTAATTTTAAATATGAAAAAGGAATTTAAATTATCCTAATTAACCTAATTAATTAATTAATGAAATTAAATATTTTATAAAAAAACCTAATTCTAATATTTTTTTATGTTTTTATGATTTTAAGATTTAATTAAAAAGATCTTTTAAAATAAATAAAAATAAATAAAATAATAAAAATGTTGAAGAAATTAAAAGCTAAAGAAAATTGAATGGGCCTGATATGAGAAGCAATTTGGGGGCTGCATGGCTGAAATTTTCCAGGCCCAAGCTTGCTGGCCCTTCTATCTGCGCATGATCCAATGGGGATCACCTTTGGAGGGTCCACCATGTTCTTAGCATGCTGTATGTTGGATCTGATCAGTGGATGATCCAAGGTATGAGATTTTGAGGTGTATGGCGAGCATGTTTGGAATGGAACTACTGAATCTGCAGATAAACGTTAAGAAAAATATTATGTAGGAGGCAGGGATCGAACCCCTAACCTAATACATGTGCGCGCCCTGAAACGCTTCACTTGTACCACTGAGTCAGCTTGCTATTAGTTGATATAAACAAACAACAAATAATATATTTAATAATGAGTCAGTGTTATAATAAAAATGTGCATCATTCAAACTAGCCACTCAGGTTTGGACACGTCATCATCTTCCTCGCAGAACCGTCGTTTTAGACCCAGACCTGTACCTACGGACATGTCCATTGCTATAAACCTGTATATCTCCAAAATGCAGCATAGGAATGATAAATCCCAACCAAGGGCATGGGTCGATTGGAAATTAACCACTGAGCCTGAATATACCCTTGGTTTGGCCTAATTTAACCTATATCAAAAAGCCTTAAAACATGCGTTGAAACCCTAGGAATGGTGTTTCACGATTCCTGCACGTAAAATCAAATCAAATCATCCAAAGATATTGCAAACATGATAATAAGCATGAATAAATGATTAAAACATGTTGATAATGCCAGAATTAAAGAAAACGGTTTTCAAAAAAAGAGTAAACTGTAACTGTTATTATGCTTGATTCTTGTTGCTTTGAGGCTTGGGAATAAGTGGGATAACTTCAGTGAATGTCCAGGAGTGATGTTGTGTCCTTGAAATTTCTTGAAACGGCCTATGGATGGATATGTGATCAACACTTTTTGACAAAAAGTTTGAACTTTGTTCTTTCTTTGTGGGAGGCAGGCTACGCATAAAAATCTCTCCTTAGGGTTGCAAATGCTTTGTTATATGTAGTAGAATCAATCTAGGTCATTAGAATTAGAAAGAATCCAAGATATAATGGCCATGAATTTTGATTCCAATCTTTCCACATTTGAAGATTTCCTCTTGTTTTGAGCTTGCACAATTTTGTTCTTTATTTGACAGCTCATGAGATATTCAATCAATTCCAAAACAAATCTTATCCCATTTATTTGATTTATTTTCGATTTAATTTGATTTAATTTGAATTTTAATTAAATAAAATCAAAATAAATTAAATAAATAAGTTAATAAGGCACGGAGGGTCCCATAGGTCGTGTACCATGCTAGGACTGAGATTCAATCTTGAAAAGATGGGCCCATGTGGAAAAAATGCAATTTTGGGCAATGGTGACTTTATGCAAATTTACAAAAATGACCAACTTTGACAACGCATATCTCTCTCAATTTTGACCCTAAGAGGGTGTTCTTGGACTTTTTAGAAATCTTATGATGTCCTCTAAACAACCCTTTTGGTTTCATCTCCGTTGAATCTTCCATGTTCATGTAAGGAGCTTTGACCTAAAAGGTGTTTTTGTTGACTTTTTGAAATGACCATTAATGTATGAACTTGTATCTTTTGATTGAGGCATTTCTTGAACTGGAGGGATGAAGAGGAGTTTTAGGGAATTTAATTTTATTAAAAATAGCCTTGGATTAGAAATTTTTGATAAAGTATGAGAAAGTTATGCCTGGTCAAAGTTTGGTTGACTTTTCCTATAGGAACCCTAATTTAGCAACTTTTGAGTTTTGATGAATTAGGAGCATTCCTTGAGGAATC
The DNA here is from genome assembly GCA_948472305.1 of Vicia faba. Lineage (NCBI taxonomy): Eukaryota > Viridiplantae > Streptophyta > Magnoliopsida > Fabales > Fabaceae > Vicia > Vicia faba. The sequence continues at coordinate 660,440,685 of OX451737.1, forward strand.
ATGATCAACCCTTGATTAAATGATGGATATCACATCAAAATGTTAATATAGACCAAAGATCTTGAAGTTTAACTATATGTGGGTCACAATTGACTTTTGACCTAATATAGTTGATTTTCAGGTATTTTAGCAGTTGACTGAGCAAACTTCTTGTGCAAGGCATGAAACTTGGCATGGATGATCTCGAGGATATATTAGGGAAATGAAACCATTTAGGACCCTTGGAACTCAAACATATTGATGAGGAGTGAAACCCTAGTTTGGGGCTCATTGTCTTAGGAGGAGGATTTGTCTTGTCAATCCTTAGTCAACTTCAGCAGTTGAGGACATCTAGGAGTGTGTTTTGAGTAAAATGAGAGGGAAAATTTTGGTGTACAACACCAAGGGTATTTTCTAAGGGTATACCTATGTTCGAGAGACATGACCATTTTTTGAGGCAACGAGTGAGGTTACCCTAAAATTAAATTAAAATCCTAAAACAAAATTAGGGTTTGTTAAAAAATATTTTTGAAAAAGTTTTTAAAGGAAAAGGGGTGAAAAAGAGTGAAAAACATAGAAAATAACCAAAAGAGTAGGGGTGGGTGTTAAACCCACGCCCCTAGTAGTTTCACGCAACAAGCTTACCACCAGGCCAAGCGCTGGTTGGTGATGGATAACAGGATCAATGCATTATATAATAAACCTGCACAAAATATGAAAATATAAGAATTTTGGCAAAACTGGGGATCGAGTCCGTGACCTGGGAGACCAATGCCTTAGCGTGTGTTTCCGCCACTAGGTTTTCTATACATCTGTTTATATAAATCATCGATAAATATATATTTTAAATAAGCTCCTTGTACCGGAGAGGCGCCAGAGCGCTAGCTTCGGCCGTCTTCTCTGGCGACCTTCTTCCATCCAACTTGTAAAATAGACAGAATTAATAATCCAGAAACACCCTATCCCCCTAAATCAAAGTTTGCGGCTCCAATGGAGGCATTTTTGTGGCCTAAAAATCCATGGTTTTTGAGATATGGTGCAACCAAGGTGGATCAGTATGATAATGGTGGTCCACGATTCTAACTGCATGGGACCCCTGCGACTATTCTATCTTGCACTAACAAACCTCATGAGCACATTAGTAACATTAATACATGTTTAGCAAGCAAAAAATCAAGATATGAATATTATGCATATTATAAAACTGGCGATGCCATGTAATGCGATTTCACATGTTTTGGACCATCCAATTTGGTCCAAACTTACTCTATAGTCTTGCTGGGAGAGAATGAAATGAAGGTTTTGTAATGAAAGGGCTTGTAAGTAAGGATTTTAAGATTTAGGGTTCTTGAGAAAAATTTGGAAATTTTGACAAGTTCGAGGATGGGTTTTTTCCGTGTCCTTGTATGAGAGTTGATGAGAGTATATATTGAAAATTAGGGCAAAAATATGTGGGCTTGGACCTTGTAGGAGAAGATATGATTTTATCTTATTAATTTTGCATTATTAATAAATAAATAAAAAATAATCAAAATAACTAAAATAAAAATAGGTCAAGGGATGTATGAATGAATTATTAGGCGTATGAGGGATATAAAGCACGTTTGGACCCTTAAACCATGGCCTAATAGCCCAAAATATCAAGCTTGCTCACTTTGAACTGCATGCATTTCCTCAAAATTTCCCAAATTGCAATGGTCATGACTCTCTCAATTTTCATCTTTTGAAGGTAATCCTGGACTTTTTGGAAAGCTCAAGATGTCTTCTACAATCGTTGTGTTTATCATTTTTGCTATTGAAGAATTTATCTTGATGTAAGTGTCCTTGACAAAAAGTGTCTTTTTGTTGACTTTCGAAATGACCTGTAATGTATTGGCTTATATCTCTCAAATGATGCACTTTTTGGACTTGAGCTTAGAAAGACAAAGTTGTAGAGAATTTAATTCCCATCAAAATGAGATTTTTTTGGGGAAAAGCTGATGATGTATGTGAAAGTTATTCTTGGTCAAAGTTCAATTGACTTCTCCTGAGGAAACCTTAATTTGGAAACTTTTGATGATTTGAGGGTTTTTCTTGAGGAATCATGATCAACCCTTGATAAAATGATGGATATCACTTCAAAATATTGATGTTGACCAAAAATCTTGAAGTTTGACTGTATGTTGACCATGGTTGACTTTTTACCCAATATAGTTAATTTTCAGTCATGTGAACCATTGATTGAACAAACTTGTTATGCAAGGCTTGAAACATGGTATGATCATTTTTAGGGACAAGTGAAGGACTATGAAAAACACTTGAGGCATTGGAAACCAAATCTTCCTTGAGAAACACAAAACCCTAGTTTTGGACCCATTGCCTAAGAGGAAAATTTGTCTGATCAATTCTTAGGCAAACTTGAGCAAATGAGGACCTTAGGAGAATGTATTGAAGAAAAAGGGAGGGAAAACTTTGGGGTACAAAACATGTGTTAACATTAATCTTGTACTTCGAGGAAATCACTTTTGAGCATATACCAAGAGAAGAGAATCAGTTGGCAGACACGTTAGCTACCATGTCGTCTATGTTCAAGGTCAGATGAGACAATGAGGCTCCCCGAATTACTATTAATAAGCTAGATGAACCGACACATTGCTACGAATTTGAAGCTGACGGAATATAATTTTCCTTTAGAAATACAAAACCCTAGTTGCAGACCCATTGCCTAGGGGGAGAATTTGTTTGATCAATTCTTAGGAAAACTTGAGAAAATGAGGACCTTAGGAGAATGTGTTGAAAAAAAAGGGAGGGAAATTTTGTTTAACAGTAATCGTATTCATATGCATATGTTCATTCAATTTACTCATTGGACAATTTTGCAAACAAAACAGAAAAAGTGAAAATTTGAATTTTGAAATTGTGTTTATATTGATAGTTTGCCCATAAACAAGCGATTGTTGTACAAAGAGACAGAAATCCTAGTAAGAGGAAACCATCGTGAAATAAAATGAGTACAAAGTGAAAGTAAATATATTGCTATATGTAAATTATCTCATCGAGTTTCAACTCTACTATTGCCCCTATGTCTTCGAGTATCTCATCCCTTGCTGTCAGAAGGAGTTAACTGAATTTATCTGTACCGTTTGAACTTGATGTTGGCAATAAAGCTGGCTGTAAGTGATCCAATAGGACATATTCGTATGCTTTAATCCCTAATTTTTGCCTGGATCGCCCTTTCGGGTTTTCAATCCACCGGAATACCCTTTTTTACCTAAGCTTTCTTTTCAGATTTTCGACTTTCCGAGTGTACAGTATTTTACATATATATCCCTGATTTTTCCCCGAATCCTTTTGGTTCACAAGGATGCCCTTATTTTTACCTAAGCCAATCAACCTAGTGGTTCGTTTTCATGTGTAGTATCTTTTAACTATATTTGCGTTCACAGGGTGAGGAAGATCTTCATCGTCCATGGTGGTAAGTTTCATAGCGACACCCGAAAATATCTTCTTAATTACAAATGGCCCTTCGTAAGAAGGAGTCCATTTGTCCCTGGGATCACCTTGTAGTTGAATGATGCGCTTTATTACCAAGTCACCATCCTGATATACTCGATGCTTGATTTCCTCATTGAAGGCTTTAATCATACGCTTCTGATACATCTGACCATAATAAACAACCGCCAATTTTTTTTTCAATCAGATTCGACTGGTCCAACCTAGTTTAAATCCATTCATCTTCGTCTAAATCTGAATCTTTCATAATTTTAAGGGAAGGAATCAGAACTTCGACAGGTAGGACAACTTCCATATTGTAGACTAGAGAAAATGGGGTTGCCCCAGTTGATGTCTGAGCTGAAGTGTGATAGCCATGAAGAGAAAAGTGTAACATCTCATGCCAATTTTTATACGTCACCCTCATCTTCTGTATAATCTTCTTAATGTTCTTATTGGCCTTGAACTACATGCAAAGTTCCGTGATTATAGTATTATTGAGATTGGTACTATTGTCCGTGATAATCCTCTCAGGGATGCCATACCGACAGATAAGGTTATGCTTAATGAACCGGGAGATAACATTCTTAGTAACAGAGGAAAACGAGGCTGCTTCAACCCACTTTGTGAAATAATCAATTGTAAGTTTAAGATTACCCTAAGAGGGGGGGTGAATTAGGTTGTGGTCGATTTTTGACTTATTTTATACTTTCTGGTTTTGTTTTAGTGCTTTGGAAAAACTGTAAAGTGCAGAAAGTAAAGAGACACGGAGATTTATCCTGGTTCCTTCCACACCCCGGAAGTACGTCCAGTCCCCTTGCAAACACGCAAGAGATTTCACTATTTTGTTAGAACTTTTACAAGACTCTTCCTAGTCTTATCAACTAAAGACTCTAACAAATACCAAGAAAACCCTCTTGGATATCCAATAAGTCTCTTGAGAGCAATCCTCTCAAAAGATACCTCTTGTTTCCAACAATGGACAACAAGGTATACAAGTATTCCAATACTTAATTCCAACAATCCTGGAAATAAGTTACACTTTGTATAATTCTATGAAATATGATTTCTTGAAAGATGATGATCACATAGAGTGACTTCAATGAAGTTTCTTCTTTCTTCTCTTGTAAGCAATTCAAACTGTAACACAATGGTTAGATAATGCTCAAAGATTTCTGTTCTTATATGTGTGAAAGTGCAGAAAATCTTTGTTCTTAAAACTTAAGAAATATGACGTTTGAATATTTTACAAAGTTCAGAATTATTGCATAAGAGAAGAGTTGTTTTTTAATTTGAAAGATTTAGTATTTAAAGTAATCAAGATACCTTTCCAAATGGACACTTTTCTGTTTGAAAAACTTGAGAGGATGCAATGTATGACCATGCATCTATTGGAGAAAAGGTGTGAAGGATATCTTGAAACCAGTTCATATTTTTCATAAGTTACAACGTGTAAATCGATTAGCATGAGATGTAAATAAATTGCACGGGTTGGTAACGTTCTTGTTTTCAAAAAATTTATAGTGTAAATCGATTAGCATGATGTGTAAATCGATTTTCAAGTGTTAAAAATTCAACTAAGTTCTGTGATCAATCGATTTACACTTCATGTAAATCGATTGCTGCCAGAAACAATCAGTTTTTGAAAAAGCATGTGTAAATCGATTTACATCATATGTTAATCGATTTACATCAGTGCAAAACTTAAAATTTGTTTTATACTTTAAGTGAAGTGTTGTGGCAAGTGTGTATATCATTTTTGAGCATTTCTAATCAATGTAGTTCAAATGAGAATTGATATACTTGATTGCTTGCCATGATCCTTGAAGATTTGAGTGAATGACGCTTTAAGCTAATTCCACTTCTTTTCCTTCTTGCCATAGTGCTTGTTTGTCTTTCATCAAACTAGCTTGTTTGTCTTTCATCAAAACTAAATTTGAGTTAAGGCTTGAGATTACATTCTCCCCCTTTTTGATGATGACAAACCATCTTTCTTTATGAGTTGTTCAGATTTGGAGCAAAAGGAGTTTTCTCCCCCTAAGTTAGATTTCTCCCCCTAAGGAGAAATTTTTTTGAAAGCTTGCCCTGTAAAGAAAATTGAAACAAACAACCAAACAACCATAAATTGCTATCACATCCTTCTCCCCCTTTGACATTATCAAAAAGAAGGGAAAGATGCAACAAGATGATACTTATAACAAGTTGAAACAGATATGAACTAAAAACTCAAATTTCTAAATATAGCGAACGAAGTTCAAAGATACATGATACAAACACTAATACTTGAAGTAATACAAAACAAAAACATAATGATAAATAACAAGAATTTAATAATATTGGTCAGGAACACATTAGAAGGGTCCTTGATATGGAAATTGTTGTTGTAGAGGTGGTTCGGTGTATTGAGGAGGCGGAGGTGCTGGATTGTTTGGATTGTATGGAGGAATATGAAGATGTGAGTATAGGTATGAAAATGGTTGGTTCACATCATTCTGAAAAGCATTTATGCGAGAGGAGGTAGAGTCATTTATCTCGGTCCATCGAGCATTGATGTTAGAGTTGAGAGATGCAAACTGTTGAGTCATGTAATCCATAACATCTTGGTTTGTTGGACTAGAAGAGGCAGCAGGAGGAGGAACTTCATTGTCTTCTTCATCTACATTATTTCCTTCATCACCTACAACATCCTCTCCAATGTATGTGATGGTTTTTGCTTCAGAATTGAAATGAACACCCATCCTAGAATCAACATTTTTGATGGAGATCCTATTGGTGATTGGATCCATTTCAATCCACTCAAACCCAGTAAAATCTATATCAAATGCTTCCAAGATCCTTGTAATGAAGTATGCATATGGTAGAAAAGTAGCCCTTGTGGCAACTCTTAACATATGCACCACAATCAGTTTAGCCCAGTTTACCGCAATACCATTTTTCCTCGCATAGAGTATTTGCAGTTCTAGGTCGGTCACAGTACAATGGTTTCCTACTCTAGGAAATAAGATATATACCAAAAAATAGTGAAACAATCTATCATCAATATGAAACTTACCAGCACTCCAAGTGTCCCGAGCCGGAATAACACCGCCAAGACTACGAATCCGCTTTGCACGGTATTCAGATTCTGACAACCTGCCAATGCTGTAGAAGAATTCTCGCTTCTTATAGTTTTCCCAATCAGCATCCTCTGGGTCATAGAGTGTACTTCCAGTATATGGAATGTTCAAAATTCTGCCTATAGTTTTGGAATGCAGAGGAATTCTTGTTCCGAGCACATAGGTATAACATTTGTTGTTATCATAATGCATATTGCTGTAGAACACGCGAACTTGATCCGGGTAATAGTAACCATGTGATGATATTAATGGTTTTAACCCATAAGAAATCAAATCCCTTTGAAAAGTGAATCATTCATCGGGAAAGGTAGATAACATACCGAATTTTGGAGCTGGGATAATTTTCTTCTGAAAATGCTTGATAAATCTTTCACGCTGTGAATCCGAGAGGTACTCGAGCAAAGAGTTTTCAGCGGCTGCAACAGTTTTCTTCTTTCCTTTTTCTGAGGCTGTTGCTTTTCTCTTGGGAGCCATGGATATGGTTAGGGTTTTAAGTAAGGGAGATAGATAATTTTTGTGTTATTATGAGAGAGAGAGTGAGTTTGGGTGTTATGAGATAGTGAGGGAGTTTTGGTGAGATTAAATAGTAGAGAGAGTAAGTGAGGTCTTTATGAGGTTTTAATTGAGTGGAGTGGTCAAGATTCCATGATTGGTCAAAAAGAAGGTGGGAGGCAAGGTAAGATTGACCAATATATTAAAGACTCATAAATATCACATGCTGAAAAGTTAATTTGCATAGAGAAAAATTACATAAAAATGCTTCAGTTCAGTGGTAAATCGATTTGCCCATTGGTTAAATCGATTTACACAAAAGAATTTTTATGAAAAATAATTTTCGTTCAGTGGTAAATCGATTTACATACTGTGTAAATCGATTTACACAAAAGGATTTTAAAAAAAAGGTTTTGCTTCAGTGGTAAATTATTTACTTAAAGGAAAAATTTTAAAAACAGTAATTTTAACATTTGAAACATTGTCTAAACCCATATATATGTACATTAAAGTATAGTTAAGGATAGAGTGCACGTTATATATCTTGTTAATCTAGGATTCCGAGTTCACGACGAATTTTGAAAAATGCATCCTTTGCAAGTGGTTTTGTGAAAATGTCCGCGAGTTGATTTTGAGTATCCACAAAAGTAATCTCGATATCTCCTTTGAGTACGTGATCTCGGATGAAATGGTTTCTGATGTCAATGTGTTTTGTCCGGGAATGCATAATTGGATTTTTCGTAATATTGATCGCGCTTGTGTTATCACATCGAAGTGGAATGCATCCAAGGTTTACTCCATAGTCAAGTAACTGTTGTTTTAGCCAAAGAATTTGAGCGCATCCACTACCATCCGCAATGTATTCTGCTTCGGCAGTGCTGAGAGCGATGCTTGCTTGCTTTTTGCATGACCATGAAACCAAGGCATTTCCGAGAATGTGACATGTTCCACTTGTACTTTTGCGATCAGTCTTACAACCTGCATAGTCAACATCAGAATAACCAACTAGATTGCACATACTACCTTTTGGATACCATAATCCGACGTTGGTTGTTCCTTTGAGATATTTTATTATGCGCTTGACTGCTGCAAGGTGAGACTCTTTAGGATTGGCTTGATATCTTGCACATAGGCAAACGCTGAACATGATGTTAGGTCTACTTTTTGTTAAATAGAGGAGTGAGCCAATCATTCCACGATACTTAGTTATGTCAATAGAATTCCCTAATTCATCTGGATCAAGATAGGTGCCGGATCCCATAGGAATTGCACTCTCTTTGCTACTTTCCATCTCAAACTTCTTTATAAGGTCTTTGCAATATTTTGATTGGTTAATGAAGATACCGTGTTTGAGTTGCTTAATTTGAAGACCGAGAAAGAAATTCAATCTTCCCATAATAGACATCTCAAACTCTCCTTGCATCATAGATGAAAATTCCTTGCACATATTTTGGTTAGTTGAACCGAAAATAATATCATCTACATAGATTTGTACAAGTAAAGTATGATGATTAACATTTTTTATGAAGAGAGTGGTATCAACTTTACCATTTACAAACCCTTTTTCACATAGGAATGCGCTTAGTCTATCATACCATGCCCTTGGTGCTTGCTTCAGCCCATAGAGAGCTTTCTTCAATTTGAAGACATGATTAGGATGTTTGAAGTCTTCAAATCCGGGAGGTTGCTTTACATAGACTTCTTCATTTATGAATCTGTTGAGAAATGCTCTTTTTACATCCATTTGAAAGAGTTCAAAGTCCAATGAGCATGCATATGCAAGTAGTAGTCTTATTGCTTCCAAACGTGCTACCGGAGCAAAAGTTTCTTCAAAATCAATTCCTTCCTCTTGGTTGTATCCTTGAGCAACTAGTCTTGCCTTGTTTCGAGTGATTATACCATTTTCATCCATCTTGTTTTTGAATACCCATTTGGTTCCAATTATACGTTTATTTCCTGGATTAGGAACAACTTCCCAAACTTCGTTCCGTTCGAATTGGTTTAGCTCCTCTTGCATGGAAAGGATCCATTGATCACCTTCTAGTGCTTGGGCCACTTTAGTAGGTTTAACTTGAGATACAAAAGCCATATTTAAGCATGCATCCTTAAGATTTAGTCGAGTAGATACCCCTTTGCTAATATCTCCAATTATGTTGTCAATTGGATGATCACGATGAGTTCTCCATTCTTGAGGAAGACCATCATCATTTTCATTTTGATGTGAAAGTTCATGTGTTTGTTCCGGGTTGACAATTTTGCCACCTTCGCATGAATTCTCATGAGGTAAATCTATAGAATCATCATCATCACAAATAACAACTTCCTCCTTGGAGGTGTTAGATTCATCAAAAGAAACATGCATTGATTCTTCTATAATTAAAGTTCTTTTATAGTAAATTCTAAAAGCTTTGCTAGAAAGGGAGTAACCAAGAAAAACACCTTCATCCGATTTTTCATCCAACTTACCGAGATTGTCTTTGTCGTTGTTAAGAACAAAGCATTTGCACCCGAAAATGTGAAAGTGAGAGATATTTGGTTTTCTTCCTTTGTAAATCTCATATGGAGTTTTCTTTAGTATAGGTCTTATGATCACGCGATTGCTTACGTAACATGCCGTGCTTACCGCATCCGCCCAAAAATATTTAGGCAAACTTGAGTCACTTAGCATGGTTCTTGCAAGCTCCACCAAAGACCTATTTTTCCTTTCAACTACTCCATTTTGTTGTGGAGTTCATGGTGCTGAAAAATTGTGGAAGATCCCATTTTATTCACAAAATTCTTCAAACAAACTGTTTTGGAACTCTCCACCATGATCACTTCGGATTGATGTTATCTTTAATGACTTCTCATTTTGAACTTGTTTTGCATATCTCTTGAATGCCTTGAATGCGTCATTTTTGTGCACTAAAAACAAAGTCCAAGTAAAACGGGAAAAATCATCTACAATAACTAAAGCATAAATGTTACCTCCGAAGCTTCTTGTTCTAGATGGACCAAAAAGATCCATGTGCAACAATTGAAGTGGTCTTGTTGTTGAAACCACATTCTTTGGTTTGAAAGTTGATTTGGTCTGTTTTCCCTTTTGGCATGCACTACATAATTTGTCTTTGATGAACTTCATCTTTGGTAGACCAATAACTAAGTCATGCTTAACCAATTTGTTCAAGTTCTCCATGTGAATGTGAGCAATCCTCTTGTGCCACAACCAAGCGTCATTGTTGTTTACCATAAGACATTGTACCTTCATAGACAAATCATCTAAAGTGATCATAAAAATATTGTTAGATCTTATACCTTTGAGTTTTACCTCATTGGTTGCCTCATCCATAATAAGGCATTCTTCTTTGTTGAATTTTATTTTGAACCCTCTATCGCAAAGTTGACTTATGCTAAGAAGGTTGTTCTTTAATCCTTAAACATAGAGAACATCCTCAATTTGAATGGATGGAGGTGTGCCAACTATTCCAACGCCAAGAATCTTTCCTTTGGTGTTGTCTCCATAGGTGACATACCCTTTGGCTTTATGTACTAGATATGAAAATTGGTGTACATCTCCTGTCATATGCTTTGAACCTCCAATGTCAAGATACCAAAGATTTGATGTGGATTTCAAGCATACCTACAAAAACAGATTATTTCTTGTTAGGTACCCAAGTTGCCTTGGGTCCTTCATAGTTAGTTCCCTTTTTCACCCATGCATAGTGTCCACTAGCCATACTGAAATTTCTAATATAGCATGCATTAAGTGTGTGTCCAATAATACCACAGTAAAAACAGTTTGGAACAAATTCGCTCTTGTATCTAGGAATTTGTTTACTTTTAGATACATTAGGCTTTTTCTTTTGATGATTATGAACAACTTGCTTCTTTTCTACTATCTTGGGATTGGAACTATTACTAGCCTTTACAAAAACAGTGGGATTGTTACTTGGTTTCTTAGAATTCACATAACCAAGACCTCTTTTATCATTTGGATAACGTTGTTGGCTTAGTAATCCATCCAACCCTATTTTTCCTTTTTCATATCATTCAATGACTCTTTTCAATTGAACAATTTGAAAGACATTTGATTCACACTTGGAGCATGCAAAGTTTTCCTTTTCTTTTATAAAATTATGTTTTTGAAGATCAAAATCTTTAGTCATGGTGTCAATTTTTTCTAGACAAATTAGAAGTTCTTTTTCTTGGTTTGACACCTTTTTGTATAAACTTTTGCATTCTTTCAAGAGTTCATCAATTGCACCTTGAACATCATCATCAAAAAGAGTAAATTCATTACTAACCTCTTCTTCGTCGTCGGAGTGATGCGATGCCATTAAGGCTAAATTTGCTCATTCGTCGCTTTCTGATTCCGATGTACTGCTCATATCATTATCTTCCCATGCTATGTAGGCTTTCTTTTGTTTTGAGTCCTTTCCTTTGAATCGTTTTTCTTTGGGAGATTTGGACAGTTTGGCTTGATATGTCCTTGCTTTCCACATTCATAACATGAGACATCTTGTGTTGATGTGGAGGCTTCTCTTTTCTTGAAGTGCTTTCTCTTATGTGCATGAGATCCGCCCTTGTCATTTCTGCCAAAAAATTTCCCAAGTCTTTTAACAAGAAGCATGAAATTTTCATCTTCTTCCCGATTGTCTTCTTTTACAACTTCCTTTGAATCAATTTTTAAAGCAATGTTTTTGGACTTCTTTTCTAGATTCTCATGTTTTTCAAGTCTACTGAGTTCCGTTTCGTATTCTTGAAGTTTGCCAAATAATGTAGCGGAAGTCATTACGGAGAGACTCTTCTTTTCCGAGATTGCCGTTACCTTTGGTTGCCATTCCCTAGTCAATGATCTGAGGACTTTCAAGTTGAGTTCATCATTTGTCAAGGTTTTACCAAGAGCACTTAAGTGATTTGTCAAATGCACAAATCTCTTTTGTAAGTCAAGAATGGATTCTCCAGGCTGCATTCGAAATAGTTCATATTCTTGACTTAGGGTATTTAGCCTTGATCTTTTTACTTCAGCCGTTCCTTCATGAGTTTGTACCAAGGTATCCCATATTTACTTTGTTGTTTTGCATGTCGAGACACGGAAAAATTCGTCCATACTAAGTGCACCTTGAAGAAGGTTTATTTCCTTTTTGTCATAGAAAACTTTCTTTTTGTCGTCGTCGTCCCATGCAGTTTTAGGCTTTGAAGAGCCAACACCATTGATTACCGTAACCGGAATAAATGGACCATTTTCAACAGCATCCCATATCTCCTCTCCTTGTGCTTCTAGATGCGCCTTCATGCGTATTTTCCAGAAGTCAAAATATTCACCACAGAATAGAGGAGGCTTGTTGTTACTACCACCATCTCTGAAAACGCGTTGATGATTTGCGGAAGCCATTCTGGATCTCTAGGAGCAGGTTACCTATAACCTGCTCTGATACCAATTGTAAGTTTAAGATTTCCCTAAGAGGGGGGGTGAATTAGGTGGTGGTCGATTTTTGACTTATTTTATACTTTCTGGTTTTGTTTGTTCTTTGGAAAAACTGTAAAGTGCAGAAAGTAAAGAGACACAGAGATTTATCCTGGTTCCTTCCATACCCCGGAAGTACGTCCAATCCCTTTGCAAACACGCAAGAGATTTCACTATTTTGTTAGAACTTTTACAAGACTCTTCCTAGTCTTATCAACTAAAGACTCTAACAAATACCAAGAAAACCCTCTTGGATTTCCAATAAGTCTCTTGAGAAAAATCCTCTCAAAAGATACCTCTTGTTTCCAACAATGGACAACAAGGTATACAAGTATTCCAATACTTAATTCCAACAACCCTAGAAATAAGTTACACTTTGTATAATTCTATGAAATATGATTTCTTGAAAGATGTTGATCACATAGAGTGACTTCAATGAAGTTTCTTCTTTCTTCTCTTGTAAGAAATTCAAACTGTAACACAATGGTTAGATAATGCTCAAAGATTTCTGTTCTTATATGTGTGAAAGTGCAAAAAATCTTTGTTCTTAAAACTTAAGAAATATGAAGTTTGAATATTTTATAAAGTTCAGAATTATTGCATAAGAGAAGAGTTGTTTTTTAATTTGAAAGATTTAGTATTTAAAGTAATCAAGATACCTTTCCAAATGGACACTTTTCTGTTTGAAAAACTTGAGAGGATGCAATGTATGACCATGCATCTATTGGAGAAAAGGTGTGAAGGATATCTTGAAACCAGTTCAGATTTTTCACAAGTTACAATGTGTAAATCGATTAGCATTTGATGTAAATCGATTGCACGGGTTTGTAACGTTCTTGTTTTCAAAAAAATTGAAGTGTAAATCGATTATCATGATGTGTAAATCGATTTACAAGTGTTAAAAATTCAACTCAGTTCTGTGATCAATCGGTTTACACTTCATGTAAATCGATTGCTGCCAGAAACAATCAGTTTTTGAAAAAGCATGTGTAAATCGATTTACATCATATGTTAATCGATTTACATCAGTGAAAAACTTAAAATTTGTTTTATACTTTAAGTGAAGTGTTGTGGCAAGTGTGTATATCATTTTTGAGCATTTCTAATCAATGTAGTTCAAATGAGAATTGATATACTTGATTGCTTGCCATGATCCTTGAAGATTTGAGTGAATGATGCTTTAAGCTAATTTCACTTATTTTCCTTCTTGCCATAGTGCTTGTTTGTCTTTCATCAAAACTAAAGTTGAGTTGAGGCTTGAGATTACAATAATCAATGGCGACATAGATGAAGCGATGTCTGTTGGAAGTTGTAGGTTTGATATCTCTAATCATATCAATGCCCCACATGGAAAATGGCCAAGGATAAGTTAATACATTCAGAGGTATTGGAGGCACATGTACTTTGTCAGCGTAGATCTGGATCTTGTGACAAGTTTTTGAGTGGTGGTGATAGTCGGTTTCCATTGTCGACCAATACTAACCCGCTCTCAGAATCTTCTTAGCCATAGTATGTCCACTGGAATGAGTACCAAAGATACCTTCACGCATATCTTCCATAATATTCTCCTCCTCTTTCTTGTCCATACAACGAAGCATAGTCGAATCATGGTTGCGCCTGTACAGAACTGCGTTACTCAAGAAGAACTTAGCAGAGAATCTTCGTAGAAATTTCTTGTCATTGATAGATGCTCCCTTAGGGTACTCTTGAGCCTCAAGATATCTCTTCACTTCATAAAACCAAGGCTTCTCTTTTACTCTGTCAGTGTCAACTTTGTAGCAGTATGCCCATTCTTCTAGCCTTTCAATGGTAATTATGGGAGCTTCGTTGTCCCATCTTACCTTAAACATAGATGACATGGTAGCTAACACGTATGCCAACTGATTCTCTTCTCGTGGGATGTGCTCAAAAGTGATATCCTCGAAGTACGAAATTAAGGTCAGCACATGCTCTATATAAGGAATGAGATTCGGGTGCTTAGTAACCCATTCTCCCTTAATTTAACTGATTACCAGGGCAGAGTCCTCATATACACTCAAGAACTTGATTCTCAGGTCAATGGTGGCTTTAATGCCCATGATGCATGCTTCGTATTTTTCCATGTTGTTTGTACAATCAAAGCATAATTTGGTGGTGAAGGGCGAATGGCAACCTTGTGGAGAGATGACTACAACACCAAGCCCGTTGCCAAGTGCATTAGAAGCTCCATCGAAAACCAGTGTCCATCGAGATCCTGGCTCGGGTCCTTCATATGGTCCAGGTTCTTCATAATCTGTAACTAGCATGATGTTCTCGTTCGGGAATTCGAAGTTCATAGATTGGTAATCGTCTACGACTTGATGATCCAAATTATCTTACAGTACACTTCCTTTGATTTCTTTTTGAGTGGTGTACTGAATTTTGTATTCTGTCAAGACCATTTTCCATATGGCTATTCTTCTGGATAGAGCTGGCTTCTCGAATATGTATTTGATGGGATCCATTTTAGAGATCAACAAGGTAGTATGAGTCAACATATATTGTCTTAGTCAGCGAGCAGCCCATGCCAAAGCACGTCAAGTTTTCTCGAGTAGTGAGTATCTTGTTTCACAGTCGTTAAACTTTTTGCTAAGGTAGTATATTGCATGCTATTTTCGACCAGACTCGTGATGCTGGCCCAGTACACACCCCATTGAATTCTCTAGCACTGTTAGATACATGATTAGAGGTCTTCCTTCAACTGGTGGTCTTCTTGATGATTGGTATGGGAGTAAATAATTCACTTACGGTAGCAACATAAAGAACATCATTAATAGCACTTATTCCTTTGTCATGCTTCAGCATTGGTGCAGTAATCACATTTGGGGTCTCCGGAGGATCAAACTCAATCTCTTTGTTGTCGATCATGTCCTGAATTTTGTTTTTAGGGCCCAGTAGTTGTTGGTATCATGCCCAGGACTGTTGGAATGGTAGGCACACTTTGCATTCAGATTGTATCGAGGAGAGGAATTGTTAGGATTCTGAGGAACCTCCTTCACTATTATCAACTTTTCTTTAAGTAAATGTCGTAATGCCTGAGATAACAGCATGCTGATCTTCCTAAATTGTCTTCTCAGAGCATCTGACCTACACTTATTTCCCTGTTGTTGTTGTTGAATAGGTACGGGATTAGAAATTAGCACCTCCCCTACAGACTGATTGCAGTCACTTTTAACACGACCCTTATGGATATAAACAACATTGGTCTCCTTCTTACTGTTGTACCCTAATTTTCTCCCTAATATCCCTTCATCATATCACGTCAATTCAATCATAATAAGATCACACATTAGGGTTTGGTTCTTCTCTCTATCTTTAGCTTTGCTCTAGGAGGAATCACTAGGCACCTTGACTTGTACTTTATGATCATCTATGTTTTGTATTGATTATCCTTTAACTAATAAATACAATGAGCGTTTTCCCCAATTGTTGATGATGTAGTTGAAAGCACAATACATTCCCATCAAGATTGATCTATGGATTCATGAGTTCAATTCTATTCCTTCCTCAACAAAGCTTCATTGAGATTCAAGCCTCATCATTAAATATGTTTGGAAGTAATATTATAACAAATTAACTCATTATTCATCATGCCTCAAGTTGTCAAGATTTAGTTTAAAAACACAAGGGTTGATTAAAAAAGTTTGACTCAATTGAACAAGTCTTTGATTTTAATGATCACAAGTGAACAACTGCTTCAATTCTCAAGATGTGGAAGTAGTTTTGGTTGCAATAGTTTCTCCTCATCATCCTCAATAACTTATAATCACATAACAAAAGTATTTGTGCAAGAAGGTTGGTCAAAGTTGCAAAGGTTCCCCAAGGATATTTCTGGCTTTACGAGCTAGGGTTTTGAACTTCAAAGGGGTATATCTTTCTCATCTTTTGGTATTTTTGAGTTATTCCAAATACATACTTCTCTTTAAAGGGTTATTAACAAATCACTTCAAAAGTTGTAAAGAAATTTTGTGTTGAAGAAACTTGATAATGAAGAAAGATTACAAGTCCTTCAGATGGACCCTCAAATTCCTTTATGTGACTTAAAATGACCATAACTTGATCATTTTTTATCACCTTGAGCCCATTTATTTTCCACAATGATCTTGAAGATGTGAACTTCAACCTTTATTTTATGTGCAAAGACTGAAAATTGATGGAAGATGCTCTAGGGATGCAAAAGATTATATGTCATTTCTTGAATTTTTGCAAACTTCAACAAGTCATAACTCTCTCAATTTTTGGAGATTTTTAGTGGTTCAAGTTTCAAAATGCCAATCAAGAGGTCTACTTCATGCCATATTTTTTGGTCAAGAGAAAATTTCAAGTGGAAGTCCATACTTGGATGCAAGACATTATAAGTCATTTTTTGAAGAAAAACTTAGAAATTTTCTAAGAATGGAAAGCCAACTTCTTTTTCCCAACTTTGACTCATTGCAACTTTCAGCTCTAGCAACCATTTGTTCCCATTCTTTGCACATTGCAAGATTTTAACCTTATCTTTGTAAAGCTTCAAGAATCATGTCCTAAGACCCCTTGAGTTGAGAATGCCATTGGTTTGAATTTGGAAATTTGAAACTGAATTTTTCACCAAGTCAAGAATTTGAAATCTTTGTTTTGGCCTATGATCACAAAATTGCTGTGCGTTTTTGCTTCTATACGTGTTTAGTGAACTTCCATAAATGATAATCACATTAAAATGCAAATTTTGGATGAGTTTTGATCAAAATAGAAGTCAGACTTTATTTGTTTGCAACTTCACACGATTTCCCTCCAAACTTCATCATTTCACACGCTTGAGCATTCCATTTGATTCCCTATAAATAGAGGATCATCCCTCATTTATTTCCTCAAGCTTAGAGAGCCAGAATCACCCTACCAAACTTCATATTGAACTCAATTTTCTGCAACTTTGAATTTCCTCTTACAGCCTTTCTCAATCATTTTTCTTTGTCAATTCACCTTCCTTGATCCTCACTGAAGTTAACAGAAGAAGAATTAAGCTCTAAAACTCCCTGAATCGTGTTAGCCAAGTCTAGTTTCAGAGCTCTGCAACTTAACTTTAATGGGTAGATTCCTTCACCAATTCACTCAAACTTTGATACTATTGTGAAGCTCTTATCATCTGGGTTCTAGTTGCAACACTTATTTTTAACTGGAAGCACGTTTTGACCACGAAATTTCAAATCCGTTTTCAAAACTTCTCTTCCAAATTGTTTGAGCTACAATTTATATAAATTTTCGCAAAGGTGCAATTTTTATCGTCTTGATGAGACGAAGCGAATGGTACCGGTCTAGAGCTCTAATTTTACAGTTTGACCGACCTGGTTTTGAGACTGGCTGGAGGATGAAGATGACCAACGTGTCATCCTTCAACCAATGAAACAACGCCATTTGGATTTTTTGAATATCTCATTTTATAATTGATTTAGTGTTTTATTCAGTAATGACCATAATATGTACAACGCACCAGATACCATGGATTTGATTACTAACGTGTTTTGACACTCATCCAATGGTCCACATATTTTTGACTTTATTTTTTATTTCTGATTTTTATATTTAATTGTTTTAAATTTCAAAAATTCATAGAAAATTCATTTTAACTCCAAAAAATTGGAAAATACTTTTCATTTTTCTCTTTCCGATTTTCATTTTTTCACAATTTTATTTTTTGTTTTAATTTTTTTTAATAAATTTTTCACTTTATTTGAATTGTTTTAAATGTTTAAAAATACTTTTATTCATTTTTAAATTCTGAAAAATATAGGGAAGGATTCAATGACATTGTGACAAATATTTTTCACCTCATTTATTTTTTATTTCTGACTTTACTATTTTTCATCATTTTTGGTTTATTTTACCTATTTTTTCTAATTTTGAAAATAGATTCTGACTTTAAAAAATTACCAAAAATTTTATAAAAATATTTGAGTTCATTTCTGATTTTTCTATGGTCTTACTTATTTTTTCTTGATTAATTTGAATATAGTTACTATTTTTCTCTCTTATTTCCATTTTATAATCATTTTAAAAAACCATTTTCTTTTATTTTTAAATACAATTTTATTTTTGTACAATATTCTGGCTGATCTTGAATTGAAATGTTGATCATGAACTTTGTTAACATCATTGGATACATGCTGTTGAGTCTAACTCCATAAAAATGGATGAATGATTTTAACAATAGTTTGATTAAATTTTGGGTTCAAATGTGGTTTATTAATTTCCCCTTATCTCTTCATCTTATCCCATTCTTATTGTACCACATATTATTGGTGTATGACTTACATATCATATCTCACAACATGAGGTGCATAGATTGCTATTGACCGGCCTCAAAATAGGCGTGACTTCTATATAAGTCCACTTACGATTGCTTAACATAACGCTAAATTTTGTCCCGATTTAAGAAAATGATCATTCATGGCCCAAACCTATGTTTGCAAGCCCAAGTATGTTAATTTGAACCGTTTGATCCAATAACCTTGAGATCCATTATTATGAGGCTTTGGTTCTACCAATCCTCTAATGAAACTTTATCAATTTTGGTCAAAGTGGATCACTTAAACATCATTGATCATTAAGTGTTACTTTGAGATTCTTAAATGGATGATATACTTGACAAAAAGCAAATGCAACTTGTTTTTGAGAGGCTTTGGTTCTACCAATTCTCTAATGAGTTCCAAATACAAGTTTCAAGATTGTCATCCAACTAACCACTAATTCTTAATAATTGACTTTATTTTATGTTTTTATTTTATGCTTTTATTTTATGTACCATTTACTTTAGCATTTACATTTCATGTTATTTTTCATATTTGCTCACTTGGGCATTTACTTTTATGTCTTTTTATTTTGCTCACTTGAGCTTTTTTCACTTTATTTTTGAAGATACCTAATAATCAACTTAAACCCTAAAAAACTTTAATGTTACTTGGACTATTTGGTTACTATCCTTGGCATTTTGGAGTTATAGACTTCTTGGACTTAGGATTAAAAGTTGTGGCCTAACTTGAGATCTTGTAACCTTGATTATTATTTTGTCTGGAGTTCTTCGGGGTTTACCCCAAGACATTGGGTTGTTTATTTGTTTTGTGTGCAGGTTATTGTGGTCACATGCTTTGTCTGTAATCTGGAATTCATCTGTGTACAGCTATTACTCTGCCCAATTTTTTATGAAGGCTTAATGCAAATTGAAGCTTGGTATTCTTAATAGGTTTATTAATTGTTTTCTTGGTTTCAAATCCAAAGGATGGGAATTCTACATTGACTCATTGTGTCAAATGTTGGCTTCTTGTTTGTTAGATGGTTCTTTTTCACTAGCTTTTAACTTATGCTTTAGGACAGTCGCTTCATCTCCTCCCATCTTCTTTAATTTCAAAAATCTTCTCTCTCCTTTTGAAAACTCTTCTTGTTTTAAAACTTGAACCACTTTCATAATAAACTTGGACTTATATCCATGCATTTTCAAAAAATATTTCTTAAACAAATTTCTATCAACTTAACAATACTTTGACATTTTTGTAAGAAGACTAAAAGTCAATAAATATCATTCAAACTATTTTGCCATTTTGGCTTTTATCTTTAAAAACTTCTCTCAAAAGATTGGACTCTTGTCAATCCTTGTAGTGATACAAACAACTATACTTCTACAATATGTAGTAAAGAGAGATATTTTCCACTTGGGTGTTGAGTGAGGCATTGTTGATTTTAAAATCCAAGCCATATCCTCCACTTTGAGATGACGCAAACTCTCCTTTCTCATAATTATCGGTATTGAGTATGTTTTCCACACGGACAATGACGATGATGTCTTATCTCATAAAATTAACCAACACACATGTGTTTTAAATTTTTCGGAGAGGAACTACGTGCACCCTGATCCACTATTGCATGGAAGGTGGTACGTAGGCACTTAAGTTTCGCAACGGCGACGGGTGAAAAAAACATAAAAAATACTTCTTTTCTCATCACCACAATCTATTTTTACATAACATTTTATAGCCAAAATATACAGTTTTTACAAAGAGGTTCTTGCGGAGTACCATGGATGTTTATGGTGCTAATACCTTCCCTTTTCATAACCAACCCCCTTACCTAGAATCTTTCCCCCTTATTTTGGGTTATTCGCTCTTTTCCCATTCCTTTGGAAATAGTAAAGTGCGGTGGCGATTTTTATTTTGATATGTACAAGTCAGATCAATCCAATGACTTAGTCTTAAACATTTCTACCGCTACACTTACCATTGAATATCTTCTTCAAAGCGCTTGAAGATGCAACCACTGGAATCTTTCCACTCTTGATACCACTTTCAACTCGTTCCCCAGTTAGAATCAGCTCAGTAAAACCAGATGAAGAACTCCCAATCAGATGATTAAAGAATGGACATGTCAGAGTGCCCATGAACATATCAACTAGCTCTTGGCCAGAGAATGGAGGTTGAACTCGTCCAACCAGATCTCTCCACTTTTGAGCATACTCTTTGAACCCTTCATTCGAGCCCATAGTCATGTTTTGAATTGCACACGAGTCGGTGCAAGGTCAGCATTGTATTGATACTGCTTGTAAAAAGAAGCAGCCATGTCTTCCCAAGTATGGATGTTGGTTCCTTCCAACTGATAGAACCACTCAAGTTGTGTACCAGACAAGCTTTCCTGGAAGACGTGAACCCATAACTTTATGTCAGCAGTATGGGGTTGGATCTTCCAAACATAAGATCTCAGATGAAGTTTCGAACAAGACACACAATCATATTTAGCAAAAGCGGGGACCTTGAACTTGTGAGGGATAACTACCCTCGAAATAAGACCCGACTCTTCAATATCCAATCCAGGCACTTTATGGATTTCCATGGCCTTGAGGCGTTCTTCCAATTGCTTGTATTTTTCGTCAGCAGGAGGATATTGTTCAGCGGAATAGTCTTCATCAGAGTCTTGGCCAGAACCAAGGTTATTATTCTCTTCAGCTTTCACAATTTCGTCATCTTTCTCTTGGTTATCTTCTTCATTAAGGGGAACCTCAAAATCTAGAGCCCTTCTGACTGGACCCTTGAATCTTCTTCCCATGTTAAGAAAGAATGCTGGATTTTTAGTCTTCTTCTTATTCCCCATTGTGATGAGGGTCTTCAACTCGTCTTGACCCTTAGATAAGTCCAAGAACATCTGCTGAAACTGAGCGTTCTAAGCTTGAAGTTCTTTCATAGTTTGCTCGAGTGCCATATTTTACTAAATAAACAACAAGAAGATGAGAAAACCTATCTAGAAGGTACCTGTTATGTGATGATATGCATGATGTGCAAATGCAAATGCAATGTTTTCTAGGACTATGGTAGGATTTAAATTTGTTTAAACAAACGGAAACAAAAGAAATTTTAGTAATAAGTTCAAATTATAATTGCTTTCAATAAAAAGAGTTACAAAATAGCAAAATGTTAATTTAAATCTCCCATGGACGCTTTCTCTTTGTGTTGACATATGCATTAAGTCTTTGTTTTTTGTGGAGTCCTTTCGTCAGCTCCGGTACTTTCTTCTCACTAGCATAGAACTAAGCCTCGAAGGTATCTATTTCCTCCTTCAGCTGGATCGGTATGAGAAACATCCCCTTCATCAATAGGTTCTACGAACACCCGTAGGATAGCAGGATATGGCAATTTAAGATTATGAGCACGAGACCGCACCTATCTGAGGTAAGGCTCTAGAGGAATGGAATTCTTGTGTCCAAAAGTTTTGCTATCAATCTTGTTCACCGTTCCCCAAGCACGTATAAACCTTTAATGGTAATTTTAAGGATCGTTCTCATAGTCGAACACAATACCCTGGATGAGCATATCATGAGGACCGTCACTTCGAGCATCACCAAACTCACCCCCTCTTATACCAAGGAGTGGTATATTAGGGAATTCCCCCCAAGAATAAATAATAGTGACATCTTCCTGAGATCGAGAACACCAATGGATATCTGCATGAGTGAGTGACATCAACCTTCGAGACCACCTCAAACCTTGTTCGTTCTTTATCACTGATCGGGGCAGGTGCAAGATAAACCACCTGGACAGTAGGGGTATGCAACACATAAGAGTTCCTCTCTTCTTCATAGTACGCGTGTGGAGGG
The DNA here is from genome assembly GCA_948472305.1 of Vicia faba. Lineage (NCBI taxonomy): Eukaryota > Viridiplantae > Streptophyta > Magnoliopsida > Fabales > Fabaceae > Vicia > Vicia faba. The sequence continues at coordinate 660,463,318 of OX451737.1, forward strand.
AATGTAGGATATCTCCAAGAAAAGTAGGTATTGGATTATGAGTGTGAAATATTTTGATGGCATTCACATCTATGAAGTAGTCTGGATTAGGTAATAGTACAAACTCGTAAATTAGTAAAGCCAATATATCCTCAAAAGCACAAATATTCATGGCATCTGGAAACCCTTCAGCCTTCTCTATCAGAAATTTAGGAGAAAAACCCTTGACTTCATTCCTTGTTTCCCAATTAGATACAATGTGCGATCATTTCAGATGAAAGGCTACTGCAACATCTTCAAATTTTGGAACTTGCTCTAAATTAGTGAAGGGTATCTGATCAAGAATAGGAACTTCGAGAAAATTAGAGAATTCTTCCATTGTGGATACTGTGATACGGTGGTAGAACCGACTGTTATACTGGTTTTGCGTTTGTGTTTGCAAATGTTGCGATAAGCAAGAGTCGCCACCTACTTTTCCTTTATCCCAATTAAGGAAAGGGTGAAAAGAACAGAAAAAGACTTTGTCGAGAGTTTTCTGAGTAAGGGGGGTAGGTTATGGAAAGGGAAGGTGTTAGCACCCTTTCCATCCATAGTTATCTACGGTCAATTAGATGCTTAGCTCATTTTAAAAGTACCTTGTATTTTGTGTGTTTTGAAAAATGTTTTGAAATGCCTTAGTGCAGAGATTCTCTTTATGATAACTCGTGTATCATTCCTCAAGAGTATTGATAAAGCATTTTTTTGAAATTGTTTTTAAATGTTTTTGTGTAAGTGTGAAAATTTGTTTTGAGCAAGCATCCCAGAACTATCTACTTATATTAGAAAGGTTTGTCCTTTTCCTCATATCCTTTAGACAACACTATTCTACTATTACAGGGTAGGTAGCCCTATCATTGGATGTTTGAGGGACATTCGAAGGGACATACAATCATAAAGGCAACATGTAGAGACTCTTTAGCAATTTTGCTTAAGGGACTAGATCAGTTACCGAATGGCAACACTGTAGGGTCATCGAGGGACTTATGATCTTTTAATTCAAAGGGTCTTTGCTAAAGAGTCCCTATTCTCAAGGGACATGACTGTTATTTTCCAAAAGGAAACCAAAGTGGGCGTACTCTAGAGGTGTATATGTGCAATTGTGTTGGTTTTTATTTATTTTAGTCTTGTGTTAAGTTTGCTAACACTTTGTTTACAGTCTTTCCATACAAGCCTAATTACTAACATTTAATATCTTGTACAAATTTAAAGTGCGGGAATTGTAAATCCTACGCTATTACAATGCTTCGGGGAGGGGGTATTTACATGTCCAAATGGGGATACAAAAATATAAAATGAACGAAATTTAAAATGGGTGCGCGAATATGGAAAACGAGGTAAGCCCTAAAATACTATACTTAGCACCTTTTTTGTCATTTTTATTAAGAAAAATACTTAAATTAAAAAAAATTAATTTTAACAAAATAAAGAAAAGAGTGATAAATAAGATGCAATTAAAACTAATCAAAAGGAAACTAATTCTAACATTTTTTGGATTTTTATTATTGAGAAAAAGATTTGAAATGATTAAGTATAAGTTCTAATTGATTTTAAATTACTTGAAATAAATTAAAATATAATTAATTAACTTGCACAAATTAAATTTAATTATATATTAAAAAAACCTAAATCTATTTTTTTGATTTTTTTTGATTTTATAATTAAATAAAAATGATTTTGAAAAAAGTAAATATAAAAAGAAGTAAATAAAGAAATCCGGCGTTAGTTTTGGCTAAAGGTCTCTGAATTTTGAGTTTCGAAGCCAAGCTTCCGATCGGTGTTGAGAATGGCATCTCATGAACCAGACCTCAAAACTTACATGCTTCACGTCCAACATTCTCTATGTAAGACGAACGATGCAACTTGTATGGACGACTCGGGTGCGCTCCAGGCCAAGGTGAGGAATGAAAATGACTCCTAGGGACCTCAGGAGTGCAAAGATGGCACGAGATTGGATGGAGGAAATCTGAAGACCAGGTTTTGAATTTTCACAACTTTTGAAGGATTTTGAGAATTTTGAGAGGGCTCTGTGAAGAGATTTTGCAGACATTTTTGAAGAGTAATTTCGTGCCCCTTTGCATATAGTTTACTTATGCTTATATAAAGGTATGAATGATGCAACATACATGGCAAGGAATTAATTAATCAAACCATGATAAAACAAAAATCAAACATATTGAAAACTTTTCATTTTTTGAGTTTGTTCTTGCCATTTTTGAAGATCCTTGTCTATTTTTGAATGTTCAATGAACCTGGACCATTTGGATGTATCTTGCACGAAAATATGGGTTTCTAATAGATCAAATCAAACCCAAATGTCAAGGCCCGTTATTCTTTGTATTTTTATTTAATTTATTTGATTTAATTCATATTTAAATGAATAAAAATTCAAATAAATAGAAATAAAAATAAAAATAGTGCATGGTTAGGTTTAGAGGTCCTTGGGTATGTCATAAACATGTTTTAACCCTAAACGTTAGGTCCATTAACCTAAAAATGCAATTTTGCTCAAAGTTGACTTCATGCATTTTTCACAAATTTACACAACTTGTGCAAACCATAACTTGCTCAATTTTAATCTTTTGAAGAATATCATAGACTTTTTGGAAATCCCAAGATGTCCTCTACAATCTCTATGTTGATCATGTTTTATTTTGAAGACATTATCTTGATATAAGTTATCTTGACAAAAATTGTCTTTCGTTGACTTTTTGAAAATGACTTGTAATGTATGAGCTTGTATCTTTCAAATGGTGCATTTCTTGAACTTGAGGATAAAACAAAAGCTGTAGGGAATTGGATTCTATTAAAAATGAGCTTTGTTTGGGGAAAAATGGATGAAGTATGTGAAATTTATGCTTGGTCAAAGTTCAATTGACTTTTCCTAGGAAACCCTAATTTAGCAAATCTTGACTTTTGATGATCTGAGGACTTTCCTTGAGGAATCATGATCAACCATTTATTAAATGATGAATATCACTTAGAAAATGTTTATGTTGACCAAAAATCTTGAAGTTTAACGGTATATAGGCCATAGTTGACTTTTGACCTAATATGGTTGATTTTCAAGCATTTTAGCAATTAACTGAGCAAACTTGTAGTGCAAGGTATGAAATTTGTCATGGATAATCTTGAAGACATATTAGAACCATGGAATACATTTGATACATTTGGAGCTCACACATCTTGGTGAAAAATGAAATCCTAGTTTGAAGGCCAATGCTTAGGAGGAGAATTTGTCTCATCAATTCTTGGTCAACCTTGAGCAATTGAGGACCTCTAGGAGTATGTCTTGTGTGAAACTGGGAGGGAAAATTTTGGGGTACAACAACTGCCCCTATTCAATCTTCTTAAACCTGAGGATTTAGATTGGCTTGTCTGCCTTTCGTGATCTTAAGGTGGAAGATGATTGAACACTAGAGTGCCTAGAAATTTGCACTCGCATAAAGTAATACTGATGGTTGATGACGTTGGGAATGGGCTTACAGATTCCATTTGGAAAAGATGACTGAAATTCGTCATAGATGGGCTTAAAGACGCCATCAAGAGAATATGGCGGAGAGTCGTCGGAGATGGGCTTAAAGATGCCATCCAGAGTAGATGCTGAATTCATAAGAGGTCTCTTTGTGGGGATTCCTATTCATGTTGTCTAAGGAGGAGTCCACTGGGGGATTTAGATTTCTGTTGTTCTCCTGCTTGAGGAAAACTTTGTGGGAAATAGAGCCTAGGAACTTTAGTTGTCCAAGGCTCTCCTGAAGAGTTATCTATGTACTGGAGAGATGAAAGTTTGTTTTTTTGGTTGAAATCCATGCTTCACATTAACTTGCTAGGGATAATGGAATTAATCGTTACCTGAAAATGTATTAGAAAAAGCCTTTGTAAGGTTGTTCCAAGATGAGTCTGTGTTAGTCTGCATCTGGAGATATATGAAAAGGAACCTGGGTAGGGAAATTTTAGTAGATATATGAGAGGGAGCCTGGGTAGGGCAGCTTCAGGATGAGTCAGTGTAAAACTGCATATGGAAATTGTGAGAAGGAATATGGGTAGAGTTACTTCAGGATGAGTCTGTGTAAAACTGCATCTGGAAATTGTGAGAAGGAACCTGGGTAGGGTTGCTTCAGGATGAGTCAGTGTAAAAATGCATTTGGAAATTTTAAGAAGGAACCTATGTAGGGTTTCCTCAGGATGAGTCAGTGTAAAACTACATCTGGAAATTGTGAGAAGGAACCTGGGTAGGGTTGCTTCAGGATGAGTAAGTGTAAAAGTGCATCTGGAAATTCAAGAGAAGGAACCTGGGTTGGGTTACCTTAGGATGATTCCGTGTAAAACTGCATCTGGAAATTCAAGAGAAGGAACTTGGGTAGGGTTGCCTCGGGATGAGTCTGTGTAAAACTGTATCTAGAAATTCAAGAGATGGAACCTGGGTTGGGTTGCCTCAGGATGATTTCGTGTAAAACTGCATCTGGAAATTCAAGAGAAGGAACCTGGTTAGGGTTTCCTCAGAATGAGTTTGTGTAAAACTGCATCTGGAAATTCAAGAGAAGGAACATGGGTAGGGTTACCTCAAGATGAGTCTGTGTAAAATTGCATCTGGAAATTGTGAGAAGGAACTTGGGTAGGGTTGCCACAAGATGAGTCTGTGTAAAACTGCATCCGGAAATTGTGAGAAGGAACTTGGGTAGGGTTGCCTCAGGATGAGTCCGGGTAAAACTGCATCTTGAAATTGTGAGAAGGAACATGTGTAAGATTGCTTCATGAAGAGCCCGTATAAAGCTGTATTTGGAAGTTAGAAGAACCCGTGTAAGATTGCTTCATGATGAGCCCGTGTAAAGCTGTATTTGGTCGCACATATGATTACTCTGTTTTGTTTCAGGAGCTAATCCTGGACCAGTTAAAAATTATTGATGATAAATATCTATTGATTGATCTTTCCTGAAAAGGTAAAGCGTTAGCTATATGAAATTTCACGATGTATGAAATGCATTGTGTAATGGTATTCTCAAAATATATGAGATTGGGATGTATGCCTTTGTACTGCAGATGCTATGACATTTGTAGAATGATGTATGAATGCAATATGTGAATGTATTAGTTATTCTATTTCAATGCTGTTGAATTAGGGAAAATAAATCCCTGATTGTAGTTGTCGATGAAGAATGTAGATCTTCATATTTTGTTGAAGCTGAACTACTGGGAGATGATCTTCCGTTGTTAGAGAAATAAACTCTGTTGGGGAAGGAGAGCTCTGTGCACTACCTGAGGATTTTGTGAAATCCTATTGGGGAATCCTGAGATGTTTGACGACTTTACTGGGGAAAACCTGATGTCGGAGCAGTAGTTGGAAATTCCTGTTCTGCTAGGGATACAAGAACACCTGACATCACTAGGTTGTAAGTTGAGGATATGGCGGTGACTTTTTAGTTAGATGCCCCTGCCTCTGTACCTGCTGGAGAAAGCACATGCAGAGCCTTTGTGGATGGTTTGAGTGTCATCCCAACTCCTGGGGTGCTTGGTAAATGCTGATCAGGATGATAAGTCTTCTACTGATAAATAAATAACAAGATGACGGGACATAGTCGTACGTTTTTAATCCCTAACTTCTGCCTGGACCGCCCTTTCAGGTTTTCAGTCCACCGGGATACCATTTTTTGCTCAAGCCTCCTTTTCAGGTTTTCAACTTATCGAGTGTCCAACTTTTTTGTATATATCCCTAATTTTTTCCCGAACTCTTTTGGTTTGCCGTGATGCTCTTAATTTTGCCTAGGCCTGTCAACCTAGCAGCTCTTTTTCATGCGTAGTATTTTCTAACTATGTTCGCACTCATAGGATGTGAAGAGTTGTCACCGCCTATGACAACAAGTGTTGCAGAAATTCCAGAAAATGTCTATGTGATCGCATGTGCCCTTTCATATGTGGGAGCCTGTGTGAGGCTGCTTCAGGATGAATCTGGTGCACCTGATGTTTGATCAAGTTTCTGATAGTCTTGAATTTCCTTGGTATCTTTTCTAATAACTATTATGGAAGGATTCGAAGACATGATACTGACACCATCTGATACTACTGGCACAGACAAGCAACTTGATGGTACCAAAGATTCAAATTTCACAGTGATTTTCTGTTGGAATCCCCGATTAATGTAACAACCCCCGAGTGATTCAGATAGAGATCTGCCCTTGGCTATTCAGCATTTTTGGAGAGATTCTTTGTATATTGGCTTGACTGCCCCAGATTAACTAGACACCATGCCATGCCCCTTGATTATGAAAGGACTGTTATTGGGAATGTTTTTTCCCGTCTGAGGTGATTCTGTCCATTAAGGGGGTCTTCGTTCACTGAATATTCATTGTGTGAATTTCTCTGCCATTTGAACAATTGACCTTATGCAAACAATGTCATTGAAAGAATGAAAAGATTATGTCTGAAATTTTTTTTTGAAAATGCGTTTTTTGTAGTAAAACAAAATTTTGCAAGAATGTGATATCAACTCATGATTTATAGCAAACCTTACAGGAGTCAGGATACCTTTGTAACAGTATGTTCTTGAACTAACCCATGCTTCAACTAGGACTTTTAAGTGTTGTAACATGGCCTGATTCACGGTTTAAGAAATAAAGGATAAAGGCTCAAAAAAATTTTGTACCCACCCGTTCTTCGTGATGTTCTTCAGTCCTATGCTAAGTTAATTGCGCATTTCGAATCCTAGTTGAGTTCTGTAATAGTTGGCCCTGATATTCCGGCGATGGCTCAGAAATTGAACGTTTGTTTGAGAAGGCAGCCATATTTGTGGCCTTTTATTTTTGTTGAGGATTTGTAGGACCTCTTTCTTTTTTGATTTTTCTATCCCTGTCTTTTTCCTGAACTGTTTCTTTTGTGATTACAGCTAGCGGGATGCCCCAGTTTTTTTCTTAAGTCTCCTTCATAGGTTTTGACTTAATGGGCTTTATAATGAATGCTTGTTCTTAATGATTATGTGGAACCATCACCATCTTTTGGAGAGCATCTTCTACACTATTTGTCGTGTATGAAGGGAAAGCTTACGACTGAATGCACATCTGAATTAACTGAGAAAACTACACTGCCCCATGTTATGATTAAGGGTTTTAATTTGTGTGAAAAGAAAACTCCTACTTCTTAGGCTCAAAGGGGTTGACTATGTATTATCTTCCTTATAACTCCACTGTTTAGGATTTGAAACAATGCATGTACATCGTCAGCAGGGTCTGTTCAAAAGCATATTATAGAGATTGTGGTATCGTTCTCGTCATCCTTCCTCTAAAGGCTTAGAGCTTTTAATCAATAGTTGAATATCACAAAAAGGAAGTAAGAAAGCATTTTAATCATAATGAAAACAAATTAATTCAAGACAAACATGTGCAATGCATTAATGGAATAACAAAGTTTGACATGACAATAATTGTTTGAACAAACAAAGAAAATACAACTTGAGAATTCAAATGAACAAAAATGCTCTTAATCCCGGCCATGATTTGGCATGGGAGCAGTGATCACGTTGGGAGTCTCAAGAGGGTCGAACTCAATCTCCTTGGCGTCAATCAGATTTTAAATCTTGTATTTCAGTGCCCAACAATCGTTAGTATCGTGCCCAGAACTGCCAGAATGATAGGCACACCTTGCATCAGGATTGTGGTTAGGAGAAGAAGACTTAGGGTTTGGATGAGGTCCTACCAACGTAATCAAAATCATCCTCAACATATGTTGTAATTCTTGAGACAGCGGCATGTTGATCTTGGTAAAATGTCTCTTAGGCTCGTCTTGCCTTCACTGATTACCCCGTTGTTGTGGTCGTTGCACACGTGCCGAATTAGAGACCAGCAATGCCCCTACAGATTGGTGGTAGTCTTCCCTATTACGACCCTTCTGGACATACACAACATTGGCTTCCCTCTTACCAGCAAATGGCTTCTTCTAAGCATTAGAAGATGCAGCCATCGGGATCTTCACAATCTTGATACCACTTTCCATCCTTTCTCCAGTCTGAACCATCTCTGTGAACCCGGATAAGGAACTCCTAATCAGCAGATTAAAGAAAGGGCATGTCAGAGTGCCCATGAACATGTCTATCATTTCTCGTTCATTAAGAGGAGGTTGTACCCTGCCAGCTAGATCCCTCCATATCTGGGTATATTCCTTGAAGCCTTCGCTAGTACACAAAGACATGCTTTGAAGTTGTGTACGAGTTGGAGAGAGGTCATCATTGCATTGGTACTGCTTGTAGAAAGTAGCAGACAAGTCTTCCCATGTATGAATGTTTGTTCTTTCTAGCTGATAGAACCACTCCAGTTGCGTGCCAGCTAAACTTTCTTGGAAGAAATGGACCCATAACTTTCGGTCAGCAATGTGAGGCGGGATCTTCCTGAAATAGGACCTTAAGTGCAACTTAAAGCAGGAGACACCGTCATACTTAGAAAACGTGAGAACCTTGAACTTTGGTGGGATGACCACTCCAGGAACCATCCCTAACTCTTCAAAGGCCAAGCCATGTGCCTGCTGAATCTCCATAACACTGAGACAATATTCCAGCTGCTTGTATTTATCATCAGCAGGGGGATATTGTTCTTCAGCATAATCAGCCACTTCTTCATCACACTCTAGATTGTGGTATTCTTCTTTTGTCTTCTCTTCCTGATTGTCCCCTCATTTGACGGAGTTGCGAATTCTAGAGCTCGTGTTGCCGGTCCTCTGAATCTCCTTCCCATATTCAAGACACCCACTAGTTTCTTTGTCTTTTTCTTCTTGTCTTTGAGAATAAGAGCCTTCGGGTCTTCTTGTCCCTTAGCGAGAGACAGGAACATCTGCTGGAATTGAGCATTATGGGCTTGAAGGTCCTTAATATTCTGTTCAAGAGCCATTTCTTTTTGCTGAAATAAACAGCGAAAAGTTAAGAAACGTGTCTTTGAAATTCCTATTTATATAATGATATGTATGATATGTTTGTGTGATGTTTCCAAGGATATCGCAGGGTAAGCACAAGAAAATGTTAGAATCTGAATGCATCTTTGATTGAAGAACTTCGTATCGTTGAATGTCCTTCTATGAGAATCAAGCTCACCATGTCGAGTGGGTCATAGCCTCTGACTCAAGTTATCGTGCTTTGGTCTTTTGACGACATTGTCTAAAAGAAAATAAATCCCCTTGCCCCTTGCAAGACGTCTGGTTCATCATAACCTACATCACAGTCCCTTGAGATCCTTGAAATGGTTAAGGAAATATTATGCTATGATGTTATGATGTGTATGCTATGCACCAAGCAAAAGTGTAAGGTGATGAAGACAAGTGAATCTTGCAAGAAGTCCAGATTATTGGATAATGACTACAAATAAGTCCTGCAAGGAACTCACATCGTTAGATAATGAATACAAACAAAACCCTGCAAAGAGTTCAAGTTGTTAGATAATTAAAGCAAGCAAGTCACACAAATAGCCTTAGGTTCAGGCTTGTATGCAGTTTGTAGGTAAGTACCCTCTTGAGGTTTCAGGTTGCTTAACCTGTCCTAGTAATAGTAACTGGGTTTTAAGGAGTCTTATATCACTGACCTTTCTTTTAGGAATTGTTTTAGCTCAAGCACCTAAGTATTGCAGCCAAAATATCCCAAAAGTCCGATCTTAATGAGTGTAGCATCGAGTATCAACCAATCTTCAGTCAGAACCAAAGCCGACCATCTCATTACTTTATAATAGCTTAGGATGAGTCGATTAAAGGTTCTAAAGATCAGTTAGCGCTTAGTGACACTATGAGGAAGCCTAATGTTATCCTTTACTTATTCAAGGAACATTAGTACAATCCAGTGTATCACACTAACGTAGCCACCACTTCGTCCATATCAGTCTACACCGTACAACCTCCATGATCTATTGCTACTTACCTAAAAGGTGCCCAAGATCCGGGTGTAGGATCTTTACAAGAATACCCCCAACAAACCCTCAAAGATAAAGCAAGCAAACACACAATAAAGCATTTAAAATGATGAACTAAAACTCTAAGGTAAACCCACTTTTTATGTCCCTAGCACGGTCGCCAGTTCTGTGATACGGTGGTAGAATCGACTGTTATACTGGTTTTCCATTTTTGTTTTCAAATTTTGCGGTAAGCAAGAGTCGCCATCAACTTTTCTTTATCCAAATTAACGAAAGGGTGAAAAGAATAGAAAAAGGACCTTTTCGAGAGTTTTCTGAGTAAGGGGTTAGATTATAGAAAGGGAAGGTGTTAACACTCTTTCTATCCGTAGTTATCTACGGGCTCTTAGATGCTTAGCTCATTTTAAAAGTACCTTGTGCTTTGTGTTTTTTGAAAAGTGTTTTGAAATTCCTTAGTGCGACGATTCGCTTTATGATAACTCTTGTATCAGTCCTCAAGAGTGTTGATAAAGCGTTTTTCTGAAAGTGTTTTGAAATTTTTTTGTGTAAGTGTGAAAATTTGTTTTGAGCAAGCATCTCTGAACTATCTACTTATACTCGAAAGGTTTGTCCTTTTCCTCCTATCCTTTAGACAACACTATCCTACTATTAGTAAGTAGGTAACCCCCATCGTTGGATGTTTGAGGAACATTCGGAGGGATATACAATCATAAAGGCAACATGTAGAGATGCTTTAGCAATTTTGCTTAAGGGACTAGATCATTTACCGAATGGCAACATTGTAGGGTCATCGAGGGACTTATGACCTTTTGATTCAAAGGGTCTTTGCTAAAGCGTCCTATTCTCAAGGGACATGACTGTTATTTTCTGAAAGGCAACCAAAGTGGGCGTACCCTAGAGGTGTATATGTCCAGTTTTGTTGATTTTCAGTTATTTTAGTCTTGTGTTAAGTTTTCTAACGCTTTGTTTATAGTCTTTCCATACAAGCCTAATTACTAACAGTTAATATCTTGCAGAAATTTAAAGTACGGGAATTGTAAATCCTACGCTATTACAATGCTTCGGGGAGGGGGTGTTTACATGTCCAAAGGGGAAACAAAAAGTAAAAAATCCTAAATTTAAATATTACAACCTTTTGCAGTTACATAAATATAAAATGAACAAAATTTAAAATGGGCGTGCGAATATGGAAAGCGAGATAAGCCCTAAAATACTTCTACATACTTAGCACCTTTTTTGTCATTTTTATTAAGAAAAATACTTAAATGAAAAAAAAAAGTTTTAACTAAATAAAGAAAAGAGTGATAAATAAGATGTAATTAAAACTAATCAAAAGGAAACTAATTCTAACATTTTTTGGAATTCTATTATTGAGAAAAAGATTTGAAATGATTAAGTCTAAGTTCTAATTGATTTTAAATTACTTGAAATAAATCAAAATATAATTAATTAACTTGAACAAATTAAATTTAATTATATATAAAAAAACTTAAATCTATTTTTTTATTTTTTTTTATGATTAAATAAAAATGATTTTGAAAAAAGTAAATATAAAAAGAAGTAAATAAAGAAATTTGGCATTAGTTTTGGCTAAAGGTCTCTGAATTTTGCGTTTAGAAGCCAAGCTTTTGATCGGTGTTGAGAATGGCATCTCCTGAACCAGGCCTCAAAACTTACATGCTTCACGTCCAACCTGCTATATGTACGATGAATGGTGCAACTTGTATGGTTGACTCGGTCACGCTCCAGGACAAGGTGAGGAATGGAAATGACTCCTATGGACCTCAGGAGTGCAAAGGTGGCATGATATTGGATGGAGGAAATCTGAAGATCAGGTTTTGAATTTTCACAACTTTTGAACGATTTTGAGAATTTTGAGAGAGCTTTGTGAAGAGATTTTGCAGAGATTTTTGAAGAGTAATTTTGTGCCCCTTTGCATATGATTTGCTTATACTTATATAACGGTATGAATGAGGCAACATACATGGCAAGGAATCAATTAATCAAACCATGATAAAACAAAAATCAAACATATTGAAAACTTTTCATTTTTTTAGTTTGTTCTTGCTATTTTTGAAGATCCTTGTCTATTTTTGAACATTCAATGAACCTGGACCTCTTAGATGTATCTTGCACGAAAATATGGGCCTTCTAATAGATCAAATCAAACCCAAAAGTCATGGCCCATTATTCTTTGTATTTTTATTTAATTTATTTGATTTAATTCATATTTAAATGAATAAAAATTCAAATAAATAGAAATAAAAATAAAAATAGTGTATGGTTAGGTTTATAGGTCCTTGGGTATGTCATAAACATGTTTGACCCCTAAAGGTAAGGTCCATTAACCTAAAAATGCAAGTTTGCTCAAACTTGACTTTATGCATTTTTCATAAATTTTCCCAACTTGTGCAAACCATAACTTGCTCAATTTTCATCTTTTGAAGAATATCTTTGACTTTTTGGAAAGCCCAAGACATACTTTACAATATCTATGTTGATACATTTTGCTTTTGAATACATTATATTTATGTAAGTTGTCTTTAAAAAAGTGTCTTTTGTTGACTTTTCGAAAATGACCTGTAATGTATGAGCCTGTATCTTTCAAATGGTGCATTTCTTGAACTTGAGGATAAAAGAGAAGTTGTAGGGAATTTTATTCTCTTAAAAATGAGATTTTTTTTTGGAAAATGGATTAAGTATGTGCAAGTTATGCATGGTCAAAGTTCAATTGACTTTTACTAGGAAACCCTAATTTAGCAAATCTTGACTTTTGATGGTCTGAGGACTTTCCTTGAGGAATCATGATCAACCCTTGATTAAATGATGAATATAACTTTAAAATGTTGATGTTGACCAAAAATCTTGAAGTTTGACTGTATATAGGCCATAGTTGACTTTTGACCTTGTACAATTGATTTTCAAGCATTTGAGCAATTGACTGAGTAAACTTGTAGTGAAAGGTATGAAATTTTTCATGGATAATCTTGAAGACATATTAGGACCATAGAATACATTTGAGACCTTTGGAGCTCACACATCTTGGTGAAAAATGAAACCCTTGTTGGAAGGCCATTGCTTATGAGGAGAATTTGTCTGATCAATTCTTGGTCAACCTTGAGCAATTGAGAACCTCTAGGAGTATGTATTGTGTGAAAATGGGAGGGAAAATTTTGGATTACAATAGGTACCAATTGATAATCTGGGAAGGTAAAATAGTTATGCTTCGGATCAAAGAACTGGAAAAGAACGCTCATCATGTCTTCCTGAAATCCCGTAGTAACCAAATTGATTAGATGACCATGTCTCTTTGTGAATTGAGAATTTTCGGGAACCTTTGATACTAATTCCTCAAGCTTGGAAGGTATCCTAACGAAGTTGATCCATATGGTATTCCTAAGACATGAAGCCATGACCCTGCAACATATAACAAAGATAAATTGCCTAGATCCTTGAAATGGTTAGTCATGATATGATGTTATGATATTATGATGCCATGATGCCATGATGCCATGTTCAAATAGATAATCAAACATAAGAAAAGCACGCAAAGGCCTTAGGTTTAAGGCTTGCATGGGTTTTGTAGGTAAGTACCCTCTTGACATTTAGTTGGCTCAACCTGTCCCAAAGAAGTAATCGGGTTCTAGGGATTTCAATATCATTGATTTTTCCCATAAATTTCATCTAGCACGGCAACTGACTTGCCACCAAACAAAACTCTAGATTCGAATTTCAATGAGTGTAGTATTGAGTATCAACCAACTTCAGACTGTACCAAACCCTGCTATCTCACTACCTTCTAATGGCTAAGTTGGTTCAATTAAGGTTCTAAGGTCAGTTAATGCTTATGACACCAAGCGTCAGCCTAGTATTCTCCCTGAATGACTCGAGGGGCACCAATACCAACCAATGTGTCGCACTAACGTAGCCACCACTTCAACCATATCCGTATATGCCGTATAGTTTCCATGATCTATTGCTACTTACCTAAAAGGTTCCCCAGATCTGGGTATAGGATCTTTGCAAGAAATAAACCCAAACAACCCTTTAAAAATAAAGCATACAGATCAAACAAGGAAAGCATTTAAAAGTGATCTAACTCTAAGGTAACCCCACTTTTAGTCCTCCCCGGCAGATTCTCCAGTTCTATAATGCGGTGGGAGAACTGACTTGTATTTGTGTTTTATCACAAATGTTGGGATAGCAAGAGTCACCGCGACTTTTCTTTTATCCAATAAGGAAATGGTGAAAACAAAAGGAAAGAACTTTTTTGATTTTGAGTTTGGGGGTAGGTTATGAAAAGGGAAGGTGTTAGCACCCTTTTCATCCGTAGTTATCTACGGGATCTTAATCGCTAGCTCACTTTATTTTGAAAATGATTTGTGAATGTGTTTGAAAATATTTTGAAAATGCCAATCGTAAGGCAAACTTTGTAATGATTCTCGTATTTGTCCTCGAGAATGCGTACAAGGTGTTTTGTTTTTGAAAATATTTCAGAAGAAGTGTTTATGAAAAAAGATGTTTTTGTGAGCAAATGATTATGAGCGATCTTCCTACTCAAAAGTCTTTCGTGTTATTTTCATCCTCCTTTAGATAGTGCGACCCTATCATTAGTTAGTAAGAAGCTCTATCGTTGGATATGTGAGGGGCAGGTGCGGGTCTTTGTTATGGTCATAAAAGGCAACATATATGGATACCTTAGCTATTCGAATGGACTAATCATCATATATTTGTAGGAAACATCGAGGGACAAGATCATTTCTCGTAGGAAACTTGAGGGACATCGCGTGACTATGATCTTTATGATTATTTTAACTGAGGGTCTTTGCTAAGGGTATCCATACGTTCGAGGGACATGACCATTTTTCGAGGCAACGAGTGAGGTTACCCTAGAGGTGCAAGTGTGCAAATGATTCAGTTCAGTTATTTATCTTGTTTAAGGTTATCTAACGGTTGGTTTTAGATCTTCTCGTACATGCCTAGTTACCATACAATAATAAGGAAAGCGGTAAATTACGGAAAGTAAAAGCAGAAATTAAAAGGTCTTATGCTATTACAAAGCTTCGAGAAAGGGGGTACAAAATAGTAAAAACGGGGGAAATAGAAAGTGAAACCCTAATTTAACTATTACATACTGTAGCATATACATAATTGGTAAAAAAATTAATATGAAAGTAATAAAACACGCGAAGCCGTAAAAAAGAGAAAATGGAAAATTTGTTGTGATTGTATAATGAAAAAGTTTTGATAATAAACCTAAGGTAAAAAAAAAAGTTAGGTAATTAAATTAAGCAAACCCTAAAATCTAGGTTGATTTTAATTAATTAAAAAATGTTAGTTAATTAAATTAATTGAAACCCTAAAATCTATGTCGATTTTAATTTAATCGAGAAAACCTAAAAAATAAAATTATGGTCAATTAAATAAAACCTAAAATTAAATTGGTTAAATAAAAAAACCTAAAATCAAATTAAAAGCCTAAAATTAAATTAGGGTTTGTTAAAAAAATGTTTTTGAAAAAGGTTTTAAAGAAATAGAGTGAAAAAGAGTGAGAAACATAGAAAATAACCAAAAGAGTGGGGATGGGTGTTGAACTCACGCCCCCAGCAGTTTCACACAACAAGCTTACCACCAGGCCATGCTTGTTGTTAATGAATAACAGGATCAATGCATTATATAATAAACCTGCAAAAAATATGAAAATATAAGAGTTTTGGCAAAATCAGGGATCGAATTCGTGATCTGGGAGACCAATGCCTTAGCGTGCGTTTCTGCCACTCGGGTGGCTATACATACGTTTATATAAAACAATCCATAAATATATATTTTAAAGAAGCTCCCTATACCGGAGAGGCGTCGGAGCCCTAGCTCCGGTCGTCTTCTCTGGAGACCTTCTTCCATCTAACCTGTAAAATAGATAGAATTAACAATCCAGAAACACCGTATCCCCCTAAATTAAAGGTTGTGGTTCCAATGGAGGCATTTTTGTAGCCTAAAAATCCATGGTTTTTAAGATATGGTGCAAACAAGGTGGATCGGTGTGATAATGGTGGTTCACGATTCTAACTGTATAAGACCCCTACGACTGTTCTATCATACACTAACAAACCTTATGAGCACATTAGTAATATTAATACATGTTAAAGCAAGCAAAAAATCAAGATATGAATAGTATGTATATTATGAAATCGGAGATGCCATGTAATGCAATTTCACATGTTTTAGACCATCTAATTTGGTCCAAACTTACTCTATAGGCTTGCTGGGAGAGAATGGAACGGAGGTTTTGTAGTGATAGGGCTTGTAAGTAAGGATTTCAAGATTTAGGGTTCTTGAGAAAAATTTGGATATTTTGACAAGTTTGAGGCAAGGGTTTTTTTCGTGTCCTTGTATGAGAATTAATGAGATTATATAGTGAAAATTAGGGCAAAAATATGTGGGCTTGGACCTTGTAGGAGAATATATGATTTTATCTTATTTATTTTGCATTATTAATGAATAAATAAAAAATAATCAAAATAGTTAAAATAAAAATAGGTCAAGGGATGTATAAATAAATTCTGAGGTGTATGAGGGATCTAAAGCACGTTTTTACCCTTAAACCATGGCCCAATAGCCCAAAATATCAAGCTTGCTCACTTTGAACTCCATGCATTTGTTCAAAATTTCCCAACTTGCAATGGTCATAACTCTCTCAATTTTTCTTTTGAAGGTGATCTTTGACTTTTTGGAAAGCTCAAGATGTTCTCTACAATCTCTATATTGATCATCTTTTCTTTAGATTATTTTATCTTGACGTAAGTTGCCTTGAAAAAAGTGTCTTTTGTTGACTTTTGAAATGACCTATAATGTATTGGCTTATATCTCTCAAATGATGCACTTTTTGGACTTGGGCTTAGAGAGATAAAGTTGTAGAGAATTGAATTCCCATCAAAATGTGCTTTGGTTTGGGAAAATATGATGAAGTATGTGAAAGTTATGCTTGGTTAAAGTTTAGTTCACTTCTCCTAAGGAAACCCTAATTTCGTAACTTTTGACTTTTGATGATTTGAGGGTTTTTCTTGAGGAATCATGATCAACCCTTGATAAAATGATGGATATCACTTCAAAATATTGATGTGGACAAAAAATATTGAAGTTTGACTGTATGTTGACCATGGTTAACTTTTAATACAGTTGATTTTCAGTCATCTGAACCATTGACTGAGCAAACTTATGAAACAAGGCTTGAAACTTAGTATGATCATTCTTAGGGACATATGAAGGACTATGAAAACCACTTGAGGCCTTTGAAACCAAATATTTCTTGAGAAATACAAAACCCTAGTTGTGAACCCATTGCCTAGGAGGAGATTTTGTCAGATCAATTCTTAAGTAAACTTGAGCAAATTCAGACCTTTACGAGAATGTATTGAAGAAAAAGGGAGGGGAAATTTTGGGGTAAAAACATGTGTTAACATTAATCCCGTACTTCGAGGAAATCACTTTTGAGCATATACAAATAGAAGAGAATCAGTTGGCAGACACATTAGCTACCATGTCGTCTATCTTCAAGGTCAAATGAGACAATGAGGCTCCCCGAATTACTATTAATAAGCTAGATTAACTGACACATTGCTACGAAGTTGACGCTGACGGAGTAGAATAGAAGCCTTGGTTTTACAAAGTAAAAAGATATCTTGAGGCTCAAGAGTACCCTAAGGGGGCATCTATCAATGATAATAAATTCCTACGGGCGTTCTCTGCTAAGTTCTTCCTGAGTATCAGAATTCTATACAAGCGTAACCATGATTTGACTATGCTTCATTGTATGGAAAGAAAGAGGAGGAGAAGATTATGGAAGATATGCACGAAGGTATCTTTAGTACTCTATCCACTAGACATACTATGGCTAAGAATATTCTGAGGGCGGGTTACTATTGGTCGACTATGGAAACCGACTATCACCACCACTCAAGAAGTTGTCTCAAATGTAAAACCTATGCTGATAAAGTACATGTACCTCCAGTACCTCTAAATGTTTTGACTGCTCCTTGGTTGTTTGCAATGTGGGGCATTGATATGATTGGAGAGATCAAAGCTACTGATTCCAACGGACATCACTTTATCCTTGTTGCCATTGACTATTTCACAAAGTGGGTTGAAGCGACCTTGTTTGCCTCTGTTACTAAGAATGTTGTCCCTCGGTTCATTAAGCATAACCTTATCTGTCGGTATGGTATCCCCGAAAGGATTATCACAGACAGTGGTACCAATATCATCAACACTATGATCACAGAACTCTGCACACAGTTCAACATCAAGCACATAATTCTTCCCTGTATCGACCGAAGATTAATGATGCAGTGGAAGCCGCCAATAAGAACATTAAGAAGATTATACAGAAGATGGTGGTGACGTATAAATATTGGCATCAGATGTTACCATTTTATCTTCATGGATATCGCACTTCAGCTCGGACATCAACTGTGGCAACCCTATTTTCTCTAGTCTACGGTATGGAAGTTTTCCTACCTGTCGAAGTTATGATTCCTTCCTTGAGAATTAAGAAAGATTCAGATTTAGACGAAGACGAATGGGTTCATACTAGGTTGGACCAGTTGAATTTGATTGACGAGAAAAGGTTGACGATTGTCTGGCACGGTCAGATGTATCAAAAGTGTATGATCAAAGCTTTCAACAAGAAGGTCAAGTATCTAGTATATCAAGTTGGGGACTTGGTAATAAAGCGCATCATCCTACAACAAGGTGATCCCATGGGAAAATGGAATCCCACCTACGAAGGGTCATTTGTAACCAAGATATTTTTGGGAGGTGCTATGATACTTACCACCATGGACGGTGAAGATCTTTTGCACCTTGTGAACACGGACATAGTTAAAAGATACTACGCATAAAAAACACCCCGCTAGGTTGATTGGCCTAGGAAAAAATAAGGGCATCCTGACAAACCAAAAGGGTTCGGGAAAAAATCAGGGATATATATATATATATATATATATATATATATATATATATATATATATATATATATATATATATATATATATATATATATATATATATATATATATATATATATAAGACTGTACACCCAGTAAGTCGGAAACCTAAAAAGGTGACTTGGGCAAAAAAGGGTATCCTGGTGGACTGAAAACCCGAAAGGGAGGTTCAGGCCAAAAATTAGGGATTAAAGCGTACGGCTATATCCCGTTGGATCACTTATAGCCAGTTTTATTACCAACGTCAAGTTCAAATGGTGCCGATCAATTCAATCAACTTCTTCCAAAATAAAGGGATGAGATGCTCGAAGACATAGGGGTAATAGCAGAGTTGAAACCTGACGAAATCATTTACACATAGCTATATGTTTGTTTTACTTTGTACTCCTTTCATTTCACGAATATTTTCCTCTTACTAGGATTTTTGTTTCTTTGTACAACAATCGCCTGTTTATAGGCAAACTATCAAAATTAACACAATTTCAAAATTCAATTTTGTTTTACTTTTTCTGTTTTGTTTGCAAAACGTCCGATGACTAAATTGAATGAACATATGCATATGAATACGATTACTGTTAACAAATATATGCATAAAAAACAGGAATAACTATTTATTCAAGATTCTAGAAGATGGAATAACATCTGAGTCGTCCATAAATCCCCACAGAACAACCTCCATGGGATTGTCCCCACAGAGTCATCTTCACAAACTCGACATGTTCCCCGCAAATATGAAATACCCTTATCATACTCACCAGTAGAGAAATGAGTGACCAATGTTATTGAACTTTTCTCCCCAAGTAGAAATCAAATTCTCCAGCGGAGTTTCCTCAAATAGAAAGCAGGAATCCCCAGCGGAAAAATTCTAGACAAGATCGAAGATTACACATATTCTTCATCCCCAGTAGCAGTCATGGGCTTATTTTCCCAAATCGAAGATGTTATACGAAGACACCAATATGCTTCAACGATATTTCACATTCATACATCATTTACAAATATCATAGCATATGCATACGAAACGCATATAACACTCTCGTTTACTTTGAGAACATCATTACAGAATGCATTTCATACATCATGACATTTCATACATCTAACTCTTTATCTTTTCAAGTAAATTCTACAAATAGACGAATATTATCAACAATTTTCAAATGGGTCATAAATTAATTCCTGAAACAAGACAGGGCAACTATCTGTATGACTAGACACAGATTAATTCTTGAAACAAGACTGAGCAACTATCTATTAAAACAAATTGTAGATCAATTCCCAAAACAGGACGGGGCGACTATCTCCAAAAACAGGTTGAAGATTAACTCCCGAAACAGGATGGGGAAACTATCTATACAACCGACTAAAGATTAACTCCCAAAATAGGACAGGGACACTATCTTTCTATCTTTATGGCCAGATGAAGATCAATTCCAGAAACAGAACGGGGTGACCATCTTTATCACCAGCTGGTATGAATTCCCGAAACAGGACGAATTTACCAACAAAAACAGATTGTAGATCAATTTTTGAAACAGGACGTGGCGAATAACTACAGGACAAACACTTTCCTTTAGAGCATCATTCTGGAAAAAGAATTTCATTCAGAGATTCATTCTGAAAAGCATTTCCCTCAGATAGGATCATATAGATTCGTTCTGAAAAGCATTCCTCAGATACAATCAAGCGTAGACTCATTCTGATAATTCTATCAATAGTTACTTTGGATGGCATTTATAAGCCCATCTCCGACGACTCTCTGCCACCTCTCCGAATGGCATCTTTAAGCCCGTTCAATCAATGTTATCAACCAACAGTGTTACCGCATGCACATGCGAGTACATATTTCTGGGTACTTAAATGTTCACTAATCTTCTACCTTCAACTCACGAATGATATACATGCCAATATGACTCTTTAGGTTTAAGAAGATTGAACAGGGAATGTTGTTGTACCCCAAAATGTTCTCTCCCATTTCTTCAAAGCATTCTCCTAGGATTCTCAAAATGCTCAAGGTGGCTCAAGAATTGATCAGATAAATTCTCCTCCTAAGCAATAGACTCACAACTAGGGTTTTGTATTTCTCAATGAAGATTGGGTTTCCAAGGTCTCAAATGGTTTCATGGTTCTTCATATGTTCCTAATAATGCTCATGTCAAATTTCAAGTCTTGCATCACAAGTTTGCTCAGTCAATGGCTTAGATGACTGAAAATCAACCGTATTGGGTAAAAAGTCAATTGTGGTCAACATACAGTCAAACTCCAAGATTTTTTCTCAACATCAAGGTTTTGAAGTCATATTCATCATTTCATCAAAGGGTGATCACGATTCCTCAAGAAAAACCCTCAAATCATCAAAAGTTAAAAGTTGCCAAATTAGGGTTTCCTTAGGAGAAGTCAACTAAACTTTGACCAACCATAACTTTCACAT
Source organism: Vicia faba (assembly GCA_948472305.1). Taxonomy (NCBI): domain Eukaryota; kingdom Viridiplantae; phylum Streptophyta; class Magnoliopsida; order Fabales; family Fabaceae; genus Vicia; species Vicia faba. The sequence continues at coordinate 660,484,638 of OX451737.1, forward strand.
GCTTCATCAGTTTTGCCCCAACGAAATCTTATTTTGAAGGAAATTCAATTATCTACACTTTTGTAACTCTAAGCTCAAGTCCAAAAAATGCTTAGTTTGAAAGATATGGGTCAAAACATTATAGGTCATTTCAAAAGTCAACAAAAAGACACTTTTTGTCAAGGAAACTTACATCAAGATGATTTCTCCAAAAGAGAAAATGATCAATACAGAGATTGTATAGGACATATAGAGCTTTCCTAAAAGTCCAAAATCACCTTCAAAAGATTAAAATTGAGAGAGTTATGAGCAGTGCAAGTTGGGAAATTTTGAGCAAATGCATGAAGTTCAAGTGAAGCAAACATGATATTTTGGGCTATTGGGTTACTATTTCAGGATCCAAGCGTGTTTTATATCTCATGTGCACCTCAATACATATTTATACACCTCCCTTTGATTTATTTTTTTTATTTTTTATTTTTATTCATTTAAAAGTCAAAATTAAATGAAATAAGACAAGGCCTTCTTACACAAAGACCAAGCCCATATCTTTTCCCTAATTTATACCTATATATTCTCCCATCCATTCTCATACAAGAACACGAAAAAACCTTGCCTCACAAACTTGTCCAAAAAGATAAAAAAAATTCAAGAACCCTAAAAGCTTGAAACCCTTGTTACAAACCCTCTCACTACAAACAGCCACTCTATTCACTCCTAGTAATCACGCAGAGTAAGGATGGATCAATTTTGGTGGTCCGAACTGCATGAAATCACATTGCATGCCATCTCCGGTTTCATAACATTCATATCTTGATTTTTCTGTTTACTTTAACATGTATTAATGTCACTAATGTGTTCATAAGGTTTGGTAGTGCAGGATAGAACAATCGTGGAGGTCCCATGCTATTAGAATCGTGAATCACCAAAGCTATGCTGATTCATGCTTTTTTCTTCATAACTCAAAAACCATGGATTTTAGACCAAAATAATCATCCCATCAAAATCGCAGCCCTCATTTAGGGGGGTAAGATGTTTTTGGATTACTAATCTTGGTTATTTTGCAGGTTAGGTAAAAGAAGGTCACTGGAGAAGACGACCAGAGCTAGGGCTCCGGCGCCTCTCTGGTCAATACATTCATCTTTGTATTATATATTTATTATTTCATTTAAATTAATGGATGTACAGCCGCCCCAACGGTAGAAGCGCACGCGTTAAGTCATTTGTGTCAAAGGGCCTGGGTTCTATCCATCCTTTTCCACTTTATTTTCCTAATATCTAGCAATTATGTAATTGCTTACGGTTGTATTAGTTTAGTTAGGGTTTACTCTTTCCCCCTTTTTAATATTTTGTACCCCCACTTCCGAAGCCTTGTAATAGTGTAGAATTTTATTTCCTGCACTTTACTGCTTTTCGTTATTACTATATTATTTTGCTAGTAATTAGGGTTTGTATGGCAAGACATAAAAACAATCGTATAAAACCTTAATTGCAAGACTAAATAACTGAACATGAATCACTCTTCACACACGCACCTCTAGGGTAACCTGACTCGTTTCCTCGGAAAGCAGTCATATCCCTCGAACGTGGGGACGCTTTAGCAAAGTCCCTCTGATACAAAAGATCGTAGTCTCTCAATGACCCTTCGATGTTTTCTTTTGATAAATGATCTAGTCCTTTATGAAAATTACTAAAGCGTCCTTACTAGTTGCCTTCGATAATTGTACGATGACCCACGCATATCCCTTCACATCCAACGATAGGGCTTCCTACTAACTAATGGTAGGATAGAATTATCTAAAGGAGGAGGAAAATAACATGAAAGACTTTGAGTGGGTAGATAGTTCTTAATCCCTTGCTCGTGAATATTTCAAAACATCTTTTTCACAAACACTTTCTCTGAAATATTTTCAAAAGCAAACATTGTGTACGCATTCTTAACTTATAAAAGAATCATTACAAATTTGTCGTACTTAGGCATATTTTCAAAATATTTTCAAACACATACACAAAAGCATTTTTAAAACAAAGTGAGCTAGCGATTAAGAGCCCGTAGATAACTGCTGATGAAAAGGGTGCTAACACCTTCCCTTTTCATAATCTACCCCCCCAAACTCAATAATCTCAAGGTCTTTCCTATTCTTTTCACCCTTTCCTTATTGGATAAAATAAAAGTCGGTGGCGACTCTAACTTTCTGAAATATTTGTGATAAAACACAAAACCAAGTCAGTTCTCCCACCGTATTACATCCATCATGAGAGGTTTCTATAGGCCTCCATACTTTTCAATTCGCAGGAACCAATTGAGAGTTATTTGATGAATAAATGAGTTGATCAGTGAGTCAAGTATGCAGAGCCAAGTTGCTATTTTGTGCACATATGTGACTATTTGCTACAAGGGTCTTATGGCATGCTTCATGCACAAATTTATTACCATCTTTCTTTCCAAAATATCCAAACAAGTAAAAGCTTTCATGCATGCACACATACTATCTTTCATACCATTTTAAGAAAAGTTCTTAAGTGGGACAGATTGCATCACATTCCAGCTAGTCCATCTCATTCTTTCTAAAACGACTCCAAAATCCCAACTTATGTTCACGAAACGCAGCCCATATCATACCCATTTTCACATTGTTTGACAACTTGCTATTTTCAAAAATAAAACTTCCTATGCACTCTTCCTGACTCTATATAAGAGACCTCACCCCTCTTTCATTTGCATTTTTTCCCACTGCATCCATACAACTGAAAGTCTGGCAAGAGAGAGAGAGAGAGAGAGAGAGAGAGAGAGTATATTGGAGAGTTCTTGTGCTTTCTTCGAGCATTTTTCTTCTGTTTTCTCTTCAAGTTCTATTCTTTTTTTTTCACTAAATTGTTCATGGTGCTTCAAGCCACGCACCTCTAGATTTCTAGCTCTTTATTTGAGCTCCAGCATTTGAAGATCTTCTTCACAAGGTGAGAATTATATAACCTTCATCTTGTTCTTGCATCCTCGATTTTATTGGTTCTGTGATGTTACATTTGTGTTTATTGAATGATTAGATGGCCAAATCTTACGTTTGAAGTATAATTTCTGTGAATCTGTGTTGAAATCATGTTCTGCAAATTTTCTGAAAAGTGATAAATCCGCGAATTTGTGTTGGATTTTCTCCCTGATTTAGCATTTTATTGATGATTTTCTTGGTACCGGTTTGTAGATCTCCATGAGATCTACACTTTTTGTGTTTATACTTTTGAATTCCGTTAAGACTTGACCAAGATAGAAGGTCCTGAATGTCGTTTGTTGGAACTTAAGCATGTGATGTTAGGGTTCCTTTTACAGGGATGATGAGCTGTCACTTTTCGATGGAGCATGCGTTGGTTTTCTTTTACAGCGCGATTTGCACAAAACAGTTGTGATAGATTGTTTTCATTTTTAAATTTTGACTTGTTCTAATTGTTTTCTTCAAATTTAATTTAATAGTTTATTTGATCCAAAATTTACACAATATGTTTTAGTGAGTCTATTCCATCACCATATATATATATTTTTTTTTTATTTTAGAAATTTCTTGGTGCCTTAATTAAATTAATTAATTAAAGGTACCATTTCTTTAAAGATTTTTGTTCATATAATGTGGTGATTTTATTTTAATCCTTCCATTAATTCTAAAAATCAACAAAAATATGCTTAGGGTTCATTTATGCCATTATCATTTTTAGATAATTTTTAATCAATTTTATAAATGTTTTTGAATTTATGTTTAAATTGTGGAAGCATAATGTCCCATTTTTAGAGTTTTCTTACTTATGCTTGAAACTTGATTTAATTTTGCAACTTCCTCCATTTGTAAAAATCTAGAAAAATACACTTACTGACCTTTAGGAATTTTACTAATTGTCTTTGGTTTTTATTTTTCTTTATAAATCATTTTTATTGAGTTTCTTAATTTTGGAAGATAATTGCTATTTTTTGTCCCTATGCTTGCTTAAGCGTAAAGAAACAATTAATCCACTATTTTTCCTTCCTTCTAAAAATCAAATAAAATGTTTCCTAGGGTCCTGGATTAGTTGAGATCATTTAATTCATTTTTGTTAAATTTTTAAGTTTGATTTCATATTTTATCCAAATTAATTTGTGTGACTTGTCCAATTTTAATACTTTGATAACTAGTTTTGACATTTGAATTTTAAAACCACACCTCCTCAACATTCTAAGGACTTTTGACTTTGTCTACGGCTTTTAGTAACCTTTAGGGTTATAGAATTAATTTAGTTTGATTTTGTAAGTCCTTTTTCTATTTTTTACTTAATTTTGTTTGTTTGTGATGCTTTGTGACTTGTTTGAATCTTATGATCTATATTTGTTTTCTTTTGTGAACTTTTTGAGGCTGATATTTGCATTCATAATAGAGCCTGGGCTCCATTGATATCTAATGAGCTAAAAACAATTTCAATTAATTCGTTATAGTCTTTGATGATCATTGTTGTGGAGTTCCTAAATTGAGCAAGTTAAGACCCTAATTTGTGGAATTTTTGGTAAAAATCCTTGATCAAATCTTCATAATGATTGTGATTAAAAGTTATTTTGAGATATTATAACTCAAGGATAACCTTACTCAAGGTTTGAGAGACAGTTGATCTCTTTTTTTTATCATTTTCTTACCTCATAATATAATTGATCTTTTGCTTATATTATTTGCTTGATGTGAGATATATTGAAATGCATTTATGCAACATTTAAGGAAGCAAGCCTTATCATTTGTGCTTTATCATCAACACTTGTTAGTGTCTTAAGTTCAATCACATTGAACCATTTAAGTTCCCTAATTTGTGATTGCTTATGTGTTTGAGTTCACTAGATTTGGTCAAGATTGGAAGTAGTTTTGATGCACTCTTTTTCCCAAATAACTTTGATATATCATGAGTGATGCTTTGTGAGTTTACTTCTGACTTTGAGGATCTTCATACCTTCTCTACTTTGCTCCTATATTCCTTGGTTGATATATCATTATCAGCCCATCTTGATGATACAGTAGGAGCTATATACTAGTTTTTTGACCTAGTTTGAGTTTGTTTGTTTTGGAGGACTTTAAGTCCCACATTTCTTTATATTCAATATTGTTCTTACTTCTCTTCTCATATATACTCTCTATGCTTATATTATCCACTTAGTTAGTATTCACTTGATAATTCATCATGGTGACACAATGGGAGCTATATTTACTTCTTGTTTAGGTTTTGTACATTAGTTGTTGATGGTTGCTTCTTATGATTGTGTACCTTGTCCCAAAATTGTACCTTGATGTTAGTTGTTGCTCATAGAATCTAAGGACATTGAGTTTCATTTACCTAGATCAATTTTGCTTGTATGCATTAAGGGACTGTAATTTCTTCAATATATCATGATATTGAAGTGTGTTTCCTTGTTAACATTTCTTAAGGTTTTTAGACTCATGATTAGTATCTTATGATTTTTTTATCATCACCCAAGGACAAATTAAATGCTTTATTATTTTAATTTGATCTTTATCAACTTCATTTAATCTAAGATAAAATGCCTTTATTTCCTTTTAGATGATCTTGCTCATCAATTAGGTGACTTTGATTATGTATGAAGTCTCATCTTCTACTTGGTTACTCTTGAGTATTATCTTGAGATAACCTATCATATAATTCACATATTCCATGATTCTCAAATCATGCATTCTTTGTTTAAATCCATACTTGCTCAATGTAAAACGTGTTTGTTTGCCTCTTTTCAACACTTTCCTTTTGTATGATACATGTGTGACTTTTCTTGCATGGCTTGTAATATTTGAATATGATTTCTAGATATTGGTATCCTACTGACTTGAATGGTAAGATACTCCCCTAATAATGTTCATCCTTCATCTACCCTTTCCTTGCACTCCTTTCACTCTTAGGGTGTAGTTTAAGGTTGATTTTTAACCTAGTTTTATGTTTGTGCTTAGGATTACCCTAGTAGAGTTTTTTTAGGGCTTCCATAGGTTTTATGATACATTAACCCTATTTTTTTACTTATGATCTCATCTTCACTTGACATGTCTTTCCATGATCACTTGACCACACACTGTGCGTGCTACACTACACCATTCTGTCGGATATTAGTTCAATTGTTATGGAGTTTGTACCACATTTTAAAATGACTAACTGAGTGCATTATTAGTCATAATAAATGATAAGTGTATGAAATTTCTATGTTCACCTTTCATCTTCTTCACATTACTTTGTTAAAACTAACTATTTTGTTAAGTTGTGCAAGGTATTTCATGAGCCTTCATTGCTTTGTGTTCCACTCTATTTATGGGATACAGTTTCGCTTTTGAGTTGATCTATCTTGTTTCTCATATATATATATATATATATATATATATATATATATATATATATATATATATATATATATATATATATATATATATATATATATATATATATATATATATATATATATATATATATATATATTTGCACTATTGTGTGCATTGTCTGTTTGAATTGTCTTGCAGGATGTTTATATGGTTGTGTCTGCTACATACCACTTGTGATTATTTTCAGATTAAGGCCTTGATGCTTATGTCTAACGACACGACATCTGACTTGTTTCTTTTTTTATGTTAGCTTGTTCTAAGATCTCTAGGTTTCTTTACTATTTAGTTTCTTATTTGTGGATTTATATCCGTTCGGTACTTTCTCATTCGATTTACTCTTTCCCACATTTTACTGCTTACTTAGGATTGGGAGTCCGTGCCACTTGGCAGGAAATTTCGGATGTCCTCACTAGGAGGCCTTGTATTTATTTGTTTACTGTTTATGCTTTCATAATGAGATGATGGTTTTAGGTACTTTTCATGGCAACCATTCCTAAGTCCTCATAAGTAGGAAAGTGGAGAGGGTTAGTAACCAACCCATGCAATCCTTCGTCTGTGTCGTTCCTATGCTCACTTTCTATAAGTATATGCTTTGAACATGTTCCCAAGATCTGAATGAGTCTAATCCCTTTTAAGGCAAGTGAAAAGGGTTCGTACAATCGGATTGCCACACTTTCTTTAGCTCGTGTTGACCGACACTAATGCTTAGTGTGTGCATACACTTTATCTTTTCCCCAAATCTTTCTTGCCCTGGTAATTGATACCATGATTAAGAACCTTTTATATTTCCACAATTTTATGGATTGGTTGACTCGGGTGATTCTCTCCCCTTGGCTATGGCTTGACCCTTGGTTTGATGCTTGGTTGCTTGTCTATGGCGGGACCTACCCTTTTACTACTTGGTATGTGCCTTGTAGGTGTTTGATATTCGAGTGATGCTCGAGCTTTTGTTTGTTCAGATGTTTTAACATCTGTTTTTTTATTCTTGTCATAGGATCTGTGATTATTTTCTATCTCCCTTTGGATGTTTCGTCATCCATTCTCGTACTCTCTCTTATGACACTATGACTGCTTTTACGTCTCTTTTATGAGATATTTTCCATGCTCCCTTAGGATTGCTCGGATAAGATTAGTCCTTGAGCTAGACATTAGGATATCTATCCATGCATTTTCACTTAGGTAGATATTTCCCTTTCAAAACTCAACCATTGGGCCATCATTGCATGATAACATTAGGAATTAGATTCTAGATAGTCTCCCTTTGATGATTTCTTTCTTTTTGCATCCTTGCATTTAAAACTAAAACTTTCTTTTCCCTTAAACTAATAAAAACACTCTCTAACAACTTAAACCCTTTCTTAAAGTAAAAAACACTAACCAACTACTTTCTTTTTTCCCAATCGGCTTTTCTCTTCTAAGAGCATGTTAGTTCTTTTCCACTACAGGTCGTAAGTCTCCAAAGGTTAAGCAGCAGTGGAATGATTAAATTTAAAATTGTTTAACTAAAAAACACAAACCAATGAAAACTATTGATCTGAACTACGGAGCTCCAATTACTTGAAAGGGATACGTAGGCATCTAGTCATGGGGCTCAACCGAGTGAACTTTATAATCTTTCCTTCTTTTCCCCGTGTTTTCTCTTTTGCATGCATTCCCTCTTAGCATTTTTCTTTTCAGCTTTAAGCCTTACATATATATTTTAACCACACCCATTAGATTAGACAACAAGAGTTGATATTGTAGAGTACTACTGTAGAGTACTCCCTTACCCGGTCTCTCGATCGCAAGACCTTGATTTCACCCCTTCAGGTTTTCTCGATGTTTACCTTTCCCTTTTGGTGGGATAAAAGACATTCGGTGGCGACTTTATTGATTTTCTATCTAATGATTGTTCAGTCGGTTATTTCAGCTGGCGACTTCACTAAGGACTAGGTCGACCAGATGCTAGTCTATCCTTAGCAAGTCAGTCCTAAATTATGTTTGTTTTTCTTTTTATTTGGGTGTTTATTTTGTTTATTGCTTCCCAGCTATGTTTATTTATGTTCTTTGTTAATGTGCTTTCACGCATTGCATTTCATTTTATTGTCTCCGATACTTTGGATACTGCTACTCTGTTGTTTCTTTGTTGGGTTAGGGTGATACTTTTTGAGGTAAAGGGCCCAATACCCAGGCCAAAGTTATATACCACTAGGAACACCTAGGATTAGAATGGAGAGTCGTGATGGCTGATAGGCCTATTCCATGTCATGTCTGATCATGAGAGCCACAATCAGAGTAAGTTTTAATGGGGGTACTATCGTTCTCACATATGTTGTACGATGATAGTACTTTCAAGCGAACCTACGACTCTGATTAACCTTTGCCTTACCCAAATCTAGACTACACCCGTGAGTGAGAAGAGTGGATTCTTACAAGTACAAATGATGACGTTTGGTTTTGTTAGTGACTTTGTGATCTCTTAGTTTCATTCTGGACTTCTTATCTTATCTGTTTATTTTGGCCACTTACAGTGTCTAGTTTATTGGATACTTTGATCCTGTCATTTTGCATCATAGCATATTTATTTCAAAAAAATTATGTACAAAAAAAAGTTAACTATCATATGCATGTTCATGCCAGGGTACGTCAAGAGTAATTGTCTACACCAAAGATGGATAACAACATTGATAGGGAAGTTACCAGGCATACCTATGGCTATAAGTTTTCTAGTACCAGAGCCCCACATTTGAAGAAGTTGAGCACTTTGCTGATGGGTGATAATTTGAAGAAGTTTGCTGACAGTTATGGAAGTCTGTTATGGTAACTTGACACTGCAGTTGATCAGAGAGTTTTGATGACCCTCCTGCAATTTTATGATCCTAGCTTGAGGTGTTTAATATTTCAGGATTATCAATTGGCCCCAACATTGTAAGAATATTCTTATCTCTTGAACTTGAAGATTAAAGATATCACACCTTTCGTCTGCAAACCGGAGAAGATAAGAGAAGATTTCATCGTTGGTGCTCTTTATTTGAGTTTGAAGTAAGTGAAAGATAACTGGAAGCCTAATGATGGGGTTTATGGTTTTGACTTTGCATTCCTAGAGTGAAAAGCTAGGGATATGGCTGCAAGAGGAAACTTTGTAAATATTTTGAATATGAATTATTTGTGAATGTGTAAGTTTGAAAATATTTTGAAAATGCCTAAGTTCGGCAACTTTGTAATGATTCTCGTATCAGTTGAGAATGCATACAAAGTGGTTGTTTTGAAAATATTTCAGAAAAGTGTTTGTGTGAAAAGAGATGTTTTTGTTTGTGAGCAAGCGACTACGAGCTATCTACCTACTCAAAAAGCCTTTCGTGTTATTTTCATGTTCCTTTAGATAGTGATATCCTACCATTAGTTAGTAGGAAGCCCTATCGTTGGATGTTTGAGGGACAAGCGCGGGTCATCGTACAATCATAAAGGAAACATATAGGAATATCTTTTGCAATTCGAAGGGACTATCATCATGTATTCGTAGGAAACATCATGGGACAAGATCATTTATCGAAGGAAGCATCGATGGGTCATCGAGGGACTATGATTTTTATGATGATTTTTAACTGAGGGTCTTTGCTAATGGTATCCCTATGTTTGAGGGACATGATTGTTTTTTTATCCGAAGGCAACAAGTGGAACCAGTTTAGAGGTGCGTGTGTGAATAATGATTTGTTTTTAGTTAATTTGTCTTGATTATGTTTTCTAGCATTTTGTTTAAAATCTTGCCATAAATGCCTAATTACTATACAATTATAAAGAAAGCAGTAAAGGCATAAATTAAGTATCCTATGCTATTACAATGCCTCGGGGAAGAGGATACAAACCACAAAAACTTAGGGAAAATAGAAATCAAATAAAAACCTAATTAACTATTACAATCCTTTAACAGTTACATAATAGTGAAAAACTAATGCTAAAATAAGTAAAGCGCGAAGATTATGGAGAGAAGCGGAGAAATTGTTTAACGAAAAATAGTTGATAATTGACATAATGATTAATTGATTTAAATTGAGAAAAGGGGATTAATTAAAACCTAAAATAAAACCTTAACTTACATTTACAAAAGTATAATAAAAAAACCTAAAAAGGACTAAATTTATTTTAATTTTAAAAAAAATTAATGAAAAAAAGATTGGTTAAATTTATAAAAATTAAACCTAAAGTCTAAATTAATTTTAAATTTAATAAAAAAAAGAATTAATTAATCTAATTATATTAAAAAATAAATAATAGTTATAAAAATAAAAAAGGAATTGGGCTTGGTATGAATGGATCCGGGGTGGTGTGAAAAATAAGTCCACTAGGCCCAATGAACTCCAGCATGGAATCCAGTGTGGGGAAGCTCCAAAGGTCTCATGGTATACACACAAATTTGGGTGTTGGATCTGGAAGCATAAAGATCGGGTGATGAAGAGATGGAGGGTGCATGATGTGCGTGTGGACCGGCAGGCATTGGATCTGTAGAGAGAAAACATGAAAAAAATATAATACCAGGGGCATGGATCAAACCCATGCCTTGGTACACCAACACCTTAGAAATACACACTTTCTACCGATGGGGCGGCCTTTACATCCGGTTATATAAATCAAATAATAACAATAAATATAAAACTTGATTTTAATGGTCGAAGAGGCGCTGGAGAATAGCTTGAGTCGTCTTTTCCGGCGACCTGTAAAATGCAAAACCTGCAAAAATCAAATATTAGTGATCCAAAATATCACATCCCCCCTAATTCCACCCTCCTGGGTCGAAATCTGGACTTAGTTTAGGCTATAAACCCCTGGATCATGAGTTTCGAATCAAACGAAACCAATAAGAGAAAATATGGTGTTTTGCAAAATAGCGTGCATGGGACCACAATACCTATTCAAACTTGTTCAAGCATGTCTCAGAAACTTGTTAGAAGCATCAATTTAGTTTAAAATGAGACAAAATTAAAGATACACATTTTCAAAAAAATGTAAATCGGTTATGTTATGCTGCATAGTTTCGCATGCTTAGGACCATGGAAATAGATCCAAACCTACCCTTTAGTGTTCCTGAAAATGATTAGAATGGAAATTTCACAGTGAGAGGGCTTGCAAAGTGAGTTTTGAAATGCGAGGGTTTTGAGAAAATTTGTGAATTTTGGCAAGTTGCTAGAGGCAAGGGTGCGTGGTTTTTTTCATCTAATCTTGTCATGCTTATATAGAGGATTGAATATGGTACACAAATATGGCAAGAAGACAATGCAATCATGGCCATGAGACAAGAATTAAACATGTTTGTAACCTTCCATTTTTGAGGTTTTTCTTGCCCTTTTGAGCTCACACAGTTTTAGCATATTCATCATGTGTTCTTGGGCCTCCATGTGATTGAAATTCAAATCCCATGCGCCTTGGCCCAATGATTTTGCATTTTATTTGATTTATTTTCATTTAAATGAATAAAAATTCAAATGAAAGAAATAAAATCAAAAAAAATATGTGCATGGAATTAGAGATCTTCTAACACATTGTGAACATGTTTGAACATCAAAAGTTAGGCCCATTAGTCTAAAATTTCAAGTTTACTCACTTTGCACTTCATGTATTTTCTCAAAAATTCCCAACTTGCACTGGTTAACTCTCTCAATTTTCATCTCTTGAAGGGGATCTTGGACTTTTTCGAAAGCACAAGATGCCTCTACAATTTCTCTTTTGATACTTTTAGCATTTGGAGAATTTATCTTGATGAAAGTTACCTTGACAAAACGTGTCTTTTTGTTGAATTTTGAAATGACCTATAAGATATGGGCTCATATCTCTCAAATGAAGCACTTTTTGGATTTGAGCATACAGATACAAAGTTGTAGAGAATTGAATTTCTTTCAAAATGGTATTTGGTTGAGGAAAAGTTGATGAAGCATGTGAAAGTTATGCTTGGTCAAAGTTTAGTTGACTTCTCCTAAGAAAACCCTAATTTTACGACTTTTGACTTTTGATGATTTATGAGATTTCCTTGAGGAATCATGATCAACCCTTGATCAAATGATGAATATCACTTCAAAATGTTGATGTTGACCAAAAATCTGGAAGTTTGCCTGTATGTTGACCATAGTTGACTTTTTATCCAATACAGTTGATTTTCAATCATTTGAGCTATTGACTTAGCAAACTTGTGATGCAAGACTTGAAATTTTACATGAACATCCTTGAAGACATATGAAGAATCATGGAATAAACTGAGACCTTTGCAATCCAAAGTTCCTTGAAAACCACAAAACTCTAGTTGTGGACCATTGCTTAGGAGGAGATTTGACTAGTCAACCCTTGAGGAGCTTTGAGTACTTGAGAGCCTTAGAAGAATGTTTTGAAGAAAAATGGGTGGGAAAATTTTGTGGTACAACATCTGCCCCTGTTCAATCTTCTTAAACTTGAAGGGTTAGATTGGCATGTCCGTCATTTGTGACTTGAAGGTAGAAGATGATTAAACATTTAAGTGCCCAAAATGTGCACTCGCATATGCACCAAGTAACATTGTTGGTTGATTATACCGGGAATAGGCTTAAAGATGCCATTTGGAGAGGTGACGGAGAGTCATCAGAGATGGGCCTATAGATTCCATTTAAGATAAATGTTGATAAGAAAATCTGACTAAGTCTACGGCCGAATTTATCTTTAGAAGATGTATTTGGAACGAGTTTATGCCCGACTCTATCCAAAAGAATAATCAGAATAAATCTACACTCGATTTTATCTGAATCATAAGATGTCTACTCCTGACTTTGACTAGGAGAGGTACCGGAAAGAGTCTACACTTGACTTTTCCAAAAAGAGCATCAGAAATAAATCTACGCCTGATTTCATCTGAACTAGAAGATGTCTACGCCTGACTTCAACTAGAAAAAGTTACCGCAAAGAGTCTACGCTTGACTTTTCCAAAAAGAGTATCAGAAAGAAATCTACACCCGATTTCATCCGAACTAGAAGATGTCTACGCTCGAATTCAACTAGGAGAGGTACCAGAAAGATTCTACGCTTGAATTTTCCAAAAAGAGTATCAGAAAGAAATTTATGCTTAATTTCATCTGAACTGGAAGATGTCTACGCCTGACTTCAACCAGAAGAGGTACCGGAAAGAGTCTACGCATAACTTTTTCCAAAAGGAATATCAGAAAGAAATCTACGATTGATTTCATCCAAACTAGAATATGTTTATGCCCGACTTAAAGTAGAAGAGGTACCAGAAAGAGTCTACACCTGAATTTTTCCAAAAAGAGTATCAGAAAGAAATCTATGCTTGATTTCATCCAAACTAGAAGATGTCTACGCCCGACTTCAACTAGAAGATGTGCCAAAAATATTCTACGCCTAAATTTTTCCAAAAAGAGTATCAGAAAGAAATCTACGCTTGGTTTTATCTAAACTAGAAGATGTCTACACCCGACTTCAATTAGAAAAGGTATCGGAAGGAGTCTACGCCTAAATTTTCCAAGAAGAGCATTAGAAAGAAATATACGCCTGGTTTCATCCAAACTAGAAGATGTCTACGCTCGACTTCAACTAGAAAAGGTGCTCTTTTAACATGACCTTCTGGGGAAAGTGCTTAAGTAGCTATTTTTTAAATTTATCCTCTGAGGAATTTGCTTGTAGATTTTTACCTAAAAAGATAAAGAGTTAACTGTATGCAATGTCATGATGTATGAAATGTATTATGTAATGATGTTCTCAAAATAAATGAGAGTGTGTTGTATGTGTTTCCTATGTGTATGCTATGACGCTTGTATATGATGTATGAATGTGATGTGTCATTGAAGTATATTAGTAACTTCGCCCAACATTTTTGATTGGGAAAATAAATCCCTAACTGTTTTTAGGGATGAATAATATGTGTATCTTCAATCTTGATAGGGATTCCTGCTTTCTGTTTGAGGAAACTTCGCTGGGGAATGTTGATTTATGTTTGGGGAGAAGAATTCATGAACATTGGTCGTTCATTGCTCTACTAGGGAATTTAATTCTTATATACCCTGATTGGGGATAAAAGAGATGGATAACCTCTCAAAGTGTTGTTTGACCGAGTTTCTGATATGGATGTCGACTCGTCTGGAGAGAATAAGATTGAATGATGACTGGTCTGGTTCCAGATTCAGTAGTAACTTTATGGGGATAGTGGTCCAGATTTCCTTTTGCTAGAGAGAGATATTTTTCCGGTGATTTGCAGTAGTCAGAGGGATAGACTCAAGCTGGGGAGACTAAACTCCGCTGGGGAAATAAACCTTGTTGGGGAAATAAACCCTGAAATTTGACGGAAGAGTACTCTGCTGAGGAAATACCCTTGCTGGGGAAATGAGCTCTGTTGGAGAATATGAGCTTTGTTGGAGAACAGGAATTCTGTAGGGGATTTAACAGTGTTGGATAAATAAACTCAGCTGGGGAAAAGAATTTCCATAAACTGTACTGATGTCATAGTCTCTGATGGAGATTGAGGCTTCGTAGGTTGGCGACATTGCCGGGAAAAATATCATATTCTTTTATCCGCTAGAGGGATCTGCTAGTGAAATATATCTTCGTTGAAGATGAGCTTATTAAGAATATTCGGTGAGGATAATCTCGTGGAAGTTGTTCTGCGAGGATAATCTTGTGAGGATTTTTCTGTGGGGATACGTGGATGACTTGGACATTATCCCGACTCCTAGAGTCTTGAGCAAGTGCTTATTCCTATTTTTATGCATATACTTATTAACACTAATCGTATTCATATGCATATGTTCATTCAATTTATTCATTGGAAATTTTTTGCAAACAAAAAAGGTAAACCAAAAGTTTGAATTTTGAAATTTGTATTTCTATTGATAGTTTGGACCAAAAATAGGCGGTTTTGTACAGACAAAAATCCTACTAAGAGGAAATCACTGTGAAATGAAAAGAGTACAAAGTGAAAAAAACATATAGCTATGTGGAAATAATCTCGTTGAATTTCAACTTTGCTATTGCCCCTTATGTCTTCAAGCATCTCATCAATTGTTGTCAGAAGAAGTTGACTGAACTGTTCTGTACGTTTGAACTTGACGTTGGTAATAAAGCTCGTTGTAAGTGATCCAGCAGGACATAGTCGTACGCTTTAATCCCTAACTTTTTCCTGGACCTCCCTTTCGGGTTTTCAGTCCACTGGGATACCCTTTTTTTCCCAAGCCTCCTTTTAGGGTTTTCAAACTGCAGGGTGTACACATTATATATATATATATATATATATATATATATATATATATATATATATATATATATATATATATATATATATCCCTAATTTTTTCCTGAACCCTTTTGGTTCGCCGGGATGCCCTTATTTTTGCCTAGGCCAGTGAACCTAGCGGGCCGCTTTTCATGCATAATATTTTTTGACTATGTCCGCATTCACAGGGTGTGGGAAATCTTCACCGTCCATGGTTGTTAGTATCATAGCACCGCCAGAAAATATCTTTTTGATTACCAATGGCCCTTCATAGGTGGGAGTCCATTTTCCCCTAGGATCACCCTACGGTAGGATGATGCACTTTATTAACAAGTCACCAGCCTGATATACCTGATGCATAATATTCTTGTTGAATGCCTTGATCATACACTTTTGATACATCTAACTATGGCAGACAGCCGCAAGCCTCTTCTCGCCAATTATATTTAACTAATCTAACCTAGTCTGAATCCACTCGTCTTCATCTAAGTCTGCATCTTTCATAATTCCCATAGAGGGAATCTGAATTTTGATAGGTAAGACAACTTCCATACCATAAACAAGAGAAAATGGAGTTGCCCCAGTTGATCTTCGAGCCGAAGTATGATAGCCATGAAGAGAAAACGGTAACATCTTATGTCAGTCTTTGTAGGTCATAAATATCTTTTGCATAATCTTCTTTATGTTCTTATTGGCGGATTCCACTTCGCCATTCATCTTTGGTCGATACGAAGAAGAGTTGTGGTGCTTGATCTTAAATTGCGTGCAGAGTTCAGTGATCATAGTGTTATTTAGATTAGTATAGTTATCTGTGATAATTCTTTCGGGGATGCCATACCGACAAATTAGGTTATGCTTAATGAATTAGGCCACAACATTCTTTTTAACAGAGGCAAACGAGGTTTCTTCAACCCACTTTGTGAAGTAGTCAATGGGGACGAGGATGAAACGACGTCCATTGGAATAAGTAGGTTTGATTTCTCCGATCATATCAATGCCCCACATCGGAAATAGCCATGGAATATGTACTTGAGGCACACATACTTTATCAGCGTAGATCTGGCGCTTGTGACAGGTTCTTGAGTGGTGGTGACAGTCAGTTTCCATAGTCGACCAATAGTAACCTGCTCTTAAAATCTTCTTGTCCATATTACGTCCACTAGAAAGAGTGCCAAAGATACCTTCATGCATATCTTCCATAATATTCACTGCTTCTTTCTTGTCCACACAATGGAGCATAGTTGAATCACGATTACGCTTTTACAAGATTCTATTACTCAGGAAGAACTTAACTGAGAACCTCCGTAGGAACTTTTTGTCGTTAATAAATTCCCCTTCATGGTACTCTTGAGTCTCAAGGTATCTTTTCGCTTCATGAAACTAAGGTTTTTCTTCTACTATGTTAGTGTCAACTTCATAGCAGTATGTGGATTCGTCTAGCCTTGAACATAGATGACATTGTATCCAACGTGTCTGCCAACTGACTCACTTTTCGCAGGATGTGCTCAAAAGTGATTTCCTTGAAGTACGGGATTAAGGTTAACATGTTCTATTTATAAGGAATGAGATATGGGTGCTTCGTATCCCATTCTCCCTTGATCTAACTGATCAGCAGGGCTGAGTCCCCATATACGCTCAAAAACTTGATCCTAATGTCAATAGCATCTTTAATACCCTCGATGCATGCTTTGTATTAAGCCATATTGTTGGTACAATCAAAGTACAATATGGCAATGAAAGGCATATGGAAACCCTGAGGAGAGATAATTACAACACCAATTTTGTTACCAAGTACGTTGGAAGCTCCGTTGAAAACCATAGTCCATCGTGATTTTGGCTCAAGTCCTTCATACAGTACAGGTTCTTCATAATCTGTAACTAGCAAAATGTTCTCGTCTGGGAATTCGAAATTCATAGACTGATATTCATCTATGGCTTAATGTGCCAAATGATCTGCTATTACACTTCCCTTGATTTCCTTTTGAGTGGTGTCCTGAATGTCGTATTCTGTCAAGACCATTTTCCATCGGGATATTCTTTCAGAGAGGGATGGCTTCTCGAATATGTACTTGATGGGATCCATTTTAGAAATCAATAGAGTAGTATGAGTCAACATATATTGTCTTAGTGACAAGTAGCCCATGCCAAAGCATAATAAGTTTTCTCGAGCAGTGAATATCTTGTTTCACAGTCGGTAAACTTTTTGCTAAGGTAGTATATTGCATGCTCTTTTCGACCAGAATCGTCATGTTGCCCCAATACACACCTCATTGAGTTCTCTAACAGTGTTAGGTACATGATTAGAGGTATTCCTTCAACTAGTGGCATCATAATCGGGGGTTCTTGTACATACTCCTTTATTTTATCAAAGGCTATTTGGCAGTCGTCGTTCCACTTTACTACTTGATCTTTCTTCAGCAGCTTGAAGATTGGCTCACAAGTAGCAATCAGATTAAAAATGAATCGGGCAATGTAATTCAGCAGTCCTAAGAAACCTCGGACTTCTTTCTCAGTACAAGGTGCCAACATTTCTTGAATGGATTTAACTTTTTTCGGGATCAACTTCAATACCTTTACCCCTGACGACGAAACCCGGGAGTTTATCGGATCTCACCCCAAATGTGCATTTGTTCAGATTCAATCTCAATTTGTACTTCTTCAGTCTTTCAAACAGTTTATATAGATGATTAAGATGCTCTTCTTCAGTCTGTTATCTTGCTATCATGTCATCAACTTAGACCTCTATCTTGGATGAATCATGTCATGTAATAAAGCTACCATGGCACTCTGATAAGTTGCACCGGCGTTCTTCAACCTAATAGGCATAACCTTATAGTAGAAAGTGCCCCACTATGTGACGAAGGTAGTTTTTTTCCATATCTCCAGGCGCCATCTTTCTCATATTATAACCCGAGAAACCATCCATGAAAGAGAATACCTTATGCTAAGTGGTGTTGTCGACCAAAACATCAATGTGTGGAAGTGGGAAGTCATCCTTGGGGCTCGCCCTGTTCAGATTCCTGTAGTCTACACACATACACACTTTGTCATATTTATTTGGTACCAGAACAATATTAGTAACCCATTGAGGATATGATGTCACTTCTAAGAAGCCTACATTGAATATCTTCATAACCTCGGCTTTGATCTTCTCTTACATCTCAGAACGCATGCGACAAACCTTCTGCTTAATCGAAGAACAACCTTCTTTCATTGGTAGGCGATGGACCACAATATCAGTATCGAGCCCTGGCATGTCTTTATATGACCAAGAAAATATCTCAACATAGTCATGCAACATATGAATTAACATGTTCTTGACACTGATTTCTAAGTTGGCGCCTATCTTGACTTCTTTTTGGTCTGTCTCTGTACCCAAGTTTACAATTTTGACGGGCTCTTTATGTGGATGGATAGCCTTTTATTCTTATATTAAGAGTCTGGAAAGTTCTTCAGGTATTTCACAATCTTCCCCACCTCCGTCCTCGACTTGGTAGATCGGATTTTCAAAGTCATGAGTGGCAATAACATAATCAATATCGACGAGATCCCGACTGGATGTGGATCTGCAATGTAGTGTATGGTGTATGTAAGAAACACATAGCTATATTTGAAATAAATAAATTAATGAAAAGATAGAGAGCGCAAAATTTGAATACAAAAATGTCCAATATTTTATTAGATGAGCATATGCGGATGAAAGATAACAACCCTAACAAGTGGACCATTATGCCCCGGGTAAGGCATAAGGCTTAAATTTATTGTTTTAAAATTACATATCCCAAAAAATTAAAAGAAATAAATCACAAAATAACAATTACTCCTGACTAAAGGAGATTGGTATAAAGTCTTTAGCCTTCCATTTGTTGAATCCACCACCAGTAGTAGGGAATATCTTGTTGTCTAAATCACAGTCACTATCAGCATCTTCTATAGCATTGTCTTCATTATTGCTGATGCAGAAAGGTATTCTCCCAACACGAGCACGATGAACCTCCTTCTAAGCCTCTGATGTGAAATCCAAACCAAATTTGATGGACTTGTAAGGAATGTCAGGAAGCTGACCCCAAATAGTGCAACCACCTTCTTCCACTACGGCCCTAGCATCTTTTAGAGAAGCCATTCTTGGTGTATCCTTGGAAATCTTAGGAGTAGTAGGAGTAGCTTTAGCAATGACAATCGTTGGAGGGCTTACTTCAAAGGTCTGGCATGGAGTTTCAATGAATTCACCAACCATCTCTACATATTTGAACGAGTTCAAATGGCTCACCATATACTCTTCTTCTCCACAAACCGTAACAATCTTCCCTTTCACAGGATACTTTAATTTTTGATGCAGGGTGGAGGTAACAGCGCTTGCCCCATGAATCCAGGGATGTCTAATAAAATGGGAATAGGCCGGACGAATATCCATTACATAAAAGGTGGAGTCGAAGACCTGAGATCCCACCTTGATCGGAAGATCAACCTCTCCATGTACCATTCTTCTTGACCCGTCAAAGGCTCTTACCACAATATCGTTGGGTTTCACCATAACCCCTTCACAGTCCAGTCTATCTAGAGCACCTTTTGGTAATAAATTTAGTGAGGAACTTGCATCCACTAACACATGTGCCAAAGTAGTGCCTCTATATTCAATAGAGATGTGTAGGGCCTTGTTATAATTCTTTCTCGCCAGACTTAAGTTAGCATCAGAAAAGCTTATCCCATTATCAGTTGTTAGGCTTGCTACGCAATTCTCAAATTGATCAGCAAAGGTCTCTTTTGGTACATGAGCAGTCTTTAAAAAATTTACCAAAGCTTGGGCATGGGCTTTTGAGCATTATAACAAAGATAACATGGATATCTTGGAGGGCGTCAGCTCCAACAGTTCAACTATGTTATAGTCACTTTTGTGGATGATTTTCAATATTTCCTCCATCTCATGTTTAGAGGAATCTTCAAAGGTAACATCTTTTGATGGTGCCTCCATGTTGGCAGGCTCAGTCACCTTCTCTTTGCCTCGGGTGTCAGCAGTTGACCCGACAACAGGGATATGAACAGGTGTAGTGATAGTCTTTGGAGGAGAGATCTCTGGAGAGAAGACCCTTCCTGTTCTTGTAACTTTTCTAGTCCCGAAAATATTTTCGACATTGAGGTTGGTAACTTCAGTATCATTATCTTTGGTAATCCATGGTTCTTGCCTAACACCATGGTAATAAACTTCAGCTTCATAATTCCAGGGAACATCCCTATCAGAGGAATAGGGGATTGACCCAGTGTAGTAATGATCAGGGGAGCCACCCTAGGCTCGACAATAATCCTTATAGGACCTTTAGAGGTGATCCTTACAGGAGTATTGGAAATTGTTATTATAGAAACATCTTCAAGTCTCAACTCTTGAGACATACCTTCATATGAACTCTTTATGGACGGAGTCTTCTCAAATAGAATTTCACGGATACCAATCAAATGATGAATACCTTTCTTCAGCCATATACAACGATCAACTTGGGACGCACAATGGTAACAACTTTAAAGGCAACCCGGAAATAAATCGACTCACAATAGATTATTCTTAACGATTTTCAAGGGAGTGGTAAAGTCACTTATGGTGGATGTTGTACCTTAATTTTTGCCCCTAAGATCCCTTCATCATACCATATTGCTTCAATCACAACAAGATCACATTAGGGCTTTTGGTTCTTCTCCCTATCTTTAGCTTTGCTCTTTTGAGGAGTTACCAAGCACCTTGACTTGTTTTCTTTTGTGATCATGGATTTTTTTGCTTTGATTTTTCTCTCTAATTAATGAAATGCAATGTTGGTTTACCTTACTTGTTAATAATGTAGGTAAAGGCAATGAGGTTTAGCAAGTTTGCTTCATGGGTTCATGAGTTTACTTCCATGCCTTAGTCAATCTTGAGAAATTCAAAACCTCACTATTGGAGTGATTTTGGAAGAAGTGGCATGACAAGGATCATTTTGGTTCAATATATTTCAAAGTTATCAAAATTGATTCAAAAATACAAAGGGTTAAGGGAAGAAGTTGTCATGATTGAACAAGGTCTTGTTCCTATTTGTCACAAGGGCATATTTCTTTCTAATTTCAAGATATGGAAGTGGTTTTGGTGGCTATGAGTCCTCATCATCATCCTCAACAACTTCTATTCACAAAGGAAGAATGTTGGTACAAAAAGTTTGTTCAAACTTGGCAAAGTTCCTCAAAGCATTCTCTTGATCTAGAGGCTAGGGTTTTGGACTTCAAAGGAGCATATCTTGCTCATCTTTTGGTATTTTTGAGTGATTCCAAAAACATCCTTCTCTTCAAAGAGTTACCAACAAATCATTTCAAAAGTTCCAAGGAGTTTTCATGTGGAAGGAACTTGGTGAAGAAGAAAGATTACAAGTCACCCAGATGAATCCCCAATTTTCCATATGTAACTTCAAATGGTCATAACTTGTTCAATTTTTATCACCTTGAACCCAATATTTTTTCATGAATATCTTAAAGATGTGTAATTCATGCCTTCTTTCATGTGCAAAGTGAGAAAATGGATGGAGGTTGCCTTAAGAATGCAAAAGATTATAGGTCATTTCATGATTTTTGGCCAACTTCAACAAGTCATAACTTGCTCAATTTTTGGAGATTTTGAGTAGTTCAAATTGAAAACTGTCATTCAATAGATCTACGTCATTCCATCTTTTTGGGTCAAGAGCAAATTCTAAGTGGAAGGCCATGTTTGGATACAAAAGATTATAGGTCATTTTTAAAGAAGAATTTGAAATATTTCTAAGTATGGAAAGTCAACACTTTTTCTTGAACTTTGACTCTTTGTAGCTTTTAGCTCAAGCATCCATTTGATACCCTTCTTTTTCCATTGCAAAGCTTGTAACCTCATATTTCTAAAGCATCAAGAATTATGCCCTAAGACCCCTTGAGGTGGAAATGCCATGGATTTGAATTAGGTAGTTTGAAACTAAATTTTTCACAAAGTCAGGATTTTGAAATCTTTGTTTTAGCTTCTAATCACAAGATTTCCATGCGTTTTTGTTTCTAATCATGTTTAGCAACTTTCCAGAAGTGATTAGCATTATTAAGCGCACAATTTGGCTGAGTTTTGATTAAGTTTGAGTCACACTTTCTTCATGATGAAAACCCACACAAATTCCCTCCAAAACGCATCATTTGCTATTCCTTTTGATCCCATTTGCTTACCTATAAATAGAAGGTAATTCCCCATTCAATTTCCTAGTCTTAGATAGCCAGAATCACCCTGCCAAACTTGCTTCACAACCCAGAATTCAGCAACTTTGAAATCTATTTTCAAGCCTTTTTTAATCCATTTTTTCCCTCAATTCATCTTCCTTGATCTTACCTGAAGTTAACCATATAATTACATTCAAGAATCGTGCCCTATATTGCTCCATAGAAGTCCAGTATCAGAGCTCTGCAAGTCAACTCCAATAGGTAAATTCCTTCATCAATTCTTCAAAACTCTGATATCATTGTGTTGCTCTCATTGCCCTGGTTCTAGTCACAAAACTTAAATTTCACTGGAAACACGTTGTTGTACCCCAAAATTTTCCCTCTCATTTTATCAAGATTTTCCTCACAAGACACTTTGGACTCCAGACAGGATTAGGGTTTGCTCAGCTCAAGACATCTCCTTGCATTGTTGACCTGAAATTAGGGTTTGAGTTTACACAAGAGTTTTTGGACTTCCAAAACCTCATGTGAGTTTCATACTTCATGTTGGACTTATAAGATTTCCCATACCAAGTTTCAAGCTTTGAATCAAATTTTTGCCCAGTCAATTGGACAGTTGACCTAAAAATCAGTTGTATTGAGGAAAAAGTCAATTGTGGCCAATTTACTGTCAAACCTCATAATTTTATATCCACATCAACATTATAGACCCATATGAACCATTTGATCTAGTTTGGACCACAACTCCTTAAGAAATTTGATCAGATCATCAAAAGGGCAAAATGGTCATTTTTAGGGTTTTGACTGCAGAAGGGAAATTTCTGATTTTTAACCTAGCCAATGGAAAATTGGGTTCAAAAATGGTTTCAAGGACTCAATGGCATCATCTTGACCTAATCACAAGGTTCAAAAGATCTCAATTGCATTGGATTGACAGATGAATTTTCCAATCAACTGATCAAAAATCAAATGTACACTAAAAAGTCAAACTTTGACTTTTTGGTCAAAATCAAGTGCCAAGGGTCATTTTTCATCAAGATGTCTCAAAACATGAATCTTGTTCACCAAGAAAACCTAATTTTGATAATTAGGGTTTAAAATGGAAAATTTTCATAACTTAGAAATTTTCTAAGTTATAAAAATTTCTTATTTTTTCCAACCTTTTCCCAACTTTTTCACCATGATGAAATTGGATTCAAACAAAACTTCCAACATGAAAGTTGTAGTCCTACACAAAATCTACAACTATGATTCACAAAGTTTTCCCAAAAGATGCTTGTATCTCAAGTTATGATTTTGTGAATAAGTGTCCATGAAACTTTTAACTTAGTGAAATTTTGCCCTAGTTTAGGCAGGATTTTGACCTATCTTCATGGAAAGTTTTCACATAGTTCCAAGTGGAATCTCAAAATTCATTTCAAATATGGATTGTATACCATGTTACAAGCTTTCCAAAATGTCCAAGAACTCTCCAACATCATTTGTGGTTAGGGAGAATCGAAGGATTGAAAATTGCAAATCATCATTTTTGTCCAAGGCATTTTGCACCATGTTACAACTTGAAAATCTGTCCTAAGCATGCTTGTACTTGGTTTACAGGTTCTAATATCTTCTACACTCAAAAATTGAATGCAAATACAATGGTTAATGGCATTATTTTTGTCTTGGAAGCTTTGTACAAAGGTTTAATCCAAAAATGGCAAAAGATAACATTGCCACTTTGATAAAGCATGCTTTATGTTAAATTGTTTATCTTGAGCCATGGACCAAGCCTTATGCTGCAAAAAAAGTTCACTAATATCAGGAAAGGTGTACCAACTATCAGGAGGCCTCAATCTAGCTTGTACAACCTTGGCATTGTCAACTTCAACTTTTGCTTCAAAACCAAGTAACTTGCAAAAGTCCACATAACTTTGGTATCTGTTAAAAGCAAGTCTTGTGTTCATTTCAAACAAGTTTTACACATTGTCTAAGGCCAAAAACATGAGCTAACAAGTTCTCAAACCCTCCAAAACACCAAAACGCCAACTTCTGCCCAAAACAGGGCAAGTTCTGCAAATCACAAGCCAAAACCAATTCCGCTCGTGTGTTTTATCCCAAATCACTTCAAACACCTTCTAAATAATACACCTAAGTTGTCCAGACCATTCTCAAGCAACTGTAACTGCATTTTCAAGCTTCACCAACTATAGATACATTCAGGCCATTTCAAAGCAAACTAAGCATTGGGAAAGGTCAAGGGAACATCCAGCAAGCTCAAAAGTCCTTCATGCCTCATTCAATACTCCTGCATTGCCATACTCGAACTTGACTGAAATAAGTATTTCTCAAACTTCTATCTCCTTATTTAGGAATCATTAGGCTTAGGTTTGTGAAGCAAAAATGTAGCCCATAATGTCCTTGAACTGTATATATGCATAAAATTCATTTATGTTAACTGAGCTAGGAGAATTTAGATGTTAAAGTTGCTGAAAAAACTAGGTTAGAATTTAGGTCCATAGAAATTCTCTCTGGTCTTTGAGAGTTAGATCAAGTTTTTTATATCATTGAAATCGTGATTGAAAATGCTATAACTTTTGTGTTGTGAGTTTTTGATTTCATGCAAGAACAAGAGAGAACAGGATTTGAACAAGGGCGCGTGTTTTTTCTGTCTCAAGGACAGGGACGAAGTGGAGTTGGGTTGGGCCTGGCTTCTTCTGACTATTGACACCCCCATGCTTGCTTTCTGCACCCCTTGGCCCATTTGTTTTATTTTTGTATATTTTTTCATTTCTTTTACATTTCTGACTTTTATTTATTTTTTCTAAATACTAAAAATCACCAAAAATATTTTCTTAAATTATCACATTTTATTTTATTATTTTTATTATTATTTTTGGCATAAGAATATTTATTAAATAATATATACTTTTATTCTCTTAAATAAATTTATAAATAATACAAAAATATTATACATTTTTAATTTTATACTTAAAATATTATTTTCTCACAAATATTATTTTTTAAACATTTTTTATATATATTTTATTTATTTTCTTGTACATAAAAATGAATAAATAAATAATATAATGTATTTTCTTTTAAAACCAAAAACTAGGGTTTCCACCCTTCCAAAAATAATCATTTTTATTTTCTTACTTTTTTAGGCCATAAATAAACTTATTTTTACATGCATAAAAATAATACAAAAAAACATTTTGCATATTTATATTTATTTGCATATTTAAATAATTGTCCATTTATTTATTTGTACAAATAAATTCAATATGGTTGTAATAGTTTTAGGGCTTTATTTTTGAGCAATATCCCCTTATTCAAACTTGTACCCCTCTCCCCATAATAATGTTGTAATAGTCTTAGATTTACTTTTACTCATTTTATTGCTTTCAAATATGCATGATAGTAAGATTAGGGTTTGTATGCAAAGACCAAAATCAAAACAAATAGCATGACTAAACACAAGACAAAAATGCATGAAAAATAACAACACAATGCACACAAGCACCCCTAGGGTTTCATCCACTTGTTGCCTTAAAAATGGCCATGGTATGCATGCTAGGTATCTTGGCAAAACAAAAGCAAAACAAAAGATCATAGTCCCTCGATGACGCTATCTTGGTTGCCTATACAAAAATGATCTAGTCCCTCAAAAAACTTGCTAAGATACTTGGCAACATTGTTATCATGGTCATACGATGACCCACGCCCGTCCCGTTTAACATCCAAAGACAGGTTTGTTTACCAAATACAATGGTAAAACAACAATATCAAAGGAATAAAAATGTGTAGGAAAGATCTTTGAGTAGGGTAGACAACTCCTAGTTACTTGATCAAACTTGCAAACCATCCTTGCTATTTTCAAAAACACACAATTTCAAAACAAACTTTCAAACATTGAAACATTTTTCAAAAGACAAACACCTTTATATAAATTCAAACAAGAATAATTACAAAGGTTGCCTAAACAAAGGCCTCTTTTCAAAATACTTTCAAAACCACACACAAAAGCACCATTTCAAACAATTGGAAAAGCAAAGCAAGTTATCTAAAACAAGTAACTAAGAGCCCATGGAAAACCATGGATGAAAAGGGTGCTAGCACCTTCCCTTTTCATAATCTACCCCCCGAACCCAAAAACAATCTCAAAGGTCTTTCCTGTGCTTTTTTACCTTTCCTTTTGGATAAAATAAAAGTCGGTGGAGACTCTTGCTAAATCGAAACATTTGCGAACAAAAATCGCAAAACCTCAAGTCAGTTCTCCCACCGCATCACAGAACTGGCGACTCTGCTGGGGACATATCTAAAAGTGGGGTTACCTTAGGGTTTTAGATCACCTTTACATGCTTATCTTGCTTGACTTGTATGCTTTAGACTTTGGTTCTATTGTTTGGGTTTGAATCCTCTACCCGGATTTGGGAAACATTCATAGGTAAATAGCAATAGGTTGTGGAAACTGTGTGGGGTAAACCGACATGGTTGAAGCAATAACTATATTAGTGCGAGTGAGATGACCGACTTTGGTGCAGTCCGAAGTTGGTAGATACTCGATACTACACTCATTGAGGGTTGTTTTCTTGGAATATTTCGGTCGCCAGTAAAGTGGCTAAACTGAAACAATGAACACAAAAAATAATCCAGTGATATTGAGCTCCTTAGAACCCAGTTACTATTTCTAGGACAGGTTGAGCTAACTAAACTTCAAGAGGGTACTTACCTATGAAACCCCATGCACGCCTGAAACTAGGAACTTGTGTGATTTGTTTGTACATATACTTGTGCATAACATCATAACATCATGAAGCATCATATGCATCCACTAACCATTTCAAGGATTTGGATCTTCATCTTTGTTCCTGTTTTATATGTAATGGATTCACTTCGCAGGAAAACAATTCAAGTCAACCTTGTAAGAATTCCTCCTCAACTCAAGGAGCTAGCTTCAAGGATTCCTGAGAATTCTCCATTCACCAAGAGGCATGGTCGTCTTCTCAACTTAGTCAACACCAACACTGAGGAAGACATGGTGAAAGTTCTCTTCCAGTTCTTTGACCCCCCTACACCACTGCTTCACATTTCATGATTACCAGCTTGTGCATACTTTGGAGGAATTTTCTCAACTCCTGAGGATTCCTATTCTCCATCAACTACCCTTCAATGGTACAGAAAGAGATCCAAAGCCTGAATATGTTGCTCAAGCCCTACACTTGCAACCATCTGATATCATAGGTCATTGGGAAACCAGAAGTGGTGTCAAGGGTTTCTTGGCAAAGTTTCTGTTTGAGAAGGCCCAAAGCTGCTGGAATTCATTGGACTTACAATATTTTGAGGAGATTGTAGCTCTTCTCATCTATGGGTTGGTCTTGTTCCCTAACCCTGACCAGCTTATAGATGTAAGTGCTGTCAAAATTTTCATGGCTCGCAACCCGGTGCCTACATTGCTCGGGGATATCCTCCACTCTTTTCACACTCGAACAATGAGAAAAAGAGGTGTTCTCATGTGTTTCACTCCTCTACTGGCAAGATGGTTTATTTCTCATCTTCCCCAATCAGTTTTGAAGAATGAGCATGGTTTAAGGTGGTCACAACGGTTGATGACCCTTACACATTCAGATGTTCATTGGTGTTCTCGATCTCGAGAAAATGTTATCATCATTGACCGTTGTGGGGAATTCCCTAATGTCCCTCTACTTGGCATTAGGGGAGGCATTACCTACAACCCTTGCTTAGCTCTGAGACAGTTTGGGTATGCCCGAAGGGATGGCCCACATGACATACTGATTCCAGACTTGGTTTTTGACTTCGACAACGACAATCAAGGACTTCGACAAAGGTTTATCCGAGCTTGGAGAATGCCTAACAAAATGGACAGTAAGACCTTGGGACACAAGAATTCCATCCCCCTTGAGCCTTACCTCAAATGGGTACGAACCCGCGCCTAAAGTCTTATGATGCCTTACCCCTACATTCTACATGTGATCAAAGAGCCTGTTATGGAAGGAGAGGTTCCATACACCCTCCTACATCCTGACATGCCAACATCACTTGAAGATTTGCAAAGGAGTTGGATACAGCTCAAGGGAGAGCGCGATACTTTTGAAGCCCAATTCTACGCAAGTGAGAAGAATGTTTTGGAACTTACTCATCAACTTCATGAAGAGCATACTCTTAACACCTACATTGCACCAAATAGGATGCGCAACGTCTTTTTACATTAGAATTTTTGTATTATTTTGCCCATGGGGCGTTGATGTACTAACAAATTCTATCTTATTAATATGACGTGTGTTCCTTTTTTGTATAAAACAAATTTGAATTTCTGAATCCTTGAATGCATTACATGAATACATATCATTCATCATATGCATAAACAGGTCTTCACACCAGGTTTCCTTATCTCTCTGCTGTTTATTTCAGCAAGATGGATATTGAGCAGACAGTTAAATACTTACGAGCGCAGAATTCCCAGTTTCAACAGCTACTTCTGACCTTGGCAAAGGGGCAGGAGGAGCTCAAGACCTTACTAGAGAAGGAAATGGAGAAAAAGAAAAAGAAAAGAGTTGGTGTGGCCACTTTGGGTAGATGATTTGAAGGTCAAGCTAGAAGAGTCATGGATTTCCCCTCAACATCTGATGATGGGGTAGGAAAAGGAAAAGGAGTTGTGGTACCATCTGAGTCTGAGGAGGAAGAAGAAGAAGAGGATGAAGATTATTCTGAACAGCAGTACCCTCCTGCAGATGACAAATACAAGAATCTGGAAGAGCGTCTGGCAGCTATGGAGGTACAGAGAGTGCCTGGGCTGGACTTTGAAGATTTAGGGCTGGTTTCTGGGATTGTGATCCCTCCTAAATTCAAAGTGCCTCTTTTTGCTAAATACGATGGTTTGTCTTGTCCAAAGATGCATCTGCGATCTTACATCAGAAAAATTCAACCGCAATCTTCTGACAAGGATCTGTGGGTTCATTTCTTCCAGGACAGTCTTTCTGGGATGCAACTGGATTGGTTTTACCAGTTAGAGAGATATGATGTGCATAATTGGGAGGATTGGGCGGCCTCCTTTTACAGACAGTATCAATATAATACGGACTTAGCACCAACCCATACTCAATTACAGAGTATGGGCATGGTCTCAAATGAAGGTTTCAAAGAGTATGACCGAAAATGGAGAGACTTGGTGGGAAGGGTGCAGCCACCTCTATCTGAGAGGGAGCTAGTAGATATGTTCTTGGGTACACTGTCAGGCCCCTTTTTCAATCACTTGATCGTAAGTTTGTCTGCGGGGTTCACCGAGTTAATTCTGACTGGTGAAAGAGTTGAAGCCGGAATTAAGAGTGGGAAAATTCAGAAAGATGCATCTTCTTCCACTGCCATCAAAAAGACTTTTCCAGCAAAGAAAGAAGTCTCAACTGTCTACTCTCAAAGAAGTCAAGGAAGAGTTGAGCGCCAGCCAGCGGTGGGGGCTGTAATGATTCAGAAGTCTGCAGCTGATCAGCCTAGAAACAATCAACCCAGAACCAACCAAGCAAGGGTGGAAAGGCCTGTACGACAATTCACCCAGATAAATATGACTCCCGCTCAGGTTCTCCCTCATCTCTTGAAGCTAAACCTTGCCAGTCTGAAAGAGGCTCCGAAGAATCCGAATACATCTACTCCTTACTACCATTCAAATGCCAAGTGTGCTTATCATTCGCAGAGTATAGGGCACGACACCAACAATTGTTGGGCCCTCAAGAATAAAATTCAGGATTTAATAGATGCTAAAGAAATGGAATTCGACGCCCCTGAAAATCCGAATATGATCTCTGCTCCAATGCCAAAACATGGTCACAATGTCCATGTTGTTGAAGAGGATCTTTTTGTTGCTACTGTTGATGATTTGATGACTCCGTTACTGATAATCAAGTTGAATTTGCTGAAGGCTGGGATTTTCCCAAGTTGTGAAGAAGATTGCTACCTTTGTTCATCCTTACCAACCGACTGTCCATTGTTGAAGTTAGGCATCCAGCGCCTAATGGATAACCAAGAAATCCTTTTTCAAAAGACTCCTATTACACCGACTCCTGTTAATGATATCTCAATAAT
This sequence comes from Vicia faba, assembly GCA_948472305.1. NCBI lineage: Eukaryota > Viridiplantae > Streptophyta > Magnoliopsida > Fabales > Fabaceae > Vicia > Vicia faba. The sequence goes on from OX451737.1 coordinate 660,515,478, forward strand.
TGCCATATCCGCTAATCTTTCCAAGGTCTCCAAAAGACCTGTTAATATTACATCCGATCCGAAGATTGTACCTTTGAAGATAACCATGTCAGGGCCTATCCCGTACAAGCCCAACAAATCAATACCGTGGAACTATGGGGGAGAGATCTTTTACCACGGTGTTAAACAAATTGAATCAACTGACGAGAGTTATGATGAAGAGACTTCTGACATTGGAAACATTGTTGGAATGAGTAAAATCACCCGTAGTGGAAGAATTTTCTCTCCGGAGATTGCGCCTCCAAAGGAAATCTTCGGACCCTCAGCTGCTCCTAAGGTTACTCCTGCACCGGTCAACATATCTGTGAGAACTCCAGTTGTAACTCCTATGGTGGTTCCCTCTGCTATTGATGATGATAGAGGGAAAGGGATCCAAGAAGAGTCCGTCAGGACAAGGGCTCAGCCGTTGATCATCCGTGAAACCACTCAGAAAGAAATGGAAGAGATTTTGAAAATAATCAAGAAAAGCGATTATGATGTTGTGGAGCAACTGGGACAAACCCCCTAAAAAATCTCTATGTTGGCCCTGCTGCTTTGTTCAGAGGCTCATGCTAAAGCTTTGATTAGATTTTTGAAGACGGCTCATGTGCCACAGGAAACCTCCGCAGATCAGTTCCAGGAATGTGTAGCTAGCTTAACAGCTGACAATGGTCTAGGATTCTCTGATGCTGATTTAACATTAAAAGGGAGAAAACATAATGATGCTTTGCATATCTCGGTGGAATGCAGAGGGACTACTCTAGCACACGTACTGGTAGACACTGGTTCATCGCTGAATGTCTTGCCAAAGAAAGCATTGGATAAACTGGATTGTGAAGGTTTAACCTTGAAGCCCAGCAACATCATTATCAGAGCCTTTGATGGTTCCGAAAGGATGGTCCATGGGGAGGTGGACATCCCGATTAAAGTGGGAACTGAAATTTTCAACTCTACATTCTACGTGATGGATATCCATCCCTCCTATTCTTGCCTATTGGGAAGACCCTAGATTCACCATGCTGGAGCCGTCACCTCCACTCTGCATCAAAATCTCAAGTACCCTGTCCAGGGGAAAACTATAACGGTTCACGGTGAGGAGGAATACATGATAAGCCATCTAAATTCTTTCCGCTATGTAGAATTGGATGGTGAATTCATCGAAACCCCCCTTTCAGCATTTTGAGGAGGTAGCTTAGGAGATTGCGGCAACCCAAGGCAGTGCCTTCTGTACCCATGATTATAAGACCTCTGCCTCAGATGTCTTCTTTGAAAGATGCAAATGCTGTGATTGAAGAAGGAGGAAGCACAATTTGGGGGCAGCTTCCCGATTTTCCTTTCAGATTTGATAAATTCGGCTTGGGGTTCACTTTGGCTAATCAGAAGGCTATGCGTCGCTCCCGTGCTTGAGGGCCACCAGTGAAGATCACCCATCATGGAGTCAATGCTTTGGAGGATAGTGAAGAGGAAAGCAACCTGGAAGACTGGATTTTACCTACTGTGGATGGAGAATTGTGCAATTGGGAGGCAAAGGAATTTGTTCCCATTACTTTCATGAATCAGTAATTTATCTTTCAAACATTTCTGTTGGTTTGTAATAATTCTCAGACAATTCGTATACTTTTAAACTTGTGCCTTACCCAAGGCACATAGGTCCATTTGTAAGGGTTTGATTTTTCATCTTCATATGCCATTTTAATGAATCATGGATGTTTTCACATATAAACTTTTGTGTTCATTTTCTTTCTTTTTACATTTTATTTGTTTAAAGGTGGCTATCCCTTACACACACCCACACTCACAAATGCAGGTACCCATCCATTCCGGATTCCATGGGTAACAATTCTGCTATGGCCTTCAGTGACTCTGAAGATCTGGTCTACCATGCCAAATACGAAGGTGATGAAGACTGTGAAGTGCCGGGAGAATTGGCTAGGCTGCTACAACAGGAAGAAAGGGCTATTCTACCTCACGAGGAGTTGTTAGAGACAATCAACTTAGGAACTGAGGAAGACAGGAAAGAAATTAGAGTGGGTGCCAACCTAGAGCCAAGTGTCAAAGAGCGCCTAGTTCAGCTGTTGAATGAATATGTTGAGATCTTCGCCTGGTCATACGAAGACATGCCAGGACTCGATATAGATATTGTGGTACATCGTCGCCCCACAAGAGAAGACTGTCCACCAGTTAAACAGAAAGTCCGCCGCATGAGGCCCGATATGTCTGAAAAGATCAAAGCAGAAGTTATGAAGCAGTTCAATGCTGGGTTTCTTGCTGTTACTTCCTATCCACAATGGGTTTCTAACATTGTGCCCGTGCCTAAGAAGGACGGCAAAGTGAGCATGTGCGTGGATTACAGAGACTTAAACAAGGCCAGCCCTAAAGATGACTTTCCACTTCCGCACATTGACATCTTGGTTGACAACACAGCTCAGCACAAGGTATTTTCTTTCATGGACGGATTTTCAGGGTACAACCAGATCAAAATGGCACCTGAAGACATGGAGAAAACTACTTTTGTTACACATTGGGGTACGTTATGCTACAAAGTGATGCCATTCGGACTGAAGAATGCCGGGGCAACGTATCAGCGCGCCATGGTAGCTTTGTTTCATGATATGATACATCATGAGATAGAGGTCTACGTAGACGACATGATAGCCCGTTCACAGACAGAAGAAGAACACCTTGACTATTTGTAAAAGCTGTTTGTCAGGTTGAAGGAGTACAAGCTCAGACTGAACCCTAACAAGTGCACTTTCGGAGTCAGGTCCGGTAAACTCTTGGGTTTCATTGTCAGCAACAAAGGCATCGAGGTTGACCCTGCCAAAGTCAAAGCTATATAAGAAATGCCTGCCCCTCGCACTGAGAAGGAGGTCAGAGGTTTCTTGGGACGCCTAAACTACATTGCAAGGTTCATTTCTCACCTAACATCTACCTGTGAACCAATCTTCAAGCTGTTGAAGAAAGATCAGGTGGTTAAATGGAATTATAACTGTCAAGTTGCTTTCGATAAAATCAAGGAATATTTGCTAGAACCTCCTATCTTGATGCCTCCCGTCGAAGGAAGACCGTTAATCATGTATCTGACTGTCTTGGAGAATTCAATGGGGTGCGTATTGGGCCAACATGACGAGTCTGGCCGAAAAGAGCATGCCATTTATTACCTTAGCAAAAAGTTTACCGACTGTGAGACCCGATACTCACTGCTCGAGAAAAATTTTTGCGCTTTGATATGGGCTGCTCGCCGGCTAAGGCAGTATATGTTGACTCATACCACTTTGCTAATATCTAAGATGGATCCGATCAAGTACATCTTTAAAAAGCCTGCTTTGTCTGGAAGAATAGCTAGGTGGCAGATGATCCTAACCAAATATGATATACAGTACACGACCCAAAAAGCTATAAAGGGGAGTGTACTAGCCGACCATCTAGCCCATCAAGCTGTCGAAGATTACCAATCCATGAGGTTCGACTTCCCCGACGAGGATATCATGACATTGGACAACATTAAAGCTTGCAGACCATATGACGAACCTGAACAAGGATCCCGATGGACCCTGTACTTTGATGGTGCCTCTAATGCACTTGGCAACGGTATCGGCGCAGTACTCATCTCTCCAGAAGGTTTCCATACACCCTTCACAACCAGACTTTGCTTCAATTGCACCAACAACATGGCCGAGTATGAAGCTTGTATCTTTGGTCTCAAGGATGCAATAGACTTAGGAATCAAATCTTTGATTGTATTTGGGGACTCATCTTTGGTCATCAGTCAGATCAAAGGAGAGTGGGATACCAAACATGCAAACCTCATCCCTTACAAAGAACATGTCCTGACATTGTTACCACATTTCGAGCAGATTACCTTCGAGGACTTCCCGCGAGAAGAGAATCAGCTAGCAGATTCTCTAGCTACAACGTCATCCATGTTTAAACTTAATTGGGATAATGAGGCTCCCCAAATTACCATAGAGCGGATGGACGAACCTGCATATTGTCACGAGATTAATATCGAAGAAGTAGTGGACCGACCTTGGATTCATGAAGTCAAAAGGTATCTTGAGGCTCAAGAATATCCTGAAGGAGATTCAGTCAACGACAAAAAGTTTTTAAGGAGATTCTCAGCTAAGTTCTTCTTGAGCAATGGTATCCTATACAAGCGCAATCATGATTGCATTCTGCTCCGTTGTGTGGATAAGGTTGAGGCTGAGCAGATCATGGCTGAACTGCACAATGGTACCTTTGGCACTCACTCTAGCGGACATATGATGGCTAAGAAGATTCTACGGGCAGGCTATTACTGGTCTACCATGGAAGCTGACTTCTATCAACATTCTCGAACATACCACAAATGTCAAATCTATGCAGACAAGGTACATATACCTCCAGTTCCTCTCAATGTCTTAACAGCTCCTTGGCCATTCGCTATGTGGGGAATCAACATGATTGGGGAGATCAAGCCTACAGAATCCAATGGACACCGCTTCATTCTAGTGGCCATTGATTAATTTACCAAATGGGTCGAAGCAGCTTCCTTCACATCCGTCACAAAGAATGTTGTTGCCCGCTTCATCAAGCAGAACCTTATTTGCCGGTACGGCATCCCTGAAAGGATTATCACTGATAACGGTACAAACCTTAACAACACTATGATCACCACCTTGTGCGAGCAGTTCCAGATTCAACATCACAATTCATCTCCCTATCAGCCAAAGATGAACGGTGTTGTCGAAGTTGCTAACAAAAACATTAAAAAGATCATTCAAAAGATGACAGTCACCTACAAGGACTGGCATGAGATGTTACCGTTTGCTCTTCACGGGTACCGTACCACGGAACGCACATCAACTGGGGCAACACCCTATTCTTTGGTATACGGCATGGAAGTTGTTTTACCTATTGAGGTTCAGATTCCCTCCTTGAGAATCATGAAGGATGCTGGTTTGAGTGAAGACGATTGGATTCAGACCCGACTTTATCAACTTAACTTGATTGATGAAAAACGACTTACTGCTGTTTGCCATGGTCAGACGTATCAAAAACGGATGATCAAGGCTTTCAACAAGAAAGTCAGGAGCCAGGTATATCAAGTCGGGGATCTTGTAATCAAGCGGATCATCTTGCCGCAAAGTGATCCCAGGGGAAAATGGACTCCTACCTACGAAGGACCATTTATGATCAAAAACATCTTTTTTGGTGGGGCCATGATCTTAACCACCATGGAAGGTGACGACCTGCCGCACCCTGCGAACGCAGACATAGTCAAAAGATACTACGCATAAATGACCCGGCAAGTTGAAAACCCGAATGGGCGACTTGGGCAAAAATGGGCATCCCGGTGAATTGAAAACCCGAAAGGGAGGTTCAGGCAAAAATTAGCGATAAAGAAAAAAATTTGTACACCCGGCAAGTTAAAAACCCGAAAGGGCGACTTGGGCAAAAAAAGGTTTCCCGGTGGATCGAAAACCCGAAAGGGTGGTCCAGGAAAAAGTTAGGGAATTAAAGCGTATGACTATGTATCGTCGGATCACTTTAAGGACAATCTCTTCACCAGACAAGCTCCGACCTTCTGATCAACTCAATCATCTTCGGACAAAGCAACGAATGGACAAGATATTCTGAGTTACGAAGGCTATAGCAGAATGGGAACCCCATGGAATTTTCACACATAGCCATCTTTCTTTGTATAAATGTTTCTCATTTTTTATGACAACATTCTCTTAATAGGATGTATGCCTCCTTTGTACAAAATACTTACACAAAGTTAATACAAAGATACTTCAAAGTGCAGAAAACTATTTGTCTTCCTTTTTACACTTGTGTTTTTATTTGAAAATGTCCAATGATTTATTAATAAGCATATGCATTTGAATATAATCACTGTTTACAAACGAACGAAATAGGAAAGAATAATTACTGACAGGTTGAAAGTATATGAAAACGTATTTGGGTTATTCCAAGAGAAATTCCCTGCAGTACATCATCTAGATCCCTAGCGGAGCTAAAACCCTGAAATACATATCCCCGACGGAATTAAATTTCAAAATACCCGCCAGAGTTAAACTTCAAACTCCCAATCCCCAGCGGAGTTAGAATTTCAAATCCTTAATTCCCACCAGAGTTATGTCTTCAAACTCCCAATCCCCAGCGGAGTAAAAACTTTGGGTCATAAATCCCCAGCAAAGATGAAACCTTCTTCCCCAGCGAAGTCAAATTTCTAATTATCAATCCACAGCGGAAACCATTCAGTTTTCCACAGATTTCCCCAGCAAGTTGTCTTAAAGTCTGAGAATCAACCAGATAATAGTTGACTTTTATCCCAAACTAGGATAATTCCCCAGTAGATTGGCATACAACCCCAAACTCCTGATCTCCCCAGCAAGATAGCTACTCCCCACCAGTATAGCTTTTCCCCAGAGTTTTTACTCCCCAACAGAACAAAGATTCTCATTCTTAACTCCCCGACTTGAAGTCCCCAAGGATTCAAATTCCCCTAGCAGATTGAAGATTCTCATTCTTGATTCCCCAGTGAAGTTGCCAGAGTCTTCATTACTCCCCATCATGAATTTTTCAGAATTTTTAATCTCCTGCAGATAGAAGATTCTCATTCAGCACTCCTCAACAGAATGAAGATTCTCATTCTTAGTTCCCCGAAGAAGCCATCAGAGTCTTCCTTATTCTCTAGCAGATCAAGGTTTTCCTTTATTTGATCCCCTATAGAAATCATCAGAGTTTCCTTATTCCCCAGCCGAGTAAGGATTCCCATGGTGTAATCCCCAGCCATAGTCATTAAAGTTCTTGGGATCCCACCAAACAAGTGTCTCAAGCAACACTTGGCATCATTCTCACAATAGAATATTTATCATCCTCCAACTCCAAAGACTTGAAGGATCCCTATATCCCCATTAAAGTCGTGAAGGATTCTCACGTCCCCACATAAGATGTCAAAGTTTTTGATAATGTTCGCGAGTTGCCAAGGATTTTCTATCCCCAACAGTAGTCAGCAAGGATTTCTCATCCTCAGCAATCAAAGATTTTGAATCTCCAACAGCGGTCAAGGATTTATTTTCCCCGGCAGCAGTCAAAGATTTTATCATTCCCCTTCAGTCACCAAGGATTTGTTTTCCTCAGCAATCAAAGATTTTGAATCTCCAGCATCGGTCAAGGATTTACTTCCCCCGACAACAATCAAATATTTCTTTATCTCCGGCTATCAAGGATTCATTTTCCTCAGCAATACAGCAAATCAGCTTACATGCGCATACATTACATTCATACATCATGAACATTGATAAAACACATTTATTGCATCATACATGCAACATAACTTTGTGTTTCAGCTAACATTTTACCCTTTTCAGGATAAGATTAAAAGTTATCTTTAACAAATATTCAAATATTTCAGATACAGTACGGATACGCTCCAGACACAGAATTCATTTTGTTACTCATTTAGATCTCTTATACACCCTAAACCCGAAGGTCATTCTATTACTCATTCAAAATTTCAAGTCAAGATACAGTTCAGATACAGTACAAACACGGATGTCATTCTGTCACTCATTCAGACTTCAACAATCAGATACAGATTAGATACGCTCCAGACATGGAAGCCATTCTATTTCTCATTCAGATCCAGCTATCAATTTCAAGTTCAGATACACTCTAAACACGGAAGTCATTCTGTCACTTATTCAGATCCCAGTTACAGTTCAGATACACTCCAGACACGGAAGTCATTCTGCTACTCATACAGATCTCAACTTCAAATACAGTCCATATACACTCCAGACACAAAAGTCATTCTGTCACTCATTCAGATTTTTCTCAGCCCAGAGATGCTCCAGACACGGATGTCATACTGTCGCTTATTCAGATTCAGATATAATACATATACACTCCAGACACAGAAGTCATTCTGTTATTTCATTCAAGAATCAAATACAGTTACAGCTCGGATACGCTCTAGACACGGAATATATTCCTTTGCTCATACAGACTCAGTCTCCAGATACAGTTCAGATACGTTCCAGACACGAATACCATTCTGATACTCATTCTTCTGACTTATAACATTCAATTCAACAAACATTCTTGGATGGTATCTTTAAGCCCATCTCCAACAAGATTTTTTCACCTCTCCAAATGGCATCTTTAAGCCCATTCCCTCAACTACATTCTGACGAGTGCAAATTTACGGCCACTCTAGTGTCCAATCATCTTTTACCTTTGAGTCACGAATGGCAAACTCTCCAATCTAACTCTTCAGGTTCAAGAAGATTAAACAGGGGCAACTGTTGTACCCCAAAATTTTCCCTCTCATTTTATCAAGATTTTCCTCACAAGACTCTTTGGACTCCAGACAGGATTAGGGTTTGCTCAGCTCAAGACATCTCCTTGCATTGTTGACCTGAAATTAGGGTTTGAGTTTGCACAGGGGTTTTTGGCCTTCCAATACCTCATGTGACTTTCATACTTCATGTTGGACTTATAAGATTGCCCATACCAAGTTTCAAGCTTTGAATCAAATTTTTGCCCAGTCAATTGGACAGTTGACCTAAAAATCAGCTATATTGGGGAAAAAGTCAACTGTGGCCAATTTACAGTCAAAACTCATAATTTTTTATCCACATCAAAATTATAGACCCATATGAACCATTTGATCAAGTTTGGACCACAACTCCTCAAGAAATTTGATCAGATCATCAAAAGGGAAAAATGGTCATTTTTAGGGTTTTGATTGCAGAAGGGCAATTTCTGATTTTTAACCTAGCCAATGGCATATTGGGTTCAACCATGGTTTCAAGGACTCAATGGAATCATCTTGACCTAATCACAAGGTTCAAAAGATCTCAATTGCATTGGATTGACAAATGAATTTTCCAGTCAACTGATAAAAAATCAACTATACACTGAAAAGTCAAACTTTGACTTTTTGGTCAAAATCAAGTGCCAAGGGTCATTTTTCATCAAGATGTGTCAAAACATGAAACTTGTTCACCAAGAAAACCTAATTTTGAAAATTAGGGTTTAAAATGGAAAATTTTCATAACTTAGAAATTTTCCAAGTTATGAAAATTTCTTATTTTTTCCCAACTTTTCCCAACTTTTTCACCATGATGCAATTGGATTCAAACAAAAATTCCAACATGAAAGGTGTAGTCCTCCATAAAATCTACAAATTTGAATCTTAAAGTTTTCCCAAAATATGCTTGGATCTCAAGTTATGATTTTGTGAATAAGGGTCCATGAAACTTTTAACTTAGTGAAATTTTGCTCTAGTTTAGGCAGGATTTTGACCTATCTTCATGGCAATTTTTCACATAGTTCCAAGTGGAATCTCAAAATGAATTTCAATTATGGATTGTAGAGCATGTTACAGGTTTTCCAAAATGTCAAAGAACTCTCCAAGATCATTTGTGGTTAAGGAGAATCGAAGGATTGAAAATGGCAAATCATCACTTTTGTCCAAGGCATTTTGCACCATGTTACAACTTGCAAATTTGTCCTAAGCATGCTTGTACTTAGTTTACAGGTTCTAATCTCTTCTACACTCAAAAATTGAATGAAAATACAATGGTTAATGGCATCATTTTTGTCTTGGAAGGTTTGTACAAAGGTTTAATCCAAAAATGGCAAAAAGATAACATTTCCACTTTGATAAAGCATGCTTTATGTCAAATTGTTTATCTTGAGCCATGGACCAAGCCTTATGCTGCAAACAAAGTTCACTAATATCAGGAAAGGTATACCAACTATCAGCAGGCCTCAAGCTAGCTTGTACAACCTTGGCATTGTCAACTTCAACTTTTGCTTCAAAACCAAGTAACTTGCAAAAGTCCACAAAACTTCGGTATCTGATAAAAGCAAGTCTTGTGTTCATTTCAAACAAGTTTTACACATTGTCTAAGGCCAGAAACATGAGCTAACAAGTTCTCAAACCCTCCAAAACACCAAAACTCCAACTTATGCCTAAAACAGGGCAAGTTCTGCAAATCACAAGCTAAAACCAATTCCACTCGTGCGTTTTGTCCCAAATCACTTCAAACACATTCTAAACAATACACCTAAGTTGTCCAGACCATTCTCAAGCAACTGTAACTGCATTTTCAAGCTTCACCATTTTTAAATTCTGAGTTTGCAGGTTGAGTTCTATAGAGACATTCAAGCCATTTCAAAGCAAACTAAGCATTGGGAAAGGTCAAGGGAACATCAAGCAAGCTCAAAAGTCCTTCAGGCCTCATTCAAAACTCCTGCATTGCCATATTCGAACTTGACTGTAACACGTATTTCTCAAACTTCTATCTCCTTATTTAGGAATCATTAGGCTTAGGTTTGTGAAGCAAAAATGTAGCCCATAATGTCCTAGAACTGTACATATGCATAGAATTCATTTATGTTAATTGAGCTAGGAGAATTTAGATGATGAAGTTGCTGGAAAAACTAGGTTAAAATTTAGGGCCAAAGAAATTATCTCTGGTCTTTAAGAGTTAGATCAAGTTGTTTATATCATTGAAATCGTGATTGAAAATGCTATAACTTTTGTGTTGTGAGTTTTTAATTTCATGCAAGAACAAGAGAGAACAGGATTTGAATAAGGGCGCGCGTTTTTTCTGTCTCAAGGACAGGGACGAAGTGGAATTGGGCTGGGCCTGGCTTCTTCTGACTATTGACACTCCCATGCTTGCTTTCTGCACCCCTTGGCCCATTTGTTTTATTTTTGTATATTTTTTCATTTCTTTTACATTTCTGACTTTTATTTATTTTTTCTAAATATTAAAAATCACCAAAAAAAATTTCTTAAATTTTCACATTTTATTTTATTATTATTTTTTTTTGGCATAAGAATAGTTTATTAAATAATATATACTTTTATTCTCTTAAATAAATTTATAAATAATACAAAAATATTATACATTTTTATTTTTATACTTAAAATATTATTTTCTCACAAATATTATTTGTTTAACATTTTTTATATATATTTTATTTATTTTCTTGTATATAAAAATTAATAAATAAATATTATAATGTATTTTCTTTTAAAACCAAAAACTAGGGTTTCCACCCTTCCAAAAATAATCATTTTTATTTTCTTACTTTTTTAGGCCATAAATAAACTTATTTTTACATGCATAAAAATAATACAAATTTTTTTTTTTGCATATTTATATTTATTTGCATATTTAAATAATTTTCCATTTATTTATTTGTACAAATAAAGTCAATATGGTTGTAATAGTTTTAGGGCTTTATTTTTGAGCAATATCCCCTTATTCAAACTTGTACCCCTCTCCCCATAATAATGTTGTAATAGTCTTAGATTTACTTTTACGCATTTTATTGCTTTCAAATATGCATGATAGTAAGATTAGGGTTTGTATGCAAAGACTAAAATCAAAACAAATAGCATGACTAAACACAAGACAAAAATGCATGAAAAATAACAACACAATGCACACAAGCACCCCTTGGGTTTCATCCACTTGTTGCCTCAAAAATGGCCATGGTATGCATGCTAGGTATCTTGGCAAAACAAAAGCAAAACAAAAGATCATAGTCCCTCGATCACGCTATCTTGGTTGCCTATACAAAAATGATCTAGTCCCTTAAAAAACTTGCTAAGATACTTGGCAACATTGTTATCATGGTCATACGATGACCCACGCCTGTCCCGTTTAACATCCAAAGATAGGTTTGTTTACCAAATACAATGGTAAAACAACAATATCAAAGGAATAAAAATGTGTAGGAAAGATCTTTGAGTAGGGTAGACAACTCCTAGTTACTTGATCAAACTTGCAAACCATCCTTGCTATTTTCAAAAACACACAATTTCAAAACAATTTCCAAACAAACTTTCAAACATTGAAACATTTTTCAAAAGACAAACAACTTTGTATACATTCAAACAAGAATCCTTACAAAGGTTGCCTAAACAAAGGCCTCTTATCAAAATACTTTCAAAACCACACACAAAAGCACCATTTCAAACAATTGGAAAAGCAAAGCAAGTGATCTAAAACAAGTAACTAAGAGCCCATGGAAAACCATGGATGAAAAGGGTGCTAGCACCTTCCCTTTTCATAATCTACCCCCCGAACCCAAAAACAATCTCAAAGGTCTTTCCTGTGCTTTTTTTACCTTTCCTTTTGGATAAAATAAAATTCGGTGGCGACTCTTGCTAAACCGAAACATTTGCAAACAAAAAACGCAAAACCTCAAGTCAGTTCTCCCACCGCATCACACACGTTTTGACCATGAATTTTCAAATCCCTTTTCAAAACTTTCTTTCCAAATTGCTTGTGCTACAGTTTATATAAATTTGGCATGAGGGTGTAGTTGTTTTCGTCATGCAGAGACCAAGCGATTGGCATAGGTCTGAGCTTCTTATTTTACAGTTTGAGAGACCTGCAAATTACGTTGGCTGGAGGTTTAAGATGACCTACGTGTCATCCTCCAACCAATGATGGCGTGCCATTCATGTTTTTCAAAAATCTTATTTATTATTGATTCTGTACATTATTCATTAATGACCGTGATATGCACAACGTGCCAGATCCCTTGGATTTGATTACTAACACATTTTGAATCTCATCCAATGGTCCACATCTTTTAATTTTATTTTCTTTTATTGATTTTTATATTTTACTTGTTTTAAATTTCCAAAAATCATAGAAAATTCATTTTTAGTCCAAAAAATCTGAAAAAATTAAGAAAAATATTTTTTATTATTCTCTTTCTGATTTTATATTTTCATAATTTAATTTTGTGTTTTGGTATTTTTTATGAATTTTACACTTATTTGATTTGTTTAAAATGTTTAAAAATACTTTTATACATTTTTAATTTCTGAAAAAATTATGGAATTATCCAATGATATTGTGACAAATATTGGTGACCTTATTTTATTTTTGTTTCTGACTTTACTATTTTTTACTTTTTTTTTCATTTTACCCATTTAATTTAATTTTTAAAAATAGTTTCTGACTTTTAAAAATTACCAAATATTTTGTAAAATTATTTGGCCTCTTTTCAGATTTTTCTATGGTCTTATTTTTCATTTCATGATTAATTTGAATATAATTGAATTTTTTCTCATTATTTTCCATTTTTTTAAACATTTATAAACCTTTTAATGTTTATATTAAATATGATATTATTTTGTGATTATTTTCTGGTTGTCTTGGGTTGATTTTTTGATCATGGCTTTATTAACATCATTGGATCCATGGTGTTGAATTTAACTCCACAAAATATGGATGAATGATTTTAATAATAGTTTGATTAAATATTAATTCAAATGTGGTTCTCTTTTGCCCTAATCCTCTTCATCTCATCCCCTTCCCATTGCACTAAATGTTGTTGGAGCATGATCTCTATATCATGTCTCAAAACAAATGGTGCATAGATTGCTATTGACCTGTCTCAAAATAGGTGCGACTTCTATATAAGTCCACTTACGATTGCTTAACATAGCGCTAAATTTTGTCCCGATTCGAATAAATGATCATTCGTGGGCCAAACTTATGATTGCAAGCCCAAGTATGTTAATTTGATCTCTTTGATCCAATAACCTTTAGATTCATTGTGTGGAGGCTTTGGTTCTACCAATCCTCTAATGGATCTACAACACCTTTGGTCAACGCGGATCACTTAAACATCGTTGATCATTAAATGGTACTTATGAGAATTCCAAATGGATGATATACTTGACAAAAAGCAAATGCAACTTGTTGTGTGGAGGCTTTGATTCTACCAATCCTCTAATGAGTTCCAAATGCAAGTTTCAAGATGGTCATCCAACTAACCACTAATTATTAACTTGTTTATTTTATGCTTTTATTATTTTATGCTTTATGTACTATTTATTTTTTTATCATTTTTCATTTCATGCCATTTTTATCTTTTCTCACTTGAGAATTTATTTTTCTTGTCATTTTTACTTTGCTCACTTGAGCTTTTCTTTTTCTTTTCCTAAGATACTTAATAATCAACATAAACCCTAAAAAACTCTTAATGGTATTTGGACTATTTGGTTACTATCCTAGGCATTATGGAGCATGAGACTTTTTCTTGGACTTAGGATAAGAAACCTTGGCCTATCTTAGAGACCTTGTGATCCTATCTGATTATTTTGTCTGAAGCTCTTGAGGTTTACCTCAAGACATTGGGTTTCTTGTTTGTTTTTGTGTGCAGGTTTTTGTGATTACATCCTTTGTTTGTAATCTGGAATTCACCTGTATACAGCCGTTACTCTGCCCAATTTTTGTGAAGACTTAATACATTTGAAGAGGTCTAGTATCTTTGCTTGCTTGGTTTCAATCCAAAGAATGGGAATTCTATCTTGGCTCATAATATCAAGTTTTGGCTTCTTGTTGGTTAGATGGTTCTTATCCTTAGCTTTTACCTTATGCTTTAGGATAGTCTCTTCTTCTCCTCCCATCTTCTTTAATTTCAAAAATCTTATCCCTCCTTTTGAAAAGTCTTCTTGTTTTGAAACTTAAACCACTTTCATAATAAACTTGGACTTAGGTCCATGCATTTTCAAATCATTTTCATCAATAAACTTCAATCAATTCAATAATACTTTGACACTTTTTATGAGAAGACTAAAAGTCAATCAATCTCATTTCAAACCATTTTTCCACTTTGGCTTTTATCTTTAAACTTTTCTCAAAAGGTTAGACTCTTGTCAATCCTTGTAGTGATGCAAACAAATATACTTCTACAATATGTAGTGAAGTGAGATATTTTACACTTGGGTGTTGAGTGAGGCATTGTTGATTTTAAAATCCAAGCCATATCCTCCACTTTGAGATGATGCAAATTTTTCTTTATCATGATTGTGGGTAGTAAGTATGTTCCACACGGACAACGACGATGATGTCTTATCTCATAAAATTAACCAACACACTTGTGTTTCAAATCTTTTAAAAGAGGAACTATGTGTATCCTGATCCCCTATTGCACGAAAGGTGGTATGTAGGCACTAAAGGTTCACAACCGCGGCGGGTGCAAAAATCATAAAAAATATTTATCTTCTCACCTCCACCATCCATTTTATATACAACACATCTTTTATAGCCAAAATATACAGATTTTACAAAGAGGTTCCTACGGAGTACCGTAGATGTTTAGGGTGCTAATACCTTCCCTTTGCATAACCAACCCCCTTACCTTGAATCTTTCCCCCTTTTTTGGGTTATTCGCTCTTTTCCCATTCCTTTGGAAACAATAAAGCGCGGTGGCGATTTTTATTTTTGATTTGTATAAAGTCTAGTCAATCCAATGGCTTAGTCTTGAACATTTCTACAACTACAGAAAAATGGCGACTTCACTGGGGATAATTAACCTCTTGCTGGTCCATCCCTAAGTGGGTTGAGCCTATCTTTGTTTATATATGTATATGTGTTATTGTTGTTTATGTGTTATATTTTGTATATATGTTTGTTTGGATTTTCCTGGTTTTCAGGGTGCTTGGTGATTACTCATAAGTCCTATACCTGGAATTGGGCAAACTTTAAGATAGGACGGGCGGTATTGTCATGTTAACTTTGACGGAGTAATCCCAAAAAAGGAGGCATGAGATACCCCACTCAGTGGAGGCCCCTTTGAATATAGTGTCGTTTACCGAGTAATCGAGAAGACGTACTTCTTTCGACCTGGGATCCTGCTGAAACTGAGGACTGTAGAATACCTAACCCATCTTGGCCTTTTAGGTGTAGTGCAGAAGCTATGACGGAGTAATCCGGAAATAGTTGTCACGCGATACTACGCTCAGACGAGTCTTTCTTGAGAATATTACTAATTACCGAGTTAATCGGGAAGTTGGTAATATCCGAAGGAAGGATGTAGACTCTGGGAACCTCTAGAACCTTGTTCGGAAGGTGATAACTTTTTAGACCAACACCTTATGGGTAGTACCTTCGACCTCATGCTCGTGACGTTGAACCTATGAACCCTATATATGTGATCTTGTCTGTGATTGTTGCATCATGCATCCATGCACTCATAAGCATCTTTTGAAGAAAACAATATTTCAAGGGATTTAAAGGTTGACTATTTGTGAATATCTCAGGTACTGTTAACCATGGATTCTGGAAAGAGAAAGACCGGGAAATACAGTTTCAAGGATCCCAAGATAGATGAGTTGATCAGTCTAATTCCAGAGATTGAGTGTTCTACAGACTTTCGGAAGAAGTATGGGTCTATTATTCCTCTCATGAAGCTGAAGATGAAGGAGGGTATTCTCTCGACCTTGGTCCAGTTCTATGATCTGGTGTATCACTGCTTTACTTTTCCCGATTATCAGTTGATGCCTACGCTGGAGGAGTATTCCTATCTATTGGATTTACCTGTTACCAATCGTGTTCCTTTTACTGGTTTGGAGGGTGAGCCAAAACTACATGAGATTGCTGCTTTGATTCATCTGGGGAAGTCTGAGTTGGAAGCCCATATGACTACTAAAGGAGGGATTAGAGGATTACCAGCTCGGTTCTTATTGGAGAAAGCTTGTTACTTTTCCAGAATGAAGAGTACGGTTGCTTTTGAGGCTATCTTCGCTTTACTTTCTTATGGATTATTCTTATTTCCTAATGTGGACAAGTTTGTCGACATTAACGCTATCAGGATTTTTCATGATTGGAAACCCGGTTCCTACACTTTTGGGTGATGCTTATTACTCTGTTCATCTTTGGAGTTCCTATCATGGGGGAATGATTATATGTTGCACTCCTCTGTTGTACCCGTGGTTCATATCTCATATGCCTCAGTCTGATGCTTTTTGGGATGTTAAGAAGGAACCCCGTTGGGCTCCTAAGATCATGGCACTTACTCACTCGGATAATGATCGGTATCATCAAGCTTATCAGGATGTGTAGATTATTGACAGTTGTGGTAGTTTCCCGAATGTACCTCTTCTTGGTACAAAGGGAGGAATTAACTATAACCCTGTTCTTGCACGGCGACAGCTTGATTATCCGGTGAGGGATAAATCGAGCAGTATTCATTTGAGTAGTTTCTTTCTGAAGGAAGGAGAAGACCACAGGGAAGCTAGGGAGCAGATTGCGAAGGCCTGGCGTCACATTCATAAGAAGAGCAGGAAGGATTTGGGACCTAGGGGTGTTGTTTCTTTGGAGCCATATCTTCAGTGGGTCCGATCGAGAGCCATTCAGTTGAAGATGCCGTATACTCGGGAGACACCCATGCCTGACCTATTTGTGAAGACCACTCCTCCCTTATTAGATGATCTAAAAGAGCTGAAACTCGCTTTGGTTAGGATGCAACAGGAAAGGGATGCTTGGAAGAACAAGTTCCATACTTTAGAGAGTTCCTACAGAGCAGACCTAAAGGAGAAAGACGATTTGATCAAGATCCTCGAGAGTCGAGCGGTGGAGTCTATGGAGAGGCAAGGGGATTTATTTTCTCCTAAGCCTCAAATAGGTGTTGATTGCTCATTTCCTGATCCATATGATTGGAAGGAGGTTACCATTAGACACGTGGAAGAAAACCAGAGGTTGATGGCTCAAATTGCCAGGCTCACAGGGAAGCACCAGTGTACAGATTGATCTCTATTAGTTCCTTTTCTCAGGATTTTAGATTGTATTATAGTCTTGTACTTGGGATGATTGAAACTTGTAATCCATTATAATAAAAAAATTCAGTATTTCAAATGCGTTATTACTTTGATGTTTGCAATATGTATATAAATGTTAAATCCATTGAAATATTAAATGATAAAGTAATAAATAATCATATGCATTGCATATCATGCATCATATTGCACATATTTCTTGCATTTATTATGCATATCTAGGTGCCTTACCCAGCTCTTTACTTCGTTCAACAAGCTGACTCATCACTACAGCACTCGGGCTAACTTCAAAAAGAAGATGGACAACTTGGAACAGGAGAATCGCGAGCTACACGAAGAAGTTTCTGATTTGAAGGTTGGTTTGGCCAACTTGACTACTCTGATGGAAGCTCTGGTGGTTGCTCAGAATTAGCCACCGAGTGTTCAACCTCAACCAACAAGGGAAAATGCTGAAATTCCTACTGTTCTTGTATCCGCTACTCCGACTGTTGTTCAAAATCTTATGCCTCAGGGTTATCCGTGGAGAATGCCAGAGAATTTTGCACCTGAAGGTTTAAATTTGGGCCCCCAATATGCTCCAGTGGTCCAAACTGTTGTTACTCCAGCACCTCCTGTGGTGCATATTGTTTCGGCTCCACCTCCTTCGGTGAATTTGGTTATGTTTGTTAATGAAGATGTGTGTTGTCCTTTCCCTCTGCCGAGTGAAGACTTGGGTCTTTATGACAGAATGGATGATTTCCAAGAGCAGTTTGATAGAATGCAAAGAGAGATGAAGGCTCTTAGGGGAAAAGAGATATTTGGGAAGAATGTGAATGAGCTGTGTTTGCTCCCGAATGTTAAATTGCCTGCTAAGTTCAAGGTCCCGGAATTTGAGAAGTACAAGGGAAACACTTGACCTCGTGCTCACTTATTGATGTACGTGAGGAGAATGTCTACCCACACTGATGATCAGCATTTGTTGATTCACTTTTTCAAGGATAGTCTAACCGGTGCAGCATTGAAATGGTACATGAGTTTAGACAGCGCCAACATCCATACTTTTAATGATTTGGGAGAAGCATTCATTAAAAAATACAAGTACAATGAGGACATGGCGCCCGACCGTGACCAGCTTAGGGCCATGGTTCAGAAAGACAGAGAATCGTTCAAAGAGTATGCAAAGAGATGGCGCGATGTGGCTGCACAAGTGATTCCCCCCATGGAGGAGAAGGAAATGACTAAAAATTTTCTGAAGATGCTAGGAGCTTTCTACTACAAAAGAATGGTAGCAAGTTCCCCAAGTGATTTTACAGAGATGGTAGGAATGGGTGTCCGCCTAGAAGAGGCAGTAAGAGAATGTCGTTTGACAAAGGTTGAAGGATCCAGAGGTGTGAAAAAGCCAACTTATGGGTTTACAAAGAAGAAAGAGAGGAATACAAATATTGTCATACAAGAGAGGAGAGTGAAATCTCCTAGAAGGAATTATCAGCGTCACCAGCAAGTTGCCTCAGTTACTCCTGTTATGAATGCCGCTCTGACTACCGTTGCTTATCAAAGACAGTCCTAGCAGGTGAACCAAGGGAATAATCTGAGAAGGGAGAACTATGACTCTATCCCCATGAGCTATGTAGAACTGCTACCAGTGTTGATTCAGAAGAAGTTGGTCCAGACACGACTACCTCCAGCCGTACCATCACCATTGCCTTGGTATTACAAAGCAGACCAGACGTGTGCCTTTCATCAGGGAGCACCCGGGCATAGTGTTGAGAATTGATATCCTTTGAGGACTGAAGTGCAAAATTCGGTGAAGTCTGGAATGCTATCTTTCAAAGACATGGGACCTAATGTGAAAGACAATCCTCTACTAAAGCACGGGGGAGTGAATGCTGTAAATATGGTGGCCGGTTGTTCAGGCGACTTCCGGATTTTTGACATTAATCTGGTTAGAGGAGATTTGGTGAAGATGCACGTAGACCTCTGTGAATTCAATTATTATACGCATGACCACACCGGTTGTGCTGTTTGCAGTACAAACATACAGGGTTGCAAGAAGATAAAGGCTGATTTACAGGAGATGATGGATGAAGGTTTAATCCATATAATTAGGCCTAGGGAAGAATATGAAGAAGAAGTGAATATGGTTTCTGGATGTCCGGGTGAATTCCGAATTTTTGATGTGGAGCATTTGAATTAGGATCTCGTGCAGTTGCACGCTACCTTCTGCCGTACTGCTGGTCAAGTGGAACACCAATATGGAACCTGCATAGTTTGCTGTCGAGACCCCCGAGGATGTTCTATTGTGAGAGAGGGTGTTCAATTGATGTTAGACAATGGAACTATTAAGATCACAGGTCAGAGAGATGGTTATCACGAGATTGATATGGTTGAAGTTTATTTGATGGAAGAAGAGTCAGAGGAAGAGTATGCCTCCGCGGATGATTATTTCTCTTCAGACGAAGATTTGTTTGCCAGAAATGACCTTTTGATGGTTGATTGTGTTGAGGAAGGGGTAAACGTCATTGTACCTTGTTTTGGTGCACCCGCTCATCTTGAGGTGGAGTACCATAGCAAACCAGTTGTTACCCCATTGTTAATTAGTCTTCCAGGTCATGTTCCCTATAAATCAGATAAGGATGTGTCTTACAAATACAACGCTACAATATTAGAAGATGGGGTAGAGGTTCCCATCCAGCCAATGCCAGATGTTGGAAATATAGCTGATAATAGCAGGGTGACCCGTAGTGGTCGTGTGTTTGCACCGGTTGAACGAAGAGATGTTGTTGCTGGAAAGAAAATTGCTGAGAACGATGAACCTAAGAAGGCTACAGGAGAGACTAGCGGAGCCACATTAGAGAAAGAAGTGGATGATATCTTGAAGATAATTAAGATGAGTGACTACAGAATTGTAGATCAGCTATTGCAGATTCCTTCAAAGATATCCATCCTAGCTTTATTGATGAATTCCTCCGCTCATAGAGAATCACTGATGAGAGTACTAGACCAATATTTTGTGGAGAATGACATGTCGTTAGATCAATTCAGCAGCATAATTGGAAACATTACATCATGTAACAACTTGAGTTTCTGCGATGATGAGTTACCAGATGAAGGGAGGAATCACAACCTGGCCATCCACATATCTATGAACTACAAGAATGACTCACTATCCAATATGCTAATTGATAAAGGATCCGCGTCGAATGTTATACCGAGGAGTACTCTCATGAATTTAAAGTATCAAGGAACACCTATGCGCCCGAGTGGCATCATTGTGAAGGCTTTTGACAGGTCGAGGAAATCTATCATTGGTGAACTGGACTTACCTATCCATATAGGACCACATTTGTTCCTGATAACCTTCTAGGTCATAGACATTATTCCCGCATATAGTTGTTTGCTAGGACGGCCATGGATACACGAAGCAGTGGCTTTCACTTCAACTCTGCATCAGAAGCTAAAATTTATGCGTGAAGGGAAGGTAGTGATCATAAATAGGGAGCAGGCGTTGTTGATATCCCATCTATCCTCTTTCAGTATTGTAGAAGCGGATGAGGTTGCTGTTGGAACCCAGTTCCAAGCCCTATCCATTGACAACATAAGAAGGAATGAGAATTTTGTGGTTTCCCTGAAGGACGCGCAGCAGGTTGTGCGCAATGGTCATAATGCAGTTTGGGGACGACTTGTGGATCCACCCGTGAACAAAAACAGAGATGGTTTAGGTTTCTCTTCGAGGAATGGCAAAGACGAAAATTTTAATTCAAAGTCTTCTGTGAACAGTTATCATAATGTTTTCCGCAGCGGAGGCTACCTCCATCCAATTGGTTCTGGAATCAATGCTGTTGAAGAGGATGAAGCAGAGAAGGAAGTACCGAATTATGTGACGCATGGAGACCGAGTTCATAACTGGGTCACCATTGATGTTCCTTCTTGCATACATGTTTCAAAGTAATTTATTTTGTTAATATGTTTCTTTCTTTTGAAAAGCTTTCACTCTGCCCAAGGTGGAAGTATTAATGTTACAGGGCTTATCTGTTTGCTATAACTTTTAAGATCATTAATAAAAGTTGTCTTTGCTTCCAAAATTATGTCTTTTATTTTCTGCTTTTTTCTTGGGAAATGGTAAAAAAAAACCTTTCAAAAAAAATAAATAATAGCTGAAAATTAATCTGCATGATCACTTGTTATATGTGTCAGTTTCTAAAAGCAATCATAAATCATATGTGCATATTAATTAAAAAACTCGTTGAATACAATGACCCTGCACCCTCTCCCAACTTTGATTGTCCTGTGTTTGTGGCTGAAGAAGAAGATTATGATGAGATTCCGGAAGAGGTCTCACGGTTGTTTGAGCATGAGGAAAATACCATTCAGCCATATAAGGAGCCTTTGGAAGTGATTAATTTGGGTTTAGAAGAAGATCCGAAGGAACTTAAGATTGGAGCATTGTTGCATTCTGATGTAAAGAGTGGGTTGATTGAGTTGATGAAAGAGTATGTGGATATTTTTGCTTGGTCTTATCAAGATATTCCTGGTCTAGATATAAACATTGTCGAGCATCATTTTCCGTTGAAGCCAGAGTGTCCGCCGGTTAAACAAAAGTTGAGAAAAACCCACCTAGATATGGCAGTAAAGATCAAAGAGGAGGTCCTAAAGCAGATTAATGCTGGTTTTCTTGTGACGTCAGTGTATCCTCTATGGATTTCCAATATTGTCCCAGTACCAAAAAAGACGAAAAAGCCCGCATGTGCGTAGATTACAGAGATCTAAATAAAGCTAGTCCAAAAGATGATTTTCCATTGCTTCACATCGACATGTTAGTGGACAGCACTACAAAATTCAAAGTATTCTCGTTCATGGACGGATTTTCCGGGTATAATCAAATAATAATGGCTCTAAAGGACATGGAAAAAACAATGTTTATCACACCCTGGGGAACATTCTGTTATAGAGTGATGCCCTTCGGGTTGAAGAACGCTGGTGCAACGTACCAGACGGCTATGACAACCCTATTCCATGATCTGATGCACAAAGAAATCGAAGTATATGTTGATGATATGATTTCCAAATCCAAAACTGAAGAAGGGCATATAGAAGATTTGTTGAAGTTGTTTCAGCATTTGAGGAAGTATCGTCTCCGCTTGAATCCAAATAAATGCACCTTCGGAGTTAGATCGGGGAAATTGTTGGGTTTTATTGTTATCCATAAAGTAATTGAAGTTGACCTTGATAAAGTCAAAGCAATTCAAGAAAAGCCAGCACCAAGAACTGAAAAGCAAGTTAGGGGTTTCCTCGGGCGTTTGAATTATATCTCCAGATTTATTTCCCACATGACTGCAACGTGTGAACCGATCTTTAAGTTGTTAAAGAAAGATGAAGGTTGTGTATGGACGGATGACTTCTGTGATCGGTGGATCTGGAACTGACTGTTTAACGCTGGTTCGCGAAATGTCGCGGAAGCAAGAGTCGCCACCGTCTTTTATTTTCTCCAAATGGAAAGGACAAAAGCACAGAAAAATTCCTTATAGAGATTGCTCTCGGTTCGGGAGGTAGATTATAGAAAGGGAAGGTGTTAGCACCCTTTCTATCCATGGTTATCCATGGGCTCTCAGATACTTGCTCATTTGTGTTTTCAAATTATTTGTTTGCTTTTCAATGTGGGTTTAAAAAGTTTCTTTGAAAAAACTTCAGATCGACTCGTACGTCAGAGTGTTTGAAAAGTTTGCTTTGAAAGCTTTTTGAAAAGTGTCAGTGTGAAAAGTCTTTTGAGTTTGTTTTGAGATTAGAGCAAGTATCCTTGAGAACCTACCTACCCTAAGGAATTCGTCTGTGTAAGAGTCCTTAAAAATAATGCCATCCCGCCATTGAGAGGTAGGTAGCACCACCGTTGGAGGTGTTCGGGTCAATTCGAGTTTTAGGGACGTGGTGACCACCAGAGCAATAGGAAGACACCTTAGAAGCTACCCTCATGCCAGGTTCCCGGATCATGAGGACTTACTAAGACATCCTCCACTCGACGATCACCTTTCGAAAGGCAAGGCAACAGTGAAGCGTACCCTAGGGGTGGTGTGTGCGAATAGTGTGTCATGTTTCAGTTATTTGTCTTGTCATGTTTGTCGTGTTCTACGCTTGATTTTAATTAAGACATTCATTCTTTCATGCTTGGTTAACAGTTAAATATTTTGCGAGAAAATGAATCTAAACTATTACAAATGGCGCGGGTCCACATCGCCAAAATTTCCAGAACCCGATTTAGCGGAAAATAAATAAAGCGGAAAATAAAGTGCGAAAAAATTAAATTACAATGCTTTGGGACAATTACAGAATTATAATGAACGATAAAAATAAATCATGCGAAATTAAATGATTAACGACGGGCGTTGGACCCTTTTGCAAAATATTAACAGTTTAATGAGAATTAAGAATTAAATGATTAAATGTTTTGTTATTTTTTTGTGTTTTTTAGATTTAAAAGAAAAAAGGAAAAAATTAATTAAAATTAAAATGCTAAACCCTAATTCTAATATTTTTTAATTTTATTATGAAAGAATTAAATTGAGATCTAAATTAAACCTAAAATTTATTATGTACAATTTTTAATAATAAAAATAAAATAATAAATAAATAGTATTGTGAGAAATAAAAATTAAAAAGACATTAAAACTGTCAATTAACCTAATTCTACATGATTTTGGATTTTTATTAAAAAGGAATTAAAATTAAAACCTAATTAAACTAAACAATTTACATTCTAATTTATTCATGGCAATAATAAAATAAAAATTGTATTTTTTGTCTTTTCTGTATTTTTTAATGTTTTTATATTTTGTAGAAAAAATAAATTAATCGAATTAAGACAATAAAATAAATAAAACAACAAAAATAAAAGTGAGAAGAAAAATATAAAATGCAAACCAGAATGGGGTGTTGCCCCAAATAAGGAGGTATAAATTTGAAAAGCCTGGCCCAATTGAATTTGAATTTGCTGACTTTTCATGATTCCATATGATGCGTTTGACCAGGCGTAGGTGTTCTTCAGCTTCCAACCTTTAGATTGATCTCCAAGCGGACGTGGCATGTTGATGATGGAGGGAATATGATGTACCTGGAGGTTAGCGTAACATGGAATTTTATATTGAAAAATAGCATGGAATTCTGCCAGACCTGG
This sequence comes from Vicia faba, assembly GCA_948472305.1. Classification (NCBI taxonomy): domain Eukaryota; kingdom Viridiplantae; phylum Streptophyta; class Magnoliopsida; order Fabales; family Fabaceae; genus Vicia; species Vicia faba. Next base: position 660,540,233 of record OX451737.1, read on the forward strand.
GACTTGAACCCAGGTCTTGAAGGTTACAAGCGCGTCCCTTGGCCAGCTGAGCTATTCAATTTCATTTAATATATAATATAACATAAATAATATAAAAGAAAAATAAAGTTAGTGGACGATCTGGCGCGGATTTTCAAACTAGCCAATCATGTAGTGACAACGAGGTTGTCTTCTTCGTTCTTTCTGAAACACAAGCGTATGGCCACGGTTTTAGAAACGTTGCATTAGGGGGGATTCAAGAAAATAGCGAATAGCTTTCCTTGATCCATAAATCCATCGCGAGGTATGTGTCTTGTTCAGAGGAACACGCTGAATGCAATGGTAACGATCTTGAGTCCCAATTGTTCCTTGGGTGAGAAACCCCAAATCGAGAACTCTGAAAACCTAAATTTCAATCATGGTGAATTCGTATATATAGCACAAAAACACAATTGGATATATTGGTTAGCTTAGAAACATCATGACAAACAATAATCCATAAAGAAAAATGCAAAAGGATGCTTAATTCATGCTATGCGATTTGAGAATTTTTGAGGTTCAGTTTGAGTTCTTGATACCAACTCAGGATGTTTTTGCTGTTGTCAATGATTGGAATATGTCCAAGGATGTCTCAGGATGCTAATGGAATCAAGATTGAAGCTTGAATCGACCTCTAAGGCACTTTTCAGATTTAAGCTTTTTATGAAAAAATTCAAGAGTGCAATGGAGTTTGGGGCGCAGCTTTCAGTCTTTGATCATTAGGGTTCTCATGCTGAGTATGTATAGAGCATGCTAGGTCAAAAATATTACACAAAATCTCAAGCATTCATGGATTTCAATATTTGATTTTACAAAATCTTTTCCAAATCTTTTTTCATGGTTTTTGTGTCAATTAGGTTTCAATCAAGCCAAAACCTTCTATATTAGCATGTGCACGAAATCTCAAGTTCAAATCATGCATAAAAAGATTTGTTTAGGTCAATTTTATATTTTTCACATATTAAAATAATTTAAATGAATTAATATTGATATAAATTCAAATAAATAATTAAAAAATATGAAAATACTTCCCTTTGGGCCTAATGGTCGTGTATAGGCTTGGCATGAAGAAACTTGGAAGAAAAATGGGCCCATTTGCATTTTTAGGCCTTTTGCATCAATGTTGACTTTTCAAAATTCCTAAAAATTTCCCAACTTCCACAAGGCATAACTTGGTCAATTTTTAAGCTTTTCACATGTTCTTGGACATTTTGGAAAGGTCTTTGAGTCCTTTAACCAATGCCTTTGGTCCCATGTCATTTTGATTTACCAATCTCAAGTTATGGCCTTTGACTTAAAGTCCCTTTTTGTTGACTTTTGAAAATGACCTATAATGTTGAAATTGATAACTTTTTGTGAGAGCATTTCTTGGACTTGGAACATGAAGATGATTTGTAGGAAATGTCTTTCTCTTCAAAATGAGCTTTGGATGGAATTTTTCTGATAATCCATGTGAAAGTTATGCCCTGGTCAATTTCAGTTGACTTTTTCAGCTGTCCAAATATAGCAACTTTTGCATCTTTGATGATTTCTGAGCCAAATTTTGAGAATCATGATCAAGCATTGATCAAATGATGTTTGTGGCTTCAAAATGATATATTGACCAAAAATTTGAACTTTTGACTGTCAAATGACCATTTTGCCCCTACAGTTGACTGTAGTGCAATCTAGGGTTTTGACTGTGCAATTTTGAGCTGAATGCCTTGAAACTTGACATGAGGATACTTGACCATCTTTGTAAGCATATGAGACTTGATTGGGCCTTTGAAAAGTTCATTTGCTTGACCAGAACTCAAACCCTAGTTTTGACTGTATATGAGACAGTTGAGCTGCATAACCCTTGGGGAATTTTGTGACCTGGACTTGGCAATTTCTTGATGAATATGGGAGGGCAAATTTTGGGGTACAACAGTTGCCCCTGTTCAATCTTCTTAGACCTGAGGATGCAGATTGGCTGACGTGCCTTTCGTAATCCGAGGGTAGAAGATGATTGGACACTAAAGTGCCCAGAAATTTGCGCTCACATAGTAGCAGTGATGATGGGGGAATGGGCTTATAGATGCCATTTGGATATTGCTTGGATAGGATGACGGGCTTATAGATGCCATCTGGATGTTGATCGCGTAAGAGATTCCTTAGCGAGAACCTGCATACCTGCAAAACAGAAAAATGAGTACCTGACACGTCGCAGGAGCTGATTTTAGATGCTTGATATAGATATGTCTTGACTGGTTACAGGAGCTGGGTCTGGAGCTTCAAACATTGATGAATGAACCAGGGATGGTTACTGCCTTAGCAAGGATGGTAAGAGAATCCTGAATGATTTCAACCTCAACAACGCTCGTTGAGAAAATCTTGGTGAGAATTTACCATCTTCGTAGTGTCAGGAAGAGAACCAAAGGACATTATAATCTCAAAGAGAGTCACCTCACTCACCGTTGGAGAGGGAACTATAGGAAACTATAATCTGGAAGGAAATATCACCTCATGCTCATGCCGGAGAGGGGAACATCTGAAGAAGGAATTATCACCTCACACGCCGTTGGAGAGGGGACCATAAGAGAATATCACCTCATGCTCATGCCGGAGAGGGGAACATCTGAAGAAGGAATTACCACCTCACACGCCGTTGGAGAGGGGACCATAAGAGAATATCACCTCACGCTCATGCCGGAGAGGGGAACATCTGAAGAAGGAATTACCACCTCACACGCCGTTGGAGAGGGGACCATAAGAGAATATCACCTCACGCTCATGCCGGAGAGGGAAACATCTGAAGAAGGAATTACCACCTCACACGCCGTTGGAGAGGGGACCATAAGAGAATATCACCTCACGCTCATGCCGGAGAGGGAAACATCTGAAGAAGGAATTACCACCTCACACGCCGTTGGAGAGGGGACCATAAGAGAATATCACCTCACGCTCATGCCGGAGAGGGGAACATCTGAAGAAGGAATTACCACCTCACACGCCGTTGGAGAGGGGACCATAAGAGAATATCACCTCACGCTCATGCCGGAGAGGGGAACATCTGAAGAAGGAATTACCACCTCACACGCCGTTGGAGAGGGGACCATAAGAGAATATCACCTCACGCTCATGCCAGAGAGGGAAACATCTGAAGAAGGAATTACCACCTCACACGCCGTTGGAGAGGGGACCATCTGAAGAAGGAATTACCACCTCACACGCCGTTGGAGAGGAGACCATAAGAGAATATCACCTCACGCTCATGCCGGAGAGGGGAACATCTGAAAAAGGAATTACCACCTCACACGCCGTTGGAGAGGGGACCATAAGAGAATATCTACTGAGTCTTTATCAGAAAAATCTGTTTGGAGTCGATTTAACTGGACTGGAGAAGTCTTTGAAGTATATTTGAGAATTTCAACCGCATCTTTCCTGAAAGGTAAAGGTCAGTTATATGCAATGCATGATATGGATCAAGCAATGATGTTCTCAACATGGATGCGATTTATATGATATGATGCGTACATGCATGCTATAATGATGTATGTGATGATTCATGTATGTTTTCGTCTAGGAAAATAAATCCTTGACGGGTGCCGGGAAGTCATATCCTGGGCTGATGTTGAGGAAGAGAGTTTGCTTCCGCTAGGGATGATAGTTGCAAGTATACCGGTAGGAGAAGATAACTCCGTTGGGGAATAAACTTGGCGAATGGAGGATTCTGCGGGGAGAAAAAGATATTCTAGCGACCATGCTGGGAAGAAATACTCTGTGGGGAGATGCTTTTGCTGAATTGTTGAGGATGACTCGCTGAGGATACCTTGCTGTATTGGAAGTACGAATGGACTTCGCTGGGGGTAAGAAGATCCTGTCGACGACGCTCTTTCTTTGGCTTTTTGGCTGAGGATAACCCAGTTATATCCTATTGAGGAAATAACTCTTTGAATAAAGCCGGGCGACGCGTTCGTGTCCTGCTAGGGGATAAGCTTCCAGAATCTACTGGGGTACACTTATTGCTTGGGGATATGATTTCCAACCTTCCTGGGGACCGGACTAGATCCTCTGGGGAAGTTTTGAACTGTATTGGTTATGTTCTTCCACGGAACCTGCCCTGATACCTTGGAGGATAGGACAGTCAGACTGCTTAAACCATTCTTCATTGCCCCCGTTTCTGTGGGGGAGGCACTTGTGGAGTACTGATAGTTATTGAGGGTCAAACCTTCTTCTGGTAGACAGATGACAAGATGATAGGACATAGTCGTACGCTTTTATCCCTAACTTTTGCCTGGACCGCCCTTTCGGGTTTTCAGTCCACCGGGATACCCATTTTTGCCCAAGCCGCCTTTTCAGGTTTTCGACTTGCCGGGTGTACAAATTTTTTTTCATTTCATCCCTTCATTTTGCCCGAACCCTTTTGGTTCGCCGGGAAGCCCTTATTTTTGCCTAGGTGTGTCAACCTAGCGGGTCTTTGATTGTGCGTAGTATTTTTTCGACTATGTCCGTGCTCTCAGAATGTAGGGAGTTGCCCCTGTTAGAAGTGTTTTGTCATGCCGCCAGAGAACGTTTGACTGGGCAAGATTCGTTGCTGGAATGCCCCAAGTGACTCAGGCAGAGATTTGCCCCAAGCTGGTTGGCCTTTTGAGAGATTCTCCGAATCTTGATTGGATTGCCCCAGATGATGGACAATGATCATGTCGTGCCCCTTGATTGGGAGTGCTTTTGTTCACTAGGCTTTTCATCGTGCGAATTTCCCTGCTGTTTAAACAAAAAGTCATATGCAAACAAAGTTATGTCAAAAACGCAAAGCGTATGTCTGTCTCGAAGATTTTGAAAATGCATCTTTTCATAAAACAAGTGAATGTTTGTAAAACGTGATGTCAACTCCGTATTTACCATAGGCCTTCAGGAGTCAGGATATCTTTCGTGACAGTATGCTTTCGAACTAACCCATGCTTCAGCTAGGACTTTTAAGGGTTATAACGTGGCTTGGTTCACGGTTTAAGAAACAAAGGATAAAGGCTCCAATTATTTGTACCCACCCGCTCTTCGTGATGTTCTCCAAACCTAAACTCAGTTGATCGTGCTTTAGACCTTGTTTGAGTCTTTGCTTTGATGTTCCAATAATGGTTCAGATGTTGATGATTTCTTTTGAATAGGCAGTCATTTTTTGCTTTGGTTGAGGGTTTGTGAGACCTCTTTCTTGATTTCTATTATCCCTTTCTTTTTTGCCTGAACTGTTTCCTTTTTGGAATTACAGTCAGCGGGATGCCCCAGTTTCATAAGTCCCCTTTGTAGGTTTAGACTTTTTGGGCTTTTCATTTATGAATTTTGATGATGACTGCCTGTCCTTTTGATTGTTCTGAACCATCACTGTCTTTGTTCATTTTGTAAAGATCTCTTCGGTGCCATTCGTCATGCACTTGGATCAACTGAGAGACTACCCTGCCCCAGGTTATGATTAAGGGTTTTGATTTTCGAAAATTAAAAACTCCTACTTCTTTGGCTCTGATGGGTTGACGAGGGATTATCATCCTTATAACTCCAGTGTTTAGGGATTGAAACAATGCCTGTACCTCATCAGCGGGATCTGTTCAAAAGCATACTGTAGATTGCGGTATCGTTTTCGTCATCCTCCCTCAGGAGGCTTAGAATTATTTAAGATCAAGAGTTGACATCAGAAAAAATATGAAAACAGTTTGCATATAGTGAATACGAAATAATTACTTCAAAACAGACATGTGCAATGCATTAATGAAATAACAATGTTTGATATGAATAAAATGTTTAAACAATCAAAGAAAAATACAACTTGAACATTCGAATGAACAAAAGTTTCTTAGTTTGAACTAGCTATCTCAGATGGAGAATTCTCAGCGGAAGATTTTCATCTCGCCATCCGGCATGAACTCTATCACCCCTTCGTCAATCAAATCCTGGATTTTGTTCTTCAAGGTCCAACAGTCGTCTGTAGCATGCCCCGGGCTGTCTGAATGATAAGCGCAGTGGGTGTCGGGGTTATACCTCGAAGCTGTCCTGTTGGGATTTTTGGGAGGGTCCTTTAGAGTGATCAGATTGACCTCCAGCAAGCGCTTCAGTATAAAGGATGAGGGTATATCAGTCTCTGAGAAATGTCTTCCGGGCGCATTTCGTTTACGTTGACTACCCCGTTGAGGCTGGGCTCGTGACCCTGAAGCAAGCTGAGGAGATTTTCCTTTGTCTTCTTGCCCCGCATGTGGTTGAATGATGGCTGGAGCTTCCACCTTGGCTGTTTGCCCTACTGGATTATTTTGAAGCAGCTTGGTGACGAGGACCCGGAGCTCTTCTTGTTTTTGAGCTAAGTCCTGAATGAGAGTCATTTGGCCCACCAACTGCCCCATCATTTGGATCTTCATGGTTGCCAACTCAATTTGTAGCCCTTCCAGCTGATCGTTCCTGATGCCCCCTGCATTCCCTAAGGTCAAGTTCCTGGTGAGGAGAGTCTTTATTTCTTCTTGCCCCTGGGATAGGTTCAAGAACATTTCTCGCAGTTGGGCGTTCTGAGTACGGAGATCTTGGTTGTCTGGTTGGAAAGCCATTGCTGAAATAAACAGCGAAGATGGTGAGTGACCTGCAAAAAGGGGTACCTGTAAAGCAATGATGAGTATGACATGTATGCAATGTTTTCAAGGACCTCGCGGGGTAAACAAGAAAATTTGTTAGCATTGGAATTTATAGCTGGATTGAAGGACACCCTTGTTGTTGAGAATTCTTCTTCAAGGGTCAAAGGCTCACCATATCCAGTGGGTCATAGCCCCTGTCCTTAGTCATCAGGTCTAATTTTGATTTCCCAGTAACCTGGGTTAAGGGAACCCTCTTCGGGAGTCAGAGCTCACCATATCAAGTGGGTCATAGCCCCTGACAACCTTGGCTAGAGGAAAATAAATCCTCTTTGCCCCTTGCTGGGATAATTGATTCACCATGACCTGCATCACAAGCCCTTGAGATCCTTGAAATGGGTTAGGATGTATGCAATGGTATGATGTCATGCTATGCATGGGGTGATGTAGGTAAACCCTGTTATGAGTCCCAATTAAGGACTATAAACAGACCCTGCAAGAAATTCAGTATACTTTGTTATGAGTCCCAATTAAGGGCTATAAACAAAACCTGCAAGAGATCTAGTAAACCCTGTTGTGAGTCCCAGTTAAGGACTATAAACAAACACCTGCAAGAAATTTGGTACACCCTGTCATGAGTCCTAGTTAAGGACTATAAACAAGACCTGCAAGAGATTTGGTAAACCCTGTCATGAGTCCTAGTCAAGGACTATAAACAAGACCTGCAAGAAATTTGGTAAACTTGTCATGAGTCCTAGCTAAGGACTATAAACAGGACCTGCAAGTAGTTAGTACACCCTGTTATAAGTCCTAATTAAGGACTATGAACAAAACCTGCAAGACATCAAGGGTCAGATAACAAGCATGCAAGTAGTCAAGTACGAAGGCACACAAGTCACACAAGAGAAACCCTTAGGGTTTAGGCCGGCATGGGGTCTGGATATTACCCTCTTGAAGTTGGTGGGTTCAACCTGTCCTATTAGAAGTAACAGGGTTCTAAGGGTCCCAATATCACCGGATTGCTTTCATTGTTCATCGTTTCGATTTAGCCACTGAACTGGCGACCGAAATATTCCAGGAAAGCAACCCTCAATTGAGTGTAGTATCGAGTATCAACCAACCTCGGACTGCACCAAAGTCAGTTATCTCACTACCCTAAAGAGGCCAAGATAATTCAATTAAGGTTCCTAAGGTCTGTTGATGCTTCACAACACCACGCGGAGGCCCCGTACTCTCCTTGACTGAACTCAAGGGTTACCGGTACACACCAAAGTGCCACATCAACGTAGCAGACTGTTTCAACCATGTCGGTATACCCCGCACAGTTCCCTCACAGCCTTGTTGCTACTTTCTAAGAAGGTATCCCCCAGATCTGGGTTTAGGATCTATAGAACTCCCAAGACGGTCCCACAATTTAAAGCAAGCAAATCAATACAATTGAAAACACAGTTATGAACTAATCCTAAGGTACACCTCACTTTAAGTTTAATTCCCCAGCAGAGTCGCCAGTTCTGTGATCGGTGGATCTGGAACTGACTGTTTAACGCTGGTTCGCGAAATGTCGCGGAAGCAAGAGTCGCCACCGTCTTTTATTTTCTCCAAATGGAAAGGACAAAAGCACAGAAAAATTCCTTATAGAGATTGCTCTCGGTTCGGGAGGTAGATTATAGAAAGGGAAGGTGTTAGCACCCTTTCTATCCATGGTTATCCATGGGCTCTCAGATACTTGCTCATTTGTGTTTTCAAATTATTTGTTTGCTTTTCAATGTGGGTTTAAAAAGTTTCTTTGAAAAAACTTCAGATCGACTCGTACGTCAGAGTGTTTGAAAAGTTTGCTTTGAAAGCTTTTTGAAAAGTGTCAGTGTGAAAAGTCTTTTGAGTTTGTTTTGAGATTAGAGCAAGTATCCTTGAGAACCTACCTACCCTAAGGAATTCGTCTGTGTAAGAGTCCTTAAAAATAATGCCATCCCGCCATTGAGAGGTAGGTAGCACCACCGTTGGAGGTGTTCGGGTCAATTCGAGTTTTAGGGACGTGGTGACCACCAGAGCAATAGGAAGACACCTTAGAAGCTACCCTCATGCCAGGTTCCCGGATCATGAGGACTTACTAAGACATCCTCCACTCGACGATCACCTTTCGAAAGGCAAGGCAACAGTGAAGCGTACCCTAGGGGTGGTGTGTGCGAATAGTGTGTCATGTTTCAGTTATTTGTCTTGTCATGTTTGTCGTGTTCTACGCTTGATTTTAATTAAGACATTCATTCTTTCATGCTTGGTTAACAGTTAAATATTTTGCGAGAAAATGAATCTAAACTATTACAAATGGCGCGGGTCCACATCGCCAAAATTTCCAGAACCCGATTTAGCGGAAAATAAATAAAGCGGAAAATAAAGTGCGAAAAAATTAAATTACAATGCTTTGGGACAATTACAGAATTATAATGAACGATAAAAATAAATCATGCGAAATTAAATGATTAACGACGGGCGTTGGACCCTTTTGCAAAATATTAACAGTTTAATGAGAATTAAGAATTAAATGATTAAATGTTTTGTTATTTTTTTGTGTTTTTTAGATTTAAAAGAAAAAAGGAAAAAATTAATTAAAATTAAAATGCTAAACCCTAATTCTAATATTTTTTAATTTTATTATGAAAGAATTAAATTGAGATCTAAATTAAACCTAAAATTTATTATGTACAATTTTTAATAATAAAAATAAAATAATAAATAAATAGTATTGTGAGAAATAAAAATTAAAAAGACATTAAAACTGTCAATTAACCTAATTCTACATGATTTTGGATTTTTATTAAAAAGGAATTAAAATTAAAACCTAATTAAACTAAACAATTTACATTCTAATTTATTCATGGCAATAATAAAATAAAAATTGTATTTTTTGTCTTTTCTGTATTTTTTAATGTTTTTATATTTTGTAGAAAAAATAAATTAATCGAATTAAGACAATAAAATAAATAAAACAACAAAAATAAAAGTGAGAAGAAAAATATAAAATGCAAACCAGAGTGGGGTGTTGCCCCAAATAAGGAGGTATAAATTTGAAAAGCCTGGCCCAATTGAATTTGAATTTGCTGACTTTTCATGATTCCATATGATGCGTTTGACCAGGCGTAGGTGTTCTTCAGCTTCCAACCTTTAGATTGATCTCCAAGCGGACGTGGCATGTTGATGATGGAGGGAATATGATGTACCTGGAGGTTAGCGTAACATGGAATTTTATATTGAAAAATAGCATGGAATTCTGCCAGACCTGGGACTTGAACCCAGGTCTTGAAGGTTACAAGCGCGTCCCTTGGCCAGCTGAGCTATTCAATTTCATTTAATATATAATATAACATAAATAATATAAAAGAAAAATAAAGTTAGTGGACGATCTGGCACGGATTTTCAAACTAGCCAATCATGTAGTGACAACGAGGTTGTCTTCTTCGTTCTTTCTGAAACACAAGCGTATGGCCACGGTTTTAGAAACGTTGCATTAGGGGGGATTCAAGAAAATAGCGAATAGCTTTCCTTGATCCATAAATCCATCGCGAGGTATGTGTCTTGTTCAGAGGAACACGCTGAATGCAATGGTAACGATCTTGAGTCCCAATTGTTCCTTGGGTGAGAAACCCCAAATCGAGAACTCTGAAAACCTAAATTTCAATCATGGTGAATTCGTATATATAGCACAAAAACACAATTGGATATATTGGTTAGCTTAGAAACATCATGACAAACAATAATCCATAAAGAAAAATGCAAAAGGATGCTTAATTCATGCTATGCGATTTGAGAATTTTTGAGGTTCAGTTTGAGTTCTTGATACCAACTCAGGATGTTTTTGCTGTTGTCAATGATTGGAATATGTCCAAGGATGTCTCAGGATGCTAATGGAATCAAGATTGAAGCTTGAATCGACCTCTAAGGCACTTTTCAGATTTAAGCTTTTTATGAAAAAATTCAAGAGTGCAATGGAGTTTGGGGCGCAGCTTTCAGTCTTTGATCATTAGGGTTCTCATGCTGAGTATGTATAGAGCATGCTAGGTCAAAAATATTACACAAAATCTCAAGCATTCATGGATTTCAATATTTGATTTTACAAAATCTTTTCCAAATCTTTTTTCATGGTTTTTGTGTCAATTAGGTTTCAATCAAGCCAAAACCTTCTATATTAGCATGTGCACGAAATCTCAAGTTCAAATCATGCATAAAAAGATTTGTTTAGGTCAATTTTATATTTTTCACATATTAAAATAATTTAAATGAATTAATATTGATATAAATTCAAATAAATAATTAAAAAATATGAAAATACTTCCCTTTGGGCCTAATGGTCGTGTATAGGCTTGGCATGAAGAAACTTGGAAGAAAAATGGGCCCATTTGCATTTTTAGGCCTTTTGCATCAATGTTGACTTTTCAAAATTCCTAAAAATTTCCCAACTTCCACAAGGCATAACTTGGTCAATTTTTAAGCTTTTCACATGTTCTTGGACATTTTGGAAAGGTCTTTGAGTCCTTTAACCAATGCCTTTGGTCCCATGTCATTTTGATTTACCAATCTCAAGTTATGGCCTTTGACTTAAAGTCCCTTTTTGTTGACTTTTGAAAATGACCTATAATGTTGAAATTGATAACTTTTTGTGAGAGCATTTCTTGGACTTGGAACATGAAGATGATTTGTAGGAAATGTCTTTCTCTTCAAAATGAGCTTTGGATGGAATTTTTCTGATAATCCATGTGAAAGTTATGCCCTGGTCAATTTCAGTTGACTTTTTCAGCTGTCCAAATATAGCAACTTTTGCATCTTTGATGATTTCTGAGCCAAATTTTGATAATCATGATCAAGCATTGATCAAATGATGTTTGTGGCTTCAAAATGATATATTGACCAAAAATTTGAACTTTTGACTGTCAAATGACCATTTTGCCCCTACAGTTGACTGTAGTGCAATCTAGGGTTTTGACTGTGCAATTTTGAGCTGAATGCCTTGAAACTTGACATGAGGATACTTGACCATCTTTGTAAGCATATGAGACTTGATTGGGCCTTTGAAAAGTTCATTTGCTTGACCAGAACTCAAACCCTAGTTTTGACTGTATATGAGACAGTTGAGCTGCATAACCCTTGGGGAATTTTGTGACCTGGACTTGGCAATTTCTTGATGAATATGGGAGGGCAAATTTTGGGGTACAACAACTTCCAAAGGGAATTTGAGAGTATTAAATAATATCTGCTTAAACCTCCTATCTTGCTCCCTCCCGTAGAATGAAGACCGTTGATCATGTATCTAACGGTGTTAGATAAGTCCATGGGTTGTATTCTGGGACAATGGGATGAAACAGGAAAGAAAGAGTTCGCCATTTATCATCTCAGCAAAAAGTTCACTGATTGTGAGTCACGGTATTCCATGCTAGAAAAAACATGTTGTGCTTTGGCCTGGGCGGCAAAGCGTTTGCGGCATTATATGTTGAATCATACCACTTGGTTGATCTCCAAAATGGATCCAATCAAGTATATTTTTGAGAAGCCTGCTCTTATTGGGAGAATTTCCCGCTGGAAGATGTTTTTATCTGAATACGATATCGAGTACCTCACTCAAATGGCTATTAAAAGTAGTGTGTTGGCATATTACCTTGCTCACCAACCGGTGGAAGATCATCAGTCTGCAGAGTATGAATTCCCTGATGAGGATGTGGTGTTCCTGAAAGTGAAAGATTGTGATGAACCATTGCCTGAAGAGGGCCCTGACCCTGAATCTCGTTGGAGTATGGTATTTGATAGAGCGGTGAATGCTTATGGTAAAGGAATTTGTGTTGTGATTGTCACTCCTCGTGGATCACATATTCCTTTTACCTTGAGGTTAACATTTGATTGCACTAATAATATGGAAGAATATGAGGCTTGCATCATGGGTCTTGAGGAAGCTATTGATCTCAGAATCAAAATTCTAGATGTGTATGGTGATTCAGCCTTAGTAATAAATAAGATTAAAGGAGAATGAGACACTCGTCACCCTGGCTTGATTCCTTACAAAGATTATGCTAGAAGATTACTACCCTTCTTCAATAAAGTTGAATTCCATCACATTCCTAGAGACGAAAATCAAATGGCGGATGCTCTGGAAACTCTTGCTTCCATGTACCAAGTGAATACTTGGAATGATATACCCTGAATTACAGTTCGATGGCTGGATAGGCCCGCTCATGTGTTTGCGACAGAGGAGGTAGCAGATGAAAAACCTTGGTATTATGATATCAAGCATTTTCTTCAGACTCAGGAATACCCGATTGGTGCATCGAAGAAAGATAGAAAGACACTGAGAAGATTGGCAGGCAGTTTCTTCCTCAGTGAAAATGTGTTATACAAGAGAAATTATGACATTGTCCTGCTCAAATGCGTGGATAGACACGAAGCAGACATGTTGATGCATGAGATTCATGAAGGTTCATTTGGCACTCATGCTAATGGACATTCGATGGCTAAAAAGATGCAAAGGGCAGGTTATTATTGGTTGACAATGGAATCTGACTGTTACAAATTTGCAAAGAAGTGCCATAAATTCCAGGTTTATGCGGACAAGGTTCATGTGCCTCCGACACTTCTCAATCTGATTTCCGCCCCATGGCCTTTCTCTATGTGGGGTATTGACATGATTGGGATGATAGAACCCAAACTTCGAATGGACACCGTTTCATCTTGGTAGCAATTGACTACTTTACCAAATGGGTAGAGGTTGCTTCATATGCCAATGTTACCAAACAGGTGGTTATGTGTTTCATGAAAAACAATCTTATATGCCGATATGGTATGTTGAGCAGAATCATCACGGACAATGGCTCGAATTTGAACAACAAGATGATGACAGAACTGTGCGAAGAATTCAAGATTGTCCATCATAATTCATCTCCATACAGGCCAAAGATGAATGGGGTTGTTGAAGCTGCTAATAAGAATATCAAGAGAATTATCCAGAAAATGGTTGTTACTTATAAGGATTGGCATGAAATGCTCCCTTTTGCTTTGCATGGATATCGAACATCTGTTCGCACTTCAACAGGAGTAACCCCGTTCTCCCTAGTGTATTGAATGGAAGTTGTACTCCCTGTCGAGGTAGATATTCCCTCGTTGCGCGTGATAATGGAAACCAAGTTGACAGAGGTTGAATGGGTCCAAAACAGGTTTGACCAATTGAAATTGATTGAAGAGAAGAGGATGACAGATTTATGTCATGGGCAGTTATATCAGAAAAAAATGAAGAAAGCATTTGATAAAAAGGTCAAACCTCGTGAATTCAGAGAAGGTGGCCTCGTGCTCAGGAAGGTTATGTCTTTCAACACTGATTCTAGGGGCAAGTGGACTCCCAATTTTGAAGGCACGTATGTTGTCAAGAAAGCCTTCTCTGGTGGTGCATTAATTCTTGAAACTATGGATGGCGAGGAGCTCCCACGTCCCATGAATGCTGATGCAATCAAGAAATTTTCGCCTAAAGAAATAAAAGAATAGCTCGCTAAGTTGAAAACCCGAAAGGGCGGCTTAGGCAAAAAGGAGCGTCTCGGTAGGCCGAAAACCCGAAAGGGCGGTCTAGGCAAAAATTAGAGATATAAACAGAATAAATTTCACGCTAAGTTTAAAACCCGCAAGGGAAGCTTAGGCCAAAGTTAGGGATTTTTCTTGGCAAGTAACTACGTCAGACAAGACTTGATCGTTGAAGCAACAATCTTCTCGGATCCTCACCATACTTCAACAAAAGCTGCTGCTCAGGATTTCAAAAGTTGTTAGGGGGAATAGTGGTCATTGTATCTTAATGTATCTTTTCCATTATGCATTACCATTTCCCAAACTTTGTAATCATCCATGGAGTCTCGCCATTCGCAGACTACCATTCTATTAATGAAATTCGAGCTTTTGCCCAATTCTTTGTGTTCTTATTTTTTTGTTTAGCTTGCAAAGACTCCATTTATTACTGATAATAATTGTTAAAGAAAAAATATTAAAAAAATAAAAATTGACTTTTCAAAAAAAAAAAAGAGATCTTTACTTTGGGATTTGTGACGAAACAATGACAACAAGAATGGTGATACCAAGAATGAACAAACTCCGGTTGTTTTAAGAAGATTTACTCCCTTCATGGAGGTTTTCTCAGGTCATTTTACTGGTTTGTGTGCAGTCTTTGTATGTTTCTCAGATAGTTAAAGACGATATCAGTAGGTGCAAGGTACATTATTGGGTTTGTGATCCCATTATCCCCAGTCAAGTCTTGGTTCTCTTTTGATTTTGGGTTTGCATGGTCAGAAGCCTCCGCCCCAGATTCCCCAGCAAAGTCTTTCCTCATATGATGAAAGGTTTTATTCCCTTTGTGTGCTAAGATATCGCTCTCTTTGCAGTATTGGCATTAGTGTCGACTTCTTGATTTCCCAGGAAGGTTATCCCAGGGCATCTCTTCTCCCGGTAGGTAGGCTTGAATCCCCTAGTAAGATTTGATTGTGTCGGTGTCAGTCTGCTTTATTTGAGGCTGGTCTTGCAAACTCTAGTAGGCATGTTGCTTTTGGAAAACTGCTTCTCCAAAAAAACCGGAAGAAGGATGTTCTATCCCGGCATCTGTTTGATCTGGCTACCTCAGGATTATGTTTCTCCTCAGTAAAGTTAAGGCATGCAATAGGTTTGATTTCCACAGTTGCTTATAACTTTCTTGGATTGATCTTTCTAGGTGAAGTTTAGCCCAATGTTGTTAGTACCTGAGGCGGTTTTGTTTGTTTGTACTGATTATGTATCCTTTTACCAGCATATGCACGATAGCACTCATACATTCATACATACATCATGCATGGCTAAAAATCATCGTTCATTGACATTGTGTTCTGAACTTCCTGCAGCGCTCTTTGCTTAGTTGAATTTGGTTTTCCCTCTTGAGTTTATTTCTCGAAGGATGTATCTTCATTGGCCGTCTTGCTCCAATTTACTTCTGATTTAGATATGTGGTTGCATGACAATATTAGTTACTTTGGATTTCTGAAAACTTTGAGTTTTGGTTTGTGCATTTATTTTGCATGGGAAGACTTTATCTCCTCAGCAGGAATATCCTGGAATTTCCCCGGGAAGACATATTTCTATCCCCAGAGAGTCATTTCTCTTTGCAACTCCCCATGACAATGAGTAACAAGTCTCGTTATTTGAGACAGCTTATGTATGATCTTTTCTAGGCAGGTTTCCTTGGTAAAAGAAGAAGTTGAGACCCGTTCTAGGTAAAACGCTAGAATTTTGGGATAACTTGATATATTTTCTCTCTCTACCTTTAGTGAACGTTGGTAGTACATCGGCAGTGAACGTCGGTGTTTGTTATCTTTTTTCTATCTTCAGTAAACTTTGATAGTTCATCGTCAGTGAACGGCGGTGATATGATATATTTTCTCTCTCTACCTTCAGTGAACGTTGGTAGGACATCGGCAGTGAACATCGGTGTTTATTATCTTTTTGCTATCTTCAGTGAACGTTGATAGTTCATCGTCAGTGAACGGCGGTGATATGATAATGTTTTCTCTTTCTACCTTCAGTGAACGTTGGTAGTACAGCGGCAGTAAACATCGGTGTTTGTTATCTTTTTGCTATCTTCAGTGAACGTCGATAGTTCATCGTCAGTGAACGGCGGTGATATGATATATTTTCTCCCTCACCTTCAATAAACGTTGGTAGTACATCGGTAGTGAACATCCGTGTTTGTTATCTTTTTGCTATCTTCAGTGAACGTTGATAGTTCATCGCCAGTGAACAGTGATGATATGATATGTTTTCTTTTTCTACCTTCAGTGAACGTCGGTGTTTGTTATCTTTTTACTATCTTCAGTGAATGTTGATAGTTCATCGTTAGTGAACAGCGATGATATGATATGCTTTCTCTTTCTACCTTCAATGAACGTTGGTAGGACATCGGCAGTGAACGTCGATGATTGTTATATTCATCTCTGATTCAGTTCTTTTGGTTCACTAGTGATTTATTTTCCTGGTGGGGTTGCTCCCCAATTTCTTCACTTTTTTGTTGCATCCCCAATAATACTTTGCGTTTCTTTGGTACTGTTCATATGCATTCATATACATTAGCATTTGCATGGCATCTTAGGGCCAAAAATAGGGTTTGTTTTATATTTAAGTATCTTCTATCATGTCGACACAAAGATTTTTAAACCTCCGTATCTCCGGATAGAAGAAACTTAAATAAGGGCAGTTGTTGTACCCCAATTTTTTCCCCTAAGATCCCTTCATCATACCATATTGCTTTAATCACAACAAGATCACATTAGGGCTTTTGGTTCTTCTCCCTATCTTTATCTTTGCTCTTTTGAGGAGTTACCAAGCACCTTGACTTGTTTTCTTTTGTGATCATGGATATTTTTGCTTTGATTTTTCTCTCTAATTAATAAAATGCAATGTTGGTTTGCCTTACTTGTTAATAATGTAGGTAAAGGCAATGAGGTTTAGAAAGTTTGCTTCATGGGCTCATGAGTTTATTTACATTTCCTAGTCAATCTTGAGAAATTTAAAACCTCACTATTAGAGTGATTTTGGAAGAAGTGGCATGACAAGGCTCATTTTGGTTCAATATATTTCAAAGTTATCAAAATTGATTCAAAAATACAAAGGGTTAAGGGAAGAAGTTGTCATGATTGAACAAGGTCTTGTTCCTATTGGTCACAAGGGCATATTTATTTCTAATTTCAAGATATGGAAGTGGTTTTGGTGGCTATTAGTCCTCATCATCATCCTCAATAACTTCTATTCACAAAGGAAGAATGTTGGCACAAAAAGTTTGTTCAAACTTGGCAAAGTTCCTCAAAGCATTCTCTTGATCTATAGGCTAGGGTTTTGGACTTCAAAGGAGCATATCTTGCTCATCTTTTGGTATTTTTGAGTGATTCCAAAAACATCCTTCTCTTCAAAGAGTTATCAACAAATCATTTCAAAAGTTCCAAGGAGTTTTCATGTGGAAGGAACTTGGTGAAGAAGAAAGATTACAAGTCACCCAGATGACTCCCCAATTTTCCATATGTGACTTCAAATGGTAAAAACTTGGTCAATTTTTATCACCTTGAACCTATTATTTTTTCATGATGATCTTAAAGATGTGTACTTCATGCCTTCTTTTAGGTGCAAAGTGAGAAAATGGATGGAAGTTGCCTTAAGAATGCAAAATATTATAGGTCATTTCACGATTTTTGGCCAACTTCAACAAGTCATAACTTGCTCAATTTTTGGAGATTTTGAGTGGTTCAAATTGAAAAATGTCATTCAAGAGATCTAATTCATTCCATCTTTTTTGGTGAAGAGCAAATTCTAAGTGGAAGGCCATGTTTGTATACAAAAGATTATAGTTCATTTTTAAAGAAGAATTTGAAATATTTCTAAGTATGGAAAGTCAACTCTTTTTCTTCAACTTTGACTCTTTGTAGCTTTCAGCTGAAGCATCCATTTGATTCCATTCTTTTTCCATTGCAAATCCTGTAACCTCATCTTTCCAAAGCATCAAGAATTATGCCTTAAGACCTCTTGAGGTGGAAATGCCATGGATTTGAATTGGATAGTTTGAAACTGAATTTTTCACAAAGTCTGGATTTTGAAATCTTTGTTTTAGCTTCTAATCACAATATTTCCACGCGTTTTTGTTTCTAATCATGTTTAGCAACTTGCCAGAAGTGATTAGCATCATGAAACACACGATTTGGCTGAGCTTTGATCAAGTTTGAGTCACATTTTCTTCATGATGCAAACCCATACGAATTCCCTCCAAAACGCATCATTTTCTATTCCTTTTGATCCCATTTGCTTCCCTATAAATAGAGGGCCATTCCCCATTCAATCTCACAAGCTTAGATAGCCAGAATCACCCTGCCAAACTTGCTTCACAACTCAGAATTCAGCAACTTCGAAATCTATTTTTAAGCCTTTTTTCAATCCATTTTTCCCTCAATTCACCTTCCTTGATCTTCCCTGAAGCTAACCATATAATTACATTCAAGAATCGTGCCCTATACTGCTCCATAGAAGTCCAGTTTCAGAGCTCTGCAACTCAACTCCAATAGGTAGATTCCTTCATCAATTCTTCCAAACTCTGATATCATTGTGTTGCTCTCATTGCCCTGGTTCTATTTGCAACACTTACATTTCACTAGAAACACGTTTTGACCATGAATTTTCAAATCCCTTTTCAAAACTTTCTTTCCAAATTGCTTCAGCTATAGTTTATATAAATTTGGCGCGAGGGTGTAGTTGTTTTCGTCTTGAAGAGACGAAGCGATTGGCATAGGTCTGAGCTTCTGATTTTACAGTTTGAGAGACCTACAAATCACGTTGGCTGGAGGTTGAAGATGACCTACGTGTCATCCTCCAACCAATGATGGCGTGCCATTCGTGTTTTTCAAAAATCTGATTTATTATTGATTTTGTACATTATTCATTAATGACTATGATATGCACAGCGTGCCAGATCCCTTGGATTTGATTACTAACGCGTTTTGACTCTCATCCAATGGTCCATATCTTTTACTTTTATTTTATTTTTCTGATTTTTATATTTTAATTGTTTTAAATTTCAAAAAATCATAGAAAATTCAGTTTTAGTCCAAAAAACATGAAAAAATTGTGAAAAACATTTTTGATTATTCTCTTTCTGATTTTTATTTTTTCACAATTTAATTTTGTGTTTTGGTATTTTTTATGAATTTTACACTTATTTGATTTGTTTAAAATGTTTAAAAATACTTTTATACATTTTTAAATTCAGAAAAAATTATGGAATGATCCAATGATATTGTGACAAATATTGGTGACCTTATTTTATTTTTGTTTCTGACTTTACTATTTTTTACTACTTTTGTTTATTTTACCCATTTAATTTAATTTTTAAAAATAGTTTCTGACTTTTAAAAATTACCAAAAATTTTGTAAAATTAGTTGGTCTCTTTTCTGATTTTTCTATGGTCTTATTTTTCATTTCTTGATTAATTTGAATATAATTGAATTTTTTCTCATTATTTTCTATTTTTTTAAAACATTTTTAAACCTTTTAATGTATATATTAAATATGATATTATTTTGTGATTATTTTCTGGCTGTCTTGGGTTGATTTTTATCATCATTGGATCCATGGTATTGAGTTTAACTCCACAAAAAATGGATGAATGATTTTAATAATAGTTTGATTAAATATTAATTTAAATGTGGTTTCTCTTTTGCCCTAATCCTCTTCATCTCATCCCCTTCTCATTGCACTAAATGTTGTTGGAGCATGATCTCTATATCATGTCTCAAAACAAATGGTGCATAGATTGCTATTGTCTGGCCTCAAAATAGGTGCGACTTCTATATAAGTCCACTTACGATTGCTTAACATAGCGCTAAATTTTGTCTCGATTCGAATAAATGATCATTCGTGGCCCAAACTTATGATTGCAAGCCCAAGTATGTTAATTTGATCTCTTTGATCCAATAACCTTGAGATTCATTGTGTGGAGGCTTTGGTTCTACCAATCCTCTAATGGATCTACAACACCTTTGGTCAACGCGGATCACTTAAACATCGTTGATCATTAAATGGTACTTATGAGAATTCCAAATGGATGATATACTTGACAAAAAGCAAATGCAACTTGTTGTATGGAGGCTTTGGTTCTACCAATCCTCTAATGAGTTCCAAATGCAAGTTTCAAGATGGTCATCCAACTAACCACTAATTATTGACTTGTTTATTTTATGCTTTTATTCTTTTATGCTTTATGTACTATTTATTTTTTTTTAGCATTTTTCATTTCATGCCCTTTTTATCTTTGCTCATTTGAGCATTTATTTTTCTTGTCATTTATACTTTGCTCACTTGTGCTTTTCTTTTTTTTCCTAAGATACTTAATAATCAACATAAACCCTAAAAAACTCTTAATGGTACTTGGACTATTTGGTTACTATCCTTGGCATTATGGAGCATGAGACTTTTTCTTGGACTTAGGATTAGAAAGCTTGGCCTATCTTGGAGAGCTTGTGATCCAATCTGATTATTTTGTCTGGAGCTCTTGAGGTTTACCTCAAGACATTAGGTTGCTTGTTTCTTTTTGTGTGCAGGTTTTTGTGATTACATCCTTTGTTTGTAATCTAGAATTCACCCGTATACAACCGTTACTCTGCCTAATTTTTGTGAAGACTTAATACATTTGAAGATGTCTAGTATCTTTGCTTGCTTGGTTTCAATCCAAAGAATGGGAATTCTATCTTGGCTCAAAATATCAAATTTTGGCTTCTTGTTGGTTAGATGGTTCTTATCCTTAGCTTTTAACTTATGCTTTAGGATAGTCTCTTCATCTCCTCCCATCTTCTTTAATTTCAAAAATATTCTCCCTCCTTTTCAAAAATCTTCTTGTTTTGAAACTTAAACAACTTTCATAATAAACTTGGACTTAGGTCCATGCATTTTCAAAGCATTTTCAGCAATAAACTTCAATCTGTTTAATAATACTTTGACACTTTTTATGAGAAGACTAAAAGTAAATCAATCTCATTTCAAACCATTTTGCCACTTTGGCTTTTTTCTTTAAACTTTTCTCAAAAGGTTAGACTCTCGTCAATCCTTGTATTGATGCAAACAACTATACTTCTACAATATGTAGTGAAGTGAGATATTTTCCACTTGGGTGTTGAGTGAGGCATTGTTGATTTTAAAATCCAAGTCATATCCTCCACTTTGAGATGATGCAAATTATCCTTTCTCGATTGTGGGTAGTAAGTATGTTTTCCACACGGACAATGACGATGATGTCTTATCTCATAAAATTAACCAACACACTTGTGTTTCAAATCTTTTAAAAGAGGAACTACGTGTACCCTGATCCCCTATTGCACGAAAGGTGGTACGTAGGCACTAAAGATTCGCAACCGCGGCGGGTGAAAAAATCATAAAAAATATTTCTCTTCTCACCTCCACCATCCATTTTATATACAACACATCTTTTATTGCCCAAATATACAGATTTTACAAAGAGGTTCCTGCGGAGTACCGTAGATGTTTAGGGTGTTAATACCTTCCCTTTGCATAACCAACCCCCTTACCTTGAATCTTTCCCCCTTTTTTGGGTTATTCGCTCTTTTACCATTCCTTTGGAAACAATAAAGTGCGGTGGCGATTTTTATTTTTGATTTGTATAAAGTCTAGTCAATCCAATGGCTTAGTCTTGAACATTTCTACCGCTATAATGGAGATATAAGAAACATCTTCGATAGAATTAACACTTTTAAAATGACTGGGCATAGGTCCAGTGATCACATTAGGTGTCTCGAGAGGATCAAATTCAATTTCTTTTGCGTCAATCATATCCTAGATTTTGTTCTTCAGGGACCAGTAGTTGTTGGTGTCGTGCCCATGAATGTTAGAATGATAAGCACACTTCGCATTCGGGTTGTACTTAGAATAGGGGGTTTTAGGATTTTTAGGAGGATCCCGTAAAGTTATCAATTTTGCCTTCAACAGATGTTGAAATGCATGAGACAAAGGCATACTAATCTCTATGAATTGCCTCCTTGGAGCGTCGGACCTACGTTGATTCCCCTGTTGTTGTTGTTTAACATGTGCAGGATTAGAAATCAATGCCGCTCCCACAGACTGATGGGGATCATTCTTACCACGGCCCTTCTGGCCATAGACAGCATTGGTTTCTTTCTTATTGTTGAACGTCTTCTTTACAACACTAGAAGATGCAGCCACCATAATCTTTCCGCTCCTAATACGGCTTTCAAATTGCTCCCCAACCAGGATTAACTCAATAAAACCAAGTGAAGAACTCCCAATTAGAAGATTAAAGAATGGACATGTCAGAGTGCCCATGAACATATCAACTAGCTCCCGATCAGACAAGGGAGGTTGGACCCTTCCAGCTAAGTCTCTCCACTTCTGTGCATATTCCTTGAAACCCTCATTTGGGCCCATAGACATGTTTTGTAATTGCACTCGAGTCAGTGCAAGGTCAGCATTATATTGATACTGCT
This sequence comes from Vicia faba, assembly GCA_948472305.1. NCBI lineage: Eukaryota > Viridiplantae > Streptophyta > Magnoliopsida > Fabales > Fabaceae > Vicia > Vicia faba. The sequence goes on from OX451737.1 coordinate 660,562,849, forward strand.
TATAAAAAGCAGCAGCCAAGTCTTCCTAAGTGTGAACATTGGTTCCTTCCAGCTGATAGAACCATTCTAATTGTGTCTCCAATAAGCTTTCTTGAAAGTAATGCACCCATAATTTTCTATCAGTAGTATGGGGTTGGATTTTTCAGACATAAGACCGCAGATGAAGCTTAGGACAAGACACTCTGTCGTATTTGGAAAAGACGAGGGCCTTGAACTTGTGGGGGATGACAACCCCTAGGATAAGACCCAGTTCCTAAAAATCTAAGCCAAGAACTCTCTAGATCTCCATAGCATTTATTCGATCTTCCAGCTGTTTGTACTTTTCATCATCCAGGGATATTGTACATCTGAATAATTTGCTTCTTCTTCATCAGAACCCTGGTTGTCAGCCCTCATACTTTTTTCATCTTCCTCTTGGTCATCATTTTCTTCTTCAAACTCCAAATCTCGCTTGACCGGACCTTTGAGCCTCCTACCCATGTTGAGGACACCCATTGGTTTCTTGATTTTCTCCTTCCTTTCTTTAGTGATGAGGGCTTTCAGCTCTTTCTTCTCTTTGGCTAGGTTTAGGAACATTTGCTGGAACTGGGCGCTCTGAGCCTATAGATCCTTAACTGTTTGTTCAAGAGCCATTCTTTCTTCTGAAATAAACATGAAAAAGATAAGAAACATGTCTTGAAACACTTGCCATGTTGTGATATGCATGATATGTATATGCAATGTTTTCAAGGACCTTATGAGATTTAAATTTTCTAACCAAAAGGAAACAAAAACGAAGATTCTATTAATAAGTTTATGTGAATACAAAATATTTCAAAGGAAAAAATTAAAACTCTTAAAACTCTAAGTTTCCCATGGACGCCTCCTCTTCATGTTGATATATGTGTTAAGACTCTGCTCCTCGTGAAGTTGCTTTGTGTGCTCTAACACTTTCTTCTCACTTGCATAAAATTGAGTCTCAAAGGTGTCCCATTATTCCTTGAGTTGAATCTAGGGCTTCTACAATTCTTTAAGGTCAGTAGGCATGTCTGGATGAAGGATGGTGCGAGAAATGTCTCTTTCGACAACAGGCTCCATGATTACTGGTAGGACAGCAGGATATGACATCATAAGATTTTGAGCGCGAGCTCGTACCCATTTGAGATAGGGCTCCAGACGGATGGAATTCTTCTGTCCTAAAGCCTTGCTATCAATCTTGCTCACCATGCCTCAAGCATGTATAAACCTTTGACGATAACCTTGAGGATTATTCTCGTAATCGAATATAATACCCTAGATAAACGTGTCATGAGGACCGTCTCTTAGAGCATAACCAAATTGACGTAGAGCTAGAGAAGGGTTGTAAGTAATACCTCCCCAAATGCCAAGGAGTGGAAAATTATGGAATTCCCCACAGCAGTCAATGATAGTGATATCCTCGTGAGAACGGGAATACCAGTAGATGTCTGTATGAGAGAATGACATTATTCTTTGAGACCACCTAAAACCTTGTTCATTCTTTATTATTGAGGGTAGAAGGTGCGAACAAACCACCTGGATAGCAGATGTATACAACACATGAGAGTTCCTCGCCTCTTCATAGTACGAGTGTGAAGAGAATGAAAAATATCTCCCAGCAAGGTAGGCACGGGATTACGAGCAAGAAATGTTTTGATGGCATTCACATATATGAGTTGGTTTGAATTAGGGAATAGTACCAATCCATAGATTAACAGAGCCAAGATCTCCTCGAAAGCCTGAAAACTCATAGCATCCAGAAACAATTGCGCCTTCTCTATCAGAAATTTAGCAATAAAGCCCTTGACTCCACTTCTCATTTCCCAATTAGATACAATGTCGGACGGCTTCAGATGTAAGGCTGCTACAGTATCTTATGGTTTTGGAGCTTCCTCTAAACCAGTGAAGGGTGTCTGATCAAGAACAGGTACTCCTAGTAGTTTAGAGAACTCTTCCATCATGGGTACCAACTGATAATCTTGAAAGTTGAAACAGTGATGTGCAGGGTCAAAGAACTGGAATGGAACACTCATCATGTCTTCATCAAAACCTGGGGTAACCAGACTGAGGAGTCGACCATGCCTTTTGATGAATTGAGAACATTCAGGAACCCTTGAGAATAACTCCTTAAGTTGAGAAGGTACCCTTACAAAGTTGATCCGGATAGTTTTTCTGCGAGAGGAGCCCATAACCTACAACAACGAACAAGGATAAATCCCTTGGTCCTTGAAATGGTTGGTGAAAATGATATGGTAAGATGTCATGATGTTATGATATCATGTTCGGACAATTAATCATACACAAACAAAACACACAAAGCCTTAGGTTCAAGCTTTCATTGAGTTTGTAGGTAAGTACCCTTTTGAGTTTTAGTTGGCTTAACCTGTCCTAAAAGAAGTAATCGGGTTCTAGGAGCCTCAATATCACTGATCTTTCTCCCAGGCATTACAGCACAAGCATCTGATTTCTGACTAAAATATCCCGAGATCCTGGTCACAATGAGTGTAGTATCAAGTATCAATCAACTTCAGTCTGCACCAAAGCCGACCATCTCACTACTTTCTAATGGCTAAGTTGTGTTAACTTAGGTTCTAAGGTCAGTTAGTGCTTTATGACACCACATGGTAGCCCAACATTCTTCTTGACTTAACTCAAAGGACATCGACACCAACCAATGTGTCACACTAACACAATCATCGCTTCAACCATGTCGGTATACACCGTACATTTTTCATGATCTATTGCTACTTGCCTAAAATTCTGCAGATCCAAGTATAGGATCTTTACAAAAATAAACCCGAGCAAAACCCCAAAATGTAAAGCATACAAATCAATCAAGTAAATAATTTTAAATGTTATCTAACTCTAAGGTAACCCCATTTTAGTTCTCCCCAGCAGATCTTCAGTTCTATAATACGGTGGGAGAACTGGCTTTTGGTTTTGTGTTTTATCGCAAATGTTGCGGATAGCAAGAGTCACCACCAACTTTTCTTTTATCCAATAAAGGAAAGGGTGAAAAGAATAGGAAATACCTTTGAGAATTTTCTGAGTAAGGGGGGTAGGTTATGAAAAGGGAAGGTGTTAGCACCCTTTTCATCTGTAGTTATCTACGGGCTCTTTTTGAAAATTCTTTGTGAATATGTAAGTTTGAAAATAATTTGAAAATGCATGAGTTCGGAAACTTTGTAATGATTCTCATATCAGTTGAGAACGCATACAAAGTGGTTGTTTTGAAAATATTTTAGAAAAGTGTTTGTGTGAGAAGAGATGTTTTTGTTTGTGAGCAAGCGACTACGAGCTATCTACCTACTCAAAAGTTCTTTCGTGTTATTTTCCTTTTCCTTTAGATAATGTTGTCCTACCATTAGTTAGTAGGAAGCCCCATCGTTGGATATTTGAGGGACAGGCGCGGGTCATCGTACAGTCATAAAGGCAACATATTAGGATACCTTTAGCAATTCGAAGGGACTATCATCATGTATTCATAGGAAACATCGAGGGACAAGATCATTTACTGAAGGCATCATCGATGGGTCATCGAGGGACTATGATCTTTATGATGATTTTTAACCGAGGGTCTTTGTTAATGGTATCCCTATGTTCGAGGGACATGACTATTTTTCATCAGAAGGAAACAAGTGGAACCACCCTAGAGGTACGTGTGTGAACATTGATTTGTTTTCCGTTAATTTGTCTTGATTAGGTTTTCTAGCATTTTGTTTTAAATCTTGCCATACACATCTAGTTACTATACAGTTATAAAGAAAGCAATAAAGGAAGAAATTTAGTGTCCTACGCTATTACAATGCCTTGGGGAAGGGGATACAAACACAAAAACTTATGGGAAAATAGAAAACAAATAAAAATCTAATTAACTATTTTAACCCTTTAACAGTTACGTAATAGTAAAAAACGCGAAAATAAGTAAAGCACGAAGATTGTGGAGAGAAGCAGAGAATTTGTTTAACGGAAAATAACTGATGATTTGTCATAATGATTAATTGATTTAAATTGAGAAAAGAGGATTAATTAAAACCTAAAATAAAACCCTAAATTACATTTATAAAAGTTTAATAAAAAAACCTAAAAAGGGCTAAATTAATTTTATTTTAAAAAAATAGAGTTAATAAAAAAAAGATTGGTTAAATTTATAAAAAAAAATCTAAATTTTAAATTAATTTTAAATTTAATAAAAAAAAGAATTAATTAATCTAATTATATTAAAAAAGAAATAAAAGTTATAAAAATAAAAAAGGAACTAGGCTTGGTATGAATGGATCCGGGGGGTGTGAAAAAAGAAGTCCACTAGGCCCAATGAACTCCAGTGTGGAATCCAGTGGGGGGCAGCTCCAAAGGTCTCATGGTATACACACAAATATGGGTGCTGGATCTGGCAGCATAAAGATCAGGTGGTGATGAGATAGAGGGTGCATGACGTGCGCGTGGACTGGAAGGAATTGGATCTGTAGAGAGAAAACATGAAGAAAAAAATATAATACCAAGGGCAGGGATCAAACCCATTCCCTGGTACACCAACGCCTTAGCAATACACACTTCTACCTCCGGGGCAGCCTTTACATCCAGTTATCTAAATCAAATAATAACAATAAATATAAAACTTGATTTTAATGGCCGGACAGGTGCCAGAGCCCTAGCTCCAATCGTCTTCTCCAACGACCTGTAAAATGAAAAACCTGCGAAAATGAAATATTAGTGATCCAAAACATGATACCCCCCTAATTCGACCCTCCTGGATCCAAATCTAGACATAATTTAGGCTATAAACCCCTGGATCATGAGTTTCGAATCAAACGAAGCCAATAAGAGCAATAATGGTGTTTTGCAAACCAGCGTGCATGGGACCACAATACTTATTCAAACTTGTTCAAGCATGTCTCAGAAACTTGTTAGAAGCATCAATTTAGTTTAAAATGAGACAAAATTAAAGATACAAATTTTCAAAAAAATGTAAACCAGTTATGTTATGCTGCATAATTTTGCATGCTTAGGATCATGGAAATAGATCTAAACCTACCCTTCAGTGATTCTAAAAATGATTGGAATGAAAATTTCACAGTGAGAGGGCTTGCAAAGTGAAGTTTGAAACGCAAGGGTTTTGAGAAAATTTGAGAATTTTGGCAAGCTTTTAGAGGCAAGGATGCATCGTTTTTTTCATCTGATCTTGTCATGCTTATATAGAGGACTGAATAGGGTACACAAATATGGCAAGAAGACAATGCAATCATGGACATGAGACAAGAATAAAACATGTTTATCACCTTCCATTTTTGAGTTTTTTCTTGCCCTTTTGAGCTCATACGGTTTTGGCATATTCATCACGTGTTCTTGGACCTCCATGTGATTGAAATTCAAAGCCCATGCGCCTTGGCCCAATGATTTTGCATTTTATTTGATTTATTTGCATTTAAATGAATGAAAATCAAATAAAAGAAATAAAATCATAAAAAATATTTGCATGGATTTTGAGGTCTTCTAACACATTGTGAACATGTTTGAATAGCAAAAGTTAGGCCCATTAGTCTAAAATTTCAAGTTTTCTCACTTTGCACTTCATGCATTTTCTCAAAATTTTCCAACTTGCATTGGTCATAACTCTCTCAATTTTCATATCTTGAAGGGGATCTTAGACTATTTGGAAAGATAAATATGTCCTCTAAAATTTATCTTTTGATACTTTTTGCATTTGGAGACATTATCTTGATGTAAGTTACCTTGTCAAAAAGTGTCTTTTTGTCGTCTTTTGAAATGACCTATAAGATATGGGCTCATATCTCTCAAATGAAGCACTTTTTGGATTTGAGCATACAGATACAAAGTTGTAGAGAATTGAATTTCCTTCAAAATGGGATTTGGTTGGGGAAAATTTGATGAAGCATGTGAAAGTTATGCTTGGTCAAAGTTTAGTTGACTTATCCTAAGGAAACCCTAATTTGACAACTTTTGACTTTTGATGATTTGAGGGCTTTCCTTGAGGAATCATGGTCAACCCTTGATCAAATGATGAATATAACTTCAAAATGTTGATGTTGACCAAAAAATCTTGAAGTTTGATTGTATGTTGACCATAGTTGAATTTTCACCCAATACAGTTGATTTTCAATCATCTGCACCATTGACTGAGCAAACATGTGATTCAAGACTTGAAATTTGACATAAACATCCTTGAAGACATGTGAAGAATCATGGAAACCACTTGAGACCTTTGCAATCCAAAATTCCTTGAAAAACACAAAACCCTAGTTGTGAACCATTGCTTATGAAGAGATTTGACTGGTCAACCCTTGAGTAACTTTGAGTACTTGGAAGCCTTAGAAGAATGTTTTGAAGAAAAATGGAAGAGGAAATTTTGGGGTACAACAGGGTGCATCAACTACAATCCTGACCTAGCTTTCCGGCAATTAGGGTACGCCATGAATGATCAACCCAAAAAGATAGAAATTACAGAGACAATGTATTTTGGCAAAAGAGAAAATCCAGAGTTATTACAAATGCTAGGAAATGCTTGGAAAAGAATTAACAAAAGATCCAGGGACTCAATCATAAAGAAAATTGCAATCGCAAGAACTCCTTATAATGAGTGGACCAAGAAAAGAAATAAGACTATTTTGTTGCCTTTTAAAAGGGAGATTCCATTGTATGAACAACCACCTCTTGTTACATCTAAATTAGTGCCTACTGAAGTGTACCAACAAGTCCAAATTGAAAACATAGAGCTTCGCCGAAAAGACCATAGTCAAGGATGAAACTTTATGAAGCCAGGGCTGACAAATTAAATTTAGTACACAAACTCAAATTGGCCAGTGAAGGGACTTCTTAAGTCAGGAAAGCTAAGAAGAGGCATGGGATGGGAAATGCTTCGTTTTCTAGAGAGGATTACCAAAGAGAACTCAATGATGCATAAAAGTGACGCTTAGAATGTGGAAAATTCCAAGTATCCAGCAACAGGAACAGAGTAAAAGTGAAAGAATTGGAGGAGCAGCTCAAGAATGCAAAGTTGGATGGAGAAACAAAGGAATATTAGATGACTAGAGTAATGATGGAAAATTCCAAGCTCCAAGACAAAATAAAGGAGATGGAAGATGCACCCGTGCCTATACCTTTTCCTGAATGTAAAGAATGTAATCGCTTTCTTGAACAATGTCAGTATTTAGAGGGTCAATTATTCCGAAAAGATATGGTGATTAATAGTTTTTCTTGTGGACGAGATCTTTAGGAGACAAAGAAAATATTCAAAGAGACCAAAGAGTGGAGTGAAGAATACTTCTGACAGGGGGACCATTGTATTACACAAAGATTAGAGATCCACCACAATGATGTTTTCTAATCACCACCAGACATGTTGGATGGGATCGTTTATATTTCATTATGTACTTTGGCTTGTTTTTTTGTATGAACTCATTTGATCCTAAGGACTATTATTATGAATGAAAAGTTTTTATCATTTCTTATTATTTGTACTTGTATCTTTTCTTATTATGTGTCTATTTCCCTTATCATGCTTGTCAGATATCCCCGATGGTTGACAAAGCTCTTGAATACCTAGAAATGACAAAACATATCATGCATATCATACACCTCATACATTATAGGTTATCTCAGGATGGTATTCTTATCTCAATTCTGCTTTTCTTATCTAGAGATCAAGACGACTACTTACCGGTACTCAACCAGGAACAACTTCCCAAGATAGATGGAACAAATCCAGACTGAACTCATGAAATGAGGGCCCAGATGGCCACTCAGATGATCAATTCATGGGGTCATTATGAATGAGAATCGCTGACAGGATGAGTTGGGTGCTCTCATCAATGATCAGCACTGTAATCAGACAAGTGGTGGGAACCAAGGGCTTTATTAAGACATTTATGTTGGACTAGGGATGTGTAAGATTAACCTTTTGGGAATATTCACGGGCCTCCTGGAAATCTTTTTCTGGATGAGGGTAACATGGGGCAGTTTCCTCCATCTCCAGGACCTCGTCTTATGGGTAACCGAAGAGATAATCAGAGTGTAAGGAACTATCAGGAGCAGGATTGTGACTATGATTAGGATAAATATCAGTTTTTTGTGCAGCATTCTGAGCCAGAAGTTCAGATTGAGGATATAAGGTATTGGATATTAGAAGAATGACTGAAGGCCATAGAGGGACAAAGAGTCCTTGGCATGGATGCCATTGATCTTGGGCTGATGTCTGGGGTGAAGGTTCCCCCAAAGTTTAAACCTCCATTGTTTGAAAATTACAACGGTTCATCATGTCCCTTTACTCATGCTACTGCTAATTTCAGAAAGATACTGGTTCATGCCGAAGATCATGGGCTTGTGATTCATTTCTTCCAAGATAGCCTATTTGGGGCATCCTTGGAATGGTACATGAAGCTGGAAAAAACTCATATTCGATGCTAGAATGATCTTGCCCGTTATTTTGTCAAGAACTACTAGTATAATATGGATATGGAACCTAATTGCACTCAACTATAGAGTTTGGCATAGGGGCCAAAGGAATCTTTCAAAGAGTGCGCCCAAAAATGGTGTGAATTGGCTGCAAGGGTTCAACCTCCACTCATGGAACTGGAACTCATTGATATGTTTATGATCACTCAGCAAGGTATTTATTATGATCAGATGATAGGAAGTGTTTCGGTAGGATTTGTAGAATTAGTGATGGCTAGTGAAAGGATTGAAGTAGGTTTGAAATTGGGAAAGATTCAAGTTGGCAATTCCAGTGGTTCATCAAGAGGGGGTGGTAAGAAGCTATTCAATGCTTACCCTAAGAAGAGAGAGGGTGATAAAAGTGCAGTGTATTCTCATAGGGGAAGAAATGGAGATCATCATCACCAACAAGTCATTGTTGTTTCTATTCCTATTCCTCAACAGCAAAGGCAGAATTATGTTCCTCAGTAGCATAGACAACAGGATACTCCCCGTCAATATAATAACAAACAGTAGTAAAGACAGCCAATGAAGTTTGATTCCTTGCCAATATCTCTTATTGAAGCGCTACATTACTTTCTTGACTTAAAGTTAATCAATTTGAGAAATTCGTCTGCACCCACCGGAAGGCTCCTTGCTAATTATGATGCTAACGCAAGATGTGAATTCCATTCTGACGGAATTAGCCATTCTACTGATAATTGTTATGTGTTGAAGTGCAAAGTGGAAGACTTATTGGATTCCAAGGAAATTGAGTTTACTCTGGTGCTTGGTCAAAATATTTTTCAAGACCCATTCCCTACTCATGGGGGGGGGGGGGGGGGGGGGGTTGTTAATATGATTGATGATAGTGGTGAGATGTTGAATTTAATAAGGGGTGTAGAATAAGTGACTAATTCATTATTGTATGCCAAAAGGTATCTTCCTGACAATGCTATCTTTCCAGGTTGTGCTTCAGATTGTGTCAAATGCAAAGAGAAACCAAAGGGATGTGATGATTTGAAAGTTGGCATCCAATTTCTGATGGATGAAGGTTCCCTACAGTTCGATAGAAGACCAAGATTCTGAAAATTTACTGAGGAAGATATCGCTATGGTACCCATTCCTTACACTCTTGTACATATTCATATTCTTTCTAGGACGCCTCCTTTGATGATTACAGTACCTGGTCCCATACCATATACTAGTGAGAAGGCCATGTCATGGAATTATGGCGTTGGCGTCTATTACCATGGGGTAAAGCAAGAGACAAATCCACTTCCTTCTGAGGAAGAACTTATTGAAAATAATGAAGAAGATGTTTATAACTTCTCTGGTGTTGGTCGAATGACCATAAGCGGAAGAGTGTTTGGTCCCTCCAATGTATAAGACGCTGCAAATGCCTTAGCAAGGGAAAAAGGAAAGGAGCAGGTGATGGTTGGTAATCTAAAATTTACTCCAGCCAATGTGACTCAGTCAATTCCTGTACCAGAAACTTCTTTAGCTCCTGATGAAATTGAAGAGTTGATGTGAATTATTAGGAAGAGTGATTACAGTATAATTGATTAGTTAACTCATACCCCTTCCAAGATGTATATCTTGTCCTTGTTGAATTATTCAGAACCCCATAGAAATGCTTTGATGAAACTGTTGAAAAATGCTTTTGTACCACATGAGATAATGGTTAATCAGTTTGAGAATGTTTGTGCTAACATATCTGCTGAGAATGGTTTAGGCTTGACAGAATTTGATCTCCCTCCTGAGGGGCACGACCATAACAAGGCACTGCATATTTATATGGAGTGTAGAGGAACTACTTTATCCCGGGTTTTAGTGTACATCGGGTCATCTTTGAATGTGTTTCCTAAATCAGCTTTAATGAAAATTGATTATGCTGGTCTTGAGCTGCATCCTAGTGACTTGATGGTGAAAGAATTTGATGGGTTCTAGAGATCAGTGTTTGGAGAGATGGAGTTACCTATCAAGGTTGGTCCTCGCACCTTCACAGCTATGTTTTTCGTTATGCATATACAACTGGCATATTTTTGTTTGTTGGGGCGTCTGTGGATTCATAAAGCAGGGGCAGCCATTTCTACTCTTCATCAGAAACTCAAGTACCCTGCGGAGGGAAAAGTGATAACGTGAGCAGTGAAGAAGAGTATATTGTGAGTCATTTGATGTTATTTTGCTATGTTGGAGTTGAGAGTGAGACACATGAGACTCCTTTCCAAGCTTTCGATATGGTTTATACAGACAATATTCCTCCTCCAGAGCAGAAAAGGAAGTTGGAGACCTCTATGTCTTCTCTCAAGGACGCTATAGCTGTGGTGGAGAGTGGTAACCTTGAAGGTTGGGTCAAGTGCTGGATGTTATCCCTAAGTTCAACAAGTTCGATCTTGGTTTTAGTCCTGGTCAGCAGAGTGTAGCTCCCAAAGCACCCATTCTATCTACTCTTGTGAAGTTTTCTCGTCCTAGTGTCGCTCCAGAAGGATACACTAATGCAGTTGGTGATGAGAGGGATGGTAGCTTCAGTATTGAAGATTGTATTCGTCCAAGTATTCTAGGCCGAGAACTCAACAATTGGACTTCTGTGGATGTTGTCCATGTTTCAAGCGCTGAGGAGTAATTTTCTTGTTTTCTTTTATTATCATGACATAATTCATGCGTTCTACCCAAGGCATGGTGGATCATTTGTGTAGGGCCACCATGTTTGTTTTCAAAAGTTTATCATGAATAAAGGATGTTTTTTCATTCAAATATTTTGTTCCATTTCTTTCCTTTTAAATTTTTATTATATTTTAATTTTTAAAATGGTGATGTTTCCTTTTCACACACTATCATTAAAATACCAAAATATCCTTTGTGTATATGCACTCCCACCATGGATTCCATTGATAACAATTTTTCTATCACTCACTATGACTTTGATGATCCGACCTACCAATTTGAAGAGTAGGCATATGAGGATTATGACCTCCCCAAAGAATTAGCAAGATTATTGAAACAAGATGAGAAGTTTATCCAGCCAAATCAAGAGTCAATCGAGGTGGTGAATATTGGCATAAAGGAAGTGAGGAGAGAAGTCAAGATAGGGGCAGATCTCGAAGAAAGTGTGAAGTCCAGATTGATTGAGTTGCTTAAAGAGTATTGTAAATACGATGGGAGAACTGACTATTGGTTTTGCTTTTTATCGCAAATGTTGCGGATAACAAGAGTCTCCACCAACTTTTCTTTTATCCAATAAAGGAAAGGGTGAAAAGAACAAGAAAGACCTTTGAGAATTTTTATGAGTTTGGGGGGTAGGTTATGAAAAGGGAAGGTGTTAGCACCCTTTTCATCTGTATTTATCTATGTGCTCTTAGTTGTTAGCTCACTTTTGAAAATTGTTTTTGTGTAAGTGTATTTGAAAATATTTTGAAAAGATGCCTTAGTGCGGAAAACTTTGTAATGATTCTCGTATCGTTGAGAATGCATACAAAGTGTTTTGTCTTTGAAAATATTTAGAAAAGAGTGTGTGAGTGTGTGTGTATGTGTGTGAGAGAAATTGTTTTGTTTTGTAAGCAAGCAACTAGAAGCTATCTACCTACTCAATAGGTCTTTGTTCTTTTCCTCTTTTCCTTTAGATAGTGTTATCCTACGATTAGTTGGTAGATAGCCCTATCATTGGATGTTTTGAGGGAAAGGCGCGGGTCATCGTACAATCACGAAAACAAATCGTAGGATACTTTAGAAATTATCCTAAGGTACTAAGATTGTTTACCGAGGCAGCATCGAAGGGTCATCGAGGGACTACGATCTTTTAACCAAAGGATCTTTGCTAAAATATCCCTTGTTCGAGAGACGCGACTGTTGTTTTCCGAATGCAACAAGTAGGGGTACCCTAGAGGTGCGTGTGTGCAAAGTGTGTTATGTTTCAGTTATGTTTATCTTGGATGTTAGGTTTTCTGACGTTTGTTTTTTTATGTCTTGCCATGCACGCCTAATTAATCTAACAGTTAAATACATATACAAGTGCGGAAAGTAAAAATGCGGAAAGTAATCTACGCTATTACATTGCTTCGGGAATGGGGGAGTACAAACCAAAAATTGGGGAAAGGAAGTATAAAAGGGTCCTAATTATCTATTACAAACCTTTTGACAGTTACAAATATTGAAAAAATGCGAAAAATTAAATGAACGTGCGGAGATGGAAGAGGGAAAGATATCTAAAAAACTCTAAAAAATTTCTAAGTATAAAAAAATATTTTTTGCTGTTTTTTGTTTAGAAAAATAATTGAATTATGAAACCTAATTCTAATTAATTTTAAATTTATAAAATAAAATTAAAGTGATTAAATTAATTAATTTTTATTTGTGAAAATTAAATTAATTAATCAAAACAACCTAAATCTAGTCTTTTTTAATTTTTTATGATTTTTATTAAAAAGGTGATTAAAAGAAAAGAATTAAATTAAAACAAAATAAAAAAGAAAGACTTATGGGCCTGCTTGTAAGAAACTTGAGAGGTGTGGAAAGAAAGAAAACTAAGCCCACAAAAAAATGAGCCCAGGAGCTGGTGGTGGTTCTGCGTGACCGGTTCCCTGGGGTTCACCATGGGGCCTTCATCAGAGGCGTTGGATCTGAATCTTTTAAGATATAAAGGTAAAAACATTATGTATACCATGCGTGCTGTAAAATCACTTGCACCAGATCTGTAATGAAAACAAAACATATGAAAAAGTCCCATGACTGGCTCGAACCCCCGACCAAGCATAGATAGACCTTAAGAACACACGCGCTGCCACTGGGGTGTCTATGAATCTGGTATATTAAACAAGCAAAAACAAATATAACACAAAGCAAATGTTTATTCCAGATCAGTAAAACATGTGCGCTCGAGTGGACCCTCAATTATTTGAACGTACCAATTGTGACACTCTATTTTGCCACGCAGTTTCTCAGGCGAGTCAGACCACCGCTTACGGTGGTCAACTCTTTCTTCTCCAGTGGGATGAATTATGAAAACCTGTAAAAACGTGAAATCAAAACACAAAAGGTACCCTACTCCCCTTAAAATTTCCCCCTGAATCCAAATCTAGGGTCCGTTTGAGCTAAAAGTTCTTGTAACATAAAATCCAAAGCTTAGGAAGCTCCATGCCCTAGCCATGGCATGATGTCATTTCTGTATTCATTCTTAATTGTAAGACGTTAGAAAATTCAAAAAAAAAATATATGAATGAAACAGACATGTTTATAAGAGTTTAAGATGTGATAAACCTTGAGAACCAAAGCTTACCCACTTACCAATCAGAGTTGATGTAAGGGCAACTTCTAGGGTTGATTCACGGAGGATAGTGGTTGGTTATGACTCCTGGAAACTTCAGGAGGACAATGGAAGGCTTGGATCGGCTTGAAGACTGCTGGAGATGCGACATATAATTTTCACAACTCCTTTGAATTTTGGAAAAATTTTGGAGGACCTTTGTGCAATGATTTTCGTGTCCCTTTGGCATAACATTTCTTGCATTATATAGAGGAAGGAAATGGGCTGACAAAAATGGCAAGAGATCAAGTCCTGATGGCCTTAATCAAATGAGATAAAACACTTTGAAAACTTTCCAAAACTTGAGATTCTTTCCTTCTTGGTCTTTTCCCGAATTCTACAGGTTGTCATGAGTTTGTATGAGCCTGTAATGTACTGAAATCAAATGGCCCAAGCCTTCAAACATGGTTTTCATTTTTGATTGGTTTTATTTATTTTAAATGAATAAAAATTCAAATAAAAGAAATAAAAATCACAAAAATATGTGAATTCTTCTTA